>OY756364.1:14221986-15589486 GCA_963576895.1 Ceraclea dissimilis
GTGAAACCCTATTGGTAAGCTATCATTTGTACCACATTTCGATCAAAAAACAGATACGTCATAAATTAAGGAGTGGGCTCTCGGACTATTAGTTGATAAAGTTCATAATACCTTTTATTGTTGCGTTTTACTACACAAGACAACAAACTCGTAGTTCGTATTCCTCGTCCAGTTTGTTGTATGTGGGTGCAAAGCGCGAACGCGGATATTGGTACCGTACAAATAATCGACTCAAATCGATTTGTTTAAAACTTAGATTTTGCGGTACGCGTATTACAGTACACAAAACAACAACAACATTAAACATATAAAAATATTTATATATAACGTTCTGAGTATTTCAATGTACGAAGAAAATACATATCGTGAAATTTTCAGTGAACATATTACAAAAAAAAATTGTGCTTGTCAATTATACTCTCAAGTAAAAATTTTGAGGTACCTAATAATAATTTTCGATAAATTTCAGTTTCAGTCATTGAACTAAATTAAAAATTGTATAAATTTTGTTTCTCTAATAATGAATTAATTCGTTAAATTAACATAATTTTTGCTATTAAATTGAGAAAATGTTTGGTACGCTGGATTTCATACGTGAAATTGGATTGAGGATAAAAGGAGGAAGCATTAGTCAAAATGGTGCTGGAGATCTTGGACTTGCCACCAGGGGGTGCAGATCTGTTATGCTCCAGTTGCCTAAATTACAACCTATCGACATTGATTTCAAAAACATAACATTCACTGTCAATATCAAAAAAGGTAAGAATTATATTACTTTTGTTTACCATTATGCATTCCTGGGGGTGAGGTGGTTTAACGTGCTGGATAGCGAGCTGAGGTCTATTACCGATCCGAAATCTTTCAAAATAAAGATGAAAAAGGTGATCTGTGAAAGGTATATGGAGAGAGAGATTTGAATTGAATGAGAGATGATAGCATGAATCCGATTTATTAGGTAATGAATTTGTTGTTTCTTTTTATCTGTTACAATTTGTAAAAAAAATGTGTCATTGTTTTGTTGTTGATGTTGTATATTAGAATTGATGAAAACCCCGGAACTCCCCTCCAATACACGAGGTCTCCTCACATTGGAGGGTAGTATGGAAAATTGTAAATATTGTAATAAGTTTTATATGTATGTACTAGAAATGTAAGATATTAGTTACTAATAAATTTAGTTGAATTTGAATATTATAGTTTAAGGAAAAAATGTCTATAGTTTACCTTTGACCAAATTGCTATAATATTACTAATACGAATAGGCAGTGCTATTAAAAAAACAAACTACGTTTTACGTAAAGCCTTAACACTGAATGGACTATAAATATTATTGCCTAATATGAATCTATTTAACAAGCATATTTGTCGGATATCTTAATAAAAGAAATTCAACATGAATATCATTATCATCATATTATGTTCAACACAAGTTCAAGTGCAATATTTTATTACCATCTTTATATAGGATGTATTTATATTGGGTACGAATAATTATAAATATCTTTTTTATTCATAAAGTGTACAGTATGGGATAATGTATGGAATAATATATCAGGTAAATAGCCTCCACGCTTTTGCTGCAGTACACGCACACTTTTTTTTTCGAAATTCTCCATGAACGCTTTTCATAAATGTGGCTGAATTTCGTATATACAGCCGTCAATTAACTCCTTCAAGGGGTTAGTGGCTGTAGGTTTGTTGGCATAAACCTTTGATTTCAAGAAAACCCCAAAAAAAGTCCAAAGACGTTAATTCAGGTGATCTGGGTGGCGGATTATGATCACCAAATTACACGACCAGAAAATGACTTATGCAGTATCTCAATTGTTTCTCGGGGTGCATGGCATATGATACCGTCTTATTCAAACAACATATCGTCCACATCCATACCTTGATATTCAGGCTCAAAAACAGGATAATCTTTCGTGTTATCTAGCGCCATCAACTGATATTGCCTGACCGATTGCATCTCAAGGGTCTCAAGGCCTCAAGCCAAAAATCCTAACCAAACACTGACACTTTGTGGATGCATTTGTTTTTCAACCATCCCTCGTCAATTTTATAAACACCGAATTTCTCAGTTTTTTTTATTAACGAACCCATTAAGATGAAAATGAGCCTCATCGCTGAAAATGATTTTGGTTCGTTGATTATTATTTTCATAGAAAAATAAGTATCCACTTGCTGTCCATCCACCAAAAAAGTGTTCAGGCTATTCACCCGATATGTTATTTTTACATAGCCCCATTCTGTGTGGTTTTCTTTCTATTTGTTTTTTTTTTATGAATCCGGGTTTATCGAAATAAACTCAAATACATCTTTGTACACTTCACAGAAAGCTTGAAAAGCTTGTGTTGTGAAGTGGTGTAAGTCGGCATCGGGAATCGAACCCGCGCCCACTGATTAACAGTCGAGCGCGTTACCAACCAGGCTACCGACCACCTCAACCATTATGAATCAAAAAGAAATTTTCAATTCATCCTGTGTTTTCTATCAAAATCAAATCTTGCTTCATCGGTGAGACACCCTATATTATGCAACGAGTATATTTTGCATATATAACAATATTGTTTTGTCGTTTAGCGTACAGTCACCTGACAATCTGACTCAACAGTTTATACTAAACAAAAATAGTATCGATATTTCTGCTACATCTGCAAATATATTTAGCTACTACTTTTTTCCTCGTTTCTATAGAAATGGCACAAGAAAAAAAGTAATGGCAAAGGAAATCCGATATATCGGATTTCAGTGACCATGCTTTGAATAATCTTGTTGCGCCAGAGTTTTTTCATATTGTATAATGTTACTCCAAGTCACTCAAGCAAGAGTCTTAAGCACCCGCCGCGCCTGCTCTATTACACCCATAGGCATTGGTATGAAAAAAATAGAGCAGGGGGGGGGGGGGGGGGCGAAAATGTCAGGGCCTATTCCTATGAAAAATGTAAATCCGGCCCTGCCTACCACAGACTTGGATAAGTACCTACCATTCTCAGTAGGTAGTAGGTACAGACAATTTTTCTTGTGAAGAAAAATATGAGCAGGTTTTCTTGTAAATGTTGAATGGTTGCTATATGGGGATGTGGCTTTGGTTTCTTTGGCAACACATCACTACAATCGGGTGGAGTGCCATATTATGACGATTGATTAGTGTTAGCAAAACTATATAGAATTAATAGTGTTATACCTACTATTACAATTGATGATGCATGAACTACATTCAAAACGAATCTCCACTTCAGCCGTCAATTCGGTAAATAAAGGACATCTGTATGGAAACAGGTGAAATTTAATTAAAACTGATGAGTAGTGACTGACGAGTGTAAGCTAAACTATAGAAAATATGCTATATATATTGGAATTGATACATGAATTAGGTATGTTCAAATTATATGATTTGTCGACACAACTACTGATCCGTCTCAAAGTGAAATTTATACTACTTTTCTATCACTTAGATTGTTTTAGATAAATTTAAGTACGTACTTAATTAGTTTGAATGTGTTTTTCATAACGTTTTTCTGTTATCTGCTTAAGGTTTGGTAAAATTAAACTTTTTTTATATGTATGGTTTGTGGACAAAGTAGGAAATTCTCATGATAAATTGAACAACAGTATTTTAGTTCGTCTTCTATATATTTATTTACAAGGAATCCTGAGTAGAGAACAGACGACAGTCATTTACACAAGCCACACGTCGTCTAAACTCTCAGATCGTAAAAATCAAGAAGCGAAATTATAGTACGTAGGTCTGTGTATCTGATTCCCCTCAAGAATTTTGAGGTCGCTGAACACCTTTTAATGGTTGTATGAGTATGTATGATAGATGTATTGTGTATTGGTATTTATGGCGGGCATATAACATTCGGGTTATTCCTTCCAGGTTAGTCTTAGGTATATCATTAAGGCGAAAGGTCAAGATTATAAAAAAATGCTTGTGGTGTACCTGGGCTTCGAACCAACGCCCCCCGAAATTCATCAAAATATATTTAATGTAGTCACATTTTTTAATAAGACAAAAGACTTTTGCTCAATCCTACCACCTTACACCTAGGAAGGGAGCCCTAATTAATTTCCATACAAAAACAGAGATAATATTATTTATTGAATAAAGAACATCGGTCAGCAGAACCAGCAGAGCCTAAATCCATATGAAATTCTACATGCGACTCTCCTACGTTAGGTGCCCAAATATCTCCGCCCAGAATCTCCCCAACTAGGAGAGTCGTATGTAGAATTTCATATGGATTTAGGCACTGCTGGTGCTGCTGGCTGATGTAATTTATTCAATATATCTGTTTTTGTATGGAAATTACTTAGGACTTCTCTTCCTAGGTGTAAGTTGGTGGGATTGGGCATTAATAACCTAAAAAAATATATTAGGTATTCGGGTATTCTTAATACGTAGAGACAGGGCCGTCCCTATCTAATAGACAAGTTAAGCAAGCCCTAAGAGCAAGGGGTGCAGTGTGGAGGGGGGATAAAAAGGAATAGAATAGAAAATAGAAAACTTGTGCTTGAGCGAATGTAACAGATGTGTAGATGTGTGAATGTATGTCTAAATTGTGAACTTCATCATCCAAGCTGAGTTTAAAGTAGTAAATAATTAGAAATCTTTATGATGTTTATAGGTAAGGGACAGGAGAGATATTCGGACTGAACGTAATAAAAATAAATTAAGAATAGGTATATTCATACCATAATCTGCGTAGGAGTGCCTACTACATGTGTACGTCCACTTTGTTAGGCATGTTGTCGTCACCAAGTCTCCAAAGGTGGATGTAATTCCCACAATTCCACTGCCTTACGCTCCCATGTCATCCCGGCTTCCAGGGCTGAAAATATACATAGAATTTTACATGTGTGTAATGTCGAAAATGTAAACTAATGGATCTGATGAATGCGGTGGACGGATACTATTGGATTAAAAGAACTGTTGGTCGCTACGACAAATCGCAATAATGTGAAGGAAGCAAGAAGCATCATGTATATAAATGTTTTAAGAGGATAGCAAGAATGTACAAGAGACGAATATAGAACATTGATATTAAAACCCTAGCATTATGTGACGGGATCTTACCTATAGAGCACTCTAAACATGAACCAACAAATGTAATCATACACATAAATATTTAGCAATTAAAATATTGTAATGAAAGAATACTCATATTTTCACAAGCGCGTGCGTCTTGAATCGAAATCGTCTTGACATAAAAAAAACAAAAGCATTTTTTTTTCTACTCGAGAAAACATGATAAAAGAACTTCGCCGAGCAATTGGAAGCAAACAAATTTTTGTTCTATTTCTATTCAAATTTAAATATTTTACTGTTGTGAATAAAATATGATTAGTACTTACCTACCTAAATTTATGTGGAATCTTTACCAACCTACCATACTATACGTACTTATAAACACAGACTTCTTTTAATTAAGAGTGTGCATACCGACATTTCAAAAATTTGTAAAAACGGGAGACCTTCTATCTCGACAACCGTTACTAAATATGCTTTGGAACAAAATAGGGTAGATGCATTGAACCTTTATCTAGGGAATAACCGTAAAAGATTTTTTATATCTTGTATAGATTTCTCAAAAATAAAAATTAAAAACACCTCTGACCTTTTTTCCGAAAGACGGAAACTCGTTTCCCGAAAGTCGCGGAGTAAAATTTTTTTTTTGTACTGATAATATGCGTTAAAATCTAGGGAATAACCGTAAAAGTTTTTTGATAGACGCAAAATTAACCCCAAAAAATGGAAAAACGCTATTTTTACCATTTTATCATGCGATTGTCACGCGATTTTGAACCTTAATGCCGTGGGAAAAGACTGTGACGTCATTCTTGGTGCCATGCCCTTAAACAGCAATTACATATCACCAGCAGAATTATGGGGAGTTTACCTATAATCATTACCTACTATATTTAGACCGTTCTGAATGTCTTAACTTGATGCGACAATTTTGATCATGAATATTTTTAACACGTAGGTACAATCTATCTACATATGTTTTTCATAGATACCTATAATCCTGTCTGCATACTTTTCAATGGCCGCATTTAGTATTTAATTTACCGAGATTGTTGCCCCAAATAAATGTATTTACCTACTTATTATTTAATATCAATTAGGTAATGGTAGTACTGGCGGTAGATAAGTCTTATTTTTAATACTTAGTTTTTTTTACTCGGAGGCATGACATTGCCAACACACTTCTCAGTATTATCAGCCAGAAGAGTCTACATATTATCATTCATGATTCACATATAAACTCATCAGCTTAATACTGGGAAAAATTCACCTATCCAGATATCACGGATATCACAGGATTAGGCTTAGATGCGCGGGGCCTAAAATACAAGCATTGTGCCTTAAATATCAGTATTCAGAAATCGTCTTACAATATTGCAAGTATTAACAATGACCGATTTTTGCATTTTTATGTATAAATTTTCCGGTAAATCTATTTTTTTTTTATTATTAGCGATTTTGGTATTATACTTGTAGCTGATAATACTAATGGGATTATATATACCGACCTAGAATGCCAAATATTTTTTTATTTCACCTGCTAATTCTGTATATTTACGAATTTTTACTGCGACGGTTGTTTGAATATTAATACTTAGTTAAAAAAATATTACAAGTTTGTAGTACCCAATAATAATAATTATTGGCAACAATAAATTAAATCAAACTTTATCACTTATTGGAATGAGTGGTAAAATAAAGATATAACAATAAAAACCTATATAAGATGTCGATGCCCCATATTATAAAGCGGGTGGCGGGTACTAGCAACTGTCAATTTGGTGTCATGTTATCACCAGCTCAATGTGCAAAGAATATAACTATAGAATTTATGTATAATTATAATTACGGATTAATTAGTACAGTGTCCACCATCTACAAAGCTAAGAAACAATGAATTTGGATAAATATATTACGGACAATTTTTGATTTTATCATGGTGATTAACTAGACGAAATTATAGTTGCATTACAAATATCACTAATTAATAATGTAATGATTATGCCAATAAAAGGTTTTGCCGAAAGGTCGAGCGAAACAGGTAATTCTAACACTACTAAACGCAAGTAATGCGAGAAATCAACCACAACTAACTATAGTAGGTATAATGAAATGTGACAACAATTATTAGGAGAAACTCTGTAAGAAAATGTAGATGTGTGGAATGTCAAGGTAACTTGAAAAAAGTAAATTCGTGTAAAAAATTAAACTGAGTTTTCTTATCTTTCTCGTGTATTAATTAAATTACTCAAACTCTACATAGGATACGGTTTCTTAGGGTTCTACCGTGTGTTGAAATGAGATGTGAAGATGTGAAATGAGAACCCGGAGTCTACATATAGGACCGTCGTCAAAATCTCCAAGAACTATTAAATTTTGAGAGTCTTATAGGTTTCACGAAGTATACTCCTGGTGGAGATAAAACTAGGCATATAGTATTTACATTTTCCAACAACAGTATTGGAAGTGGGAGGTGGGGGTACCAATGCCTGATTTTCTCCTGCCTGTGACTGCGGGGGGCCAGTGCAATTCATCCAGCACATCGTTGAATATTATCCGCTGGGCACTGAGAGCATTTTCTGGTTCGTCTACAGATATCCACAATGCCACCCCCAACGCCCTTGAATGGCTTAGTGGCCTAGACGTTGCCCTGTAGGGTACATGGTCTCCTGCACGTAAGAGATAAATTCTCTTATCTTCTGACGTTGCCCCTAATCGGTGGCTAATGCCATATGAACAGTAGGTACAGAATATTCTCCTGACCTGATGATACGATATTAGTTCCGCAATATGAAGTTTATCCAAACATTGATAATAATGCATGCTTTTAAATGATATTAATTACTTTAGTAAATATAGTATAGTTTAATTACCAAGCGATTTAATATGCATCGCATTATCGATATTGATATCAAGTTCAATAGGTCAAAATCACTACATAGATGGGTATAATAATTATTAATCAGCTGCTTACCTTCCACTTATAGGTAGGATAGGTACTATTAATGCACTACTATTTGATTACAGCCAATAAATATTTCAGTGTCATAATATATTATTACACCTATTCCTTCGTGTGACTGAAATTTCAAAATGTAGTGGACTATCAGGTTTTCAACATAAATCCCTCTTTAAACTTGAAAACTAACGTTTGGAACTTAACTACTTTAACTGCTTAAATCTGTCTCTATATTTTGCATAAACATATTATACAGTTTTGTATCACTTGTATACAATTGTAATGATTAAACATGAAAAACACTAAAAACTTCTTAACACCTAAAAAACAGCAGTATTAGAAGTTAACATTTAGAATTTAAAAGTTTGGGGACTTATCCGACTAATTCTACATACCTACCTTCTAATTACCATCTGGATACATTGATTCGGATATACCTATACCTAAGGATAAAATACTTATTTTACTAACTCGTGGTTCTTCTTCCTTAAAAAAGTTCTACTCTTTCCCAGATTTAATTCACATATTTTCTGTCTTCTAAAGAGTAGTTATTAGTTTTGCACAACATATCGTAACGTTTAACTATAATAACATGTCACAGGTCAGTTGAATATGTCTGATAAATAATGTAAATGAGTTGACAATAATTACTTATTGTTGATGTAATATCACTGACCTCATTTCATTCACTTATCAATATTTTTAGTTGACATTTTTAATATTAGAAGTACCTACTTTTTTCCCTTCCATGAGATTCTCCTTCCCTTCCGCTTGGTCCGCCAACATATGTAGGTACGTTTAGGCACATCGCATTACTATGGTCAGGTCACATTCATTATAGGAGAATGTGTCAAGGGCCTAGGACCAGGATGGACAAAATTAGAGACGAATATATTCGTGGTAGTTTTGGGGTCGCGCCTATCACGGAGAAACTAAAAGAAAGTAGATTCCGATGGTACGGAGACGTGAATGGACGAAATGACGATCACGTGGTCAGACTTGCACTAGACATCCCCACACAAGCGAGAGGTCGAAGTCGTTCACAAGGCACCTGATGGAACAGTATTGAGAAAGACCTAAGGGAGAAGCAGCTGACCAGTGAGATGACACAAAACAGAAAGACTTGGAGACTGCGTACTAGAAGGACGATCCCAGGTGAACTGGGAAGAGGCAAGGAAGAAAGAAATAAAGAAAAATGTCAAGGGCCTAGGATTAAGCTGGAACAGGGATATTTCGCAGGTTTGCAAGTACTGGCCGCAAAGTATGTCCCTCTTGCATAACCTCTAACAGTACTTTATAATTTAGGCGTTATGTTCAGTGCAGGTGAAGAAGAGGTGCCGTATCTCCTGAACTGCCGCCATCTCTCTCATCTCTCAGACCTTCAACAAATACTCTCTAGCTTATGCTGATCAAGAGAGTGGCGTAGTGATGTTGTTTTTGTATTATGAATATATTACCTATAATATATATTTTATTTAGTTATTTATTTATCACGCGCGTGTATCACGTGTCAACTAGTAAGACAATAATAAGATTTTTCACATAACAATGAGCTGCCTATCTTATTTTAATAAATTCTTAAACACAGTAGGTACCTATACCTACTTAAGTAAAATAAACATAGGAGGAAATTGGAGAAATGAGAGTGAGGTATCACATTACACAATGTACGATCAGAGAATTGATTTTGTAATGGTTTGGTTTATACGTGTGAAAACATTGATTAGCGATGAAATTTCCCTCGTCAAAAACGTCTATGAACTCAACATGGTAGACGTTTATTCATTTATCGTGTAGAGATTCCTACTTTCTATTTTAAGAAAATATTGATAAAAAAAAAACACATTTCATGAGTAGTCCGTGCAAGTCATCATATTAACTATAGTAGTTGGTTCCTTTTTCCCATCAGATACACTACCTTCGCCTTCGGTGAGAATCTGATAGAGATAGCAGAGTCAAATCAAAATGATAATCGTTAATTAGAGAATCATAGAATTTTAAACGATCGCGAGTATAAAATTTTCTATATCTACAATTTCCTTAGGTCCAGTGTATGTGTAGGTGTACCCTATCTCCTGTATCGGCAACCGGCATATATTCAGTGGCGGATTATCCATAAGGCAAAGTAGGCACGTGCCTAGGGGCGCGAGGTTGCAAAGGGGCGCGCGAGCCCCGCGATGAAGTTTTTAAACAAAAACAAAAAAATAAAAAAAAATAGTTGTGTAAGTAAGTATGCACCTACTTACACGATATAAAAGATTATATAATTCTATAGAGATGTAGAGTTTTTAATGAGGAGCGGCCAGGTCGCCTGGCAGAAGGGCTTACCGAGGAAATCTTTGAAAAAGTCCACGAGATGATTCTTGCTGATCGCCGAACCAAAGTGTGTGAAATAGGTGAGGCCATAGGCGTGCCGTACGAAACGGCAATTAATATTTTTCAGAACAAGTTAAGTGTGCAAAAGGTGTCGGCCCGATGGCTGCCACAATTGCTCTCTTTGAACAACAAGCGGATACAGGTGTCAAAGTCCAAGCAGTTTCTGGACCTCTTTAAGCGAGATTCGATGGAGTTTTTACGTCAAGCGTCACCGTTCATGAAATCTAGATACATAATTATATGACAGGGACCAAGAAATGGACAAAAAAGTGTATTTTTCCGGGTGAATCTCCTTCAAAGGAGGAAAAGACGGTCCGATCAGCCGGAAAGGCCACCACCACATTTTTTTTGGGATTCGAAGGGAATATCATCACATTCATCACGGTCTTTTTGCAAAAAGGCAGAACGATCATGAGACAGTATTACGGTGAATTATTTGAGCGATTCGATGAGAAATTGAAGGAGATATGGCCCTAGTTGGCTAAGAAAAAAGTGTTTTACCACCACGATAATGCACCAGCACATTCCTTCGGGTCTGTCGCGGCCAAATCAGCTCAAAGAAGGAGGTTTTTCCCGAGAAAGAGATATATTTTAAGGAGTTTGGCTGATCGCGTTTTTGGAGGGGTTAAATAAATGGCAGAGGTGTTGGGATAAATGAATCGACCTAAGGGAAGATGACCTTGAAAAAAAAGAAAAACAAATGGAAAAAACTTTCATCTTCTTACCTAACACGGGACCGCCCTCGTATAACTGCTAGTTAAAATTTATAATAAAATATGGACGCTAGAGGGGCGCCGATGAGGTGCTTGCCTAGGGGCGCTCTCAGCACTTAATCCGCCTCTGCATATATTGTTAGATATATGTAATTAAATTTCAAATCCTGACATATAAGACCACACTTCAATCACTGAGCCAATATAGCCAATGTTGTAAAGTGGTCTCGAAGGAAACATCAACAATGTACCTATTATTGAAATCCTTTAAACATAGTACTGTTTGATGTAGAATTTGACCTCGGCAGATTAACTACAACTACAGAGTACAGTGTTGATCGGATTATCTCGAGTTGCGTTCCTCTTAAAAAACATGCATGATTCAATTTATTCTCTTTGTACAGATTTTAATAATGCGGAAGAGACGTACCTCTATCTATAGATACGTATACGTACCTTTGTGTAGTTATACATATTGTGTGTAATTTTAATATTAGCGATTACTATGACTATTAATTTATTATAAAGCAATGATTTGCGAATGGTGAATTTAAGAAATTGTATATAATTTGACCTTGAAATGTCAAGTATTGTATGCGGTAAATGTACTAAGTATTAAAGAAATGAAACAACTTTTACGAGTGTTAAACTTCCTTATTTTTAGTATCAAATGAGTTATAGGATCTGCATAAAGCCAATTTAAATTAACCTGTCATTTTTTTGTTTCCTTATGGCAATATACTTAAATTACATTTGTTACCAGCGTTTAGTACCTAGTGCATGGCGTCTTTCACCATCTCGATCGTCTAATAGTTCATCACTAGTCAGTCATTTAACAATTTTTAGTTTATTATCTAAAACATTTATAATGAATTTGTTGTGAAAAAAGATTATGGCATGTTAACTCCAGCTACCGGACTCTAGTTTTCTTATAGAAGTTTACGAACTATGTACGATTGTAAACCTAATTGAATCCGTAAGGAAATCCTATAAATTGTAATCCAAAGCAAACAACACGTGTATTTATTTGCTAATTGATAAAACGATCCTTAAAAGAGTCAATTAAAGTTGTTACATGTATATTATCGTCATTCATGAATATGTTAATAACAATAATGAGCGTAATATATTGTTTATTTGCTTTACTCCATGTGCTACGGTCAACTTGTAATGGATACTTACTCATAGTAGAATCATAATGTACTATCGCCGTCGATGATGTTAGTGTGATTCATCATAGTATTGTAAGGTGTATGGGCAGGTGTGTAATAAATGAGTATGTAGGTACAACTGTATTATGCACAGATTGTATCTGATATCAATGAACGTGGTCTCATATAACCTAATCTATTGTTATTAAAATATTATTCTGAACTTTTCTTGAACATCAAAAGATGCGAAAGCAGGCAATAAGGTATACGATAACGAAAAAACCCTTATACTTTTTCGATGCTCTAGTTCTACAATATCTTATGTAATGTAACCCGTTTTCTCGTAGCTGAAAGTTTTCAATGTCTAGCAAGTAATGATCTTCTTCTAAGATCCAACAACCAATGTCTTCGGAGCATTTCTGCTCACACTTTCTTATATTGTGACCAGAGAAATTTTTTATATCCATCAAAATTTTAAAAATCGTGTAAAAGAGCATTTTCTACAATATGTAAGCACGATATCAACTTCCTCTCTATCTCTTCCATTCTGCCCTGTGTCCTGTCGACATTATATTTCGTTATCAATTTGCCTTTTTTTCTTGTTACATATTCATTACATACCAGGGGCAATAGATTACTTGCAGAATATTGACGGGGAACTATGACTCCAAGACAACTTGTACAATGGTCGTGTGCATACGAAAGAAGAAGAATTACACACCTACATACTTATAAATCTTATAATAGCCAACTTTTTTAAGTGGTAACATCGCGATAAGTTCACTCTAGCTGCTGAATAATCAGTTCTTACCATTGTTTTCTCGTTGTTTACATGATGGATAATATATAAATAATATTGTTTTATAAGGAGGTATAGGTCTTTAATTTGGTATGAATACCTTACCGCCATTACAGTATGTACGGCAGTCTGAAAAACAGTGAATAAAATTTGCTGGGATAACATTTTAAATGCTCGGCGATGTTACCTTTTTCCAGAGGACGTTTGATGTTTTATCATAATTTCTACTTCTTCAAGCAGTCGTGAATATCTTCCGCATACTTGACATCTGCAAACTCTCTCATATCTGCGTAGTTAAGTGCGTAGGTATCATAATAAGAGGAATAGCCGAGAGTAACCTGTTTCAATCTAAAAATACACAACGAGGTATGGGATAAAAACATGTTTTGTATTATTACGTAGCCATTATAATAATGTAGTCTACGAATCAGGAATAGGCAAAGGCGAATGTACCTACGCAGTTCTTGCTTTAGGAGGTGATCATGTTTACCTGTCTTTCAGACACGAAGCTACCTAAGAACACGATTCACATGGAGTTACCTTTTTGTTTAGGATCTTAATATAATGAGCTTAATCTGACATAATACAATAAAAAATGTTGCTAACCCCGGTTTTCCTTCTACAGAAATCCACCCTTCGCCACTGCTACCTACGCAGTTCCTGCTTAAGGAGGTGATCATGTATACCTGAATTTGCTAGGAACTAAGTGTGAGGATCTTTTCTATGACTATACTTACCTATTTTGTGAAATAAATGGACGAATATAAGCTATGTACTTACCTACCTATGTATTTGTTTATCAAAAAAGTGTTATGATGAAAGAATTTTGTGCAGGATCATTAGCGTTTTACACATTTCACGAAAAACTTTGATGAGTTCCTTCGTTTATTTATTTATTTAATTCATAGATTTGCACTCACAGGACAGGCAAAGTGCCTCTGTACAATGTAATGTATACACGCTGGCGAGCGTCTGCAAGTTTTTTGTATAAGTATATGAGTTAAAAATCGTGTGGATGGAACGATTGTCTTGGCTCGTGTACGTAACCGACCGTTGACGCCTTTTAACTCATAAACACGAAGTTTCAGGGTTTAAAGACGCCTCCCGTGGAAACGAAATTTTCCAAAAGAACTACAACTGCTAATGTAATAAAGTACCCAACCGACATGTTATAAAGTAGCAAATGCAGAAAAAATGCATGTTTAAAAAAAAGTAGGTAGGTGTAGGTAGGTACTTAGTTATTTATTAGTGATTACACTGATTACACATAGAACAGATGCAGTCACAAAAACAAACACTGACAGGTACATTAGTACAAAAATATCAATACACAAGACCAATAACGATGAAAAGTATAATGATGAAAAGAAGCATAATAAATTGGATAAGGAAAAGAACAAAGGAATTTCACAATTTTGGAATAGGTACTCGTATTATCACAATAAATAGAATGTTACAGGTGATTAAGAACTTAATAATTAGGTACCTAGTTAGTTGAAACAAAAACCTGTTCTTGTACCTAATTGTTTCATATCAAACGTAAAACCTATATGCCTATTCGAGTCTTTATAACAACAACAGCACAATACGTAGTATATAGATAAGTACTATAAAGTATGAACTACCTGCAACAAGCAAGGCCGAGAAGTTGATTGGCCGAAGGATGTTAAGTTCAAGGTATGGGGAAACACAATTATTGCAATTAAGTATTTACAATAATGCGTTCAATCAATTAGTAATGAATGTAGATACATATTAAGAGTATGCATACCGACATTTCAAAAATTTCTAAAAACGGGAGACCTTCTATCTTGATGACAACCGTTACTGAATATGCTTTGGAACAAAATAGGGTAGATAGATTGAACATTTATCTAGGGAATAATCGTAAAAGTTTTTTTATATCTTGAAAAGAATTCTCAAAACAAAATGTCTAAAATACATCTGATCTTTTTTCCGAATGACGGAGACTCGTTTCCCGAAAGTCGCGGAGTATTTTTTATTTGTACTGATTATATGTATTAAAATCTAGGGGATAACCGTAAAAGTTTTTTTATCTCCAAAAAATGGAAGAAAAAAAAAACGCTATTTTTACAATTTTATCATGCGATTGTTCACGCGATTTTGAACCCTAATGCCGTGGGAAATGACCGTGATGTCATTCTTGGTACCAAGCATTTAATATTTTTATTACGTTGTATAATAACCGCACTTATACTCACGTGATTTATCCCAATATTAAGTAGATATGAAAGAAATAGAACAGCGCCTCCGAATAGTATCACTCCAGCAGCGTTGCACATAGCCTTTAAGGAGGTACGGAAATCGGTCGTAGATACATAACCTATTGAAAAGAGAGCAGGATTTATTGAAAAAATTACCTTTTGAAAAAATATAAAACAGGATTAGTTGACGCATAAGAGCCCCTTGATATAAGCGGACGTACGCATTCCTGTATTTTTACGCCGCACCTCTGAGGCATAGAAGAATGCATGCCCTGAGGATGCGACGGGAGGGATAGGAATATGCATAGGTACGTCCCCTAACATAAGTGTGCTTATGCGTCGACATGTAGCATTAGGTATAATAAGAGCCATCTATCGGAGAAAATTAGAATCATACGTATGTGTACTTATCCTTTTATTGTGAGTACCTATAGGTTTAATAATACAATAAATTTATGATATTTATGTTTATCTATTAATTTTAATGAGGCTCGTTGAGTCACAAGAAGGCTTGGCAAAGGTTTCATCATTTTGTGTTAGTTCGTCTCATCCACGAAACAACATCATTTAATTAAAGCGCTCGCTCGTATATCTTCCATCTTTTTGGAAATTTTCTTGTTTATAATTATTATTGCACACAATAATAGAAAGCATGCTGAAAAAGACAATTTATTAGAATAGAATCACTTACGTACAATGGGCAAACTTATTATTATTTTCGTCGGAATGTAAACGCTTAAGAGTAGGTTAGTAGGTAAGTTCTCCGAGTGACTACCATGTAATTAAACTATTTTGTCGTAGTCCTCTTACAGGCGAATGGTGAAAAACCAAAGAAAACGATATGAGTTTTTCCCTGCGTTGTTTTATGTTCCTTGAGCTTTCGACTTGTGTCCCGAAAATCTCATATTAAAGTGATGCGATACAATTTATTTTTTTATTTACGTGATATAACAACTTGCCACTCTGGAATAAGTGCACCTTTTAACAGCAGATATACAATATACTTTTTTTTATATGCAGAGGCATGACTTTGCCAACACACTTCTCAGTGTTATCAGCCAGAAGAGTCTACATATTATCATTCATGATTGACATATAAACTCATCAGCCTATAATACTGGGAAAAATTCACCTATCCAGATATCACGGATATCACAGGGTTAGACTCAACGCGGGGCCTAAAATACCAAGCATAATTGTGCCTGAAATATCAGTATTCAGAAATCGTCTTACAATATTGCAAGTGTTTAACAGATTACCGATTGTGCATTTTTGATATACATAGATACTTAAGTAATACGGAAATCCTAATTATTTTATTGTGCTGCACCGTGTTTTGCTTTGTTCTGTGTGGTCTGGTATAGTGGTATATATTGTTTATTGTATATATTTTTATTGTAGGAAACGTATGTTACTATGGGGCTGATACAAATATGCTTTTTATACCTTATATCTGTTGTAACACAAAGATATATTATGTGGTAGTCCCTATGTTGTCGTTATGAATAAAAAATCATAGATAATACTTAATTAGCGACTGATTTTTCTTAATTGTTCATGTAGGAAGTTGGGAAAATAAAATATGATAAAGAGCCATATGAACTAATTGGAACTGCATGCATATCAGTGTGTTAGAAGAAATAATAATTATTGCTTCTAAACTTAGTAATAATTATTGTTAGGTTAATTAACATTCACGTATTTTTTACTAAATTTATTCAATCTAGGATTACCTACATGATGTAAAGTGCGGTGGAAGCATTCAAAAAGAGTACTAGAGTTGGTATGGATAAAAAGTACATAGGTAATTAGGCTTAACAGTGATAGAAAAAATCGTAAGTAGGTACGGACCTAAGTACAATTCCAACTGTTTTTAATGTTTTGATCCTGTTTATTTTTTACTAGCTGCCCCCTGTGCCTTGCTACGCTACAGAAATCTAAATCCGTGAAAAAGTATGAACTACACTTATTTGTCTAATTGGCTCGCCACCCCATACTACCCTCATCCCCTACACTCTTGCTGGTGTCAGAACTGTTACTATTCATCACATTGACACGGAAAACTATGGATTGGACGTTAATATCGTTTTCTGCATAGCACCCCTGCTCCTCTCCCCCCCTGATACCCAACGGGTGCTGGAAGTATTACTATTCGTCTTTTCGACACCCAAAACTATGGATTGGACATTAATATTGCCTTTTTTCACGCCCCTCCTCCTTCGTGCCCTTTACCCCTTAAGAACTATCCTTGAGGCATGCACAACAATTCGCCAAAGTTTCATCTCAATCGTATGAACGGCTTAGGCGTCTATATACGACAAAGAAAATACACTTTTTTATAGTATAGATACATAGGTAGTTTCCTGAGAGAATAAAATAGTGTGTTATACTATAGAGCCACCGACGGCGGCGCCGCCGCAGATATTTGTATCCGGAAAAAATGAAAATAAATCACTTCTTATTTACTCCCTTCAAAATAATTCACATTACAATGTAATAATATTATGATGTTTTTATCATGCTGTATGCTGTATCTATTTACTGCAGACTAGTCTAGTACATACTAATATATTATTGTGATGATACATTCTTGTTTTGCTCATGTGTTGTTTGTTGTTCTTGAGAAACTTGTAAATGTTTTATAATAATTAGTAATAACCTATGAGTGTTTTTTTATTCACTTCATAGTTTTTGCAATATTATTTTATTTGCGTTTTGGCTCTATCAATACAAATTAAAACTAGGTATATTAGTGCACCATACTACAATTAGAATTTACATATCCATTATCCATCTCTATTCTTTTCACCCGGATTTGGAATATAATAGGAATGTCTAGGATTGTATGTGTAGACTGTAGATGTGTAGATAAATATAGGTTTTTCTGAGCAAACGGCAGTTAGGCACTATTAGGCATGTGATGTGATCATTTTCATGACCTGATCTGCATACCGCTGCACCTATAGGCACCCAATAGGGTGCCTATAATAGGTATGCGCTCAAAATTAGATTATTTTTATTTATGTATTTATGATTGGTACCTACACTATAAGGAAAATTTGACACATTTCAATATCGCACAAATAAACGCAAAATCCTTTAATTTTTCTGTGAAATCATGTGACGAAATGTTCAACGTCATACCTATTTATATTTGTACCAAACTCCTCTTACAAAAACATCCCACCAACACAATACATAACTGGGATAAAATAAATGTTATAGAAATTACTGATTAACAACTTTACACCATGTTACGGGTGTAACAATGGAAACATACTCGTACCTACAAGGTATGCATGTAATGGGGTAGGTGAGTACTGAGTAATAATTCATTATTTGAATTATTGTTGCGTAAATTACAAAGCAAATCATCAATACATAATTAATTATGTAATTTTGTATACATATGTGATGTTACATCTTTAATTGTTGTTATAAAATACATAAATACTACGCGAGTTAGCTTAATAATTGTGCTATGGTTAATTTTGAAGTATTTCTTTCCTAAAGAATTGTTGATTTTGAAGACAACAAATTTCTGAATGGTGGATTTTCTTCAATCACGACAAGATTAAAACGTGATTTACCCAGCCGACAATCAGTCTGATAATCCTAACAGTTCATCCTTTACTTCATCTGGGAATCGTTTTGTTATTGGCTATTAATTCATTGTATCACCTGGTGATCTCCCTTTTTTCCCTTGAAGAAACTTTTAAAGAGCAATGTATTGTGTACTGAATTATATTGATGTGACCTGTCAGCCAATGTACTTATCAATATATCGAACATTTAATTATTGTCAATTATTTATGTCATTTTACAGTCTATAGACCTGTCATAGTGAGTCGCATCATCTTTATAGCTACTAAATTATTGTTGTGATTAAGGAACCTATTTTGTGATTTTCATAGAGATATTATCTGCAACAGTGAACAACGTATGATGTCTGATGGGTTCTGTATTGTTCACTGTTCAGTATGTTCTACCCCTACGCCTTCGCTTTCTTCTCCCTCAGTCACGATCACTACACTGTTATCCTTTTCAGACTAGCAAATCTCGGCATTTTTATCACAAAAATATGTAGGCAGGTACCTACGGGTATACTATACATACTAAGTGCCTACTACCTAAACCTATGTAGATTAGAGTGGTTCGAAAAAAACTTTTTTTTCTATTTCAGATCGCTATAGTGCAAAAAAGTTGCGATTGGTATAGACGTAAATAAAACACTAATTATATTTTTTTATTAATTTGTCTTCCGGTCGCGCAACGCACTCGAAGTTCGCAAAAAATTGTGAAAACACTAAATTTTTCATCATTTTTTTAAGCACGCCAGATAGTTTTAAATGCGTTCCTATACCATGAATTAACTACTACAAGTATGTAAAGTCAATATAAATGCATTTATGATACTTTTTTTTCGTGTCTTTTGGTCGCGCAACATTGTACAAAATGAGTAAAAAAAGTAGTTTTTTCAAAATTTCAAAGTTTGACTGTTAAGTAAATTTTAATCGTACGACGCTACGGCTGCTATTGCTTCAAGTGTATTGCAAGATATTGGGTTGATTGATGAATCAGATACTTCTTATGTTGTAGACAAGAGTAAAGTCCGAAGAGAAAAAACTTGTGTCAGAGCTAGGTTGCAAAGTGATATAAGTTTAGAAATTCGTGGTCTTTACATTGATGGACGAAAAGACAACACATTGTCAATTGAAAAAACTGCCAAAAAACACTTTCGCAGAACCTATAAGGAGGAGCATTACTCTTTAATTCAGGAGCCAGGCTCCACTTACATAGGACACACTTGCCCTTCTTCAAGTTCAGCATCCGACATAGCCAAAAGCATCACGTCGTATTTATCCGAAAATGGCTTTTTACTTGACAAATTGGAAGTTGTTGGATGTGACGGTACTGTTATTAAGACGGGCTTAAAAAATGGTGTAATTCGAGAGAGAATAGAGAGACGTGTGGGGAGACCTCTACAATGGAGTATTTGTCTTCTCCATTACAACGAGCTGCCATTCCGCCACCTTTTCCAACACTTAGATGGAAATACAACAGGCCCAATAGGATATTCTGGACCGATTGGAAAGGCCCTACCTGATTGTGAGAAACTACCAGTTGTTGAGTTTAATCCTTTTGATTGTGAGATTCCAAAAGTTGACAAGCGTATTTTCAGCAAGGACCAATTGTACTTGCTTGAGATATCAGAAGTCATCAAGACAGGACATTGTTCAGAAGACTTTGTAGTACGTGATCCTGGCCCAATGTCACATTCAAGATGGCTTACAACTGCAAACCGAGTTTTGCGCCTCTACATCAGTGTGTCAAGCCCTTCTGAAAATCTGAGAGAGATTTTCACATTCATTTTAAAATGTTATATGCCTATGCGTTTTGCCATTAAAATAAACCACAAATTCACAGATGGGCCTAGACATATTTTTAAAACAATTGAATGTACAAGGTACTTACCAGAAGAGCTTATTCAAATTGTTGATCCCGTTTTACAACGGAATGCTTACTTTGCCCATCCCGAAAATTTACTTTTGGCTATGGTTACTGATGAAAGGAACCATATCTGAGAGCTGGGTTTTAGGCGTATCATTAAGGCAAAGCAAGCAATACCTGCAAGTGACTCCATCAGAATCTTTAAACCACCAAACCTTAACTTTGAAGCTAAAGACTATACCGAAATTATCAGCTGGAACGCCAGTACACCGACTCCTCCTCCACTGTTAAGAACATTGACTAATGAAGAGGTACAACAGTATGTGAGCAATGACTTCAAGCCTGTTATGAGTATAGCTGCTTTCCCATGCCATACACAGGCAGTTGAAAGATGCGTGAAGCTAGTGACCGAAGCTTCAAGTAAAGTGTGTGGACACAGTTCCAGAGACGGCTTTATTAGAACCACATTACTGTCGCGCTCAGCCACACGAACCACAAAAATCAGATTTTCGATGTTTATCGATAGATACAGAATATAATGGAAAGCGAAATAAATTTGTACATATTGTAAATAACACACCCTACATTGGGTGGTTGGTTGGGTAGGGCGTGGGTGGAACTCGAAGTGCAGCCACCTCCCCGTGGTGAGTTCTGGGTCATTTTGTAAAAAAAAAGAGCGAAGAGCTACACCAACAATTAAATATTGAAACAAAAAAAAATACCGAATATTTTCTATTAAAACAGTCAAACTTTGAAATTTTGAAAAAACTACTTTTTTTACTCATTTTGTACTATATTGCGCGACCAAAAGACGCGAAAAAAAAGTATCATAAATGCATTTATATTGACTTTACATACTTGTAGTAGTTAATTCATGGTATAGGAACGCATTTAAAACTATCTGGCGTGCTTAAAAAAATGATGAAAAATTTAGGTTTTTCACAATTTTTTACGAACTTCGAGTGCGTTGCGCGACCGGAAGACAAATTAATAAAAAAATAATAATTAGTGTTTTATTTACGTCTATACCAATCGCAACTTTTTTGCACTATAGCGATCTGAAATAGAAAAAAAAGTTTTTTTCGAACCACTCTAATGTAGATACTACTCATTTTCAGTAATTGGTTGTTGATACTCGTACAATAATGCATTACTAAGATGAAATACCTATTTGTTATAAACTACGATTGCTGTTGTATTCACTATCAGTTCACTGAGCCTACAGCATAATAGTCCGAGAGCCCACTGCTTAATTTATGACGTATCTGTTTTTTGATCGAAATGTGGTATAAATGATAGCTTACCAATAGGGTATTACATCGCACTAGGGTTGCCTATCAAAATCTTGCCGCAACCCCTTTCTCCTATCTCTTACCATATTCCTATTAAATTCAAAAAACCGCGAAGAGGGACCTTTTCGGGGGGGGGCAGGGGGGGTTGCGGCAAGATTTTGATAGGCAACCCTAGTGCGATGTAATACCCTATTGGTAAGCTATCATTTATACCACATTTCGATCAAAAAACAGATACGTCATAAATTAAGCAGCGGGCTCTTGGACTATAAGACGATGTTGGATGGGCGACCGACCTGTTTGTTGAGATATTGCGCATATTGTCATTATTATACAACTAAACCTTGGTAGATTATGATGGTCATTACTATTAATCGACCTGCCGGAATATTTCTAGAGAAATTAATTTAATCGCTGTCTCGATTAAATTAATATTATTATAGAAATTATACTATGGGTGTGAATGGACGACCTTGTAATATTGATTTACTGTTAATTGTCTTTCCATAAAAACAACAATTTGTAGATAAAATGCCACTTGATCCCTGATTTTCACGAGTCTTATTTTTGTATCCTAGTCACTAGTCAGTTCGTCCTTTGCCGTAGGTTCATAGGCCTGTAGCTAGACTGTGCATTTTTACTCTCTGTACATTTTCGCCACAAAATTTCTGTTTACTCATATATATTTACAAATCCAAATACTTTCTGTGCTGGTCAAGAATATCTTCTCCCTCACTAATGTTTGCACAGTAAAAACAATTTTCATTAGGTACTATGTTGACAGGTATTAGGTACTATGTTTATAGGTGCAATAAATTTTGTCATTGAACGTTTGAATAATGTTTTTATTATTTGTTACAGAAAAAAAATCTCTTCTAAAGGGTGTGAATGGTACATTCAAGTCTGGTGAACTCACAGCAATCATGGGACCTTCGGGTGCTGGAAAATCGTCTCTTTTGAACATCCTCACTGGATTCCAGTAAGTTATTCATCAAATATTATATCTTGCGACTCATTTCCCTTTAGGTATAAGTTATTCATCAAATATAAGTCATAAAATTTAATAAGTATTCGAATTTACCAGTTTTTTTTATAGATGAGGATATCTTTTTAGAAGTATAAAACATATTTAGAGAAATTTAATGTAAGAATAAAAATAATCATCTATCGTGTTGTAGGTTGAGTGTTTGTGTCACATATTTTTTATAAGTACTTTTGCTGGTAGTATACATAAATAGCCAATGAGGAAAATAAATTCCGAAATATACTTAATCTCAAATTTATCCAAATTCGATCCACGTGTTTCAAATTAGGTATGTACTCGGGTGTATATTTCAGGACATCTCTCTGATAGGTTGTCAGCTCAGTCAGCTGCGATATCAGTCTCCAATAAAATAATGTTTATTTAGATACAAAGAGGATCGTGTTCACACACACACACACACATTGGTGCATAATACATGTCTTATGCACACATCATTAGTTTGATAACATGCAATATCACTTTCACTAAGTACCTGCCTGCCTATCAAGTTTAGTGCAGAGTGATATATTAGCATAATATTTACTTAGCGCCTACCTATCTAAGTATCTACACACACCTTTGACTGGTATAGATACATATAATGTATCTGGTTGTTGTTTTGAGCATGATGTTATACTAATGTGCCTAGTGAAGTGGATAACTATATTATATAGAATAGGTACCGGGTACCTACCTGACTCCATAAAATAGTCTATTCGGCAATCATACTTGGATGACCTTCGACCAATAATCTACCCATAAGAGATAGAAATCTCTCTAGTATTTGTGAAAATGTTGTATTGTATAAATGGTTGAATTTATGGGTAATGTGACCACGTATAAACCCAAACGATAAGACGCATACTGTACGAAAAAACTGAGGTTCAAAGTGTATAAAAATCTGCTTAATGTAGGTAGGTACTTATTATTTCTAATTCGTAGGTAGGTACATAGTTATTAACTTGATAGACTGCAAACAGTGCAAAACAAAAAAGTATCTGAAGACATATCGTATTATAAAAACTATTAACATGTAAAACAAAAAGTGCAACGTACAATGTACCAAGTATCTACCTAATAATTTATTGTTCACAAATAACACGCGTATGATAAATTATAGTATTTAAGAGTGAGCATACCGACATTTCAAAAATTTCCAAAAACGGGAGACCTTCTATCTCGACAACCGCTACTAAATATGTTTTGGGAAAAAATAGGGTAGATGCATTGAACCTTTATCTAGGGAATAACCGTAAAAGATTTTTTATATCTTGTATAGATTTCTCAAAAAAATAATTAAAAAATACCTCTGACCTTTTTTCCGAAAGACGGAAACTCGTTTCCCGAAAGTCGCGGCGTAAAATATTTTTTTTGGATTGATAATATGCATTAAAATCTTGGGAATAACCGTAAAAGTTTTTTGATGGACGCAAAATTAACCCCAAAAAATGGAAAAAAACGCTATTTTTACCATTTAATCATGCGATTGTCACGCAATTTTGAACCTTAATGTCGTGGGAAAAGACTGTGACGTCATTCCTGGTGCCATGCCCTTAATGCCCATTTATTAGGTAGAGCTATGTAGCTACCTGGCGTTTGGCGCGAGTAGATAGCGAGTACTTAATTGAGCTCAGAGTCTGTGGGTATACTGTATACATCTTTTTTTCTAATCCCCAAAAATTTTCAAACATTTATTCCACAAACACAAAACGTTTCATAGAGCGTCGCTAAGATGAATTTGTTTTTTTTTTAATACCTACGAAGTACTTGATCCAATCAACTGAATAAATTGTCTGCATGTTAAATACGTCACAAATAAGATTATCTTTTTACTAGTGGTTATTAGATTATCTTTTTTATTGTTTGCTATTATATTCCACCACATTTTCTCACCCCAATCCCGTTGCGAATATAAGAAGGTCATCGAACTGTTTGTAATAGGTGGAGAATTTTAATACAACACATGAGATCTAACCTAGCCTCCAATCTTTCATCAATTTTGATTTTCGATCAGTGTCTCTTACCTATAAATTAGAATAACGCGCAATGTTAACAGACGAAATTGAATTAGTGTGGCCTGTGTAAGGGGCCTTGTATTCAAAAAGGTGAAAATTAAGATCTCCAGCTAGTCATCGACAGAGAAAAAAGAGTTGGAAGAAAATGGTTTTCTTAGCTCTAGGACATTCGTAAGTGAACCAGACTGTTAATAATTGTAGGTCTCTTCGTCAGCCTAATCCCGTCCACTCCTGGACGAAGGCTTCTTCCATCTGCTTCCATACCGCTCTATCCTGCACTCTTTGGATCCAGTTGGTACCCACGTATTTTACTAGGTCGTTCTGGGTTTCCAGGATAATACCCTCTTCGACCACTTATCGTCTGGGTCTCTAGCCATGTGACCTGTCCACCGCCATTTGAGAGATGATGAACCAGACTGTTAATAATTATAGGTAGTCGATAAAATTGTCGAAAGAACATGTCGCATGCCGACGCTGCTCGACACTTTGAATTAGGTATGTCGAAAGGTGAGGCATGCGTCCTGGGAATAACCTTGTAGCATGCGGTAAGACGACTTGTTTTATGTGCTCCTATGGAAGCTAGCGTGTTATGCCTCATGCTACGTATTCCCAAAAAGTTGCCTTAGTGGAATGCGAATAAAAGCCCATATAACTCAACAGCAAAGCCAGCTTCAAAGGCTCACTGTATAGGTATGTAGGTAGGTATATTAGTTTTCTATCAAATTATTCTGAAAACTATTCCTATCGTTAAGAAATCTGCATAATGTATCAAAATACAATTTAATCGTCTCTTTTTTTATTCTTCCTTATAACTTGTTTCAAGGATATACAATTCAATGATTACCTAAAAATCAATAAATTCTGATAATTCTAACTTATTACATAAACAAGTTCTTGCCTATACCAGCATTTAAGTTCAAGGTTCAAAAGGGTAAAAAAAATAGAGACATTAGTAATTTATTTATTTACCAGTTTGCTCGGTATCGAAGAATCATTATGTAATGTCATTTTATTGTTATTTATTTATTTATTTTGATAGTGACACCATTGTGCGGCATTACAGTGTAAAAAAATACATCAAAATTATATGTATTTACTCATAACGTATTAATGTAAAAAAAATACTTATATGCACCGACATAAGCCTAAAGAAGTTACTAGCCAATAAAAATATGGTGGGTGGTTGAACGAAGATCAAAATACAGTTTCAGGGGGGAAAAAACTAAAAATTAAAAACTCTGTTATCCTAATTTATAATGATACCACCTCGGGACTTCACCTATATGATAAACGTGAAAGAAAACGCGAAAGAAGTTTGTGAGTAATAAAAATGATGACAGTTAAATTTTACAGGTAAACTATAAAATGTTTGACTAGAAAATAAGTAGGTACTTAGTAGTTTAAATGGAATCGTAAATTATATGTATGTCTACTAGCTGAGCTAAGTTGGTGATTACTAAGTTGGTATTAATTAAACTGTCATATTTCCATATGTTTATAAAATTATGCGGTAATCAGTTATGGATGTATGTTTCCTGATTAACAATTATTTATACTGAAATTGTTATACTTGCAATACCTATTGGGTATAAACTTACCTAAGTATGTAGTTTGCAGGTAGATACAATTATTATTACTAGTTATAATCATCGAGTAAGTAAAGAAGAATACTTTAATTTATCGATATGACTAGATAGACAGATATATTTTTTTCAATTAAAGGGAATCCACCCGACAACGAGTGATTTATGCCATACACGATATTCTATTATGCTACAAGTTTAAAAGATTTAAATCGGGACATCTTATTACATTACGAACAATACACTCACACTCTCCTGTCATGTGTACATATTTGAGGAGAGTTTGTGGATAATAAGTATTCGATACTCAAAGGAAAAGTCGTACAATGTTCCTTAATCTGCTCCAGAAACAGAGAGTTATCAATGAACGGAAAGTGGAAAAATATATTATGATTGAGGGATTCCTCCAGCTTCCTCTCCACACTCGCACATGATGGAGGCAAACACTTTGATTCTGTGCAGATGAACTGCCACACAGCAATGGCCGATTCTCATTCTACACACTTGAGACATCTCCACTTTCTTATACGCATTTCTTTCATACTAAGGCTTTCCGGGAAGATATGCGAGTGCGAGTGCTGTAGTACCTAAAATCAAAAATATATGGAGCTTTCATGATCAGAGTTATATTCCTATACTGCGAGAAATCAGTTTATCCATGTGTTGGTGTATTGTTTTTTTCTGTTCTTACCTATAAGCTGAGCTTAAACAAAGATAATAATCATTTACCACGAAGGTTAAGTTAATTTAAAATATTACTGAAATTATATAAAATTGTTTACTTCATCATTTGCAATCAAATTACAGAAATGAGTAACCGCAGCAATTTCTCATGATGTGATTTCTGATGTTCAATTATACGAATCAATGTCATTCTTCATTTGATTAAAGCAATCAAGTCAAATGAGTAATTTACTTGGTATTTCTAAGTAGTAATTCAACCCGCTGTAATAATATACCTATTGTCAATCAGCTATAGATTTACTATAGGTTTACTATATATTTAAATGAGGTACCTAATAGATAATTCATACCTGCCTGCATCCACTCAATCATAATTTTCATTAAAAAGGTACAGGCTTCGATCCTCGTACAATTCATACGATTTAGTAGGTATTAGGGTCAGGGCTGGATTTTCCAAAAGGCCAAGTAGGCCGGGGACTATGGGCGGCAGCTCTCGGGGGGCGGCATTCACTCGGCTTTTAGAAGATTACAATTCATACTAGAACATGATGGATGATGAGGTGTAAAAATATCTGCGGATGCAAGGCATCCTGAACTCCATAACCCAGATCACTTGTTGTGAGTAAGATAGGAGGATCATTTGGTGAATGTATATATTTATTTACCATTGATTCTACAACTCAGTCCAAACTCTCGAACAAAATACTTACAGCATTTTTATCAGCTCACTGTTTAAACATTAGTGTACAGAAGAGCACTCTCTTCGATCATTTTAATCGACGGTTAGCTTATAAGTGATTTACGTATCAAAAATATTGTCAATAGGTATATGATCATAATAGGATTTCAAGAACAACAGTAATGAGTGTAGTACTAACCTACCATAGTAGCAGTTACTCTGATACTACGAGTACTATGTTGCACAATCATGACATGCCGCAATGTCAATTATTTTAGATATCTTAGGATTTGACATAAATAGTTAAAAATGAACCCAAGTGTTGTAATAATTCAATACGAATTCAGTTAATGCATTGTTCAAAATAGTAAATTATTTGAACAATGCAAGTTACTCAACATTGTTGTGTAAAGAGCTCTTGAACTTGACAGA
The DNA here is from genome assembly GCA_963576895.1 of Ceraclea dissimilis. Taxonomy (NCBI): domain Eukaryota; kingdom Metazoa; phylum Arthropoda; class Insecta; order Trichoptera; family Leptoceridae; genus Ceraclea; species Ceraclea dissimilis. The sequence goes on from OY756364.1 coordinate 14,250,402, forward strand.
TGAATAATTCAATTACTATGCCTGAGTAGAGTTCTTTATAATAATACTTACCTAGTATGTAGTAGGTATATTACAGGAGCAAAGCTACCTAAGAACACGATTCCCATCGAGTTACCTTTAGTTCAACATAATATTTATAATAATGTAAATCTGACATAATACAATAAAAAATGTTACCCCGGCTTCCCTTCTACATAAATCCACCCTTCGCCACTGGTATATTATTTATTACAAAACAAAACTAGGACACGAACCTGTTTCTACTTGGTTCTGAAAATACTCGTTTATTCTGACTCCACAAAAACCGCAGATAAATTATGAGGTTCAATTTAATTAATTTGATTATATTGATTGTTTTTTTTTTAATCAAGAGCGCATATTAAAAACAATGTTTCTAAAAACTGCTCTTATTAATTATTAAAGTTAGGAAAATTTCATATCTGGGGCCACGTACATACAGGTATATCATTTGAAATACATAATTAGCACTTTGGCGTACGAACACTTTGTTAGGACTTACTGCATTATAAAATTACTTACGTTGTATTGAATTGATTGACCCGACACTCGACAGCCGAATGCCTTTTTTATTTAGAATAGGAGGTATTTTAGCACAAAAAAGTGTAGAACTTATAATGTTTTTCTACGTCTTACTGTAGGTATAAGAATATTAAAAAGTTATAGGTACAAGTACCTAATACCTGCTTAAAGTATTATTCATCTCAACAAAAAACTGTTTTTTCCAAATCGCAGGTAGTATTTTTGACACGTACCTATGTTATTAATGACAATTAATGTATACTGATGTACTAAGTACACAGATATTATCATCGTCAATTATTATTTTTTTGCTAGGTTTTTTCTGTTGCCACGAGTCACCTAGTAAGGAATATTCGCATGAATTAATTAGGTATATCTTATTTTCAAATGTTTCTTGTTCAAATATACCTACATAAGAGTATGCATAACGACATTTCAAAAAATTCTAAAAACGGGAGACCTTACATCTCGACACCCGTTACTAAATACCTATGCTTTGGAACAAAATAGTGTAGAACGATTGAACATTTATCTAGGGAATAACCGTAAAAGATTTTTTATATCTTGTATAGATTTCTCAAAACAAAATTTGAAAAACATCTCTGATCTTCTTTCCGAAAGACGGAAACTCGTTTCCCGAAAGTCACGGCGTATTTTTTTTGTACTGTTAATACTCGTATATGCATTAAAATATAGTAATAACCGTAAAAGTTATAGATAGACGCAAAATTAACCCCAAAAAATGGAAAAAAAAACGCTATTTTTACCATTTAAACATGCGATTGTTCACGCGAATTGAACCTCAATACCGTGGGAAATGACTGTGACGTCATTCTTGGTGCCAAGCCCTGAGATACATTGGTGCTGGTTGTGAGTAATCGAGTCATTGTATGATTTTGATCTTGCTTTATTTTATGCCTAATTCATACTACCTACTGTGTTAATTATATTCAATAACTCAAAGTATAAAAATACACGTAGATTTGATTTTTCGGGTTAATCGTGTAGCGATCAGGTGCTCCGACGTTTCGGCGAACCTACTGCCGCCTTGGTCACAATCCGAAACCTGTTAAACCAAATCTACATATGCGTCATCGTGAAAATCTGCAACAGATTTTTATAAAAATACATATTCATATTTTTTGCCCGTCCAAAGTACTCGTATGTACTCTGGCCCACCCAGAGGAGAACATCCATGCCCTAAATGCAGTAAAATATGTATGTCTCGGATCGGCCTATTTAGCCACCTGAGTTGGCATAGTAGAATGGAGTTACGACGCGATCCACCATGAACCCCCAGCGCTTCACAATACTCGGCTTATCGAGTTGTTGGCATACCATGTAAATGCAACTGCAAATAATTGATCATTCTTTATGTCTATCCCATGATTATTTCGAGGTCATAATTGGGTAATTTTGTATAATTATATAATGACTGTAACATTTTTATACTGAAGATTATTCACATGTTTTTCTAGCCATAAACTGTAGCGATTACCATATTTTAATAAGCACTTTGTAATCTTATAAAAATCGTATGAATCAGCATTTTTTATAGCATAGCATTTTTTGTTATCTTGCCAAAATATCTATTTTACAAAATTTGTTCGTTTTTCCTTAGCTCCCAGTTGCATACCTGCGAGCATAAAAACTAATTAAATACCTACCCACAATAAAATTTGATTGACGACTTAAATAATATGAGACGCCCCCTTAACCAATTCGTAATAGTCAGAGTCGTGTCTGAGATGTTTTATTTAGACAAACCTACTGATAATTTTGTCTTATGAAAATTTGAGTAAATTAGTAGGCAATCATTTTATGAGCATGTTTTAAACTCTCTTTTTATAAACCATCAAACCAACGTTTGACATCCCACAAGGTTTTCAACATCTGATTCGAAAATTCAGTTCCTCTCATAACAACTTCAGCGCGTCACTAAGTACGTATATGGGAAACTATGAGCTCAAGTCTTTCTGATGCTCGGAGTCTTACCATTTCTCTGTGTTCCCTTATTTAATGTGAAAGATCGATGTGCAGAAGTATTATTATTACTGAGTAAAACACTTTTGTAAGCCTTTAGAACGGAATATCAGATATCTATATTTTACTTTTTTTAATTCCAGCTTAAATACCTATTACCACCTTAAATATGTATTAGGTATACTGTGAGATAACATTGCAAATCCTTTTGAATATTGCCTTAAAAATTAACGATTCGTTATTTTTTCACTAACGCGTTCCTATTTTTTTTCATCCTGATCTCAGATGACTTTGTGTACTCGATCTTTGTACTCCTCAAGGGCAGGGAATATGAAAAAATAAACCATCACTACTACCTAACGTACGTAGAAGGAACGTAGGTACCTATAAAGATCACATTGTCAGCCAGGTTGCAGTGTGTACATCTAACATCTTACTACGTATATCCCACCTCACTCCTCAGCGAGGTTTATTTTAGTGTAAAGCTTCAAGATAAAATAATATGTTTAGTAAAATTAGAGATTAATCCTTTGTCTTTTACAGGTTTACATATGGAAGTATCAATTACTCATTTCATTAATCATTGTAAAATTTCAATATTACTGTGACATATTATATTGTAATGATTCCGCAATATTTCAATATTGTTAATGTCATTTGAGATAAAGTGGTACATAATTGATTAATTACTAATTAATTAATGATAGGTAGGTACCTATTACGTGCATTATAATAATATGATAATTTATTACTTTATGGCATTGAAAATCAATCATGTCACTGCAGGTTAAACAGCAATCACACAATCACAGTAAAATAAGCAATGGTTAAAAAAATAAAACAAGATTTTATGACTTCACACACTTAGAACTGTTTTTATCGTTCTTTTAAACGATATCAAACACGCCCTTCCAAGGTGCTGGAATATTTTCATTCCAATGGAGCCTCCTACCAAGAATGAACAGAATCTGAATTTGTAAAATGATATGAGTTCTACCTACTAGTGAAGCACTTTCGTGAGATACAAAATACGACGGGATGCAGTGTCTGGATCCTCTGGATCGCTCTGTGTCTTCCAAATTCCAAGGCATGAGCTGGACAAAATCTGACTTACAATCTGTACTTAATTTGTAACGCCCTTTCATACGATACCACTCTTGACTCCACACGAACCTTGGACCTCCCTGAAACGTTTTACATATTTTTTAATCTCTAGAGAAAGCTGATCAATTTTTGCACAGAATCGTATTGTTACCGAGTTTACGTACGTTTGCAATGTTTCAGGTCTCCAAGTAGTCAAAAAGCGGTTAAAAAATCTATTGCAAGATTCGTTCACAGACAAATAAACACCACAATGAAGTTACAGAAAGTCTTGTAAAAATTATGCAAACTATCTGCGGAATAGGTGTGTGTTCGTTCAGGGTGTGGATTGTATTATAAATGGATGGATATGGATAATAAAATTATAGATATTTACAAATGTTTTCTAGAAATATAATTTTGCCTGAAAAACACACATAAAGCTCGTGAGTGAGTTGCCTATTTAATTGATAAATTCCTCTCTGAATAAGTAGGTAGGTGTAGGTATATCTGCATGTATTTAGTTAATATATTTAAGATGAAAGATTTAGTACCTATTTCATTAAATTATTTAATTTTATTATTAGAAGGAATATTTTTTGTATTTTTATAGAAATATTTTTATGAAGGATATATATTCTAACTATATTATAACTATTATAGTTTCAATTTTAAAAGAAAAACTCTGACATCTTAGTAGGTAGGTAAGGTATCCATGTATTTTACTAATACCTCGTAGGTTTTCTCATAAAAATTCCAAGGTTTATTGCTGGCTGTCGCAGATTAATGATAATAATATTCACCTATCTGGTATATTTAAAAAATATGATAATATTATTAGTCAAAAATTACCTATAATAAGCAGGAACCGTTGAAAACATGAAAAACAACATTAACATAATATCAACTTTAAAAAACTTGATTACTTATCTGCCTATAATAATCTCAGTATATTTCATTGTCAATGATACTGAAGTTACGTAATATTCATTTATAGGTAGTCTAGGTACATATTATTCATAATTAAAACAATATTAATTTGTTTACACCACTTTTATTTTGACCAGAGTCAACATGTTTCGGGAACAATGTTCCCTTCTTCGGGACTTATACAAGAATCATTCTTGTATAAGTCCTGAAGAAGGGAACATTGTTCCCGAAACATGTTGACTCTGGTCAAAATAAAAGTGGTGTAAACAAATTAATATTGTTTTAATTATAATATAATGTCGCCACAAAGTAAAACCTTCAAAAGCAAAGAAGACATATTATTCATCCACAAAAAACTAATGATCTTATAAGAATGTGGTGCATTATGTACCTGGTACATAGTACATAGTCTAGTATACCTAAAGATAATTATTTTATTTATTTCAGGACAAGCGGAGTTTCGGGAACAATAAGCAACAAAAATTGTGGAAATAGAAATAGCATTTACAAGAAAGAATCATGTTACATTTTACAAGATGATCATCTTTATCCATTCTTCACTGTGGACGAAATCATGATGATAGCCGCAAATCTGAAGCTAGGAAACAATTTGTCACATTATGCGAAACAAACTGTGGTGAGTAATAAATAAATAAAACTCTACTGAAAAAATAATACTTTTAAATGGCGGGTTTATTGCCATCGACAATGTCTTCCAACCAACCACTTGTGACAATCATAAGAAATAAAAAATACATACATATTTAAGTGTATGAAAAAGAAAAAAAACAGCTAAATAAATATAAACAAAAATTACAAAATATATACTTCCTACATAAACATACATACCTACCTATATATAAATAAATTGGTGGATGGGATGAAGGACAAGGAAGAAAACACGGGATTATCAGTTAGAAGTAACCAATTTTCCTGAATAGCATTAGATACTTAAATTAAAGCTCAGTTGCTAAATCATTTTGTAGTCATCTCTACACAGCTTTTAGCTTGTAATTCACCAAAATAATAAGTTGTCCTTGATGTACTAACTGGAGGCAGATCTCCGGAGTAGGGACTCTATCTTTGGGTGACGTGTATTTTACCACAACGCCTATATGAAATGTATTTATAATCAAATATTACTCGTATTTACAGATACAAAATATTCTGGATACCCTGGGCTTAGTCGGAACCAAATCTACTAAATGCGCCAGATTATCTGGTGGACAAAGGAAGAGACTCTCGATTGCTCTTGAATTGATAGATAATCCACCAGTTATGTTCCTGGATGAACCGACCACGTGAGTACTAATTTAAAACATATTATTTTTGACTACTTATAGTCACTTTTTTTTTCTCTAGTCCAAGAGATAATTCCACAAAAAAATATTTATCGAAAATTATACCTACTTTTCTGTAGTTTTTTTACTACTCAATGACTAAAATTTGTATTTTACGTAAAAAAAACTGTAGATAGGTACGACAACAATATATCGTAGGTACCGTAAGCTCATCAGAACTACCTTGTATTAGTTATCCATAGGTACCCATATCGAAATCCATCATAATGAATATCTATAAATCACTAATTATAGTCTCTCACTAAATACCTGCACACTGTTACAGTACCCTGTACAATGTTTATCCTAAACTGCTTTCATAGATGTACCAATCATTTTAAATTGGTTTATAGAACATTGGTCCACCACCAAGTTCGGTTTTGCCGTAAACAGATTAGCTTAAAAGTTTTCAACCACCTATTCAAGAAAACAGGAAAATTCCAATTTGTTGAGAAAAAATAATATTTGTGAATCCGTGTAAGTTAAATTAGGTATATTTTAAGGAATGGGTTTGGTTTTGAGATCATATTAAAGAAAACATTCTCAGAATTTAATTACGCAGAATTAAAAAAAAAATAACATAACACAGCATCATTTTTTTTTGTTTATCGCGGCGGTCTGAGATAATCACATTTTTGCATTTTGGATTGGATTTGGATTGGATGTCCAAAAAATCAAACCAACGGGCGTTTTTCGTAGTTACACGTGTAAAATTATAAAAATATATTTACTGGAGTATCACACTCATCTCTGAAATTTTCCCCTTGATTGATTGATTCGCTGCCGTTTCACGTTTTGTAGTTATAATCGATGATACGAGTACATTCATGACTAGATTTTATAAAGATCATCAATAGCGTGTAATTTTTACAATCCGCGTTTAATTGATTAACATTTCTTAAGAAAAGAGGGAATTATAATAATTATAATTAAACGGTAATTAAAACGCGTCGTCAGCATACATCGAACAGGTATATCGTCACACACGACGGACGTCAAGTACGGTAAAAATCCTTTGATTTTCCTTACGCGACTCTCGTGTTTTTCGTTTTTGTGGAGAGTATTTATAAAATTAATAACATGCGCGAGAAGTAAAGACAAAAAATATTTTGATTTGGGGTATGCCTATTGTTTTAGATATGAAACCGGAATTTATCTGCATTTCACAGACGGAAATACATTAAAGTTTTTTTCCTCCCCTAGGGAGTTCACATAACGCTACATTATGAAGGAAAATGAAGGAAAAACTGTAAAAAAATATATTATTGAGGTTTCACAGGGTTACGTCTTAAAACGCAATTCCATTATAATCTTATACTTTAGAGACTCCAATGATTCATTTGAAAAAAAAACAGTAATATTTATCTCACGCGTAATTTAATTTAAAAATTAGTCTAGGGCTGTCTTTGAGACGTGTAGATGTAACGGAGGAACTTGCAATAAAGTCTAAAATAACTGAGAATAATGTTTGTTTTTTCATTGTTATATTTTTTCAGGGGCTTAGATAGTTCATCGTCACTTCAAGTTGTAACCATGTTGAAAAATTTAGCTAAAGCTGGAAGGACTATAGTTTGCACGATTCATCAACCGTCGGCAACATTGTATGAGATGTTTGACCATGTGTATATCTTGGCTGAAGGGATGTGTATATATCAAGGAGGAAGTTCAAATATCGTAGACTTTTTAAAAAGGTTCGGCATGGAATGTCCAAAGTATCACAATCCTGCTGATTTTGGTAAGTATGCAAAAAAATGAATAATATTTTCAGACCTGGAGGATAATTTTGGGTGTAATAAATTAATAAAAACTTCTCTAAGAAATCATTTTTTTGAATAGCATGTTTTAAGATTGCTATAGAACTATACCTACTTAAAAACTCATCTTGAAAAAAACTGTTCTGAACTCTGAATAGCGAAACTTGATAATTTCCGCAGGTTTCCAAGTGAAGGAGACAATGGTTTTTAGGTTTCTTATTCGATAACATGTTCCTCTCGTGTTTTGTTATCGATAACATGGTTAAAAGATCTCTATACCTAATTGAATCTTAAATTTTCTCTGCAAATGCATCGCAAATTAATTTATTAATTATTGTTTCACGTTTGTAATCATAATTATATTATTAGTTCTAGAAATAGCAAACTGTGAATATGGTAATTTCAATCAGCAACTGTCTTCATACTCATCAACCACCGATTGGAGAAGAGATTTGCAAGACCAGAATATTGAAGACCCACCTGCCAATGGTGATGATCCTGTGCCGGCACATAGAATTATAAATGAATACAAACCATCCGTAGCAGATTCCTGTAAAGCGACAGTTCTCATACAACCACCTAGTGAAATGTCAAAATTTTGGATATTATTACATAGATGTATTATTCTTCAATATAGAGATTGGGTAAGTTAACATCTGAATGAGTCGATGGCATTTTTATGACTAATCTAAAAGTACGGACGATGTCTTTCTTAACAAATGTAGCAGCTGGAAGTTTCTACAGTAGAAATAAACTTCAGATTCAGTGGCTCCCAGCTCCCTCTTCTGGGAGATCTCTCTTCTTAATAGTACACTGGTACATAATGCATATCTCGAAATTGTTACGACTATATGGTTTTGAGTTTCTAATTCTGTCTTTGCCTTTAAGACTTCCTTCCAATCATGCTTCGAAGAGTCTTCAACGCGTTTGGATTCAATAGGTGTTTTCTAAAATAATAATATTTTCAGACTGTCACCCACCTGAAGGCGTTGGTCCATTGTATAGTTGGAATATTTTTGGGTGTCTTCTTCACATCATCAGGATACAATGGCTCCATGGCTATAAGTAATATTGGATTTCTCATGATTGGAATTACTTACTTGTCCTATACATCAATAATGCCTGCAGTGTTAAGATGTAAGTTATTTATTTTGCATTTATTTTATCCAATGTCCAACCTTAAAATTTTTTCCTTTGAGGGAAGTGATATACTTCTTTCTACCATACGATAAATAAAAAAATGCTACCTACGTAACTACTAGATACAGACAAATTTTATCATGCAAAGCAAATTAATATATATTATTTAGAGTCTCAAATGCTTGAAACAAATTCATTTTATTTTTCTAGTTCCTCAAGAACTCCTGATTTTAAAGAAAGAAAATTTCAACAACTGGTACAAACTAAGAACCTATTACGCAGCCGCCATGATATGTAATATTCCAATTCAGGTAATCTCAAATCCGAAGTAAAATATTATAATGTTTCACCAAGTCTTTAGCCATACAATGACTTAAAATATTGTTCTCAAAAATGGTTCACTTGTAGATTTTCACCGCACATCTTCTCAACATTTTTCATTGATTTTCAGATATTCTTCGTCAGTCTCTATACTGGCTGCTCCTACTTCCTATCCTCACAGCCGCCTGAAATATGGAGGTTCCTGATGTACGTGTTCACTTTGTTAGTTATCAGTCTAGTGGCGGAAGCTGGTGGGCACATCATAGGAACTGTTACAAACCCAGTGGTAAGCATTTGGATAAATCATAGAATGATAATTAATTATTAACGAGGTGTTTGCTTCCAGCTTATTATAAAGATACACTAAATATCTGCACCTTATCCTTCTTTTGTAAAGTATTACTTAGCAATATGTTTTTTTTTCAGACCGGAACATTCTTTGGAGCCGTCATAACATGTATATGTTTGTTGTTTGCTGGTTTCCTCGCGCTCTTCAGTCATATGTCTGCAATAATCTATGGCTTCTCATATCTCTCAGTCTTCAGATATGCTCTGGAGTCTTTGGTAATAGCAATGTATGGCTACGATCGGGATAATCTGCTTTGCCCGGAAGATGTAATATACTGTCACTTAAAGTAAGTCCCTACATAGTGTTATAATATCTTTGTTCAAAATTTCCAACTATTTAATGCACTGTTTAAAACCGTTGGACCTCCAGTCAGAATATTGTGCAAAATAGACTTCTTATAGGATGGGCTTGGTCGTCTGTACGTTGTACCTACCATGGTACGATATATGGTACTCTTTTACATTCTATAAACCTAGATTGCAAAATATTGTTAACGTATCCATATATTGATTTGATCCAATATCACCCGTCAAATTTGCGTATGTTGTTAATATCTGTTAATAATTTAATTGTTGATATCTGTTACCCAATGAATGCTGCACCATAGGGAAAATCGTTTCATACACTTTAATATCCTTTTTTTTATTTCAGAAATCCTACTAAACTCTTGGAAGAACTTAAAATGTCTCACGTCAATTACTGGGAGGACATGGGGATTCTCGTCTTCAGTCTTGTATTACTGAAGACCATTGCATTCTACACTCTGCGCAGAAATCTACGTTCTAACTAACAAACTATTTATTAAATAGTAAAAGATGTTTTACAATGATGTTTATCATACCTCAACTGAAATATTTTTACAATAAAGTGAATGGCTGTAATATATTTTGTGAAATGGCTGTAATATATATACGTGTGAAATATTATTATGTAGGTATTTTAAGATTGTCTCGATTATTTTGAACAGTGATACTGGTGTTTATATTTGTGATCTGCTAGAGTAAGCAAGCATAACAAATTTACTATTATCATTATAAGACTGGTAATCGGTTTATAAAAATCCTTCCCTATTTTAAGAACAAAAATTTTGTCAATATTAGTTTGTTTGAATTGTTACTGTTACTGTCACTGGTAATTCTAATGAAGCTCCACCCAGCGGTGTCATAGTAATATACCTATTCTTATAAACCTGATTTATACCTATCAATTTCAAATGTTCTTGTTGCCCGAGATCCGGCCGCTAAAAATATGACATCTGTTATTTTTTTATCAAAATATGGTTTAAGTGATAGCTTGCACATAGGGTCATGCATCGCATTATGGTTCATCGCAATCATAACGTATACTGATAGATGTGATAGCCTCTATAAATAAAAAAAATTAATAATAATCACTTGAATTGATAATGAAATACCAATACATTTTAATGATTCTTGCATCGCATAAGCATCTGCAATCGAGAGTTAAGTAGGTAGGTGGAGAATTCATATTTTAAGGCATTAGGTATGGTTACTATACGTCGCCTTCCTATAAATCATACATAGACGCATCACTGATTAGTATTCGTTTTATTGATTTGAATGATATTTGACACAGATTCGAATAAAATATTCTTTATTCAAAAAGTAGAATGCACATGTTACAAGTGATGTTAGAAAACCACTTAAAAAACATGTATGTAAGTACCTATCTAGTAGGTAAGTGGAATTCACATGCATTTTTTTTTATTTACGTCTCCAAAAATAGGTGGTGTTGTTCACTGAAGTATTCCCACAACAGTATAGAAGAATTAAGGATGAACATTGTCGGGCTTACGACCGACCTCGGCTGGCTTAAGTGATCACTTTACACTCGTGAAACATTCGCCATTTCAGTTCACCCCGGCTGGGATTCGAACCCATACCTTCGTCCCGCTTAGTAGGGATCATATCCACTACACCACGAAGAGCGACGGCTGTGTTGTCGAATTTCATGTACATTAAGTACCTATGTATTGTTGCATTTCTTACTGTTGAAGGGAGAGAGTGGTATTTTTTAACACACCCGGCATCTTTTTATTGCTTAGCCGAAGAACGTAGTTCACAATCAACTTCGCTAATGGCAGGAGAGGCAACTAAGTACCATATTTATGTTTTTATACCTAACAATTACCAACGTGATTTTGACTTGAATTATTTTTGATTGTACAATTTTTTTTAAGCGTTGGATTTTTTCTACAGCCGTAGTAAATCAATGTATTTACTACGGCTGTAGAAAAAATCCAACGCTTAAAAAAAAATTGTACAATCAAAAATAATTCAAGGTGTTGTTCACTTTTGTTTGTTCACGTTTGAAAAAAAAAACGTATTCTCAGTATATTTATGCTTATCTTCGTAAATTATAGTACGTTTTTAATAGGTACTACTGGTACCTACTCTTTTTCTTTGTCCTGCCCTTGTGTCCCGGTTCATCCAGGGTCGGGCCTCCTCGTACGAAGGCGCCAGGATCTCCTGTCCTGGGTTGTAACTGTTGGGATTCTCTGCACTGCCAGCTCCTTTTCAACATTGGACCACCATGTTGCCGGAGGTCTACCCCTTCCCCAAGATTTCGTGGTACCACTGGTACCTACTATTATTATATAATGCATTATTTAAGATATTTTGTAAATACGTTACTGTGATGGATTGATTTTAAACTACTTAAGTTTTTATTTTATTATGTAAAATGTATCTAATGCTATGTACTATATCTCGCCATCAGGATTATCGCTCCCTATGTAGATAGATCTTGGCTATAGAAATACGAAACGTATTCTAGTGGCCAGATGATACAATGATTTAGATTAGGTTTTTGATCCTCAATTCAAGATATCGATAATCTATGAAATTTATTTATTTATTTATTAGATTATATACGGCCAAAAGCCTTTTAAATACATTACAACAATTAGGTCAATCAAAAAATACATACACAAATAACTCACTCAATACCACACAATCCAGGAAAATAAATAAATGTAAAAAATCAATATATCAAGTAGGCAAAATAACAAAATATCATTCCATACACTCAATAAAAAACATAAACAAATTGTAATCAATCAATCATGTATACAGACAAAGTCAAGTCAGTTACAGTAGTAATTAAAAACACAAAGTCGAATAGATAAAAAAGATAAAAGGCAATATAATACCATGTATGAACACAAAGTATAAATTAAATAAACATAAACATAAATGTATTTTGTTAATAGTGAAAATAAAAGTTACGCAAATTTCATGTGAAAACTTTCATTTACCTAGCCATAACATTAAGAATAAATAGAAATTAAAATTTGTGACACTTATAAAAAATAAGCTCATCATAATATTGGGTAGGGTAGAGTATAGGCACTGGTACTTGTATTGTCTACAAAATAGCACAAGTTCTGGAGCTGCGGATATTTCGACAGTTGAAGTATAGGATTACTCGTAAAAGCAATACGTGTCGATGTTATTTCGGATTGCAACCGCGACTCGTGCCCAGATTCAGCAGTGTCCTGATATCCTGATCCTATTATTATACATACTTATTATTACTATGGGGAATGATCCGGTTGACTGTTAGAATATAATGTCTATAGATTATTATAATATTTTTTTGTAGATTGTTATCCACTTTAGTGAAACTTCACCTTACTAAGGTCATGTTTCATTGTGTAAGGTTATATTGATGCAACAAATGGATTATATCATTATATGATTATGTATTAGTTACGAGAAGTGCGTAAAATGTATTTGTATATAAGTAGTTAAATTTCAAGGTCTTTATATTAAATTTGATAATTATTTCTTTATAATAAGGTCCGGTGAAAATAAATTCCGGTAAAATTAATATGTGTAGATTTATTTTCCTTCTCTGACAAAATTTTGTCACATGCAAAAGTCTGCTTATGTAATTAGTATGTATACTCCACAGAATCATATGCCCTTTAGGACCATGTATGCACCGAACTGTATTACATTTTCTGTTGCGATGACTGAAAACTATTGGTATAATATGTTCTGTGCTGAAAACCTTAAACATATCTCAGTTTGTATCTTAATACGCCATCTGACGGAATTTTCTTTAACTAAAATGAGGCGAACAGCTCAGAACTGAAAACCTTAACCTGAAAGTATACCAAATTAAACTTTATATTATTATAAACATAGATAATATTATAGGTACGACGACAAAATAATATTTCAGTGCAACGATAGATGGCTCTAGTGTTAGATCGTTTGCATAATATTACGCGTACGCACAGTGCACACGTATGTAATGATAGGACAAGATAGAATCATAATATAAAGGCTTTTGTGATGATCTTAGGGGCTTCCCAGATTCTAGAATTGATCCCCCACTCCCTTTTTTAGGTATGCCTATATATGTTACTGTTAAAGCTTATACAACATTTCATATCATTTTCAGCAATGAGCTTCGTCTGGCTTTGTCACACTCTGTCACTGAATAATTGATTATTGTAGGTACCTTCCTGTGTTTTTCTACACAGTAGTACCTACACATATTACTGGGAGATACTTATATTTTTTTATATGTGAATACCTATAACATAGGTACATTATAGGGTGTCCCAACAATGTATGGAGAAAAAAAAAATTCGAAATCAGAAATGCATACCCTCTATTTTTTTTCGTTTTGGTACTAAATACTTGATTATGAAATATTATCGCTTTTGGACAACTGGAACCCGTGCCGACTTGACGTCAAACTTCATAACTTCATAATTTGTACTGAAATTTCATGAAATATCTAAAGAATTCATGTAGTTTGGGAAAATATAACACAAAATTGGCCCAATCATACATGTATCACTATTTTACATTTGAATCATCATCATCATCATCACCAGCACCCTTGTGTCTATTGTTGAATATAGGCCTCCCCCATAGATTTCCATAGTCCCCTATCCTGAGCAGACCGCATCTACCCGCCTACGACAACCCGTCTTATATGGTCCAATCACCTTCTTTGAGACCTTAACAACACTTCTACTGCTTGTTTTAGGTCTCCACTCTAGAACTTTCTTTGCTCACCTAGAGTCTATGGCTGCATGATCAGCTCTTTGTATGGCCCTTTCTATAACTTATAATGTGTGGAAAATTCTTTTCGTGAACACCAAAGTTTCACAGTAATTGGTGAGAAATGGGGTAAAACAAGCGTCAAATATCTTCATTTTGGATAATTTGGGTATTTAGGAGCCTTCAGGATTTAACATAGCCGCCCATCTCGTATCAAAGGCAGCCCATGCTAAATCTCGGCTTCTTTCAATTTCTATCTCTTTTACAGTTTGCCCCAGGCATACATAACTATCAACTTATTGGATAATTATTCATCTATCACGATATTATAATATGATTTTTTGGCATAAGTCGTGTATTTGGTCTTTGATATGATCATTTAAAAGTCTATTCTCTGGAAAGCTGTGGTAAAGCTTCGTTTATCGTGATTTCTAGTTCAACAAATAAAAATATACCCTCTTCGAACCGTAGATTGTTAAGGTTTTCGCCGTTGACACCTTTATTGCTCCAATCAAGGGCTTCGAACATCCTCCAGAGCCAATGTAAATAATTTAGGAGATATTGTGTCCCTATCTTACTCCTCTTCAAACATGGAACTTTTCGGAAGGTCCATGGAGTGGAGGTGTACACCGGAAGAATCCAGCCTGTTGTCCTGGTTAGTATGCATTCAATTTGATAGAGAGTCTATCATTTATGACTTTTGTAAGCAGCTTATACAGATAGGATGGTCGATAATTTTCAACCCTTCTATGGCCATTTTTTTGCGGACGAGATTCATTGATGCATTGTTTCACTTCTTGTGGTATGATTCCTTCTTGGAGACATTCATTGAACAGCGATACTACTGCTTGTTGAAGAGATTCTCCCGCATACTTAATTGTCTCTGTGGTTATACCATAAGGATCAGGAACATTTTTATTATTCATCGGTTTCATGGCATGTTTGACTTCCGCTTATGTTGTATCTGGAATACAGGAATTCGTGCCTTTTTCCAAAATAAAACACACTCGAGATTGACAAGATTATCACTTTCATTAATTGTAAATTTCATTTGACAAATATTATAAAACAAAACAGCTAGTACTTGTCCATCGAAGAGAAGTTTCGACCTTATTATTCGATGGTTTACAACCCCTGTTGGAAACATATATACTATTTTTAGAGTTTCCTAATTCCACAGACATGTTTTTTGATATAATACTGCACTTTTCCTAGCAATAATTCAACATTGCGGCAGAACTTTATATGCAAGTATGCGCTCGCTTAAGTACTCAAGTACTGAGATCTTCGGATGCAAGTCGGCACGGGTTCCCGTGGTCCAATGGTCATGAAATTTGATTTTTGAGTGTTTTAACATAAAACGAAAAAAATTGGGGGGTATGCTTCTCAAAAAAATAACTTTGATTTTTTTGGGACACCCTAAGGTACAATTATAATTTTTCAACAGTCAGGTATAAAGTTATACATTTTTTACGTTGTATTACTCTCTCAGTAATCAAATAAATACTTGAGTATAGAGAGAGGGTATGGTATAGAACTATCTTTAATCCATGGAGATGACGGGAAGGGCAGTTGAGTATCTGAGAATTAATATTGACGCGGAGCTCTGACTCGCAGATCATTTTGTACAATGGTTTTTTCGCATACGAAAGATATGGAGAGAATAATAATACGAGAAGTCACAATTGATTGATTGATTATTGAAGTTAATTATACAGGTAAGATTACTTGTATACATATTAGGCACGTGGATGTTTCCTTGTATGTACCACCTACTTACCTACGTATTTCCCGGATAATTAAAAATGTGGTCGATAATTAATTAAAGAGTGACAAAATAATGAGACACCAACGACATGAATGACTTGATGAGGGAGAGCTAATCATACCTATAGTTACCTTATAGTCCGAGAGCCCGCTGCTTAATTTATGACGTATCTGTTTTTTGATCGAGATGTGGTATAAACGATAGCTTACCAATAGGGTATTACATCGCACTAGGGTTGCCTATCAAAATCTTGCCGCAACCCCCCCTGCCCCCCCCGAAAAGGTCCCTCTTCGCGGTTTTTCGCATTTTATAGGAATATGGTAAGAGATAGGAGAAAGTAGTCAATGACAAAAATTATCCTTGCTAAATTCTCAACAAAAAATGGTAAGTCGATTTTTTCGTAGGACTAGTAGTTTACCCGTAATGGCCGGTCAAAATACATGATATTTTTTGAAAAAAAAAAAAAATCTTGATATTTTTCTTTCACATCCATCCACCCATTATCACTAACATTTTATGGAAAAAAAGTTTGGCCTGCGGCGCTACATCACTGGTTATTTTATGAAAAACTAAATTTTAAGAATTTTCGTCACTGAATTTTATTGCAATAACTCCGAAATTATTAGATTATGAAAATAAGTTATAGCTCGTTTTGTAGCTAAGACTATGGTAATTAATTAGTTTTCTGACAATTTTCCTGTAGCTCTTATCGATTTTCAACTAATTTAGTTTAAATACATTTTTTTAGTATTCCAAATGAATTTCGGTTTTGGACCGGCCATTGCGGGTAAACTGCTAGTTTTACGAAAAAATTGACTTAAATTTTTTTGTAGAGAATTTAGCAAGGATTATTTTTGTCATTGACTACTTTCTCCTATCTCTTACCATATTTCTATAAAATGCGAACAACCGCGAAGAGGGACCTTTTCGGGGGGGGCAGGGGGGGTTGCAGCAAGATTTTGATAGGCAACCCTAGTGCGATGTAATACCCTATTGGTAAGCTATCATTTCTACCACATTTCGATCAAAAAACAGATACGTCATAAATTAAGCAGCGGGCTCTTAAACTATTAGGGTGTTTCATGTTTGTATGGGGGAAAAATGATGATTTTAAGATGAATTCGCTTTACGGTCCGAGTCTATGTTATGTAAAAACTATTTATGCCAAATTTCAAGAAGATTGGATAATATTTAGAGGTGGCACACTTTGATTACTCTTATCTCACGAAGTTCATAGTAATTAGTACAGATGGCCTTCTCATGTATTTCTTTCATCTCTTGCACCATTTTGGGCTACAATATCAGCGATATGTGTTTTTGTACTACAACATCTAATACACAGAACTTATCCAAAAGACGTGAATTAAAAGAGCATTCGGACGAACATTCGTGTGGTTGGCTTGCCACTCCTTTCAATATTAGTTCATTGGTGTGAAGATGGCTGGCTGATTCTTATAAACATCATAAGATGTCAATATAATATAAGATGTTGCATAATAATTTCTATTCTCTCCATTCAATAGTATTAATTATACATTCATTCACGACACAATGCGATACTATACAAAAGTATTAGAGTTATGGTGTACTTTACTATGCAGTTGAGAGTACTTGAGAGCTCAGTACCAACTACCAATATAGGCCAACCAAGTATAGGCAACTAATAATATATAAGAGTAATAAAATAAGGCCTACATTAACATAATATTTACTTGTCCATTACGTAACAATATATAACTACTTAAGAAGGTTATGTACATCATCAGTCTACAGATACACACAGATAGAAAGTGAATTTGCAGTAGAGGCACCTATGTAGGTATTACATACACATAAGTATTTACTAAGCGCTTCTCATAATACACAGGGAAGATATTGTTGATCATAGAAACATCGATAGAGCTATTGACTATTCTCCGTCATCCATTTCATGCTAGATGGAAAGCTGTATAAATAAACGGGTATTATACCTACACATTATCCAGCGTGTGTTATAGATAATGTGATAATCTTCTTCTTTAGATAGTCTTCCTGCTGTGTCTATTTTTCGTGGTAAGTAGGTGTATCTAGCTCTCGAAGTCGGCGCGGACTTCAGAATGCAGAAAAAACCATAAGTATGTGAAAATGCAGTACAGTGCATGGGCGTTGCCAGGGG
Source organism: Ceraclea dissimilis (assembly GCA_963576895.1). NCBI lineage: Eukaryota > Metazoa > Arthropoda > Insecta > Trichoptera > Leptoceridae > Ceraclea > Ceraclea dissimilis. The sequence continues at coordinate 14,268,804 of OY756364.1, forward strand.
GGCAGTTCTCTCCCTCCCCCCCTATAGATTGGAATAGGTATATATTTTTTCACACTGAATGATAAAATCTCACAAAAAATCGCATTATTACTACACATTTTCTCATCATATGTCCCCAAATAGGTGCGACATGCACGCCCGAGGATGCGCTACTGGCGAACGCCAGGGCTATCCGGGTGGCTGAATATTGGGGGTTTCAAATTTGATGGTGTTCCGGACACGGAGAGTAAGTAATCATATCATAAATTTCCATGAAAATCCATCAAAATTGTTTCATAATAAAAATCACCTGTGGCGCTATTTTTAATTGCTATTTTGTATAACATTTTCATAGATACCGATTATTGTGCAAAGTATTATTACACATTTTCAAATAAACAAAACCGCATCATAACTTTCTTCTGCTGGCGATGCCCATACATAGAGAGTGGAGCCTTATTCATATGAATGCAGGTATAATCATCTTTGTTATAGTCCATAAGTAATTGTGGGTTACTCTATAGTTGTCGCTATAACGAGGGGTTATAGGTACTGTTCGTAGGTAACTTGATTCAAATTAATATGCATGTGCAAAATATAAAACAATTATAGTTAATATTTAAATTACCTACTAAGAGTATTATTCCGGCATAATTAATACCTATTCGTGCAAAAGTCTCCAACGAAGAAAAACTAATATAAGTATTTGATTACAGTGAATTATAAGGAATTAATTATCTCATCTAATGTGTCAGACGCTTATTATGTTATTACTCGTTAGTTGTGACTTTACTAAGGAAATGGAAATTACCTTTGCAAAAGTTTTCCAGCGCTATACAGTGGTACAGTGGTAAATTGTAGGAACGTTGTATCATACATACTCGTATAAGATACAGAGATATTGGAATCTCCATACCTAATCAAATAGACCGACAAATTATACTATTTGCTCTACAGTCTACACAACCCTATTAAAAGAAAAATGATTAGGTACATCCGGGTTGACTGAAAGATATCGCTCGTGCAATACTACTTACTTTCCGTGTCCGGAACACTATCAAATTTTGTATCTCCAATGTTCGGCCACCCGGACAACCCTGGCATTCCATTCGCCAGTAGTGCGTCCTCGGGCGTGCATGTCACTTCTGCTTGGGGACATGAAAACAGGTGACTGTGATCCTGTACAGCACTACATTCACAGGTGTCTTCCTCTTTGTAACCCCATTTTTTGAGGTTACTGTAACAACGGGAGACACCTGTTCTCAGTCTGTTAAGTGACCTCCAGGTTGGGTACAATAAGTCACCATTTCACACTACTATGGTGTTTTATAAATTTTGCTCATAAAAAAATATTTATTAGAGACAATCTAATTTTAGATCCCATTTTAATTAGTCGCAGCCAGAACCAAACACGGACCGGTATGGCCAAGAACGAAGAGGTGGCGATATAGTGAAGATACTTATATCCAGTGTACGTATCATAAGGATATGGGTTGACTGTAAAAATGTATTTCCCGAATAGAACCAAGTATACCTATAAGACTAGCAAGTAGGAACAGCAAATGAAATGAAAGTAATTATGGTACAACCATAACAACGAGAAGTACTCGAATAAGCAAGTGTTAGCCGGTAATTCTAGGTATTATTTAACTAGATAAGTAAATCTAGTGAGTTGCATATTAACTTTAACTGCTTGCAAATACATAGAACAATCGTTATCATATCATAGATGACTAGTGATAATCTGTCGAAACTACGGACTACCTACCAGGGGCGAAGGGTGGATTTCTACAGGAGGGAACCCGGGGCTAACATTTATTACGGGATTACGTCAGATTAGACACTATTATACCTATCATTTTTTCCAAAAGGTAACTCGATGGGAATCGTGTTCTACCTACATACTTCATTATCTCTGTGTGTGAAGAAAACATTCAGTGGCTGGCAAAACGTTGTGTAAACGTACCTGTTCATTATTTATCTTCTGCGAATTATTTACTTACCTCATACTAAATCACAAAACAAGAGGTACATTAATCTATAATACGTAATATGATACACAAAGAGTTTTCAGAAAAAACGCTATGAATATTTTTTGCTGAATGACACAATAAAGGAAATAGTAAAGTTTATTCCACGTGAGCACAAGCTTATATCTTCGAACCGCTAGGTATCTATATGAAAAAAAAAATCGTAAGCAAATAGTACGTTTAGAGTATGAAACAAACACTATCACCATGCAAATTATATATTAAAGATTAAGTCGACGGGTGATATGCAATAATTTTCATAACACATGATGCAGGAACATAAAATTCTCTTACTGGTTTTGTCTAGAAAACAATATTTACTTACTGCATTCATTGAAATTTTCATCATCCTAGTGTACAAGTTGTATCTATACGTACTTAAGATTCATGTGGCTGTAGATATGTATCTATAATACAAGTAGGTGAGTAACAATAAAACTCTACAAAACCTACCTATCGATTACCTGGTCTGTAATCATTGAGTATACAGAGTGAATGGAAATGTAGTGTAAGTTGCAGTGTTGAAATGGTAGACATATGTGAGTTGAGAGGGTGAATAAGACTAAAAAGATAAATATTACCATCTGTTAGCTGTCGCTGATTACCTCATGTTGTGGAAGGGGTAATGATATTATGCATTTGATCAGGTATATTATAACGATGTATGAATTATATAATTTCGCTGATGTTGGCTGGGGTCCAATTAGGTAATACTCATATATGATGTCAGTGACTCCAAATTATTGAAGGTTATGGTTCAAGTACGAAGAATAATAGTCCATATTTGAGTGCAAGTTACAAGGTTGGCTTTATTGCGCAAGCCATGGGAATTTTAGGGTGTTGATGAAGTTCAAATCAGACGAATGCCTTAATATGTGTCTGGTCTGATGCAGTTAACGTAATGCTCGGAGAAAACCGTCTCCGCCGACTGATCCGTGACTGATCCTAGAGGACAAGATAGGGAGGATGAATGACCCGTACTGGCAACATCAGGCGAAAACGCATCAGAGAGCATCAGGCAAAAACGCAGAGGTGATTGCTAACGTCGCGGTCGGGGAGACCGACACGACACGAGAAGGAAAAGAAGATAAATAGAGAAAAAATCGTACTACGTTTTTCATTATTGATAACTAATTATATGCATATATGAAATAAAATCAATAAGCTCGATCTACTCATTTGTGAAGAAAAGCACCTGGCGATGAATAATAAGCGACTTACTTCATGAATATTATACGAAGCTTTATTTAATTATTTAGTTATAATAGAGGGTCGTAGAGGGGTTGGAAGAAGGCAGATTTCTTGGCTCCGCAATATACGAGACTGGACTGGAATAAAGAGTGCTGAAGAGCTGTTTTGAGCTGCCCAGGACAGGAGCACTTTCTCTCGATTGATAGTCAACGTTGGGGGGACCTGACACGACACCGGAAGAAGAAGAAGTTATAATTTTGTTAAGAGTATGCAACACTTCTTATGAATTGAATTTTGCATGAACAAATATTGCTATGAAAATATAGTGAAAAGTTACACAAAAGGAATATGGCATTAACATTGTGTCAGAAAATTCTATTTGGACAAAATCGCATATTTTTATACAAAGCAGATAGTATACAAATATTATACATATTATGCAATATCAGAGATAAATAGAAACACGGGCTTCGCCAAGGGGGGCATCTGCCCCCCTGATTGGAATAGGTATGTATTTTTTCATACTAAATAATAAAACCTCACAAAAAATCACATTACTATCACACATTTTTTCATCATATCATAAATTTCCTAAAATTAGTATGATACCTAATCGATCAGTTTCATAAAATAATTGCCTGCTGATGCGCTTTTTTTATACTTTTTTTAAAAAAAAAAAACATTTTTCATACATATTGCTAAGCAAAGCATTAGCATTTTCAAATAAACAAACCACATCACGACCACCTTCACTATGTCTCACAAAAAATCGCTTGAGGCGCTATTTACGCGTGCTTTCTGCTACGCTACATCTTTTTTTTTTTTTTTCATTTTTTTGCTCCCGCCCTAGCTCCGAGGCTGGCGACGCCCGTGAATAGAAAAGTACAGGAGTGTGTATGTATGCAAAATGCAGGTTTTCGTTGAGATGTGTGAGATTTGCTGATACAGCATTACTTACTTAAGTATATTCCAATATATTAATAAAGTAGATAGGTACACAACAACGATATTATGTTAATCAACAGAGGTAGCATAGAGTTACACAGGCAACGTCGAAGGGCGGTCGCGTGCTCTATTCCGATAGAGATGCATTCATAATCATATGATTTATTATGAAAAACAGTCGTATTAGAAATTATATTAATTAGTCCGAAATATATCGATTTCTAAATAATTAATATTCTAGTATGAAGTGTACGTAAATAAAATAATATTATAATAATCTCTACGAAGTTAAGAAGCGACCAATAAAAAATATAGTCGAGAGAAAAAAGCTGAAAAAATATTCTCAATTGTCTTTGAAAGGAGATATTGTATTGCCACCTTTCACAAATATTTAAAAGTTTTATGTGTTTTTAAATGCATTGACCGGCGTTTCTACTGTTAAATGCAAATGATGTGTTCTGATTACAATTAATAATTATCAAGTTATATTAATTACTGATTCAATAATAATTTACATATTGTTATATTTTTGTGTACAACAGCAGTGCTCGATTGTTTGTAGAAGGTAAGTAAATGACTTTAATACCTAAAATATATACTTGCTTCTTTATCAATGTAACAAAATAATTATGTCATACATTGAACTATGTATTTAGTAATATGAATTATTGACTTTAAATCAGGTAACAATTATTGTGTGAGTTCATAACTTTTGCTTTTTTTGTCTGGATTATGTAAATTTGTGGCGCTTTTGGCCATATAGAAGTAAAATAGTAGATAGATAGATAGATACTTTATTCAGTCATTTCAGTGCACATACAAACATAGATGAGTATTTTAATTCAAAATATAGCGACATTTATTAATATATAATAGCTTGTCTACGTAATTGACAGTAAATCACCATGACGTCACAACGTGATAAATAAATAAAATCATTAATGAAAAAAAATATTTTCCAAATGGCGGGTTTATTACCGTAGGCAATGTCTGCCAACCAACCACTTGTGACATTCATTGAATGTACAAAATACATACATACAAGTGTATGAAGAAGAAGAAAATAAATAATAATAATAAATACAATATTTATACCTAGATAAAATACGTGATAAAGTAATAATCTTGTTTAAAAAGCTGTGTGGGTACTGGATATATTGAGAATAAAATAAATCATAATTTCAGGAGTAGGTAGACTAAAATTGCAGCAAATAAGTAAAATGTGGGTAGGTATATTTTGTATGCACGTTCTTGTAACCTGTTTTGTGTATAATTAATATGGCTCTCAAATTCACAAGCCTTCATCTTTTACAAATTTTTTCAAAGAAGAATACTTGTATGTCACAACATAAGAGAACAACGTTTCACAATAAACATATGATATATTATTTAATATATCAGATATTATGTTTACGTAGATAATTATATAAATACTATAAAGATCTACACAATGATAGGTCATAAAAACACGTGAATTAGTGTAAAATAAAACTGGTTATTGTAGTAATTTGAATATTATAAAAAACTGGTTTTTTTCAAAGTCAAGTGTGTAGCAATAATATGACAAAAAACGTAGGCACCCGTAAAAACCCAATAATAACACAGGCCTGCAAAAAAGAGGTTTTTGAAAATTGTTTTAGTTTTAATAACTGATTTTTATGTAGTTTTTGGTGCTGATTTCAGATATGATATTAGTTTTTTTCTATCACGTAAGGTTTGTCTACAAAATGAGGTGAAACCTTAAAGGAAAAATTATACATAGGCCATTTTTTATATTAGCATTATTTATATAAACCACTTAAAACTTAAAAATAGAGGATGGAAAGTTAATATGGCTCTATTAAAACACAATTCGAGTCTTTGTACGAATAGGAACGTTTTCTTTTTTCTTCAAAACTTATTTTTGTACTTTTTCTGCTGTGGAGTTGAGGATTTTCTCTTTTCAACATCCAACAGTAGTCAGCCATCATGTTAACGTTCCAGCGTCCTTGATATCTGTGTTCCATTTTTTTATATCTTGATGGAATCGTTTGAGCTTAAAAATCTGTAAGATTTTCCGGAAAATAGTACAGATGTGAATGAAGGAAATGCACTTTAACGCGCATCTTGCAGCCCAGTGGTTTGAAGATATTTAATACATCCTCAACAATATTCTTGTAGTTTGGGTCTTTTTTATTTCCTAGAAAGCTAGTTATCACTTGTTTAAGAGACTTCCATGCTTTCCTTTCCTGGTTTTCCATTTTCAACTCAAAGTTTTCATCCTTTATAAGTTTCCTTATATCGGGCTCACTCGGGCCCAGTAAAAATACCCCCATCTTTAAGTTTTGCCTCAGAGAGGTCGGGAAACTGCTGAAAAAGGTACCCTAAACACTCTCCTTCTTATGGCAATGATTTAGCATTACCAAATGAAAAATATATTTTTTAAATAGCATACCGGCAGCAAATCTAATACGAACCGGATTCTACCAGTTTTTCTGTACAGTTTTTTTAATAACCGAAAGGCTGTTTCATGTTGACAACTTAAATTTAGACTAATTACATTCGTAAGTTAACTTATTTGGCTAAAAAAAATGTAATATAAAAATATTATTTAGATTTAATACCCAAATACAGTTTGTACGTATGTTAAAAAACCATAAAAAAGTAAAAATTCGATGTGCGATTTGTGGGTAAACGGAGGGTGATGGAACTTTTTCACTATTTTTTATGTCATTAACACACAAGATACAACAAGAATCACTTAAAATATTTCGAACAATTTTTTCATCGCAGGCCTGTGTAATTGATAAAAAAAAACTACCTACATTATTTTTTTTGCTACTTTTCGTTGTATCTGTCTATTTACCATCAGAGGCATACCCTACTATGTACGCTAATGAAACACATAGGATATTATATTCTCTTTGGTGAAACTTGGATATTGCTAAAGACTGAGTCCAGTATAAAAGCTGTAGAAATGAGGTCGTTAAGAAGAATGTGTGGGAAAATATTGGAATATCGTTTAAGGAATGAGGTATTTAGAGAAATGAGTAATTGTAAGAGTGGGGTTGTGACGAGAATGAAAGTGAACTAATTAAGATAGTTTGGACATAATAATGACAAAAACAGTATACGTGGCTGAAACGCCTGAAAGACGGGGTGTTAAAAAACGTGGCCTTTCTAGGGTAACCTTAAAAATGTATATCTACCCGATCCTAAGAGAAAAAATGTCTTTTTATTTGGTGACATTACAGTGTAAAACAATTTTGCATGAATAGACGTACGTGTGTATGATTGCATTAACGTGTAGAATGTACAATGATAGCAAACTCAATCGTTCTGTTCTCTCTGCCTACCCCGCAAAGGTCGTGGTGTGAGGGTACACCATGCGATTTTATAGTATAGTAGTACTCAAGTAGTAGATACCTAAGGTTTTCAACCCCAGGTCACCTTCATCACTCTCTGAGCGGGCGGCTAAAGGATATTTTTTATTGTTTATTTAAAAAATGTTTCGGGTGGTTTATGAGGTAGATACGGCAAATTCTTAAGATTTGAATTAGTCCGGTTTTGTATGGCACCTTAATTCTAATATTCACTTCCATCCATCAGAATCATCTATTTTTCGGAATATTAAATAAGTACCTAGCACAGATTAAATAATAATTTATCATTATGGTGACGAACTATAAAACGAGTCTTCATAATATAATTCCTTTACAATTATTCGATATAGCTGAGTTAGCCGTGCTTCGCAACGGCAAATTTAACAAACCAACCCAGCATACTTTATTGGCTTGAGCTGGGCAAAATGTGACTTTCTGATGTGAATTTCTTTTCCAACGCCCTTTCATACGATACCACACTCGACACCACACAACCCTTGGATCCCCTCATCATCAAGACATCTCCTAGGTTAAGTTTTTTATCCAAAAACTGGCGATGTTAGGACACAGACTATACTATCGCAAATGTTATTATAAATTTTCACAGCAATGCATCGTAACATCGACTTTGTTTTATTATATAGATAAGGGATCATGAATTAAACAGTAAATTATTCATAAAAGGGAATCAGATATATTCATACACCAGACCTACTACGTATAATTGTTATTGGATTAATCGTCGTATTATAACGAATGAATTAATAACTAGATATAATTTTATAAACAACTTGAGGGCAAAACACGTGACTACACAGAGATGGAACCTAAATAATTACTGTAGTATTCTACTTGTAAGCATTAATTATCATTATCACGTTACTTTGGTACGAATGTAATGAGGCAGCAAGCAAAGCTTAATACATCAAGCAGAACAGCCGTGCTGCCGATAGAACCGATTACTAAAAATGAAATCAGAAAGGCGAATAATACATGTGCTAATCGATGAGAACATTAAAAGGTCAATTGAGGTGGTTGGTAGCCTGGTTGGTAACGCGCTCGACTGTTAATCCAGTGGGCATGGGTTCAATCTGACCTACTCCACTTCACAATACAAGCTTTTAAGCTTTCTGTGAAGTGTGCGAAGATGTATTTGGGTTTATTTTGATAAACGCAGATTCGTTTTATATAAAAAAAAATAAAAAAAATGTAGTTGTTATAAAAAGTGCGTTTGGCGAAATGCGCAGAACGAAATTCTATCAGTCAACGTGTCACTCTTTCTTTCTCTTGTAGTCACGTGATTAAGGGCAAAAGATCTATAACCATTTGATCATTTAGTACCTAGTTTAAAAAAATAGAATTTGCTTGGACCATACGCATGACATCCATTTATTCAGAGCAACAGAACAGCTGTCGCATGTTATCCCACATTGTGGGTGAGTTGGTGTGAACACCTCAGCCTTATAGTGGCAGGAGGCATGACAGCGTTAAAAAAATAACTGAAAAGATCGGCAATCAATAGGTTAGCTTTTCGTAAAAACCTGTGCTCGTGAGATATTCATTACCTGAAATATAGAATAAGGTATTTGCTTATAACTTTTTTTTCTCTATTTGCAGATGAGTGAACATCCGAGGACTAAAAAGCATTCTGTGACAATGGAAATGGACGACAGAAAAACTTCTATAAAATCAGATAACAGAAAGTTATCAATAAAATCGGATGGAAGACCTGGAAGTAGGAAACAGTCACATATTATAGAAGAGAAGGATCCATTTCTACAGGTGGATGAAATCGGAAAATCACTCAAAACTTTAAACACAATGGCAAAAAGACCTGCTGTTGATATAGAATTTAGAGATTTGGAGTACACAGTTCCAGAAAATAAAAAAGCGGGTGAGTAGATATCTTTGAATGCAGGTATCCAATAATATGTTGTTGTAGTCCTAATCAAAATCAAGAGTGCGTCTAGTCAAGATTATCTCCGTACCTCTACCCTGAAAGTCCACCCTCTGACTTACCAAATTACCTATAGCCTGTTATAGGCCTGTACTACTTGATACAAACATACAGTGTACCAACTCTTAGAAATCAGGATATTTGGGCATCTATCTATACTCTCACGCCACGTCCCTTGCAGGGTAGGCAGAGAGGACAGAGCGCCAAACAGCCCTATCCTTACACACACTCCTAGCTTCCGTCACATACATGCAATCTGTCATACACGCACTCCGACTCCTTTTACTCAAAACGCGTCCACCCTTGAGGATCTGGTCGACATGATCGGACCAGGCATGCTCGGGCATGCACTGAGAAAATCGTTATAAATTAGTTATATGGATGCGGCTTCTTCGTTTTCTTATAAACCAACCTAAATTGATATTCGATAGATGATGTCAAATGATTGACCCGTAGTAGACGTTGATAAACCTATTGTTGCGATTATTATTGTAGGTAATTCTAAAACTGCATCTTGTGAATAATTCCAATATCAAGATGTTCATAGTACTACGACCTTACATACTGAAGTAAATATAATTTGTTCTACACTAAGAATATTATCTATTTTATTGACCCATTTTCCTACAATTCAAAGTAATGATGATGTATCGACAATCTCCTTCAGTCGATGATGATAGTAAAGTTTTCTACGAAATACCTATTTTTCGGTCTGTGTACAAATGTCATTTTTTTACATTTCACGACTATTAATGAATTTATCGATGAAACTTATGCGATAAAGTGTAGTATTGGATGCTTTGAAAACGATAAAGTACCTAGCGCAATATATAAAATCAATCCTTTGAAAAAGCGATGGTAGGGAAAGTTAGGAACAAAATTTTTAAAAGCTCTTGGAAAAGGACAGAGAAAAAAAAATTAATAAGTGTTTTTAGAAAAAAACATGACTAGGTTTAACTCCTAACTGGTCGTATTGAATTATTGATGTGCAAAATATATTTTCATTTCCCTTAAATTAGTTGTATCTACATGCATTTCGGTGAAACATACAATGAAATATTATTACTCTGGGAAATAAAGGATTTCAGCTTGCAATAAGAGTAGTATTTCTATAAAGGTCAGTCTTGTGGTTCAGAATCCAAGTTTGTGACCTCCCTAACCTTGTGCGTTCACTAGGGCGGGTATATGTAACTAATCAATATTTTAATACATAGGTAGGTACCAATTAATAATTCTTCTCATTATCTGAATATTCCGTCTACAACAAATCTGAAAAGTTCAACAGTAGGATATAAAACTAGTCCCTAGATTACGAAGGGTGGATTTCTGCAGAAAGGAAGCCGGGGCTAAGATTTCTTATGGGATTACGTCAGATTACACAATATTATACCTATCATTTTTTCCAAAAAGTAACTCAATGGGAATCGTGCTCTTAGGTAAATTTGCGCCTGCTACCTATACCTAAAATTCACGATGCATCGATTGATTTTTATAGTCTTTGGTATTAGGTTTCCAACAAGTCATCATTTACGACTCTATAGTAATGCACTTACCATATTTGTATATAGAGAAATGCAATAGTTATTGACTTTTCCAAGGTAAATTTATTGAATGTGGGTGTGTATGGTACATTAATAGATAATTTACTATTCAAATCGAAACAATAGATTGTTAAGGTACATCTGCATAATAATGCTTGAAACACTGTAATGAGTGTGTAGTTATAGATATATAAAACTTAATTAAAGTTTAATCCTAACGTTAGTTCCAGAAGATACCCCAAATGCTCTTCGCTTGATAATGCGCTGTATGTACAGGGAAGCAAATTGTTTTTTTTTAACCGGTGTTAAGACTTATGTCCTTCGAGTTCGTCGATGTTTTCGGCCCATCTCGCTGTTATTATCCGCTTTTTTCTTTATTTTCTTAGGGTCCCTTATTAATATTCAAGGGGCACACCTATCGTCTTCATGTCTCGGCACCCTACTCCCTCACTCCTCTACCGCCAGTGGCGTATATAGGATTTCATTTCGGGGGGGGGGGGGGGGCGATCATATATTTGACTTTGGAGGGGTGGAAGCAACAAAAATTTGAAGATAGACCCACAGTATAAAATCTAACAAAAAAAGATCGTGTTTTAGGTTGGTATTAATATTGTGTGCAGAAAATACAAAGTGATGAACTTCAGTAACTTTCATGTTTTAAAATAACGTTTTTTAAACAATCGTTCAACATTTCGGGGGGGGGCTCGCCCCCCCTATATACGCCAGTGTCTACCGCCGATTATTTCGGTGTCCCTTACTAAAGAATATTCACAGAAAAATATTCACTGTACAATTTTCAATGGGTTACCTTAAATCGAATCCTCACGGAGCATGGACGATGTGCTCAAATGCTCCACAGATGGCACATGCGGGATTCTATTGCCTGTGACTGCGGAGAGCCAGTGCAATCCGTCAAGCACACTGTCGAAAACTGTCCTCCGAGAACATTCCCTGATGAGCAGATATCCACAATGCTACACCCAATGCCCTTGAATGGCTTGGAAGCCTGGATGTTGCTCTGTAGGGTACATGTCTCCTGCATGAATAGTTCTCTTATCGTCTGACGTTGCCGCCCAGTGGTGGCAGAAGCCATACGAAATAATAATAATAATTAGCTAAATAAGCGATAGAACAAATTCAGTTAATTATTTGAAAGCAACTTATTGATCTAGAAATGTCAAAACACGAGATAAAAATGTAGGGCATCCTTCAAAATGATTGATAATAATAGTGCAATATGGACATAGACTGGACTGTAAGTTTAATAGGCTGAAGATAGTGCATAAGTACCTATTTACCTAACCTACATACACAAGTAGCATGAAATTAGCGATAAACTTGCACAATGCGCAGCGTGTGTTTATTGTCTATTAATTAACATCATAACAATGCGATATGTGTATAAAGTTTATGCATTACTGAAGGTGATACTTGCATGATTTCTATCATAATATTAAACACAGATCTCAATACCATCAGTTTCTCACCTCGAAATCCTAATCATACCTCCTCTTCTTGTTGTTGTTCTTAATATATCCTGTTATGAAGATGGATTAGCCTCCTGCGATGTCGACTCCCATCAACTGACAATCCATCTCTTTGGTGGTCTGCCCGGGAGTCGTCTGCCCTGGGGTTGGCCGTGCAATGCAATGTGAGGGAGTCTGGATGGCTCCATTCTCCTCACATGTGTATACCATGATTGTCTTTTCCGTTGCCTCCCCCACCTAACGACATCTTCGATCTCGCACGTTTCTCTTATCCTGGAGGGATCGCGGTCGCGTGGTCTAGCCGCCGGCACCGTGCGGCAATAATTGGTGCACTGATTTTCTGAACACTTTGTGTGAAGGATATTGAAATATGTTATCCTGGTATTTCTAATTCTATCTCGAAGGCTCTTACCAGATATGCTTCCGAGAGACCTCAATACGAGTATATCCATAGTTTGGTACATATTATACGTAATGCCATCCTATTAACATTTTTTTTGTAATTTTTATATGTATAATAAACCATTTAAAAAAAAATAGAAAATCAATGTACCTGTAACCTAAATTTGGATGCTGAAAAAATTTCCAACTACATTGGTTCGATACTGATCTCGAATGTTGCGAATCCAAAAATGCTGACTTTAGTCCGTCCTGTCAATATAACCCTTGATATTCGCTTCGATGACATTATACCGGCACATATAATTGAATATCTACCTGTCTACATTTTACATAAAGTGTAGATTGTTAAATTATTATATGATTTAAAAAAAGTTTATAATATTCCAATATCTATTGCGCGGTCAGTGCATATATTTTTATTGCCGTATCAATGTAGGTAATAATGTTTATCGTTCTAAGATCATATAAAATATGCATGCAATAAGGAAAATGATACATGTATATTATGCACCTATAGTTGGTTTATAATGGGGTAAACTTAATGAAATCACAGCTATACGATAAGTTCGCCCTAGTGATTTGATTTATTATGTGTATGAACCCACTACCTACCTACTTTCTTCACTTAAGGGCTTGGCACCAAGAATAACATCACAGTCCTTTCCCACGGCATTAAGATTCAAAATCGCGTGAAAACCGCGATAAAATGGTAAAAATAGCGTTTTTTCCATTTTTTGGGGTTAATTTTGCGTCTATCACAAAACTTTTACGGTTATTCCCTAGATTTTAATGCATGTTATCAGTGCAAAAAAAAATTTTTACTCCGCGACTTTCGGGAAACGAGTTTCCGTCTTTCGTAAAAAAGATCAGAGGTGTTTTTCAATATTTTTTTTTGAGAAATCTATACAAGATATAAAAAATCTTTTACGGTTATTCCCTAGAATCCCTAGATAAATGTTCATGGATCTACCCTATTTTGTTCCAAAGTATATAAGGTCTCCTGTTTTTAGAAATTTTTGAAATGTCGGTATGCATTCTCTTAATGCATAACTAAAAACTTAAGAATTACTCTCTACCTACTTATAAGTACCTTTATTGTTGCATTGCAAGCCAATGTGGAATAAGTAGATATTCATATTGTCGATACCTAATTACCAGACCTACCTAATACTACCTACGTTTTATATGCGAACGACATGTTTTTATTTCATGTATTTCAGATTAGAGACCGGAATTTATGCATATGCATTTGCATATTTCCGCAATTTATTCAGGATTTTGCATATTTCGACCAAAATGTCCTGATCATGCATATTTGGGTACATTTTCTTAAATTTTAACTGTATTCTTAAAATTAAAACGTTTCTAAAACAAAAATGTTGGTGTCTTGTTGAAAATGTAGTAGGTAAATAAAGCAGTTTAATAAAAAAATAATTGCCGTATTGTATCTAATTAAAAAAAAACAAGATTTTATGACTTCAAATCGTCGAACTGTTTTTCGCGGTCTTCCAAACATGGAAGACCGCGAAAACAGTACCAAACATAAATCAAATAAAAATTAGGTTAAATAAAATCTTGTAGTATCATTAATGGGGTTAACTGGAAGAAATCGCAGTTCTGCGATAAGTTCGCCCTAGTGAACAACGTTTTATAATCTGTACTATGTCCATTTTGTATATTTATATGTGTTTGTTGTTTACTTTAAGTTTAAATAAATAAAATAAATAAATAAATAATTTGTTGTATTTATTTAAATGTATGTTGCATATTTGTTGCAGGTTTTGTTGCATATTTCGAGCATTTATGATGCATATTTCAACCATTTTAAGTTGCATATAACCCGGTCTTTACTCATGATGTTGTGATGTTATATAATACGCAACGAGATTAGTTCCGCACATACGTATTAATTACCGGCTCCGTGTAGTATTAGGTACTTATACCTAATTATTATACAATAATATACGGTACAAACTGCATTAACAGGTGTATAAAAGAGTAACCAGATACCTGGTCATTATGTTATATAGGTAGTTATCCCATAATTATATTATTGCACCAATTATTACATGACTAGATAAATTTATGTATCTGTTCATGTATCTAATCGCATGATGATGTTGACGGAAATATAGTGATTATTTATATTATATAGTATTGCGTCCAATAAACAAATTATTAAATCTAAAGTAAAATAGTAGGTTTTTAATATGAATACTATATAATAATATATTTAACATATTATAATTTACATAAATAATGCAACAATATAAAATATATTGGTACCTAATAGGTACCTAGGATGATACGTATGTTTACCGATTGATAGAGAATCTAATGTACGCTGTCCATAAAGTATCCGACCGACTTTATTTTTTGTGAGAAGACTAATGCCCAATCCCACCAACTTTTACCTAGGAAGGAGAGCCCTAAGAAATTTCCATACAAAAACAGGGATAATATTGTATTTATTGAATAAACAACATCTATGCTTCCATTTAGAACACATCAGCCTAATTCCATACGAATTGCAACATGCAGCTCACCTACGTTAGGTGCCCAAATATCTCCGCCCAGAGCAAATTTCTTAGGGCTCTCCTTCCTAGGTAAAAGTTGGTGGGATTGGGCAGTATAATACTAAAGAAGCATACTTTTGTTACACGTATCTAGGGGAATCTAATATATGTTGTAGTTTTTTAGCCTTTGGGATCTGGCAAACCGCCGTTGATTAAGGGCTCTACAAAATGGCAAAAATTTGAAGAACTTTGTTGCATTAAGTATACATAGATGGTTGTTCGGCGCAGCGAAAATCATATTTATAGCGTGAAAACAATTGTAAGCCCTTAACTTAGAAAAAACGAATAAAATGCATTAAGAGATAATTCATTATTGTTCTAATGCACCTGAACTAATTTGCAACGAACTGCATAAGTACTAGTACTAAGTAGGTACATCAGATTGTCCATGAACTGGAAGAATATCTGAATACATTTCAATGCTTAATGAGCAGTTAGTCACTGCAGAATTCCCCACGATCTAGTTATGGGTTGCGTCGGAATCGTCACTTATTACGAGGATTTGTCTTAGAGGTCTAGTAAAAAGAAGATAATTTAATTAAGTATACTCTTTCTTAAGCATTGTAAAAAAATAAAAAAAGTTAGATAACTTTATTGTCAAACGCCTGATGATAAGGATGAGAATCCACGAACACTATTCGCGTGAGATTTAAATTCATTAAAAGTATTTTAGGAAAACTGGCTCAAATTATTCCTCCTTCATACAACACATCCCACCAACATACGCGTCAGTTCTTATTTTTATTTGTGGATGAGCGACCGTTCTGCAGGTGCATCAGATGTGTACCTACATTGCACAGGCTGTGAGAATCAAAACTCCGTGTCACTATTTCCCACCTCTCTGTCACGTCATGGATTTTCCCAATAATTCCTTCGAACATTTCAATGAGACTGTTCTCCGTGGAACGTAACAATATGTAAGTAGAATACTACTTTTGGATTCGCAAAATGACTTGATTTTAAATTCTTCTTCTTCCACGCGTGCATGCTGACATTGTGTTATCGGTCACAGAATATTGACGACGACTTGGGAGAAAGACAGCATGAAACAGCTTTTCCACACTTACGACTGATCCTCGAATTTCCGCAAAGTTATACGCAAGAGATTTTCTCCGACCTCTCTCCTAAGGCTTTAAATTTTCCTTGATAATCTTCATGTATTCATGTTTTTTCCAACATTCGACGATGTATGAATGAGTAAATAATTGTAGGAAAAAATAGGAAAATATAATAATAACCACGTTCGTGTAACCAGTTTTGTTTCTGGTTTTTGACTATAAAGTGCTGCATGCTTCATCGCTGTGTATATTTTAAAATGTCATTGAAATTTTGCATATTAATTGTATAATGATAATAATTTGTGTGCACAATGCACATTCCTGCCACTCGAAATTATTTATTTACTAAATGCATAGAGGAAGTAGGCGCTAGGCAGGTATACATATGTACCTACTAAACACTTATGTAATTGCATTTCAAGAAATGATTCGCCTGCAAAATATCAGGTAACAGCTGCTTCATGAGTATATTCTATATCGTATGGCGTTAAGAAGGCAGAGTCAGAGTTTAAGATCGTGGGAGCCCAGGTATTGAATAGCCTCATCAAGAGACAGGTTGTGTATATCCTCGATGGTACCACTGAACTCAGTGAGTGAACTCTAAGAGTGAGTTACTAACTAGTTAGTTAGTTCACTCTATGAGTTTCCTGTTCATACTTACTGCTAGCCACTTGCGTTTCACTGCTGGACATAGGCCTCTTCTAAACTCTTCCACTGTCTTCTATCTTGGGCTATCTGCTGCTATCTACGACCCGTAAGCTAGACATTCTATTGTTACGTTTTATCATTATTATAGTCAATTTTATATTTGTTTAATTTATATTATGTTTCCTTATATGATTGATTTGTGAATTTTTACTTTTACTTTTTTTCCCTAGGTTGTGTAGAATTGTGTAATGATTTTATATATTTTTTTTATTGACCTTATTGTATAAATTTTTTAAAAGGCTTTTGGCCGTTTGTAATGTAATAAATAAATAAATAAATAAATAATGTCATCTGTCCACCTTTTCTGGGGCCTTCCTACGCCTCTCATACACATCTTAATAATCATTACCTCCTTTTTTAAGACCCGCCCTTCCTGTGAGAGCAATCTACTCCTGCCTTTTATTTTGGTATGCATAGACTAAATCACAAATTGTACAATAATAAATAGAAGCTCAGAAAACAGGCGTCAAGCAGTATCTATATACGATATTACACGTGTTTTCTTTGAATTCATTGCAGGTAGTAATTATAGGTATGTATTGTACCTATACGTTATTTAATATTCACCTAAGTACATTGTAAGTTGATATAATTGTAGATTAATTAAATAGGATGATCGTATCATGTCCATCTCAATTTAATTACCTGCCCGTACAGTGTAGGTACATAGTGCATTATTTTAATTAAAAAAAACTCACGTTATCCACTTACAAACAAACCTTTTTTGTCCTGGCATACTTATACTTAAGAATATACTTACTTACGGAGTTAAATGTTAGAGAACTGCAAGTGTTCGTGCAGTCAGAACAGAACCCTGGGTTTGATTTTTTTTATCATTCTTCTACTTCGAGGGTTATGATCTTTGATACTCTCTGGTGGTCTGGTGCTGCTATTTCACGAACTATACACATCCTCTCTTCCAAGATTAATTCGTTTATCGATGTTTTATGACAGAAGTGTCTATCAGAATCTTTACATTGAATGAATGGAAATTTTTCCGAACTCACAATCTACATAATAATGCAGTACTTATGATAGGTAATGCTTATGTAAAAATGTTCTAAGTATAAGTATTTATACCTTTCAATTGGTTGGGCTTGGGAATTACTATTACGGGGAAATATATTAATATTGTTTAACACCTTTTTCTAGGAAAACCACCTATTCTTCAAAGGCTCTCAGGACATTTTAAGGCAGGTGAATTGACTGCCATTTTGGGGCCATCAGGAGCTGGGAAAAGTACGTTGCTGAATATTCTGACTGGTTTCAGGTAAGATTAGTCTTATAGGTCTTTCTATTTAGACTGTCTTTAAAAAAGTTGAAATGTGTTTTATCTCTCTATGCTAGTTTTTGCCACCACGCCCTTTGCCACAATTGGGGTTGATATCCAAACCATAAAGCGGAGACTTATGTGTATTCTACTATTGCAATATGCACGTATCGGTATGCCCACACATATTCCTCGTTGCATCATAAATAGATACATTCAGAATAGGTGGTGAATAATTGGGTACTGGACTTCGTTATGATTGTTTTTTGTATATTTTCGATTATCCCACCTGTACCTACCTATCTACTGTATTTACGAGGTATGTTTTTAATTTTGATTTCAGAAATGTCAGCATCAAAGGTGAAATATTAGTGAATAATCAACCAAGGGACATGGCCATTTACCACAAAATATCGTGTTATATTATGCAAGATGATTTACTGCAGCCTTTCCTGAGTGTGGACGAAGCCATGACGATTGCCGCGAATCTCAAATTAGGAAGTGAATTAAACAAAGAAGATAAACAGTTGGTGGTGAGTGATGCTAATTGTCATCAATCATAGCTAATGATCACATGATAATTACACCCCGAGACTCATCACTATTCATAATCATTCGATAGCGTACCTCCGTAACTGCCTCTGATCTTATAGAGCTTATGAGCGTTACTTACTTTTACTTACTTTACGTGTCCGGAACACTTATCAAATTTTGTATCTCCAATGCTCGGCCACCCGGATACCAGTGTTGCTGTTTCTAGTATTTTTAATACTAAACTAGTATTTTATGAGGCATTTTGAAGAATCTAGTATTTTCTTTAGTATATTCCGAAAATCTGGTATATTCTAGTATTTTTGATCAAAATCTAGTATATTTAGACCTAATTCTAGTATTTTTCGGTACTTTGCAATATTACTTTGTTACGCTTTTAAATTTTGTACAGAAATGACCAAAAATGAATGAAAAAAATGTGAATATATAGTTGGTTTATTCATTTTATCACCCCCCCCCCCCCCCCCGCTCGCCAAATTTTTAGTCGTCAAGGTCAAAAGAAAATAGTACGATTTAAAATTGTAATAAAGTATTGAAATCTTCCCCCCCCCCCCCGTCGTCAAATTTTTTGTGACAGAACTTTTTAGCGCTGGTGACGAAAAAAAAAAAAAAGGTCAACGGTTTTTTTCAAGAGTCACTCTTTTCCTAGGGACCCCCCCCCCCCCGTCGACGTGTTTTCGCAGAACAAAGACACATTTGTGGCGGAGGACCAAAAAAAAAAAAAAAGGTAGACAAAAAAATTATCTGGTATTTTTCTAGTATTTTTTTCGATCCCATCTAGTATATTCTAGTATTTTCTGGACAAAAATCTAGTAGTTTTCCAAATTTGAAAACGGCAACACTGCCGGATACCCCTGGCATTCGCCAGTAGTGCGTCCTCGGGCGTGCATGTCACTTCTGCTTGGGGACATGAAAACAGGTGACTGTGATCCTGTACAGCACCACACTCACAGGTGTCTTCCTCTTTGTAAGCTCATTTTCAATAAAAACGTGCTTCCACAACAGTCATAATCCACCGCATCTTCAATTTATTATGTTTCCCTGTTTTTGCGAAGATTTCTATTTTCCAATATTTTGCAAATGATAACGTCTGGTCTGCTGAAGGTAGGTACCCATACAACTACGACAGTTAGTAAGTAGGTAGAGAATTTGTGAATGTAAAGTATACTTAGATATATGATTTCTACCAATTCATATTAGTTCCTACAAAGATAGGGGGCTGAGTCGAGTTTGTATATGTAAATATATTAGTGCATCAAAGTATAGTACCATATCTACATAACTAACACCAAAATGCTCCTAATGATAACACACGTAACATTAATTTACGATTATCGATAGACCAAACAATGATTCAAACAAAACAAATTCTAGACATTTTTGTAGACGCAAGTGTTTTAAATACTAGAGGTCGATAATACTCGTAATGAAGATGTATAATATATTTACATCTATATACGACACTACAAAACCAAATTTTGCTGAATGTTTTAACCAAACGTAGTCCATGTCAGTTGAAATAATACAATTAGGTACGTACTACGTATATTGGGGTGTCTGTGACGAACCGCAGTATTCCGATAAGTTTGCTTCAGTAAACAATTCTGTATCCATTATACCTAATGAACAAGGTAAATGTTACCCACTTTGGTACTTGTTTCCTATGGAATTACAGAGTTTCATTATTTTCATCAAACATTACAAATTTTGTCATTTCGACAATTTATGAATTTGCGTTGCTTTATTTATTGGTAACAAAATTATTTTAAAAGGAATTCTCAGAAAATATGTTTCATTATAGGTGTAATGTTAAAGTTAAAAGGTTCAACATAAACAATAATTACTTGGTATACTGATTTATATAAACATAATATTATTATTAACTAATTTACCATAATACATATACCTGATACCGGATATCCGTGTGTTTATCTCAATGACACTGTTCATATTATACCTAAACTTTGTAATATTATACAACTTTATTAATGAGTTGGCGCGGGGTTGGAGTACGGGGACGTGTTCTGCACTTCACAATAAAAGCTTTTCTCTTAGTGTGAAGCAAAATGGTGCGGAGGCATCATCGATTTCACATATTTATATAGATACTATAATAATGATACTATAGTACTTATACCGTCAGTGGTCACCTATAACAAGCGTCTTCCTCTAATGACATAAAATGATAGAAATCATCTTTGTTCTAAGCATTTAGAATTTATTGTTATTTTAATAAGTGGCAGGTTATTATTTTATAAGCGTATCTTTAGTCTTTATTATTATATCCATACCAGATAAAATCCTATAGCAGTCATTTAAAAATAATTAGGTATTTATTACATATAATAATATGTTAGGTAATTAGCAGCTGTACATTGTAAAATTGCATCAGAAGATAATGTACATACGTAGGTACCGACCTAGGAAACTACGTTGAATATACTTACTTACTAGGTAGATAAGTGTAATTTTATATAATATGTAACTAGGTATAGATACATAGAAGAGATATTGTACATTCATATGTACCTAAAATCAAATCAAATCATGAAAATTTACCTACTGTTATTCAACACTTACCTAAGCATTATTTTATTAGTATAGGTACCTACCTATTATCATAAACACAGACCCATTATTTAGATCACAGATCTCGCAAAACCTTTTCCTAAATCTTGAAATACTAATGAAGGGGGTGGCTGGCATTTATACCTAATATGCAGGTAGGTATCTAGTAAAAAAAACTGTGTTTCTTTCGCTTAAATCCCTCCAGGGAGGTTTTAGGGCTGCTCCAGGGAGGGGAGGGGGGCAACACCCCAAAATTTAGTCATTATTAGTTGAAATTATATAAAAACCATTTTTCTCGGGGAGGGCACTAGGGCTCCCCGAGGACAATGCCCCCCACCACCGTACTTGAAAGAGATGGATGGTTGAGACAAGTTAAAGAACACAAAAGTGAAGGAAATTTGAGCATAAGTTACAGAGGATTTTCTACTTGCTCGTGGAAGCAAGCATTTAAAAGTTTAAAGATTAGTAGGTATCTTTACTTAGGTATGTATCTAAGTACTAAGAAGGTTGATAAATATAAGTACTAAGTAGGTACCTACATGGTATAATAATATATTGTCATCATTTAAATTTCTTGTGAAATTCACATTCCAATCAAGGTCAGGTATAGGTACCTACTTCAGTATATAATTGGAATAATCTATATTTTACCTTAAAGGACTTAAAGGTGGTACACGTGGGTAGGTACTGGGTACCTATAATGTGTGCCAAGGAAATATACAATACATTAAGTAACATAGTTCTAAATATGACCCTATACCAAAAGTAACATAAATTTTAAACAGTGTTGGGCAATGATTTGAAATACCCAAGTAGATCTATAAAAAACCTGCCAGCTAATACTATGTGATAGGCATTCTACCTATGTGTGATTAGATTGAGTAAAATTCTACGACCTATATGCAGGGCCGGATTTAGGGGAGGGAAACCGGGGCTACTGCCTGGGGCCTCCACAAAAGAGGAGCCTCACAATTGAGACTTCGGGAAAAAAATCAAATTCAGACTAGTAAACCACTTAAGTATTTCCTTTGATGTTTTTTTCACGTCTTACCTTTACCTACAGTACTTTGTACAAACATGATCTCCGGAACTATTTTACTACCAAATTCTTATCACATTTAGATATATTATGTTTGTTAAATAATAAAAATAATCTATACTTGGTTTCACAATAAATTATTTATTGGAAAACACGACTGAAAAAAAATGACACTTTTCTTTGGAAAAAAAATTGGGGGCAGGGAGCCTCCACTCCTTTGTTGCCCCGAGGCCTCCACACCTCTACATCCGGCCCTGCCTATATGTCTAAATTACTCTAGATCTAGGTACACATTAGAATATCTTAATTTATAAAATGTAAATTGCAGTGTTAAATACGAGTATGCAAGCAGACAAGCAGATCATTCGTGAATCATTTCCTATAAAATATCTACGTCACAATATATTATATAACTTAATAGGTAGCTGGTTAGGTAAACAGAATCTCTGACTATAAATGAATGTCAATGTCAAGGTTACTTTAGCATAGTATTACTATGTAGAGGAAAATATCTGTACCTACTCCTACTATCTACCTATTGATCTTTGCATGCTAGTGTAGGTAAGTAGATAGTTATTCCTGGTTTCAAATAACTTGGCCACTGGCTGCATAGTAATTCTATAGAAAAAGTGTGACAAGATAGGTGAAACGAAATGTATAGCTACTGCTTACATTCTGTGCTTGGAGCAGCATCAATTTGTTTGCTTTCAATATTCAGTGAGCCAGAAATAGCCCTAAGGATAGGGATAGAAATAGGGATGTGAATACCTATAGTTAGGAACACTTATGAGTTTGGGGAATGCAAGGGTTGACATGCCTACTATTATTACACAAAATACAATAATATTATTCATGATAACCTATTCAACAACAATGGTTTTATAATACATTACTCGTACTTAGAAAAATCTAAATTAGGTAGATGGAGTCGTTTGATAAAAAGATGTTTCTAAGTTTTGTTGCATTATTGGTTTTTAGCACTTTCCATTGTTGCAAATTGACCTAGACCGGTGATGGGCAAACTTTCCAAGAGGAGGGCCAGATAAAATAAAAAAATATTCAGGCGGGCCGGAAAAAAGACCAAAACAGATTTTTTAAAGTGTTAAACTTTATTTTTGACTTTTAAATCATACACAACTTATATTATAATATAACGTAATTATAGCGGCCCATATACTATCCATGTCGATAGACCCTCGGCGCTCCGGATTAAATACTTTCGCGGGCCGTATTTTGCCCATCATTGACCTAGACCAAGTAAAAAAGAACATGAATATTTTAAGGACATCACCTGGAATAACACATTAAGTTCTGGTATTTCACTACTTGGAATATAATAATAAGAAATAAGCATAAATAAAAATCAATAAAAATGCTATCCAACATTGTTGCTGCCATGCACGCTGCATGATGCACCTGGTTGCTAATTCATAATAATTAAAATAATGGAATTATAATTACTAATAGCGCATACAAATAAATCACACTGCAGCCATAATAACATTTTACATCTATTAATTAATACTACCTATTGTATGAATTATGCATGAAGATCAGAGAACACAGATCATTCTATATGGTCGTACAGCAAATGCATTTATCTTGTTATAAAATAATTCTTCTAAGAGAATCTATCTATACTTTCACGCCACGTCCCTTGCAGGGTAGGCAGAGAGGACAGAGCGCCAGACAGCCCTATCCTTGCACACACTCCTAGCCACCCTCACATTCACACAATTTGTCATACACGCTCTCCGATTCCTTTTACTCAAAACGCATCCATCCTTGAGGATTTGGTCGACATGATCGGACCAGGTCAGTCTCGGGCGGCCGCGCTTTCTCACCCCTCTACGCTCAGTCAAATATATCTTTTTTGTCATCCTTCATTCTCTCAACATGCCCAAACCATCTTAGTTTGTTTACTTTCATTCTTGTCACAACACCAGTCTTGCAGTCACTCATTTCCCTAATAATCTCATTCCTTATCTTTCTCTCAGCATTTTCCCACACATTCTTCTTAACGACCGAAGGATAAAGGATTTTAAATAAATTCTTCTTGTAATGTTATAAAATTATCGACCATTTACAATACATAATTACAAACCTTCACGATTGTGGAAAAGTTATGTAACAATTAAATCTTTTTGTTACTTCTATAACTAATACTCTCTTCTAATGAAAAGTTTTCCTTGATTCATAACTTATTTTATTTCTCATAATATTACATATATTTTTTTCAGGTCGATGAAGTACTTAACACATTAGGACTGACCGCTTGTAGGAATACGAGATCGGAATATTTATCAGGAGGCCAAAGAAAGAGACTCGCCGTTGCTCTTGAATTAGTTAGCAATCCACCAATCATATTTTTAGATGAACCTACCACGTAAGTAAAACTATCTCTTCAACTCTATAAAAAACTTCCAATTCCATCATTCAGTCTTATTTTTTTGTTGTGCGAACATTATAAGACTCCATATTCAAAAACTAATTATATTTTTTTCCAGGGGTCTAGATATAGTGGCAATCAAACAATGTATATCATTATTAAAAATATTAGCAAATAATGGACGGACAGTAATATGTACAATACATCAACCAACATTCCCGATACTTAGTCTATTCAATAATGTTTATGTGTTGGCGAGAGGGAAATGTGTTTATACGGGAGATCCTCAGAGGCTTGTACCGTTTATGGAAAATTCCAAATACTTCTGTCCAAAGACGCATAATCCTTCAGATTTTGTAATGGAAACTGTACAGACAGATCCACATGGTATTGATATATTGTCTGAAATGATACACAATGGAAAATGTACAGATTGGTTACAAAAAAATCACAGTCCAATAAAAGTAACAGAATATGTTGGCACAAATAACAATACGGAAGAACGGGTTATGAAAATAGAAAGTTTAAATGTAGATTTTCCAGCCTCGTTCTGGACACAGCTTGTCGTTTTACTCAAACGAATGACAATGCAAAAATTAAGAGGCAAAGTAAGTATTAATAATAATGACTACAACATTAGGTTAATACTACAAACCTCTTTCAATGTTATTTATTATTATGTATCTTCATCACTCTTGTACTTTTCAGATAGCTTTATGGATTCAGTTAATTCACCACATATTGTGTTCATTATTTATCGGAGGACTCTTCTTTGACATCGGGATGGATGGAAGTCAGTCACTGTCCAACTTCAAACTGTGTTTGGTGATGGTGCTATTTGTAACATACACATACGCAATGATACCTATACTTGTTTGTAAGTTAGCATAAATACTACATACATTTCTTACTTTTACACATATGAACCATATCAATAAGGAATGCTTTTCCTTTCAGATCCACTGGAAATGGAACGATTAAAAAGGGAATATTTCAATAGATGGTACGGACTCAATTCATACTTCGCAGCGATGACAATAGCAAACCTTCCTTTCATGGTACAGACAACTTTAATTTGTAACATCTTACATATGCAATATTCCTAAACATCAATGAGTGTTAATATAATCACAATAAAATACACAGTTTAATTCTTTTTTCTTTAATTTAAAAGAGAATATAGTTACTATCATAGGACATATACACAAAAGCAATGATAAAATCTAATAATCAACAAATCCATAAATCAAATTATAAAATGTTGAGATCCTGCGCTCCACAACAAGCATTTATACTAGCTTCTGGAGAGTGGTTCATAATTCCATTAGATTTTGATAATATGTGAACACATTGTATAGACTTAAAAAAGAATTTGTTTTTTAAATAAATAAAAAATATCCACATTTTAAAATTGGAAAATAAAATAAGCAGGGAATTGAAATATCTTGAGTTTCAGCCAATACTCATTAAATGAGATACATTCTTCTTGAAAAATTTGGTACGACTTCTATTGAAAGAATGTAGAAAATAATTAACTCACCGATTTACACAAAAACTCAGCCAATTGTTAATTAACTTTTTTTAGATTACGCTTCTGCTAATAAGTATAGTGATGATTTACTTCATGACTGGACAATCACTAGAAGTTTCCAGGTTTACTCTATTCAGTCTAATGGCACTTACCACTGGCATCTGCGCTGAAGCATTTGGTATCGCTATTGCATCCATATTCACCTCACAGGTAATGCTGAATTCTTTCTATTACTAGAACTGTAAAAAAAATAACAATGAATTAATTTGTGTGATAAAGAAATAAACCTATTTGGATATTTTATACCTGTACAACTATAAGCCCGACCTTCTCCCCATACAACTATAAGCCCGACCTTCCCCCCATACATATTTGTATGGGGAGAAGGTCGGGCGTATAGTTATACAGGTATATTCATATTATACATCTTGATGTTACATTTCAATCACAAACAGTTTCCAAGTCAACAATATTCTACATCATTTGCAAAGAACGCCAAAGTAAACATTCTCACATCAAATAATCTGGTTTATTGTTCTCCTTGAATTACATACAATGACTAATTACTTTCTTTACAGAATGGCGCCATAGTCGGTCCAGCAATTATAATTCCTTGTACAGTCGTATCTCTTTATGGACTTGGTTTCGGAACAAAAATTGAAACGATCATGAAAGTATTAATGAGGATATCATTCGTACGATCATCACTGGTTGGATTTGCAGTCCCGTTATTCAATGGCAAAGGAACGTTAGAATGCCCAGATTTGTATTGTCACTATGCCAATATGGACATTTTTATGAAGGAGATGGGAATGGGAAATGCCAGTTATTTAATAGAAGCAGCGGGAGTCATTGGATTTGCCGTTTTTTACAGAATCACGGCTTACATTGTGTTGCATCGGCGACTTAAATCTGATGTAACATTCAAAATACCAAAATTAAAATTTTAGTGATATATTATTAAATAAATTGCAACTGTAGATTAGATGATGATATTTACCTTTTATGAGAAGCTCTCTTTTCTTAATTTTATAAATAAATTAACAATGCACATAGTCTATAAGTCAAATGTTGCCATCGTGGTTTCATAGGTTCTTCTTGCACTGAAAAATAATACATGGGAAATGGTTAATTAATAATTACAATGCACAATTAAGTTTTATAGTATTAAACGGATGTTGAAAACTTCCGTGATGCTCCGTTTTAGTTATTAATAATACTGAGTAAGATGTAATTCTTTGTAATCACGGCAATGGAAAATTTTAAGGACAGTCAAACTTGGCCTCATGGGTGATTATTTTATATAAAACTAATTCAATGATAGGTATGACGAATTGCGTGAATGTGACGGAAGCCAGAAGTGTGTGTAAGGATAGAAAAGTCTGGCAATGTGTTCTCTCTGCCTACCCCACGAGGGATGCAGCGTGGGGGGATAAAATAGAATGATAATTATTTAAATCTTAACACAATATTAATATTTATTGAACTTGTGCCATCTATGAGGACGGATGGGTTTAGTTAGTATGGTATGAATTAAATTGCATTCAAAGGTGGATTAAGAATTTGGTAGTAATGTGAGAATATTTGGATTGGATGTTTAGACAGAATAAGGCTCACCACAAACGTCCCGAAGTTCAGTTCCGGAATCGACCGATTTGCAAAAAAGTTCCGACCAAAACCTCTTTCTGAATTTAAAATCGGGGTGACGCTGAATTTAGAGAGAGGTTTTGATCGGAACTTTTTTGCAAAACGGTCGATTCCGGAACTGAACTTCGGGACGTGTGTGGTGAGGCTAAGCTTTCATAGGATGATAGATAAATGTGTACGGGGCTCAATATGTCACAGAATGATCATTTCAAAAAGATATCTAAATGAACTGATTGTTAAAGGAACCTCGGGATCAAATTTCGCCAACAGGGTAAAATGAGTAATGTATTCTGTTACCATAAGTACATATCGGAGTCAATTCTGTATCTGATTAAGTGTGTACTAAATAAAATAAGACTAAATTATTTCAAAGCAAAATACATTTAAACACACTTGAGTATTTTAGTTCAAAAAGTCATAGAATTGGACTCAATTATCGAGTAGGTACGTAGAAATATAAATATCATTACATGTATACATATTCAAGTCTTTTGTGATTTAGTTAAAAAATGTTAAATAAATTAAAGATAGATATTATTATAATAAGGTGTTAAGCTGTGATAAATGAAAAAATATTTTAATTATTGCTATTTATAAATCAAATATGTAATATTTTTTAAAGTAAAAATTATGTGAATAAAAAAAATATGCAGTAGGTAAATTTGTTTCTTATTATTAAAGCAAAGGGCAATAATACATAAGCTGTTATAGTGACACAGAGAGCTATGGAGAGGAAGATACTAGGCATTTCTTTAAGTGACAGGGCAGAGGTGGGCACCGTTAATCAAAAAGTTAACTTCTAAATCGATAATTCGTTAACTAAAAAGTTAACTTCGTTAATCGTTAAAGCATTACATTTTGAAAAATGTAACGGAAGTTAACGTTAATCCGTTAAAGCGTTAATGTAAAAAATCGTGGTTAGATGGCATGAAATGGAATTACATAAGTACAACTACTATCACATTTTACACTACCCGATGTATCCCAACAAAGTGAATTTTTTTTTCCAAGTCCCAACCCACATACGATACCACACATAACCCCATACAACCCTTGGATTATCTAATGCCAGTGCCTCCAGTGGATGATGTCTATGCAAACAATTGAATATTAACGGACTTAATTAACAGAAGTACAATGTAACGGAAGTTAAATAATCCGTTAACAATTTTTGGAGGTGAGAAAAGCATTAAATCGTTAACCAAAATGGTAACTTCGTTAATTAACGATTAATGGATTAACGCTTTTCTGCCCAGCTCTGGGACAGGGTACCAAATGTTCGTATCAGAGAGAAAACCAATGTAACCAATGTGGCTGGGCATGTTGCCAAGTGCCAAGACTCCCGATGGACCAAGAAGATAATAGAATGGCGACCAAGAACAAGCCAAAGAAGCATCGGTAGATCCCAGACAAGGTGATCCGACGATATCAGGAAATGTGCCGGTGGTGGATGGATGCAGCGTGACCAAGACAGGGAGCTGTGGAGGAGCAAAGGGGAGGCCTATGTCCAACAATGAACCTGAGTGGCTGCAGAAGAAGAAGAAAGGGCAATACACACATAAGTCTTGTTTACACTACTTACGTAAGTATTTAGTCGAGTGGTGAGTAATTTAGTACTGACTAATCAAAAAATCATTCTCACTAA
The DNA here is from genome assembly GCA_963576895.1 of Ceraclea dissimilis. NCBI lineage: Eukaryota > Metazoa > Arthropoda > Insecta > Trichoptera > Leptoceridae > Ceraclea > Ceraclea dissimilis. Next base: position 14,298,681 of record OY756364.1, read on the forward strand.
TAAACTCGACTAAAACAACAGGCAACAGGTTCAGACTTGTTTAGTCGAGGGACCAGTAAGCAGTGATGTGTGGTGAAGGGGCGCTACAGTCTAAAAATATAGAACAAAATGGCTTGACTAGACTAAATCACCCACTAAACTACTCGACTAAATTTTTTGTGTTCATACACGTTTAGCCGCTAAATTAGTCGCTACTCGAGTAAATTACTAGCCTAGCGTGTACAAGGCTAAATTAGAGTAAGATTATGATCTAAACCTGTGACCACTGAGCTCACTTGAATTTCAACTTGAACATACAAATAATAATACAGGGAAGAGATTCCCCATTTTTCTGGGATGTAGGTGTGTAGGTTGTCAGCTTTCTGCCTATAATATACGGGAAATTACCACTTCTTGCAATTTTTTTTCCTGACCTGAGTGGTGCTACACTTCGGGTGTATTTTTTGTATTATGTTTTATGAAGGAGATGATTTCCGTCACAGAAACAGTAGAATAATTGTAATCCTGAAGTGGCACGACTAATTTTATTTCTAGTAAGTGTGAAACGAAATGTGACGAAAACGAAGTGTGAAATGAAACTTGACCTGATTTGAAGACCCCACAATTTTGCCCAATTAGTTTGCCTGTCGGATAACCCGCCAGACCGCCACACTTGAACATTTTTATTAGTGTCCGACCGAAACTGGATTTTCAGCCGAAACCGAAACCGTAACCGAATATTCGGCTCCCCTTCTAGTTTCGGCCGAAACCGAAACCGAAACCGAAACTTAGGAATTTCAGTTATAATTTAAAAAAAATATATAGGTAGGTACCCTGATATCTAGTGTTTCCCTAAGAGATTTATTAGGAAATTACTTCATTTTTCGAACTCAATCTAAGCACAAAAGAAAGGAACCGACCCATTCAATTACAACTTATGTACGAGTACATCAGCCTATGGGTGTCGCCAGCCTCGGAGCTAGGGGGGGGGGGGGCAACAAAAATTGAAAAATTCGACATAGTATGAAAAAAGCGTACCGAAACAGCGCCGCAGGCGGAATTTTTTGTGATACATAATGAAGAAGGTCGTGATGTGGTTTGGTTTATTTGGAAGTATGTATAATAAGTTGCACAACAATGTGTATGAGAATTAGACATGTGCGCCGGCTGCAAAAAAGCCGGCGGCGGCGCCCATGTCTAAAATCGCCGGCGGCGGCGCCACGCCGGCGGCGTGGATACAAAGTGAGGGGGGGGAGCATTGGATTTTCTTGCACTATACTTTAAGTTTAAATAAATAAACAAATAAATAAAACTATTGTTTTAAATGATTAAATAAGTATATGTGAAAAGGATAATGATAAAATCGATTTATTTATTTTGAAAACTATGATTATTTCAATGACAAAGTAAAATAAAAGCTCATATTTGAAAAATAATGGAAAATTTCATTATTGCTTTTTCATGGTACTGGAGGGCATGTTAAAATAAACTAAGCAATAAAGTCAAACGCATCAGAATTAGCCTCACTATGGGCAGTAGTGCAGTCGAACAGGTTTATCATTTTGCAATATTTGGGCTGTTAGCTAAACGGTGAGTAAAATTGAAACTCTGAAATAAAGTACAGAATTGCAATGACGAGGTCGACCTTCCACAAAATCCAAAACTCCTTGAGCATAAGCTGTAAAAACATATGTGTTGTATGTACTGTTGTTTGTAGTTGAAGGGTAATTTAATAAAATTATGTAATTTAATTAAACTATGTTATTTGCGATGTTATTTTAGGAGTAAAAATAAGGATAATTAATGAATAAACATAAAATATGACGTTTTTCGTCGAAAGGTGCATAAATTCATAATGATATCAACCAAAATACGTAATGCTTACCGGTGGAAAGATAAATTACAATTTGAGAGTAGTCTGTAATCACAGTCTGAGAAACCACGTCAGGGGATAGTATTTTTTTTATTATTAAAATGCAGCCTTTGGTGAGCGAAATAATTGGATTTTAACGCTAAAATATCTAATTATATTCACATTTTGACACTTTGAAGATCGTAAACGTCAAAAATTACCAAATGAATATCGTTTTTTGTCAAGAGAAAAGGAGTCATTATCCTTTTCACAGTGTTGTATTGAAACAAATGAAGTATAGCGAATCTAGTCAAGTGGAATAAAAATAATTTTGATTAGGTAAGTACTTCGATAATCAAAGGTTAAACTAATGAAAAGAGAGAACGGTTGACCGAAAAGACGAAAGGCCGCATATTTTGGTCAGATATTCTGCCAAAATTCACGTGGTTTATAAATTTCAGCGTGGTAAAATCGACCGGTGTCCGAAAAATCGATAAAAAAAAACATAAAGTTACTTATATAAAAAAAACGTTTGGTTTTCATTTAATTTCCACCACGAAGAACCAAATTATTAATGCCCCCATCCCATCCTATTTCTTGTTTTCGAATCGAATAAGTAAGACACAGAAAGTTCCCCGATTTTTTTATGCAAAACCAAATGAACGAAATATTTGAAAACCAAATGAACGAAACATTTGAGAAAATTTCATTATTGCTTTTTCATGGTACTGGAGAGCAGGTCAAAATAAACTAAGCCATAAAGTCAAACGCGTCAGAATGAGCCTCACTATGGGCAGTGGTGCAGTCGAACAGATTTATCATTTTGCAATATTTGGGCTGTTAGCTAAACGGTGAGTGAAATTGAAACTCTGAAATAAAGTCTTGAATTGCGATGACGAGGTCGACCTTCCACAAAATCCAAAACTCCTTGAGCATAAGCTGTAAAAACATATGTGTTGTATGTACTGTTGTTTGTAGTTGAAGGGTAATTTAATAAAATTATGTAATTTAATTAAACTATGTTATTTGCGATGTTATTTTAGGAGTAAAAATAAGGATAATTAATGAATAAACATAAATTGTGGTGTTTTTCATTGAAAAGTGCATAAATTAATAATGATATCAACCAAAATACGTAATGCTCACCGGTGGAAAGATAAATTACAATTTGAGAGTAGTCTGTAATCACAGTCTGAGAAACCACGTTAGGGGACAGTATTTTTTTTATTATTAAAATGCAGCCTTGGGTGAGCGAAATAATTGGATTTTAACGTTAAAATATCTAATTATATTCACATTTTGACACTTTGAAGATCGTAAACGTCAAAAATTACCAAATGAATATCGTTTTTTGTCAAGAGAAAAGGAGTCATTATCCTTTTCACAGTGTTGTATTGAAACAAATGAAGTATAGCGAATCTAGTCAAGTGGAATAAAAATAATTTTGATTTGGTACTTCGATAATCAAAGGTTAAACTATTGAAAAGAGAGAACGGTTGACCGAAAAGACGAAAGCCCGCATATTTTGGTCAGATATTCTGCCAAAATTCACGTGGTTTAAACATTTCAGCGTGGTAAAATCGACTGGTGTTCTAAAAATCGATCAGAAAAACATAAAGTTACTTACATAAAAAAACGTTTGTTTTTCATTTAATTTCCACCACGAAGAACCAAACTATTAATACCCCCATCCCATCCTATTTCTTGTTTTAGTATCGAATAAATAAGACACAGAAAATTCCCCGATTTTTTTTTTATGCAAAACCTAATGTACGTGATTCAGACGACGGAATGGGTCTGGAACGGAACTGCATTAGTTATTATTCGATATCTTATATAATTACTGAATACTAGCGTCGCCACAGCTGAATACTTAATTTTTTTTACCTGGTAAAGTACTTATTTCGATTTCTGTCTCAAGAAACAAAGGATAAATACTTTTAGTTACACGGTTCCCACGCCGCCGGCGTGAGCGTTTTGCCGGCGGCGGCGCTCATGTCTAATGAGAATTATGAGAAATATCTTTTATAAAAAAGTATCAAAGAATAGCGCCGCAGGCAATTTTTTTTAAATAATTGTATTTTGATGGATATTCACGAAAATTTATGATATGATGAGAAAACGTGTGGTATAATAATGTGATTTTTTGTGAGGTTTTATCATTTACTATGAAAAAATATATACCTATTCCAATCTTTAGGAGGGGGAGCTGCCCCCCTGCCCCCTTCTGATGACGCCCATGCATCAACCTTCTCAGTTATGTATTCATGGGCATCGGTAAAACTAGGAAGGGGCATAAAAATGCATTTTTTTTCGGGAGATTAAGTAACGGAATATATAGAATACAATAATAATTATGAGTATTTTCACAAAAAAGTCACCAAGAAGAAGAACCGCAGGCAATTTTTTTTTTGAAAATGCAAGTATATAGGTAGTCATATAAATCTAGTTCACTTCTGTGAAATAAAAAAAGGACTCTAGTGTACAGAATACATAACACACAGTGTGAATCTGTTCCGAAGATTCCCGACGATGCCCGACATAATACGGATGCTAGTTTCGGTTTGGCCGAAGGTTTGGCCGTTTTTTGGCCGAAACCGAAACTAGGGCCGAAACCGGTAATTTTGGCCCAAACTGGCCGTAACCGAAACCGAAACCGAACCTTCGGTCGGTCTCTAATTTTTATATTTTATTTATTATTTTAATCTTATTACTACTTCATTATCAGTAGGAATTTTGACACCTGTCATCACCGTGTGTCACTGTATTCACGTTGGTTGCCAGCCAGGAGCACCAACAAAACAAAACTGCAAGGGCTACGTTTTTTGTCATTAATTTTCACTCTCAGAGTCGACGATCGATTAGCGCACTAAGATAGGAATGCATTTGGGTGATAGTTCCAATAGAATAGGGTCCTTGCATGTTTATTATTTTTTTATTTTGGTATTCCGTAAGTACATTAACTATAAATTAAAGTTTCCCGAAAATTTGAGATTATAATATTTAGTATTTGGAGACCTAGATATATAGGTTTCATACCTAGTATCCATAAAAATAATTCGTATTTTCAACCCCCCCCCCTTGTAATTTCGAAATGAGATACCTGAATTAATAAAAAGAAACAAGTTTCCAAAAGTAAACAAATATCTAAAAATACGGAGGTACTAAACAACAATAACTTATTATTTGATCTAGGTTGAGGTTAATAGAAAAAATAAAATTAAAAAGGCTTCCAATACAGGGTTCCTAGTATGCATGACGTAATTGTGATGATTAGGGAACCTGTGATGATTTGCAATTCAATAGGTACGATTTAAAAAAAAAGCATTATGTCAAGCGCGACCTCTCACCGCTAGAAATCAAATGACACTGATGATAGGTACTGATGGAAGTGATGGAGTGATGAAAAAAAAAACATATCGATACAAACAAAATAAACGAATTCGTAACGTTATTATATAAAGAACAATGTTGTGAACAAAAGAAATGATTATGATTCACAACGGAACGCTCATCAGAGTTGACTAGGTAATGTGTTATAACGCCAACAACGAATTGGACTATAATTTGAAAGCGTTTTTTACCTAGTTTTAATTTTTTATTCGTTTTTAAATCAAATACGCGTTACATTACAACGACCAACTCTACGTATTAGCCATGTGGCAACCCTTTTGCTTTGGTTTTTAATTTTTATCTTTACTTTATTTATCTTCAAGTTGTCGTCTTGAGCGTTATATTTCCGTGATCATCGTCGACTGTGAGATAATGTCGCTGTGAATTTGTTAAAATAAAGATTATTTGCGTAAATTATTATGGTACGTAGAAATGTTCACATCTTATTACTTCCTGTAGTTATAAATCAAAAGTTTCGTCGCTTTTTTTATATAAATTATTGCTGTGTTTACTGCGTCGAGCTTTGCTAATTTTTGAATCTTCGGTGTAGTCGCCATTTTTATTTCGGCCAACAGTAGAGGAAATCTTTTATCGTAATCCGTGTGCATCGGTGGGTTTATAGTGCGTAATATGTGTCGCGTTTATTTCTCGGACTAAATTTTATGTGTTTATCGATATTTGACATGAATTTTTGTGTTTGACGTTGGCTCTATAGCATTTTATATTCTTACCTTTCTGAATATCAATTTCTACCTGTAAGCGGCTTCGCTAACGGTATTATAGTCTTCATCACCTATTAATTTTTGTCTTTCCAATTGATATATTAGTTTTAATTAGTTTATAGCGACCAGATAAGTAACTTGTCAAGAGAACTCTCACTAATTTACTGTACTTTCTCTGTTTCAGCAGATCTAGAGATTATCGTGAAAAAGTGATTTTTGAAAAGTGGTGAATAAACTTTGCGAAGATAGTGTACCAGGGTTACTACTGCGTATTATTGTAAATTATTTTAATCGTATTGTGTGATAAAAAGACATTAAGTAGTGTCCTGTGGTCTTGTTTTTATGAACATTTTATAAAAAAAAATCTTTCAAGATGATGACTGATAGGCTGAATTCTAACAACCACATCCTCAACAATATGGGGAAAAAGTAAGTATTTGTGAGTTGTGACTGGCCACCATAGTACATAGTGTGCATTTTTTAAACTGTTGAAATTCGTACTTGGCAAATTCTACATCACACTGGTTTTATTATCCTATATTCATAGGCACCACTTAAGTTGAAAGAAAACTTTAAACTTAACAGTACTATTCTAGTCTTAGCGCCCCACTCACACCCTAGCATGGAGAACTTTATACCCAATATTTTTTTGAAAAACTATCCTTGTACCTGCCAACAGGCCATCTGTTATTTTACTTATTTTGTGATTATTGCTCAGCAGCTATGTATTCGCAATTATTACTGCAATAGTGCCCAACCTATTTAACCTAAGGGAGTTAAGGATTTAATTAATATATTTGAGTATAATAATTCAAATTATAGAAATAATCAGGGTATTTATAGTAAATGTGCACCAAGTGTGTTAAAAATGTTTGTGTTACCAAGTGTGTAAATATGGGTACTATTGTACAATTGGGGCCCCAACCATAAAAAAATAACAATATTGTTGGGTTAGGTTTGTTAGGTTTTTTTTTTTATTTTCTCGCAAAAAAAAAAAAACAACCTAACAAACCTAACTCAACAATATTGCTGGCGAATTATTTGCTTTTTCCATACTTCATATGTCACTTTTTGGTATATTTATGGTTGGGGCCCCAATTGTACAATAGTACCAATATGTGTGTGGTCATATGTGTTAAAACAATGGGAGTTTTTGCTTTAAAAATATTCATGTAGTATCCACAGATCAGTGAAATGGATAGTTCTCAAGCAGGTGTTTCATATATCACATTAAGTAGTTCCACTTTGCGTAAAATTGTATTAAACCTGTGATGTGAAAACTGAGATATATTTTGCTAAAAAGAGTCCTTAGATTTATTTAGGTATAATGTAAAAATTAAATGCGATTCAGTGTTATATAAAACAGATGCATAAAACCTGAGGTAACTGAAGTAACTGTATCTCGCATTACGTAATGACTTGTTATAAATAATGCATAAGAATGTTTAATGCCAGATTTGATGTTATATTCTGGTTTTTCAAGTTGAGATGCATGAGTAAAATTGAGTATGCTTTGTTTTAAATTGATGAATTTTTATAAGTACCTATATGTGTACATGGAGTCAGGTAGGGATTTTTTTAGTGATCTATGGTCCCTTGCAACAATTTTTATATTCATAGAAATTGAAAGTATGCTTGTTATTGCAGCAACGATATGGACAAAAGTGAAGACATTGGGTGGAAGGCCAAGTTAAAAATCCCTCCAAAGGATCTGAGAGTCAAAACTTCCGTAAGTTTTGTTAATCGTTATAATTTTTTATCTAAATTTGTTGTGTTAGAAGCGAAGCAAATATAAAAAATCGGCGTGTATTCTTTTAGGATGTTACGGATACCAGAGGCAACGAATTTGAAGAATTTTGTTTAAAAAGAGAATTGTTAATGGGAATTTTTGAAAAAGGGTGGGAGAAGCCATCACCGATTCAAGAGGCATCCATACCTATAGCTTTAAGTGGCAAGGATGTGTTAGCTCGAGCCAAGAATGGAACAGGCAAAACAGGAGCATATTGTATTCCAGTACTAGAGCAGGTGGATCCAAAGAAGAATTGTATTCAAGCACTGGTGATAGTTCCCACAAGAGAATTGGCTCTGCAAACATCTCAAATATGTATAGAGCTTGCCAAACATACAGATATTAGGGTTATGGTGACTACTGGTGGAACAGATCTCAGAGACGATATTATGCGCATATATCAACATGGTAAGTGAAATCTCATTCCTTATTACCACATACATATGGGATAACCAATATAGAGATTAGAGTTAATTACATTACCACTGTCTATTTCTAGTTCATGTGATTATTGCTACTCCTGGACGCATATTGGATTTAATGGACAAACAGGTGGCGAAAACGGATCAGTGTAGGATGCTTGTACTCGATGAGGCTGACAAATTATTGTCTCAAGATTTTAAAGGAATGTTGGCTATGGTCATTTCAAGGTATGCAATGCCAAAAATCATTTTTTACATCTCTATAGGTGATGTCAGACAGTTCACTTGAGTGAATGCTTCATTTTTCTTTAGACTTATGTTTCATTTTGTGATCTGTGATCTTTAAAGAACAATGCTAAATGAAATATTCTGTTCTATTATATTTTTCGGCTAACCTCACGTCTGTGAGTGATCTCTGCCATATTACAGTTTGGAATGATATTATGTCCATCAAAACAGATAGGAAGCAAAGAATAAATGAAAGATAGAAGTGAACAAAATACGAACTACATATCTGATATCAACTTATGTTTACTTTTTTGCCTGGCCTCCTTTTTTAAGTACATACTAGGTCTGATTCTCTATCTTTTAAACACGAGCTAAACTAAAATTAGAACGCACTAACTTAGATAAGTTCATTTGCTATTCTGTAACTTTGATTTAAGTTTTTTACGTCTTAAAGTGTTCTCTTATTTGAAATAGTACGGCCACTAGTTCAACCTAAGCTCATATCGTATTCTGTAACTTAATTTTGGAATAGTTTTCTGTCAAAATGTGCTTATTTAAGTTAATTTTTAACTTATTTTAGCCGCACCTATGTTGCATGCGGCTTATTAATTCTACCTTCTGATACGTGTGTTTTAATACCGAATTTTATACGTTTCACATAAAATTATGCTAAGTACTTATGTGTTACGTTATGTTGAAGTTGAAAACCAAAAAATTGTAGCAAAATAAATATTCTACAGCTGCCTACGCCAAGACCTTCGTGGAAGAAGTTCATTTCATCCTCGTAACGTAAAAAGTAGCTATTCCAACTGTATATCTAAGCCGCGTCCCCTGCGGGGTTGTTAGAGAGGACAGAGCGCCAAACTGCCCTTTCCTTACACACACTTCTTGCTTCCGTCACATCCACGCAATTAGTCATACACGCTCTACGATCTCTTTTATTTTAAACGTGTCCGTCTTTGAGGATGTGGTCGACATGATCGGTCCAGGTCAGTCTCGGACGGCACCTTTTCCTCACCCCTCTTCTATCATCCATACCTATAGGTACCTAATATATATTTTAAGTCCTCCTGTTATCATTCATTCTTTCAACATACGCAATCATTGGTCCATCATAGTCCAATCATTGTAGTCACTACACCCGTCTTCCAATCACATTTTTTAATAGCCTCATGGCATTGAAAATGCGCTCAGACTAATTGTTAGTGTCTACAAAAGCAAAAGTTCCAACCCTAATTATGCTAGTGAGACGTGGACATGGCTGAAGAAGGACGAAACAGGGTTGAACGCAGTGGAATTGAGGTCGTTGAGATGAATGTGTGCTTAGAGAAATGAGTGAATGTACTCGTAAAACTGGGGTAGTGAAAGTTAAGAAATTAGGGAATGTGGATAGAATGAATGAAGACAAGATGGCCAAAAAGTCAATAAAAGAAGAGACCCGAGGAAGTGAGGCCACTCAAGACCGATCATGTTCTCAAGGAAGGATGCATTTTGAGTAAAAGCAGAAGTTGAAGGGTGTGCATGACAAATTGTATGAATGTTTCGTGAGTAAGAAGTGTGTGTGTAAGAAAAAGGCGGTCTGGCATTCTGTTCTTTCTGCCTACCCCGCAAAAGATGCGGCGTGAGTGTATTGGTAGATGGATAGATACATAGATAGGTTTCAATTGTAAGTAAAATAAAGTGATTTAAAGAAAAACCTACAAAGGTATTCATTTATTCATAAGAAAATAAAGCAAAAACAAAGTAAAATATAATAAGTATTATTATGTAAATATTACCCACAATACAATTAATACAACAAACGTGTTATGTTCTAAATAGAAAATTCAACATGTAAATGATTCTGATAAGACTTCTTCTTCTTTCGTCTGCGAATACGACTATTGTGCAAGTGGTCTGACCCAAAGCATTAATAAAACTTTTCAACACGTGAAGAAGATGAAACTGATTGACCATCAGCTGTTTATATAATTTTATTTAGTCCAAGTCGCAATATTCTTCTCATCACCCTCTTTCTACCAACTGCCTAGCTACGGGTATAGCCGTTTTCCACATCACTCCACGACTCCGCATCTTCTCGTAAAATCTCAGGTTCACGTACAGTCGAGTAAAGCGTTTTTTTACCCGTGATTATCTAATATCTATCCCTCCGCGGAAATTTTACAATGATCCTATTTGAATTCCTCGAAATTGCTGGGAATTTTTTGAAGAGTTGCTTCCGATTAAATGTTTTATTTTGTAATATTGACAATACCATCTGTCAAGTCAAAATAACAATAATATTGTAACTAGTAGATACATAACAAAGCGCATGCCCGATGTACAGTAGACAATAAATATTCAACTAAAATTGTTTCTGGTTAACTTATTTTAAAAATTGTTAAGAATTAAGTTGGGCCAACGATAGAGAATAGGGTATCAAACTAAAAATGACTTAAATTTAAAATTTTGGAACGACCTTATCTAAGTTAAAATACTTACAGAATCAGACCTACTACATACATAGTGTGTATATATGTTGTTGATACAAAAACATTTCCTTATCTCAATACACAGACAGAGTGTATTGTTCATCCACAATAGAATATAATGCCAAGTGTTGTTTTGTTATCAGAGAAACAGTAATATTAATAAACGTTTCTTAACATGTTGGTACACAGTAAGTGAACACGTAACTGTGTATGGTGTACAGATGACGTATAATAACACTCCTTCCTTTCACTTTTTATACTGTACAGTGTATGATGATGGTGGTGGGTGATTATTTCTTATAACTCAGTGTGATTTGGAAATGGTTTTAGGTTACCAAGAGAAAGACAGATTCTCTTATTCTCCGCAACGTTTCCTCTTAGTGTAAAACAGTTTATGGAAGCCCATCTTAAGGACCCGTACGAGATTAATCTTATGGAAGAGTTGACACTAAAAGGTGTTACACAATATTATGCGTTTGTACAAGAAAGACAAAAAGTCCATTGTCTCAATACATTATTTTCTAAGGTACCTATGTTACTCTATTGTTATTATTTTTGATAAATTAATGGATATTTATTAGATTATAATAAGTCTATCCTTATCTGCCTTGTTATTATGTACAGTGAAACCCGAATTTTACGTTTCTTTTGCCGGTCCCGTTTCACCTCCATACTTGACAGAACTAAATTTCCTGAATTTTTCATTTGGCACCAAAAACTGTTCACACTTTTTAAGATTTTTTTGGCATTCCAAATATACAATTCTTTGAGTTAAGTTCAGAATACATATTTAAGTTTTTGTTCAATTCGTACTGAAAATTTTGAGTCTCTGTTTGCTACACACCAAATCACAAATTTTTCCTTTGTTTACGTCAACTGTAAAGTTGCTTACCCGCTTTTTACATTTTTGAAGATAAACAAAAACTCGCAAATATGGAATATCCAAAACAAAACTGAATATTTTATTTCCCACATTTTAAGTTTTTCCTGATTGTAAGTTTTTTTCCGTGTCCACAGAAAATCAGAAAAGAAAAATCAGGGTTTCACTGTAATTCATTATGGTTTGTACAAGCTTTGATAGCTAATATGAGCTTCATGCAAGATTTGTTTGTGTACTTATTGTGCTTTTCATATTATTTTTCAGTTGCAAATAAACCAATCCATAATATTTTGCAACTCGACACAACGAGTAGAGCTGTTAGCCAAGAAAATAACGGAGTTGGGTTATTGCTGTTACTATATACACGCTAAGATGGCTCAGGGTCACCGTAATAGGGTCTTCCACGATTTCCGATCAGGGCTGTGCCGCAATCTTGTTTGTTCCGATCTCTTCACTAGGGGTATTGATGTGCAAGCTGTCAATGTTGTAATCAATTTTGACTTTCCAAAAATGGCTGAAACATACCTGCACAGGATTGGCAGGTCAGGTCGTTTTGGTCACTTGGGTGAGTTTGATTACCTTGGTTAGTTTGTCTTATCAGACAGGAGTGAGTTAGTGATTTGTTTGTCATGTTTATGTTTGTTTTAATTGCAGGTATTGCAATCAATCTAATTACATATGAAGATAGATTTGCCCTGCACAGGATCGAGCAGGAGTTAGGTACTGAGATTAAACCAATTCCTAAAGTGATTGATCCGTCGTTGTATGTTGCGCGTGTAGATGATCAGGCTATAGAAGATGGCAATGTGAGCAAGTAATGTGTGAAGTGAGTCATGCATACATTATACAAGAAACATTTAGATACTATATGATATTTTAAATATTCAACTTGTGTATAATAAACAAACTACAGTAAAGTGAACAAGTGTCTCCCGAGTGGAGTAACATTGTAAAGTAAAATATTTACCAAGAGAACCTTTAATATTGTTACATATTTAATAGTGATTTGGTGATGATTTAAGTGATGTGTAAATACCAACCAATAAACTACATACAATATGAATACGACATAGAGACAAGCGCGAGCGTAGCCATGGGACATTTAGTGTATATTGATATTGATTCTAGTAGAAAATTCTTCAAAATGGAAAGTTTAGGTTTTCAAACAAATTGTTAATTTTTATAGTACCTATGTACATGAAAATGTTTAAGCCACAATGATAAGGCGAGTACCTGTGATGTATCTATATTATACGCTCTTAACAACATTGTCTATAAAATTGGTAAATTTATTTTTTTAAAAACTTGTAGGATTAAGCGATAGTTGAATTTTACAGTACTCTCGTCTTGTCACATTCTTTTAATATTTTATTCTGTTTTGTGTGTGAGTATTTGGGTATTAACTATTAGGTAATGTAACATCATATTACGCTACTTGAACAAACCAACTGTTGGATCTCTCCCATGACTCATGCATTCAACTTCTATAGTTTTTTTTGATCTTTGTATTTTATTCTTTGTAAAATTCAACTATACGATTCTTTTAATGATAAGATATATTGAGAAAACAGAAGCCGAGTGAGATTGTTTGAAAATATGTCTAAAGATTAGAGAGAGATTTTAGAATTTCTCCGACAAAACCATTATTTTCCCCTGTAACTTATAAAATTAGTTTGTATATAATATTGTTTCCCTTTAAAATTGTTGGTAGCAATGATAACCATTGGAAGTTGCTGGTGATGTGATAACTTTAATGAAAGTAATTATCGAACTGATTTTAATACTGGCATATTAACTACCAACAACTTCTATTGGGATCAGTTGTTCTCATAATCAGATTTCGTGTAATTTAGTTTTTTTAAATTACTCTTTATTTATCTATTAAAATATTGTTTTAACATCAATGTGCGCCTATCATGAGGGATGGAAATCTTTCAATAACACCACAGGGCGACACTAGAGATCCAACGTGTTGTATTATTTGCTACATAATGGGCAATATGCGAATAATACATTTGATTGTCATCCAGACTATTGCAGCTCATAATACATATTATATTTCAATAATAACATCTTTATTTGTAGACAATAGTCTAGCTGCCCACAAATCAAATCAGTGGTGAAATTAATTAAAATTACATCACCTGTACAACTGTACAAGTTGTCATGGTGTGTAACATTATTATTCTGTAACCACATTGTATGGAGTCACTCTGCCATCTGTGATTCATCACTACGGGGGCTTTCTTAGTATTGTCGTTACAATTATAATAACCTAACAATGTTTTTATAATTGTCGATATTTTCCCAGGGGTTAAATGGGTAACACTTTGTTAAGGGAAAACTTTGAAAGCATGATGGGATGGGGAACTGTTTTGGGACTTAATGTGAAGAGTATGTTTTCATTACATACATAAATTTGAACTAAAACTTGCAATATCATTTTATTTATAATATATTATTATGTATTATTGCTAAGTTGTTATATTCCAAACCCAAAGTGATTTCAGACTGCATTCTTATATTAGAGCCATCAGTGTTTATTATTGTTCATTTGTATTTTGATACAAATATTAGTCTAGTCAGAAACAAAGTGTTAAAATTATGTATCATTGTACGTACATGTTTTATACAACATCACTCTGAATGAAGTAGTAGTCTGATTCCAAATCTTTTGTTCTTACATTACATTTCGTACATCAATTTGTGAGAAAAAAAGTTACAGATTGTCCTGTGATGTCTCCATATTGTAGCATTCAGGTGTACAAAAATGGCAAGCAGGGAAATAAATTGTATGAACACTGTGACATTGACTGCACAGTGTACACTAGTACTAGATATTGTTAATTTAATTCAAAGAAGCATTACATACTGCGGGATATATTTGTGTTGTCAGGCATTATACATGCAGGCAGGTACATTAGAATTTAAGATATGGGAAGATAGCTGTGATCTCTAATCAGTTGTACTATGTATGTATGTAATACATTTGATGAGAGGATGTTTTATACTATGTAATAATGTCGTGTATTATTATTATAGTATGTAGTACTTCATGCCTGATTAAAAGTATAATGTAAAACTGACTAAACACATTTCAGATTGAGAACAGAGTTCCATACTTGCATGTACACCTCATTGCTTGATTCATTTGTCATTACAGGACATTCTGTAGTGCATCAAAATTGTGATATGTACCTTGGGTAGTGCAGAATGAAAGGTAACCCATCGTATTTGATTTATGGTGGATTTCACCAACTTTTAATTCAACAGCAATAGTATTCATATCATAACAGTTCACTTATTTCATATTGTTTATTTAGTATGTAACATTACTTTAATTCCAACATTCCGCATTTCGTACTCTTTGAAGCAATAATGAACATTACATTGTAGTGGTTATATTCTAATCTACAAATTAGAGTTTTCTCTATAGACATTGGACTCCCAAAGGACAATACATATTATAAATGTCTGACGTTGTCAGTTACTACGTACATGCGTAATATGTTTTATTTATTAGAAACTGTTGAGGTGCAGTGTATGATGTCTGTGATATTTTAATATGGTAATTGCCTATTTGTTGAATGTGTAACTGTTAAATTATTTAATTTTCAAATAAGATTACATACTACATGTACAACACAAGCATGATTATCACTGCACATGATAAATTCTTTTCTATTGTGTACATTATATTATGTAACAATGTATTACCTAATTACGAGAAGTTATTTTGTTTTAATCTTGAAACCAATTTGGATAATGTAAAACAATCAACATTGAATATTTTATCCGCCCTTTTATGTCAAAGTGTCATTTTAGTTTGTTATAATTAATAGAATTGTCATTATATTTGCATTACAAAGCAATAACACGAGCAACTTACGTCAGCGGTTCTCAGCTCATGGTATTAGCACCACTTGGTGGTTCACGGTGTGCAGAAAAATCTATAATAGCAGACACAATATTGTGACTGCAAAAAACTTTTATTTCACAAAATTTTCGAGTTTCCAAGTGGTACACAAGTAAATAATGATTGGGAACCGATGACTTAGATCATACTAGAGACATTAGTGAGGTGCTTTTTGTATGTACTACAAAGAATAACTGAATAGTAATATGATGCAACTTAAGATCATTTACGTAATCAAAAGATTGTATTCAGAGGAGAATGTAATGTCAGCATGGATTTGTTTGTATTCAGCACAATGTGTTCCTATGTACCCAAAGAATTATGTAAACATTTATTTCCACTAAAACAATAATACCCTATCAGTCTGGAATACATAAGACTTTATCTCTTTTTATTTTATACTATTTCATTGATTAAGCATAACACAACCTGTGAATTAGACTAAATAATTTTCTTTTGTCCTAATATTAATGTTTTTATTCAAATCATGTTATGTATTTATTTTTGTTAGTTCTGTGCTCAAATTGCTACTAGGGATGTCAACAGCAATGTAAAATATTTCCAACCAAGTACTACTTACAAATACATAAAGTTAAACATTGCTGCACATAAATAGCAGTAACTGTCTTAAAATAAATTTGGATAAAATATCAAAGTAACAGTGATTGAGATAATTTTCTTCCGATATCATAGGAATGTGATTCCACAACATGATGTGTACACTACATTCTTGTAGTTGAAATTCACCAAGTGTAATTTTAGACTTACGCAAACTTCTCTATTCTTCAGTTAATACTTGCTACTCCATGTTACATATTAAGGAAAATAATATGTAGGTATGTACTAACAAATGTACATTTACAATCTTTTACTTGTCTAGTTATACTGTGATAATGGGTTGAATGAAACAATTTATTTGTACAATTGAATGTCTCACACCAACTACATTGTAAACGCCAAAATGTGAAAACTGATGAAACTCAACTGTTGTATTTAAAAATGCACTGGTTACGTTCAGCGCTCGCGGTTTATCGACATTATAGCTCGGGAACCGGCCGCTGAAAGTATGACCTATCTGTTTTTTTAATGAAATGTGGTTTAAATGATAGCTTACACATAGGGTCATACATTGCATTAGGGTTACCTATCAAAATCTTGCCGTGACCACCCTGCTCCCCTCGAAGGTGCCCTTTGCGGTTTTTCACTTTTTTAGGAATATGGTAAGAGATAGGAGCAAGTGGTCAATGACAAAAATATTCTTTGACTATTTTCTCGTAGCTCTTAAAAATTTTCAAGCAAATTAGTTTACTTTTTTTTGTTCTCCAAATGAATTTTGTAACGCCATTGTGGGTAAACTGCTAGACCTACGAAAAAAACAGAACATTCTTTGTAGATAATTTTGTAAGGATTATTTTTGTCATTGACTGCTTTCTCCTATCTCTTACCATATTCCTAAAAGATGCGAGAAACCGTGAGGGGGCTCCTCTTCGGCAAGGGGGCTGGCAATAAGATTTTGATAGGCAACCTTGGTGCGACGAATGACCCTATGTATGTATAAGCTATAATTTAAACCACAATTCGTTTGGCTGAGACTAACGAATGTTTTCTGCTTGAAACAAAAAGGGGCGGGTAGGTAAGGTGTAATAATAATAATTTGACTATTTTGGGCGCCATGAAATCGCCCCAAGGACACCTTACATTTCTCTTTTATCACCATATAGGATCATCACAAACAGTAAAAATGATTGATCAAATCACCACATACGATCATCACAAAAAAAATAATAAAAAATGAATCTTATCAGTTTTATATCAGTCAATATAAGCAGTGTTATTCCTTAAAAAAAAACACTTTTGTTGTTGGCGCTAGGCATTCAATTGTAGCATCAATATGTCTGGCTATTTTGGACCAATGTTTATTAGAACTGTCTCCAAGAAATAAACCATCATACTCTTCACATTCAATTTATTGACTTTGATTTTATCCTATTATAATTTACAATAGGGTAAATCTGCTTCAGTTCATCCACACCATGACACCCACCGTCTCAGATTTTGATGAAACTTGGCACGTTTGTTCTGTTCATTGATATAAGAAACCATACCAATTTTTTTTGCTGTATCTCTAACGGTTTAGATTTTACAGCATCTTAAAGTTTTTGTATTATTGCAATATTTTTTGTTCCACCGCAGAAAACTAAATCTGTCCTCCGGTGAAAAATAATTCATATCTTTCTTAGTTTTTGACCAATGTAGATGATTTTTTTTTCTAGTGTACATCAATATGTCAGGAATACTTTAAAAAAATAAAAGAGCTTCAGAGTGTTTATTTGGGCCCAGAAAAAAATCCTAAATTGTCTTTTTTAGGATTTTCAAAACGATGTGGGGAGTTCTACGGTAAATTAAATATCTTCGAGAGGGAAAAGGATAATCATGACTTTTTTTAAATAATCTTGTACTCAGAGATATGTTCTACCACATGAAATAAAAAAAATAATGTTTATTTTTCTCCTTCTTTGTTTTTTCTCACTTCAAAGCGAAAAAAAGGTTATAGTAGGGGAAAGTTGATGGCATATCTAGGAAAAAAATATAGAAGTATTTTTTTTTTCATCGTTCCTTATGCTTTTGGGGGTGCTGAATCCGAATTTCAACTTTGCCACCTCGTAAATGTAATACTTTCTGAAAATTTCAGAAAGAAGGAGAAAAAATGCTTTTTTTTACAAAATTTTTCTTCATAACTCAAAAAGTATTCATTTTATAAAAAAGAATGATATCACTATTTATAGTAAATTTAATGCAGTTTATTCTTGCCTTGAGATTCTTTTCTCTAAAACGAAAACTTTTTGAGTTATGAGTAAAAATCTGTAAAAAGTGCATTTTTTCATCGTTTTTTCTGAAATTTTCAGAAAGCATCACATTTACATAGTGGCAAAGTTGGAATCCCGATTCACCGCCCCCAAAAGCATTAGAAACAATTAAAAAAAAGAAAGATTGAGAGTAGAATTCATCCCCGTTTTAGCTCGCCCTAGTGCTTGAACGGATTATGCCACAAAACATCATTATTTGTGAAAAATTTGCTAAAGTTTATTTTTGTCTTGAGATTCTTTTCTCTAAAATGAATGCTTTCTGAGTTATGATAAAAAATCCCTAAAAAAAGCATTTTTTTAACTTCTTACTGAAATTTTCAGAAAGAATTACATTTACGAGGTGGCAAGGTTGAAATTATGATTCAGCACCCCCAAACGCATAAGGAACGATGAAAAAAAAAAATACTTCTATATTTTTTTCCTAGATATGCCATCAAATTTCCCCTACTATAACCCATTTTTCGCTTTGAAGTGAGAAAAAACAAAGAAGGAGGAAAATAAACATTATTTTTTTTATTTCATGTGGTAGAACATATCTCTGAGTACAAGATTATTAAAAGTATTCCTGACATATTGATGTACACTAGAAAAAAAAATCATCTGCATTGGTCAAAAACTAAGAAAGATATGAATTATTTTTCACCGGAGGACAGATTTAGTTTTCTGCGGTGGAACAAAAAATATTGCAATAATACAAAAACTTTAAGATGCTGTAAAATCTAAACCGTTAGAGATACAGCAAAAAAAATTGGTATGGTTTCTTATATCAATGAACAGAACAAACGTGCCAAGTTTCATCAAAATCTGAGACGGTGGGTGTCAAAATCCTCTTTTCCTGGTTGATTTGGTGCGGAATGACCCAATAGTTAGTATTTGGAAAGTACCAAAGAGGTTACATATAAAGTACTAGAGATCTGATTCTATGTATTTTCAATAGAACGGAAGTGTAGCAATTTCACGCATGGCAATTTTTGGTATTTTAGAGTCGCAAAGCTCACATTATTAACAAGATGTCAAAAACTAAAACATCTTTAAAACTGTCGTTTTAGTCCTAAATAACGCTGAAACTAATACCGTTTTTAACTATGAGAGCAAAATTTCGAATCCGTTGCCTACAAACTGTCAAAATTTTCCATACGATTTGACAGTTTGTGGGCACCAGTTTTGTTACACTTTGCATTGAGTACTCTGTCTAGGTAGTACTTAATATATTATGTCGCTGGAAAGTACCTTATGTGCTGTAAATTTTGTTGTTTACCTCAGTGTATCTGTGGATGAACATAATGATCCTTTTCACAAGAGTTTTCTAACTGCTGGGACATCTTTAATCCGTTACATACAATAATACATAACAATATGGAATTAAAACCTACATATAATCCACTGGGGCAAAGCTACTGGTGCACACAGCTTTCCTGGTACTGATTCATGGGAGCGAGACATGGACATGGGTGAAGAATAGGGTTGCCAGACGTCCTGGTGTACCGGGGTTGTTTGCGGAGTTTTGTGCCTCGTGTCCCGAACAAGCCTTTTGGGACACCTAAATGTCCCGATTTTCAGAATAGTTGGTATACTATTTTTAGAATTTGTATCATTTGTAGTATTTTTGACAGTTTTATAAAAAAATAATGTAAAAAAAAGTAAAGTTAGCAGAAGGGTGGATTGGCGTAGCATAGAAGCCAGAGCATCAAAAGTCCTCCCAGTCAACGCTGTGTTTACGTCTCTCAGTCAGGGCATAAGAAATACAGAGGATTGAGTGAATGAGTGGTTGTGATTAGTATAAAAAGTGAACTAATAGAGATAGCTGGGACGTGTAGAAAGTATGAATGATGAAAGGATGACTGGGGGGATAGAATAGAACACAGTCTGAACTGTGGCTTAACACTAAGGCCTACATCTAATTTTCAAAAAAAAAAAAATTAATATTTCACAAGGCTGAAGTTGAAATTTCGGTAGGTATTAGGAAAGAATGTTTAAAGTTACCATAGGTTCCCGTTCTTTGCTCGCAGTTCGCAGTATCGAGAGGATTGGAGCAATATTGGAGAGGAGTTACTCTCCTAGGGGCTTAGCTTGAGGAATCGTTAAATACTTCATGTTTTATCACACAGATGGAGTTAAGAGCATGGATATTGCAGATGTCATGGATGCGAATACTTGATTCTCGCATCTGTGGATGTCGGAAACAAGGGTTTTGAAATTTCTTCAAAAATATACAAATTCTTATACTAGGTAGAGGTACTACAACATCATGATGATTTATGAATGACGCCTTGCCTACGCCGCACACACGGACAAAGTACTACATTACGACGACAAAAATATTAAGTATGATTTTGATTGATATTCTGATCAGGTATATTTTATAAAGACGTTTTTTAATAATTATCTTTCATAAAACATACATTTGGGGTAGGTGGGGGTATAGCGGTCACTCATCGTTTTCCAATTAGAAAATAAAATAATTTATTTGATATTATTTATGTATTCTGTTTGAATTACTTAGCTTATTATTCTACATCTGTATCGGCGTCATCGTCCTGATCATTAATACCCTTATCAGGCTTCTGATTACCTATAACTTAAACATCACCACAAAAACTAGGAGCTGGGTCGTCACCACTATCTCCAAACAGTTTACACGATTTACCAAAAAGGTGGAAAAAGTAGGAAAAGTTATTTACTTTTCCAAATAGAGTATAAGATATTTTACCAAACTGTTAAAAATTAATCGCAATACTCTGCAATACTCCTTTGTATAACTCTAGCCGAAGTTAATATTTCAATATTTTTTTATAACAAAACTAGCGTTTATTACAATACATTTTATTTATACTACATGCAACAGTTTTATAAAATAAAAATTTCAGATTAAAGTACATACCTGACGCTTCAATATCCACTTTAAAAAGTTTAAATATTTTGATCTGGAGAAATAATACGAACATTATAGTCCAAGAGCCCATCGTTGAAATCATGACGGATGTGTTTTTTGATCGAAATGTGGTTTAAAAGAATGTTTAGACATAATATAATACATTGCCATAGGGTTGCCTAGCAAAATCTTGCCGCGAGTACCTTTACCATGATGATTATTGACACCAATTTTGAAGCGAATTGCACCCATCTGTTTTTTAAGTAAAATTAGCACCATCGGAAAGAGGCCGATTTGAAGACATAGAAAAACATGGGTTGCCTGTCCTCAGTCTGCCGCAACCCTAGGCAACCCAGGCCCAAAGATGCCATTTTTCGAAGTAAAATGCACCCATCTGTTTTTTACACGAGTGACACATCAAATTGAAGCTACTGTCTTCCCCGATACGATGGTATAGGGTTGCCTACCTAAAACCTGCCGCAAATTAGGGTTGCCTGCATTTGAATGATGATATTTGAATGATGATGACCTAGTGAAAATGTGGTGGCATATCCAGGAAAATATTATATTTGTTTTTTTCTTGATCATTTCTTATGTTTTTTGGGGTGCTGAATCCGAATTTTAACTTTGCAAGCTTCTAACTATGATGGTTTTCGCGAAAAATACGAAAAACAAAGAGAAAATTGTTTTTCTTAGAGACTTTTTTTATAACTCGAAAAGTATGCACTTTAGAGCAAAAAATGTTAGGACAAAAATAATCTTCAATAAATTTTCTATAAATTTTATTACGTGACATTTTTTCGTCAGACCAATGGTTTAGGAGCTATTACCCTTTAAAACTTTATGAAAATCAGAAAATTGTTCCAACTTTGCACTTTATTTAGATTTCTGCCTACAATAAAAAAACTGCATACTTTTAAAGAATGAATTATAAAATAAAAATGAATTCTCTACGATTATGCTTTTGGGTACTTTACGCTAAGATGCACCATTTAAGAGATAAAGAGTGTTAAAGTTTGATATTATAATTCAAAATATGAATTTTCATAGATGAAGTAGATTAGAAGTTTCTGGTTGTCACATCATTACCAATACATACAAAGGTGTATTAGCGCCAGTATATACAATCAGCTAGCGAAGTTTTATAAACAGTCATGACACTACGTAATAAGAGTAATATCATTTGAGAGTCATTTGTTAAATTATGATGAAAATAAAATAACACTTTTTATAAAAAATAATTATATTCACGTCAAATTGTATCCAAGGCGAAGTTAGTAGATACATTAACATTATACAAGCACATGGAGGTGTGATAAAAAAATACCGCAAATAAATAAAATTATTAATTATTTTATGAATGTTAATTATGGATGAATAAACATAAAACTGAGGAATTTAGGGGGGGGGCGGTTGAATTTCACTCCGCTCGGCTGCGGGTGGAGCCGTGCGCGATAAGAACCTTATTTGCCCTTGACTATTTTTAGCTATACTCTTCCAGTCCCATGTTGCAACTTTGCTGGTAATATTTTCTGTAGGTACTTGGCATCACCCGCAGCCGAGTGAGAAAAGTTACAGCAAAATAACAGGCCTGTCAACCTAGAAAAACTCTTTTAATAACTCGGTAATATTTACTGTAGGTACTTGGCATCACCCGCAGCCGAGTGAAAAAAGTTATAGCAAAATAACAGGCCTGTCAAATTAAAGAAACTTGTGTTGTGAAGTGGAGTAGGTCGGGGTCGGGGTAAATATTACCGAGAAATATTATTATTTTGCTATAACTTTTTCACTCGGCTGCGGGTGATGCCAAGTACCTACAGTAAATATTACCGAGTTATGAAAAGAGTTTCTCTAATTTGACAGGCCTGTTATTTTGCTATAACTTTTTTCACTCGGCTGCGGGTGATGCCAAGTACCTACAGTAAATATTACCGAGTTATTAAAAGAGTTTTTCTAGGTTGACAGGCCCGTTATTTTGCTATAACCTTTTTTACTCGGCTGCGGGTGATGCCAAGTACCTACAGAAAATATTACCAGCAAAGTTGCAACATGGGACTGGAAGAGTATAGCTAAAAATAGTCAAGGGCAAATAAGGTTCTTATCGCGCACGGCTCCACCCGCAGCCGAGCGGAGTGAAATTCAACCGCCCCCCCTTAATTCCTCAGTTTTATGTTTTTTCATCCATAATTAACATCCATAAAATAATAAATAATTTTATTAATTTGCGGTATTTTTTTATCACACCTCCATGTGCTTGTATAATGTTAATGTATCTACTAACTTCGCCTTGGATACAATTTGACGTGAATATAATTATTTTTTATAAAAAGTGTTATTTTATTTTCATCATAATTTAACAAATGACTCTCAAATGATATTACTCTTATTACGTAGTGTCATGACTGTTTATAAAACTTCGCTAGCTGATTGTATATACTGGCGCTAATACACCTTTGTATGTATTGGTAATGATGTGACAACCAGAAACTTCTAATCTACTTCATCTATGAAAATTCATATTTTGAATTATAATATCAAACTTTAACACTCTTTATCTCTTAAATGGTGCATCTTAGCGTAAAGTACCCAAAAGCATAATCGTAGAGAATTCATTTTTATTTTATAATTCATTCTTTAAAAGTATGCAGTTTTTTTATTGTAGGCAGAAATCTAAATAAAGTGCAAAGTTGGAACAATTTTCTGATTTTCATAAAGTTTTAAAGGGTAATAGCTCCTAAACCATTGGTCTGACGAAAAAATGTCACGTAATAAAATTTATAGAAAATTTATTGAAGATTATTTTTGTCCTAACATTTTTTGCTCTAAAGTGCATACTTTTCGAGTTATAAAAAAAGTCTCTAAGAAAAACAATTTTCTCTTTGTTTTTCGTATTTTTCGCGAAAACCATCATAGTTAGAAGCTTGCAAAGTTAAAATTCGGATTCAGCACCCCAAAAAACATAAGAAATGATCAAGAAAAAAACAAATATAATATTTTCCTGGATATGCCACCACATTTTCACTAGGTCATCATCATTCAAATATCATCATTCAAATGCAGGCAACCCTAATTTGCGGCAGGTTTTAGGTAGGCAACCCTATACCATCGTATCGGGGAAGACAGTAGCTTCAATTTGATGTGTCACTCGTGTAAAAAACAGATGGGTGCATTTTACTTCGAAAAATGGCATCTTTGGGCCTGGGTTGCCTAGGGTTGCGGCAGACTGAGGACAGGCAACCCATGTTTTTCTATGTCTTCAAATCGGCCTCTTTCCGATGGTGCTAATTTTACTTAAAAAACAGATGGGTGCAATTCGCTTCAAAATTGGTGTCAATAATCATCATGGTAAAGGTACTCGCGGCAAGATTTTGCTAGGCAACCCTATGGCAATGTATTATATTATGTCTAAACATTCTTTTAAACCACATTTCGATCAAAAAACACATCCGTCATGATTTCAACGATGGGCTCTTGGACTATTACAAGTCCGTCAATTATCAAGCGTAATTATTCGGTATCGGTCGTGAGAATGTTAAGTCGACATAACGCGTGTGTGCAGGCGATTCTGTTGGATTGACAACAAAAATTGATATGCAGTATTATGAAATGGTTTAAAAAAAATGTTTTTAAAGGATTTCTGATTGGTGTGAAGAAAGTGTATTTCCGATTTTTGTCGCCGTAATATGGCATTTTGTCCGTGTGTGCGCCGTTTAATGCAACTCCATCTCTGGAAGAAAAGTCGACAGAGTTCTCAATTTTAGAATACCTTACTTATATTAAAGTAAGTAAGTAAGCGCCTTGCGATAATGTGATTATATTGTGTAGGAGCTCATGATGTTAACTTCGTATGGATACATTTTACACTCGCCTGTTACTTAAATAAGTGTCTCGAATTATTAATACAGCTTCAAGAAGGCGCTTCGGGTAGGTACTATCTACTACAAATTCCATTAATTTTCTTTCAGAAACTTCCAGTATGTTGATCTTATAAATACATAATACTCACTTGTGACGATAATGCCATAGTTTCGAACTATTTTCGAAAATCGCTTCCTGCTTCTTCTCGTTTTTGTCTTCACTAGATGATTTAACGGATGCTCAACATTAACAACGATATTGAATACCAGATGTAAGTATGCCTATTCATAAAAAAATAATATCTGTCCCAGAATGTGGCGGTCAAAATAAATAAGGCCCGACAAAGTCCCAAGAACGGATAGAAAAAAAAACTTCATTTTCAAGTCACTTAAAAATATTCAGAAAAAAAAAATGAGTTCATCAAATCTTCTTAAAACTTTTTTGAAATATGCTCTTTTAAACTGTATACAGCTGAGCACGTGTGCATAAAATACCTAAAAAAGTAAAAAAACAAATAAAAACCATACGATAGTCGCTCTCTTCAGTAAACTATTTTCAATAATCAACCATTGTGAGTAGGGCATAATGAATTATTTTTCTCACATCCGATTAAAAAAAATTGTTGATTGCATCCGGATAAAAATAATGTACCTTGGTACCCACATACACAAAGAACAACCCCCTCCACTTAGGACATTGATGCGAAGTGGTAGTATCAGAAAGCATTTAAAAATAAAACTAGTCTAGGTACCTATGTACTTACAACCAGTCAACCTAACTTCACTGAACTGAACTAACATAGGTAATGGCGTACCTACTCTATAGACATCGCAACCGTTTTATTTTGTGAAGCATGTTATTAATTAATAAAAAAATCGTGAAGCTTAATAGTCAATTAAAATTTAGCTGAGTAGAGAAAATGATGGATATTTCAATGTATAACTTGACAGGGTTGGTTTAGTTCGCAGCTTATTATAGGGGATAATATTTTCAAAGAAAGTGTTACTAATTCGTTTCTTAAAAAGCGACATGATTGATTGGAAACGTCAATTTTTAAGTGATTTTATTATTATGAAGCGTTTTTGAGAAATTTCTGCGTCAGCGTAAATAAAATAATCAGCAGTCGTTACAAGTCATCTTAAAAGGAAATTGGATGTAATCAAGCGATGAGTGATGGAAATATGCCTTGTGAGGTGCCTATAAGATTTTTATTATCGGGATTAATTTTGATTGTGTAGTCATTGTATCTATGGGTATGGGAAAACAGAAGAGGTGTCGGAAGGCCCCAGAAGAGATAGGCGGAGGACGTAACCACGGTAGCGGGTAGACAGTGGGTGTGAAAGGCGAGCGACGGGAGTTGAAACTCTCGGAAGAGGCCTATATCCAGTAGAGGAGGGACCAAGTAGCTAACTGCAGCATAGGCATATAGGTATGTATGTATGTACAACTTCCAAAATTACCCAAAACTGACGGCAAGATGTCAGATGTGGCGGTGAAATTGTCTGTAAAATAGCAATAAGGTACCTACTCTAAAAAGGTTTACAATTTTAATATAAATCTATATTAAAATAGTAAGCCTTTGGTTTACTAATTAGACGAAGAGTTAAGTGCGTTACTACTTTTTAACTAATGTAGACGTTATTTTTTAAATTCTTTCGTAGTAAAATAAATTTAAAACACTAAACACAGCACAATAAGCTATGGAATCGGACCCATCACCTATCATTTCTGAAACGTGACAACCCTTGGTAAAATTGAATGAAACGACATTTTTCAATTTCCACGTTTCACGTAATATTTTGTTCAAACGATTTGTAAATCAAACATACGATATTAACTACCTATGTTGTTTTTATCGCAAATATATTGCAAGTGAGACATATATTAGTATTATTATGTGCTACGTTGCAAAATTCTGTGACCACTCTGCAAAAGTTAATACTTACATAATAATATGTGACTTTTCAGAAAATCTTATATTGGATGTATGTATTGTAATAATTATGAAGTTTGTTTCACATGAGCTTTGCCAGCCTCGGAGACAAGGGGGAGCAACAAAAATACCTAAATAAAAAAAAATAGCATGAAAAACGCGTAAACAGCGCGCGATTTTTTTTTTGTGAGACATAGTAAAGAAGATGGTGATATGGTTTGGTTTAGGTATAAGAAAATGTACATAATATTTTGCACAATAATATGTAAGTATGAAAAATATTGTCTATAAAAAGTAGAGAAAAAATAGCGTCGCAGTCAATTTTTTTACGAAACAATTGTATTTTGAAGGATTTTTTATACAAATTTTAGAAAATGTATGACATGATGAGAGAATGTGTCGTGATAATGTGAATTTTTGTTAGGTTTTATAATTTAGTATGAAAATATATATACCTATTCCAATACCTTGCCCCCCCTGGCGACTCCCATGTGTTTCATATAATAAAATCCTTTCAATACCCCTAGGTACATGTTTTTTCTACGCAAGTTTTTGTTAGATAGCAACAGTAAGACTGTGATCTGTGATCAATACTTAGATGACCATATTGAAATTTAAAAATACATATTCAAGTTAAAATAATTTTACTACATTTAGACATATCAATTTTTATCACGAAACCATGCTAACTTATGTAATTTTATGTGCAACTTTCAATAATCTAATGATGTTTTAATTTAGCTGCAACTTAAAAAATAGCAAAGGGATGTTTGTATGTAAGTATTATTTATTCCTAGTAGGTAAATAATACAGTTCCGCTAGGTTTTTATTCAAGTCGTTAAGAGTATGCATACCTACATTTCAAATATTTCTAAAAACGGGAGACCTTGTATTTCGGCAACCGTCACTAAATATGCTTTGGAACAAAATAGGGTAGATGCATTGAACGTTTATCTAGGGAATAACCGAAAAGATTTTTTATATCTTGTATAGATTTCTCAAAAAAAAAATTTGAAAAACACCTCTGATCTTTTTTCCGAAAGACGGAAACTCGTTTCCCGAAAGTCACAGAGTAAATTTTATCTAGTACTGATAATATGCATTAAAATCTAGGGAATAACCTAAAAGTTTTTTGATAGAAGCAAAACTAACCCCAGAAAATGGAAAGAACTCTATTTTTACCATATTATTATGCAATTGTTCACGCGCTTTTGAACCTTAATGCTGTGGGAAAATACTGTGACGTCATTCTTGGTACCAAGCCCTTAACATTATAAACTATTATAGGGTAGGTACCTATACTTTGCCACTACTTACGAGAACTATAACCACGTAATTTACAGAGAAACAACATTTTATCTCGTAGAAAATATATTTCCTAGCGGTAAATGAGGGCTAGTACTACCTAAGTACCACATCCACATTCGATAAACAAGAGAGCAATATTATTGCACTTGAGCAACTTAGTTTCTGTTTTTTTGAACACAATAATGAATTATTCCTTTTAAAATTCAATGCTGCCGAATTTATCACTTGTGTCTTGTACCTTAAATATTTTTAATTTATCACACATGTAGAAATTTTGAGTTACACACATGTACCATATGTAGTCAGTGGCGTAACAAGGGGGGGGGGGGGGGTCCGCCCCGGGCGGCACTAATACTAGTTACGCCGCTGCCTATCTAGATTTTGGATATAGTACAGATGTCGTATACATATCTTTATCGGTTTAACTTTACTAATTTTAACAATAATCCTTGCAAGGATTTTGCCTTGCATGTCGAGAAGTATTTCTGATTTTTGGATATGTTACACATATAGGTCAGTCTTGAGGTTCAGAGTCCTAGTTTGCGACCTCCCACCCTTGTGCGTTCACTAGGACGAGCCAAAAACCGACGAAATTCCGGCCGTTTTTCAGTTGAATGATTACAACTTTTTACAGGTGCAACGTAGAGAAATAAGATTTATGTAAGAATTATAGAATACGAAATTTTCTATAACTTTCTTTTACTAAGTTTTTTTCGTAATGTTATTATTAAAAAATAGTTATGCATTTAACCTATATAGCATATCCATTAATCAGAAATACTTCTCGATTCGCAAGGCAAGGTACCATTTTCATTATCAATTGAAAGGGCTACATGTTTCAAACACATTGTTTACCAAAAAAGTTCGTACCTATATAAGTTCATTTCTTCTCCACGGAGACACTACATTTTTCTTGTTTAGTACCATGCATAGTAAACAATACGAGCATAATATTATGAGTAAAACAATGCATCATAACATAACCGCGTTAAATCTATCCTATTACCATTTTTATATCCCCTCAGAGACACATTTGCATAATTAAAAATATTTTCTCATAGGTCTATCTATCTATCTATCTATACCCTCACGCCACATCCCTTGCAGGGTAGGCAGAGAGGACAGAGCGCCAGACAGCCCTATCCTTACACACACTCCTAGCTTCCGTCACATTCATGCAATTAGTCATACACGCTCTCCGATTCCTTTTACTCAAAACGCGTCCATCCTTGAGGATCTGGTCGACATGATCGGACCAGGTCAGTCTCGGACGGCCGCGCTTTCTCACCCCTCTTCGCTCATTCAGATATATCTTTTTTGTCATCCTGTCATCATTCATTCTCTCAACATGCCCAAACCATCTTAGTTTGTTTACTTTCATTCTTGTCACTACACCAGTCTTGCAGTCACTCATTTCCCTAATAACCTCATTCCTTATCTTATCTCTCAGCGTTTTCCCGCACATTCTTCTTAATGACCTCATTTCTACTGCATTCAACCCTGATTCATCCTTCTTCATCCACGTCCACGTCTCACTAGCATACATCAGGGTCGGCACCAAGACAGCATTGTGCACTAGCACTTTTGCTTTCATAGACACATTGCTACTACTAACAATCGGACCGAGCGCACCATTCGTCCTAGTACCGGCCAGCTTCCTTCTTTCAATGTCTCCATCACAGCGTCCATCTCTAGTAAACAAACTTCCTCTCATAACTCATAGGTACTTACTAATAATTATTATAGAAAAAAAAAAACTCATAGGTACTTACTAATAATTATTATAGAAAAGTATGCTAAATATGTCTTGACATATCTAACATGCATTTTTATTAAATAATTTATTTATGACATTCTCTGACATAAAAATTATGTAAACTCCTTCACTGAGAGAAAAAACCGATAAATTAACCGAAAAAACAGTAAAAACAACTGTTTTACTAGGTTAAATAGGAACCTACCGATCAAACGGTAGAATTACCTGAGGTCAGTCAGTAAAATACGGTAGCGTTGATTTAACTGAGTGATTAGAAAAACAAGATGGCCGCCGTTGTCCAGCTGATTTCTAGAGAGGTGGAATCAACTGAATGTTCAGCTGATTTCTGTCAGTCTGAAAACTTATGGCATGCTAATCTGTGATATTCGAACCTAAGGACCGACCCGTAAGATGATTGGAGTCGTTCATAAGATCGACATTAAAAAAGGCGTAAATAGGGCCGCAGGGGAAATATTTTTGTGAGGCGTGAAGGAGATTGTGACTCGTGATGTGGTTTGTTTATTTGAAAATGTATAGAGGCAGCTGCCCCCCTGCCACGTCTTGGCGACGCCCATGTCTCCACTAATACTCTCAGAATCCTGTTACCCCTGTGTTACTCGATAAATTATTGAAACGAGTAATAAAGCAAAAAAGAACGAATCCATTCACCAAAAAATTATAGATATAATCACATTCACGCTTTGATTATCGAAGTACCTAATCAAATTATTTTCATTCCACTCACGTTATTAATATATCAAGTTAAATCACACACAATACAATAACAGTTATATCAAGTACAGATCTTCAAATGACATATTTTTGTAATATTCAGTTCGGCATACACAGGTAGGTATCTTGAATGAAACTGTAATATTATTCGCTGTAATATGTAGGTAATGAAAATAGTATTCGCAATATTTCCAACTCAGTGTATCATGAGAAAACCTATTATTATTGAGTGAACAATATTTTCTGTATGAAAAGTGTATTTATTAGAAAATGCAGGGAACATTTCTATGGTATTCAAATATGCGGAGTCAGAGACGTTCCTCAACATGTCATAGTTGAAATGCAGCATAGATTATTTTCATTTTACTAATTAATTATTTAGATAGGTACTGTAATTTTCAGGTGATGCCAGAAATTGTTTTATAATTTTAATACGTTTTGTAGCTGATGCAAGTTTTTTTATAACAAAGTGTAACAAGCAGGTACTATGCAATGGTTACGCCAGTTGTTAAATTTATCGATAGGTAAACATTTTTGCCTAAGGCATCAAACGCCGTTAGATATTTATCATGCTGGTGCCAGACGCTCGCCGACCCTCGCCGTGAATGAGTAAAAAGGCGTGTGGATGAAAATGTTTGTCTTGACGTGTACGTAACCGACCGTTGACGCCTTTCTACTCATGAACACCGAGCCTTCGCGACCCTACACGATCATGTGGCGGGAGCATCAGACAGGCTGTTGTATATATGTACCAGTGGCGAAGAGTGGATTTTTTGCAGAAGGGAAGCCGGGGCTAACATTTCTTACTGGATTACGTCAGATTAGACACTAATGTACCAATAATTTTATCCAAAAGGTAACTCGATGGGAATCTTGTTCTTAGATATGTACTTACCTGCTTACTTATTGCTTGTTGGTTGGTAACTGGTAACCCCTGGATAAATGAGATAGAAATATTCTCACAAATGGATCGAAAGTGATAAATTGAATGTGAATTCACAGGGTTGTTGAAAATTATTTCTTTTTTACTATGTGTGAGTTAGAAGTATTATTATTAAACTTATTATTTTATCTGTCTCATCCGAAATTGAAGATACCTAACACATAATAACATTTAGTTTTCTCGTTTCTTTTACGACAGCAGCTTTGAATTCGAAACGTTCTCCTCAGACGTCGCGTCGTTGTGGCTTGCTAGACATTTTTTTATGCTACGTGACAAACTGTCAAACTCATTCATGTTAGATGCGATCGATTCGATTATATTATTGACGTCTACTCACTTTAATAGCTACGTGCATTCAAATAAACTGCAATGGAATTTTAAAGTGACAGTAAATTTAACACGTATAAGCCTTATACTTTTACTAGTTGAAAAGACGAAAGATATTTCCAATGAAACCAAGAGATTCTTGTCACATAAAGCTGACAAATACTCGTATATAAAGTAACCATGAATCGTCTACATAATATTGTAGCAAAATCATAGATTGATTGAAGGTCTCTATAACAATGTGAGAGTGTCGAGTTTATTTCTATTCACCTTTGACGATTTCTTTGTTTTCTAAGAGGCACCTTCATCAAATCTCCTAACTAATTGTTGGGGTGGGTGTTTGTATGTACACGTATGATGTACGTACATGCAATGCGATATCTTCAATGTTAGTTATAAGTAAACCATCGTAACTTTGGAGGTAAGATTCGTTCTACAGAAGTTCTGTAATCCGATTCTCGTAATTAGATTATTTTATATGAGTCGTATTCCATCTCTGTAGACTGTAGACTGTGTAGAGTGAGATGTCTTGGAACAAATCAGTGCAGCTCCGTTTACTACATTCAACTGTATTTAGCGCTATCATTTTACACGTTTAACTTTGCACAACATTCGTTCGACGCTACAACGCAGTCATGGCCGTTGGCAGGGGGGGGTTTAAGGGTTCAACCCCCCCGAAATTCCTCAGCCAACCTACAGTTTTATGCATAGGATAAATGAATCACATTATTACCACATCGTTTTTTCGCCATGTCATGAATTTTCAATAATTATTGAGAAAAACGTTTACATCACAGTTGTTTCATTAAAAATTTTTGCCTGCGGCGCTAATACAGTTAGGGTGAGCATTCTTTTTATATATACCTTCTCATGTTTTATGACAAAATTTCGCATGCGGTGCTAGTTGTTTATCATGTTGTACCTCAGAAATACATCCAGATGCGTTTACTATTGAAAGACAAACCATGGCTCATCAATTCACCATTTAAAAAAAATTGCTTTCGGTGCTATTTACTGTTCCATATTCAATTTCGCAATACAAAAATTTTAGTTGTCCCCCTTTGCTTCGAAGCTGAGTACACCCATGTTGTTGCTTATTGTCTCTGGTCGAGAACCCCTCCTTGAAGAATTCTTGGTTACGGCCCTGAGCGTAGTGATGTTTGAACATAATAATACGAGCGAAGTTTCATTATAAGGAGTACAAGGACCATCATAAAATAAAATTCAACGATACATATACCTATTTCAAATGAAAATTCTTTAGGTACACCTACCATTTGTCGCATTTGTCTATAATTTTCTAGTATGAGATAGATGACAGACCAATTTTGTTACAGATTTGGCACGTATAAATAAGTACTTAGTATTCATGAAAAAAAAATATCACTAAGATTTCATGACTTCATATCCTCGACCCGTTTTTTATCCCTTTTCCCTTATCCCAATGGCGTTTCCACCATGATCTGATGACAGTTTCAAAATTTTAAGAAAGATATGAGTTCTACTAGTGAAGCACTTTTATGAAACACGGCGCTATGCGGTGACTGGATCCTCTCGATCGCTCGGTGTCTCCTGGGTCTTGAGCTGGGCAAAGAAAAAAAACAACAATTGTAATTTAATCGTTTTTTTCCAGACAGCTGAATTTTGCCGAAATATTGAATATTATGTCGACACACACTGGAATATAAGAAAGCCGATAACGATACCGCGATAGATCATTGTGAAGATAAACACACTAACATGTAATAATTGAATCGTTAAATTTATAATCGAAACAGTGAAATTCGGAAGAGTAGGTACCTACAATGATAAAGAAAAAAATAAAATCCCATTCTATAACTTTTCGGAACATAATTGATATTATCAACATTTTATTAGTCGTACTGTTTCATCATCATCACTGGCGCTACAGCCCACTCTGAGCCTTGGCCTCCTCCAGAATTCTTCGCCATTCTATTCGGTCCATCGCTCGCACCTTCCAGTTCGTCACTCCAATTGCCCTGAGGTCCCTCTCCACGCCATCCATCCATCTCGGCTTAAGTCTCCCCACATTTCGTCTCCCAACTGGTCGCGTGCTGAGAATCTTCTTCGGAATTCGGTTGTCCTCCATTCGCTGGACATGTCCCAACCATCTTAGGCGATATTATTTTATGATTTTACGTACCTACTGTTTACGTGTGAGTCGTACTGTTTAATAGAAAGCATTGTTTGCAACAACTACAACGTACGAGTAAAACGAATGAGAGCAAAATCAATAATCGATATTCGCAACAACAATAATATAATAAACCCACTTGATAGGTGGAAGTTGGCGGAAGTACCTAAATGAGAAATAATATTGTGTATCTGTTGGAGTATTGTGTGTAGGTCTAGGGAGAGGAGTACAACAACAGAACTGCTGACTACACTGACTACAGTAACTACGTAACACTGTAACACTGTTATATCGCATGAGATGACTTTCACAATATATTTCATTAGATTCGAATTTATCTGACCGTAATATAGAGGAAGTTGAGGCATGGATTTGGAACGGAATATTTATACAGAGACGAACTTTTACACATTTTTTCGTTTTGGATTTCAATTATCATAATTTTTTTTAATGAAACTGGGTTTAAAAAAAGCTTGTGTCGTAAAGTGGAGTAGGTCGGCATCGGGGATCGAACCCGCGCCCACTGGATTAACAGTCGAGCGCGTTACCAATCAAGCTACCGACCATCTCACAGCAGACAATATTTATTTTTGATTTGAGATATACCTAAATTATTTTAGGTATGGAACCGGATTTATCTGTACCTATTGCACAGACGGAAATTTTGTTTATAAATTATGCCTGATTTTTATTTTATAAAAATGAGAGGCATTTATTTGTAAATGCAATAAAGAGACAAACTATTATTTAAATACCGGGTTAGTTACATGTGGCCAACTATTGGAGGTTCTTGATTTGAGGCATCCGGACACGGAAAGTAAGTAAGTATATGAATTATTATGTTTTGTATAGAGTACGGCTCTGCTTTAGAGACATATTATATATCCACTCTATCGTTTAGTCTGCAATCGCAACAGATTTCTTAATAAATCGAGAATATCAATACAATTTATACCATTTTGTCAATATTTCGTCAACCGTTTACGAACATTTTCATCTCGAGATAGATCGTGTATTAAAGTTGTATTTCAATAAACGAGGAAACTTTCTTCAATACCTACTATTTCCATATATTTTTCAACTCAATAGGGTTTTATTTATTTATACGGTCTTCCTTCTTCAGCGCCGGGTTTTTCAACCGAATTTTTATTTATTACAAAAGTAATGGTCCGTAGAGTATCCTAAATGGGATCAAAGTACCAGAGATAATTCATTTTCATTTAGCATTCCTGAATAAGGGAAAATTATGGTAACATTGTAACGTTATCCTTTATACTGACATTGATATGTGTAATTACAATTTAAGAAATTAGGTACGTCTGAATTATTAATCAACCTTACATAATTTTATGTAGGTTCTATGTACATTTGCGGTTGAGTAGTAGTAGTCTACTTATTTAATTCCTCTCATCAGGCCCATCTAATGGAAACAGTCTCTTGGTCAAACACTTTATAATATTGTGAGAAGTAAACTATACATGGGCGTCGCTAGCCTCGGAGCTAGGGGGGACCAACAAAAATAGAAAAAATAGATATAGCATAGAAAACGCGTATATAGCGCCGCAGGCAAAAAAAATCGAGACATGGTGAAGGAGGTCGTGATGTTGTTTGGTTTATTTGAAAATGTACATAATATTTTGTACAATAATATGTATGAAAAATGATTTTTATGAAAAGCAATATAAAATAGCGCTGCAGGTAGTATTTTTTATGAAACAATTGCATTTTAATGGATTTTCACACAGATTTTTGAAAAGTTATGATATGATGAGAAAACGTATGAATATAATGTGATTTTTTGAGAGGTTTTATCATTTAGTATGAAAAAGTAAATACCTGTTACAATCTCTAGGAAGGGGGGGGGGGGCAGCTGCCCCATGGGCCATGGGCATCATTGAAATATGAAACGACGAAATGTAATCTAATTTAAGTATGATTTATTATGGCGGCTTAAATTAGTTTATGAACTCTTAAAGCTTTACGAATACTTCTGTATCACATTCTGTGAAGTAATGTCATGTGCTATTTGGTTAGTATTCAGAAACAATGTGTAGAAGTGGCGCGAGGCCTCCCCCCTAAAACCAAAAATAAAAAAAATAATTATACAAAAAACCTTATTTTGAAACATTTAGAAAGACACCCAGGTTTGCGCATTTGTAAAAAAAAATTGATTGTGGCGCCATTCTCCCTTTTTTGTAGTTTTTGTACACCACGACTGCAATATTTACCTTTACTTCACAATTTTAACACCAAAACACGACCTTTTTCATTGACCTTCACGAAATATTTTGCCCGCGGTGGTATTATTCAGATTTCAGTCAGGTTTAGTTTTCATCCCCCTCTCCCCAAAGTCAAAACCCCCCCGAAATGAAAACCTATATACGCCACTGATGTGTAGGTTAGGTTTATGTCAAATTTCAGCAACGTCAATGTCGTAAAGGTTATTCAAAGTGGCGCAATCATGAGTCAAATTAGCTACATTGGATAGAATTAAGAGATCGATATCTTAGTTCCAGCCTTGAGGAATCATAAAAAAATGAAATTTATTGTAGTGCCTAACTAACCTGACCATGCAATAAAAATAATGAATTATCCAACTCTCAATACGAGTATTATTTCGCTCAATAACTTATGAAAGAATTATATACGGTTTTGTAAATATTCGATAGGTATTATTAAATAAATTATTATATCGTTTTTATGTAAGGTCATATTTCACAAACATAACATAGTCTTTGAAATACATTTAATTTAGTTTGTACTGAAATACAACTTATTCTTATTAGTCTGAGTCTGATATTTCTTTATAACTTTATTCATGTACTTATATATTTTTATTTTATTTATTTAGGTATGTATTTATTCATTTATCTATTTATTTATAACTTTATTCGTCTACTTATTTATTTTATTTATTTATTTATTAATATTTATATTATGCTTCTTTGCCTGTTATTTTATTTCTTCTAATTGTATGCTGATCTTTCCATAATTATATATTATATTATTTCACTAATGTCTTTGTATGCATTTCAAATATGTATGAGTTGGTAATTCTTGAGCCTTTACTAGTCCACTTGTTATTAATGTACTGTTTATAATTTTTGTAAGACTGTCTGTGCTCTAAGAAAATAAAAAATAAATATAATATAATTATTATGAATGATTATAAAAATAAGTAACTATTAATTTGGTGTAAATTAAAAAAATAGAACGGAATTGGAACATATTTATTGTATAAAGCACAATGGGCATGAGGGGTCCAGAAGCCTCCACGTGCCTATGTTGAATAATTAATTTCCTGAAGGTTGAAGAAAGATAACGTGTCCTAGGATTTGCGTCGTATTATGCTGTCCTTGAATCCTAAACTATCGCAGTATACTTATTCAAACTGCGAAGGTGTAAAGTAAAAATTAATTGGTATTTCATCCAAACAAACTTTGCTTAATTATTACCTAATATATTGAATGAACTTACACGATAATAATATGTATTCAGTTTCACACATTCGCCCTCCTCTTGACTAATTCACACGTTCAAAAGTTTCTTCAAGTTAAATGTGGGAAATGTTGATATATTACTTTACTGAACAATGACGAAATTCTCTCAATGGGAACTCAACAAAATTTTGGAACAAAACGTTTGAAAGCAATATCTAGGCTTATAATATCATACGTGAAAAACATTTTAAATTGTTTGTATTGTTGGCAATTATCAGCAATATACAGAAACGAGGCCTTCTAACATTTTCTTGGTTCAGTTACGTTGGACAAATTTTGGAGGTCAAAAATATTGAGTGCAGGATTACAGGAATTGTAGTATGCAGGAATTGTCCGAGATACTCGTAAGGTAAGCAGGTAAGGTACTAAGGTGACGTATACGACCTTTCTTCTATTTTCCTACAAGGGTTTGTTATGTATTAATAATGCATCGGTGATGGTTGCTTACGATCAAAATATTAACTGTCGTATAAATTTTAAAATAATATTCACTTCTGCATGGCATCATTTTTTGGTTCTCATAGTTCAAGACGCCTGCCAACACGTACGAAAATTATAATTGTATTTTCATATGTTAAAATTTATATTACGTAAGTAGAAGATTAAACGTTTTGGGAAAACTTGAATGCGAAGTTCATACAGTAAGTGGGGTAGAGAATTAAATTGTGGATGAGAGGAAGGCTCAGGGTAAGAAGGGAATCTACACTTCTCGGAATGTTTCAAATGCGGCACAAAACAGAAAGCAAATTTAATACAAAATACTCGTACGAAATATGGTGAAATAAATCACAAACGTTGAACTTCACTACTCAGGTATTTTTCTCAACTGCTTGTACCCTGAATCGCACATTTTTCCCGCATTGACCTGCACAGCCACCAACGTACTCACGAGAGAAACAATTAATGTTCGCGTGACTCAAGGTATGCCACATATTCGAGTTAAAGTTCGAATTAGAAGGTATGTACATACTAGAAGCACGTGGTGTAAGTGATAATTGGTGAACTGTGTGATACTCTTGTATATAACTGACTCTTGTTGTTAATGTTAATGTGATATATCCCGTTATACCAGCAGAATATTGCTGACTGGGGATGAACTATTATTATTATTGTAGTGAATATTTCTTCATAAATCTCCACTTATTTTGTATATGTTACCCGAAAATATTTTTTTATTATTTATTTAGGCTATATATATTCGGTATTATTGTGAAATTGCGCCGATTGCTATAAAGGGTTTATAAATAATATCTTGTGGTGTTAACTTACAAACCCTCTTGTTTAAGGCCCGAAAATATTTTTAAATTTTATTTGTGTTACGTTTGTAATATAACTATTCTGAATACGTATGTAATTCATGCCAATGTCTCTGCTACTTCAGTGGTAATAATGTCAATGCGAACAATGGTAGTTAGGTAGGTACTTTATCATAACAATCATATTTCCCAGTGGTGTCTCGTAAAGACGAACAATAAACTTGGGAATAGTGTAATAATTTATACTTTTCGCATATTGTAGAGTGATTTTCATTTTCTGTTATTTCTCATTTTTCTCACCACTGTGATTTCGACGGAAATTAAGTAATAGTCGTTGACAACAAAAGTCAATACATATTATATTACTTTCTTTCTTTCTTTGTCCTGCCCTTCTGTCCCGGTTCATCCAGGGTCGGGCCTCCTCGTACGTAGACGCCAGGATCTCCTGTCCTGGGTTGTCTCTGTTGGGATTCTCTGCACCGCCAGCTCTTTTTCAACATTGGACCACATTGTTGCCGGAGGTCTACCCCTTCCCCTAGGTTTCGTGGGGATAAAAAAAGTCAATATTATATTACAATGTAAAATATCTTTAATGGAAAAACATGGACAGGCTATAAAAAAAGAAATCACAATATAACAATATTAGGTAACCGTTTGATAACCGTAGTTTTTTAGGATCACGAAAAGCTAGATAGAAAGACACACAGTACAGTGTCGCCATAAGTACACGTGTAGTGGTGTAGTCCCTTGTATTTTGATTACCCTTGTTCATGTTGAACGTTAGAAAAAATATTAATAAAAAAACATATTATCGTGTTTGTAAATTTGTTAAACAGTTTAGCATTTAATAACTTCGGATTTCTGATTACTTTATGGCACAGTTTTATTTTCTGTTAGTCCCTATTTAGTCTATTTATCGTATGTTTTGGTATAGTAACATAAGTACTTTCATAATAACGTTATTATATTGAGAAGTATGCGTTATATAGTAGATATACATAGAAGGTACAGAGCTTAGCTCTTCTGGAAGCGAAGAAATATTGGAACTTTGTGGTGTGGTCATAAAAGTATCACTTTATCACTGCTTCGGCTACAATCCAGAAAAAATAAAACATAAAAATATTGTGCCAGGGGTACTATGATAAATTCATGTAAAAGTAGAAATAGTTTCCGATCATCCAGAAATTCAAACTTTGTATTCTCAGCACCTCTCCTCACTAATCATTTTTAGCTTCATTGTTGCATGGAATATTTCTTGTATCCGCTTCTTCTAGTTCTGTCAATCTTCTTATTATATGCCCACTTATCCTTTTGACAATAAATTAATTAAGGCGGTTTTTCAATCGAGTCATAAAAAAAATAAGTGTTATAATGTTCTCTACTCAATTACCCACGCAAACATTATGAAAAATATTAGTTGAATGGAGCTGTTTTCTGTAATAAAATACATCGACAATATTAACGATCATAATACCTCCACAGTAACACATAAGGCAGTCGACGATAAGAGTTTAAGAAGCGGTGGTTTTAGTGGCCATATAAAAATGTTAAGTATAACACAATATTTTTTGGCACGTATGTATAGTATATTATTCAACCATATATTACCAGCATATTCTTGATTTTTATGTCTGCAATAAATCCTAAGAAAAATATTGATTTCATCAGAATCCGCATCATCAAACTTTAAGTAGGTAATTTTAGGTGTAAAGTACGTGGGTACGCATAAATATTTATATTAGTCGCTTTCATTTTTTGCACAATATGAAAAACTAGCTAGGGTGTGTTTTACCTGCTGCTGCCATTAGGTACTGCTTTTTCTTTTATCGATTCTCTTGTAAGCGCAGGCAGTTAGGGCACGAAGTTGTGCGTCACCCGATCAGATGCAGTGTGTTTTATAACTACAGTACTTACCTGATTTAATTTGTTTTACTAATTCGAGAGAGAACGCGCTAACTATCAATGTTTCGAGAAAGTGAATTAATTAGTGGACGTGTTAAGGTGTTTTGTAATATCAGTGTCGAGTTGAAATTCTGTATTCTGTCACCCAACTAAATCTATGCGAACTTTGAAAAAAATGCCCTAATGTCCGTTGAGATAGCCAGAGGAAAATTCATTACCAGTATCCCAAATTTAGTCATAATGCCTTTTTAATGCTATCATGACTTTTTAGCCATTTTCCTGTCTTTGGTCAATCCTATAGTGATTGAGTGCCACCAGAGTGCGAGACCCTGTATGTAATAAAGTTAACTATAAACTTACTGTGTTTGGTACAAGTGCTTTGTATCGAGTTATGTCCAGTATTGTTAGAGATGCTATAAACTTATACATGTCACATTCATCCATTGTAAAGGAAGTAGTTTCTATAAGGCTACCTACGCGAATACGTTGATTTATATTCCTCTTGTCGTTGTGAAAAACTGCTATTCCGCAAATTTCTGTGAAACCCATATACCCTCATTGCTCTCCTTTCTGTCTTTTTCCATCTAAATGTCCTAGACCAGAGATCACCAACTAGTTTCATTTGGGGTCCGTTTTTGAAAATTAATGGACTGTCGCCGTGTGTTTGCTAGTAAAGTTGTTGACAATATGCAACCAAGCCGGGATTACTTCAAGGGGTGAGAGGGTCGACTTTTGGACCAGAGACAATGAGTACCAAGCAATAATAATTGGCGTCGCCAGCTTTGAATCTGGGTGGGGGATTGATTATGATATTGCCAAATACGATAAAAACTAGTAAAGTGAGTGAATCGATGAATCTGGTTGTCTATCAATAGTATCTCATCTGGGTATATGTAATGTATATCTATGGAATTATAAATTTTGTCTGTACTAACTGTTTTCTTATGGTCCGCACAAAATATGCCGGCGGTCCGGAGCCGGACCGCAGTCCGCCATTTGGTGACCCGTGCCTTAGATTAAATACGTTTGTATGTTGTATCTTATACAACTGCAAGAAAAATATAAGTAGGTACCTATGTATAACCTAATATCAACTTGATCGTAAATATTTTTGTAGGTACCTTGTATCTTCTGTTTCATATTTACGAGTAGGTACTTGTGTAGGTAAAATCTTCTCTTTTTTTCTTTTGTTGTTCTTCGTAGTCGAACAGTGTAGTCTATTATAAACATAATTAGGTAAACACCTTGTTGACTTTATTTTTGGAAATTGGACTGCTAATGGTCGTCCATATATCTTTTGGGTGGTCATCTGCCTGTGGAGTTATTCTGTTGTGGCATTCTGGAGTTGAAGACATCATCCTAAAGAGGGAGAAGGTCTGCTCGTGCAAAAATCTCTTTTGACTGTGATTGTGTCCTTTTTGACATTATATTGGGTACTAAAGATAATAATAATGAATTTTGTGGAAAAAATATTTATTTTATCTAAGATCCCTTGTGTTTAGGTTCATAAAATTAAGGTGGTCTTGAGTTAGTAGTTTTATACCAATTTCAATTATTCAAAAAAACTTGTGGGAATCCTACACTTTATGTTGTTGTACGAGTGAAGGAATCTTCTAAGAAAAATATAATTAAATAATAATTAATCATACAGTCCGTGTTTCACATCATGTTTGTATAAATTACTCGTATGTAGGTAGAATAACGTTTGTATAATTATAATTAATATTATTATGAGACGAAGACCGAGGTAACCGAATAGAGAAGAGTGGTTTAATTAAATGGCAATATGTAGAGAAGAATTTTGTGTAGTTGCATGGAATGCACTCACAGTCCTCCCAAACGCTGCATGCATAATAATATATCAAGCCGATACTATGTGACTTGGATGAAATTTATGCACTAAATGTTTTCCAAAGTGTGTCTTTTTAGTGTTGTAGTCCTACAATATTTATGCAGAACTTAGCTGCTTGCCAAATTCTTGTTTAATGAAATATGCACAATGGAAAATATTTTTAAGCTACGTACCTATACCTAACGTCAACGTAGATAAAATACACGTGTTTAACAGAATTATACAGATACAGCATTTCTGGAGTACTTTATCCGAGCGCCACTTTAATTCTATAAAAAATATGTACCTAGCCTAGTTATGCAATATGCATGTTACTATTTTTGGCCCAGATTGACTTTTGTACTTATCTACCAGTAATTAAATTAAGGCTCACCATTTTAGTTCTTCACTTAGATTTAATATTATATCATGGAACGTTTACATAGATGGCGGAATGTTATTATTTCGTATTATATGGTAGTTGGTAATCATTATAATTCTAACGCTTAATATCAAGGTAGGTATATAAGCAGAATTGTAAAGTAAGCAATTACGAGTATAAATGATAATAAACAGAATGTACGCGAAGAAAGGCTCGGTAAATACATTTATTCCGTATATTACTTAACTAGGCAGGCAACATTACAAATGCTGTGGGAAATATTTACAATGTAGAATATATTTATCAACGCCTGTTTACAAAAAGGAAGAAGAATGTGTTTTCGCTTAATATTGCCACACATAATATATTTTGCGTACCGCAAGAAACTTATTCCTGTGCGAAAGCGTGGTTTGTTATTTCACACCAGACGCTTCTGTCTTCTTCTTCATCGTCTTGTATACGAATAACATGATATCTTGGAATTGTTAAACTTTTATTATAGGAAGTGAGGGGAGTACAGGGGAGGTACAAGTTGAACGATAGCCTGATTTATTAATTAATTATTTTACATAATGACATTCTAAGCTTCTAGCAATACCTTCCCTGAAATGAGGATCCGATCAGATGTTCAATACAAAATCAAGGATGACCCAAACGTTTTATTCAGTTATATACTCTTGACGCAAAATACCAATTGCCGCAAATAAGAAAAAAAAATACAGACAGGGGTGAATATTTATCAATACGAATAATTTACTAACAAAGAAGTTGCAAAAAATGTAGTATTACTACAACAGTGTAGAAGAACGACCGACCTCGGCTGGCTTAAGCCCGACAATGTTGATCCTTAATTCTTCTACACTATTGTAGAAATACTAGGTACATTGTATATACTACGGAATGTAGGAAAAATGCAACGCTTTACAAGAATAAATCTGTAAATCAAAATAATTCTTGCAAAAAATATTGCAGTTACTAAAATTCTTTACAAGACCTATGTCTCTGTACTTCATTATTTAACTGATTTTGCCAGTTCACGACCTCCCAGTTACATAGGCCTCTCGTATAACAAAATGTTCCCATGCATCCATTCATACCATTACCGAATTTCTCGCAAATAACGAAAAGATTTCGTGATTGAATTGATATAAGAACTATAACTATAATTTTATTCAACGACGTAATTTTCCTTCAAATTTTTCTCCTGCAGTAGTAATATTTCCTCAGAGTCTCCATATTATACGTTCCACACATAGCACAGCGTTAGACTATTAAGAGTTTGATTTATATTAAAATACATTTCAGCAAGAATAATGGATGATGGATGTTTTCAAGCCGTTAAGATTCCCCAGAGTGCAAGGAGGATAGGTAGGTACACGTAGTATAAAAGATCGTATGTAATTTAATAAAATCCGGCTCCGTCTTACAAATTTGAAAATAAACGCCTCTGTGAGACTAAGTAGGTATACTTTATACCTATCATCGTGTGATAAATAATAAGAATTCATATTTACTTTATAGTGTCTACCTACCTCCTTTCAAATTGCATCTCTGTTATATTGCATAATACTTCT
The DNA here is from genome assembly GCA_963576895.1 of Ceraclea dissimilis. NCBI lineage: Eukaryota > Metazoa > Arthropoda > Insecta > Trichoptera > Leptoceridae > Ceraclea > Ceraclea dissimilis. The sequence continues at coordinate 14,343,529 of OY756364.1, forward strand.
TTTATTTATAAAGCTGTATTTCCCGTGCTTCGCAACGGCTAAATTTGTGTCTGCATGGTAAAGTTGGTCGGTAGTGGAACCCAAAAACCAGTAGAACATCATCTGTCTGTCAAAGTACTCCAGAGCCACTGAAACTCACAACAGTTTTAGTGTAGAGTCAGATGCAGAGGTATCACACCGCTTGCCTCCATTGGAGACTGTCATACACCCTGATCATGAGCCTTTTGATGCACCCACACTGCATCAGGCATTTAATCCGATCGATGACGTTTGCCAGGTCATTATTTAAATTTGAAGTACTAATGTTCTAACATTTGTAAAACCATTAACCAGTCATTTTTATATTATATTTAGATTTCTTATTTTTCACTATTTAAATAAGGAAATATTTTTTCCTATACAGTTGTATCCAACTTCTACATGTAGGAAGACGGAAGGACCAATAAAAATGTTACATTTTTATCACAGAAACATTTTTATTACTTCATCTCCGAGGTTAAAAAAATGTTTTGGAATTTTTAGATTGATTTTTCCATTTTGGAGGTTATCTATAGCAATCGGTCTATGACCAGTATACTACTATAAATTGACAGCTTCTGATAACAATCGGTGAGCCGCATGTAATCGTAGGCGTAAACGACTACAAACTCATTATTTTTCTTCTTTATACCTATTTTATATTCGAGAAAACGTTACAATGTAGAAATGTTATTTAAACCGTTTATAATTTTTCCTTTACCAACCCTGATATATGTTTTAATTTTGCTTTTAGCGTATTGTAGAATAATTTTATACACAACAGTACGTATAGAATCCCTTTGTTTCAGGATACTAGTCTAAACTGTCTTTAATGAATAAATTCCCAAAGCTTTGGTGCTTTACTGTAAAGTCTGTCGATACAACGTATTTATTATAATTAGGAAGATGTTTTCCTCAGAAGAATGCAATAAAAGATGTGTCTTAAGTCTGTTTTGTAAATAGCTTTATTTAATAAGGAGCTTTTGCAAGAAAATGCTGTATAATATGAATTCATATTGATCATGTATTGATAATTACATGTTTTTGCGTTGTAAGTTTTCAAAATCGGTATGTGAAATCAAGAATAAATAGACAAACATATCAATTAGACGCTTATAATCAAAGACGCAGAAAATAAATACTGTTGGTGGAGTTAATATGAAAATAAATTTAAGACTTCTCTCTTTCTCTAAGTGAACAACAAATACATACAAATATAAAAAAAGGAACTTAGTACAGACTATAAATCGCTGTTCACTAGGGCTAACTTATCGCAGAAATTTCTCCTGTTAAGAGTAAAAAAATAGTTAGATGTCTATGAAAATATTTTCTTAATTAACTTACGTAATTAATAAAAACATTATTTTTTTACCTAATGGGAGATGTAGTAACTAATTAATTAATAAGAAACCTAATCAATTAGTGAGTATTTAAATAAATGCTTTGAGGTTCTGGTAAAGTTCTGGGAAATCGCTGAAAATCTTATATAGTTACCTAATAGAAAAATATGTTTTTATTTTCATTTCGTTTTAAATGTCCATCACTTTCAAGTCGGTATTTGAATCTTGTTATTATTATGGTGCATTGATGTGAAAAAAATATTTCAGATGAAATTCTTGTGTAAAAGCATTATGTATATTAGAAATAGCAGGTACATATTTAATTTTATGTAGAGAAATAATTATACACATACTAAGTCTTTCCAGGCAATTGTTATTCCAAGCTGTATGGTATGCTAAGGCGATAGATTTTAAAGGGAATATTATTATTTCCTTATAAAATTGTAATTAAATTGCTGAGTTTGTAAACATGTCAATAAATATATAATCAAAGTAGGATGTGTACACATGTTAAGCGAACGTATCCTTGAAATCACGGATTTATTTACATACGGAATGAAATTTAATGTTAGTACTGAATGTATAAATAAATACATACAACACAATGTTTAAATTATTTCTTGTAGTTTAAACGGAGGCGTTTAATTTTACGACACTCAGGAGTTGATTTCTTTCGGTTCTTTTGAGATATTTCAGAGAAATTATATAATCAAAGTAGTTTAGGGCGAGGTAGGATAGACGCAGATTATATTTTAACCGTTTCCATTTCTTTTTCTCTAACCTTTTCGGATCTTTTTCTGCAGGTACCCATCTAAGTGGTGTGTTTGCAGTAGTTTACATGCTTTATATAAATCTTGATTGAATCACTGCTCTTCAACAATTTTTTATTCTATTTTTACATACTTCAGTACTTTACTTATTGTTTTTGAGTTGTCTGCTACTGCGTACCAACCAAAAGCTCTGCTTGGTGTCTTATTATTTCATTTTACTCTGTAGGCAAGCCAGCTGCCTCAGAAAGGAACTTCTTTCTAGTCAGAATTGGAGCAGTCCAAGATATTTTGAGTAAATTTGTGCTTCATGACAATTTGTACTGATTTATATTATAGGTACTTATCATATTCATGACTTTTGTTTATAATTTGTTGTACTTACATTATGATTTTTACTCTCATCAATTCTGAGTAATCATTGTCTAGCCGTAAGCTAAATGGGTAAATAAAATTATTGGTAATTTATTCTATGTGTCTGAAAAGTACTGCGTGTTTCCTACAGTACAAGGAGCCGGTATTTTTTTTAAAGGAAAATTAGCGATCTATGTATTTTGGGAAATGTTCAGGTTAATTATACTTCTGCCTCATCTGTTTATTCGGAGTTCAACCGAAGAAATGTAAAGATAGATGGGTGTGTAATAAATTTTGCACATAATAGCAATTTTCAATTCAACTTGTTTATCAATTTGCTTTCTATAATATATTGTTGTGAACGCTCCTTTATAATTAATACTGTGTAAGGAATATTACTGAATTCAAAAGCTCTTTCAATATGCTGACTTAACAAAGATATTATGAAGAAGGAATTCTTGTGTTATATAATAAGATTCCCAGTATAATAAATTATAAACAAGTCATTATAAAGATCAAATATTAGTGATGGTATGTAAACTGTGAAGTAGTATAGTGCCCAATCCCACACCAACTTCCACCTAGGCAGCGGACCCCTAAGTAATTTCCATACAAAAACAGAGACAATATGACATTGATAATGGAGCACAACACCCAGAAGAGCATAATGTCATATGAAATGCAACATGCATCTCACCTAGTTGGGGAGATTCTGGGCGGAGATATTTGGGCACCTAACGTAGGAGAGTTTTATGCAGAATTTCATATGACATTATGCTCTTCTAGGTGTTGTGCTCCATTATTAGGTAATGCTACCTATATTATCTCTGTTTTTGTATGGAAATTACTTAGGGATCCGCTGCCTAGGTGGAAGTTGGTCAGTTGGTGGGATTGGGCATAGGTATTCTTAATATTGAACACTTATTTTAGTTTTTATTCACAACTTTTCTTTTTGGAATCAAGCAATACTTTTCATGAACCGTTTGCAATGAAACAAAATTTACTATACCTACCTACCAAATTTAGAAACAAAACCAGGCATAACCCCTATTAATTAAATATATTCAAATGTGATGGGTATCATTCCAAGTAAAGATATTCAGTGAATTCGTGTTAAAATAACTAGAGGTACTTATTATTGTAATCTCTGATCGGTGATCCGAATCATACCTTTTATTCTTCTCGTCAATAAAAGTGTCGAACATGTAAAGTTTCGGAAAAAAAATCCCCAAAGTCAAAAGTTTAACTTACGGTCACCTCTAATATTATATTAATTTATTTTATGTAGCTAGAGGCTATTTACAAAATATATTTTAGATTAACAATATTTCTACTTCTAAGTGGTGTATAGTTGATTGGTTGGCAATTGGCATATTGGCCGACTTACTCCACTTCACAAAACAAGATTTATTAAGTTGCTGTAAATGTACATACTTATAAAGGTGTAATTGCTTTGCCTAGGATTGATTAAAAATGTTTTAATCTATCGTGAATTGTAGAATATATCATTTGGCTATGCTAGGGAGACCCAGGTACTATAGGTACATACTCGAAAAGATTTGGATAAAGCACGACTGTATTTTGATTAACTTGAGCTTTAAACACGTGATTAAACAAAAAATAACAATACGAAACCCACGCCATATACTGATTCTAGATTTAATGAAATAATATTCCAGTATCTGAGTAAAATGTATTGATGTTTAGATAAATTTACCTCTCTCGCTATTGTTCTACGTAATCAATCAAGTGGAAGGTGTTAATGAACTTGAGAATTCAAACACGTGTTTGTAAAACAGACTTTGTTATATGCCTGACTGTTGCCGAGTTCAAATTGCTTTGTATTAATGAAGTATCCAGTATACTTCTATATCTTGGAAAAAAAAGTAACATCGAAATATATGATTTGGCACACTATTATTATTGTTTAAGTAGGTATTGCATTGTCGTTATTAAATCCCAATTATATTATGTCATTTCGTGCCAGTTCTCAACATTTCGGGTCAATAGCTCTAATAGCCATCATTAGGCACCTATTAAAATAACATAAAAAAATAATAATAAAGTAAAATAATAAATAATATTTTACCTACTTAACTTATACAAAAACTATCAGTTGTATGAAAATAAGTTATAGCTCGGTTTGTAACTAAGACTATAATAGAAATTAATTCTTTCTTTAACTGTTTTCTCGTAGCTCTTCAACCAAATTAGTTTAATTATATTTTTATAGTATTCCAAATGAATTTCGGTATTTTGACCGGCCATTGCGAGTTAACTGCTAGTCCTAAGAAAAAAATGTACAGACTTTTGTAGAGAATTTAGTAAGGATAATTTTTGTCATTGACATCTTTCTCCTATCTCTTACAATATTCATGAAAAATGCGAAAAATCGCCAAGGGGGAGCAGGGGAGGGTGGGAGTTGCGGCAAGCTTTTATTGGGCAAACTTAGTGCGATGTATGACCTAATTTGTATGCTATCATTTAAACCACATTTCAATAAAAAAAAAACAGATAATTAGGGGATATTTTAGCAGCCGGATAAGTACATCGGTCACGTGCGGGCAGGTATTGCAACATTGTTATGCATCTGATATTATAATATTAACCACAGTAGGTATATTTACTGGCTTATCAAATGGGCCTAATTCATATGTACAAAACACAACGGAGTACAGATAGAGGTACTGTACTCTAGATTTGTTAATAGATGAATCGAAACAGTTTGCGTATAAATGAACAACAGGATTATCTTTCTGTATGGTGGAAGTATTTACCAGTGATACTAACCTAATCCTACTCGTTGTTTTGTAATACTACCTTACAACACCAACTGTTTTATCTACGAGCTAGTTCCAAATAATTGTTCGCAGTAATATAACCATTGGTCACGGTACATGTTCTCTATACATTTGAAATATGAACAGAATAATAACAAAATTTGGAAACATTAGCGAAGGTTAAATTCAGATTGACAGAATAAAGTCACCTTTCATGTCTAGTTGGAGTCTAAAAGAAAAGTTTTTTCCGTTGTTAATTTTTAAAAATTCCAACAATTTACAAGCAGGCGAGCTAGTAACGCGCGCAAGTTGACGGTGAATAGTTTATTTCGTTAAATTGCAAAATGGGCAGATCCATCTTTGGACGTTTATCTAGTATGTATGTACATATTATACCAATTCTACTTGTTAATATCACTTGTTTACATGTAGAATGTAGATATTGTTGTTAATACAGTATTTAGCACCAAACACGAAGTAGATTTATGGTTTTCAGCACAAGTACTGTCCATTACGTCTGTTTTAATAAGTACCTATAATTTCAGATTTTAATCATGCGTGAAAATAAAACAGAAATAAAAAAATGTGCAAAATAATCATGTAATTTATTAACTAGGGTGATCTTATTTTACGATCGTTTTCAGCGAATCTCAGTATAAATTTCAATACATTCATGTTTATATATCAAGTATCAATAATATTCCTATGTTAGCAGTAGTTTCAAATGAAATCGTTTCGCCTTACATGAATTTCTATATTAATTTGTCCTGCGCAATGAATATAATTTGGTTTTATAGTATCTCTCGCTTACATCATTTAATTCTCAAAGGGACCACAACTGAGTAATAAATTCGTCATTTGTCTCCCCCTACTGTTGTAACGATTGTTTCGCCTCAACCATTCATTATTATTATTAGAATACAGTATTGTTGCATTGATACGTTTTGTATTATTGTCCTGAAATTTACATACCAGAAATGTGGATTATCAAAATCTGTTTAAAAATTGAAGTAGTAAGAATTTCAAAATTAACCAATCTTCTGAGCGAGCGTTGGCAAGTCACTGAAGATATGAAGCAGATTGAGATAAATAATTGTGATTTAAGCAGTGAATAATACTGAACAATAGGATACAATTAAGGGCTTGGCACCAAGAATGACGTCACAGTCATTTCCCACGGCATTAAGGTTCAAAATCGCGTGAACAATCGCACGATAAAATGCTAAAAATAGCGTTTATCCCATTTTTGGGGTTAATTTTGCGTCTATGAAAAAACTTTTACGGTTATTCCCTAGATTTTAATGCAAATTATCACTACAAAAAAAAATTTACTCCGCGACTTTCGGGAAACGAGTTTCCGTCTTTCGGAAAAAAGGTCAGAGGTGTTTTTAAAAATTTTTTTGGAGAAATCAATACGAGATATAAAAAATCTTTTACGGTTATTCCCTAGATAAAGGTTCATATATTAGGTATATTTTGTTCCCCTATTTTGTTCCAAAGCATATTTAGTAACAGTTGTCGAGATAGAAGGTCTCCCGTTTTTAGAAATTTTTGAAATGTCGGTACCTATGCATACTCTTAAGCAGTGAAGAATACTGAAGAATAGGATACAATTAAGAGAAATACCAGTAAATTGTTCTAAAATATAGCATACCTACGGTCCTACGAGTAAGAGATTTTCAAAACTCATCAAACTTTCAAAAGTAAATTAATAAACTTTACTAAGATCGTATTACTAAGTACTATATAAAATATTCGATGATGATTTTATTGGAACGCATACAATCAACAATACGAAATGTAACAATAATCATCGTTCCAAAAGATAAAAATGAAAATACAGGTGTATCTAATATTGGAAAATGTTTTACTAGATTTACTTGTCGTAAAATTGTATTGGAAATTCTCCTTTTTTTATGGTTATGTTGTTAAGTGATTTTTAATACATGCCACATTTTCGTCATTAGATATTTTTTTATGTGGTGATTGAAGTAATTTTTGAGGAATTTATGGCTTCAGGTTAATTTTACAATTTATCTGCATATTTTGATGTTTCAGGTAGCTGTTTTAAATCACATTTAGATAAGGTTATTTATCTTATCTTGTCGAGTTATTACTGCGTTAAAGTGACGCTGTAAAACTTAGTAACCAATATTAATTATATTATATCTTTAGGTAATTAATTGTACATGAGATTTCCAAAATGGACTCGTTGTTGAAGTAATTTATTTATTTACTTATTTATTTAAACTTAAAGTAAACAACAAACACATATAAATATACAAAATGGACATAGTACAGATTATAAAACGTTGTTTACTAGGGCGAACTTATCGCAGAACTGCGATTTCTTCCAGTTAACCCCAATCTACTTTCACAAGAGTATCAAATGAAACAGGGTAATTATATTTTCAGATTCAGAATATCACACGTCCGGCATATTATTATTTTCAGGATGAAATACGTCCATCTGTTTTTTTTTATAATAATGACACAATACATAAAGAATCAGTTTTCAATTTAGCTCGGCACAGCGTTGGACACGTTTCCTTTTTGTGTAACGTTGAAAAATGGGTATAAAAATTAATTTGTCAATTTAATTTTTGACACATCACGTAGATTAATAATAAAAGTATGATGTATAATGGTCCCATAGTACGTTGTACCCTTTCTCAACCCCGTGTGATACTACATGAGAAAGAGTTTTATGTAAGTATAATATAATGTAAAATTATTACAGTATACATATACATAGTCACCCATATTATTGTGACTATAATGACGTGATGTTACACACTTTGTCGTTCGAACGATCTGTCAAGTAATGATCTACAGTTCGAAGTGTGTGAAAAAACAATAATTCAATTTCAAAATTCATTTTATTTTTCTTCAATATTTTACACATGCAAATATGGTTACTTAAAACTATACATGTTTCGAAATACCTCCCCAATAGAGACAAGTCTCGTGTGTGGGAAGGGAAAGAAATTAGTATAGGTAATTATGTTGTTTTTAAAATGAAAATAGATGGTCAAATAATGCTGTTTGTCATTCTGTATCAAGTTTTTCTATAGACAACTTGAAGGATAATTAATATTACCGACTTTGCTCATCAGGGAACCGATTTGCGTAGTGTGAAATGTACGAGTATGCATTAGGCAAGTACGAGTAGGTATTGGGAACTGGAAAATGGGTGTCGGAAACCGAATCATAACCAAACATTTTGGCTGTAAAGTAATGTACCTAGTTACGGATTGCTTCGAAACGAATACACTGTATTCTTTGGTTATGCCATTACTGAAATATACCGTGATGTTTCTTTCTTTCGCGAAAAAATAGGCATATACCGACTCAGCGAAGAACATTCTCATTTTGCTATTCATATTTAGATACATAACTTTATGTCCAGCTACATCCTAAGTGTACAGAATATATATTATTACATTTATTCAGTAAGTTCAGTACTACGAATTGGTTAACACGTCTATTTAATATTGTATGTAAGTCACACGATCGGGCAGCGAAAATAATATATTGAGAAATAACGAGGGACCCCTATCACATAATAGCCATTTTCATCGACAAAAAATCTATTAAAGACGCCATTTTACCTCATTTTCGAGTCAACTCGATGGCAACATTAATAAAATAAGATTTATGTGATTTCCCCAAACATGGTGAAGTGCTTGTAGGTACACGTGTAGATGAGATGATGGAAATAGGTGGAAAGATGGTATGACTTTTTATTTGGCAAATATTACGTCATGTAATATTTTTAATAGGAAGTTCACATTTACGCGATTTGTTATTTTTAAAAGTAAATTTAGAATTTGAATTACCTATCCACGCATATTCATGTTTTACTTATACCTAACCTAACCACTCTGAATATTATACTATTCTAGTATAACATCCAGTATGACTGATAGATCGAAGCCATGATACATCGCCTATTAGAAGAGTCCGCAGTCTGTACTATACGATTTTCTAAAGATCTGTTGGTCATGAAGTAGCTTTCTTTTCCCATCGATACACATTTATTCGCATGTATCTTATATTCGCACCTACATTTGGAATAATAGAAAAATACAGATATTTCCTATAAACAATTTAATACTTTTCAAAAATCCTTTTAAGGGACTAAACCTTAATCCCAAAGACAACATTTTATTGGTTTAAGCCCTGATTTTGCGAAGCCAAGATAATATTCGGATAACATAGGTAAATCCTCTTTTTAAAAATGTCTGAGACTTTTCCTTTTTTGTATGTACCTTATCTACCTCCTATTTCTATTTACTACTTAAGAGTGTGCATACCGACATTTCAAAAATTTCTAAAAACGGGAGACCTTCTATCTCGACAACCGTTACTAAATATGCCTTGGAACAAAATAGGGTAGATGCATTGAACTTTTATCTAGGGAATAACCGTAAAAGATTTTTTATATCTTGTATAGATTTCTCAAAAAAATTAATTAAAAACACCTCTGACCTTTTTTCCAAAAGACGGAAACTCGTTTCCCGAAAGTCGCGGAGTAATTTTTTTTTCTTGTACTGATAATATGCATTAAAATCTAAGGAATAACCGTAAAAGTTTTTTGATAGACGCAAAATTAACCCCAAAAAATTGAAAAAAACGCTATTTTTACCATTTTATCATGCGATTGTCACGGAATTTTGAAACTTAATGCCGTGGGAAAAGACTGTGACGTCATTCCTGGTGCCATGCCCTTAAGTATGGTTTATGGATTTTGCAGTGTGCGGGAAACTAACATCATAAAATGTAAAAATCCGCATATGTTTGCCTTGGGTAGATAATTCATTAAATATTCATTAATTTCTGGAGAATATGTTTTTAATTATTGTAAGTACCGACTTAGTTGAAGCTAATCTTCGTGGTTCTCTTCAAATGCCAATCTGACCTGTGATTCATATTCTCACAATACCTATTTATTGTTCTAAAAACTCTGGATTCAATGTATGCACAAAACTTAGAGACCTACTTCATTATAATATAAATACTCGTACTAATTATATACTTATCTTCATAATTTAGATATTTATTTTAAAATTTTAATGATGGGGGTATTTTTGTTTGGGATGAAAACTCGACATTGTCTCATAGATATAAGGTAGGTACACATATAAATTAATTATGTTGCTAAAGCTTTGTACAAATTTACATAAGCCGATTCGACAAACTGGTAGGTGAAATGAATTCATGAAATCTATAATTTTCAGTTTTCAACTGAAATAATAAATTTTCGTATCAAATAATATCTCTTTCACATATCCACTGAAAAAGTTTGTACAGTCGAATATCCCAATTTATTATCCACGCAAAAGTTGTGACAAATCCGATTTGGCTGAAGGTTTTTCCAAAGAAATAATAATAATATGATTTATCTGCAATTCGAATATTCCTTCCACCCAAATGATCCGCTGGATTCCTGGAGCATCTATGTGGTGGTTGGTATGTGACTTCCACTTGAAAAATTATTCGAATAAATTTAATGTTATATTCTGAAAATTCTTTCCCTTGATTGTCGAAGGACATCCAATCGAAGGAATTCCTATAGTTTATATATAAAACTATAAACTACAGCTCTACAATTTCGTATTTCTTTATTTATACCTATTTGTTCCATAAGACATGGTTATAGTTTTCTGCTCTAGTTTTATTGTTTGTTAACATAATTTTAAACGTTTTGAATGGTTAGAATGATATTCTTATCTATTCGTACAAATATCTCGTAAATTGATTGAAATTTTATAACCTACTAAATATCATAAGTTTGTTTTAATTTGTAATGTACTTAATAAGATCATTGTAGGCCAAGAAACTTTTTTTACTATTATGGACACGATTTTCTAAATAAAATCAATAAATAAAACCTTTATTGGATATAAAGAAACATTATTCCAAATAACAGGCTTATTGCCGTAAGCAATGTCAGCCAACTTGTGACATAAAAATGAAGACAATCTTGATTCAAATTACTAGCTCGTGCGTGTATGTAGTTTGTGTTCTGTATACACAATATACGAGTATGTGTACTGTACAGTGTACAGGTATATGGTATGAGTTTGACCTTTTGAAGATTATGCTACACATCAATATCTACCTTTTTATCATAAAATCTCTATCAATCGATCGTTTGTCAACCCTGGCATAAATTTAGAGACGCATAATACAAAGTGGAATGTCCCGGGGGGTAGATTTTGGAAAGTTTAGTGAGGAGAAGCAATCTCGTAAAATCCGTACAGTCATCACAATAGGGATTAACTCTTCCCAAGGATGTAACTTGGAGAAATAATATACAATGGATAACCGTAAAGTTATACTTCTACATATTATCATTATTACAAGGTAGGCACAATGTTTGCCAAGAAGATCTGAAAAGAACGATAACAATTTGATATGCTGGTCATATAGAATTAACTACAGAGACTTTAGTAACAGTTCTAGAATCTGGAAGAGATTGATGGAACATCTGCCACTAACTGTGGTTCCAAAAATTCCATGAAACTATAAGCCCGAAGATAGTTTGATGGTTGGAACCTTTGAACTTACGATCCAACCAGGGCATGGCGACGGTATGGTGTGTCGATATAAAAACAGGATAGTACGACATGAGTAGGTAGTTTCATAATGGATTATTTGAGTAGGGACTTTTTATTACAGTGACAGGACATCGGTAGAGATTCATCTACAACATGATTCACGCACTCTGTTAAAACGTTGGTAAAAATATTCATGTCACTGTTCTTAATAATAATAGATCATTTTGGTCACTGTCTTTGGCCTGTATTATCCGTAGTTACAATTCCCTTCAACAAGAAGACACTGTGTGTATGTGTAATGACTAACAAATGCATGGAGTAGGTACCGTACCTATTTAGATAAATTATTTTACATACTAAATCTGCGACTGTATGCATGAGTCTAGTGTTGTTCCTCTACATCAAAGGTAGCGATATTTTCACCGTAATATTTTCTTCTTCTCCCATTTTAATTATTTTCAGGGTCAGGTTTTACAGGATCAGGTCATTAGGTATAATAACTTATAGTATTGCTTACTTGTTAATACCTAATATTGTATACAAATAGCTACTCATAGGTAGTAAGTAGGAACACATAGTGTATAGGAGGTAATGTAGGAAGATAGATAGGAGTTGAGCCTTTAGTGTTTGTTATTCAGAATTTATTAGGCTGTGTAATATGATATATTATTATATGTCAGATTTATGTAGCAGATACACCACACTAGTAAATTTTGTCTAACACCATGATAAAATTATACAACACATATTCATTTATAACATGCTTATGAAATCGTGGTTTAGTATTGATGAAGAACAGATTATTTTTATAACATCTTATTTCTTCTTCTTCATGTGCCCTGTCGGGTCCCCCCCGACGTTGGCGATCACTTGAGAGAATTTGTCTCTATCCTGCGCCGCTCGGAATAGCTCTCCTACACTCCGGATGCCGGTCCATTCCCTTATATTCCGCAGCCTGGACATCTGTTTTCTACAGGACCCTCGGCGTCCCTCAATTTTCCCCTTCAATATCAGTTAGAGAAGGTGGTATTTCTATTCGCGCAGCCAGTGACCCAGATATGAAATCTTCCGAACCTTGAATATATGAACATCTTATTTAAATGAATACAACTTACCGGAGTTACTTCACGTATATGCAGATGGAATCACACACTTTTATGCAGGTGCAGGAATGACATGTTATTGGAAAAGAATCTGCGTTTAGGTAGCTACGAGTATATGTATGTATGGTGTGATGTGAACTGAAGATTCGAACCAACATGGAAAAATAGATTCTTATCATTAATTTTAACGAATTCTAGAACTAAAATAATTCTAAGAACGACAAGAGTATTATTACAATTTAATCAAATATTTTTTATGTCAATTTTGTGTACTTACTTTTTTTAAATATTTAAGTACTTGAAGATAGGTAAATAAGCCATTATTTTGAGTATTCTAAAAAAACAATATAATTTTATGTTTGAACTCATATGTTTATTATTAAATGAAAAAATATAAGTCTTTATAAATAACCATACCTTTTTTAAAACTTTATATTTTGTTAGGAGATTCGTCGAACAATTAGGTACTTGAAAACCCTTAGGCCTTTAAGGTAGTGGGCAAAAATAATAATTATTATTGTTGATTTATTAAGAACAAGTTGAGTACATTCGAGTGAAAATTCACGTAGGCATAAACTTTTTATTCAAATTATATTAACCAGTTGAAAATAATATGTAGGTATACCTATTATATTAAACGAATACGTATAAAAGTATTTTAATAATTTCACTGCATATTCATTTTGCGTTATCATATGTTGAAAATCGTCTAGAAACACTGCTATTGAGTTTGAGTATATTGAGTTTATTGAAAAGAAAAATTATTAATTAGCAAAGTTTGACTATGATAAAAAAATGTTCTACTATAAAGTTGTACGAAATTTTGTAATTCGTCATATTATTTTCCACTCACAGACAGTATAGACGTAAGGACGGAAACTAGGAAGATATTACCTGTAACAACACTACAAAAACAATTTTGATTTACCGCTTGTACCGAACGTTTTCCAAACCATTCTATATACACGCACAAAGTTCGGTACGTTTATGATTTTCTTGGCGAACTGTTAAACTGAGATATCGCATACTTCAATAATTTTGATAAGGAAGTTAAGGTTAATGTTAAAATAGTAGTTGAACTTTGCTCTTATATGTGTAGGTATACTTTATAGAAGGTAATAACATGTATGTGAAGATACTACAAATAATTATGTTTATGAATAATGAAGCTAGTGAAATTAACATCACGTACGAAGATGCCCATGAAATTGCGGAAACATAATATCTCCGTTTGTGGACGAGTTACACGACGAGTGGACGAGACCGTACCAATTTATTGTGGAGATTTTGCGTCTATAGATACAATAAGGATACAGCTTCTCGTACTATTAAAAGCAAAAAAAGTGAGAATATCAAGAAGAAATTGGTCAGGGTTCTCTAAATAAAACACACAATATCTTGATTTACTGATTTAATCGTTTAGTCTTCATTCAGTCACAAACATCATTAAAAAAATTAGTCGTTGGTTTTATTTATACTCAGGTGTTTGATTGGAAGCTATAACTGTATTTTGTACGTATAATGAACAATATTTAGGTTCATTAGTAAGATGAAAGTTAGTTTTCTTACAGTGGACAACATACATCATAAATAATATTAAATGATATTGGGTGAATAGTAGAAAGATGAATAGACGGACTGCCTTTGAAAAGATTCTCAATATAAGCATGGATGAATAGAAATTTCCCTCCTTTTAATTTCCTAGGGACGAACCTGGCACGTGTTATGTGACATTGAAATATTTTGAAGGTTTGTGGATGAAATGTGAAAGAATAAACTTCATATTTTCAAAGTCAATGAATCTCCTATTGAATTTTTTATAACCCTTTTAAACTTTCTTTATTGCTTGCGTTCAAGTTTACTTTATTAAATGGGTAAAAATCTCTTCCGTCAGAAATAATAATAATTTCACTAATATTTCACTAAAGATCGTTCAGAAAGTAATATATTATTTCAGTATACTGAACTGGAGTATAAATTACAAACAACTTTTGCAAGGTGTATAATTTACAGCGAAGTTTCCTCATTTTTCAAAAGGCAGCATTAAATCAGAAAAACCTGGATTACACAGGAAAATCAAGAATATTTATGACTGAGTGTATGGCACGAAAATATGAAAATATATATGAGTAATGTAGGTATTATAATTGTACTCAACTAATAATAAATTAACATTTCTAATTATACCCGCAAGGCTACTCTTAACAGTATTATTTTATCAATTGTTTTATTAATTTAAAGTGTTTGTTTTTAAGTTGTTGATGATATAAAATATTGTTATTTTAAAGATTAATTTGTTTAACTATTTTTAATTAACTTTTTTTCCAAATTACGGGTTTAATGTCGTAGGCAATGTCTGCCAACCAACCACTTGTGACATAGAAATTAGGTGTTAATAAAAACAATCTCCCATTTATATCAAAATATCAAGGTTTTTGACCATCGGTGGTATCTGCATGGTGGAAGACCATTTTTAAGGTAAAAATGAAAAGATTTATTTAGTTATAAAATTCTTATTAATGGCTTTAAATTGCGCAACTAGTGCTCAAGGATTTTCTCCCTCCTCATCAGGCGTTTGACAATAAAGTATCTTTCATCAACCAACTGCAGAAAGTAGACACGAGTATGCCGGTATAGTCTCACTGATAAATACCTTTCACTACTCCTCACTTGGAGAGTATACTGTAGTGCAATGGTACATCTTGTATTTTGATGCATCCTATTCCATTCCTTAATCTAATTAGGTAAGTACTGATTTATTGTAAATTTGTTTAAGGCGGACCTCACACATCCGGAAATTTTCTCTGAAATTATAATCTAAACTTTTTTTTTACAAACAATCAAGATTATGGTTGTGCGTGCAGATTGAAATGACATAGTAGACCCATCGCAATAACGCAACAGTTAATTTTGTTTAATGTCAGCATCTTGTTTAGAATCTGGGATCACATCGTCTTTTGTTAACGTACATTACATTAAATTCTATAAATACTGAACATAAACTTTTATGCAGGTTGATAATTTCTCACAAAACATATCCCTATGTACTGTATTTATACGAAAGTGTATACATTTAGGCTGGGCCGTTTTCACTTTTTTTGACTTTTCCGTGGGGCTTTTTGCAAAAAAGGTGCCAAATGGCTTTAAACCAACGGGTGCAAAATATTATTCTATTCTGATAAGATCTTCTGCCTCCGGATCGTAGTTAAGTATTCGGTTTTTTAGCACTTTACTATTGCTTTCTGGAAGGAAATTATGTACTAACAATCGAGTTAAAAGATGATTTCTAAATCAAATTAAGACTGTATTATAGTCAAAATATAAAATAAAAACATTATATTACCCTGCGTACGCAAAAGTTGAGGGAAGAGGGCGAAGAAAAAATCGCCAAATAATCAAATATAATAGAATAATAAAAAATCGAAAAAAATATTTCTACAGACACTTTGTTGGCGATGATAGGGTGTGATGGAACCAATGTGAACGTTGGTAAGCAAGGAGGCATTATTCGTCTTATCTAAAAACGATTAAATAGACCATTACAATGGATCATATGTCTTCTTCACATGAACGAGTTGCCTTTCTGTCATTTGTTCCTGCACTCAGACGGCAAAACTTCAGGACCTCAAACACTTTCAAAACCCATTGAAAATTGTGAAAAGAGACATGTGTTGTCCAATACCAGCCTATTCCCGCGTTTTTACCCGATGTTTCTGCAGAAGATATGAGCGCCGATCAAAAATATTTGTACAGAATCGTGTTAGCGGTAACAACAGGAAATTTTCCTTCTGATTTAGCAAACAAATCGCCTGGGAAAATGTCTCACGCCAGATGGCTAACGCGGGCTAATTGAGTTATGCGGTTGTATGTTTCCATGCAATCTCCGTCTCAAAACCTGATTCTCGCAACGTACATCGTCAAAGCTTACGATCCGACTTGGTTCAAAATCAAAACACATCCTTTCTGTAAAGATGGAGCACGACACCTGTACCAACCATATCCACCACTAGATACTTGCCAGCAGAACTGAAGGCAATAATAGATAAGAAATAGTTACTTCGCCCATCCTGAAAATATATTGTTAGCAATGTTAACCGATCCACAACAGCACATCCGTGAAATGGGGGGACGTCGCATATTAAAAGCTCGAAGTAACAAAGAAAATACCATTCGACTGTTCCAACTAAACCTTGATGCATCATCCTGCATACATTGATATCATTCAGTGGCATGATAATGATAAAATCACAGACCCACCGCTGTTAAAACCGATACTCAATGAAGAAATCCTACTGTTTGTCGCACAAAAAGGAGAAGGTGACTTGCCTCTTCTACGGCTTCCTTGCCACTCTCAAGTAATGGAAAGAGCAATGAAGACTGTCACTGAAGCTTCAGCCAAGCCAAGCTAAGCACAAAAAGCGCTAGAGAAGGCTATATCTCAACCCAAATTGAGCCTCGAAAATCTATGCCAAAGTTCGAAAGTAAGAAAGATTTTCGTGCTAATTAAAAATATTTATTTTTATTTTCTTATACTATATTTCTGTGTTTTCTTTTTGTAATACATCCTTAAAGCTTTAAAACATGTGTTTCAATGTTAAAGACTATATTGTTCTGCCTTTTTATCCCGTTGCGATGACTTAGAAATATCACGTATTTTTTTCATAATTCTATAATTTCAAACCCAATCCGGAGGCTGAAGGTGAAGTCCTACCGAGACCATATTTTACATGTAATATAAAGTAATCATTTGGCACCTTTTCCGCGAAAAGCCCGAAAGAAATCGAACAAAATTTTTTTTTCCATACAAAAGTGGCCCAGAGTAGTATACAAGTCTATTTCTTGAAATAAAATAATAATTATGGAAGATTATCCAACGTTCTCTTTATATATGGAATATCCTATGATTGTCAAGGTTGCTTTAATCTACATAAATTTCCCATTTCCATGACAGTGTAGACAGATTTGTTATCCTTGACTAAACTTTTTAAACCTGTAGCTCCTGAAAGGGATGTCATTAAGAGAGTTCTATAATGTTACATACTTTATGTAAGTTAGTTTTGCTTTGTATTAAACATTACAGTAAAGTATACATCACATTGTATACGAGTAAGTGTGTACCGTACCTACATACTTAGATGTTTTGTGGGATAAACCATAGGTATGTATTAATCTAAAATACAACTTGAATTTAGGAGAAAGTTACATTGTTTTAAGGTAATATGTATGCAAATTCGATACTACATCGCTAAACTTCATAGGCACAAAGTTTGTTAAACGATTGAACGAAAATCTTCAACGCAGAGAATGGCTGAATTTCTAAAACTAACGTATAATATAAACAGTAATGGTGGTAAATACAGTATACAAAGATTATGTTTCGTAAATGAACTACGAGATTTGAAGTGCCCCAGCCAGGGATCAGGAGCCTTAGGGGCTTCCCTCACCTAAAGCTGATCATACAAAGATGTGGCTAGCAAACTATAAAACTTATATTAATTACTTGATTTGATAGCAAAAAATATTTTAATGTGATTATAAAAACAGTTCTCCTGCAGATTATTCGAAACGACTCACAAACAAGCAGAAAAATCAGATATTGATTCTTTTAACTTTATAACTGTCGCTTACTGTTGATTCAATAAAATTTCTCATTTCTCATCTAAAAGTATTTCAACAATTGGTTGCATTAGAAAGAATGTTACATGTAATCTGCAAAGTTACAAGTAGTAGTCAATTTCCCGATATAGAGATATTCTTCATCCTTTATGGAATCGGTGTATTTGACAACCTTATCGCTAGAATTCTGTAAGTAAAGGGTATAACGTGCAAGAATATTATAAGACCACAGCAAGGCCTGTATCGCATTTTGCGGTTCGTAAACATGTCATAAAGTTAACCAACATACAATAATATGTTCAGAGCAGTTGAATTCGACTCCAGTTCAATAGAAACGTTATCGAAACATTTGATTTTATTGTCGACTGAAGTTAACGTTCGAGTAAAAAGAAGTTACAATAATTTTAACAAGACGAACGCTTTGGTTAAATTTTTAGGTACCTACCTACTTAATTCTTGGTATTTGTTAGATTTAGGCTTTTTCACAGATTTCATGTTCTTCTTCTTCGTCAGCCTTGGTCCCTCCACTGCTAGATATAGGCCTTCCGACGCCTCTTCTGTTTTCCAACGGCCTCCACTTTACTAGTCTGGTAGTCCATCTTTTCTTGTCTTGCTATGTGCAGATTTCAAATGGTTTAATAATTATGAAAATGAAGGATTTTATAATTCCTGTCTTCAACTCAGTTGTTGAAATCTATAATTTTGACACGCACGATTACTCTTAGATTTTATATATCTTAAAATCGAATCAAGTTCATATGATATTTTTTTTCATTAGTCCTCACACATAAAAAAGTCAATTTCTATATAGGCTACCTTTACAACAAACTATTGGTTATTTATTAGTTTTAAGTATATATATTATAATAAGTAGTACAATAATTATCTGTCGGAAATGAAATATTTCCAAAATTCCATTATCACTATTCCCCTTCCCAACGTTTACTTAATATATATACCTAATCCATTTCACGGAGACGCCATTCAGTAGGCCCTGCAGTTCATGTTGTAAGATTAAGAGTATGCATACCGACGTTTCAAAAATTTCTAAAAACGGGAGACCTTATGTCTCGACAACCTTTACTAAATATGCTTTGGAACAAAATAGGGTAGATGCATTAAACCTTTATCTAGGGAATAACCGTAAAATATTTTTTACATCTTGCATAGATTTCTCAAAAAAATAAATTAAAAACACCTTTGATCTTTTTTCCGAAAGACGAAAACTCCTTTCCCGAAAGTCGTGGAGTAAATTTTTATTTGTACTGATAATATGCATTAAAATCTAGGAAATAACCGTAAAAGTTTTTTGATAGACGCAAAATTAACCTAAAAAAATGGAAAAAAAACGCTATTTTTACCATTTTATCATGCGACTGTTCATGCGATTTTGAACCTTAATGCCGTGGGAAATAACCGTGCCGTCATTCTTGGTACCAAAAAGCCCCTTAAGAGCCATTTTAATTTTAGAGAATAATAAGAGGACTTAAGAGTCTATGTTATAATAATTATGAAGAAATTGAATCCCTTTCCAATTCACAATCGAAGAGAATCTTCCGATTCATTTCTTTAAATCTTGACGACATCTATTCGGACTTTTCAAAGTTTATTATCGATCCTCTTTCTTTACTGTAGCGTAAAAATACTAGTTTTTATGATACAGAGTTTGTACGTTTTTTCTTTAAGAGTAATTTTACTACCGTTTTCTAAATTTGTAATAAATACCCTATAGGAAAGAAAACTACCTGTTAAAAAAACTAAAGACAATTTTTATTGAATCAAAGACGCATAGTCGAATTCAATCGTTGGTTTGGTTGGCGTGATCTAAAAAGATTAAATAAATAGGTATGTACAGCTTTTTATTTGCAAATGATGTTTCAACGCATTAGACAACAATTTATTATGTACGTATTTGAATTGCTTTATAGAAATAAAAACTGTAAAGAGAGTATTTTGTAGAGAATGGATTGATCACAAAATTCGTTAGATGAATTGAAACCTAATAAATTTAATTGATGTTAGATTCTCCAAAAAAACTTCTATAAGTTTACGTGTACGTGAATACCAAGTGAAAGTTGTGATATGTAGGCACCAAATAAAAGTTCTAATATTTTTACGTGTTGGGTATAGGAGATACTAATACAATTTATACAATGCGTAGGTAGAAATGTTAAAAGTTTCCCACTGATAGACCGTCTGTATCAAACAGTTTGATGAACCAATCCAGAGATAAGGAGAGAATGTAGTAGGAGTAAAGGGAATTTTATATAGGGATTCCAATAGAAACCTTCAACTGAGGTGGAGTTAGAATTTGAAACCATTCTTCGGATGATTTCACATGAAAGGATAAATAAAGCTTGGCTTACATCGGCAGCCTTTATTGAATGTAAGACGAATTTAAAAGCTTTTCTTCCCGAACCAAGTGAGAGATTAAGAATAAATTCTTATAATAGTTTTATTTCTATCTAACAGATTTCTTCAAGCGGCAAGAGACGATCATTCTTACTAACTTTTTTCCTGATAGTTTTTACAATTGTTTTCGGATTAATATGTTGAACTCCCTCTGTTTGGTATAAGTACTTATAACTTATGACATTCTTGTAATAGATGGCATTACTTTGGAAATGAATTATAATAATACTTATGTAAAAAAAACTTGTAAAAATTATACTTATAAAAAAGTCAATCCACCACCTCATGCCTTTCATTACTGTAATTCACGTATCTAAGCTTTTATTTTTAGTAAAGAAGATATTACAAAGTACATGAATATCTAGATACCTGGTACAGTAAATATTTGAGTTCAGTTACGTACTTGCAGGAACCTTCCCAGTTCTTACTACTTACTAATGAATTAGTTAATAAGCATGCTATTTGTGAGTCCACGAGTATATTCAAAGCTAAGTAATTGCGATACTAATACTTACAGAACTGTCTTTGCAAGATAAATAAATATTATGTTAATCAAAAGTTTGTTTAATTCACTTAAACTTGGAACTGCATATTTCATATTTTAACTTCTAAAGTCGTTTGAAAGCAAAGTGAAAAATACATTTCAGTATAGGTATTTTGTAACACAAATATATGATTTAAACTTAATAATTAGTGATCTTTTTATAGTTTCATCTGCATCATGTTCAAATTTAAGAGTTAAAAAAAACATTGAAAAGTAAAATAATTAATGACTGTAGTAAACAATGAGACATTACGAGTAAGGATGAAGTATTTTTCTTCACAGTTCTACAGCTGAATATTCATTCTAATATGTCTATGTTTTTTTAACCAGTCTACGCCGCCTTTCCGTTGGAATATACAGAGAGCACCCACGCCAACATCAATGATCCGTCAATAGTTGTTGCAGGTTTTCATGATCCATATGTGGATTTGTTTTTTTTTTCGGGTTTAATCGTATGAAGATCTGATGATCCGTCGTTTTGGTGAACCCACTGCCGCCTTGGTCACGGATTGTGATGATCACAATCAGATCTTCACACGATTAAACCCGAAAAAAAAACAAATCTACATCAATGATCCTTCTATCCACATCCCTCACTCCATATCACATGCATTCAGGATCACACAACGTCTATTCTGCAATATTATAAGTTCAAGTAGGATGGATTAATAATGTAAATTAATATATACGTATAATTACACGTGGTGTTGATGGTTGATTTAATTACTTCTAAATTCTATACATACTAACATTGTTAGACAATACTAACTATCATTTAAATATTTCGCTGCGTAGATACACAATATACTATACCTATTAATTATTTCAAATACCTAATGTAACTGTATTCATATGAGTATAAAACTCAATGTAAAATAATATCAATATCATTGATACTATATCTGTTCTCATCGCCAGTGAGGTAATTATTCTGATAAATAGGTCAATAGATATTACAATAGAATCTGTATGTGGATAATTCAATGCGAATATCAATGTTTAATAACATTATGTTCATTACACTTTGAGAATTATGGCATTATATGCTGCGTAATATTCCCTGTACGTATTATGGACTATAATAATATTCGCATGCCTATAATTTTGAATGTAACCGTACAATGTACCTGCAGACATGTGATGAAAATGGTATTATAGTTTTTATTACGCAGAGAGGGTAGCGATGTGTTTGCCTTGAGCAAGAGGGCTTGCCTTGCACTGCATCTTGAGTAATTATTACCGAAATCAAAGATGGGATATAAAGGGCGCAGGACGAATATTCCATAAATAAAACCTTAAGCCTTAAGCTTATAATCAGTTAAAACGATTGATTTCAATTTCGATTCATTACGTACATTTATCAAAAAGAACTTACCTACTCTTATAGAACAATACATTATTTGGCAAATAACAATATAAAATACAATGGTTTTTCTCAGAAGGATTTTGATATCAGTAGGGTTAAAGGCTCCCTATTCTCTCGTGTGCCGAGCTTAAATCTAATTTACAACGTCTCTTCCTTTCTCTGGACCTGGATCAAGATGACGTTATCTGATGCGGTTGACAAAGAGCCCAATTTATCGTCACACATTCTTAAATCGCCACTGGAATTAGGACGTGTTCACTCGGTGAAATTGATTGTTGGAGAATTAATGTGTAGAAGTTGTTCTTAGAAAGATTTAGATCCACTTAACTGACTCAGAACACTTATAGAAAAATTGAGCAACTGGTTGTTGCTAACGAAAAATGAAAACAATTTTATATGAATAAAATACTATTGATACATTCTTACAGTCTCTTTATTTCGTGAGTATGTTTGAAGTGGTGGATGATGGTTGATTCTCGTAAACATTATTGTGGGTTGTAAATGTTTTGTAATTCCAATTGGTTGTTAATTATAAGGTACTAATTACTAGTTCAATGATTTTGAAAATTGTAGGACCTATACGAAGTAGATTTCAATGTAGATACTTTTCAATTTGATTTTATTGATAGACGTTATTATCCTCAACTTCTTAGTTACAACCATAAAGCCGTTATAACATTTTATTACAGTTTTAAGGTTCAAGAGTTAATAATATAAGTTAATGTCGAAACTATTACGTACTTGGAAACAGTTGTGCTTCTCGAAATGTATACCTGCAATAATAATAATATTATATTAGTAGCTATTTTTATATTGGAAATCATAAACGAATGGGTAGCCAATCTTTCGTAACAACCCCCGCACGTCATAAATCTTCAAAATGGTCAACCCTTTGATTTGCCAACGATTCGAATGTTGGATCAGGTGTATTATTCGCCTGTATAATGCATTACCACAATTTAGTGATCCCCGTGAACGTATGTAGTAGGTAATGTAGGTATATTACAAATAGTAGGTAACCTATCAATAGTCCCATATCAACTGCTGGCATTATAATAGTCCATCATACCTACTCAGTACTCATATATCTACATAAGTGTCCGAAGGGGATCACTAGTTACACTAACACACATTTTATGGTCCAGTGCACAACATTAATTTAGCACCACGTTCTGATGATGTATGTATTATATTATTAAAACGCAATGAACACAATTAGGTAGCTGTTGTTAAAAGAACTATTCCATTTAGGTTAGCAAGACATTTTTCTTCACATTTGTCTCAGTGGCGTAGACCTATACCAATTGGCACTATAATTCTATATAATATCTACCAACTCCATGAGCGTATTTTATTCAAAGCATGCAGTAATTTATTTCGATCAATTAAATTTTCCAGCGAGGCAATATCATTTAAATTTAAAATTATTCCATGTTTTGTTATACATAGTAAATAAAGTTTCATAATAAGTAATACTTAATGAACTGCGCGAATAAGTAAAGCTCCTATGTACAATAATAGTACCTAATATATAAAGTAAGCATTTACATCTCTCTGACTTATTAAAAGCGTTTCACATTTCCAAAAACAAAATGAAGTTAATTTAAATAAAATGCTTTTTCATTACTCCTAGTAGGTACCGTCGTTACTTTCAAGCAAAACATCCTCAGGCGTCTCTTGTTGTTTATTTTGAAAGTGAAACTAACCAAACGTAATATGTTGAATAAAGACAATAATATGCTGATTTCAAAAAGTAAAGACTAAGGAGAATTTCAGCGAAATCTCTTCTTCGCTAAGTATACTTATTTCTGAAAATATGTCTTAAGCATAAGTAGTAAACGTAACAACAGTAAAATCCCAATTTAATTCAGTCTGAGACGATGTACGAGTATAATACAATTCGTTATTTTGTATACCTACATAGAGATAGATAGAAAATCTACTCCGAAGGCGATACTTTGAACATAATACTTTTTAAAGTCAAGGTGTATGGAATTTAAAACTCTGATCTTTACATCTTTTGTTGTCTAATAAAGAGGTTTGTTAGGTTTCTATTCCTTTTTGAGTAAAATTTTGTACACGAAATTTGTAGTTAATTTTAAGTACTTTCATTTTACTTAAAAAATAACTTCCATAAGTTGACAGTTTTGGAGTTCTAATGAAAAATTCGCATTCATGAAATTTTGTTGGCAAACCTCGATTTCAGCACCCCCAAAAATATCTAGAATAAAATAAATCCAGACTACTGGAAATGCACCTAGACTGGACTATCTGCACCAAATCCATGACCTTGAATTAACTTTATAATGATAAAATAAATATAATAAAATGCAAATGCATTTTATGGCAACCCATTAATTTTAACATATCTGCCTGGCATTGTATTGGAGAATGTAATAGAAAGAAAATGCTTTGTTTACGCCGGCTTCAAATTTATCCCTTAAAACAATTTTACATTGCAGTTTGACTTTCGGCATATTGTGTGCGCCTTTTGCTTCATATTTGTTTTTTTTTAACATAATACCACTCCAACTTGTAAGATGGCTGAGATCACTCGCAGACGAGTGTATAGCCGTAAAGAATAATAGAATATAATAAAATAAAATGCTTTGATAGGAAGGACTCTGTCGTCTTTAATTTTCCACACAGTCACATTATGTTTGTAGGTGAGTATATAGGTAGTTATCCTATAAAGAAATGATAAAATAAAACAGTCGTGTTGCAAATGTAAACGTTTCTTACAGATTAGTTTGTAAAGCTGCTTTAAATTATTAAACAACATCGTCTCTGCGCTTTTGATATCGTTTCACGTTTTACGTACTTCAGTACCCAAAGTAGTGACTCGTCTTTCGTCTTAGAAATAATAATTCTATTTAAGGCCTTGGCACCAAGAATGACAGCACAGTCTTTTCCCACGGCATTAAGGTTCAAAATCGCGTGGCAGTCGCATGATAAAATTGTAAAAATAGCGTTTTTTCCATTTCTTGGGGTTAATTTTGCGTCTATCAAGAAACTTTTACGGTTATTCCCTAGATTTTAATGCATATTAACAGTAAGCACAAAAAAAAATTACTCCGCACTTTCGGGAAACGAGTTTCCGTCTTTCGGAAAAAAAGGTCACAGGTTTTTTTCAAAATGTTTTTTGAGAAATCTATACAAGATACAAAAAAAAATTACGGTTATTCCCTAGATAAGTGTTCAATTCATCTACCCTTTTTTGTTCCAAAGCATATTTAGTAACGGTTGTCGAGATATAATGTCTCCCGTTTTTTAGAAATTTTTGAAATGTCGCGTCGGTATGCATACCTACTCTTGAGAAACATTCAGATAGATCTGGAATTTACTTATTCTGTTTGCTATTATCTACTTATAGCTATTACAAATTTAAACGCTTAATCAAATTATGTAAGTAACATCTCAGTTACGTACTAAACTAATGATTCTAATTGACTCATTTTACAGGAAAACGTAAATATTTTATAATAAAGCGAAGAACTATCCGAAATATTGTCAACAGTAACTTAATTCTGAAATGTAAATATTATTTTGTTTAACTTTGTACTGCCTAATCAAAAGGTTTTCAGAAAATTTTAACACCTTTTTGAATCGTATTGAACTATGATTATTAGTAGAGACCGACCGAAGGTTCGGTTTCGGTTTCGGTTACGGCCAGTTTCGGCCAAAATTACCGGTTTCGGCCCTAGTTTCGGTTTCGGCCAAAAAACGGCCGAACCTTCGGCCAAACCGAAACTAGCATCCGTATTATGTCGGGCATCGTCGGGAATCTTCGGAACAGATTCACACTGTTTGTTATGTATTCTGTACACTAGAGTCCTTTTTTTATTTCACAGAAGTGAACTAGATTTATATGACTACCTATATACTTGCATTTTCAAAAAAAAATTGCCTGCGGTTCTTCTTCTTGGTGACTTTTTTGTGAAAATACTCATAATTATTATTGTACAATTCTATATATTCCGTTACTTAACCTCCCGAAAAAAATGCATTTTTATGCCCCTTCCTAGTTTTACCGATGCCCATGAATACATAACTGAGAAGGTTGATGCATGGGCGTCATCAGAAGGGGGCAGGGGGGGCAGCTCCCCCTCCTAAAGATTGGAATAGGTATATATTTTTTCATAGTAAATGATAAAACCTCACAAAAAATCACATTATTATACCACACGTTTTCTCATCATATCATAAATTTTCGTGAATATCCATCAAAATACAATCATTTAAAAAAAAAATTGCCTGCGGCGCTATTCTTTGATGCTTTTTTATGAAAGATATTTCATACATATTGTTGTGCAAATTATTATACATACTTCCAAATAAACCAAACCACATCACGACCTTCTTCATTATGTATCACAAAAAATTCCGCCTGCGCCTGCGGCGCTGTTTCGGTACGCTTTTTTCATACTATGTCGAATTTTTCAATTTTTGTTGCCCCCCCCCCTAGCTCCGAGGCTGGCGACGCCCATAGGCTGATGTACTCGTACATAAGTTGTAATTGAATGGGTCGGTTCCTTTCTTTTGTGCTTAGATTGAGTTCCAAAAATGAAGTAATTTCCTAATAAATCTCTTAGGGAAACACTAGATATCAGGGTACCTACCTATAATTTTTTTTTTTAATTATAACTGAAATTCCTAAGTTTCGGTTTTGGTTTCGGCCGAAACTAGAAGGGGAGCCGAATATTCGGTTACGGTTTCGGTTTCGGCTGAAAATCCAGTTTCGGTCGGACACTAATTATTAGCTTCATGCTGTTGATTATTACCTAATCATTATAATTCTTTTTCTCTAGTTATATATTTTATATATGTATTTATCAATATGGCTAAGTTTTATCTAGAAAAGTATTCTTTCTCCATAATTGCTAGGATATTTTCATCTCATTTTAATAATATTATTGACTAATTCTCTAGACTTTTTTGTTTTTCTGATATTTAAGTTAGAATCTTGATAAAAATGATTAATTTTATATATACTTGAATTATTTTTGGTGTTCAAATCGTTCTTGTAGAGCGTTGGATTTTTTCTACATTCCGTAGTATACAATGCAGTATTTCTACAACAATGTAGAAATACTTACTGCATTTTATAAATACCTACTGTCAACAAAAGAGGACCACAATTACCATTCTTTTAATATATCCATTGTGAAAAATCGTATCTAAATGCTTATTTGTTAGTAAACGGGCTAAGAAATTATAACAGGGATGGCATTTTGTAACTCTACTCGCTCGCTATGCGACGTGAATACGACTAATTGTTTGTATGTCGTATTCACGTCGCATAGCGAGTATATATGAGTTACAAAATGCCATGCCAGATTCAATATAATAATGATGAACCTATGTACGGAAGTAAATGTAAATAACCGACTTGTTGTCTTACATGAATAATAAGGAAAAGATATTAAATATTCATCCTTTAACTTTATTATAATGTATTAATTATTCTTGGAATAATGAATGCAAAGGAAACTCAAGGATATTCTCGAAGTATATTTTCGTATCATAATAATTTCTTATTTACTGTTTATAATATAAAAAATAATGGTTTGTGTTTTATAAATCTTCCATCAACATGCCGTCTTTATGGATCGTCTTAAGTGAAATTTATTGTCATAAAACTTATTGTAGTCCATAACATTATCCCCCACATTCTCTAATCCTCTTCCTTCTTTTCATTCTTTATAATATTATTATTATCCTATATATATATTAGTTTTATGTTTATTATTATTTTTTCATAAACGAATTCATTTTTGGGTTGGTCTCCATGGAATGTCAGTTTAATAAAACTTCTTATTTGTTTTGGGTTACGCGGATCTTTTCGTTTCTTTTTATAGATTTTTCTTACACAGTCCATATTAAGATATTGTAAAGAAACGTCCAAGTGACGAGGCTTGCCAACTTCCATTTTTTCTATCCAAATTAATCAAAACACATCGAAATGTGAGCTGTGTTTGTAGAACTCCTCATAATTGTTCTTCTGAAATCTGAATTGAGAAAGTATTGATAGAGATGTGTTGATGGTACAAAGATAAATGTTGTATGGATGATGCATAGCAAGAAGGAGAGTTGTTTTAAGAAAACATTAAAAGCGTTAAACTTAAATTGAGTTGAACGTAGCGGAATAGTGAAATAGGATTAAACTATGGGGAAAAGTTTTCAGATATCCATCCATCTATTCCCTATTCCATGTTACGTACGACAATCATCTATATAGGTACTTACTTAACTTGCTATCAATTCTCTTACTCTTTTACTTAAATATCGTCTTTAAATCTCTGAATGTAAATGTGATTTTCTATTGTCTATCCAGGGAAAGCGTTAGAAAAAGAACACTTCAGTAACTCCTCCGTTTATTTTATAGATTTCACTATTCTAACAATATGTTTTTTGAATTTGCATATATCCTTATTTTTGCATCTACAACTGCATTTTTTTAGAATCTAGATGTACTGTACACTGTACATTTGTACAGTACGTTTCGATAAGATACAAGCACGTATGTATGTGAACTTTGCCTTCATCATCACACCGTGAACAGAGAATAATAAATGTTCCCACAGTGATATTTTAAACTTTATTTTGTGATATCACGACCTACACCGGAGACAAGCTTCATTCAAAAGTCTTTTAAGCGATTAGTTTTTAAAACTATCTAACATCTGTCCGTTTAGGTATAAACTGATAACCCACTTGGATTAGGCAATGATAACAAGCAGATAAAACAACAAATTAATCTTCTAGATTTGCTGTGCCACCACAACAACATCGTTATGTTTTAATCCAATGGGGATATAAAGGTACCTTGTGTAAAAAAATACATAAACCCATTATTCTTAAATGAAATTTCATTGTTTGCGACAGTATTGTTTATTCATTACGAGGCGCTCATGATTCAAGGAAACATTTTCTGTGTTGGTTTCACCCCAGTAAATCTCATTTCAATTGCGGATTACAATATAATCTAGCAATTCCATGCGCCGCCTCTGGGGCGGGCATTTACAAGCTCTGATACATATAAACCTAATACATTATTTACTACACATATTATACTACACAATGTACATACACGTGGGATAATACACATCATAAATATATGAAAGCTCGCATTGTAATGTAAATCATACACGTGATCCTGTCTTTAATGAGTTGATTGAATCGAAACAAAAAGGCGAAAACGGGAGCAGCTATATTAATCATAATGAGTAGCTATATACTTTCTATACCTACTGGTACATACGAGATGCGTATTTGCATACAGCTACAAAAAATCACTGAGCAGGACAGCTGAGATGGCTACGAAGCAGGGATATTGCGAATCTCATTTTTGCGACATCCGCGAATACGGATTCGAGTATTTGCAACACCTTCGATACAGAGTAGGGTAAATAACTAACTGTTTGGTATATTACTACATCGAAAAAATAACTCTTTTTACGTCCTATCCGATAAAATAATTTCGTCAAATCATCGAATACGCATGTTTTCGTTTCAATCCCATTAGATTAATATAATAAATATCCACAATTCATACAAGTTTGTAATAAATGTTTTTGATTATTTATATACCTAAGTTAGATGTATGGACCGTATAAAAAAATAATTAGGATGATCTAACTAGGAAAAGAAGAGGCAGTTTAAATAAGTTTAAGGATTTACTCCATATCGAAGGAATTATATATCTAAAAATATATACTACTCAACTAGGCGTAAGTAAGTCCAAATTAAATTAAAAAAAAAATACCTACGCAGAATATACATAGTAAAGATTATAATTTTGCGTGGGTTAATCTTCTTATGTTAAAATCGATTTTACTTACCAGAAAAATAATGAATGAATTGCAGTGGGCAGACTCCTACGTAATAATTTTATTAAGAACCTTATAGGAGATTGATTGAGTACCTCAATATTAAAAGGTTTTTTTTTGTAATCATCAAGGAAAATCGAGAAATAAAATTGAAAAATTTTCAACGGTCACCTATTTTTGGTATAAATAAATTAATATTTCTTAACTTTTGTTTGATTATACATATAAATTTTTACTTTCTCGCGAGGTTACACGAATTACTATGAAAGATTTTTAGAGTTACTACTTCTCACATATATACCTTAATTTTCATACCATTTCAGGAACGCAAATTTTGTCGTAAGAACTATGTATGGAGAAACAGACTCATGCCCAACTCCAAGGCATATCTACCTACATGTTCATAAATATTTTGGTGGTAACTAGGTTGAAATCTACGCCTTATTTTTAAAACAAATTTCATAGCTTTCTGCGTAAAATATGTGCAGATATTAAATTACGATTTGTTATTATTTAACCAGACCCAGATTCATAAAAAGCAGTCACGATCAATATTGGTCTTTTAAGATCCTGTGTGTAATGGAGTATTTTAAGATTTTTGTTTATAGTGAATTAAACTTCGAGAAAGTGGATTAGGTACTTTGCGAATAAAAAATAAAACCAGCATAATGTTTTTTGACGTCATATATCCTAAAGCTTTTATATCCTTTTTCTTGCGAGGCTTTGACTATATTTATGTTATAGTATAATATTCTTGCTTCCACTGTACCTATAGATGACACCCAATGTAATGTCAACAGTTCAGTGGCTGATTCCATATACCTATCTATAACATTATTGTGACATGGGTTGTGTCTCAGCACTTCTCAAGCCAGTTGACGCAAAGACATAGATTTTTTTTAAAGATGGAAGTACTTACAATCTTTTAATTATTCAGTTCATATCTACGGCTGAATATTATCTTCTAATCGAAAATGTAAGCTTCTTTACCAATATTATAGTTCTTGTTATCTAGTCAGGTGTTTTTTCTTCGCTCAAATCTTAAATTAATATAAATCCTACCTATATTTTTACCTAAACCTATACAAAATAACGATTTATCATTTCGTTGTATTAACGCTATGTTATAAATATTATGTAAGTTATGTATAATAAATAAATAAAGAAGAGTTACTTATTTACTTTTTGTGTCCGGTCTTAAGTCTACCACTCCAATAAACTGCAATTTTTATCACCTTGTCATTGGCCACAATCAGGTCCCCAAGTGTACAGCCCTCCTCCATCAGTGGGCACATCAGTAGGTGGCTGTCATCCTGGGTTTCGCCACAAACGCAAGTGATGTCTTTATCCGAGGAGAGGTACCCCCATTTCTTGAGGTTCTTTTTACATCGTGTGACACCAACTCTCAGTCCGTTGAGGGTAGTCCACTCGCGGCATGGGAGTTGTTCGCCCAGTCGTGTACCCTCTTGTAGGAAGTAGCCTAAATAAAGCTATTGCTGGACCTGAGTCGCGACGTAACAGGCTGATGTTGATGAAGATGAATAAAGAAGAGTTTAATGAAATAAATAAGTAGTTTTACTCATCATGAATCTCACGAGATGATTTGATTTTAATAACATCCCGAATTGTAACTTGAATGAATAAGTTTGAGAAGTATACTAGATACCAATTTGATATAATGGATATTGATAGACTGAGAATATTGAAGGGTTATTTGATATATAAACATATGTGTTTTATCAGCAATATTCGTAGGAGAAGGACTTGTTTTTTTATATCGAGTTACATTTCACTTGAATTTGGAGAAAACACGTTAACCTAGATTCTAACCTCGAGAAAATTACGATCGTTTTGTTTCGGATTATAATAGGTATTTGACGCACTATTAATAGGCATTTTTATACATTTTTTTGTTATTCAATCAATATTTCCAAGTAAATTTCATCTTTATTCCTCTTACAACACAGCAGCTTTTAGTTGGACCTAATAATGAAAATAATAGTTGCAGAGGTATAAAATGTTTATTTAATTCAAATTAGTACGAAGCGCTTATGAATATTATATAATTGACCATTTTGTAATAGTGTAACCTACATACCTACACAAAATAATCATTATTTAAATTTCACATAAAATTATATTAGATTTTTAAGTATTTCAATAGGGTAGGTATCACAGGAATACAGTAGGAATGAAACGGTTTGGTGTGTAATATTGATAATGTTACTTTACGATCCAATGACTTTTTATATCGCTTTTACTGTGTTTAATATTTTAATTATAATTTTAAAAGCCTATTGAATAAAAATGTTTAAGCCGGTATTGTAGTAGAATTATATAGATTATAATAATGCAATATCCGTGTAAAATTTAAAGCCGGACAAACACTTCCTGAATTCGGGAGAATGCAAACATTGAGTCTGTGCAGAAATAATTTAATGAGTATTTAAACTATATACTGCATCTATGGGCTTAGATAACTCGTATTCGAATGGAGAACTTCACAAAGTAGAAAAAGAGAAATAGTACATGTATATCTTCTCAGTTTTTACTATATTCTAGAACTGAGATTTAGGTGGAGGCTAAAATAATATTTTATGGATGGTCATTTTCAGTAGGTACTTCAATGAGAGGACTTAATTATTTCAGTCCAACAGTTAAACCAAAACCGACCATTGAATATATTTTTATGAAAATGTTTGCTAGCCGTGTTAAAATTTTATCTTCAATTAAGAGCTTTGACATGTTTTTGTATTTTATCTGGTACAAAACACTCTACAGCGTTTAGAGGTGTAAAATTTAAATCTATGTTTTCGAAACACATTGATCGATAAAAATCGCATCATAAGTGATTTGTTTGGGTGTCTCTTATGGCATACAAAATATTTCTTCATCTTAGAGAATGCAGACTGAGAAATTTTAGGAAGTTTTAAAATAGATCCATTTATATTTTATTTTGGTTGTATGATGTTATCTACTGGGCAATGTTCTTACTTATTACCTGCACCTGTTAAATATTTTATATTTTAATTTCAATTTATGTATTTTGTTTAACATAATATTACAGTACAATATTTCTTATAACTATTACATATACCAATAGGTTATCATTACTATTCTCCAAGTAATGCAAGACTTGTGTGTGTGAGATGTGGGAATTCAATATAAATGTTAATCCCTGGCTATGTTGGGGTCGAGGAAACGACTTTGTAATTTTATCAAAAAACCCTGGCTTATGCAGTTTTTATGCCCTCGGCCAGACAGTCGTCCCTAGTCTTTTCTGACACCTTTCTAACAGTAGATTCACCCAGCTGTAATTAGGACTTAGGATATATTATTAGGATAAGTCTCTCCGTAAACTTCGGCACTTTTATTAAATTTTAAATTAAATATTTTTGTTTATTTGTTTTAACTAAGCATCCCTTTGATAACACTAGTAACCTAATCCACGTAATAAATTTTAATTATGAGAATCAGGAATCAAAATGTTGTTATTAACACTGAAAGCTTATTAATGGAATGATTCCAGCACGTGAATGGTCAGACGATATAAAACGATGAAATAATAGCGAACGTAAAAATCTATTATTAACTCTATTAGAATTTAGTGGACAGTAAAGTTAGTAGTGGTGATTGAAAGGTATAGGGATTAATAATTTGATGATTGCTAATATTAATAAAAATATGGATTCAAAACGTAACTCGAGATGATGTTTCCGACTGCAAAAAACCTCTTGTGATTCGCTATGGAGGGACGACTTTTGACGACGTGATTTGTACCCAAAGGAATATTTATTTTTTATCTGTTTTAACCATATTAACTTAAAAAAACTGTGTACAAAATGTAGAAGATTCAATGTTTCACAAAAGGAATTCTTGCTTTCAGACTAAAAATAAACTTTAATAATTTACTAACTGCTCATTCCTCAGAAGTTCAATATGGCATAGATGCCCCAACTTCATCTATAATATTCTTCAGACTTGATCATTGTTGTTTATTGTTTATTGTATTTAAGCATACGTAGGTCCAAGTCGGGCACAACCAAATATTTTCTTTCTGTCACTTGCATTTTTCACTAACCACCAGTCTATTCTACCTGCAACTAATATTAGTAATCTTATTAGGTTAGGTCGCCAATTCATCTCATTTGCGGTTTTCTGTCCGTTTGTTGTCCACGGTTTCCATATAATAAGTGTCGTTCCTGCACAGATCGTTCTTTAACATGAATAATGTTTTTGAAAGAAATCGTTCACAAAAATATACCATGACATCAAAATACAATATAATAATAATAGTAATTGGTCAATTTTGGGCGCCGTTTAGCGATAAAATCGCCCCAAGGGCACCTTACATTTTTCTTTATCACCATATAGGATCGTTTCAAACAGAAAAAAATGATAGATTCAATCACCACATAGGATCGTCACAAACAAAATAATAAAAATGTATCTAATCAGTTTTGGCTAACTCCCGTCATTGGCTGAACAGTGACGGACCCGTAGGTAAGCACAAATAGGTGAGTCTTCAGCAACCTCCTGAACTCCTCCAGGCTCTTGGCATACCTAACATCTACTCGTATATGATATGATTGATTCTTAAACACAATATAATCAATATAATATAATATGATTAAGCACGTTGAGGCTGTCCTCAGTAATGAATACAATTCTACATTACAATAATAGCAATGAATTATTGAACGTGACGTTTATATGTAAATTATCCGTAGTTAAGTAGTGTCTACATTATTATCTAGACATATTTGTATGTTAGGTACAAGTATATATCATTATTTAGGTTTCTGCTATACCTAGATACTTTAACATGTTATGGAATTTTGATATCGCAATATAATTAATGTATTGCATTACTGCTTTGCGCGTTTATATTATGACCTGTACTGAAACTTTCTAAAGGTTTCTCACCCGAAACACGAAGATAAAATGCACACGAAAAACGCCCTTATGTATATCGCCATAAGGGTCATTTTCCATAAACATTTTATCTGCGTGTTTTGGGTGAGAAAGCTTACAAAGTACCCCCCCTGATGTGTTACCATAGATTACATTTAGAACTACTGCTGTGTATAATAATAATAATATTACTACTAGTGGATGTAGGATGGACGAGCTTGTAGATATAATTCACCCCCGTGGAAACAAAGCATGTGTTAGAACGCAGGGTTGAAATATAATTGACACGTTGTAAAACACACCTTTAAATTATTGCTTCAATGCTACCAATAAAGAAAATGTTGTGGTAAGCAGTATAGACCGGTGAAATAACATTAAAAACGGGGGTATAGCGCGGTAGATAATTGTCGGAAAGCTGGAAACTGTTGTAATCCCTTCATTAACACGCAAAGAAGTTTTCTTGAAGTTTGCACCAATTTTCCGCTTGTGCTTAGTACAGGGTGACCCATAAACCGAAAAAATTATGTAATTTTTTCAGTTTTTCAGTAATAACTATAATAGAAATAGAAAGTATAATATAGAGAAATTATTCTAGATAAATTGTGAGATAAATATTTTTTTTGCTAACACTAACCGTTTAGGAGATATTTTAATAAAACCAATGAATGTAAAAAAAATACTCTTTTCGATATAAAATATTAGGCAGTAGCGTAACAGTATTAAAAACCAGATTTTACTTGACAAAACTATACACTAATAAAATGAAATCTTAAAATTTAAATTAGCTTACCTTTGACATATCTAAATCTATCATTTAATTAATTTCTTCATTTCACTCGTCTCTCTTTAAACACCTGTGCACCCTGAACTGTCTGCCGTAGGTCTATGTAAACTTTTAATCATAAGTTTGAGAAACTCGATTCATAATTAAATATGATTAGTGAAATATTACCGTAGATACCTGAGTTGGGGAGTTATTCAACAACAAAAGTGAAAAATACGAATATTTCAATTTGTTCCGAAAATTAATATGTACTTGGCAGTGTCTGTATCACAATAATTTTTGAGGTACAAAGAAGTATTTGTACTCAAACGACGCAGAATATTATGTACTTTAATTTATAAAAAAGACACCATTTTCCTAGAAAGCATCGTTTAGAAGTTATTACTGAAAAACTGAAAAAAGTACATAATTTTTTCGGTTTATGGGTCACCCTGTACTTAGCACAAGCGGAAAATTGGTGCAAACTTCAAGAAACCTTCTTTGCGTGTTAATAAAGGGATTAAACAGTTTCCAGCTTTCCGACAATTATCTACGCTACAAAGCTAAATTTCCTAGGCTAGTATTGCATGTTTCTGTATTTTACTTATGCGTTACCTTGTACTGGATTCCTAGTGGTGATAAGTAGAATGTCGCATGCATTTAATCAATTATTGTTAAAGAACCAAATCTCAGTGCTAAAACAGGAACTTGAGAGGATAAACATCAAACGCTGTAGGCAAGAACATCTTGAAAATATTGTTTTATGAATAATCTAACAGTGAAAATAATGTTTTAGTAATATGAGCATTGCTTCTTTGATAATCATATGAAACACAAGTCAACTATGTATTTAATTATTTATGAAAATCACAATTTATGTTTTGTTTTTTTGTGAGACCATCGGAATTTTTCGACATGTCAACGAGCAGTGTGATGATAGAAGGTCCATCCTTTGCTGTATATCTGTTGAGATGTAACTACTTTTGTATTTAATTCATTATTTAGTTGACATAAATACACTTCCTCTTGCAATGAGATTACAAACGGATCTACTTACATTCATACGAGTATTATACTTATTCAGTTTGTATGACCCTAAAGACGAGGTCCATACTCCATGCGGGAGTATTTCCCCATTGAGAACGGCAACACATGCCACAATAGAATCATTTTTCACTTCAGACCTTCGTGTCATAATGAATGTAGATGCAATACTGCAAACTTCATGCAATATCTACACCTACGAGATACCTACCAGTATTCCGGAATGATATCCACTGCTATATGATACGAAATATGTACAGTACATTACATACTCTCAGAGCTGGGCAGAAAAGCGTTAATCCGTTAATCGTTAATTAACGAAGTTAACATTTTGGTTAATAATTTAACGCTTTTCTCACCTCTAAAAATAGTTAACGGATTATTTAAGTTCCACTACATTTTACTTCCGTTAATTGAGTCCGTTAATATTCTATTGTTTGCATAGACATCATCCGCCGGCGACGCTAGCATTAGAGAATCCAAGGGTTGTATGGGGTTACGTGTGGTATCGTATGTAGTTCTATTCCATGCCATTTAACCGCGATTTTTTAAATTAAGGCTTTAACGGAGTAACGTTAACTTCCGTTACGTTTTTCAAAAACTAACGCTTTAACCATTAAAGAAGTTAACTTTTTAGTTAACGGATTATCGATTAACGAAGTTAACTTTTTGATTAACGGTGCCCACCTCTGCGATACTCTATATGAAGTGTTGTAAATAGTACTACGGCAGAAGAACCTACATTAATAAATTACATTCAGAATTTTTCATTTGATACTCGTATAATACAAGGCTTCTCTTTTCATTGCGTCAGATCACATTTTTCAATTCTCACCCTGAAAAACGTCGTATGGAACTTGTTAAAAGAATAAAAATATAGCTTACAAAATTCACCTTTGCCTAATGGGAAGCACATCAGTAAGGCCACCAAGACTCGGCATTTAAATTTGCTCTGATTTCCTTGCCCTAGGAACATATACATACGAGTATATCCTCTTCTTTATACTTTAGAGCCCCTTCGATCTATTTTACACTAGTTTTCTTTTTTTCCTTGCCCATGCTTTTCTTTGGTCGCGACGGGGTTATAATTAAGCGATCCGATCCATGT
Source organism: Ceraclea dissimilis (assembly GCA_963576895.1). Classification (NCBI taxonomy): domain Eukaryota; kingdom Metazoa; phylum Arthropoda; class Insecta; order Trichoptera; family Leptoceridae; genus Ceraclea; species Ceraclea dissimilis. The sequence goes on from OY756364.1 coordinate 14,382,050, forward strand.
GAGTGCTGAAAAAACCCGCAAAATCTTTTTCATTACACAATACCTATTCTGAATACGATAAAGTTAGAGAAATAGAAAGATGTGGCAAAATATACCTACAATGCACAAAGCGACACACTATAAATAAAAATACAATAATTCATTCTTTACTCGGCGCTTTTCACGGTTTAACGAATATTTACATAATATTATGATAAACTACTTACTTGGATTGTTTAATTGTGTGCTCCCCTGTCCGCTGCAACACTTGCATAAAGACTTAGTGGCGTGTCTCTTGAATTATGCAAACAACACCGCATCCATTTGATCAGCTAGTTGTTGGTTCTGGAAGTAGACAGTAGACACCCAGTAGTAGACGCAATATACTACGGTTATTTATGAGTGATACTAAGCTGTTGTATAGAGTAGTTAGTAGTAGGTTTAATACAAGCAATAATAACAGGGATGTTTGTTATTCTGACCATTTACTCAGCGGTATGTAATAATTCCGAAGGAGAATATATATCTTCATCACATAAGTCGCAGGCTGTGTGGGAAATTCTGTTATATTTGATTGGTCCTGGTTTGTTATGAACTTAAACTTATTCAGATTCAATGTATATCTACATATTTATTTTCGTAACATGGGTTAGGTATCAATGTTTCTTATAGTAGGTAAACCTCGTAGAATGTCGCTCGCCTAGAAACACGAGTGGTAGAAGCTTATCGGGAGTGGAGAAATCAAAACTGAATAAGATGAAATCGAACTTACGCTGCCCTTTATATATAAGTCGTTTTCTTGATAATTAAAGAAATGGATACCTAATGTGAAGGTTGTTTTCAATTGTTTTGCGTGTAAAGTTTCGATCCACTTTCGATCCTTTCCAGAAGACATCCGAAGATAAGAAATAATTTCACTCTAATACGTATTTGAAGTGTTGGATTTCGGCCAATATTCTATCATAGTTTTCATTGTGTAATTAGTTCAGCGCAACGATTGTTCATGATTGGTGGTCTGTATGCCAGACAGTGGCGTAGCGTGGGTTTGTGCCGCCCGGGGCGGAGGCAAAATTTGCCGCCCCCCCCCCATAAAAAACTCATTATTTTTTTCATTTTTTTCATGCAAATATGACCTTGTGCTACTACAAATGTGAACAGCGCCGCAGGCGACTTTTTTTGACACTGTGTGAAAAGGGTCATGTAGTCAAGGTCGTTTGATTTATTTTCTGAAAATAAACGTAACCCAGAATTGCGCCGCAGGCGAATTTGTTTTAGAAAATATGTGAAATAATAATCCTAACTGCTTAAATATTGAACCTAAAACTTTTTGGATGAAGGATCATCTGAAATTATAAATAAGCGACGGGCCGCAAGTAAAATATAATTCTAGATTATATAACAGGGTTGGTATAATGCGCCGCAGGCGAAATTTTTATAGAGAATTCGGCTAAGTGATAGGATCAACGCAACAGATTTAATTAGCGCCGCAGGCGATTTTTTTTTACCAAACAATGTAGTAGTTTTAGAAAATTCATGTCATGATGAGAAAACGATGCAGTAATAATGTGATTCTTTGGAAACTAGTTTTATATAAAGTGCTGTCACTTGTTTTGGGGGGTAATCCGCCGTCTGAATCCGCTAATGAGAAGAATATAATTTTTGAGTTATGAATACTCTGCAGTTGCGGCCTTTTCTGAAAAATGCCGCCCCCGTCCTTGCAAATTCTGAAATCTGCCGCCCCTAGGCCGACAGTCTAGGGGCGGCAGTTACTCTTGAAAAACTAACAGACAGATGAAAGTTTTAACACAAGAACAGACGCAGGAACTTTGCTTGTTACGATGCAGTCATTTTTTTTTCAAAATGCCTCCCCCCGTCCTTGTATATTCTGAAATCTGCCGATAGCCTAGGGGCGGCAGATTTGTGAAATTAGCCTAGTGCAAGGTGTACAGGAAAGTATTTGGGTTTGTGTATGCTAGCCTAGATTGTTTAAAAAAAATCCCGAAAATGCCGCCCCTTGAAAAGTGCCGCCCGGGGCGGCCCGCCCCCCCCACGCTACGCTACTGATGCCAGATGTCGTGTCTCCGAAATGTTCGTGAAGGGACTAGTATCAGGAACGTCGGTGAGCTCTTCTGGACTGCGGCAGATAGGGATGCTTTCTCCAGAGTGATCGCCAAAGTCGGGGGGACTCGATAGGGCACGAAGAGAAGAAGAATTATGTACATACTAGATGTGGATTTTTTTTTGTGGATATTTAATAAAAAGTCATTTTAGGCAACACGTCTGCTACACAGGTGCTCTTAATACACCTAGGCATGTTTCATCATCAAAGTGGTACTATCACCCCAGTGCAGCGGCGGTGAAGTAAGTCTGTCATATGAATTGTGTATAATACTTCCTCTTAGTAGTTGCACTCTTCCTTTAGCATTGCGACTACATTGCAATGCATCATACTCGTAATATTCTTTATACAGTGGATGTCGTTTATTATTCAAACAAATTTGTGTAGAAGGCTATTTATAATTTTGAATAATTTATTCCGAATCCAAAGAGACCAATCTCAGAAAATAGCCATAAGATAATAACAAACACATTAAGTACACCATTCGATGTCTTTTCGTTTCTCTGACTCATTTCGACAACCTACTCATAATTCAATTTATTGAACATTTCAAGACGCCATTGTTGCAACCAATACCAATTTCTAGGACTGTAGGTGAAGAATTCAGTTTTAATCAACGTATGTTTAAGCCTAAAATACACTTCTTCTTCATGAATCTACTGCTTGCATTTTTATAACATCTCAAACTATTCCGGATTTCGAGTGTAATATTTGGGCCACCTGTATACTCGTTGTGCATCTACAGCAGTTTTTAGAATAATGTTAATCATATTATTAAAATATCACCGTTCTCGTTCAAAGAAAATGATTACCAAAAGCAGAACATTTATCTATATCCGATATATGGATGAATAAATTCTGCTTTATTCGTGTAGACTGCTGGTTCTATTAAAATTGATTTAAGCCAATCCTTGATAGAGGTTCATATAATTGTTACGAGAAGTGATATTAAACACATATCCGGACTTTCAAGTGTTTGTAATTTATTATTTTCCGGCATATTATTGTGTAAAACTTGTTATGAATTTAAAGTAATTTTGCTAGTAGTTAAAATAAACAGTAATTACTGTATGTACGAGCATGATGTTAAATACAAATGTACTCGTATTTCAAGAGTTTTCATGACTCACGTAAGCTTAGAATATAAATCATAGAACGGAACACAATAATTGGACATTTTCTTGTTACCCACCTACTAGTGGGATCCGGTGAAATATCTATACCTACCAGTGGCCAAGGGTGGATTTCTGCAGAAAGGGGTAGGTTCGCGCCTGAAACCTACTAATCAATTTCAAAGTTGAAATATTTCGTAAGACCTGTTGAAACACAAAGATAATAATCACTAGGTACATTGCGTACCTACATGGTATGGAAGAGTCGTACTTGTACAGTTGTACATACTTTTTAATTAATGATTAGTTTCTTTTATTCTTTAATTTTCAATATCCTGAATATAATTACCTTTATTAAAACATTTTCTTAAAATAATTAGCATTTATCAACTTCTTCTAGTATAGCTAGTTTAATTGAAGTTTAGAATACTTGTTTCATATTTATGGTTCACAAAAAGATAACAATATTATGGTAAAAAGTGTAGTTTAATCCATCACATCCGCATATAATACTCGTATTTAGATAGTACGTGTGTGTCTATAAGGAAATTGTAAGCTTTCGTGATCTAAAGTAGGTATTTTTTGCACACCACAATGTTTCGTACAAATTATATCAAAGTATAGATACGAGAATTACTTAATCATGTTAGAATCCTTTTTTCTTAATATTTTCATCCAGAAATAGCCACTCTGATGTTCCTTGACGTAGAAATAGGTACTCGGGCTACCCATCTTCGTTGCTGGGTAATTGGGTATTGGACTAATGGAGTTTTTTTGCGTTACCCTTGCTTAGAGGAGGATTAGTCTCGGGAATGTATCATGTCATTGGTGATTTAGAGATTCTGGTGAGATAGGAAATGCTGTAATACGTAAGGAAAGGGTTTTATTAGGATCTGTTTTGTTATTAATTTTGTATTTTTCACATAGTAAATAATATTCAATCAATTGACAGTTGTTGTTGTTGATTGTGCATTGCTGCGTATTTTCGATGGGCTTATTTCATACAAAAAGTGGTTAAAGGTTGTTGGATCATAGTGAATCTATGTATGTTTCGACGCAGAAAAGTGCAAGGAACCTAGTGGTGCTAGTGAAATCTGAATTAAACTGTGTTTGTGAAAACTTTTACGGAAATTGTGATACAAGGCCGAAAATATTGTGAAAATATTGTGAAAATTATTACCGTGCTCTGAAAAAAATATTTGTGGAGTCACGACTGGTGTCTTTACACTAATCACGCCTGCCCGCACAAAAAACCTAGCGGGAGACATAACCTAAGGTACTTAGTTTTCATGAAAATACGGTTTTTCCACAGTGAAATTTTTTGGAAAATTCCAGTGAAAACTTTTATACATATCTTTAGACGCAGTTTCATGCGGACATTCCAATGGTGTTTTCTATTTTTTTGTACAATTGATTTTAAGCAAGATATGCCGAGTTAAAGTTTTGAAATATACATTTTTATGTGGTGCCACTTTATTGTCAAAGCTCTGTGTATGTGTTTGGTACCATTGAAGAGCCCATAAAAAACTGTACAAAAAAGTCAGTGGTCCCTACTATCTGGGGTGAACATTACGTGTGCTATAGCCAAAAACAATAATTTACCTAGTGTCTTACCGTACATAGTACTATACATACCTAACCTACCTAGGCCATAACTATACACAAGCATAAACCATGAATGTACAGTGTTGTACTTGCAACTGCAATATTGTCCCACCAGATGGCATATTATGTTGTCTATGCAAAAAATCATTCCATGCCGAGTGCATAAACAAGTCGTTGACCACTATCACCAAGATGAATAAAGATAAGAGACTATCATGGAAGTGCGAAAGATGCAAATTGCCTAAAGCTGCATCGGATAGACCTAACAATGTCGCGCTGTCCCCGCCTATTGAGGACGATTCTTTGAGATCTTTTCTACTGATCCTCAATGAAAGTGTCAACGACATCAAGGCGCAGGTGGCGCAAATGAACAGTAATATGGGAGAGGTATTTGCCAAGTTGTCAATCATTGATGAGATTATGGCCGAAAATAAATTACTTAAAGAAAAGCTTGACGTTCTGGAGAGGAAGATGAATACTTTTAGCGAAGGCAATAACATTGATGTTGATGTAATTTCTCACGAAATCGAGGAAAGGAACAGAAGAAGGAATAACATCATTATGTGTAATATTGCGGAGAGTACATCAACGAATGAGGCCGATATGCGGAATGATGACGGTAACAAAATCATTGGGCTCTTAAACCTCGCTAACAAATCCATTTCCCAAACATCTGATGTGAGGATATTTAGACTGGGAAGGCCGGACAACAATAAGCCGCGTCCCGTCAAAGTAACCTTTAAAGACCCAACCCACATCGGGGAAATATTTCGAAACAAACATCTACTGCCAAGGACCATCAAGATATTCAACGACCAGACACCAATGCAGCGCGAGACCTACAAGAGACTGAGACAAGAACTTGAAGAAAGAAAGCGGAATGGTGAAGTGAATATATATATCAAGTACGTCAACGGACACCCTAAGATTCAAACTTTGAGAGGCTCAAAAAACTGATGTGCTATTATCAAAACGTAAGGGGGGTAAGAACTAAACTAAATGATCTGCGTTTGTCAGCAAGCACTTCGGTGTATGACGTTGTCCTTTTCTCTGAAACTTGGCTTAAACCCTCTATTAAATCCTCTGAGTTGGGTTTTTCTGCATATAATGTGTATAGATGTGATAGGAGTGCATCCACTAGTACTAAGACTTGGGGTGGGGGAGTGATGGTCGCTGTTTCGAAGGGTATTCCGTCCAGTAAATTAAAAGTTGGGGGTAATAGAGTGGAACACATTTTTGTTTCATTAAAATTTTCCTCAGATCACCTCATTGTGGGCTGTACTTACATTCCATCAAAATCTGATTTATTGGTATATAGGGAGCATCGCGAGGCTGTTGAGCTTCTAAGGTCTAAATATCCTAAAGCAAAATTTCTTCTGTCTGGCGACTACAACCTGCCTCATGTGGTTTGGATGGACGGTGGATGCGATGGTGATGCATTTGCTGTGGCCATTAATGATCCATACTGTGAGAGAGCTTCGGAGATTATCGACATGTCGAGCTTCACTGGTCTACAGCAGCTGAATCAGGTGAGGAACCATAAAAACAGAATTCTGGACCTGGTGTTCTCATCGGCCGATGCGGTCGTCGTCGAGAGAGGTAAGTCTGAATTATTGCCACTTGACCAGAACCATCCTGCTCTTGAGATTTCTGTTGGCCTGGGAGCGGTTGAGGCCGTCAGGGAGGTCGTGACCATGCGGGATTTTTCTGGTGCGGACTATATTGGTATTTCAAATCACCTTTTAAGCGTCGACTGGTCATTCTTACAGACCCTCAGTTGTCTGGATGAGGTCGTCGATCGCTTTAATGTAATAGTAAACCAATGCCTTAACACATATGTACCGACAAAATGTTATAAGCCCTCGAATTTTCCGGCGTGGTTCTCGGCTGAGCTTAGGGGGCTTGTGGTGTTGAAAAAGATCGCTCACAGGAAATACAAGGAGACACAAAGTATCGACGACTATAACAATTTTACACAACTCAGAAGTAAGTGCTCCTCACTATCCAAGCAATGTTATAGACAACATGTGGACTCAGTTGAGTCAAGTCTCCCTCGATGTACCCAGAGTCTGTGGAAGTTTACTAACGCAATGAGGGACAGTCGTGACGGGATTCCTAAACATATGCATTATGGGGGAAAACATTCTGGTAATCTTCAGTGCACAGTGGACCTTTTCGCAGAGTTTTTTCAGAGCGTGTATAGTGACGAACTTGGTGCTCCCGTCCCGAATTTTTCTACGCATGATACAATAGACATCTCCACTATTCACGTCGGTTTGGCTGACGTGGAAAACGCAATGAACTCCCTTAAATGTTCATCGACATCGGGGCCCGACGGTATACCTAATTCATTTTTGAAGGGTTGTTCGCGGGCTCTGGCACCGGCACTTGTATCAATGTTTAATAGATCCTTATCGATGGGCGAATTCCCACAGGCGTGGAAATCCGGATTCGTAACTCCAATTTTTAAGAAGGGTGATAATACCGACATAGCGAATTATAGGCCTATTTGTATTTTGTCAGCCATCCCAAAACTTTTTGAGTCCATTGTCCTAGATAAGATTGGCAAATCCATTAATGCTGTCATAACAACAAGACAGCACGGTTTTATGCCGGCCAGATCAACGCAGACAAATTTGGTTTTGTATCACAGGTTCATATCGGATGTACTGTCGAAAAGTGGACAAGTCGACTCTGTGTACACCGACTTTTCAAAAGCTTTCGACACAGTCTCACACAGCGTGCTTTTGTCGAAGCTAAAAGGTTATGGAATTGATGGTGGTATCCTCCGATGGCTGGAGGGTTATTTGCGCGGTAGAACCCTAAACGTTAAACTGGAAGGCTTTGTTTCCTGCCCCATTCGTGCGACTAGCGGGGTTCCGCAGGGATCCCACCTAGGACCGGTTCTTTTTAATATTTTTGTTAACGACATTACTAGAATTTTCAACGATGATACGAACGTATTACTTTTCGCAGACGACTTGAAGATTTATGCCAGGATTAACAACTTAAGTGATTGTGAGCGGGTACAGGAGAACCTCAACAAATTGGTTGGGTGGTGTCATGATAACAGGCTTCACCTGAATCCCAGTAAGTGCCAGGTCATAAGATTTCATAGGACCAAAACTCATTGTATATACAATTATCATATTGACCACGTACAGTTGGAAACGGTTAAGATTATTAAAGACCTTGGCATTCTTTTTAGCGAAGATTTGTCTTTTAATCAACACTTGGACGAAACAGTTGGCCGAGCCATGAGAACGCTGGGTTTTGTGCTTCGTTTGGCAGCTGATATGCGAGAATTTCAGTCCTTCAAACTTCTGTTTACTTCCCTTGTAAGGCCACTACTTGAATACTGCACTGTATTATGGTCACCGAACTATGGAGTGCATATCCATAGTGCCGAGAGAGTCCAGCACAAATTTCTGCGTTTTATAAATTACAGAAAGGGCATTCCCATTGAAAATATTAACTATGAGTCTCTAATGGCTGAGCTTGGACTAGTTACACTCTACGATAGGAGACGATTGATGGATTTACTGTTTCTTTATAAGATGGTCAACAGTATAATCGATTGTCCGGATCTAGTTCAAAGTGTCCAGTACCGCGTTCCTTCCAGATACACCAGATCTACCTCCCTGTTTCACGAGTTCAATGCCTCTACCAACTATCATTACTTTTCGCCTATACTGCGTCTCCACCGATTGGGCAACGAGTTCTCTGGTGTTGCTGACATTTTTGCGGTAAGTCTCAGCTCATTCAAGCGTCTCATTCTGGAGTCTTTCCACAGTCCGTAGACATCTCACGACGTGTTCCTGATTCGCCTTGTATTACGAGGTATAACTCAAGATTTCCTGCACAAACTTTTATTTTTCTTCGTAGGTGATTAGTCCTTCGACCTTTATCAGGTTAATTAACCAAGTTGTTTTATTTTTAATTGTATAGATATTATATATTTATGACTCACTTACTTTGTTATAAACACTGACCAATTTTATATGCTACTGCTATGTATTTTCTCTTTTTTTTTATATTCTTTTATTTGGTGACTGATTTGTTTTATTGTCAATGTTATATGACGAAAAATTTTATACATTGTATTTGAATTTGAATTTAATTTAATTATGTGATATAGATAGATTTATTTGAATTATTTTATTTTTTATATGTTGGTATATGGTTGATTTATTTTTTGTGATTATTGACTAATTTATTTTATATTTCGTGAATGATTTTAAATTTGCGTTGTGTATCCTATTTTGTTTGACATGTTTATATGTTTGAGTTCGCTCACCTAATTTTCAATTTGAATGTAATTATGTACCTAGTTCATTACAGGTTTTGGATGCACATATATGTGTTGCAATGTTTTTTGTTTGTATTTTGGTTTTCTTTTTTATTGTTATAATACTCGTATATTTTGTACTAATGGCCTAAGAGGCCGTGTATGATTGGAAATAAATAAATAAATAAATAAATATTTTCATTTATATAATGCAATGTCAAAACACGATTACAACAAGTGATTTTCTTAAAATTAAAATAAATTATCTGGGCGTGCATTCACAAACCCAAATACTTTCCTGTACACTTTGCACTAGCCTGTATCGCAAAGTCAGAATACATTGCCAGAGCCGGGGTTTGAACTTGGCATCTCCCGTTTGACAGACTGCCGCCCCAGCCAACTGCGCCAACCATATTGTTATCGATTTTTATATGACACCCTGATGCTTTGTTTAACTAATTAGCAATACCCCTTAAACAAATCAAATCAAATCAAATCAAATTGTCAAAGCTCAGTATAATCGAGTCATAATATGCTCATACCTTTCCCTTTGTACACATACTATTCTGATATAAGGATCTGCGTTTCTGAGTGAAATACCTAGGTACACCCACGGAACAAAAAGGATAATAAATTAGTTGGTGTGAAATAATTACATCCCATCTATGATATGAAGCAGCACTGCAAAAAGCCAATAACATTAATCATTGGAGATAGACAGGGCACGATACAAAACAAACATAGGAATATACTCGTAAATTCGTATCTCCCAAATATTTATTTCTTTTAGGCCTAACATGAGCGGAGTATCTTAACAAATTGGCATTTGTTGTAAAATTTGATAAAACTTGCATAATATTTCATTGAACTTCATTCAACTTTGCTATTCAACATCGTAACGTACGTGTTTTTTTTTGCGCTCCGATATAGATTGCCATAACTAAAGCCAAAACTAACGGGTAGCTTTGAAAATTGTACCAGCCTGATTGTATAGATTCCGCCTCTGTGCAGCATCAGAATTAAAACGGCTGAGAAAGAAGAAGAAGATGTATGTATGTATATATTTTTTAACTTTATGAGTTTTTCTTTTTTAATTTTATCCTGGGATTAACTGGAAGAATTACAGTACTGCGATAAGCTCGCCCTAGTGAACAATGTTTTAAATGTGTATGTGTATATGTAGTTTTGTCAATTAAAGAATAAATAAATATATACTTATGATATCGTCTAATATTAAAGGTTATTTTAAGCTTGAAGTAAGCGTGTAGTACTGTCAACAAGAGCATTACACGCACGAGAACTAATGTGATAAAACACCCACGCATATTCGTTAATCATATCTACTATTACCTATATGAAGAATTATATCAAATAGAAAATGGTGTGGGTTTCTATTTCACGAATTTTAATCAAAATAAAGTTTCGTTTATATTTTCGTGGTGAAGTAGGTACTTGGTACTACAACCATCATTCAATTTTCTCATCCAGCTGTACGTATAATGTAATGGTGGGAGTACATCGGAAACTGATGATGCTCACTCTTTATATAGATTGGAGTTGAATCAATGTTATTTCGCTTTTCTTCGTTCTTGTATACGAGTATGTACCATTATATTATTATATGATACTACCACCACCGCCGTAGCAGCGACTACACATCAACATACAAAATTTCAATTTTCCATCTAAGCTTTTGAGACGCTAGGCTTAGTTGAGAAAATATTACGAACGAGAACAGAAAGATTTCTTCCTTATCACATATAGGGATTATTGCTTATACAATATCGAGCGACAATTCAATACCGTGGCTATGAACGGAAATTTTCTTTTTTATTCTTGCTTTCTATTAGAAGAAGTGTGACATGGACTTTGCTGTTTTCTCTTTTCTTTGCTATTCAGTTTTCTTTCCATTTTTCTTTAAGATATTCAGATTACGAGCGATGTTTAAATAGTTTTTTGTTCAGCCCATATAATAGAAGCTCTCCTTCTTCGCATCCTAATTATTTCTTGATTTTAGAATTTTCATTTCACAAGTCATATGTCTTTCGTAAGGATATTTGCCATACTGGAGATATGTAAAATAAATATATGAATGAATGGTGGAAACAGGATAGGTCAGATTTTTTTTTCAGATGGCCAAAACTTTATTGTTTTTGAATGGTCTATAGAAATACCTACCTATCTGTATAGTGAGATATTTTGAATATTTTTGTGCAATTAATTATCCAGCCATCTCTGCCCACTGCTGAACATAGACCTCCCCCGTACTCCTCTATATATCTCTGTCTTGCGCCTTCTGCATCCAATCACTCATCCAATTTTTGTACAATAGAATGTTAATAAAAATTGATAAACCTTATCAATTTAGTATGCGTATCCTTATATGAGTTTTTGTACATAAAATATGTCTTCCGTGCGTGTATAAGATTGCTGTAAATAGGTAGATAGATAGGTATGTATAAACAGACTGAGTATTGTACAAATACCCAAGCGAATCAAAACGAGCTATACAATAAATTGATATAACATACCTATATCCACGATATACGTATTTCCATGTAGATTGCAGATATCTATAGACATACTTTTATATATGTACTACAGAAACCGTGAAAGCAAAAAACTGCCAATAAGTTAATATTAAGTGTGATGTTACTGTGATATTCAGTAAGTGTGGAATTAATTTTGAGAGATTCGCTAATTTTACTTAGATGTAGGTACCTATACCTAGTTATTCTTTGCCTAAATTAGATGAAAATCCTCTCTAAATAATCTGATTTAAGGACGTAGAAAACGAAATTGGTTTAAATTATTTTGATATTTTAATAATTTACATGTTTAGGTCCTCCCTTAAGGTGTTTGGTTTTTACTATTAGATATGTGATCGTGATTCTAACTGTATATAGACGTTGTAGATATCAGAATGTTCGGGTTATGTAACATTGAAGGATTAGAACAAATGTCTTTATATGTATGTAGGTATGTATAAGATCCTTTATATCAAACTTTATCTATAATTCCCACATTGCTATTGCACATAGAATAACGCTAGAATAGGATTGTCTACGGGACATATCTACATAATACAGTTGTCGCGAATGTGAATATTATGTCTACCAAACTAACAAACTAACCCATGTCATACATGCATCATATAAAAGGGTTTTGTTACCCAACGAAGAGTACGAGTGTGTTATCCAATTTCGATTAAGGATTAACTCTGTAATAGCAAGATAACAAAATCTCCTACGAGAGATTTCGCGGGGAATTGTATACCCCAACGATTTCAATAGAATGGTTCTTAAATCCGCGTAAGTAAATCAAATATTATAGGTAGTCATTCTTCAGATCTCTGAATATATAGTTTATTACCTATAAGTGTGTATTAGGTACATAATAGGCACCTAATAGAAAAGTACAATGACGTAATACGTTGATGAAGCAATCATGCATAAATTAGTAATAAATTGTTTTTCTTTTCTTCATCTGTGCAATTCTTGTTAAATAATTTAAACCTGTGTAATTTTTGTAAACGTTGCATTTATTCGATTTTTTTATTTATTTTTATTTTATTTTTTTATTCAATTTCAGATACTTTTTAATATTAATTATACTTTTAATCTTGTCACAGATAAATTTAATACTATACAACCAAAATATCTTTCATTACCTATTATTAAAAGAACGTCAGGGTTTATTGTCTCGGTGGAGTATAGATGTGATGAACTGGACAAAGTTCATGATACATTTATTTAATTAGCAGCTAAACAATGCGCAGCTTAAAAGCATAAAGCCTTATTATTAGTTATTATTCTTTAAGTGAGCGACTAATCATACAGAATTGTACATAAGGGCTAACTTATTTCAATGCAGCGGTTTATTCCAGTTATTTCGTCACGCATTGCATAAGAATTACAACTAAGAAACAAGCTACTTGTCAAGCATGTCAAGGTTGGTATATTAACATAAAAAGCGTGAATATCCAAATACAACACTCATCACTTACATTTACTACCGAAAGCACAATTAGTAGATCACATATACGATCCACCCATATCGAATGAATAATATTTAATTTATACTAGAGAATGTATATATGTAGATCTTATCGTAGACTTAGTATGGATCATTCTCAGTTGGTCTTAGAATACAATATTGTGATTTTTTAATAAGGATAATTCTTCAAGGGTTGATTATTTCAAACTTTAATATTCTAAATCTCTCAAGTAAAGGTACTCGTATAACTCAAAATATTTTGAGTTTTATGTCTATCTACTAATTAAACGGGCATCATACTTAGGAAAGTTGCATTCAATATATAGGTGGGTATCTTTTTACATTAGTGTTAAACTTTAAAGTAACTTTGCGAAGAATGAAGTTTCTCCATAAGTAGAAGCTTCTCTAATTGATGGTTAAAGCAATTAGCAGAGCGCATATTATAAAACATTGTGATATTATTAATAACAACAACAATTATGATATTAATACAACAGAACAAGCTTACGATATAATGGATTATAAATGACAGATTACACAAGTTTACTCTACGACAAGAAACTATCTACAACCTATTATAATACTCCTACTAGCACTCGTAGCATCGTAGCATCGTAGCACCATCTGTACATGAAATACTCGTGTACATGCGTCAATTGAATATTGTTTGATACACGAAATAATACTCGTACGAAACAGCTTACCCACTTTATTAATAATAATTAGACTCTAAACTGTCTAGCTAAATAAATGTACCTACATTCACTTACATTACTTGCCTTATTTATATAAAACATATCAACGACCAAAGGGACCAAGTTTGAGTTGAGGAAATAAGTAGGTATTACTTTCTTAAATGACATTAATTTTTATGACAGCCTTGTTTGAATAACATTTTATGGCTCAATCGGCACTAGTTTATCGTTTATTGTCAAGAAATTTTATCGTCGCTGTATAGTAAATATGAGACAATAAAAACATTGAACCTGTAAAGATCAAACTTCCGTAAAAATCTCCGTGAAAACAATCTTCCGTGAAAAAACTCACTGTGGTTTGCTGGAAGAAATTGCCTCTCGGCAATAAGCACGCCCATTATTGTGCGTATTTTTATATATGACAATAAAGAGTTTATTATTAAAATCTATTAGTCAAAACGTGGAGTAAATTAGATGTTTCCCTTGTCTCACAGGAATTGGTGACCGTATTAATATTTCTCGTCAGAGCAGGCTAGAATTTTAAATAAGATTTATTCACACTGTATTTAAAATTGTAATAGCTTTCCTTTTGATATTACGAAAGTTTTTAAAATTCTGGTTTAAGTGGTCCCAAAAACTAAAACCATTAAGTGACTTAATTTTCATATTATTATAATAATCATTTTCAAAGTGACTCTGAAATTATGACAACATTTCAATTAACCACATTTCTATCTGAAATCTGAATTTCCCATTTGCCAACATAATAACACTTGGTACTGTAATGGGACGAACGGGACGGTTTAATATTGTGATTAAATTGAAATAATAATTGGCATCCAGTTCGCTCTACGAATACGATTGTAAGTTTAATAATGCATTGGAAAGTCTTCTTCTTCGATGGCTCTACAGCTCAAATCGAGCCTTGGCCTCCATCAGACCTCGCCTCCAACTCTGTCTGTCCTCGGCAGCGGATTTCCAGTCCCTCACTTGTAGTAGATTGGCAGCATCCTTCTTTACTTCGTCCTCCCATCGGAGTCTCGGCCTGCCGACCCTTCTCCGGCCACCTGGATGTCCCTCTAAGATCCTCTTCGGTACCCGTGATGGAGGCATTCTCTGCACATGTCCGGCCCATCTCAGCCTGTTCAGTCTGGCATGTACAGAGAGCCTGGGAGCTTTATAGATGTCGTATAGCTCATCGTTGTATCGTATTCTCCAGGTTTCGCCATCATTCACGGGCCCCATAATTTTCCGTAACACTTTCCTCTCAAATGTGTCCAGCATCTCTGCGGATTTTGCCGTCATTGTCCACGCTTCACACCCGTATGTTACCACTGTTCTAATTATAGTTTTGTAGAGGGTGATTTTAGTTTTTCTGTGGACACTTCTTGATTTGAGTACTGGTAGAAGAGAGAAGAATGTCCGGTTTCCAGTTGCTACTCTCTTTTTGATTTCTATAAGGTCTTCATTTTCCTTTGTTATGGTGGATCCTAAGTACACAAATTCATTGACCATCTCGAAATTATATCTGTCTTTAAACTGGATAGTCTGTTGAGGATTGTTAGTTGGGTTCCTGGATTGTTTCATTATTTTTGTCTTTCCTTCATTTATTTCCAATCCAATCTCCTTGGCTTTTGCTTCTAATGGCTCAAAGACTTCTTTTATGGCTGTCAGGGATCTTCCCACTATATTGAGGTCGTCTGCGTATCCGACTATCTGGCTGCTTTGGAAGTAAATGTTAGGGTTTGTGTTCCTCTGGTATGTTTCGCGTATGACATGTTCAAGACTGAGATTGAAGAGAGTGGGGGCCAATCCATCCCCCTGTTTGAGACCTTGGGACACTGTAAATTCTTCTGTGAGTTCTCCTCCGACCTTCACTTTACACTTTGTGTTATTCATTGTCGCTTTTATAAGTCTTACCAGTTTTGTTGGTATTTTGAATGACAGCAGAATGTTGTACAGTTTTTCTCTACTAATGCTATCGTAGGCTTGTTTGAAGTCAATGAACAGCTGGTATATGTCGACGTCAAATTCCCAGCATTTGGACAGTATTTGTCGTGCTGTGAATAGTTGATCGCTCGTCGACCTGTCTCTCCTGAATCCTGCCTGATATTCTCCCAAGATGTTCTCTGCAAAACACTCCACTCTTTGCTTGAGTATTGTGGTCAGTACTTTATAGGCTGTGCTCAACAACGATATTCCTCTGTGATTTTCGCACTTCAGTTTATCTCCCTTCTTATATATTGGACATATAATGCTCATTTGCCATTCTTCCGGTATTTCTTCCAGATCCCATATCTTTTTTATTATTTCGTGAAGCAGTCTGTGGAGTTGTTCATTCCCATACTTTAACAGTTCGGATGGTATGCTATCTATCCCAGGTGTCTTATTGTTCTTCAGTTTCTTTATAGCCATCTTTACTTCAGTGAGTGATGGGGGGCTGATTTCCTGGTCATCCTCCATGGGTATATCTGTTGTCTCATTACCCAAGTGTGTGTTTGGGTTTAGGATTTGTTGGAAATATTCTCTCCATCTGTGTTTTATTCTTTCTGGGTCGGCTATCATATTACCATCTGTGTCTCTGCATAGGCTCGTGTTTGGTTTAAAGCCCTTCTTGAACATGTTGACTGCTCTATAAGCTTCTCTTGTGTTATTGGCGGCGAAGTCCTGTTCCATCTTCAGCAGTATACCATTCATGTACGCTCTCTTTTTCTTCCTCAGTAATTTATTAGATTCTTTTCTGGCATTCTCGTAGTCCTGCCTCTTGGCTCTTGTGTCCCGTTCCAGGTATTTCTTTCTCAAATTGTTCTTTTCGTCTATCTTCCGTTTGCACTCTTCGTCGAACCATGGATTTCTGGGTGCTCTAGGTCTGTCGCCCACTCCAGCCCTTGCCGCATTCAGAATTGCACCCTTCACCTTTTCCCAGTCTTCTCTTAATGTTTCATGGGATGTTACGTCTCCCAGTTCCCCAGGTAAGTTCTCCGCAAGACTGTTTTGGTATCGTTCTCTGCCTTCAGGTGTCTTTAGTGCCTCCGTGTTAAATTTCTGTGCACTTTGCTGTTTTCCTGTTTTGTTACTGGAGATGCGACTTCTAAACGTGCTCACTACCATGTAGTGGTCGGAATCACAATTCGCCCCTCTATATGTTCTGACATTCATCACGCTGGAAGCTCCTCTTTTCTCTATCAATATGTGATCGATTTGGTTGTGATGCCTACCATTTGGAGATTTCCATGTTCGCTTGTAGATGTCTTTCCTAGGGAATTGTGTTGAGGATATGATCATGTTTCTTGATTCGGCGAAATCTATTAATCGGGTTCCATTATCGTTGCTGTCCAAGTGTAGGCTGTGCTTTCCTGTAATGTGTTGATACGTCGTATCCCGACCAACTTTTGCATTCAGATCGCCAATAACAATTTTTATATCATTGGAGGGTGTTGAGTCGTACACTCTTTCTAGTTTTTGATAGAAGGTGTCTTTTGTTATGTCGTCCTTATCTTCGGTCTCTGCGTGGACATTTACCATTGATACATTAAAGAACCTTGTTCTGATTCTAAGAACACAAATTCGTTCATCTATGGCTTTGAAATCAATTATGCAATTCTTCGCCCTTTTATCCACCACAAATGCTACTCCCAGTTCGTGATATGTTGAGTTACTACTGTGCAGTATTGTGTGTGTTCTACTGTCAAATGTATCACTCCCCAGCCATCTTGTTTCCTGTACTGCCATTATGTCTACCTTGTATTTAATCATCTCTGCAGTCAGCTCACCCAGGGCTCCGGGCCTATATAATGTTCTCACGTTCCAAGTTCCAACTCTTAAGTCCATGTTTCGTTTGCCAGGTCTTGTCCGATTTCCAGTCCTTGTCCGAGGCTTGGTATCTGGTTTCGTAATCAGGTGTTTTTACGGGAGGGGTGATTGACCCCTCGCATAACCCCCTACCAGGAGGACCAGGGTTTTCTGTCGGGGTTTCCATCCCTTAGCTGGAGGGTTCCGGTTTTTGTGGCGCCGGAGACTCGCCATTCATCCTCTCCTATCTGCTATGGCACTGATGTTAATATGCCAGTGACCACATTGCCCAGGGCTCGCGGGGCTTAAGAGGCCACTCGTGGACGCTAGGAGTAGGACTAATGGTAGTGTTGCTGATATTGATATTGCATTGGAAAGTCAGAGACACAATATTTTAACTATGTGTTTTTTGGTAAAGAAGTTGATTACATTGCGGTAACGCAGAAGTATGAAGGCAGTGGTTGATTCGAAAATATTACAAATTTCTAATATGATAGAGTTTTTATTACAACTTGTAAATACTTAAAAGTTTAAAGGTCCTATATGTTGTAATTATAATTGTAATAAAGGCTCAAAGTTTGGTAGGGTCACGGAGACACATTTTTTGCTGGAAAAAATGTGTCCCTAAAATACCGTGTAACGCCACAGTTGCATTTCACCAGCAACACTACCAATAGTCCTACTCCTAGCGTCCACGAGTGGCCTCTTAAGCCCCGCGAGCCCTGGGCAATGTGGTCACTTGCATATTAACATCAGTGCCATAGCAGATAGGAGAGGATGAATGGCGAGTCTCCGGCGCCACAAAACCGGAACCCCCCAGCTAAGGGATGGAAACCCCGACAGAAAACCCTGGTCCTCCTGGTAGGGGGTTGGCGTGAGGCCAACAACCTCACCTAGAAAACTTCAACGTTACGAAACCTACAAGAAAAGAAGCCGGACTGATACCCAATACTAGACCCAGCAAACGATTGAAGGAAATACGATTAGGAACTTGGAACACACTCTCACTTTACCGCCCAGGAGCGCTAAGATTACTTCTGGAACAGCTTAAGAAGTACAAATGTGACATCACAGCCATACAGGAGATCAGATGGACAGGAGATGGAGTAATGGAGAGACGGGACCACACAATTCTATATAGCTGCCACCAAAGAGAACATCACCTGGGAACTGGATTCATAGTTGGAAAACATGCAAAACATCTCATCATGGGGTATGAGGCAGTAAGCCCCAGAATCATGAGGCTACGAATTAGGGGCAAACTCTTCAACTATAGCCTCATAAGCGTACACGCCCCAACCGAAGACAAATCGGATGATGAGAAAGAAGAATTCTACGATATACTAGAAACCACATACAACCGCTGTCCAAAGCACGATATCAAAATTATCCTGGGAGACCTCAATGCAAAGATCGGGAAGGAGGCCATCTACAGGCCAACAATAGGTAAATACAGCCTCCACGACAACAGCAATGATAACGGGGTACGCCTGGTGAACTTCGCAGCCTCACTCAACATGATCATAGGAAGCACTTACTTTCAACGAAAAGATATCCATAAACACACCTGGAAAGCACCAGATGGCCACACAAGGAACCAAATAGACCATATCCTTATCGACGGACGGCACAGATCAGATATTATGAACGTACGGACATACAGGGGAGCAAACATCGACTCGGACCACTTTTTGGTATGCGCACAGGTTAGAGCAAGAGTTTCAAATGCAGAAAGAACACGAGGCACAAAGATAAAAAAGTTTGACACAGAAAAACTAAAGCTGAACACCATAACAGAACAGTATCAGGAAAAAGTCAGCAACCATCTGCCCAACATGGAGGCGGAAACCCCACCAGACATCAACACCTACTGGGAATCCTGTAAAGCTGCAATAACTACTGGGGCAGCTGAAACCATCGGATATAAAATACCAACACCTAGAGCCCAATGGTTTGATGAAGATTGCCAACAAGCAACCAACAAGAAGAACGACGCTTACAGAAAAATGATCCAAAGGAGCAGGACCAGAGGTTCGGAGGAGGAATATAAGAAGCTGCGACGGGAGGAAAAGAAACTCCACAGAAGTAAGAAGCGGGAATATATGAAGCACGAAACCATCCAACTTCAGGAAAGCTATGAGAAAAATGAGAGTCGGCAATTCTACAGGAAAGCCAATGACATGAGAAAGGAGTTTAAACCGCGCCTTACTATGTGCAAAGACAAATCGGGAATAGTGCTAACCGATAAGCCGAGCATTCTCAACCGCTGGATGGAACATTTCGACGAACTGCTAAACCACGATAATACCCCAAGCTCGCAGGACGTAACACTATCCGAGCCCGAGGTCACTGCCCCACCAGAAGAACAGGAACCACCCACACTTGCAGAGGTACGCTTAGCCATCAAGAGCCTAAAGAACAACAAGTCCCCTGGGAGTGACAACATACAGAGCGAATTACTAAAATGTGGAGGAGACCCCTTACACTCATGTATACATAAATTAATAGCAGAAGTATGGAACTCACAGACATTACCAACTGACTGGAATGAAGGCCTCATATGTCCACTCCACAAAAAGGGAGACCAACTACTCTGTAGTAACTATAGGGGAATCACGCTGTTGAACACAGCATATAAAATCCTCTCTACGATTCTGTTTAGGAGGCTGGAACCCTATGTGGAGAAAATACTCGGACCGTACCAGGGTGGCTTTCGCCGCGGAAGATCATGCTCTGACCAAATATTCACTCTGCGACAGATCCTTCAAAAAACTATTGAATATAATATAGACACTTTCCATCTTTTTATTGATTTTCGAGCAGCATATGATAGTATAAATAGGGAGCAATTGTACATAGCAATGCAGGAGTTTAATATACCACCTAAACTTGTCGAAATGGTGAAACTAACAATGGCAAGTGTACAGTGTCGTGTGAAGGTACAGAACGACACATCCTCACAATTCCAAACACTAAATGGACTACGACAGGGGGACGCCCTGGCATGCTTACTATTTAACATTGCTCTAGAGAAAGTCATCCGGGATGCTAAAATAGAAACAAATGGCATAATATTCCATAAGTCAGTACAAATATTGGGATATGCCGATGACTTGGATATCATTGCAAGATCGGAAGATGTCCTAAGGGAGACCTTTATAGCCTTGGAAGCCGCCGCGAAGAAAATGGGTCTTGTAATCAATGAAAGTAAAACGAAATACATGCCTGTTGTAACCACACCGAGTTCTTTCCCTCCGATGATAGTTGGTGCCTATACATTCGAGGTCGTGGAAAGCTTCACATACCTCGGGTCACAAATTAATAATAAAAATAACACATCGGAAGAGATAAGTAAACGAATAGTGGCAGCCAACAGGTGCTACTTTGGACTGATAAGCCAACTTAAATCCAGGCTACTCTCACGGAAGACAAAAGTCACTCTCTACAAGACCCTGATCAGACCTGTCCTCCTGTATGCGTCAGAAACATGGAATCTAACCAAACAGGATGAAAAAGCATTAGATATATTTGAGAGGCGTATCCTGCGACGCATATATGGAGCGGTCTGCGAGAATGGTGTCTGGAGACGGAGACACAATGCTGAGCTCTATCAGCTGTACGGTGACATAAGCGCAGTTCGAGCTGCTAAAATCGCCCGACTTCGATGGCTCGGTCACGTGCAGCGGATGGAGGACAGGGAACCAGCAAAGAGATCAATGATTGTCAATCCAGTGGGAAGAAGACGAGTAGGAAGGCCAAAGCTTCGCTGGCTCGACGGGGTGACGGCTGACTGCAGAGCGCTGGGTGTGAACTGGAGGACCGCTGCTCTGGATAGGAGAGGATGGCGACGGATTTTGGAGGCAGCCAAGACCCACCAAGGGTTGTAGAGCTATAGAGAAGAAGAATATGTTGTAATCTGGCTTCGGCGCCCTGAATTGTTCTCAGCCAATACTGAGACAGTCGTCTTGAAAATAAAGACAGTGATAGATGAAAGTATGGACTACGAAATGACTGTTTTAGAATTGAAATATTTGGAAATTCCTTTTATAAAAAAACATTCCGAAAGTACCCCTGAAGTTTACGAGATCTGAGGATTTTCCGTTCAGTTTTTCAGATATAAAAGAATTATTTAGCCAAAATACTGGTTATTTTAATTATGATCTTAACAAATTGGCTGTTTTAGATTTTTTTATTTGTTCCCAGGTTCTTCTTAAAAAGGTAAAATTAACATTGTCGCTTGCGTTATTCTTATTTCGCACTAACATTCTCATACGAAATTTGAAAAAGTGCATATAGGTCCTTAATAATCATTTCAAATATTATGTGTTATAAATTTGATGACAGGGTGTGAAATAATGAATAATAGAACAACAGTATATTTAATTATCAATTAGGTAGGATTTGGTGAGATGCTGTATGAGCGATTAGATTACTGTGTATCAGATAACAATATTGACTTGTTAGTTTGGTTAACCACTTTAGTTGTTTAGTCAGTACATTGTAGTATACGTTACAATCCACATTATGTATAGTAGGTAATGTTACTAATTTAATTCTTGACCGATAATCCCTGACGTAGTCGTAATAGACACCTACTTATTTGTATGTAGAAGAGATTGCACACACCGCAAGCGTAAATAATAAAATGATTTAGAGCTTATGTAATAAAGTGCTGAAACTTGCTTAGATTGTTTTTGCCTTGCATACAGTGGCCGATCCAGGACTGAGTGAAAAGGGTCACCTACCGTTTAATCTTTTAATGTATCCGGCAGTAGCGCCGCAGGCGACTTTTTTTTAGACTGAGTGCAAAGGGTTACCTATCATTTTGATTTATTTTCTTTAAATGAAAATTTATCCGAAAATTGCGCCACAGGCGAATTTTTTTAGAAAATGTGTGAAATAATGAACCTAGCTGCTTGTCTTTGTATAGCGGACCTGGGCAAACTTTTTGTATAAAGGGTCAAGGGTTTTGTAAAAATGGGCGTCGGGCCGCCAGTAGAATACAATTTTAGATTATTCATCAGGGTTGGTATAATGCACCGCAAGCGAAGTATTTTTTTTAGAAAAATGGATAAAGTGATATGAAACACATAGTAAGCTTAATTAGGGCGTTGGAAAAGAAATCCAGATCGTAAGTTGTTTGGTATCTCTTAAAAACCCACACGGAAATGTGTTGTTGTGTATTGCTGACACGTTTAATTTTTTTTTAAAGATGTTGTTGATGGCAGAAAAATTAATGCCTGCCGAAAGAAAAAAAAATAATTGGAAAAATATAACACCATAATTTAAATCCAATAATTTATTCAGGAGATGGATGGAAGTTCAACTTTCCGAAGACTCTTTCAAACTTTCTCAATTATTTTTGTAATATGGTGCAATAAACTTTTCTAATGAATGTACGTGAATGGAATTCGATAAAAAATAAATTGGAGTATCCACGGAATATACCTTCTTGTTTTCTTTTTGCCTTTGTCAATGTATTTTGACTCACCTGTCGAAGAGAGTTCAAAATAAACTAAAGACAAACAAAAATGTCAAAGATGACTTACAATTCTAGAGAATATTGTTTTAACATTACTTTCCATTGGAATATTAACCCCAATTCAACTTATCTATATATTTTAATTCGTTTATACATTATACTCGTAGAAGATGTTTGCTTATGTTGATTATGATACTTTTTTGATTAACGAATTTATTTTACTTGATGTACTAGCTTCATATACTAGCTCCCTACTGTTATTTTAGTTAGCAGAAGGGAGTTAAAATTCGGTTCTGCTGGAAATCAAATGAGACACTTAAAGTTCTTCGAGACACTTAAAAGATACGAAAGACTTAAAGTTCTTTGATTTTACTTTGAAAAAATGTTGGAGAAAATTAGATACTTCATTATCATATTTCCTTATACAACATGTGCTTACCAACAATTCTCAACTTACCGACCTTTTGTCGGAAGACTATCTTTGTATAGTGGACTATTCGTTATTATTTGAATCCAATCAACCTTCTAAATTATTGTATAGTTAGGTTAGGTTTGGTAGATACCTTTATTGAAGCAGATTTAATAAGTTTTGATACAATTTTGATAACCGTATCAATTTTGGATAATTGATTTTACACAAGAATGGGAAAATTTCCAAATCCGCATGTGGAAATAATATTGTTCGAGTCCACCAACAAAACATATACTCGTATATGAAACATACACTTACCTACTTTTTGTTTTAATTTGAATTTTCCATAATAAAGTTGGCAGCAGGATATTTTAATTATAAAGCGATAAATGTTTTATATAACAAAATATATTAGGTATTGGAAAATTAATGAAAATATTTATTGATAAATTTGACCATGGTAATCGAAAATTCTATATTTTCTGTTATGTTTTCAGGTTATTGAATGACCTTCCACTGTTTTTTGTATTTTTAGTATCCTGCAAGAGCAAAGTGTTCTCACAAAGTCTGACAAAATCTTAACTTATATTTTGCATGTTTCAGCTCATTAGGCCATAATCAAACATATTTACCCCCTAACTACACTATCATAACCACGGTAGTGGGGTTAATATTGATTTTATACGTTATTCAGTAAAAAATCCTAGTAGGTATTTTAATTTGGTGACCATAAAAAATATATATACGTATATCACGAGTCAGTAGTCACTATACCTTCTTCACCCAATCTCAAAAAAATCGCCTGCAGGTTTTTTTACTACATTTTAGTTGCCCCCAGCTTGCCCCGAAGCCGGCAACTGCCCTTTTTACATATTTACAGCAATGAAGTTTATGGCTCGCTAACAGAATAGAAAAGAATCAAGGTGGAAGATCTTCAGGACAATCTCTGATCTGACACTAAGTACGTTCACCGTAGGTCTTTCAATGTCCTATGTGATGACCATATGCTTGGTTAAAGAACATTAAAAGGCAATGTAGCTAGTAGTAATTTACCTTATGCTGGTACAAAAGTTACTGACTAAGTATAAATGTAGATATCCTTCTTCATACGAACCAGTACCTATAATACAAATAATGTTTTATCTCACATTTTCATTATACTCGAAAGCTCACATGAAATAACAATATTAATAATATTATATGGAATTCAAATTATTATTCAGTATTTTTTAAAAACATCATTATGAATATTGCACATCATGACGTTGCTATTACAACATGAGATAAAATAACATTCAGACTGTGTGTAGTTCAACATGCTCTGAAAGCCTTCGTATTTCATTTCGTGGAATAACATATGCAATTAAAATGTCATGTCTATGAATGAGCGAAATTTTACAGAGTGTACAAAAATTGGAGTTAATTTTGACATCGTGGAATGTCTACAAATTAGAATATACATTTGTAAAACTAGAAGCATGTTTTTTGTTAGTAATATGGAAATGGTGGAACATCATATTCTATTTATATTTTTATTCAGTGATGATAATTCCATGTCATTTTGTTTGCTGGAAAAGTATTATGGAGCTTAATAATAATAGATGAGTTATTTGCTCACAAGTGGATTGCCTATTAAACTGAACAGAATATAATACAAGGTGTAGGTTTCGAGAGATCTAATAAGTTTTTTCAATAATAAGTGGGAAAAAAGTTATATTCAATCAATTTTTATTTATACAATTATTATTGTTTTCAAAATAATAAAACCCATTTTATTTACATGCACGTAAGATGATTTTATTAATATAATATTAATAATAAAATTCTGAATCCTCCCAACATGGAATGGGGTGGATTTGGTTTGAAATTTGGATTTCAAGTAGGATACAAGCCTATGCAACATATTACTCTAATCTGAATTAATAAAGTTAGATTACGTCCATCATAAATAAATAAATAAAATAAATAAATAAATCTTTATTGGCCAGAGAAAATATACATAGTTACAAAAACAAGACAATTATAGTGTGCCAAAAGGCGGACTTATTGCAAAACCAATATCTTACAGTCAACCCGAATCATACGTCATTTACCAAAATTTAAGTGAGTATTGCATTAAACAATTGACGTCTGAACGTCATTTTCTAATTGGTCCTATGTGCCGGATTCTAACTAACTTAAGTTGTGACCTAGTTATAACTTCTGCTTATTATAGTAAATTATAAATATCCCCATGTTGTGTGTATATCATCATTATTCAGATGCGTACATCATAGTTAGTGTAAAGTAGTAGAGCGGTCTAATGTTCATATGCATCTGATGGGGGAAATTATGGTCCGAACATAATTCATTTTCTGTATAGGTTATATTAATAATATAATGTTAATATATGAGATTGCAAACAGCGTGGCTGGCAAAATGAAGAATTTATTGCCTACAGGTTGGTTAGAATGAATAGTAAGACAAAGCCTGGCTAGTACTGGCTACTATGCGCAATATTAGGTTTACTTATTATTCAAAACAACATTACCACTGAACTGTACCTATTACTATGATTGTGGATAATGGCATGAAGAGTAAGTAGCATGGATATTGAAATGAATTCAGTTAATAATTTGTGAGTCGTATAGCTTATATGTACCCACTGTATCCGTATCATTATAATGCCTAGGTTTTCTCTACCGTGGTGACAATATAATTCAGCGTGCTGCAGTTAGAAACGTAGTTTAATTGGTAGTCCGTAGCACATCGATTCACACGTAGGTTCAACACGTGAAAGTCTTCATACCTACTTTTAGGCTACAGGGAGGAAGTAAAAACGATTCGTTTTCTAAACGGATATACAGCAAAGGATGGCCCATCTATCTCTGTCAGGTTTATCTTTGCTGGTTTAAAGTGATCACTTTACGAGATCACTTTAAGATTCACGAATTTCAGTTCATCCATCTGCCTCTGCTACATGTGGAAAATCCGATTTTTCTCATTTTAAAAAAGGCGGGGATTATGGAGATCAAAATAATGTGCCAATTTACAGCATAATAAGAATATACATATTCTTCTTCTTATACTGCTCTTAGATCTGTCTCGGCTAGATGCTGAATGCTGAGACGTTTCCGCCTCTTTGCTGGGCTTTCGCTCACTATTATTTCGTGGACGATGTGTATGGGATTCTAGAACATGCATTCTGTTGACGTGATAACTCCAGAATCTTCTCCTGAATCCAGAATATAAATCTAATAATATAAGATCAACATAAGTAAGTATCTACACACTATTTTCTATTCATAGAGAAATTATTTCACGAAACTATCGATGATTATGTTCAGTTCACCTTCCCACGTAGTATTAGTAGTATTCGGTGAGAATTGTGTGTGATGAATAATTGAAAATGGTTTGTTTCTGGAATTGTGGCTAACGTTCATGGATTATGGTTCTGTGCTGCTGCATATGTCGCATTCGGTGGTGTTAATTGAAATGTCAAAAGGCTTTGCGCATTGACGTTGTCTATGTTCTGTTCGGATAAATCTATGTAGGCACGACTGATGTAAAGAACTTATCATTCACTCTCTACGTACGATAATGGTCTACGTGTAATACTGTGCTACGAAACTACGAGAGTAAGGGATAGCTAACGCATATTACAGGTAATATTAGTATAGGTGTTGCCTACACCAGTTTGGCATGAATAAGTTTAGTATTAGCGTACATCATATGTGTAGGTATTACACATAATATGATTATTTACATCATATGTGTAGGTAATACTGTGTCTAATTTTCAATTGAAGTTTCATGTATACGTGTTACATTATAATACGTATCCGTTTGAATAATGCATCAGATGGTCGGAATGAACCAGTTTGGTAACAACCCGCTTTTTCAGTTCCGTTGTTGAATTAGATGCTTGTTTTTAAAAGAAAAAGATAGAAACCCAATGTGAAAGTTCGCTGGTGTAAAGTCAGAAAATGCCATCTACATACAACTAGGAAAATGTAAATACCTATTTTTCAGGCCAAAAATATTTTTTTATGTGAGAAAATTTTCAAATTCGTACAGGCAATAAGTTTTCCTTTGTTTTCAGGGAAAAGTACAAGCCAAGGTCTTGAGTTTATTTCATCTGGTGGATTTGTCAATGTAATTAAAGTTAAATACTAGAGGTTTGATAGTGGATACTATGTTAGGGTCTATGAGAGTCATAATGAAATTTTTATGGTTTTCTTTGTTCATTACGAGAGGCTTTCGTGTGTCGTAAACTTCGAAGTAGACCGTTTATGACTGAAAATCTTGACCGTTCTTAAAATTAATCTTCTTATGTTATTCCCTCCAAAATGTCAAGTTAACTAGTTTGATAAATAATATGGTTCTATGTGTACACTATACAGGACATACGAATCTCTACTTTAACTGTATGAATTATCTGATATAAAATTGATGTAATAGCAACTTATGAAGAGATAATATTGTATTCATTAGTGATTTCGATTTCATCTTCATTCTTTGTCCTGCCCTTCTGTCCCGGTTCATCCAGGGTCGGGCCTCCTCGTACGTAGGCGATTTCCATTTCATGATTAGATTTTTAATATGAACTACCTGCTCGTATTTGAAGGATCATTTCATTGAATATATGTAATAAATATTCACCTTTATTGATGTACGAGTATGTATATACACCATTATTTCCTCGCAGATTGATTTTCGCAGAGTAAATGTATATTTCTTTGGGACCTAATGATTGCCTGTAGATATATTGCCTAGAGAAGTAATAGTGAATGCGATTGATTCTAATGTCATGACATTTCGTTTGCGACATGTCAAAAGAAAAACGTCTACAATAAGATTTTCGCAAAACGGAATCAATTTGTGAGAAAAATACTGAAATAATCATTATGGTTCAGATTCAGTCTTTTGAAAAGATAAACAAACATTATATTACAATAAAATAAATATAATACAATACATGAAGGGTGAAATAAATCGATATAAATTACGTCGATGCTGGGTTGTGTTGTGATGGGATGGTGATGGCGTCGTTAGGTAACATAAAGGTGTCGTTATTGGACTAACGATCGCTTAGTTACGCTGCCGTTAAACGGTCGAGCAGGTCGAATTGTGTATTAGGTTCTATATTTTTATGTTTCGTCTTTAACCAAATAATACCATTGTCCATTTTTTTTATAAATAATACACGTACTAAGGTGTACATATTTATAACATAGCAATATTTATTACTTTGCAGGGGCGGTATTCTTTTAGTCGGGCATTCGGAGTAGACTTTTGAGTACAGAAACAGAAGATTGTGTGCTACTTTATTTATTTATTTTATTTATTTATTTATTCACGGCGCAAGCCTTTAACATGAATAATATAACATGAATAGCCTTTACTTTTAACATGAATAACCTTTAACATGAATAATAGATAAAACGTGATTTTTAAAAGTCAATAACTTATTTAAAAGTACCTACAATAATAAATAATTCTTCATTTATAGTTATTTCTCATATATCATTGAGTTTTAATAAAATCAACTTTCCTTTTTACAGTTTTATCAATAAAGTTGATATCAAATGCCATAGAAACTCCTTTGCAATACAACACTCAATAAATAATGATTGCCATAGTTTTATCATCTCTTAGAACTAACTGCTTACTTTAAAACTTCATAATGATATAAAAGTTTTCATTAGAAGGCAATATAGTTATTATTTCTCTCTGAGTACAACATATTGCAACCGTTTAATTAGAAATACATTTGATCTGTACGTAACTGATAGGGGGTGAATTCTACATCTATGTACTTTTTGTTTTTATTTTTTGTATTCGTACTTTCCAGAATGTTTCACACTTAGCTTTAAGATAAAAAAGTGGAATTAACACTCTAACAAGGTAGTTTTACACAGTTCAGTGTAAGATAGCTAGTGTTGTGGAGTAGTCGTCAAAGGAAAATGATGTCTACGACAAACTCTCAAAAGAGATTATTGAGTTAAAGGTTAATCCACGTAGGTTAAGAGAATCATAATAAGCGACCTCTTTTAGATAAAACGAAAAGCAACCAAAAAAAATAGTGGAAGGGCGTTTTTTTTTGAGCCCATTATGGAAAATCACGTTCTCTTTTTGTACAAATTTGAGTTGTAAAGTAGTCAAGTTAAACGTTATATCGATATTGATAAGAGTTCAACACAGTCGGGGGTGGTGGTGGGGGTCAGGGGAATCCGTCTGTAAATTAGGCGGGAAAGTGATCCCCAATGATGACAGGCACGTTTTCAGCAATATTTTTATTACTTACTTATATTTTTTTAATCTGAATTCGGTAGATCGTATATCAAAAGATTCAAAAAGGTATGTCATTAAATGTCATTAAGAGAAAATATTTTTATTTCAAACCTGACATCCACATTCAAAAGAAACTGAGATTTATGATTTTAGTGAATAATCTGATTTCTAAAAGCCTTTAACTTATTATGCTGCTTATGCAATTACCCGTAATTATATTAAAACTAGGTCATTTTTAAATTCGAAGCAGTTATCAATCCATGGTTGTGAGATTGCGAGTAATGTACGAGTCGATTTCTGTGGGTTGGGCAGTGTTAGCAAGTCCTTCAGTTGATGTGAAACTGAATATTTATTTATAAATGGGTGGAATACCAAGAATTTCTTTTGAAATTATTAGTAGGTAGGTATCTAAGAACCTATGTGAAAGGTGATTTATAATATGTTAACTTTCCACGAATAAGAGTGTTAAAAGCAATCTTCAAAAGAACTACCTTCACAGAAAACCACTCCGATGTAAGAAACGCTAATGTGCTTAGAAGAGATGTGATGGATTAACAATTTATTTAGATTTTACGAATATTAGATTACTATTCTATGTATTGTTATAATACTTCCAAATTCGACCCTGCTGACATCGCAGATGCCTTAATTCAAATTCCGAACACGACACAAAATCAAAGAGGATAAAAAAAGGGGAGGGGGGTGGAAATCTCGTTTTGGGATTCACCTAGGCAAAGAAACACTCTTGTCGATAGATCGTGACTTCACCCGATGCCAACTAAATATATTACCATACTGCAGAAACAATAGTTGAAGGGTTTTAACTTACTTTTAGAAATGTGTTTCTACTCATAATTCCGCACTTGTTTGTATTTACAGAAAGATAATAAATTGGCCAATACCTGTTTACAATTTTTAACACACTTAAACTAAACTGTCTAAAGTCCTATAATGCCCGTACATATAGTTGCAATAAATAAATGATTTAGTTATTTATTCTTAAAATGTATACCTAATATTACGGGAAATACCTACGTAACTTGTGAACATTAAAAATCAGTATTTTATTTATGCATGTAAATTGCTCTGCTTTAAATATAGGTTAAATAACCAGGTGCATGATACGATTCCTGTGGTTGTTCCCATAAGGATCATCAGGAATCATCAACATAGGAATAGTCAGCTGACCGGAAACACTCACTCACATAGTCACATATTATTGTACTTATTTGTAGCAGTGCGTCACCCGCTTCGTGGGAATCGCAGCATTTAAAGTCTTCTTCTTCTTATCAACGTCTTTTTCTCCACTGCTGAATATAGGCCTCTTCCTGTGTCTTCCACAATTCTCTATTTTGGGCGCTTTGTTTCCACTCATGCCCCACCGACTCGATATCATCCCGGCCCATCTCCTTTGTGGTAAATTTTACAGTAAATTTGACTAAATGCACCATGGAGTAGTAGAGTTTCCCAGGATAATGTACTGTTGTAAATTTAGGTGAATTAAAATAGTTACCAGCAACATTTTATGAACATAAATTGTTGCTGGAGCGTATTTTGAAATGTTTCTCCAGTGTTTATTACTACACGATAACGATATTCAAATTTTCAAATGTCCACTTAGTATTTATCTACCTAGGTACCTTAGAATAAAACTATGGGATAGGTTCATAGGGTACACCATACTAATTTGAATATATAAAGCAATTGCTGGTTTTCATAATAAATGTTAATTTAAAATTATCCTGTTATTTGTTTATATTATTACCAAATATTTACCTACATGAACGGTAAATATTATTTCTCTCAGAACTCAACATAAAATACCTAACATTATCTCAAGTTTTTACCATTACTATTTATTTTCTTGGTTCTGAAATTCGTTTTTTTTAATAGGCTTTTCTAAACAGGCTTTTTGAATGGTAAAATATCCCTATGATAATATATTTATTTAGATAGGTATATAACTAAGAGAAGATAATTCCCGAAAGAAGCTAACTACTGCGAAATAAAGCATGTTTAAAATAAATTTTGGCAAACTATGATATTTGTCCGAATTTGTACAAAATGAGGATTTTATACGCCTTCGTGCTCTTTTTTTTTGGTTTGGTCATGAGCTAAATTTAATTTTGTGTGCTAGAATTTGGGGTTAACTGAAAGAAATCTCAGTTTTGCGATAAGTTCGCTCTAGTGAACAATGTCTTATAATCTTTACTGTGTCCATTTTTTTGTATGTGTGTCCTTTGTTCACTTGAGGAATAAAATAAATAAATAAATAAGAAAATGATACCAAAGATTTAAGGAGTCTCAAAAAATTACTAGAAGAAAACGTGCAATAATCATTTAAAAATCATTAGTTGTTTGATTAGCAATATTAGTGCTGCAGATATTGTGAGAATCTTTGTTATTATAGAAAAAGATTTATCAGCGTGTCAAAAACAAAAATTAGCAAGTAGTCACTATAGATTAATAATATTATTATGTAGGTACCTACCTACATAGAATATACAAAAAAATCCTCCTTGGAATGAAATAAGGAAGAGACAAGGGGAAACTAAATCTTTTAGATACGTGCCTTTGCTATGAACGTGCAGCAGAAAAAAACGAGCGGCAAAAGTATGAGGAGAGTTGGCAACACGGTGCCAAGTTTTTTTTTCTATTTTGAACGTGTCCAGTATTGTATTAGGGAGAGAATATAAAATATTAGATACTGTTTGGTTTCAAATTGTGAAAGTTGATGTTGAACATAAATTCAATGGCTTTACAAATGATAATAACTCTATCGTTTAATGCCTTGCTACCAATAATGACGTCACAGTAATTTCCCACGGCATTAAGGTTCAAAATCGCGTGAACAATCGCATGATGGAATGGTAAAAATAGCCTTTTTTTTGGGTTAATTTTGCGTCTATCAAAAATTTTTTACGGTTATGCCAGTACAAAAAAAATACTCCGCGACTTTCGGGAAACGAATTTCCGTCTTTCGGAAAAAATATCAGAGGTGTTTTTCAATATTTTTTTTTGAGAAATCTATACAAGATATAAAAAATCTTTTGCGGTTATTCCCTAGATAAAGGTTCAATGCATCTACCCTATTTTGTTCCAAAGCATATTTAGTAACGGTTGTCGAGATATAAGGTCTCCCCTTTTTAGAAATTTTTGAAATGTCGGTATGCATACTCATCTCTAACTACTCACTAATGTACTCGTAAAAATAACTGTTTAGGTACGTACCTAACCTACATAAACCATCAAGTGGTTTTGTATAAAGTTATTTACAGTTTTGTACAAAAGGCCTTCTGTAGTTTTGTTCATGTTAATGTAAATTGAAATTGAAATTCCATTCCATGTTCTTATTCTTATTTCATTTGAAGCCAATGAAAATCTATTACATAATTGTATTATGCTTGCAGTGGAGGGAATTTCCAATTTCAACACTGTGTATGTGTGATGACATCTCCTATGTCAGTGCAGTGGGATACGTAACAATGTGATAGTGAAGTGCTATGCAGCTGATGCATTGAATGGTTTAATCGGGTTAAGGAAATGTCCACCTCAATACTCGTGACACGAGTAAAGTATTTTCTGCTTGATGCTTTTAAAATGTAACAATGCTTTCGTTTTGTAGTAAGTATGTGGCTTTTACTGCAACATTTTCTATAAGTAACGGTTTTCTCTAGTAGTTTATTTGCACAAATTTCTTTACTGATTCTATTTTACTATACTAATGAAAATTTCCATGGTATTGAATAGTTTTTGTTCTCCACGGAACACTGTGTATTGTAACATCGTCAGTTTGTGTTTTTGAGAAAATGTTGTTGGCGCTATCTGGAAAAGACGGTTGTATCCTTTATTAAGTTTCTCTATTGAGTCAGCAACCACTCGGTGACCTCTTTATTCCGAAGCATTCAATCCGATATTCTCTGTTTCTTTGTCACGTGTAGTTATTCTTTTCTATGATTTTATTCCAACGCCGTTCACTTTCCAAGAGCCATTTGTTGCGAAGAAGCACTGGTTTTATTAAAGCGAATTTTAATGTATTGCGATGTTTGCCTTCTTTAGAATCTTGTATTTTGTCGACTATATTTACTTATTTATTTATTTATTTATTTAATATAATTCACGGCCTACGGCCTTTGACAATATATAATATAAAATATTAGATCATAATCAATTAAGCAATATAAAACAAGGCATAAACAACATAACAAACGACCTGAGGTTTACTGAACGTATTTGGTTTAAAATTTAATATGGTAAAATAATTAGATAAGTAACATAAACTGAAAAAAATATGAAACACTCTACGAGTATATTTCTTAAATACAACCAATCCTTTGCTATGATTACAAGTATGATAGTAGGTAATTAATTACCTACCAAAAATTGTTTACAAAGCGTACCTACGAAGCGAAATTTTCAACTGAATTATTTTTTGCACTAACCCCAGTTCACTGACAAATCATACAACTATAGTTTTATGATGTGAATGAAAAATGCAGGACAATGGATGGACGAGGAGACTGCTGGAGTGGAGACCAAGGGGCGATAAAAGACCACAAGGGCGACCACCTCCCAGATGGACGGACGACATTAAGAGGTTCGCCAGACTCCAGTCGATGGGATCACAGAGGAGCGGGAGGAGTCGAGGAGAAGAGGAGAGGTCTATTTCCTGCAGTGGGCAAACGCTGATGATAGTTTTCTAAAAGGCGAAATTGAGCATTTTCTGTTCTGTGTTGGTCAATTAAATTCAATTATGTTTCGTCTCGATATTTTTTCTTTATTAGAATTAATATTAGTATGTTGAGTAATAAAAAGATCATCGAACTGATCGTCAGTAATTTGCTTTGTAGTAAGTAACCTCTAATTTAATTAAGATTTTTTTTATTTTGTTGTTCTTTGTTGTATTCTTTGCGAGGTAGTTCATTAAAGTTGTACGCAGGTATTTATTGAATTTAATTAATTACGTATCGTAAAATATTTTCATTTGGGTTCTTTGGACTCAATGTCATGCGGGCGGTGACCGATGTGAGGCAAACAAGGTTATAATGATTGTACTCGTGATCATATTATTATAATAAATGTTTTTTGTTATTAGTAGGTCGTTGTACTGACGCTGCAGGAAGCATGAAGAACAAGAGGATCAGCTTATGCCACATCTAAAACCAAAATGTCTTATTTTATTTTAGGCGTAACACCATATTATCTACAATTCGTTATACATAAGTAAGCAATTTCAGTGAAGCATGTGTGCGTACTTCAGCTTTTCTTCATAAAATTGATTTAATAATTGACTTCCTCTCATTAAAAGCACCTTATTTCCTTTGGCATGTTTTCAGGCGTGTAGATACTTACACATTGATGATGTTTTGAATATGTAAACAAGTGTTCTCAGAAAATCTTAAGCCAGTAGCATCATCATACCATCTTAAAATTTGTACGGGAAATTTTAATTCAAATTCTTTTTGAAAGGATGAACTCTTCATAAGCGGAAAAAAGAAATTGCCTCATCACACAATGGGAAGCAAGAAAGTAAACATTTTACTTTCTTTATCTCAACAGCGATCTATCTTTTCATCCTCTTTGGCTTTACTTATTACTATGTAAAGAATATATATTTTTACAAAGGGACCACCGATATTGTATTAAGTGAAGTTTTAAGATATTTCAAACATCTTTCAAGCATGTTGTGCGTTAATATTATGACAGTCTACCATCTTAAGGAACGTTCATTTTACTTTTTTCTCTATCTTCCAGAGAAAAATTCTACAGGAGTCTATATAACTAGATGTTGCAAGGTCCCAAAAGAAAGAATATTTACTACTTAGAATCATGTCAACTACGACAGCAAGGATTGCAAAATATCCAAAAACATCTTTTTCTCCTCTTGTAGGTACTTATATCTCATAAGTACAACAACAGAGTTTATGCTCTTGTTATGTTGTACAATTTCTTGTGGTGCATGGCGTTGATTACCTGGTTTCATTTTTCGTATTTTTGTCAAAAACAACATAAATGTCAGTCTCAATTTATATTGTAATGTAATTACAAAATCAAACTTTCGAGGGATTCATCTACAAGAGAATCAGAAGAAATTTTTAAAATATGGATTGCACCTAGCGTAAAGAAAAGAAGAAAACTCTATTTATAAGATTCTGATATTCCAGATTCCCATGGCACGGAAAATGATGATTG
The DNA here is from genome assembly GCA_963576895.1 of Ceraclea dissimilis. Classification (NCBI taxonomy): domain Eukaryota; kingdom Metazoa; phylum Arthropoda; class Insecta; order Trichoptera; family Leptoceridae; genus Ceraclea; species Ceraclea dissimilis. The sequence goes on from OY756364.1 coordinate 14,417,994, forward strand.
TAAAAATATTGTAACTTGTTATTTAGAATTATTTGAATTACGATTGCGTACGTAGCTAATGGCAGAGTATGAAAGTAAGAGCATGTAGATATTAAGTTTTTTCCTCAACAGAGACGAGAGGCATCTTCATTCGCATAATGCAGCGTTACGTGAACTCCCTTGGGGAGGAAGCAGGATGGGTGTTTCGACGCTTATACGAGTCGGCTTTGGCTGGCTTAAGTGATCACTTTATGCCCAGGGCAACGTTCACCCATTCCACCATCATACTGCTGTCAATCGTGTATTTTTTGAAAGTTGTATATATGCTACAGCTGGAAACGATTTCACAATTAACAAAATTTCCGAAGCTAACGCCATCTGTTGAGGAGTCCGAATCCGTGTGTGCAATAGGTACAGATAAATCCGGTTCCATACCTAAATGTCCTAAATAATTTAGGTATATCTCAAAGTATGTGGATATATTCACAGATGAAAATCTCTGGAATATTTTATACATACACCCACGTAATACATAATACACAGCAATATCGTATAAGAAACACTAGCAACTTGTAATAATACCTAATGCTAGAGATAAACCGCGATTTTAGGCATTATGTTTGTATCTCAATTTACATTCCAAGCATGGTCCATGTTATCTATTGTACTGAGCATGCGATTACACTGTGCCAGCTTTAATAATATTCACGATTCACATACTTACTCAGTCTAGGAATTGTAGATTATTACGTCTGTGATTACCGAGATATTTCCATGTATAACACTAAAACCCAAGTAGGATAGGTAATATTTGGTTCATTCTGATCTTCTCCACAACAAGTACAGAAATGACGGAAAAATAATATTCGTGAATCTCCTTCTTCTTCGTCAGCCTAATCCCGTCCACTCGTGGACGAAGGCCTCCTCCATCAGCTTCCACGCCGCTCTATCTTGATGGGTTCTCTGGATCCAGTTGGCACCCACGTATTTTACTAGGTCGTGTCTCCATCGTAGTGGTGGTCTTCCTACACTAAATACTACACTACCGAATAAATAATGAAAATTATTTGATGAAAAAAACTAAAACAGCTATGTTTGTAATTATTCGGTATATTATGTAGACAGTAGTGAGTCTTTCATATACTCATGTCTAGAATCAAAGTTTTTTTTATTAGAAATCAAAGACAAACTGTCTTTAAGTAGACAGGTAAGCACCTAATCTGCATAAAATTAGTTTTTTTCACGCATATTTTTAGGCAACCAAAGCATTGGCTTGTTGAATATATACAATTGTACACTCAAAGTCGAACCCAGACTCTCTTTTGAAACAAGCTGTGCGCTAACCAAGTGAGCCCAAGTGTATAGTTACTGCTAGTGGAATATATTTTGTATATCGTCTGCATTTATAATCACGTTTTTAGTACCTAATAATGCTACAGATTCTAAAAAATAAATCAAATCTGTAAGTAAGTATAATGTATTTCTAGTACCTATACGACAATAAAGGTTAAATTAGCAGGATTAATATCTTAATTCGCTTCATCGGTCCTTTAAATAAATCGCATTAATAAAATTTTCGTAAAAAATGAGTTATTTCATTAGGGAAAAGGACAAAATTATAAGAAGCCAGAGTTTGTCGAAAGAAATTATCGTACACTAAGAAGCAGACTCATCGTTAGAGTAAAATAATGAATAAAAAAAGAAAGAAAGGAGTGATGTTCGCAAAAAGAGAAATTATGTCCTTAAAAATTACCTAAAAGTGCCGCAAGGCTGTAGAACAAAAAAAAAATACGTTTTGCAAATTAAATTTGGCCTGAAAAAGTCACCCTCGTACATAAAAATGGGCCTCCCACTTAACCAATTTAAATCTGCCCGGGTGGTAATAATTCCTTTATCATTCTGCCAGGAAGGGAAAGTTAATTTAACATACATTAATAAATTTAAAGAATGTGAAGTTTAATTTAACTTTGGATCCGTGATTATGAAAATGTTCTTTCGTTGAAAGTGATATTTATTGTATTAGATGATGATATTATCACTTTAAGTTATTCAAGTAGATGTATGCAGCACCGCTACTGTGGTACAGATTCTGGATTCTGCTGTTTTGCTCCTATTCAATTTGACGATGGAGGGGACTTAACCGCGGAATGGTGAAATCCTGAGAATCTTGGATGAAGGGAACTACACAATTCGAGATAACGACCTTCTTTGGAGATTGCTTCGTTAACCAAAACGCAGATTAATAGGACAACTAATTTATTTCACTTAACCGTTTACCCCCATTCTCTCTTGAAAAGTTTTGTATAAAAAAATGGACTGTGATTATCTATCAGTTTTGCTGGGGAATTGGATAAAGAGTCATATTTTATTTCTATAATTCTATTCTTAAAGAGTGGATATAAAATCATAGCAAAATTAATGCGTTTTAAATGACTCTCAATAATTATAATTAAATTTATTTAATATACCTAGTTCAAATTACATAGCCTAAAACGAGTGATAATTTACATATGTCTTCAAATCTTACAGACATATACGACGCGTTTTGTACCTTAAGGGTTTGTGTTGACTGCAAAGATTTATGAAAGTATTTAGGTTTGTCGATAAGACATTCGATGAAACGATAAAGACAGGATTATCGATGTTACATATAATATTTTATTTTCGACGTTTTTCAATATAACATGTACAATGTACATTTATATATAGGTATCGTTCACACCTCTATTCACTGCTATTGTATTTTGTTTGTTACGAGAATTATGCAAACCGGATTTGAGTATTTTAAATCATGACAAAAACCGAACCAAATCAATGCACTGTTTATTTTGTCCGTAGCAGTAGTTGATTTTGATAGATATTGTACTAGGTAGATAATAGTAATAAATTGGTTTTTTTTTCGCGGTTTGGTTCGGCGATGAATAAAAAAACGATCCATATGGTCATTCATATACCTACGAAATCTATAAATGGGTAGCGATTTAATTTGAACATTGTTTTTGTATGCGTATTGTTATATCATTTTTTGTCGATGTGTTGATATGTCAGCGTATGTGAGTTGCATTATGATAGGTCCGGTACCCCATTACTGTTCTAATACATATTTTGGTCCAACTCTTAACCCTCTCTCCTTAACGGAATACACGACCAATCTTTAGCGGGTCTTTACCATTCCTTCTGTAACAGCAATTAATTTCTTATCGATTATCATCTGCCAATCTTTCATTGGATGACAAACGTTTTTCGTACCAGTTTACTAATTCAATAGTTGTCTGATGAATAGGCTGCTGACAGGCAGCTGAGGAAGTCGGAAAGGGAGGCCTACGTCCAATGCTGGACTGCAGAGGGATGATGATGATGAATAGTAACATTACACAACACGTCTTTGTATACAAGTAAATTCTCTTCTCCACATCTCATTCTCCATATCTCAGGCTCGGATCCTCTCTCTCCATTTGCCCCGATCGATGCTGTCTCGTGTTCCATATCCACTCTGATGGTCTCCTCAAGGGACTTCATCGGACGTCCTCTTTACCTTGTTACTTCTACTAACCAGTATGTTGCTCTCCTCATAGCAGAATCCTCGTCCCTTCTCTGCACGTGTCCATACCAACGATGTCGGGCGTCTCGCGCTTTAGGTCAATGTATGCAAGTAAATTGAATAGGTATTAAATTTGTGTTGAAATATTTATTAACTAATATCCACTTATATTGTTGTTGATAGCTATATTGAACGTATTAGATATAATAATAAATAGCAAGTGAAAACACAGTTGCTGGTTTGGGGTTATCAAAATTCAATTCCCACATCGAATGCAGGTCAGTGATGCACTTCATGAGGCGAAACATAATACATATTCAATAAAATGTGGGTAAATATTACTTTATCTGCATATACTTAGTGAGTGACTTATATTTTTGACATATGAAATAGTTTAAGTATTTATATGAAACAAATGTAGGTAAATTATTAACAAACACCATAGATCATTTCATTACTATTTCATTCATCATACCATGTAAGAAACGTATGGCTCAGTGAGCTCCAAAGATGCTTTGTGTAATGCAATGCTTTGTGTTCTTCTATGACAGGAGTGGCCAACCTTATTCTTCGTCGACAAAAGTATCAGAGGGAATTGATTTTTTCGAAAGACACTCGTAGTTGTTAAATACGAATGAAAACTACATTATTTTTTTTTATTTGTTTTTTCAATTTTTTTTCTTACAAAAAGACTCAAAATACTCGATAAGATTATGTGCAAATACAAATAGGTCTGAGCGGGGTCCCTAGAGAATTCAAAAAAAAACAGAAGTCGAGAGCACGAGCTGAGGATCTATTCTAGGTTTTCCTCATTCTGAAAGCAGAAGGAAAACGTAGCGTTGCTAGCATTTTTTTATATCCAGGGTTTAGGCCCACATTCATCCCGAGATATGGGTTATGATGTTAAGAATATATGAAAAATAGCGCGAAGCTTTAAGAAGCTTCTGTTAGTAAAGTAATTTTGTATAATGTTAGATACCTATGTAGAATAATGTTAGAAGACTAATGTTCTATCTCTGTAGTCTTCGTATTAGTAGTATAATATATTATGCAGATGGAAATTGCTTTCCGTTCTACGTAGATATTTGAAAAGAAAGTAGGTAAATATTGCTTTGTGCTTCCATAAATTTCATCTTATTATTCTATGCTTACGTGTATGATACTCAATGTAGCTACACATCCAAAGCCTATATCTTTGCTAACATGAAAAGTGCAAATGTTTTTAAAATACAGTTGTGCACATCTTGGCAAATGTTAGAGAACAGTGAGAATAATAATATACTACTTATGTACAAACTACAAATACTTATGTATTTTGTATGAACAGAAAAAAGTTAAATAGATAGGAGCATAGATAATATGCCGTCGAATATATATTTCATATTTGAAAAAAATAATTACATTGCATACTAAGTTATTGGTTTAAGCATTGCGGAATTTTACAGAGATGAAATTAGGTATTGTTTAACAAAAACGATTTAACATAATATTAAAAAGACTTAAGGATGAACATTGTCGGGCTTACGACCGACCTCGGCTGGCTTAAGCGATCACTTTACACTCGAGAAACATTCGCCATTTCAGTTCACCCCGGATGGGATTCGAGCCCAGATCTTCGTCTCGCAAGCCCGATATTGGTCGTAAGCCCGACAATGTTCATCCTTAATTTTATTATTCTATACTGTTGCAGGAATACCACATTGTATATACTACAGAATGTAGAAAAAATCCAACGCTTTACAAGAATAAAATAAAATTTGTAAATCAAAAATAATTCAAGTATCATACTAAGACATAAGTACCTAGTAAAAAGTATACCTACAAAATATCGTTATACAAAAGAAAACTTATCTTAATTGATACTTTTTAATTGATAGGAAACGAAATGAAGAAGACAATAAAATGATGAGAATAAAGAGGGATTTTAATTCTAGTGTTAATTATTTGTAGTGCTAGATTCAAATATACTGATAAAATGCTTTGGATATCTGGGGAAAATGGACTGTATAGATTTTACATATATCTATTCTATATACCATTTAACTTTCTTATTAGGCATTTGTATTTAATTATGATAGTACCCCTAAGCTGTTATTAGGTGTATGTACATAAGACTCGTTGTAGTTATAGAAATTAATAAATTAATTTATTGGACAAACCATGATATCGTTAATCAATGTGTACCATAGATATGAAGGTACCTGCTGTAAATCAATTTCAATGTGGGAAACTTTTAAAGTCTTATTACAGAAGGGATCAAATCATATTGAATAGACTTTAACATCTTTCTATACTCTTTGAAAAATAAAAGGGGTGAAGAATACAGAGGCCATTGCAATGACGCTAATGGGAAAATATTGCTTTAAAAAATTATTCAATTTTATACGGATACAGAATCTTAAAAGAAATTATAAAAACGATTTTCTTTTTCTTTTTTTTTCACTAAGGGAAAAAGTCTTTTGAACAGGAAGTAAAATTTTCATTCTTTATTGACTGGGTTGAATTTTCTCGTAATTTTATTTCTTATTTTAATTCTTACAACGAGACAATGAATGCCTTTTAATAAAATGTTTTTCAATATTCAACCGTACAATGAATTCGAGTAATTTTATAAGGGATCATTGGCATAGATTTTTTGTCATCTTTATAATTTGAATAAGTACAAAAATATAAAATTATTGGCAACTTTTGATGCAAGCAGGTGGGGTCCATAGCGAAATGTTTATAAAATAGCATATTATTTTACGCCACGTAATCAGTCAGCGCTACTGGCCAGACGGCGCTTTGACCAGATACCGGCTCATCGGCCCTTTGAACAGACTGGATCACCGGTCATTTGCCCGATCTGCCCTTTGGCCAGTCTGACCTGTGCAGGCCAACTTTAAGAAAATCTGAATCCGGCATAAAGTTTGAAACCAAGCGGTAAAAAAATATGATAGATGGTAACGATTGGTTAAGAACAAGTAATAATTGTGAAAACTTGACTGCCTTACACAAAAGATGTTGTTCAACAGCCAACAGGCATACTAAACTGACTAAATGAAGGAGTGAAACACAAATAATAAAGGACTATCTATATAGATTAAATCTCTGCTACGAGTATATATACCTAATATAAATTCGTTCTGCCACAAAATCTCAATCAAGTACAAATGACGGCACATTATTTTAATATTTGATCGTAAAATAGTGACACCGCGATGGGGTTGACATAATATTTAGGGGGCTTGATATTCACTTAATACGTCTGGTTGTCACGTAGCAAACCACTAGAATAATATAATACTTATAATAATAATACGCAAGCATGCGGCCATAAACCAAGGATACGTGTTCAAAACTTCTTGTTGCGGTAATTTTATTCCTACTAGAAATATAAACTGGTTGCATATGAAATGCGTTATATGCTTTTGAATGCATTTTTATTGTCTTGGAGTGATCCACGGCGAATTCGTAAAATATTCAAATTTTCACTTCAACAAGGATAATAATAATATGAACTTTACAAATTTTCGTGTGCATGTTTATATACTCGTACTTGGAGCAAGGAGTATGTCATAAAATTATAAATGACATATATTTTTAGTTCAGAAATTTATCCTAACGTCAGAAACTAGCTGTATGAAAGTTTTTGCCGGACAAGGTGACGAAGCGAGGAGTTTCATGTGTGTTGAATTATTAGCGCCTAGGTTTGTCAAATTCCTATACTTATTACTATACATATATTGTGGGAAGAATATGAAGAATGTGTGGAAAAACGCTAAGAGATAAGATAAAGAATGAGGTTATTAGGGAAACGAGTGACTGCAAGACTGGTATTGTGACAAGAATGAAAGTAAACAAACTATTATGGTTTGGGCATGTTGAGAGAATGAAAGATGACAGGATGACAAAAAAAGATATATTTGAGTGAGCGAAGAGGGGTGAGGAAGCGCGGCCGCCCGAGACTGACCTGGTCCGATCATGTCGACCAGATCCTCAAGTATGGATGCGTTTTGAGTAAAAGGAATCGGAGAGCGTGTATGACAAATTGCATGAATGTGACGGAGGCTAGGAGAGTGTGAAAGGATTGTGCTGTCTGGCGCTCTGTCCTCTCTGCCTACCCTGCAAGGGACGTGGTGTGAGGGTATAGATAGATAGACATATATTATCACTCTGTCTACGGCAATCCGTAGTTTTGAAAAAAAAAAAGATCCTAGCAGTAGGTATTATTCTCAGGAGTTGCGTATTATGTTGTAGATAGGTATGGTTAAAAGCATAACGACTGTACTCTTTTTTGCTTAAGTTCTTTATTTCCTGCACAAGACAGGCTTTATTGAATTTCTTCCTAGTTGAATGCCTTCGTACTATAAATAGTTCATGTACAAAGAGGAAATAATACAGATTCATCGTACAAGATTGCGTGTTGAAATATCAATACATTCATTATTATTGCTTTAAGTGAGATATTTTTATTCTCTATTACGATAATATGGGTGTGCGATAATATGAGAGTGCTCTGGATAAATTCCATATCTTCTTCTTCTCTATGTGTCCTGTCGGGTCCCCCCGACGTTGACGGCCACTTTGGAGAACGCCTCCTGTCCTGAGCAGTGCGAAACAGCTCCTCCACAGTTCTGATTCTGGTCCACTGCCGAATGTTTCGAAGGCAGGATAGCTGCTTCCTTCCAATCCCTCTACGGCCTTTTATCTTCCCTTTTATAACAATCTGGGGAATGTAGTATTTTTCTTCTCTAAAGACATGGACAAAATATGATGTTTTACGGAGCTTTATTGTGTTGGACAATTGTCTATTAGTATTTGCTCTACGTAATACTTCAGTGTCGGTTACCATGTCACTCCAAGGTATCCTTAGTATTCTTAAATTCCATAAAGAGCAATTTTTTTGATACCTGAATAAATAGTTTGCTATTAGATTCTGGATAATAGTGATATTTCTAAAACATTCTTACCTAGGTCCTGTCGCTTGGGAGATCAGCGCTCCAACCAACTGTTCCATCGCTATATCTTCTCGACAGAAAAAATGGGTAAAAGATAAACATTGTTCAAATTATATAAACCAAAATATGTATTGTCAGAGTCCATTTCTGGGTTGATTGCAACATATGTAATGAGGCCTCCTTTCGGCATTATTGTTGTCTAACTGTTCTATTTTTTTCTTATTTAGTCCAATATTTTTTTTATAGTATATACCTACTCACACTCGCCTACTTACTTACTCGACTATCGACATCAGAAATCACAGTATAGCATCAACGTGATTAGCTCGTGTTATGTTTATTATTATGATTCAAGGTATTTCAACAGTAGCTTTCACGGTATTAAAATAAGGTGTACGAACATCGATCGTTGCACTGAATAGCAAAAGCAAAATACGAAGATATCTGCTACAAAATATAATAAATTATTCGTTCAAGAAACTCGAGTTTGTGGAATGAATTAATGCTAAGTATAAAGAGTCAGGAAAGGATTAGCAACTCTAGTAATATTATTATTATAAAAAGACCAATTTTCTTTCGTGACAAGAATCAGCACACTCGCTTGAAGTAAAATGTAACGGGCCGTACTAGTAGATAGGTACTAGGTATGGAAGAAGACCTCCCTTTAGAATGCGACTAGTATAGGTAGGTACTTCTACTTTCACTCTAGTCTATTAGGAATGACAATCGAGCGTTACAAAATAAACCCATCGTTACAGTAGTGATGAAGAAATTTTAAGTATTGCATCCCAAACATGATGAAATTGACTATATTACTGCACAGTTTATGCAATCTTTGTGTGTTTGAAAATAGTTTTAGAATTCATTTTAGTACCTAAGAGTGTGCATACTGACATTTCCAAAATTTGTAAAAACGGGAGACCTTCTGTCTCGACAACCGTTAGATACTATATTTAGTTTCTGGATATTTCCTTTGGATCAAAATAGGGTAGATGCATTGAACCTTTATCTAGGGAATAACCGTAAAAAATTTTTGAGAGACGCAAAATTAACCCCAAAAAATGAAAAAAAAAACGCTCTTTTTACCATTTTATCATGCGAATGTTCACGCGATTTTGAACCTTAATGCCGTGGGAAAAAACTGTGACGTCATTCTTGGTGCCAAGCCCTTAAGTCTCTTATTTGTAAGTGTGAATTGTAACCTCCTTGGATAAGGACACTGAAGGAATGTAAGTTAGGGGTGGGGTTTGCCGGGGGGCTCCCTTAAGGCTAACCCTGGGCCCACCTCTTACTAAGAATTCCCTAGAAGTGCGGGTAAAGAGGTCGCTATATGCGCCTGTGCTACCCGGGGATGCGGAGGGCCGCGGGATTTTCCTTCAATGCACAGTTTATACATGCATGCACGAGTGCTATAATTTGTATAGAAATTAGTAACTATTGTGCATGTCATTCTTGAATTGTGGTTGTCCATTGTCTTAGTCCATTGAGAGGTGAAATGGCCACAAGTCTACAATATTTCTATGACTATCGAAAAGGTTTCCATTTTGTGTGCTGCTTTCTAAACGCAGTAGGTATCTGTATACCAACACATACAAGTTTTGTCTAATTTATATTCAATTACACAAAACAATCAGAAAAGAAAGATTTATGTTAGGAGACATTGTTACAGCGATTTATTTAACGACGGTATAAAACACATGTAACATCGACATTTTAATCAGAGATTTAGTATTACGAGTATTCCTCCGTACGCTAGAACACCACATCGCTTTATTACGATTCAAATTAAATTTAAAATAACGTCTTATACCGACATCTTCCCCTTTCTCCTTCTTTCGCTCTTATTCCCATCACTTGAACATATTCTTGTCTTTCTTATACCTACCCGGCGTATCTCTGTGGTTAATGGAAAATTTTCATTTCAAAGTAACTTTGCGAACGAACAGATTATTAAACGAAATGAATTTTCTCGTTTTCTAACTCTCTTCATCTCTCTCTTTCCTACTTATATTATTTCCTCTAGTTGAATATAATTTATGTTCGTTTGTCTTCAATTTATATTTAAAAATCCAATGGATAGGATTCCTTTTCAATTGAATAAATTCGAATTAAATTTAGCTTCGAAATGCGATACATAAGTATGCATTATGCAACAATAATATTATACCGTATTATGAGTAGGGACTGGAAAAAATCGGTGTTATTTTTCGGGAAATGTGGTGTTATTTTTTGCAAAAAAGGGGTGTTATTTTTAATAATTTTGGCAAAATGTGGTGTTATTTTTCATACATTTATGTCATTAAAGTGGTAATTTTTCAGGTTTTAATACAAGAATATAAAAAAAATTGGTTGTAAACAATATTTCATACAAAAATCCCTGAAACAATAAAATAATACAACAATATTTGAAAAAAACAAAAAAATCCCTTTTGTAAGATTTTTTCAGTGTGGTTTTTCTTACTTTCAAAGCCACATTCCTTTTGATAATGTTTCTATCACGATGTTTTCCAAAATGAAGGTCGGAATTCGCGTCAAGTGTGCGAATATTCGCGTTATTCCTGTAAAAGAATGTTGAAATTCGCATTATATGTGTAAAAAAAACGAAATTCGCGTTATTCGCGTAAAAAGCACGAAATTCGCGAATAAATTCGTTTTATCGCGATCGCGAAATTTTCCAGTCTCTAATTATGAGATGGCATTTAATTTTTAATCATATACCTACCTGCGAATTTATGGAAGGTAATTCAAAAAATCTTTGTATAAATAAGGATTTTCACGAGTTTGAAAAAAAAAGAAAAATTAATGTTCTTTTACTCAGTCATTTTTTTTATATCTTCAACTATTTTTGTTCAATTTTTTGATGCAGTTCAAAAGCTAAAGCTTGACTTATAATACAAATAATTATGCATCGCAAGATATTGCGAACCCAACGAACTTAAAATAATTGAGAATTATATTTGCAGTCATTACACGCTTTTGTTTTATTTTAGTGACAAACTGGCAATCGGAAATCTTAAAAAGTTTCATTAATTGAATTTGTTTAATTATCATTGTGAACAAACGTGTGAAGTGAACAAACTAAGATGGTTTGGGAATGTTGAGAGAATGAAGGATGACAGGATGACAAAAAAGATATATCTGAGTGAACGAAGAGGTGTGAGGAAGCGCGGCCGCCCGAGACTGGACTGGACCGATCATGTCGACCAGATCCTCAAGGATGGGCGCGTTTTGAGTAAATGGAATCGGAGAGCGTGTATGACAAACTGTATGAGTGTGACGGAAGCTAAGAGTGTGTATAAGGATAGGGATGTCTGGCGCTCTGTCCTCTCTGCCTACCCCGCAAGGGATGTGGCGTGAGGGTATAGTAGTAGTAGATCATTATGAAATTTTATATTGATTGTCTTTACCTAATGGTCGTTTTGTATTGATTGTCTTTACCTAATGGTCGATTGTCTTTACCTAATGGTCTTTACCTAATGGTCGTTTAATATTGATTGTCTTTACCTAAATTTTATATTGATTGTCTTTACCTAATGGTCGTGATTCAAAACAAGAAATAAGAGATGTATCAAGCATTTAAATAACTCTTCTCGCAAAGAACTAAGAAATAATTCTTACTTTGCATAGATTACTACGATTCTTTATCTTATTTGAAAAAGTATGAATAAAATTATATTTCTTCGCTTGATTAAAAGATGGCGCTTTGGAAATTGCATCATAAAACATTCTTGATGATGGTAAAAAATATACAACTGTTGAAGTGCATTTAAAAGAAGCTTTTGAGCATTAAGCTAATCCTTTCTCATTATTAGGCATTTTGTGAATAATCTTAGCAATGGATAGGAAATATTTCGTTTATAATTATTTATACTGCAGAATGGATAGTAGATACCATCTCAATTTTCTAAGTATCACTTTGGTCCGAAAGGTTTTGCATTTTTATACTTAGTAATAACTTATTTTATTATTTCTCACAGATAATAATTAAAACGAATTCAAAAGAATTATGTAGAGGATTCATTGCATTTTATGCTCGATATTTTTTAATTCTTTTCTATATGAAATTACAATTATTTATGTTAATTTTTGTAGTGTTTTAGAAGGGAGAGCATATAAAACAAGGTTACAAGAGTTTTTTTTTATAGTTTATTATTATGAACATCCCTACTAATGTTACGTGCTATAAAATTCTGTAAGACTAAATTGGTACTTTTTAATGAACACGTATAAGTTTAGTGATTAAAGTTTGAAATAATATTTCTATGAAAAATTATAAAATTTAATCAAAAAACCGACCAAAGGTTACCGACATAGCAGACCCTATCGCTAAGTTAAAAGGGCAATGGTCAGGCCACGCTGCGAGACAGGGAAGTGAGAGATGGGCACGCAGAATCCTAATATGGCGACCATGCGAGAACAAAAGATCTATAGGACGACTCCAAAAAGGCGGGTAGATGATGTAGTCCCACTCGCTGGAAGAAACTGGTTGAGCGAAGCTCAAAATAGAAGCAAAAGGAAAAAAGTTAGACAAGGCGTATATTCTGCAGTTCTTCATTCTTCTGGACGGCTGAGTAACAAGAAGAATCAAACTTTATGTGATCAGTTTCACAACGTGAACTGTGTTTACGCGATACATATTAGAAAATCAATATTTTGTATATATGATATTCCATATTTTCCTGTGCGAAATATGCATTTTACATTATTGTTGTTTACCTTCTCGGAAGACGAGTATCTTACTTAAATATGTCTAGGGAGCAACACTGATATTAAGTACATTATACCTATTTATTGTAAAGTGTATATGTTTATTAAAAAAATACATATTGAAATAATCAGTGATGTAAGAAGTTTTAGATTCAATAAAGAATTGTTTAATTCCATAGTTCTAAAAGTTCGTTCTTGTGTGCAATGTGGAGAGAAATATTTCTAAGGATGCCGAAGAGAAGACAGAACGAAATGCGGAGCAAGAAACTAGGATATTCCTTAGGCCCGAGTGAATCAAAGAACTAAATCTGAAATTTTTAAACTGAAACTATGGATGTACCTACTCGTATTATGTTATCATTTGCCACGCAATGGGTATTCGTTGAGATACAATAAGGAAAGAAATAAAATTCACTTCACTTCATTTCAAGATCCATAAACTTGCCCATATAGTTACGTGCTCCAACTAAGGATTCACTCTAGTCAATTTCCAGTCATGAATTGGCTAATAGAACGAACATCATTGCTGGGCAGTAAAACATTTGCAATCTTGCCTTAATAAATTCATTGCCAATAATAGAGCGGTAGTAGATACTTCTCAACCCGTATAGAAGTTGCAGCAATACTACCGTACGTACCTACGTAGGAAATTAAGTTGCTGCGCTTCAAGTATCGTGAAGTATACGTGTTGAATATAAATGAAGGCTTGTTATACTGTTATAGTAGAAAAACAATAGGACATTCGTATTATGTAGTGGATTATGTACTTACCTCAAGAAGTGGGGGTACTTCTCCGCAGACGAAGACATCACTTGTGATTGTGGCGAAACCCAGGATGACAGCCACCCACTGATGTGTCCTCTAATGGAGGAGGGCTGTACACCTGGGGACCTGATTATGGCCAATGACAAAGCGATGAAAGTCGCGTCTTATTGGAGTGGTAGACATTAGGCCGGACACGGAAAGTTAGTATTATGTAGTAGAAAAGGAATACATTTAAGAAACGACGGACTCAAACAATTTATTTAACATACCCGTAAAATGTGCCGGTGTAATAAAATTAGAATACTAAGCTGGAGACCCTACGAAAGTAAACGAAGTGTAGGGAGACCACAAAGGAGATGGGCCGATGATATCATCGAGTCGGTGGGACATGGGTGGAGACAAAGAGCCCAAAACAGAGAATGGTGGAAGACAAAGGAAGAGGCCTATATCCAGCAGTGGAGGGAAAGAGGCTGATAAAGAAGAAGAAGAATAAAATTGTTCTTTGCAAATAGTAATTTTACTGTACCGGCATAATTTTCACGTAATTCTAATATTCACACCTCTGACGATTATACAGTTTTGTCTTTTCAATCACAAAGCAGAAAAATGACACACACGCCTACTAATGAGACGAGATCAATGAATAAGCCCATTGAGATGAATAAGAAAGAAACAATTTTTATGGACCTGTTTGTGACTAACATTTCACGGTGTTCAAGGAAGTAAACATTGCAATATTTTTGTACTAACAGAAAGTTTTCTTAGAAATAGAGATATTATTTCTTATTTAAAAAATAACCTTGCCAAATACCTACATAAGTAAAATATAATATTTTTAGATCTCTAAAACAATAAATAATTCAATGTCTATTTCGTACAGTTTGAGTGCTGCTCTCTGGAGGCATTTTTCCCTTTATTTCCTTTATCGATTTTTTGTCAAAAGAAAACAAAAAAGAACTAGGTACATACATCATGAAAGAAAACACACACTAAAATGACATGAATTACGATTTTAGGTGTATAAATAAAAATATGTTGTACATATGGCTTGAAATTTCGGACGACCTTAAATAGAAATCTGTAGCCAAAACTGAAAAGACTCACGAAACTCATTATAAAGACACCAAAACTAGAAGGGTTCATATTGAAACAGTGTTAAGTACTTTAAAATCACGTGATTTTGAAATTTCTAAAATATATCTTATAAATGAATAGAGCTTACTTCTATTCCATAGGTCCTCAAACTTATTTCGACCACCGCCCACAATGAGATGAAAAAATATCTACTCCCCCCCCCCATCCGTATTTTTTTAATGTAAACTCTTTACATTACTATATCTGAAACAGTTTTTGGAAATTGAGGAAACATAACATTTTAATTGATAAGAACAACAAAATAGCGCCGCAGGCCAATTTTTTTACGAAACGAATGTGATTTTGTGGATTTTCGCAACATTTAAAAAAAGTTTGTGTCCTATGACCAACAACCATGTGGTAATGAAGTAAGGTTATATTTCTGAGTTAATGGGTAAGAAAATTCGACTGTATTCTCCGACTTGTTGGTTTACGTTGTATGATGATTTAAAGCGAATTTTTGTAGACAGGATTTGTCTCCCATCGCCCACCTAGATCGCCTTAACGCCCCCTAATTTTCTCTGAGCCTTCTATCGCCCCCCTAAAAACCCCCAGCGCCCACAAGGGGGCGTTATCGCCCACTTTGAGAAAGACTGTTCTATTCTGATGTTTGTTTAAAGATTATTGCATGTTGTGCAGAAATTAAACTATTTCAATCACTGGTATTGGTAATATTACTAAGTGTATGATGAAAGTCTAGTCCTAGCATCGTTACTCCGTCAATATCATTAATAATTTGACCGAGTACTCCTATCGTAGTTTCGGAGCTTCAATATTGAATGCTTCCATCGTACATTATAGTTTCTCATAGATGTTATTGAATTCAATTATAAAATTTAATTTCCACTCTGTTCAACCGTGAACTGGAAAATAGAAAAGACCAGTTGCTTTGAGTATTTTACTTGCATATCTGTCATGGAACTTTTACACTCCATTTTCTAACCTCCCGAACGTTCTGTTAACAACGACGTAGTTTTACAAGTCGCTGTGTTACGCAGTTAGGCTGGCCACAAACGTCCCGAAGTTCAGTTCCGCAATCGACCGTTTTGCAAAAAGGTTCCGACCAAAACCTCTTTCTGAATTTAAAATCGGGGTGACGCTGAATTCAGAGAGAGGTTTTGATCGGAACTTTTTTTGCAAAACGGTCGATTCCGGAACTGAACTTCGGGACGTGTGTGGCCAACCTTTATCTACTATTGTCGCTCTCACTGTTATGTTCTAAAAGTACCCATGTACCTGATGTCATTTATTTATGATTCTATTAATTATTTATTATTTTTTTATTTATTTATTATTATTTATTTGACATATACGGCTTGCGCCCTTAAAATGCATTACAACAAAAATTTGGATTCAACATAATATAACAATAAAAAATACAATAAAATTATGCAATCTTAATGTAGCATGCACCCATGCCCCACGGCCATACGAACGTCGTGTGATGCCTATTTCTAATTTATTACCTAAGCTCTCCTTTGTGCAATGTATTTAATCTAGTTAATTTGCGTAGAATGTGGGAAACATTTCTCGTGCCGCCACGATTTTCGTACAATCTGTAATCGTCATAAGCAAAATCTCTGCTTCTAAGAATCTGATATAATAATGATTAAAGTTTTTCCTCGTTTCCATCACATCATATGAAAGCGTAATTAAGCAGACGTTAGTTATTATAAAATACTTACTCACACTGCTACTAATATTCATTATATTAACATTACCGATTTACATCACAAATTTTCTGTCTGATAAACAAAATTAACGTTACTAAAACTTTGACGTCAGCTGTCACCAAAAACATATGGTGATAGACTCAAGAGTAGAGCGAGAATATCTCCTGTACCTATATCGCTAGATATAAGAAACTAATATAAATTGTTCACAACACGTAAATGTGTAGGTAAATATTTTGTTACTAGTTCAAAAAAGTGATTGCATTGCCGTGGGCATCAGCTTGATTTAATCCTTTTGGTAGTAATTGTTTTTCTTTGATTTGCTGATTCTATCTACTCCGACAATATCGGTGATAAATACAGCTCATATAATGTTTCTTCCGTAATAAAATAAATAATAAAGGATTTTCCGCTAACCCGATGTACGACGGAGCAGAGGAATTCACGGTGAACTACAAGCGAGCTCCAAAGGCAAAATCTTGATCAGCTAAGTGAACCTTATCCAGAACTGATCATTGGAACTTAATAAATACAAATAGCTTCTTGTCAATAAGTTTCCAACTCTATAGCGTTAAATTTTCGTTGCTATTTAATTTAATGAACTGAAGTAGTTTAATATAGGTACCTATTATAGTGAAAAAATCTTATTGCTGTACTTATCTTCGTAGATAAATATTAACCACTCTAATACCCAGCAGTTTTTTAAGGTTAATTGAGTAAAGAACAGGAATTGTGGAAGAAAAGTATGGAATATAGAAAACACAGCGTGCGAGAAATTATAAGATGGAAGCCAGACAAATAATAATGAAATTAAAGTATGACAGACTGCGAGGGAAAAAGTCAACTTCATTACTTGAACAAACGGGTATGATCCGATTTTGCAGAATGGTTTGTGATCATAAACGTGATTGATGAGCAGAAAGAGAGCTTAAGGCGTAGGTAGGTAGTTATAATATGAGGAGGGGGTGAAAAGAAGTGGGGAATGGGGAGGAAGAAATGGATGTAGAATAATACTGCATTGTGACAATATTACGAATTATATGTATAGCTATAAAAAAGTAATATATTATGTTATATGAAGGTTGTTTATATTATATTATTTATGTGCCAGCGGGTTAGCCTGTCAATTTTGATTAGGTAACCCCAAGACAATAAAGCTGGAAAGGGATCCTTTAGGAGGACGACCGCTCTTCGAAATGAAACATTTTGTTTTGTAACATTTTTTCCACCGTCCATATGGATCGCCTCTCCACTGGACTGAATTCATTAATTTATATCACAGAAAGCGTACTTATAACTTTTATACGAGTACGATATGTATACTGTATAGGCTTTTATGGGTCACATAAATATATTCTGCTTTCATCCCTTATCGTTCCCCGTAGAAACATGATGGTACTAAAATATTTTCCAATTCAGACTATAGCTTTGTATCTTCGTGCTTGCATCTTATTTTGTCTTTTTACAATAAATATTTTTTTGTCTTTTTATGGCATTTTAAAATAAATTTGGGTAGCATGCTGCTGCTGTCTTAATAGTGGCCTGTTTAAACCTACCTATACAAACTTTAATGGAAAGTATGAGGCTATAATACCTACAAGGCGGTTACCAAGATGAACTGCTACAGGGCGTGATGTAAAACTGTTGCTATCTATCAAAAAGTTTGTTGTTGGACGGAGAGAGTATAAGAATGCCTCAAGGAAAATATTAAATTCGTTCTGTGTCTAGGTACTTATGATATTACAGCCATCCGTTTTTAAGAAAGATGCGGAGTTGTGACGTCCATGCCGCATTTTCGTTATAATACCTTCTTCTTCTACAGCATTGTTCCCTCAACTGCTGGATATAGGCCTCTTCCAAGAGTTTCAACTCCTTCCTGTCGCTCACCTTTCACACCCACTGTCTTCCCGCTACCGAGGTCACGTCTTCCGCCCATCTCTTTTGATGCCTTTGGATACCTCTTCTGCTCCTATGGTCTCCACTTTATTATTCTGGGCACACTGAGAAAACAGGCATTGTGAATTTATGCGGAATTCCTCACATTTTATTCGGAATTCAAGATAAAAAAGGGATTGCAGTTCTTACTTATAAGTTATCAGGAAGCGGCGGCCTGTTATAATACTAGGCCGCCGCTTCCTGATAACTTCACAGTACGTACTGATATACTATACATTCTCATACGAATAAGTTGACATTTATTCTTGTTAATTTCACAGTACGTACTGATATACTACACATTCTCATACGAATAAGTTGACATTTCTTCTTGTTAATTTCACAGTGCGTACTGATATACTATACATTCTCATACGAATAAGTTGACATTTCTTCCTGTTAATTTCACAGTACGTACTGATATACTATACGTTCTCATACGAATAAGTTGACATTTCTTCCTGATAACTTTACAGTAAGTACTTATAGGTTATTCGCTCTCATACGAATAAGATAGCAAGTCTTCCTGATAATTTGACGGTAGGTGTCAATAGATTATTCGCTCTCATACGAATGCTTTATTAAGTTTTCTTGATAGTTTGTTAGTATTGCGCTAATAATTTATGCGTGCTGTCATGTTAATTATGTTCTACTTACTGATAACCTCTAAGAAGCCCTAATATTCTATCATACTTACTGATAGAATATTGGGGTTTCAAGGTGTGGTTTATCAGCAAATAGAAGGTAACTAACACAACAGCATCGCATAAAGGATTTTAGAAAAATATAACAGAATAATAAGAATATAGGTAAGTACATAATAAGTGCTTGTTTTTTTAATTGGTGAAGGTATCATGTGTTTCGATTTTGAGGTGACATGAAATATAAAAGCAAATATTAAAGTTACAATTATTTGAATTTATTTTCATTAAAAACAAAGAAAAATAAATACACGTATATAATATATAAAACTATGTACACGATTATATACAATACTACTGCACCCCATAAGCAACTGAACGGTTGAGCGGGGTGAATATACCTACACACATAATGGTCCTTGGTGTATAAATATTTTCATATCAACCTTATATACCAAGCATATAATACACCTATATACAAGGTATATAATACCTAAAATATATTTAATATAGTCGTTGGTACATAAATACTAGCAAATTAAGCTTATATACCAAGCATATAATACACCTATACACAAGGTATATAATACCTAAAATACATTTAATATAGTCGTTGGTACACAAATACTAGAAAATTGAGCTTATATACCAAGCATATAATACACCTATATACAAGGTATATAATACCTAAAATACATTTAATATAGTCGTTGGTACATAAATACTAGAAAATTGAGCTTATATACCAAGCATATAATACACCTATATACAAGGTATATAATACCTAAAATACATTTAATATAGTCGTTGGTACATAAATACTAGCAAATTGAGCTTATATACCAAGCATATAATACACCTATATACAAGGTATATAATACCTAAAATACATTTAATATAGTCGTTGGTACATAAATACTAGCAAATTGAGCTTATATACCAAGCATATAATACACCTATATACAAGGTATATAACACCTAAAATACATTTAATATAGTCGTTGGTACATAAATACTAGCAAATTGAGCTTATATACCAAGCATATAATACACCTATATACAAGGTATATAATACCTAAAATACATTTAATATAGTCGTTGGTACATAAATACTAGCAAATTGAGCTTATATACCAAGCATATAATACACCTATATACAAGGTATATAACACCTAAAATACATTTAATATAGTCGTTGGTACATAAATACTAGCAAATTGAGCTTATATACCAAGCATATAATACACCTATATACAAGGTATATAATACCTAAAATACATTTAATATAGTCGTTGGTACATAAATACTAGCAAATTGAGCTTATATACCAAGCATATAATACACCTATATACAAGGTATATAATACCTAAAATACATTTAATATAGTCGTTGGTACATAAATACTAGCAAATTGAGCTTATATACCAAGCATATTACACTCATACATAGAAGGTAGATGCATACCTAACATTAAATGAATAAAATAAATTAAGTATGTAAAATAAATAAACAAAATATTTCACAACGCAATCTCTGCCAACCAGCTTTAAGTATGGTGATTGCGTCCTTGTCAAAATCCAACAATAGTGGGTTATGTATCCTCTGGAAGTAAGAGATAACAATACGAATTAGTTGGTTATATACTTAGGTAAGGTTAAATAAATTCTCATAGAGGTTCTTAAACACACATACAAAATAACATGCACACAATACTGACCTTCTGGAGTTGGATAAAGCGATGCTGCTAAAGCATTCATTCCATCATATAAGTATCGTAGACGACCATACTCTCTGCCCAGAGACTCTCGTACGAGTCTGCACTTTTCAATTTAAAATCATTTCGTGGTTTTTCCTCTGCAAGAAACATATAACAGGAATTAGATACGTTTAATTAGATAGGCGCGTTTTGAGTAAAAGGAATCGGAGTGCGTGTATGACAAACTGTATGAGTGTGACGGAAGCTAAGAGTGTGTGTAAGGATAGGGATATCTGGCGCTCTGTCCTCTCTGCCTACCCTGCAAGGGACGTGGCGTGAGGGTATAGTAGTAGTAGACACGTTATATAGGGTTACACTATGTATATATACATATAAGTAATTTTTTTATAAAGGTCCTTAAACACACACACAAATTAATAAAAAGAAACACACAAAACTCACCTTCTGACAAGCTGAATAATGAGATGCTACAGCCTTCAAGGGATAAAACCAAGCACTAAACTTCTTAAAAAATCCCAATATATAGTATAAAGTACATAAATTATGTACATTCACTGCACAGTGCACACGAAGACGACCGATAGATCGAGAAAAAACGATAGAATGAATACTGCGGGGAACAAACACAAGAATAATATTTGGTTATGCGTATATCATGATAATGTTCCCTGATAAACTATGATGAAAATGGCATAATATAGTATTAGGAAATACGTCACTAAAACATAACATTTCCTGTACGAATAATTTTACAAGAAATCCCGATAATTCATCGTTACGGATCGACATAATATTAGTCTTGTCATGATAAAAAGTAGGGAAGAACAAGTTGCAATACAGTTATCATGACGTCCTGATAAAATAACACGACATACTAATAATGATGAAGTATTCGGAAATCATTATTGTATTTTTATTAGTAATCGCCCGAATACAACATTCGTCTTCAACATTTTGGACGCATACATTATTATTATAATGTTATTTTATGCGGAACGTAATGATATAATATGATGCTGAATGGATAGATTATAGTGATAGTGATATTTTATTAATCAGACTTGATAATTCATCATGAGGACAAGAATACAATTTTCTCCGTGCATCCACCAACTACTATCTTGTCTTGCCACGTGCCCTGCCCATTGCCATTTCATTCTAACTGTACATAATAATACCTACAATAATTAAATTCACTCCATATTTTTTACAATATTTTATTCATAGGGGAATTCACAGAAATTTACCTACATCATTGATAGTTTTATTTTATGGGATTTGATGTACCTAATGGTCAAACTAAATATCCAAGGGTTTAATGTCAGAAGTTTCGTCCAAGTAACTGAATGACTATTCACAAGTACGTTTCAACATATTCTTTTACTATATCTTTCAATGTTTTCAGGCAATTCATGTCGTTTGGAAGTTCAATACTTGAAGTTTGGAGGTTCAATATTTGGATTTTCTCTTCCAAAATTATGAGAAATTCAAATACTGTTCCCGTCGCGGCAACGAACTCGATGATGGTTGCGTTTTTTCTAAATGATGCATTTTATCAACTCCGTGGACACAAAAACTATAAGTCTACCTACCGACATCAAAAAGTAATTACGTAATATACAACAGTTAGTAAACTGATTTCAGATAGGCCACGCTAGTATGGTACCGGTTTGTATGTAAGTACTAGATAAACTGATTATGCTTGAGGAGGCCATGGGGTGTAACGCTTCAGAAAACGCTGAGAGACAAACAAGAACCCGATTAAACGTTCTGCTGAGAGGTCCTCGTGGAGGTTACTATGGAGGAAGGAACCAGACGGAAGGAGATGACGAACGTGAATTGAAAAAACGGGTTACTAATATGAACTTCTTAATGTTCCATTAAAACAAATAAAATGCTGAAGACCTTAAATGTCCTCAACAAATTCAAACCAAAAGCTTCTCAAGTATTTTATCAAGAGAATCGTTCGTTTTGAAGAGTTTATTCCCAGGATGGTGCTTGAATGCAACAACAAAGAGTAACTATAAATCCTTCAAGCATGGGTAGATTGTTTGCATGAAAATTCAAGTTAATATCATAGAGCAGATAGTTCAAAGTGCACAATGAAATACTTTGTAGGAATGTTACCTTAATCTTGTCTAAGAAGTGGAATTATATAGATACTTTACCAACTCTCTATTTTATTTCCATTAGGTATTCGCCTATTAAAATAATCCATACGACTTAGTATTTTTTCCTTTTATTAGAGTGGTAGGAATTGCAATGTTTACAACATGTAGCATGATTTTTTTGTAGCCTAAAATACGAATTTTCTTGCCTCAGATATACAGGTACTCGTATTATTGTGGGAATTCTTGTAACTTAATATTTCGTAAGAAGACTCCCGAGAGAGTTATAAAAAATCTGATTAGCATTCATCTAACTAAACCATAAACATACGACATGTGTGAGGCAACAAGTGACAAGTGTGTTGACAGACCAGATCAGAAAATGTCCAAAAGTAGCTAGTTGCTACATTCTGAATGAATTCTGTACCTCATTGATGAACTTACATGGGATGCTGTTTTTTTAAAGATTTTTATAGGTAGGACATTTGAAACAGCATTCTTAATAAAAAGATTGTAAAGTGTTCCCCCTTATTCTTCTTTAGTACTTACCTGACATATGATTATATCTACACTAATATAAAGAGGATAGTCATTTGTTTTTCTATGCAAGCCGTTGTACGTTCAGCCAAGCATCCGATTATATCGTGTTAGATATCAAAGATTCGTTAATTTTTTTCCCGTGACATAGGCTATTTATATTTTCAATATATTAATCGACAACTTCAGAAAAAGGCTTAAAATGGCATCCTTTTCAAACGAAATTCTATGATGTAGGGAACCTGTCTGATGTATCGCCATCCCTATTACTCATGTTTGTCCCTTTCTCTCTCGCGGAGTTAATACTTGAACTTATGAGTGCTTACAAAACATCTTATTCGGTGGCGATTTTTGGAACTATTGTAAAATAGTATATATTTGGTTCTGTTTTTAATGATGCTAACACCACAGACAAAGAATATAATTATTGGTTCACTGTCATAGAAATCACCAATCACCGCGCCACACGAAAAGAAAAGTAAGTAAGTAAATGTCAAAATGAAATTGAAAATATAATAATGATTACTACGTACTTCAATAGGTATATAATGGGATGTTTTCATGCGGTAAACAGGTACTTAATTATTTATTAATTTTAATATTTTTTATGAAAAATATTGTTAATATGGTTATACTATTAATATTTCGGGCTTAATTATTTGCTTTATACCACCGGTAATTATTGTAATTCTGTAATAAATTGTAGTAAAATAATTAATTGAACAATTTATTAACTTGTACGAGTACTTATGTACTTGCATTATTTTTTCCTATGCATGTATGCATTGTACAATATGATTAATTTCTGGTTATTCGGCAGAGGCTAATATGATAGGTACTACTACATTAATTCATTTTAAGTATATACATATACCTAATACCTACCTCATACGAATTTTCGTGAATTATTCATAAGAATCTCAGCATTCACCCGTCATTAGAAAATACTTTTTATTTCTCTAAACTAAAAAAAACTAAATTGGACTTTATCTACTTTTTTCAACATTTTATTTTACTTCATTCCGTTGTTTTTTTTTGTTTGTCTGTGCGCAAATCATCCAACCGATTTTTGAATTAAATACCTCATGTTTTAAAATACGCCTGCACATTATATGTAGTATAACTTACCTTTATACTATGCACGTATAAAAAAGACATAGGTATATCTTAAATTAACATAGTTCAGGAGGGAAGAATCCAAATACTGCCCATGCTATGAAATTTTAAATGCAAAACATTTTTTTCCCCATTGCAAAGCATTGTAGGAGAATATTGCTGTTACGGAGATACGAGTAGGACTGTCATGAAATATTAAGTAACTGTTACTTGGTGGTGATATTTTAAAGGAAATGTGAAATGCAGTACAAACTCTATAATTTCTACAAATTGTATCATGTCCATATATCTACTTAGAAATAAGTATACGTTGATACAAAAGTTGAAACAACATTAATGACATTTAAAACTAAAGAAAAGTTCTATCGCCGTCGTTTTACCTTCTAAGAAGACAGACTGCTGGAGATACACTAAATAAAATGGGGACTCAGCAAATTTTAATGAGTTTCGTACCTTTTTTAGATATTACGTATATACCTACCTAGGTGGTCCATTTATGTATCTTTTAGAACTAAAATAAAAGTGTTTTAATTTATTTTACTATTAATTAAGTAAAAACGTCTTAATTAAGGTAATACGAACTTAGTCATTTACAGAAATTGATCTAACGGAATTGGAAATAATAACGTAGTCATTCCATTTCTAAAAAAACTAGGGAAAAATGATCACAACTAATCGCAATTGAGATTTTTCACATAGCAAATTTTCACAATGTGCTCCTTAGGTTTCATATTCACCACTCATTCTTTTTTTTTACACTGATTTTCATAGCCATACGTAGCACCATTGTACAATATTATAAAACCTGGCTGTGAAAACACACTGTGAGTATCTCAAGATAATGAGAATAGCAATCTCATACTTAATTCAAGCATTTTCTTACTGTTTTCTAAAGTTTCTTTGCAGTTTTATATCCCTTTGTGTAATAATGACTATATTATGAAGTCCCATTAACCCGCTAAGTTTTTATGATTATTTTAACATACATTACGAATATTTTCATAGCGGTGCTGATTACACAAATGAAATTCTCTTTATTTTTTCCGCACTCTGTAACAATAATAATAAAAAAGATACTTCTTCCTACTGAATCTGTTAGCGCAATAATACTTACTGTTTGTCTTTTTTTACTCGTATCCCAAGAATGGTGTTATTGTTGACACTAAATCACTAAATTTGTTATTATAGACAATTATTGCAACACTAGCTGTATTTCCCGTGCTTCGCAACGGCTAAAATTGCGTACGGGTGGTGAAGTTACATCGTCTTAGAATTAAATACCTAA
Source organism: Ceraclea dissimilis (assembly GCA_963576895.1). NCBI lineage: Eukaryota > Metazoa > Arthropoda > Insecta > Trichoptera > Leptoceridae > Ceraclea > Ceraclea dissimilis. The sequence continues at coordinate 14,444,072 of OY756364.1, forward strand.
TGCAATAAATTTTTGGCATATAGGAAGGAATATATTTGTTTTACCTAGTAAAATTATTTTTTATGTATATAGGATTCTGCTCAATTCAAATTTCACAAAAAGATAGTAAAAAAAAGAAGAAAAAAGCGTTGGGTGTGGAGTGGGATCGAACTCGTACCCTCGCATCGCATAACACTCAATTTAAGTTAAGTACGCTAGCCCCTACACCACGCGAGTCAAAACAGACGTCGACAGAAAGCGCCGCGGAGCAATTGTCAAAACTATTTTTTAATTATTATAGACATATTTTTAGTCATACAGAAGTATTTGTAGAGCAAAAATATTGTATAAAAATAATCCTTAGATGTATATCCTAGTTCTAGATTATGTAACGACGCAAACAAATTTAAAAACCATATTAACGGGACTACTTTAAATGGCTTCTTTCATTTTCATACTAACTTGATAGAATTCAGTATCTTGGGAAAATTGATAATTTTACCAAACCACGATACAAATCATATATTTTAATAGCCTATGTTGAAGCCGAGATTCCATTTGTAAGTTTATTTAATAGATGGATGTCTAAAATCGTCTGGTATTAATGTTTACTCCGGACGCGAATCGTCATTTTTTTCAGGTTCTTTCCCAGGACATTTATGATTCATAGATGGCGGTAGTGATGTTTTATAAAATCAGAAATGAAATAAAAAATCATTATAAATCAATAATTCCCTTTGTTGCACATATTTTTATCCAAAATATCAATACAATATCGTGCAAAGTCAGTGGCGTATACGAATATCTACTTTTTGTATTGTACGTATATAATTAAAACAAAATTAAATTAGGTGCAATGCGAAATGTTTTTTGTAAACAGTATATATACAATTTTCAAAATAACGTTCCGATGTGATTGTGACGGCGTTTTGTCAAATACTCAACGCTGCCGAAAATCCACAATTATTAAGGAGATTTGTATTAATATACTCGTTTTACATATTCCCATAAGATGGACCCCAAAAATCATAAAATGGAGACCTTGGGAGAATAAAAGAGGCGTTGGAAGACCCCAATAGAGGTAGTCCGACGACATAGCCGCTGTGGGAGGAAAACATGGCTGCAAGCAGCAAACAGAAGAAAGGAATGGAGGAATATGGAAGAGGCCTATATCCAGCAGTGGAGGACAGAGGGCTGAAGAAGAAGAAGAAGATTATATATATGTCGTATTGAAGTATTACCTACAATTATGAAACAGGATGGCATATTGAGTAAGACGGCGCCTTATTACTAAAAGGTCTTCGATTCGACATATTAGTAGTAGTAGGGTGGTAATGAAAAGTAAAGTAATGTATGGGTGTGTGGGTTTGAGAATGGTTACAAATATTATTCATACATTATTATAGGTAATAATGAGTATTATCGAGTAAATAAATGAAGCGTGAATCGATTTATAATAATTTCAAATCCTTCGTTTCTTTCTGAAAATAATAACGATTGATTATACCGTACTATATTATGTCGATACAACATAGTAGAATGTATGATATTTAACTGTGCGCCATTTTGTCAAGCGGCCTCATTTGAAATGGGCGACATGAGTAGTTGACACAGAGGCGGCGTGGCATTCAACAAAATGTACTACACAATATTAGTTACTCGATTCTGAAAGGATATGATATATTGAAATCCATTCAATCGTTCTGTGATACTGTGTAGTGTGTATACAATACCTACACAAACCAAAGCTCTCTTGTAATAGGACGGGTGTCGCGGTGTAAATCAAACTTTGACTCGATAAATATACACCCAGTAGTTATACACTCTGCTGTCAACATTATTTTAACACCTATCTACTAAAATATCATTATAAAACATTATTACTACAAAAAATGGTGTATGGATATTCTCGTATATGTACCTGTCAATGTTTGTTTTTGTGACTGTATCTGTTCCATGTGTAATAAATAAATAAATAAATAAAAACACATGAAATAATACACCCTCTGGATAATTGAATGTTTATTAACAGTAATGAAGGTCATAGGAATTCAATTCGTAACCAAAAAACATCTCTATCAATTACTGGAAACAATAATCATTCATATATAATAAAAAAAAAATGTAGCCAACTACAGACAAGTACAGTAGTACTCGATCAACGAACTCTTTATTTGATAGCACCTTTAACGATTTTGTATCTCTTTTAACTTCACGTCGTAAAAGATACAGTAGTGGGTACTAAATGGAATCACTCGACCGTGAACTCTTCCGTAAAGGATATTGTTAAGTACGTGTAGTGTAGATACTACCTACCCATGTTTTTCGTTTTTCACATTGGCTAAAGGAAAAATTTCAAATCATTACAATTCCATTTCCTTTCGTTGGTATTTCGTAAAAGGGAATCCAAGAAAGAGATTTCTCAAATGTAAATAAAATATTTTATGATTTTCTTCAAGGAAGTTGACTTTCTATATCTGCTTTTGAAGCTATTTTATACGTACGTCAGTAAAGAACAATAATTGCTTAACACTATACGTACAATCAAACATACAACTGTTGGGAAGTAAGTCTTGAATAGTTATAGTGATAAGGGAATTAATTACATAGTTATTCACGAAAGATATGAAACAATAGATAGTAATAAAAATACGGTTGATAAAAAAAAGTGGTAGAATTTGCTCCCACCGTTTTCAAATATTTCTCGAGCCATCTGCAAGAGTCTGGTAATCGTTAAATTTCCATGAGACGCTTTTTATCTACTCAGCCTTTTTAGGCTCGTTCCACATTATGATTGTCATAGATGTGCAAGACTATGTGCAAGACTTATATGAAAGACATCAGTCACTGGAAGTCGATATACGAAGTGTCGTAATTCTGAAAATCATCTTTAAATTCAAATTCATTTTTTTTATTTGTGGATAAAATTACAAAATATATAAAGAAAAACAAATTCTATAATTAAAACTCAATATTACATAAACACTAATCACTAAAATTAAGCAGAGCTCCTGCTTTGGGGAGGATAAATATATATTATTTTTTTATTTTTTTGCACCTAAAATTACACCGAGGAACATTATAGCGTTGACCTTTGCGTTTCTCTATGTAAACAATTATGTAAAAAAAGTAAGTAGTATGTATAGAACAAAATGAAATTTTGTTATGAAAGAAACCTCAAAACCCTTCAACATAAAATGAAAAATCTCTGTAATGTCATTTTTGACATCAATCTCAAACTCCTTTCATAATTCATAATAATATCATTATAAACTTCTTAATTATTATTCATCTCGCCGTATTATAATATTATCATGACGTAGGTATAATTTATATACACCTACAGATATTAATAATATAAAATGAAACACAAGAGCCCTTTTTCTCCTCATCATCATCGGGTTGTTTTGTGCGTGTCCTGTTACTCCCTGAAACCCAAACCATGTCAATCTCACCATCTTCCCTGACAAAGCTGCTAAATGATTGATTGCTAGTCTTATGGTATTAAATCAACCTTAGCTTAGCAAATGCTGTATATGTACTTATGTATATAATACAACATTATTATTCCATACCTACTATACAGTATACAGTGATCTTAGTCTAATAATAATAACATGGAACATTTGGCCGACATTGTGATGAGAAATGGATTCTTGAAGCATACGAGTAATACCTAATATTACCACATCAATATTCATAGCGATGCACCTAAGTACATTTGTAATAATCGTATGTATATTTGTGCCAACATCAACTATTATTACTAATGTATCTGGAATTACGTCTGCTGCGGTGTCTTCCAATAGTTCCAACTGGAGCAACTTGAAATGTGATGTTACACGAGAACAATTTGATGGTAATTACTGTTGCATACATCTACCATTACTATTTATTGTTTACTAATTGTCGTTACGTATTGTGATTGTTTAACAATAAGTCAAACGTTGAAAACATAAATAAATTACCTTTGCTATTATTGACAAGTTATCCATTTTCTCTTTGCGACAACATTCGGAAACCATATTGACCCAGATATAAAGGTGGCTACTTTAAAAAAAAAAGGATATGGACTCGTATACACAAACCCAAATACTTTCCTGCAAACCTTGCACTAGGCTAAAAGCCTGTATCGCAAAGCGTGGAATACATCGCCAGCGCCGGGGTTTGAACCTGGCATCTCCCGCTCGAGAGACTGCCGCCTCAGCCAACCGCGCCAAACATGCACTAATTTCATTCATGCACACTTTGCGCCTGTATCGCAAAGTGTGGAATATATCGCCAACGCTGGGATTCAAACTCAGCATACCTCCCGCTCCACCCAACTGGCCGGTAGCCGGAAAACACGTTTAACAATACTTTAATATACTTAACCTTTATCTTCAATCAATAACATTTTGAAAAACTATCGTGTATCTACTTAGAAAATAGGAAGCACGCATGTCGCATACTTCAAGTGACATTCCTTCACTTACCCTAATTTAACAAATAAGCTGTGTCTATAAGTAGTTTAGTCAGTCACGCTATATGGCTATACTCATACTATAGTAAGAAGATACTTAGGTACATGTATGTATATCCAGGTCATATTATAAAGCAGAGAAGAGAAGGGAAGGATATCAGTCTTCAGTCAGCGTCATATACATGGAACATCATAATACGAGTATATATTCTGTAAATTATATTATCATTCAACTAAGGAGAGATTTACACTGTCGACAACAACATGTATCATTATTTTACTTGGTGTCATTATTTTTTGTTGACAACAATATTGTTATTCAGTTCCATACAATTTAACCAGAATTTCTCTGTACATTCTCAACTCGGCGTATTGTGTTATTTTCATTCCTATTCGTAAAATTAATTATACAGTGCCTTCTCTGAAATATAATTAGTGTCTACTACCTACTCACATGATATTACGCAGTACGATTGAACATCGAGTACAAAATTTCATACATAGAAGACGATGCCATTGAATGAACTACTTATACCTAATTATTTATTATTATTATGGAATCTTTTTAAGCAATTTGTGAAGTTTCTTCGATAGGTTTTAGCTGTATGTATACTGCAGGTGTCCCGTAAATCAACGTCATCCCGTGAAGGGGTGATAGACCAACTCATATAGGACCAGAAAATCGAAATTTGACCTTGGTAAAAAATCGCTCATTCTCGAGATATCGGCACTTTTTTGTTTTTCGTGAAATTCGACACCTTCGATCAGTTTTTCGATTGCCGCGGTCTCAAAATTCAATATTCTAGGTTTATAATTTTTGATCCGTAATCCTGAATAATCCAGCTATTTGGTTATAGTCCTAAATAAAGCTTTTTGAAAAACAAAAAAGTGCCGATATCTCGAGAATGAGCGATTTTTTACTAAGGTCATATTTCGATATTCTGGTCACTTATGAGCTGGTCTATCACCTCTACACGGGATAACGTTGATTTACAGGACATTCTGTAAAAAACCGTAGGGAGGTACGTTGAAGATCAAGTTGCATATGATTAAAACAGCAAAAACCTATCAACTGTAGGTAAAATCTACAATATATAATAAGAAGTTTTATTAGAAACAAACATTTGAGCACACTTTGAATTTTTCGGTCATCATTATTAGTGACAAAGATTCGAGGGGCTCATAAATTTTTCATGGAAAATAATATTATGAATGAGGTAAAGTTTCGTTGTGGTACGGAAGGTAAACAAATGGCTAAGAGATATTCATTATTCATCACCTTTTTTCTAACAAACTGTCTCCTTTGGCTTGGGATGTACAGATGATTTGCATTCAGGCATTAGCGGAAAGAGCACGGTAAGGTGTTTTTTTTTTAAAGTAATTTATGTTTTTCAGCTAATGGAATTCAGAATGGAGGAAACTAGGTGGGTGTTGTACTGGGTAAGGTAAATTATTATTATTTTTATGGCATTGTCGTCGTAAATACCGCTGACGTATGGATATAAAAAAAAAACATTTTATCAGTAGCGTATATAGGTTTTCATTTATGTAGGCGGGGATATAGAATTTGACTTTGGGGAGGGGGGGCATGAAAAATAAACCTGGCTGTTAAATCTGAATCATAGCGCCGTGGGCATTTTTTTTAAGGTGAGTGAAATAGGTCGTGTTTTGGTGTTTAAATTGGGAAGTAAAGGTAAATATTGTAGTTGTGGTGTGCAAAAACTACAAAAAAAGAAAGAATGGCGTCGCAATTTTTTTTCTGAAAAATGGCCGATATGTAAACCTGGGTGTCTCAAAATGTTTCAAAATGACGTTTTTTTATATAATTGTTCTACATTTTGGGGGAGGGGCGAACCCCTCGCCCTCCCCTGTATACGCCTTTGCATTTTATATAACATCGAATTAAAAAGACTTTAGTGAGGTTTTCAATGTCATCTGCGTAATTCGCATTTTTTTTCGAAGTTCTCTCACAAGCTCACGTGGTCAAGCAAAAAAAAGTCTCTACAGCATATAAATTTCTTACGAGCATATTGTTACACTTACTGTAGTTACACTTTATGATTGTTAGCAAAAATATGAGTAGTTGTATAACGATTCAATGTGTTATGTCAGAAGGCAATATTATTATTCTGTTAACGATCATAACAACTTGCACATGCACTGAAGTGTCAAAACTGCGCTAGAGAAATGGAATTCATCAGTTTGGTAACACATCTGGTCTGCCAAACAATTTAACTAGTTGTCCGAAAAATATAAACGTTGTTCCAAAGTATTTCAATTGAGATATTAGTCACATAAGAAGGAATATGGTATAATGTATCATTTCACAGTAATGGATTATAAAAGAAAGATCACAGTTTTTTTTTTAATTACTCCAAACTTCATTAGAAACTCATTTCTCATTCAAAGATAAATGTATCTTCACATTCCCTGAATTTCAAATTTAAACGATTAAACAGTAGGTATCCATGTTCAGTTTTCCACAGTCCACGGTGAAAAAAGAAGCAAAAAACACCAACATTTTGTAAATAACTTCTTCCTATAGGTTGTCATTTGTGGTGTGAGGACATAAGTCGGATAGAATATAATTTAAAGCGCATAATAGTATTTCTTAATAAAGTTCCAAGAATTTCTTCTCGACATAGATCATTTGATTTTGAGAGGATTGTCTAAGTAAAAATAGAATAGAATTAGTATAAAAGGTGTCTAACATTGGTTACAAGCTGGCTAAAAATGTGTGTTATGAGGATGCAGTCGTTCTGAAGTTGTAGCAGAGCCCAATAACACTATTAGAAACAACTTAGACTACAGGATCTACCCAACTGAACATGAGTCCGTACCAACATAGATCAGAACAGCTTTGTTACTTGTGTTGTTCTCTATAAGCTACGTGATTTTTTTTATTATATTGCTGTTGTTGTTATCTTCAACAATACCTACTAACCGAATGCTCACGCGAATTCGTCATTAGTTCTGTGTTATCATAGTATCGGCATTGTATTTTTTCTGTATCCTTATTCTATAGTAAGTATGTTTTATTGTTGTAATTAACGAAAAGTATTGTCACGAGCCGATGAGTTTTATTTATTCGAAAAAATCTGTATTTATATTGAGTTATACGAATCTTTACCGCTGGTCGTGTGTTTAAATTAAAATGTTCAATCTAAAAATTAAAAATTATGTAGGTATGTATAATGTTTAAAATCCACGTAATGACTCGAATTATACGCGACTGGTGTTTGAGGAATCTCATCTTCAACGTGAAAGTTGCTGTTGATTTTTTTTATCAACAAGATAGTTATAACGTGGCACCTCTGTTCGGGATTCCCTCTCCCAATTGAGTTAGGCATTTTCAATTACAATAATCAGAAAAATGTTGGCAATCCATGCAAGAGTTCCTACTTATTTGGTGACAAGAAATACATTTTTTTTTGTATTATTACACACTACCTTACTTATTTGGATCTATTCTGGCTAACCCTGAGCCCACCTCGTAAAAAGATTTTGCCAAGAAGTGCGGGTAAAAAGGACGCTATATGCTCCTGTGCTACCCGGGGATGCGGAGGGCCTTAAGCCCGTGGGAGTCCTTCATATTTGGATCTATAATACAGTGTTCTCCTTGTATTTGCGAGTATGGTTTTTAAAAGATAAAAACCAACGTCGTAATTTACTGATAAATATTTTAGATTTGATTTATAAGCGCCATCAGCAGAAGCAAATCCATGGCATATAATATGGAAGCTCAAAAATCTAAAAATACTTATAATAAACATCTTACAAATTCCTGAAGAACGGAGATTATTGGAAAATTGACTATTACGTATATAGCATAATACAGTTTATAAAGAAGACGTTATTATTATTATAGACAAACATACACCCCATCCAATGTGAAATCATACGAAGAAATTCGAGATTTTCAACTTTGAGATTCATGATACGATAAATGGATATTTATTGAGACAATCTGCTATGTAAGATGGAATAGCACAAGGATAGATAGACGGAGAGAAAGAAGGAAGGATTGAAAATTGAAAGAAGAAAAATCATGAAGAATTCCCTCGTATCCAAATTGACATTCGATATTTTCAGGCAAAGTTTTATTCTCCCGAAATCCAAAGTTTATTCATTCAAACGCAAAGCGATAACACCTTGCTAATTAATGTTGATAATATTCCTAACTCCAAATTTATTATTTATAAAACATCAATACTATATTTATATCAACAAATTACTATATTATTTCAGCAGATTATATTCGTATTATTACTGCGACAAAACACATTGAGTGACAAAACACTCACGCCGCGTCCCTTGCGGGGTAGGCAGAGAGGGTTGAACGCCAGACCGAGACCACCCTATTCTTAAACATACTCCTTACTTCCGTCACATTAATCCAGTCCAGTATTTTTTTTTTTATAAAGAATAGTATTATTCCGAGCTGGCTAGGGTTCAGCTAATTTGTATTTCAGTCTCTTGCATCACGTATGAAGGAAGGAGATATATGTTTTTCTAAATAGAAGCCTACGGCGACAAACACAGAAGTAATATATTTTCACTTAAATCCAGTTTAAATGGCACGACGTATACATAAGTAGGTCGACAATACATAAAGCCATACACTATCTCCAAAATAAACAAACAATGAAATTTGTAACAGAGGACTTTTTTTGAAACAGGGATTATATAAAAAAAAATTGACACGGGGATACGGATTATTTTACTAAGAGCCCACCGCAAAAAAAACTGGCGTATTCATATTTAATCGATATATGATTTAATTTAATTGAAAATTTACCTATCAAGTTGCCTATCAAAATCTTATCACAAGTACCTTTACCATGATTATATTTGGTACCAATTATAAGAGACCAAAAGTATGATCTACTTCACATCATTATGGAGGAGAAAATTGAAGGTAGTCGCGGCGAGGGGAGAAGGCAAATATCCTGGTTGAGAAATATTAGACAATGGACCGGAATCCAGAGAGTGGGGAAGTTGTTCCGGTTAGCACATGCAGGACAGGGAAGCCCACGCCAGAGTGATAGCCAATGTCGGGGAGACTGCACTCGGAGAAGAAGAAGATAAGAGACACATGTATATGTTACTATATAATAAAATAATGTAGTACTGCCTATCAACCTAGACTGGCTTGTTAAAACTGGTGAATTTTAGTAAAATCTCGGAAGGTCTTTAAAATTGGCAAAGCTTATTTAGTTTTGCGAAGCAGTGGCAACGATAATATCTACCCATGTAGGTAGATATAATATTTTGCAAATAAAAAACATTTTTCACCCTTCGAATGTTAAATGATTCAATGTATTACAGCTTCGTAATATTATTTAATGTATTTTGTATTACCTACATTCGTTGATATTATTTTTGTCTCCCTTTGGAGTGGAGGAGGGGAACATTACCACTTGTATTATCATAGCCGTAATAGTAATACTATAAATTTAACGTAGGTAACAATTAAATATGAGTAAAAAAATATTTCACCTGTGTATATTTTCACTTAATATTTAAAAACACAAGTATGAGAGCTATGACACCCATACATAAATTAATTGTTACTTGTATGAGTAAAATTAAGTAAAAATGAATTGTAAAACAGTTTAAGTTATTGTAGGTAATTTATTTACATTTGAATATATTTCTCAAACTTATTTAAACAAACTTTAACAAATCACAAAATACAAACAGAACGAAATAAAATAACAAAACAACATCAGAACTGGTATTCTGAACAGATCTGAATTGGTCATAATCCAGTCTGGAACTGGGGAAGTTATAACAAACATATTCTTTTTGGATTGATTTGGATTTAGTGGTGACCCTTCTTGTAACCCCACTTCTTGTGGTCATCATGACCTCCTTTCTTTCCATAGTCGGAGTGGTGGGACCAGTGCTCATCGTGACCACCAGCTCCCTTGTGTCCCTTATGATCGTGGTGATGGGATCCCTTCTCATGGTGTCCCTTCTTGCCCTTGTCTCCGTGATGGTATCCGCTGTGGTGATGACCTCCCTTGTGATGGCCTCCCTTCTTGTGTCCATGCTCTTCATGGAATCCTCCGTGCTTCTCACTGTGTCCTGAATCGTGGTGTTCATCGAAGAAGTGGTTGTCTTTCTTGAATTCATCTAACTTGTGGATTTCGTGCTTTCCCTTGGTAGAGTGACCCTTTTTGTATGAACCTCCTTCTTCGTACTTGTGTCCCTTCTCTCCTTTCTCTCCCTTGTGGTGTTCTCCGTGGTATCCACCGCCATCATGATGGGATTTCTTGTGACCTCCATGATCTGAGTAGTGACCTTTGTGTCCCGCTTTGTCATGGTGTCCCTTAGACCCCTTCTCGTGATGATGATGACCCTTGTATCCCTTATCCCCCTTATCTCCGTGAGCGGAGTGGTGATGGGAGTGGTGTTCCTTACCGCCACCTTTCTTCCAGTGATGTCCATGGCTAGCGGCTGTATCCTGGTCAGCCTCACGCTTTTCTCTGCTGATTTCCCTAGCAGAGACTGCTACGTATATAACAGCTAAAGCCACTAATACTGGCAACATCCCTTTATTGAGGAGCGCCATATTGAAACCACAATTCACTGACACTGTTGCAAGCACTAATGTTTGTTCACTGCATTCATCAAGCGACTGGTACCAAATGTAATGATAATGTGACTATTTATACGGGCTGGTTTTGCACTTTAGTTCCACACTTCTTTCTACCTATTTGGCAACAGCGAGTCAGACTAATATTACGATATAGTACTATTTTTCTCCACAAAATCTCATATCTATTGAAGCATAAAGTGCGAAGTTGCATAAATCATACCGTATAACAATACCAACATAATTCGATATATAAATGCATTGTGAAACACTTTGTTACCGTTAGGTTTAATTTTATTTGGTATTCATTCAAGTATGATTGGCCGCATTGTGTCGCAAGTGGAACTAATTGAGCATTTCACTGTCATGTAAAAAAAGTCACAAAGAGCTCTTAACACCCGCAGTAGTTGGAATAAACATTGTCCCCACAAAGTAATATAACGAAATCGCATATCAAATAAACGGTCAGTTTCTATTACACTTGCAACACCGCCACCGGGACCTCGAAAACGTTATTTCGTGGGTAGGTATTATTTACTATGTAAATATTTTGGCCGCATGTGGACATTGACAACAATATATTAATAAAATTTTCTCTTTATTTAAGGTACATATTTGTTAAAATAAATCAATCAAGTGAATCTGTAGAGATTACTGCTTCCGATTTTTTATTTAGTTTGCGGTTGAAATAGTTTCATAGCGATTATCGTAATAATGTGAATCAGTGACATAATATTGTTATCGTAATCATTGTGGTGTTTAAAATTTGCATCTTCATAAGTCATTTGAGTAGCACCAACCATAATAACGTATATTTCTGTACTTATAAGAAATATGAAATTGCAAAACACTGTTATTTGTCTTCCACGGAGGTAAAGTTTATTAGAAACTCAAAGATGTTCCGAGACTTATTGATGTCTCATCCTCAGTGAGATTTACAAACAAAAAGAGTATTAAAATATGCTTTCATAAAGTTAATCTTCAAACCATCACCAAGCTACAAAAATGATTATTTCTTTCGGTTTCTTTAAAACCCTTTGGTGATAGCCATGTATTGATTCTAATAAAGTTTCCCAACAGCTTACTAAAGTGGCTGCGCTAATTGAGTGTGAAGGTCAACAAAAACATCGAAGTATATTTAAATATGAATGGACCTCTTAAAATTTTACCTATTCACTTCGATCACGTAATATTTTTATTAATTGTGAACGCCAAGGTCTATGAAGTACTCTTAATGCTAAACAAAATAATTTCATTTTCAGGAGTAGTGGACACATAGGTGACATAGACCCATCAAATGGAGATCGAAGGCCGATAAATAATCATCGGTAGGCTACATAAGATATGGGTCCACGAAGTAACGAGTAGATATTGAATAATTTAAGAAGCAGAGACTTTATTAATATGTAGGTAGTAAAAAAATTGCGAATGCAATTATGACGTAAATTTGTCGCAGCGTGATTATCATTAAAGATAAAACCCTTACTATCTGTGACTCTGTTGGGAAAAATCCAATTTAAACATCGTGAGTCTATGCTTTAAGAATTAATATGACAGATCACTATAATCTTACATATAATAAAAATGGATGTATGTGGGTATGTGTGTATGTGTGTATGTTTGTTCCACCATAACTCTGGAACGCCTGGAGCAATTTCGACCAAACTTGATATACAAATACCTTGCTATCAGGAAACGAATACTGTGTTGTAGAAACTTCTGGAAATCCAGAACCTTCTGAGAAATTTTGATGATGAGGGGGTCCAAGGGTTGTATGGGGCCGTGTGTGGTATCGTATGAAAGGGCATTGGAAAAGAAATTCAGATCGCAAGTTACATTTTGTCCAGCTCAAGCCGTCGGGAGACACCCAGTGATCGAGAGGATCCGATCACCACATACCTCCGTGTTTGGTGTCTCACGAAAGATCTTCACGAGCAAAACACAGATATTTTGTCAAATTTTGAATCTGTCAAGTGATAGTGGGAGACTATCAGAACGATGGAATCCAAGCGCTCAGAGAATTACATAGAATCTTCTAGAAGGATGTGGAAACAAGGCGAACTTTGTAGAACCTTCTAGAAAATCGTAGAGGTTAATTGAACATTGCAGAACCTTCTAGAAAGTTGTTGAAATTAATCGAAAATTGCGGAACCTTCTAGAAAGTTGTGACAATGAATAGAATTAGAACCTTCTGGAAGGTTGTGGAAATGAAACGAGCTTTCTAGAACCATCTGGAAATTTCCGGATATTTATCGAACATTGTAGAACCTTCTAGAAAATTCTGAGAATGAATAATATTCGAACCTTCTGGAAGGTGAAACGAATTAATCGAGCATTGCTGGATGTATGTGTTTCCACCTACCTGTCTTTTTCTTAATTACTTTTTGGCTACTTCATGAATATTTTCGTTTGTTTAGCAAGGCATTGAACACTAGTTAATAATGAAATTTTGGAAGGCATGATGTGTTTCCATTAGCATGAGAGGTAATCATGTTAAAGTCACATGTCATATTTGGGACGATGTTAAACATTCTAGAAAGTACATTACATAATAATTATTATTACGACGTATTGTAGAAACCTTCAGAAATCTTCTCTGAACGTGAGTAATTATAAATTTGGTATGTAATATATTTTAAGGTACCATATAATATCAGTCTTAATTAACAAGAGTGGCATACAGAGGCAGTGTTGGAATGGTTGCCAGTCTGATGGAACGAATGAAGGATGTTTGATTTTGAAAAACATTATTATTCGAGTAGGTATACCCAGTACTATAGTTACGTGATTAACTGCAAGAAGTAAAATAGTATTATCTCCATCTGTTTTGTTATGATTTTTGATTAAATAATAAGTGCAAGTCTAAGATAAGAGACACGTTGAATGTTACAATGATTATGAATTTCAAATTATAATACGGATGAATCACCACGTCTTTTTTGTCAACATACTCGACTATCGGCTTAAAATCCATTATTATTGTGGTTGGTTGGCAGACTACAGGTTACAGTCTACGGAAATAAACCCGACATTTCAGATTTTTTTTTTCAATAAAGATTTTATTTATTTATTTGTTATTTTCTTTTTTGTTTCAACTCTCGTAATGAGCGACACATTTGTTTGAATTTTTTCTATAATAACCTTCTGCACTCGTGGCAGCATCACCCGAAAATCGGGTGTAATGCCACAATAAGTAGAAAAGGAAGAAGAAGAATCTTCCAACCTTAATCATTTTTTAATTTTTCATTTTTACTGTTTGGGACGATCCTATATGGTGATAAAGAAAAATGTAAGGTGCCCTTGGGGCGACTTTATCGCTAAACGGTGCCCAAAATAGTCCAATTATTATTATTAACAATCAAGATAAGAAGGTGCACAAATGAATTAAGAAGTTTTATGTTCTTTGAAGGAAAATTAAAGGGTGTTACGGTTTATTGTTGGTATGTAGGTAGATATCTTTATTTTGATCTTTTATTTCTCTCCCTCTTCGTCTCATTTTTATCCTCTTTATAACGCAAAGCTCAATTATTGTTTTATTCTGTTTTAACATTTTAAGAAATGATTATTTTTTAATGATTGTGTTTCTTCTTCTTTGGATTATTATTATTTTATGATTACGGTCATTTCTTCTCTTTAGCAATTTAATATTTTCCAATTACGTCAGCCACTAATTGGCTAATATCCTCAATAGGCTCAAATATTCTCGTAAATGTTTCATCCAGAATTATAATTCTTTCCATAAATAAGTCATAAAATAAACGATATTATAATAAAGCGAAGACCAAAGGCAAGTTTGAAGAGGTTTGCTAGACATATAACAATTTCATAGAATTTGAAACAATACGGGACATGTGTAGAGAGAGTGAATGAAATACATACCACAGAAATGAAGATGCTCAGGTGGTCTGCAGGTGTCACCAGGATGGACAAAATTTGGAACGAATATATTCGTGGTAGTTTTGGGGTCGCGCCTATCCCGAAGAAACTGAAAGAGGGTAGACTCCGATGGTACGGACATGTGAACAGACGAAATGATGATCACGAGGTCAGACTAGCCCTAGACATCCCCACACAAGCGAGAGGTCGAGGTCGTCCACAAGCCACCTGGTGGAACAATATTGCGAAAAACCTAAGGGAGAAGCAGCTGACCAGTGAGATGACACAAGACAGAAAGACTTGGAGACTGCGTACCAGAAGGGCCGACGCCAGGTGAACTGGGAAGAGGCAAGGAAGAAAGAAAGTATAGAGAGGGTGAATGATGATAAGATAACAAAGAAAATATACAGGAATAAGAGCAAGAATCAGGGCTGTTGCCCAAATCCTCAATGACAGATTAGACGTGTTTTAAGTTTTGAGAGAAATTGGCAGCAATGGACAGAGGGAGAGGCGATAGTCCTCGGAAGCAGCTTAGACCATACCTATGTACGTACCATACTATGACCATACTTACGCATACCTATGTACTTTCATACGTGGTTCTCGTAATTAAAAATTTAAATCAGATTCTCTTTTAAAAATAAAAACGATGATCATTGCGTTGCGTAACGTTTAAAAATAATAACTGATGATTATAGAAAGCACTGACACTAGCACGTATGAGTGCACTATACTCTTAATCCATCTACCTCTTCTTTCTATCAAGCAAGGCTACATATAATCCTTTTTCGTTGTGTAATCTCGATTATATCATATCAACGAGTGAAATTTTTTATTTTATCATCGTTAACATCAAAAACTTTACCCACGGCGATCCATTTTCGGATCGCTGAAAAATAACTTCGAAACCAAAAACTGTAGGTAAATCAGTCCTGTAGGTAACTAAATTATCTCATTATTGTCTGTATGAATGTGAAGACTAGTAACACGAGGAATCATTTAGACCTTCCTTCAAATATGGCTATGTAAGACATTAACCGAATGTTCAGCTAATTAGTCAATGTTCACCTAATATGTAAATGTAGAAGGAAGGAAGAATTGAAAAAAATATAAGTGTAAGGTATGAATTAATATCTACATATTTGTTTGGCGTTATCGCTCATAATATAATTATTATGAATAAGTGCATTTTATAATAATGATATCCTGTCTAATACTGATTGATTAAATAAGTTTTTGAAGAAATGGACAAACATAATGTGTGGATGCTTTAATTTATCGATGTTTTTAAACCTGCATTGCATCTCCTATTTAAATATTATTTTTAACGAGAAAATCCTTCGTTAATTTTAATGAATGTTTGATAACAAAGTTTTGTCATTTGGTTACGCAACGAAAACTTTTTAAATATCATTTTAAATCCTTTTGTGTTTTTAATACGACATTTTTATTTTAATTAACAGCCTTTAACGTGAGTAATGGCGTATTAAGTAAATGATTTCATGTTTATGGATGAAAAATTAAAATATAAAGCAGGCCGCTTTGAATTTATGACCTCATTTTATTATATGGGCAAGATTTGATTTAATATCCCAGAAACTCGCAGTGAAAGAGAGAGAATTGTATATATTATTGCCTACACTTTTGTTGAATATTTTATCCCTTAGTATCTAATAATATAGCAAAAAAAGTTTCATTTGTTGCTTTAAACTGTCACGGTACTCATATATATTATATTTTTGTGCAGGGTGATTCATATATACTTGCCTATTTTTTTCCTCGTCTTAGTAATGATTCTGGGCCTATCGAATTAAATCTTTGTAGCTCAAGAACTACAGAGAAAAACTTGTGTCGTGAGATGGAGTAAGTCGGCTCGCTTTTAGACAAAATACCTAATCACCATAAAATAAATATTAGCACTAGCTTTCTTTTTTTCATTTTGTAACAAAGCGGTGTGTATTTGCAAAAGTATGCTTGTTTGTGATTATTTTAATATACTTGTACGATATTTTTATACAGTGTACCTTCTAATATGGTAGAGGCAATTTATATGTTTAAATAGATAAGCAAAAACATAGGTACAATTCCATTTCACTAAGGTAGTGGGTATACCATCATACTTTAGCCATATTAAAAACTAGAGAGCGTTGAAATATACCACCGTTGGAATCCTATTGAGAAATGGATAGATTTAGTTTCAAAACTAAACCTCGACTTCTATTCTTATCCTTTACTCCTTTCACACTAGTTGAACCCAACTTTGGTTATGTATTTAAGAATGTACGTCCACGGCAAGGCGGAAACTTTCTCCTAGCTTTTGTCCGAGTGCTTTTTTGGAAAGCGCTCAAGTTTTAGAATTCACATACCAATTGGAAAACGTAGATACGGGAATTAACGGCTGAACGCTTTCGTTACTTTAAAAAACGGGAGATAGTAAAAGGTATTCAATCATTCATACATTCAATATATTTCTCTGTTTATTATTATTACCAAGACATGATTCTTAGCAACCATAATTTTCGTAATGATTATTGTGTCAGCTATGGTGTCGTCTGCTTTCAACAAAGTGTGTTTCAAAACTTCGGATATTTTCATCCTGTGTATAATTCATGCTCCATGTATTAAATTCCACGTGATTATTTTCATCAGTTGATAATGATATCATAACAATAAGAAATTCGTGAAAGATTGGCAAAAATATGATGGACGATTTATCAAATATCCATGGAATCGGCTTGACCTGGAGAAGAAAAAACTGAAAGGATTGGTTTAATGACTATTAATGTAATCAACAGGTTCACAAGTACTAGAGAATGAGTTAGTGGAGTTTGGGTTGGATTAAACGATGGTAAAATACAACCTTTCGAAATACCTCCCGTTTATTTTTGTCCTGAGTTAGTTATTCAACGTATTTACCTGTTGTAAATATAATTAATTGAGACACAGGTCACGTAAAAATCCAAATTGCAAAAGTTTTGCTTCCCTCTACGTGGCAGATAAATACATTTTAAATTACCTAAGTTAATTTGAAAGTAATTTAAAAAAATATTAATCGTATCTTAATCGTAGGTATCTTACGAAGTTTCCGTAATATTTGAAGTACTTTTAGCGAGCAATCATACATTTATTTTCCTTTTTTCAGAACATGTAAATTGTATACAACAGTAAAATTTATTGGGTGCAAGCACTGAATCAATTTAATAAAAAAAATGGACCAACTTGTTCTTTAATCGCGGTATATGGACCAACCGTCTGAATTTTTTTTTTTTTTTATTAATACAAAAAGTGGTATGGTTTTATTATAGTAGGTAGGTAGGATTATTATAGTAGTATAGCAACCTGCAATATATGGCAGTCAAGAATATCAATTTAAATAAAAAGTTTTTCTTTTCAATTTGCTCCTAAACCGTTCAGATCAGATTTCTGTTTTTAATACTGTGTAAGACTCATTCTTCATAATCCTTTTTAAAGCATTCGTAAGCAGATTTCGTCCGCTTTTATGAAAGTTTTGAGAATAAACGAATACAGTCCAGTAGTAAACGTCTATTCCTCATAGAATCTAATAGTTCACTTCACTTAACGGGATTATCAATTTAATTTCTTTTAGATAGGATTTTGTTCCGGTCAGCACTGTCTGTAGTAATGTTGTTGAGACTGTTGAGTGAGGATTTAGTACCTACTAGTCCAAGAGCCCGCTGCTTAATTTATGACGTATCTGTTTTTTGATCGAAATGTGGTATAAACGATAGCTTACCAATAGGGTATTACATCGCACTAGGGTTGCCTATCAAAATCTTGCCGCAACCCCCCCTGCCCCCCCGAAAAGGTCCCTCTTCGCGGTTTTTCGCATTTTATAGGAATATGGTAAGAGATAGGAGAAAGTAGTCAATGACAAAAATAATCCTTGCTAAATTCTCTACAAAAAATGTCAGGTCATTTTTTTCGTAGAACTAGCAGTTTACCCGCAATGGCCGGTCTAAAACCGAAATTCATTTAAAATACTAAAAAAATGTATTTTAACTAAATTGGTTGAAAATTGATAAGAGCTACAGGAAAATAGTCATAGAACGAATTAATTACAATAGTCTTAACTACAAAATGAGCTATAACTTATGTTCATACATCTAATAATTTCGGATTTATTACAATAAAACTCAGTGACGAAAATTCTTAAAATTTAGTTTTTCATAAAATAACCAGTGATATAGTGCCGCAGACTAAAATTTTTCTTCCATAAAATGTTAGTAATAATGGGTGGAAGAATTTGAAAGAAAATAAAACAACCTTTTCTTTTTATTTTTTCAAAAAATATCCTCTTTTTTGACCGGCCATTACGGGTAAACTACTAGTCCTATGAAAAAAATGACTTAGCGTTTTTTGTAGAGAATTTAGCAAGAATTATTTTTGTCATTGACTACTTTCTCCTATCTCTTACCATATTCCTATAAAATGCGAAAAACCGCGAAGAGGGACCTTTTCGAGGGGGACAGGGGGGGTTGCGGCAAGATTTTGATAGGCAACCCTAGTGCGATGTAATACCCTATTGGTAAGCTATCGTTTATACCACATTTCGATCAAAAAACAGATACGTCATAAATTAAGCAGCGGGCTCTCGGACTATACGTATAATATAAGTCTTTAGGTTCCACTTCCTAACGTGGCTGAGAACTGCAGTGACTGATAATAATATAAAGAAAGATGTGACCGTTTCAGATGAATTCATTTGAAGGTGCAGTTTTGCATAGAAAACTATATTCTCCATACAACTGAATATATTGGGTATAGTATCTAATGCAATCATTCAGAATTTTGTTGGATCTAGTGAGAAGATAAGATTTTTTTTATTTTTTATTTAAATAACCACACTATTTTGTAAAAATATGTTCTCTAACGTGGCTTTGATAAATTAATGGCTCTATTGTGTGAAGTATGTAGTTAGGCCCAAAATATTCAGAATCCTAATATTAGTAATTAAATCAACATGACATCACATTTGAAGAAGTATACTCGTACAGAATTGAAGTAGGAACCTGTATTTTTTTTTAATGAAACAGTAATTAAATTCTTTCTTCCAGTAATGTGAATTGCTTTAATTAATCCGGTGAAATTAAACACAAAGCAGTCTCTCGATGGAAAGTTGTGGGGTAGTAGGGATTTCTTTCATTCTATACGTTTTTTGGGATGCTGAATCCGAATCCGAGGTTTGCCAACAAAATATCGTGACGGAACATGGCGAAAAATACAAAAAATGGCGAAAATATTCTTTTTCTGGCGATTTATTTATAAGAACTCGAAAACTGACAACTTTCGTAAGTTATTTTTTTACGCAAAATGAAAGTACGTAAAATTTACTACAAAATTGCCATATAAAATTATTCTCTAAAATAAATAGGAACGGAGCTGTCGAGGTCCAAAAAATGGCCAAATTTTCTTATTGTTTTACATTACGAGAATCGAAAATGTATTGAAAAAGTTTACCATGTTGCCTTCATAAGCAAATTTCAACAATTATTCTTTAAATTAATTAGTCATATTTTACCTCGTTGGAATCAGAAAACACAAAGAAAGCTATTAACGAAATTTTTATTTAAAAACACCGTGAAATATTTGAGCCAGACATGTTTAAATAATTTTATTTAAAAATATAGTAATTTGTTTAGGCTAAAAATGTTTAAACCTTTTTAGCTTAAACACTTCACTATATTTTTAAATAAAATTTACCCTGAAACCTTTCTCCATGTTTACTGATTCCAACGAGGTAACATATGTATCATAAATCTGAAGAATAATTGTCAAAATTTGGTGATAATTCGAACAAGGTGACCTATTCTCCATACATTTTCCATTCTCACAATTTAAAATAACAAGAAAATTTGGCCAATTTTTGGAGCTTGACAGCTCCGCTGCTAGTTATTTTAGAAAAAAAAATTATACACCAAATTTGTAGGAAATTTTATGTGCTTTCATTCTGCTAAAAAGATGACCCACAAAAAGTTGATAGTTTTTAAGTTCAAATCCAGAATTCGCCAAAAAAAGAAAATATTCGCCATTTTACCAATTTTTCGCCATGTTCCGTCACGAAATTTTGTTGGCAAACCTCGGATTCGGATTTAGCACCCCAAAATACGTATAGAATGAAAGAAAAACAGACTACCCCACAACTTTCCATCGAGAAATCTAAAAGCACCGTATTATAATTTCCATTTCACAAAAATATTGTATAGGTAATCTGTCGACAATATGAAAAGTTCAAGGAACGTCTTAGATGTTTTGAAACTTGTTACCGGTATAATACATACTTAACTAGTAGGTAGACTTATAGTTATAATTTTAGTTAAATCCACCACAATACATGATAAGTACATACTGAAAAATTTGCTATCACAAAGTTTATTATTACAGAAGGGCTTTTTAAAAGTCTAAAATCAAAAGCTCCTCTTCTTACGATCGTACTGAAAGTATAATTGAGTTTTGATCGCAAATAAACAGTTTAATTCAAAATAATAATTTAGGGATTTTAATAAACTAATAATGACAGATCTTATTATTGTATATATATACTTGATTATACTCTAAGCTATGAAGATAAAATAATAGAACAAGTTAGAAAGACTGAGAGTATCTAAATAGGAGGGTGAGAGTGTTTGCCGTTAGAGTTGAAGGTGTTTGATATTGTGAAGTACTGTTATCGGGGGTGAGGATTCAGTAGAAATCCCCAGGCGGAATGTCTACTAGGTGTTTCTGTGCCAACAATAATATTATGTAACGTCTACATAAGTGTGTTGATTCGTAATTTGATTATTTTAGTACTGCGTATGAATTCTGTTAGTAAATAAGTATGTACAGACAATTCTCTGTTAGAAGTCCCCTGGTGCAAACTTGGTTTAGTGTTGCTTTATGTGATAATACGATATGGTTAAATTTTTTCGCTACTTTCAAATTATATTTCAGAACTGTTGTTTAAAACAATTCGCTTATTTTCGAATTGTTAGAATAAACTGGCAACATTGTTTTGCTAACTTGTGGTGGCGGCTTGAAGGGATTATTGGAGTATTTTTTTCTTTTTCCAACTCGCAAAACTATCTTTTCTTTAAAATGATTTCTCTAGCGTTACTCTGTAATATTTTCGGCATTGTAGGTTACTTTCAAAGATACAATGTGAGAATATTGGGAATCTTTGACAGCTCTTATGACAAGATTCGACAATCAGGGCTACCAACAATACAATCTAAACTCCACTTGCAGGTAACGTCCGCACAGTGGACAAGACGGATGGAATTAATAATAAGTAGTAGTCAATTCACATTATTCATAAAAATCATACGGCAAACATGTGCGATTGATGAGAATAACAATACTGAGACGATGACAAATAATTATTATATTTTCTGTATAACTATTTAAGATTATCTTAAGACTAAGAAAGCTAGAAAAAGACTATGAATGTACTGCTATGTGCTCGTCGCTAAACCTTTTGTGACCTCATTTTCTTCAGAGGGCGAGTTTTGTGGATCTACTCAGTACGCATTTTACATTGTCTCTGAATAACGAATAATATATACTCATATCCTTCTCAGAAGGATCCTTATAAACACTATAATATTGCGTGGTAAAAGCCAATTCCTGGATTTTTTACTAATGAGGAAATTTTAATATATTATGAACAATTTCCACTACAGTAGGTAGGTATATAGATTTCTGAATGGCAACAACTTAGTAGCATAAAAGAGAGGTTTCAGGTACCATAATTAAGGATTAGGGGGAGTATATCCCGGGACGACTCCTGCAGGGAAAGGGACTTCAACGGTCGGATGATGACGAATAATACAAGTATTTTGAAAATAATATACCTAGGTATATATAGTCAGCTTGTCCCTGCCGACTATCTACTATCATTTTTATATACGGCTACTTTACTTACTCCATGTGGTCAACTATCTTTCTAAAATTATTTGTCTTGAGAGCATCATTGGCCTATTTATATTTAAAAAGTGACAACTATAATATACAGAAAGAACACCCTATTGAATGGAACTGTCTAGGAACTCTACGCAATCAAGCGAATTGCGGTGAATCAAAGAGTGTTGAAAAGTAATTATATTACGTATCTACCATAAGCTGAACCCCCATGTCTTGAACTTTCCCCTCTATTCACCACTTCGCTGCATTTCTTCACTCCTGATTTCCAGTTTATCAACATTCACCTAGCGGTGATGGAAATTAGAATAATAATTTTATTATCTAATAAAAATAATTATGTTTATAAAATTCCTTTCATTTCGTTAGAATTGAAATGCGGGAATAAAAATATCTCCTACCTACCGTAGTAACATTGTGATCGATCCAGGACAGCCATTAAAGGATTACTCTTTGTCAAATTACAGTCTACTGTCAATCCAGTAACTTTGTGAATCAATAAAACAGGATTAGAAAATGTTTTACTCTTGCGTAATGAGGATAAAAGTAGGGAATAATTATTTTATTCCGAGTATTTTATTAACTGAATAAAGTCGTTTTGAAATTACTCGTATTTTCATGTCTTTTTATTATATCTTTATATTTGTTTTCTTCGTGAAACATTCGTCTAGAGTATACTGTGTACTTTTTTTTACATACGTGGGATATAACATGTAATAAAATTTGTTTTATTTTTAAGCTGAAACCAAACCAACCTACATTAATTATCTAATTGCAACATCATGCTCCACTTGTATGAGTAAACATCGTTATTGAATGTCGCTCCATGCATTTCCTGGTTAATAATTATATATATCTAACTAATATGAAATAACATCTACATTGTTTTTTAAAAAACTAACATTTTATGATATGTACCTAAAGTTGGTACTAGATGATTACAACAAAATGTTCATAGATGACAGATAAATTTCACAACATACGAGGTACCTCTCTATCTAGTCCCTAAACGACGTACATTTTCATCTTTTTAAAAACTTTTTACATTAGACGATATGAAAAGATCGTAACGGAGAAATGTTATGCATTTTATAATAATATTATACATAAACATTACAATAATCAAGAGCAGTCAGGTGTAAATTCTTATCTTTTAACAGGAGAATATAAAATGTAAGGTGATAAGGGAATCATTAAGTAGATGTTATGTCGAGTGTTGGAGACAGTGCGGTGGAATTGTGAGATGTTTCTCTCTTTGCTTCACTTACGACACTCGAGAATGTTTGAGAGAATTTTAGTGAATACAGGTACAATACATTCACCACAATGATTCGAGACGCAAATGTACGCCCATTCGAATCACTTATTGCTGAGGGAAAAAACGTTTATATACGAGTAATTTGCTTATTAGTTATATCATATATGCAACTGTCCTTTATAAATGTGTCTGGATTTGAGCATCTCAACGAACAATTCTAGCTAGGCTAACTATAACTCGTTATCGGCCTCTTCCGTACCCTTCTATTTTTTTCAGTAGGTTGCTGCTTGCAGCCAATTTACACCCCCCAAAAAAAATTAAGGGTTCCGTCTTGTGGTGCATCTTGCAACATGTGCTTCCCATTGCCATTTTTTTTAATGAATCTGGGTTTTCGAAATAAACCCAAATACATCTTTGTACACTTCACAGAAAGCTAAAAAGCTTCTGTTGTGAAGTGGAGTATGTCGGGGATTGCACCCGCGCCCACTGGATTAACAGTCGAGCACGTTACCAACTAGGCTACCGACCACCTCAAATTTCAGTCTTGATATGTAATTATCCATGTCTGCTACTCTGGTTTTGATCCTCCATATCCAATTTCCTCATTTCATATTCTGTTTCTTCGATCTTTCCATGAATCACTGTGTGCATTTGAGCTTTGGTGCATTATATTTCTATATACCTACATATTCAAAAAAATCCCGACTGCCTGATGTAAATCTATAGGGTCTCCATACTAAGTATTTGTTTGTTTTCCGGACGAACTGGAACGAGAAGTGAACATAATAATTTATAAAATTCCTCAATTAAATTATTAATTTTTCCCGAGTAATTAACCGTTGGTTGCAGTAATTTGAAATTAACGTAATTTTTGACATTTTAATTTAATGTCGTGAGTATAAAATAAAAACCTGACTAACGTAATGAATTTTTAATTGCCATCACATTACCTAATAAAATTATTTTATTAAACTCTTTTACCCAGAAAATACTTTTAAGTTCCATGTTTAAAAAATGTTAATTGGGGTGCGTTCGATATTTTTTTAGACGAGGAGAAAAGTGGATGCGGTGTGATATTTAGGCGCACTCGGCTTGTGCTCTATTCCTGGTTCTATATTTCCGATTATTGCAAATATTTTTTATAAATCTTCTTTGATGCGGGTAATTTTCTATTCCAAATTACCTGCACGCTATGTATGATCTGGATTTTTCCGATTTTTCAAAAATTTCATAAATTTACTTTTTTTTTAAATATTTAATTGTTAAAGAATATTACTTTTTTGATAGCTAAATGCTGTTTTCGTTTCTTCTCCAACAATTCTTCTCCCGTTTTTTCTCTAGATCCTAAAAAGTAACTGATGGTATTCCAAATATGCTTCACTTACTCTACCTATTATTTATCGAAGATCAAGTGGAATAGGGTAACCATTCAGTGCGCAATCATCTGATTTGCTAAATGTTTCGATTTTGGTACCAGCCTGTTTAAAGAACTCTCTCGAGGAGGGTTAGACCAGGGGACCCCATCCCACTCGATACTCGACCGCTGTTGTCTCAATTAAATAATATAGAAACTCCCCCTTAGATGATGGACTCTTTAACATTAAGATTCCTAAACGTCACAAAGCTCATAATAAATTAGCCATCAAACAATAATAATACGTTTAACACACGAACAGTACATGTTTTTGATGTGATATTAACAACAATTATGTCATAGCTCCAGTGATGGATATGTGTTTGTCAAATTGAAGAGAATTGTAATTTGAAATCGCTAATCGCACATCATTAATGTCACTGCTGTGTTCTACATTCTATTCTATAACAAAATAAATGTAAGCTGCGGGGAACGAAACACATAATGTTCATTTCACAATACAAACACATTATTCAAAATTTATATCAAAACATTACCGCATTGTTATGGAAAGAGGGTAATCTGGAAATTTTGAGTTAAAACCAGAATGAGGATATCGGCATCCTAATATATCTGGATCGGTAGGAGAAATCGCGATACTTCTTTCCTCATTTGCCTGACTTTGATATGTCTCAAGATACTATAAATACAAATTGCCGTTGATGCTTATTAAAATGCATTAATTGTGTACCTATATGCATGTTGCATACATTATCTTACTAGTCGTGTCAAGCTGTGTCCCAGGGTTAAATGTGTTTCTTTTTTTTAGATAAACCCGTTGAAGATAAGTGATATCTCGAGTACGCTAGTGTGTGTGTTCTGTGTGTGAGTTATTTCTTAGTATTTTGGAAAACATGCATTCAGATCAGTAATTTTTTTTATTTATTTATACATCAACGGCGAAAGCCTTTAACAATTTTCTTATTGGTACATAGTGTCAATCAATAAATGTTAATAAAACGTATGAACGTCAAATGATCAATAAATAAAATATAGGAGAACCGTCTGTAATCTGTTTGATCTAATAATAAATTAATTTAATAATAACTAATTGTATAGAGCCTTATAAATTAATTTAGATTAATAACATTTCAAAGCCTTACTGAACGCTGGAACAGATTGACATAACCATTAGAATAAATTGTGAATATAATATACGAACAAAGCTTAAAGCACGCTTAAAGTGAGCGAAAGGGTGAAATATAAGCTTTGCCTCACAGTATACAAGGCCCTCAACAACATGGCGCCCTCACCCATCTCGGAGGTCTGCAACCTGCAGGATAACTCCTCGAGAAGGCCACTACGCTCAGCGGCCACAGCCATCAACAAACTCCGAGAGCGGAACAGAGCCAACAAGTCCGGTTTCTTCGAGAGAGCCTTCTCTGTCGCGGGACCAGTTACCTGGAACAGACTGTCGGACGAACTCCGAAAAGACCAGCCCATCACTAGCTTCAGGAGCAAGCTGAAAACCGAAAGTTTTAGGACCAGCTTCCCGCGCCCTTGAGATGGAATACATTAAACGGCGCCAAAAATCATCCGTCATCATCATCATCATCATCATCATCAAATATTATCAAAAATATATGTTTGGTATCTAATAGTTACGCTAACGCTTCCTACATACAAATGCTACTTTTAATAATATGTATTATTACGACTAGGCACAATAGATACTGTTGGAAGGAATTGTGACTGTTATTTTAATTCACTCAATATTTATCCGCACTGTTTTTTCTCATAGTTTCTGGTATGAGTAAAATTTGGTAAGACTTCAAATCCCTAAATATTTACAGTATTGGCCGTGTAAAGAAATACAGTAAATAGGATTATTAATTATTCCTTTTTCTAGGTGGGTTTGATCATATATGTGTAGAACCTTTGCTGAATTGCTGACTTGCTGGACCACATATTTGGGCTTCATTGCCCAGTGCCCACTCATCTCCGTTGGGCATCAGGGAGTATTAGCTTATTTCGTTTTTCTATAAATACTTTTGATATTATAGTTTATCACCAAATAGCGCATTTTAAATAAGGGAATAATTATTAGAGCCAAAAAATCAAAATTAAGGCTAAAAATTGATCCGAAAAGATAAATCAGAAAAAGATTAAGAGGCCAATATGCAGAAATGGAAGCTGCAAGCTGGATTCGATTTTTATTATTTTATCATCATAACGCCAAAAGGTGTGTTTTTTGTGTGGGAAAATATTTTATTATGAAAATAATATAACAGTTATTGCTAGATTTAATCATATGTCATAATTTCTATTTTCGTACGTAATAGACTAGATATTATATTTTACAGGACTAGGTTTAATAAATATGTCAAACACAATGGATATATTAAAGGAAGATCTTAATTAAGCCACAACAAAGGATCGGATTTTGTGATAGTAAGTATCAAACTATAGACAAGGGTGTGTATAGTTACAGATGTGTTTTAAAATATTATTAATATAGCAATAATTTATAGTGTCTGTGAACTGAACTGTCTATGGAAAAAAACAATTGCGAAGTCAAAAATGGCACCACCACCCACGCAAATCATACATATTATAGATAGGTGCACCCTTAAAATTCTATACCGGAGACCCCCAGAATATTATAGAATTAGAGAATAATATAGAATATTATAGAAAGACCATAGATGAGATGGACCGGCGAAGACACCGGGAAACCCGCGGCAC
Organism: Ceraclea dissimilis; assembly: GCA_963576895.1. Classification (NCBI taxonomy): domain Eukaryota; kingdom Metazoa; phylum Arthropoda; class Insecta; order Trichoptera; family Leptoceridae; genus Ceraclea; species Ceraclea dissimilis. The sequence goes on from OY756364.1 coordinate 14,472,264, forward strand.
AGTGATGACGTAAAAGCACCAGTGAAAGAAAGACATGAAAGAATATTTTTTCTTCTTCCGGAGCCGTGTCAGGTCCCCCCAACGTTGACTATCACTCGAGAGAAAGTGCTCCTGTCCTGTGCAGCTCGAAACAGCTCTTCACTACTCTTTATTCCAGTCCATTCTCGTATATTGCGGAGCCATGAAATTTCCCTTCTTTCAGCTCCTCTACGACCCTCTATTTTGCCCATAATGATCAGGTGGAGTAATTCATATTTTTCTTCCCTGAACACATGACCCAAATTATTGAATATTTCTATTAATTATCGTCGCAATCACTACTTCGGGAAATGAAATAAAGAAGCCGAGTGCAAACCCTGTTTTCGCTAGAGGAACGTTAAGTACAAGCTGTAGTAGATACCTACTAATTAATATGGGATTGTTATTTATAATCTTATTGAAATAATAGAAAATGGAATAGTACCTATGTGTTTTGAAAAACCCTTAAATTATTAAAATGCTCTTAAAATAATATTGTAATGTATATAACGATAGGTATTCGGTACACCTACCTATACTTTATGTAAACATTGAACGAAAAGTTTCAAGTGTGTCGCTAGGTTCTGATAGTATAATGCGTGCTAAATATTTTATGACATGGATATCCTTTTCAAAGGGTCGTCCATTATCATGTATTTGAACCAACGCTAATCCTTCATTGTTCCAACATCGAACATTATTATGTTGAGTGTCTAGAAATAAAATCGTGCACCTGCAAAACAATAAAAAAAACATTAACGTAAGTAACGCGATAAATCACTACGATGCCATACTTTCAATGCCTACATAAAATTAATATTATCGGAAAACACCAGTACAAATGGAGTGGCATCGAGAAGGCCTATATCTAGAAAACGGGAACTACAGACTAAAAGACCGGTGAAAAAGAAGACACACATTCGTTTGCTTATTCGATTATTAAATAGTATGATAGCATAATGTAAGTGCAAACTGTGTAAGTAAGTGTTGATGGTGTGTTGAAAATTAAAATTTGCATATTGTAACGTTACGAGTATCAGTTACAACTTACAAGTTACAATGCTAGCTATAAAACGTCGAAACTATAATATTGAAATGCTTCTTACTGTACTTCGATGTACCAATCTACTGTTGGAAATGCCACTTTATGCAAAACACTTCTTGAAATTTCTCCAAGCATAAGTTGGCTGTACATAGATTTATGCACAATTAATGTTTTGAGGTAGTCCATATATACTTACTGCTTACCTACTCATTAGTAGACACTACTCTAATATTAATAAGTCTTAATAAAAAAGTAAAAAAAAAAACAGCTGTTATATAAGTAGGTATATATTTAAGGTTCACTGTGTATATTGTGAGTGGACTGGCATCAGGAACGTCGGTGAGCTGTTCTGGACTGAGGCAGACAGGGATGCCTTCGCCAAAGTGATCGCCAACGTCGGGGGGACCTGGAGGACACGAAGAGAAGAAGAAGTGTATATTACAAAAGTTTGATTTCGGTTTCTTATGCATGGTACTAGAAAAGAGTTATAAGAAAGATGACTTGATACATTCTGGTCTCCTTTTGGATTTCAGCAATAGGACTAGAAGGGAGTTTGTTCTCATTAAGCAATTCCATTAGAGCTACCATGCGCCTTAGATTTGTAAAATAATGATATATGCAAATAGTGACCATTGAAAACAGTGATTTCATTGACAATGTACGCGCATAGAATATATATCCATGTCCCATGAATTGTCCATCACACATCACATGTTAATGAAGGAGACATACTCCGGGCACTGGATAACAGCGCCAGCTGGACGGAATATGGGATAAGCACTTGCTGGAATCCGACAGAGTGATACAATAGCAAGGTAAGCCCATTGGACTAACAGTGAGTTGAGTAAGTACGTGTATTGTACGATGTATAGTGTAGTGCCTCTTGAATCAATATTGAGGTATGGGATATAATTCGTGTTGGTTGTATAGAAAGTTTCAAATCGCTGGATCAATTACTATGCTTGAAAATAATATAAGTACATTTTTACAGGTACATTTTTATAATTTTCAATAGGTTTTTAATATACATTCGATTGTTTAGTATTATAGTGTTTATTTTAAATAATTTATCATCGAATAATTTTGAAATATTTTTTGGCCAGGGAGAAAAATAGGCGCATTAAATGTAGGTATTAAATTTTGCTTACATTTGACGACTTTAATGTAATTGTTATGTTTTTTGCGAGTCGATTCCCAGATTCATACACCATCGTGTACATACATAAACAGTGTTTTTGTAATGCGCCTATTTTTGTTTTATTTTCATATGCACCATGCCTATTACTCCTCTTAGAAACAACTGTAGAAACTGTGAATATAATAAAAACGAGAGAGATGAAATATGCACGAGACTTTCTCTTTTTGAAGTCGAGTCATTAAAATAAAATGAACTAATTTATAAAATGTTATACTTGTGTATTGTGTCTTATTTTTTACATTTTTTATATTCTTGTTTATTTTCTATTTTTACGCCTAATATATTGTAAAATCTGATGTGTGCGTGTGCGATGGGTGAGCGTGTGAGCGAGATTGAGTATGGGTGTGTGAGATGACCGGAATGAACTTATATGTTTTAATTTAACTGTGGTGCATGCTTGTGGGTGACAGCTGAATTATGAATGAACTAATCTTCAATTACTTATGTCTATAGTTTTTATCTGTTTTGCACTTATACCTACCTGTAATAAAATAAAATAAAATGTTAATAATAAAAAATGAATAATTTAAGAATATCATAAACAATGCTGCGGGTACTGCTCGCTTACCATCACGTAAAGGAAGCAGAATTTAATAAAGCAGCTATATAATACAGATATTTTTAACAGCCACATTCCAGGAATAACTTTTTGTTTGAAACGTACTTGTAAAATGAGTGTTAATTTTACGTGATAATAAGAACTTATTTGTAATTTTTAGAGACCGACCGAATATTCGGTTTCGGTTTCGGTTTCGGCCAGTTTCGGCCGAAATAGCCGGTTTCGGCCCCAGTTTCGGTTTCGGCCAAAAAGTGGCCGAACCTTCGGCCAAACCGAAACTAGAATCCGAAACTAGATATAAATCGAGCATTGTCGGGAATCACAGTCGGGAGATTCACACTTTGTATTTGTATTCTATACACTAAAATCCTTCTTTATTTTACGAAAGCGAACTAGATTTTTATCACTACCCATTTGTATACACATCATTTATGCCTTATGACAAAAATTTTGCCTGCGGCGCTACTTAGGCGGCCGTTTCCGTAATACAACATAGCCAAGTGTTTAACTTATCTACAATAAGATACATCACTTCGCCTATTTAAAAAAAAAATTGCCTGCGGCGCTACTTCTTGATGCATTTTAAGGAAAAATACTCATAATTATTATTGTATTCTATATACCTATTTTAGTTCAAAGATAATATACACATGGGCGTCGGCAGGGGGGGCAGCTGCTCCCCCCCCCTAGAGATTGGAATAGGTATATATTTTTTCATACTAAATGATACATAAGACCTCACAATAAATTTAATTTTTTTTTTAATTATTATAAATAATCCATCAAAACACAATTGTTTCACAAAAGATTGCCTGCGGCGCTATTTTTTATATTTTTTTTTAGAAAATTGTTTTCGTACATAGTATTGTAGATACAAATTATTATGTTCATTTTCAAATAAACCAAACCATATAACGGACTTTTTCACTATGTCTCACAAAAATTTTTCGCCTGCGGCGCTATTTATGCTTCTTTCATCATATATCAATTTTGTAATTCCCCCTTAGCTCCGAGGCTTCGACGCCCATGAATATACATATTAGCAAACTACTACATCACAACTTCCGTTACTTAACCTCCCAAAGAAAAATAGCATTTTTTATGCCCCCTCCTAGTGTTACCTATGCCATGGATACCTACATAACTGATGACATAAGTTGTAGTTTAATGGGTTCCTTTCTTTTGTGCTTACATTGAGTTCCGAAAATGATGAGATTTCCTAATGCCTCATCCACATGCTGTCCGACCTTCCACGAGTCCCGCGCGAATGAGTAAAAAGGCGTTAACCGTCGGTTACGTATACAGTTCAAGACAATCCCCTCGTCCGTACGTCCTTTTACTCATTCACACAAAACTCGTGGAGGGATGCCGAGCGTGAAGCGGCCGCATAATAAATATCTTAGGGAAACACTAGATATCAGAGCAGGGTACCTATAATGTTTTTTTTTTTCAAAATTACAACTGAAATTGCTAAGTTTCGGTTTCGGTTTCGGTTTCGGCCGAAACTAGAAGGGGAGCCGAATATTCGGTTACGGTTTCGGTTTCGGCTAAAAATCCAGTTTCGGTCGGACACTAGTAATTTTATGATTGACGTAATTATTTTAATGTTTGGAATTTCGTGGTTGTTGTCAAACTCACGACAAACTCATTTGTCTAACTCTCAGCGGGGTGTGAGTAAAACATTGTAATATTGCGGGCGAAACTCGTATATGTAGGAATATAATTAGTTTACAAAAAGCATTTCGAATTACCTGTGTAATTCGTACATTGTGCGTCCAAAATGTTACCACTATATTATTACTCTAAGGTATCTAATGAAAACGTATAGAACCAAATACATACCACATCTTTTTACTGCAATAATATAGACAGGTTAAAGATAAAATCTCCGCTGTGCCATTAAAACATAAAGTTAAGTCGAATGAAGATTACATGGGGAACCTTCGCGTTAATTTTAACCGCCACATATTATTAACGTCATGTCTACCTACTACAAGCACACCTATACAAATACCTCGTACAATACGGTACAATTAACAGGAACATTTGTCACAGACACATTTAATACCTAAAGTAATATCTATTGAGGTCGTTTGGAAGAATTTGAGGAAAAGCGATGAAAGATAAGATAAGGAATGAGGTTATAAGAATGAAAGTGAATAGACTAAGATGGTTTAGGCATGTTGAGACAATGAAAGATGACAGGATGACAAAAAAGATATATTTGAGTGAGCGAAGAGGGGTGAGTTAATCGCGGCCGCCTGAGACCAACCTGGTCCGGTCATGTCGACCAGATCCTCAATGATGGACGCGTTTTGAGTAAAAGGAATCGGAGAGCGTGTACGACAAATTGCATGAATGTGACGAAGGCTAGGAGTGTGTGCAATGATAAGGCTTTCTGGCGCTCTGTCCCCTCTGACTACCCTGCAAGGGACGTGGCGTGAGGGTATACATGGATAGATGGAATATCTATTGTTTGACACATTACTCATGAGAAATTGTAGACGAATTAAATGAGCTCAAAAAAGTATATTATTTGTGATTGAAAGCAACACCTTTTTGTGTTGAAATAAATTACGCCTGATTTTATGTAACCTATGTAACAACTTGTTGATAATATTATTGATGCATACTACTCGTTGTTGATTTAAGACCTCTGAGGCGCCCGATGAAAAAATAATAGGAATAAGTATATAACTTTTTTTTCAACGCAAAGGCATGACTTTGCCAACACAGTTCTGAGTATTATCAGCCAGAAAAGTCTACATATTATCATTCATGATTCACATATAAACTCATCAGCCTAATATTGGGAAAAATTCAGCTATCCGGATGTTAGGGATATCGCAGGATTAACAAATATTTTTATTTAATAAACCCGTGATTATTATTATTCGCTTTGTTGTCCGTCTTCTTTGTTCTGTGGCATTATACGGTTATTTCGCCATTTTACTCGATAAATAGGTAGGTATTCAATTTATTGATTTCATTAATAGTTTCAAATAATAATAAATTGTAATATCTCATACCTAAGTCCCATATTACTTATATTCAGACATTTTGTTAACGTACCTACTTACGTAGTACTATATGTACTATTAGGTAGGTACTAGGGAGAGATTTCTATAATATTAACTAATCACTCGGCCTGACCTGAAAATTTTAGACACTCTTATACATTTTGGGCTTTTCAAGTGTCTACTGTAGAATCGCGATGCTCAATGACAAATATCTCAGAACTACCTGCGCAACCTACAAAATATACCTACCTATAGAATAGGTATGAACATATTCTTCTATTGTTTGTTTTCTTTAAGAAAACAAAGTTCATAAGCATACAATGAAATAATATTTCAAGTATATGATTGTCTTTCAGTTAACTTTTCTGTTTCCATAATAAGGAGTGCACTGTAACGCATTTACATACCGACTGGTGATTTGATATTGGGGTTACAGCCACCATCGTATAAAGGTTGTATATAATGTATATAACTATTTGGGTAAGAATATTTTACCTCGAGGTGTTACATATCACATTACATTATAATATAACACATTTGAGCCCCAAAAATAGATCATTATACTATTATTAAATGTTGCTAACCATCTACCCACGTAAAAAGGTCCTTGTAAAATTAATTTAACTATCTTTTTCTTCTTCTCCCTTAGTCCTGCTCTCACTGCTGGACATAGGCCTCTTTTCTTCCAACTTTTCCATTCTTCTCTTTCGCTCGCTCCTCTGATCCATTGTTTATCCGCTAGCCCATCACCATGCCGCCTTCCGACACCCGTGGTCCCCACTTTAATACTCTGGCTGTCCATTTATCGCTGTCCTGTCTCGATATGTGTCCCGCACACTACCACTTTAATCTGGCTATTCGATCTATTATATCTACGACTCCAGTTCGACGCCTAATTTCTTCATTTCGTATTCTATCCATCAGGCTTACACCGAGCAACTGTCCTTCCATGGATCGCTGATGCGTAGTTTTTAATTTTAGTTTGCTTTTTTGTGTAGTAGATATGGTCTCTAGTCCCGAGGCCGTAGATAGTACTATATGTACACGATTCATAGGCTTTTCTTTTTAAATATACTACTAGGATTTTCTTATCTTCGAAAATGAATATTATAGGTGTTATGCCATTTAAAAAAATATGAAGATGTACTATATTGATCCCAATGGTAGGATTAAATTTATGAAGACTTGTGAAAATCAATCGCACAATGATATAATAAACTTACATAAAACGCAGTGCCAAATATGACGGGAACATACTAACTCTCGGGAACTAATTGTAGCAGCATAAATTTTTATAAAAGTGTGAACAAATTTCATATCAATGGACCAATATACCAATATACCAAGAGTTTTATTAACGATTCCATAGGTCTTAGATTTTATTTGATAGGTTGGTAAGTTTAGCACAGGCAAGTGAAAAAATAATTGTTCGTTTCATGCTTATTCAACGTATTCTCCAAATACTTGGCAATTTAATTTATCTACAATTATTTTTCCTAGAAAGCATAACATCAAAACCACAAAAATCTAATCACAGAACAAAATTTAATCATAATATTATTATTACATAGATAGAATAATATAATATACAGACCGCAGGTTTCCACTTCAGTCAAACAAGGAGATTGTTCTATGTTTCACTGCCTACCTAGTCTATATCCAACCAAATGCTCGAAGGAATTGTGGTATCTCCTAGTATGTGGCCTAACCTACTACACAAGTTGATGTAGATATATCAAATATAATAACATAGGTCGGTATGCTGAGTAGATGATGCTATTAGTAGTCATTCCTTCATAAGGGAGAAACAATCATAGCATGAAAGTTTAATGAAGTGACATCATATGTATACCTAGGCGAGGCCCGCCGCGCAGGGGAGATATTACTGTCTTATTTGGTCTGCCTATAGGAACGCGTAGAATAATAAACATCACACACTAAGTGGGTGCTTACTCACGCATCTAGACAAAAGGACCTCTTTAATAATCTCCTAACTTCTTCTTTGCTCACAATTATGTTCTAAAGTTCATTAAAATACCTATTTTCTAGGAGTACATAGTTTTCTGATCACTCATTTATTTAGCAGATTTAATAATGGTGAGTGCAATGGTTCCGATGACTGTCCATGACTCTTGGTAAAATAGGTCTAAAAATACGACAAAATTGGGAAGTGGTGGTAAGTATGAGGACAGGTATTTTATCTGACATACTCTTTCCCTCCAAACAGGCGAAATTAGGATGCGATAAAAAGGTATAAATGTTATTTCGTTTCAACTAATGCGAGAATAATAAAATGTTTAATTAGGTATAGAAAACTCGTACGAACAAAAAGGTTTTCATTCAATTTCCATAACAATGGTAGATCGTCAATATTTATGTAAGGTTAAAGAGGAAATTTTCTCTATAAATGGAATACCTATAGGAAGGGAAAATAATCGTAGTAAAGTAAATATTTAGAAAGAAGCGGACATTCACCTAACCTTAGCTGAATGAACTATTCCGGCGGAGGTCCAATATTTACATTTGAATTCAGTGAATACTATACTCCACAATGTAATGCCCCTCGAAAATATTTAATTCGATAATACGTACGAGTCTACTACAACGACCATCAATTCTTTTATACTGTAAAGGTAGATGGTGCTTCAATGCCAAATCAATTTATTGATTCTCAGTCTCATTTTCATTGCAAGAGTTCTGCCTGTATAATAATATATCCACTTGTACCCTTTTTCGAGCAAATAAAATTCGTTTAAGTTGAATTTATTTGTGAGCGAGTCGTAAAAACTGGAAATAATGACAACAAAAGGGGTTGGTCGTAAAAGTGGACATATTATTAAGCAATAAAATAAAATATGAATGTCAACCTTTGGAGTACTACCTCCACATAACTTGTTTAACCGCACGCCGCACACTGTTGCTGTTGAAGGTTTAATACTATGGACTGTATGTATGTAGGTACAATAATTATAATGGTGAATGAAAAATCTAAACATCGAAGATATTAATTGTATAACAAGCTACCAGGCTCGAAGCTACCTAAGAACACGATTCCCATCGAGTTACCTTTTGGAAAAATTGTTAGGTATAATAGTGTCTAATCTGAAGTAATCCCATAAGAAATGTTAGCCCCGGCTTCGCCACTGCAAGCTACTAACGTACTATTATTTAAAAACATCAAAATTTTGGTACAAAATATAATTGTCTGCCTTGGAAAAACTACCTAAATATTTTGTACGGCGAATGCCCCGCTGTCTCGGTATTTCCTGGTGGAAATAAAGAGGCCAATAACAACGTCACGTCAATTTTGCAATTAAATTGTCAAGTGCAGACATATTTTTTTATAGGTAAACAGGTACCTATATTATTTATCTTTTCTTTATTAAATTTCTTACATTTACCGGAATTATAGGCTAAAAACGCTTTTGCGCCAGTAGGTACGTAAAGAAAATTGTAGGAAACCTATGAAATAGGTATGTCACATTGTTAAAAGGATAAAAATATTGTTTTGTATTCTTGGTGACACTTAATGAATAATATGGATTAAGGACTCAATCGTGTTTTTGTAGGGACCATTAGAATATACAGTAGTCTCGTTAATCCAACACTTCAGTACATCGGCACGTGGACTTCCAGTAATCCGTCACTCTGCACCGCCTCTCTCCCCCCCGCCGCTCGCTACTCTCAAATTTTTACACATTTTTACATGTTTTTTTGAAAAATCTGTTAAGTAAGATAACTGATGAGTTCTGATAACAAATTTATAGATGCACAACTGAAAAGAGGATACTCAGAGTAGGTATCTCAATGAATTGAATTACCTTTGACGAATAAAAAAATCTATGTCAAAATACTTTCTGTGAAGCTGTTCTAGACATTCATATAGGTATATTACATAAAGAATTGACAGCTATTATAGTATATATATTAAAATTTGATTAGGTACTAAGTAGTAATGTGTATGTGAATTGCCTTACTTAACGACTGAGTTTCATTAAAAGTTATTTTTTACTTGCCATTTACAGAAATAAACATTATTTCTTTCAAGAAAGGTAAATAAAGTAACAGATATACATAATTTGATAATATAAAATTTCCGGTATAAAAGTTTTCCTCAAGATTTAATAACGATCCGTAAATATTTTCGATCTCTCCCGTTACTGGGGAATAAAGTAACCTTTGGCCGTCCTTTTTCAACAGTTTCCGGGTCGATATATCTCATAAATGTACCTGAACACGTAGCAAGCCTTTACAATTCAACCCATAAAAAAATATCCTCTATTATGATATCAATAGCCATCATTGATAATAATCGCAAATTATCATCTGAAGCTTTAGAATTCTAGCAAAAGATGGCGGTAATAGTATGTTAATCAGCAATTAGAGAACCTTTATCTTTTGTCACTTGAATTTAATTTCATATACCTGTGACCTTTCTTCTCGTTACAGACACCGAAAGATTTTGGGAGGATTCGGATGGAATTGGAAAAATCAACGGACTTATGGAGGACGATGACTGCTAGCGGAGGATTGAGCAGAAATAGTGAGAGTGTAAAACTGGAAGGTATCAGTGGAAGAAAATCTAGGATTGATTTACGATGAAGAGTCAACAATGAAGAAAGTTTTCCAATATTAAAAATAATAACTTAGCTTAAAAGAAACTATTTTAAAAGAAGAAATATATTCAGTATTTTGTCAAATATATCCTCGGCGAAAGGATTTTTATGATTCTAAGATTTTTCTTATCTGATTTGGATCGAATGACAAGATTTGACCAATGTTGACATTATATTATAGTAGTCCCGTCCTTCATTCGCATTTTGATTGCCGAAATAACGACGTCGACATCCCAAAAAAATCCTACATACCTACATTGATGTAGTAATATACCATACAAGAATGAAAGAGAAAACATACTTGAACCTTGGATTCTAATGACGCACCTATCATTGGATATTGTCGTAATATTTTAATCGATGTACGCATTTTGAATATTGACAACCTAATTTTTGTCACCGTATACCTACATTGTAAAATCCATTTATCAAATGCCTATGGATACCTAAAGCTATACAGTCGCTATAAATGCGATCATTTCTATGGCAATGACGCTAGAACCTCAGAAACGACATGGAAAAAGGAAAATACACAGCTCTGAGTGGCGGTGTCTTTTGATCGAGCCTTGTTTTCTCTCGTTGAACGGTGAAAGAGCGAAGTGGTAATGGCACATTTATAGATATTTCTTCTATCGTACTCTTATTTTCTTCCGAATATTTTTATAAGAGCCTTTAAAGAAGGCAAACTTTTTGTCTCTTAGCATAGTGTCATTTAGAAATTACATACAATTCACATTTACAGGACAATGATGATATTATTATGACGTTTGTTGGGTTTATTAATTGTCACCAAAAGTTTCTTACAATCATCTATATAGATTTCTTCGCAATAATTTTTATGAAATAAAGTCATGCATAATAGACAGGGCTGGGTTAGCTGGAACAGATCGCTGAATAGCGATGAACTTGATCCAGCGAATATTTATTATAATAAATTTATTACAGGTATCTGATCTAATTTAAAAGAATATTCAAACGAATAATTAGGCAGAACACTTTAATAATAAAATGGGAATAGTACTTACTCAATTTAAGTGAAAAATCTTAGGACTTGGTACAGTTTTTAGAAAAAATGTAATGTTTCGAGCTTTGAGTCACGACCGCCTTACAAACTTAAAACGAAGAAAAAAACTGATTTTAAATCACAAGATAAATCACGTTGAACATTTTTCACGGCGCAAAACATAGAAAATACCAAATAGGCTGTAAAAGCTATGTTGAAAACTTCAAAGATACACTTACAAGTAAGTAGATGGTATAGGTATAGTATCGGTGGTATAAATTTAATTAAAAGTTGTAAATAAGTTTCTGTGTCCCAAATTTCCGCGTAAATTAACATAATAATATTTTACGCATAGAAACCCATGTATCGCATGTTATAAATATTATACGGTAAGGTGCCTTCCGTATAATTTGTTACAGACATAGGTAAGTACGAGTATACCTATTAAGATCAATCTTTTTTGACACCCAGATACGACGTATCGTATCGTATACCTACACGTATTAATGTAGCATAATTTGTAGGGTGTAACGAATAATCAAAATTTAAATTTTCAAGACGCGGTTACCTAAATCACATTTTCATGTCTGCTACATAATGTGAAGCATATTGGACCAATTTATTTGTACGTAATCTTTGGACATAAGACTGTCGGACCGAATCCGAAATACTGAGATACGCAGAAGGTCAGGAGTAACAGATGTGGTCGAAAGAGTGGCTAAGCTTAAAATGTGTTTTTTTGCGGGACATGTTGCGAGACTCCAGGACCAAAGTTGGACAAAGAGGGTAGTGGAATGGAGACCTCGCGAAAAGAAGTGGAGGGAGACCCCTCACGCGATGGTCAGACGACATAAAACGAGTTGCTTGTGATTGGAAGCAGAGGGCGCAGGATAGAGATATATGAAGGAGTACGGGGGAGGCCTACGTTCAGCAGTGGACAGAGATGGATGGATAAGTAAGTAAGTAATCTTTGGAAAGCCTAGAATAAATAAATAGAGCGTTAGTCTATAAAGACTTCCGAGATAGAGCTTTCAGATATGAGCGGAGTAAAAAATCGGCATGACTCAAGATGACTTCGGCACTTCATAGATCGACTATATTGCTAAAAATTGACACAGGTTTACAAAATAATTGTGAAAGCATCAGGTTGTTGAGGAAAGCTTCATGGACTTGGAGTTTCAAAAGAGAGCTTTGTTCGATACTGGATTTCAAAAAAAGGCCGAGTATTACTAAGCTTGTACTCAATAATAAATATATAGACGTGGTCATCTTCAAATGTGATTTTCTTCTCGCTATTCACCCACACTTGGGCTTCCCGTGTAAGAGAAATGGAACATTGTCGGGTTTTTCAAATCAGATGATAGACGACCCCAGCTTTGCTCAATAATAGAACTATCGTTACCTAACCATGGGCTCTTCGAAGTTCAATTTCAGATATTTGTATAAGGATTGATGATTATCGAGATGAACTTGTGTTGGCATTAAAAACTCCCGATAGGTGAACTAAATAAATAAATCTTTATTGGACAAAACAACATGTAGAGTAACAAAACAAACAATCAATGGTAGTATGCCAAAAGGCGGACTCATTGCAAAAGGAATATCAATATTACCCGTTGGTTATTTCATACGAGTATGTAGGTTTTAAACCGTAAGTAGTTTTCTGAAACATGCTTAATTTCAAAATACATCAGGTATTTCAAGCACCTATAGGTAAACTTTAATATCTTTCAGCTTAAGATTAATAGGTACATTTTTTCTTTCTTGTAAGTTTTTAGAATTCAACTCGGTATCGGATTTAATATTGATCGGGGAAAATGTAAATGTATGAAAATAAATTCCACTTTTTGTCGTTAATTTAAAACATCAGGATTGATAGAGATTGATGAGGAGTTACGCCTGAAGGAATATTTTGAATACTACTATAAAAGTGTTACTATAAAACTTAGCACAATTTTGTGTAAATATTGGCAATTAACCATTCGATCCGATTTTTTCATTTTCTAAATTTATTTCTTCAAAATAGTTTTTTGCATAAACATTAGGTATTGGGTAGTATAAGAAATGAAGTGAAGTCTTGATCATCGGAGCAGATTGAGAGAGAGGATCCGAGCCGCCGACCCCAAATAAATGGGATATGGTGCAGAGAAGAGAGAAGAAATGAAGTGATTCGAGGGACGAGTCATATGACTGATATGCCTATATCTTGTGGAGAGGCTGTATGATGAAAGCTATCAAAGAAAATATAATTGGGTGAAAAAAGTTGTTAAGAAGCGCGCGGTCGTTCAGTTGGCTCCAGTGAATTGGCTCGATCTTGTTGACCAGATTCACAAGACAGAAAAAAAAATCGCAGAGGAGGATAGGGGTCGTTCCTTCATCATCCAGGGTAAGTTGAAGGGAGCAACCCTTAACGGGAAGGATGGGGATCTGGTGCACTGTACAGTGTACATTCTGCCTACCTTGCAAAGGACGCGTTATGTGGGGAGAATGTAGTAGGTTGTACATGATGTGGTTCAAGGTGAGTACCTAAATTAGTGGATAATTTGTAGTCGTAGGTAGTAGTAGTTGGAGATAAGTCTAAAAAAATCCGCATTTTACACTACCTAGTAATAATTGAAATGAATGAATTTTTAAAAGGAAATACCTATTGCTTGTGGTGCATTTATAATGATATATCAAAGACTATAATCGCTCACCTTATTAAAGGACTCGATAAGTGGAATAATAACGTAACGCTTCAAGTATAATAGTACACACTAATAAAGTCAGATTTTCCGTGTTTATGCTTCGGAAATACTTACTTACTTACTTACCTACTGACTAGGTAGCACACGTGAGCTTATTTGCATAATAAACTGCGTGATTGTTCTATACTGCACGTTTTTATTCATTCAATTACCATTTTTTCCTGTTATTTACTTATTATTCTCATTTTTATACTCGTTTTATCTCCAGCAGCACTATGTACTTTCAACTAACAGTATTCGTCCCAATTAAAACTTTCCAACGAACGTTAGTAGTAAACTGCTGCATATTCGATCGCAGGATGCTGCTAGTAAGTTGAGTATTAATTTGATACATTTTAGAGCTAGGAGAACTTTATCTACATACTATTATTCTAGGTAAAACAAACTTTTATACATTTTGTCCGATTTCAAAATTTGTATTTTTATTTTTAATAAACATTATTTTAGTTTCTTTTTTATGCACAACAATATGTGAAATTTTGCCTAATGAGTGAACTAAAACTTTGCCGTCAACGATTTTGAGTTTAAAAATAAAATTAATTATAAACATCATGGATTAATACATTAAATTGGATTATTGATCTCCAATTATTTCTTATTTCATTTACACTTATTATTTCAGTAACAAATACCGATCTTCCTCGCACTCAATTATCGTACATAATATGGTCTACGATTTCTTTTAGTTAAAATGTGTTCATCCTAAGAATCTGGCCCAGATAGTTGGTCCAGATCACTCTCGGACGACGAAGACTCCTCACAAACATAAACAACTTTTTTGGCGAAAAGTTTAATAATATAATAAAATTTTCACATATTTTTTTTCTTATTAATTACGTGAAAGACTATGTTCCTAAGTTATACACTCCAAAACGTGAATTCATCTCAACTTTGAGGAACATAGTTTTTTTTACATAAATAATAAAAACCGATACGTTAATAAGGCTAAGATTAATTTGCACATGTTATTATAGAAAATGATAAACAATTCATATCTTATAACCTTCTCGTAAGAAAGTACCACCTACCAGTGGCGAAGGGTGGATTTCTGCATGAGGGAAGCGGGGGCTAATATTTCTTATTGGATTACGTCAAATTAGACACTATTATACCTATCATCTTATCCAAAAAGGTAGCTCGATGGGAATCATGTTCTTAGATAGCTTTGCGTCTGAAACCTACTAACTTTTTATAAACAATCCTTAAATGTGTTAATTAAACCGTATAAAGGAAATCAGTAGTTGTGATCTTTTTCAGGAAATAAAAATAAGAACAAAAAACTAGTATTCATTGCTAAAGTTGTACCTAATTGTTTCTGCTTCAACATTTTTACTCCGGACTCGTATCTAATTGATATATAATATTGTGGAGCACAAAATCTCTAATAAATAATAGCCGAGGATAAATAAAGGAGAATCCTAAAAGCATTCTTAAACCGATCAAATGTATGTCTCACTTTAATGTGGGTGTACACTCATGTACAGGATGTCCCGTCCGGTATGGATAAAAAATCATGATTGTAGAAAATCACAAGACAAGGTAAGAAAAAAAAATCCTATATAGTAGAATAATAGGGCCTGGCCTACATTGTTTCTTGGTTTGTTTCGACTGATATTGCTGTCAAATAAAATGAATCTGTATCCGTTTTTAGTTTTAAGGGCGTCTAAAAAAGTTTATTTGGCACTTTATTCGATTTATAGTTACCTCCTTAAGAACGTTTTATTCTTCTTGTTAGTGTAGATATAAATCAATATATGTAGTATCAAGTTTAACATTCAGAGGGTTAATAGGTATATATTATAGTACCCCAAAATTTTATAACACTTTACATAATATAATTACATATTTCTTAATTTTAGTTCTGCTCCTGTGAGATATTTATGTACCTAACTATTACTAGCTCGCAGAACTTCAAGAATGATGTAATCGGTTTACGGTAAGTTCGTCTAAAATCAGTTCGTCTAAAATCAATTGGTCTAAAATCAATTGGTCTAAAATCAATTGGTCTAAAATCAATTCGTCTGAAATTAATTGGTCTAAAATCAATTAGTCTAAAATCAATTCCTCTAAAATCAATTCGTCTAAAATCAATTCGTCTAATTATCAAATTGTCTAAAATCAATTCGGCCGAAATCAATTTGCCAATCGATCAATTCTCATCGATTTTAGATGAATTGATTTTAGACCAATTGATTTTAAAAGAATTTACCGGACACCGATGTAATCAGGGTTGTTACCACTGCACTGCAATCAAAACAGGTCAGCGTTTTTCGTGTAGTGATACCGATATCTCAATGAAACATTTTTATGAAATATTATTTATATTTTGGTTCAACAACGTATTACGAATCCTTCTTTAAAAAATGAACCGAGCAACTGATACGAGATGATTAAACTAGACATAGTAAGTACCTACAAAATTCACAATTATATTAAAAAGTTAATTCTGTAGGTGCTTATACCTACAATTTTACGTAAGGAGTAGTGAACACTTTCTTACTAACACGATTCTTTTAATTTCAGGGCTGAAAAGGTTAAGCCTTTTTCTAAACTGCGGGAGGAAAATTAATAGATTTTTCAAACAAAATCAATATTTCTTTTTGATGGAAAATATAAAGTTTTATAAGTACATAATTATTTTTCTCATTCACCGTGAAAGTATTTGAAAGTTCATTCTTAATAAATTACTAACAATAAAGATTCATTTGAAAAGTTGTGGCCCTTATAATGTTATTCAATTCAAAATCCCTTTTTTGTAGTTTAAAATTCTCATCCACTTTCCTTTGAATTACTTATCTATTGTAATTTTAAGACAAACCGCGTAAATTTAGGTGAACACTATTAGCTTTTTTATATTATTATAAAAATATGTATTTACCACTTGACGGTGAAAGTTTAGATACTCACAAAATCGGAGATGCAGTTATAGGTACTTCTTGTGGGGCACTGTTCCATCAAGAAGTTCGAGGGGGATATTTGGGAAATCCTTGAGGTGACGCCGATGGCAATTGAATATCTGAGAAATATTGACGCGGAGCTCTGACTCAAGACTCCCAGATCATTTAAACAATGGTTTTATTTGCATACGAAAGAAGACGAAGAAGTTATAGGTACACTAATTGGTGGCAGTAAACATAGTTATTATCTTATATACCTACTTACCTAAAAAATATTTGTACCTATAATTCTAATATTTTTATGAATGCGAAATTCATTAATGAAATTACTAAAGCGATTAAATCTTTTT
Source organism: Ceraclea dissimilis (assembly GCA_963576895.1). Taxonomy (NCBI): domain Eukaryota; kingdom Metazoa; phylum Arthropoda; class Insecta; order Trichoptera; family Leptoceridae; genus Ceraclea; species Ceraclea dissimilis. The sequence goes on from OY756364.1 coordinate 14,489,717, forward strand.
TTAGGTATTTCGCAACATAATAATATACGAATGTCTAGACTAAGCATACATTTTACATTCGCGTATTATTAAGCATTTTAACATAAGGGTAATAAACTGTCATTTTAACATAAGGGTATTCAAACTGTATCTAGTATTTAAATAGATTTATTCTAAACCATTGAATTGGTGCATAATTCAATAAATAAATAAATCTTTATTGGCCAGAGAAAATATGCATAGTTACAAAAACAAGACAATTATAGTGTGCCAAAAGGCGGAGTTATTGCATAACCAATATCTTACAGTCAACCCGAATAATTACAATAGTTCTGAACATTGGCGTCGTCAGGGGGAAGGGAGGGCAGCTGCCCCTACCCTAAAGATTAGAATAGGTGTATACTTTTTCATACTAAATGATAAAACTTCACAAAATATCACATTATTTACCCTTTCCCCATAATATCAAAAAAAATTAAATCGCGTATTTAACATAATATAATGTCCAAAGTCAAATATTAGTTTTAATCTTGTTATTGTGTACACGTCTCTACATAATATGACTTTTGTTTTAGAAAATATGCCAAGTAATCAGTTTGACACCTATTTATCGTGTCTCTTCTTAGGTGGTTGTTCTGGTGATAAGACTACAAAGAAAAGTTGAACTTTATAAATTTGGATCAAAGCACAACATACTTATCGCGCTTTTTCACTTGAGCAATCAATGAAAACATTTTGTATTGTGTGTTGTTCATGTTTCCCTTCCATTCAGTCATCGATAAGTCCTTCAACAATCCACCACCACTATAGGCACTATTATAAGGTCGCTATAAGTTGAGCCAAAGCTTGTGAATTATTGTCGGTAAGTGTGTACGTATATACCTAGTTTACCAGACATGCCTTCACTCTGAAAAGCACTAAACAGGCGTATAACCCCAATCTAAAGCACCGCACTAAAACACTTGCTACAATTGTTAAGCTATTTTGGACGATTTCGTGACTGAGGGATACAAAAAGATTCGATTTACTTCAATGGAAAAGCATTTATGAAACACCGAGTAAAAATGTGAAACTTTTTTGCGATATTCCAAAAGAAGTTTCTATAGCGCTTTCAGGACAGCTGAGGTAGTTTTATATTAAAATACCTATAAAAAAGAAGAATATTTTTATTTTACACGTAGAATACTGACGTACAAACATCAAAACAAAAGTTGCTTTTCATGTTCTGTCAAGTCACAAGCTTTAAGTTTTAGGAAATGGGAAATAATAATTTAATAGCTTCTAGCAAATGGTTCAATAAGTAGGTACACACTACCTACTATATAATTCAAAGGTTTTGAAGAAAGTCCTGAATTAAACGCAATGTTAAAAAAAATTAACCTAGTGAATAATTTAACCTTATATACTAGTTTATCTGCTAATTGATTTTGAAAAATTGTTGTGTATGTAAAATTTTCTAGGGATGGTCAATAAAAAAACGATTGAAACATAACAATTAACGTAACGCCATAATAAAAATAGAATGAAACGAAAGAACTTATAAATATTTAAGTACTATAAAGATAAAATAAGCAACTTCCAATGGACCTTTTCTTACAATAAAATAATTTCAGAATATAAGTCTCCGTCCCATCTCCCAAACTACGAGTATTCACATTGGCTTTGGAGGATGTTTTCAAGAGATTGCAATGGCAGCAGAGGGGGGTGAATATCAATGTTGAGAATATCAGGCACCTAAGGTATGCAGATGACATAGTTCTGATGGGAAATAATGAAGAAGTCAACTAATATTCTACGTGAATGAAAAATATAATTATTCCCTTTTTGCTCCAGTCACATTTCGCAGCAACGCTAACGTAAAGAGTTATTTTATGTGTTCACTTTCCTATATTTATTTCCATGGACGGTCACTCGAATTTCTGGTTGAGATTTACAAGCCCATTCTGTAAATGCTTTTGTGCTTAGGGAAAACTATCCATTCTTACGTAAGTGTTAATGTTAGTACTACTGAAGCTTTGTTTTATAAACGAAATACCATTTCATAGTGGTAAAGTGAACCCAGTTACGTTTATGTAGAATGTATGAAGGTCCAGCAATAATTTAAGATAAATCTTTATATTCTTAATGTTTTACTGGTTTGTGGTTAAGTTTAGGTTTCCCCTACATTTTTATAGGTTTATACTAGCTAGTTGGTTTTTTTTATTGGCGAAATTTTCTCTTGTAGAAATGTAGATTTTTAGGAAAAAGAGCTCATGAAACCACTATTGAACTTTCTTTACAGTTTAGTAAATTCTTTTAATGTCTCCCCGAGAATAAGCAGACCGCTGTTTCGGGTACACGCGTACTTCACACTCTTATATTTTCTTGAGCGAAATTAGTTTGTTGGGCGTATTCCTTAGATTGCATGTATTATTTAATTGTTTAGTTTTAGAATAAAGCCATTAATTCAACTATAATGTTGTGTTACTACTTGTAGAACATTATTCACGTATGATGCTCTTCACTCTTCAGAGATAGAATAAGGTCAAGTTTTATTAGACAAGCGCCGGTCTACAAAAGCAATAATTAGTATGTAAGATTTCCATGAAGTATTTCCCTTATCTAACGTAACGGAAAACTATAGGATGATGAAACAAACTAGCAGAAAATGCCGGCTACCCATCTTCTGCTGCATTTCGTAGCGCTTTTATATTTATTTATTTATTTATTTATCTATGGTACAAATACAGTCACAACAGTACAATTAAACAGGAATATGTATTGACAAACCTGACCAATTACATTTGTACACAAATAGCAACACACAAACACAGTAACACAAACTTAGACCTATACATACATAGCAAAAACAACTTAACTAATAGATATTCTGATTATACAATATATGAATATATGAAAGGATAGGATGGGAATGGAATGAGAAGGAGGAGAGGGATTGGATTGGGGAGGAAATATCCTGTGAGGTACAATTCCAATCAAGTTTATATTAGATCAAATTATCATCGTTACGAAATGGAATACAATGCAAAAATATATTTATATATATTTATATACACATATATAAATACGCACACACACATACACACTAGGTGCAATATCTTCTCAATGAACTCTTGTATGTTGAAGGAGACGTATTAAATAAATCTGCGTGATTAATATTTCCCGAGAGTTTACGATTGTAATATGTACAAGACCTGTTAACAAATTCATTTTGATTGGAGTTAGTGTTAGAATCATGGACATAGAACAGGGTGTAGTGTCTGCCAATTCTACTGGGAACATGGAAATTTAATTGACGTAGTAAGTAGGATGAGTCGACTAAGGAATTTACAATTTTACAATATTTTATATACATGAATAAAAATATCGGGGTGCTAATTTATCGTATCTTGAAGTTAAGTTATTTATGATGAAATCAACCTGTATTTTTGTAGATCCTATTTAAAAGGTTTCGGCACGCGACCAATACTGCAATATTGTTAGTTAACGTTACAGTGGAAATAGCAGGGAACTATATAGATATTATTTGCTACTTCTGTGATAATATACTGCACCATAGTTTTTTTGCTCCCTTAAGGCTAACCCTAGGCCCACCTCTTAATAATATTTTGCTAGAAGTGCGGGTAAAGAGGTCGCTATTAATGCGCCTGAGCTACCCGGGGATGTGGAGGGCCTTAACCCCGCGGGATGTTCCTTCAATGCACCATAGTTTTATTTGTATCAAGACCATATCGCCGCTCGTTTTTTACTTTGACTTAAGCGCCACTTAGGTATAAAATGAGTTATATATATCGTTGGAATCGTCTCGACGAGCTGCGTCGAATGGTCCAAGTTCAAGGTCAATTAGAGAGCTTTTTTGGTCGTTTAGTCAAATAAAAAACCAACTTTTATCTTTCAAAAAATAGGTAAAGCGACGAAAATTACAACTTATAAATCGCGAATGGCGCTTTGTTTTGCTAAATTTTCCCAATTCATGAATGTTTGGTTTATAAGAAAAACAAACATAACACATAAAACAATGCGAGTGGCGCTTTAGCTTTTTTGACTTATCAAAATTATTTAGACAGATGCACTTTAGTCAAATCGTATAATATTAAATCTAAACATGTCCTTCGTTTAGTCACATTTACATGATACTAAATAATGTTAAGTTGTCGTTTAGACTTTTTGAATTTTGGATATTAGTCGTTTCATGTCTTTTAAGTCATTTCTACTAAATACTGAATTTAATTGAAATGGCCATTAGTCACATTGGATTGTTACTTTTTAATTTTATGTTATCCGTTAATCGTTCTTACTAATTGTTTATAATTGAATTTGCACTTTAGTATTTTTGCGGTTATAATGATAGCTAATATTTGGTACATCTGTCGTCGTTTAAGACAAAATGTTAGAAACAGAATTATAAGGTTTGAAAATATTATTATCGGTCGTTCAACTAACAACTTCATTGTCAATACACGTGTTGGTTTTGTGTGCGATGGGCGCGAACGTATATACCTATTTAGAATATATTTAAGAAATATTTATAAATAATATATTTAGAAAACTTATTCTTTCCTTCTTTATTGAAACAGATATGAAGATGAATACTTAGAGTTCCAATACATTGATCTTCAGCTTTTATTACTCACAAAATTGTATATAAAATACAAGAGTTTGTGTGTTAGCCATTTTAACTTGGAAGTGTTTGGAAAACATGGTTGCATTAATCACTTTGAATTATAACGATTTTATTTTCAGTGCTAATTTAGACGTTCTGCTTGATACAGTTTGTCACAAAAAGTTCTATTAGCCATTTTGAATTATTAGAAAAAATATATAAATGACGTGTTAGTCATTTTGATATTTTTGAGGAAGAGTACAAATGGCGTGTTAGTCATTTTGAATTATTAGAAAATATATATAAATGACGTGTAAGTCATTTTGTTTTTTTGGTGGAAGAGTACAAATGGCATGTTAGTCATTTTGAATTTTCATGATTTAAGGAAAGTGGTCATTTACTTGTTTTGAATTAATAAATTTCGAATTAAACTAAATATCAGGTTAGGCATTAAGGGATTAAGCGCCATCTAACTCACACATAAGAGACTATATTTATTAACATTATATACTAAAAAATAGAAAAAAAATCCATGAACAAAACCCCCATACAATTTATTTAAATCGGTTCATAAATAAAAAAGTTATCAGGGTTTTTCTGATTTTTAAAACTTTAAATCGCTCTCCTGAAAAGTTGACCCTGTGTCGCTTTAGTCAAAGTAAAAAGCGAGCGGCGATATTATTTATAATATTTAGATTACATGTCTGAGAATTTTTAATTTTAGTATTATAAAAAACATCTTTGTCGAACGTTACAAACTAAAATTCTACATGTAAATAAAGTAGCTTATTTCACGATTTGTATAATGCATAATCTCCATCAACAGCGAGATTTTATACTTTCTCAAACCAGAGTTCCTTAACTGAATTCAATATGAATTTATGCAATAATAGCCACGGTAATCGTGTAATCCTGTGCACAATTACAGTCTGGATCGAGTTGCGTTTCTTTCAATCGGAAAAATCATAGACGGTTATCGGTCGATGAGACGAGTTAACTAAACTGTTTTATAGGTAAAATGATAATCCCCTGTAAATAAAACTAACAATTTGATCGTTAACCAAGCTCTTTTCATCTAGTTAACAATATTTTTTGAACACGATGAGGGATTGATACACATCAACAAATAACAGAAAACAAACGGTATTCCCCTATGCTTGGAAGTAAGAAAAATAGGTTAAATAATATGAAGCCCAAATCACAAAATATACAACTGTTTTTTCTGGAATCACGCCTTAGAGTTTCGTGTTATTTAGCATGTAAATGCACGATAATACTCTTACGATAGGTAGGTTTTATGTAGAACAAAGGACAACTGCAAAAGAATTCTGACGGTAGTAGATTTAATATAACGAGATTCCATCACGGCTCACGGCATACTATTTTACGTTAGGTATGTTTACGTTAACATATTTCTAGTATAGGTACCAATCAAACGTAAAGTTAAAAAGTCAGGGGTTTAAAATGTGGGCGAATTTCCAGACCCTCACGTCGTAACCACACTTGATTTTATAAAATAAATTATTTGTGAGAATAATTTGAAATATTTTATCCAACTGACGTCATTTGCTAATAGGGAAAGGATTGTATAAGATTAGCTTGATACAGCACGTAAAGAAAATCAGATGGAGAATGAAATGCAACCTTCTAGTTAATTTCATTTTTTTGGAATTCTGTTTGTGAATTGTGGTTGAAGATTAGTCGATCAAATATTTATAAATAGCTTTATAGAAGGTAGTGCCTGACAAACGCCTACCAACTAACGCCCACCATATCAGCATAACATTATTTTATCTTTAAAGTATGTAAATTCCAAGTATTGAACTAATATTGAGTTTCTTAGTAATCAAACCACATATGTATCATTCTGTCTCTAGATCACTAAAATTAGACTATTCCTGTAAATAAAACACACCACTAAAATACGTCAATCGTCTTCGGTACTGGCTACCTAGATAGCTAGAAAATACTTAGCGATTCTGTTACTATAAGATCATTTAAAGTTCTGCACTACCAACTTGCCAGTATCGATTTTAAAACCTCGTCATTAATAGATGATAGCAATTACGTATTTAGGGTCTTTTGCCACATGTATCATGAATAATCTGAAATCTTAAATGTTTCATAACTAGATGCTCATGTTTAGATAACGTGGTCGGTAGCCTGGTTGGTAACGCACTCGACTGTTAATCCAGTGGGCGCGATGCCGACCTACTCCACTTCACAACACAAGCTTTTCAAGCTTACTGTGAGGGGTACAAAGGTGTATTTGGGTTTATTTCGATAAACCCAGATTCATTTTTTTATAAGTATAAAAAAAAACTACTTACGCCTCATTCACAGCAGATTTTATTTTATATAAAAATACGAATCAATTAATATTATTAATCAGATCACTACATGCATGGTTGGCGCAGTTGGTTGGAGCGGGAGGTATGCTGAGTTTAAACCCCAGCGTTGGCGATATATTATATTCCACACTTTGCGATACAGGCTCTTAGACTAGAGCAAAGTGTGCAGGAAAGAAATTTGTGCATGTTTGGCGCGGTTGGCTAAGGCGGCAGTCTCTCAAGCGGGAGGTGCCATTTTCAAACCCTGGCACTGGCGATGTATTTTCACACTTTGCGATACAGGCTCTGAGCCTAGAGCAAAGTGTGCAGGAAAGAAATTAGTGCACGTTTGGCGCGGTTGGCTGAGGCGGCAGTCTCTCAAGCGGGAGGTGCCAGGTTCAAACCCTGCCGCTGGCGATGTATTTTCACATTTTAGCCTATAGTGCAAAGTGTGCAGGAAAGTATTTGGGCTTGTGTATGCAAGCCCAGGCCCCTTAAAATATATTTCATTAAATTTTCAGAGATGTACCTACCAAATCTTCCAGATGTCTTTTAAAAATTAAAGTTTTAACCGTAAACGTACCTATTTGAAAATATTTCTCTACAGGTTAAATGCAATATTCTGTTAGCAATAGGATTTATTCGATTCACTGAGAGGAGGAAATTTCAATTATGACATATCCCCCTATTCCCTTTGGGAGAGTTAAGTGAAAGAAACAACTCTGAAGATTTAAAGAGGGCAGGAAATTACGTGTTCGGTCCCATACTAACTCCGGAAATGGTTCATTTTTTATATTGATTTGTTATATAGTATTTTCTCTTTTTCGAGTACGATTGGAATTTTATTAACTTGTGAGCACGGCAATGGAAAGAATAAAAGAAGCAAAGATAAAAATGTTATCTAAGTTCATGTCAGACGAAGATGAAAACAATGTTCTTGTCACAAATTCTTACGAAAAGTTATTCTGGGTTATTTTTAACTTATGTTATTTGTATTTGATATCTATTTCTCGTGATAATTCATGAACAATATTATGTACCTATACATAAAACAGGTTATAAAACATTTTTAGAACAAAATCAAATTACATTTAATTTTATTTTACTATGCAATAATTGAAAAAAATAAAACGCCTTATTTTAGTTAGAACGCACTTCTTAATTAACAGACTTGGGCCTATAACTGTATCATAATAATCTATAATTTTTTTGTATAAATTTATTTAGACTGAAATCGCAAGCTTTCGTTTGAGTTGCTCTCTTGAGAAATCACCCCAATATCATTTTTCACGGTCACAAAGTTGTCACATTTACAGAAAAAAATATCGTTTTTAATATTCATAGATTTGTTTAATATGTACGTACATACAACCAGTGCCGGATTTACCAAAAGGCTGAGTAGGTTGGGGTTTATGAGCGGCCGAGACTTAGAGGGCGGCAGAGACTTTAGAGGGCCTACTCCTATGAGAACTGTAAATCCGGCCCTGATAATATTAATAATTAGGACATCTGGAGAGTACCTCCATACAAATGTTGCGACAAAGTATTTTTAAAAACGATTATCTACTATAGAATGCATTTTTATATTTAATCGAAGTGGGTAATAATTTATTCAGTCCAACATGTAAAATATTGCTTTACAAACGTTGTTTAAAATTCAATACGTTTAGTGGGAAATAATAATCACATATTGCGGTCTCTCTGAACTGTCATAATTATATTGTGAAAATACGAAATGTCGTGTTAAACTGTGATTTGTAACAATAATTGCGATCTTTATCATAGTGAACAAAATATTATTGAGTAAAGTACTTCGACATGTTGTCGTACGTAATCGCAATATATGTAATAATAAAAATAACAATAGGGAAACATTATTAAGTAGATACCTAACCACCTACTCTATTGTAACAATAAATACTATTTATAGCTACAGCATCAATTCGATCATTATTGAACAACGTTGTGGATTACTTGAGCAAAACGAACAATGTAAATTTATGTAGACTTACCTAGTTATTATCTGAAAATGTACTAAATAAATAAATTCAACACTAAATAATTGTTATTCATTGTACATATAGGCTAATACTAGCTGAGCTACCCGGCGATGCCCGGGAAAAAAACTACTCATTCCGCACAATTAAGTTTATAGGTTTGCGACTCGGCTACTTCTGTAAATTTGCATAAAATATCCTGGTTCGCAACCACTATATGTAAAATGTTGCCATACTGTGGTATAAAGAACACTTACCCATGTTGATCTAAGGTTGGTATTAATTGTCGGCTTTGCGCATGCGTCAGGCAATTATCTGCATACCGGTCTGTCTATTGTGGCGTGACGTTTGTCATGACCAACATGGCAGCCTTGTTTTGGTACTGCTTCCGTATTTCGATTTCAAAGTTAAATATCTCTTAAAATCAGTTTCTTTTTCCAAAAATGGCGCCGTCAAAACCTGAAGCGGATCGGTAGAAGTGTTTATGTGAATTTTCACAGCAATCCATCGTAAAATGCGGGAGTTATGCGAACACTTACAAAAAAACCGAGTTTCCTTTAGTTATATAGATAAATAACTAGTTAGTTGTAGGACGCCTGAAGCGCCCGTTGAAAATTACCGTGTAAGAAACACTTTAATATCATGAATAATTTAAGCACAAGCATTGCTCAATTTTGAGGGGTGATATTAATTACATTAGTTATTTTGTTTCTGATTTATGTAATATGTACTTTATTGATGAGTTGGATAAATGTTTTTTTTTTCAAATCCAATTTTATAAGCACAAAAGTAGTCAAAAAATTCTCAGCTCTATAATAATAATCTAGGGAATAACCGTAAAAGATTTTTTATACCTTGTACTTATAGATTTCTCAAAAAAAAATTGAAAAACACCTCTGATCTTTTTCCGAAAGACGGAAACTCGTTTCCCGAAAGTCGCGGAGTACATTTTTTTTGTACTAATAATATGCAATAAAATCTAGGGAATAACCGTAAAAGTTTTTTGATAGACGCAAAATTAACCTCAAAAAATGAAAAAAACGCTATTTTTACCATTTTATCATGCGATTGTTCACGCGATTTTGAACCTTAATATGACCGTGACGTCATTCTTGGTACCAAGCCCTTAATTTCAAAGTAGTTTCCTAATGAACGACAAAAAAGAAATAATGTCACTCATCAGTCCTTGGGGAGTAGTGAAATCACTTACTTATTTATACACTTACTTTTGTATAACTTTATGAGAGACAAAGCCACCTGATAAGAGGAAGAAATTTTATTACAACGGCCGTGAATTCCTGTGGGGACACGAATAAGAATCAAACGAAGAGTCCAAATTAACGGTGAAATATTATTTTACTTAAAGTTAATATTAAAAGGAAAATAAAATCTTTGAGAGAAATGAAATTCGTTATGCAATAATCACTTTCTGCGTCTGAATAATAATATTTTTAACAAAGCGAAATAAACATAAGATTTTGAGAAAGAAGTAAAGTTTTAAATTAATTGAATATATTATTATTCGTTGTGTAACGAAGGGGAAAAATACATCAATCTTCGCTATAAATTGACATTTTTATATGAGACTCCTCTTATAAGTCTTATAGATACCGACATATTTTTTATCTGCAAGCCATGTTAATACCTTTTACTTCTAAAAACTTTAAATAAACGATATGAACCATTTGCCGTTTTTATTTATTAGCACTAGGTACTATAGAAAGTTGTAGAATTTGATATAATTGTACGGCAGAATAAGTTATAACTATTGTGTCATTGGTGATTGTGGTAATAAAAGGCAGAAAATTGTATCACAATAACGAACAACAGATAACAAAAGAGGCTGTAATAAAAATATGTCTAATATGAAACTCTATACTGTCTTTACCGTAGTTTTTTTCCAAAACGGTTTAATCAGCGCACGTGGATGCCAATTTCCCACACAAATATCTTCATCGTTGCATCCTAGTCATCCAAAATGGCTGTTCTACCTAACCTACTTGTGACGTGTTTTTTCTTTCTAGTAAGTTTATAATTGTATTATGTCTTACATGCTCGGCCTTCCACGCAAGGAGAAATGGCATGATCGTGTATAAATTTTAAGGTAGGTATATTTTATTTTGCAGTTATGTGAACATTATGCAGTCTGCACACGACAGGACAACATGGAGGCAGATGGAGGAGGCCTTCGTTCAGGAGTGGACGGGATAGGCTGATGAGGAAGAAGAAGAAGGCGAAGAACATCTATTATGATATTGGATTGTTATTGGATCTTAACATTTGACATACATTGTTTATATTTGCCTCCCCCACTAGGAATATCCTGTGTCAATACAATGTGCGAAAGGCTTATTCGGAAACAATTCGGTACATTTTCTTTATTAAATAGGTTTCGAGTAAGATTTTGTTTTTTGTTCGACAACATATTCATTTGATACTTATTGCAATTAGGTTGATTTAAAAATTCTGTATTACTTCTTCCATTTATTGCTTTCTTGGAAGATCTTTTGGTGTGGGTCTCAAGAACTAGCAAATAGAGATTTATATTTGATAATACGAGTAATATAAAGCTACGAAGGCACAAAGATAATTTTTCCTAGAAGTAAAAGGTACGACTTATTCAAAATCTCAATATCATACACAACTATAAGGTATATAAATTGTAAGAAATTTGTATACTTACTTACATTTTATACTCGTGTAGAAATATAGTTGGACTATAGGTACGAATAATTGGTATATGAAAATGTTGGTCTGTTCCATACAAAATACGGGTGTCCGGTAAGTTCTTCTAAAATCAATTCGTCTAATTATCAATTCGTCTAATTATCAATTCGTCTAAAATCAATTCATCTAAAATCAATTCGTCTAAAATCGATTCGCCTAAAATCAATTCGGTCAAAATCAATTTGCCTAACGATGAATTCGTCGATTTTAGACGAATTGATTTTATACGAATTGATAATTAGACGAATTGATTTTAGACCAATTGATTTTAGACCAATTGATTTTAGACCAATTGATTTTAGACGAACTTACCGTAAACCCAAAACACGTCTAGTAGTCTTATAGTTTGGTTTGTTCGTGGAATAGAGAACATTGTATATTTCTGTGTATTGCACTTTCCTATGTGGTTTTGGCACATGTGAAACTACTATCGCTGAATTACACAATGCAAAGAAACCAGAAATGCTTGAATTATTATTATTGTTACATTTTATTTTAAAGCAACTGAAAGCTCATAGCATAATTTACATTTAACTTTAAAACTAATTTTATTTTTATCTCCCTTTATCCTTTTTACCTGCAAAATCTAATTTGACCTTCCTTGATCACTATTAGGAAACCTCTCTTATACAGATTTTTATTTTTTTTTACCTTTAAGGGTAAACCCTCCTCCACCCCTGGATGTTTCAGGAGCTTCAGCTCCTATATCATCCAGTCTTTTACGCAAAAAACTTTTTTTTTCAAGGGAGGGCTCAAGGTTCGTCAGAAGGGTTCCCATCAACAAACCCCTCCCGAAACTACTCTGAACACTCTTATGCCCGATCCCACCAACTACCACCTAGGAAGCAGACCCCTAAGGAATTTCCATACAAAACCACAGACAATTTGAGTGATTATTATAACTGTCATAACCTTTAAGATATAAATCCATACAAAATACAACATGCAGCTCTACTTAGTTAGGTGCCCAATATCTCCGCCCAGAATCTCCCTCACTTAAGTAGCTGCATGTTGTATTTTGTATGGATTTATATCTTAAAGGTTATGACAGTTATAATAATCACTCAAATTATCTATGGTTTTGTATGGAAATTCCTTAGGGGTCTGCTTACTAGGTGGTAGTTGGTGGGATCGGGCATTAATGTTCCCTGGAGGAGACTCTCACTGCAAGGATCTACACACTAATTGGATGATCTTATGTTAACAAAATACTGGGTCATTGGATAATCTTATATAACACTTTTACTAAAACATAAGTACCTAGTTTCTGTCGGCAGTTTTGTCTACATGACATTCTAGAAGAAGTCTTCAAACTCTGTTCTATCTTTACATACGAACACGCATTCTGTTCAACTTTTTCTTCAGTTTTGAGTAATTTTCATTTTCATTGGTTTTGTTTTACTAATATTTATACTCTATAGCTAATTTCGACATGTACAAACAACTTTTATACAACGCCTATACTTACCTATTTTTTGCCTGAGTTTTTTTCTTAGAAGTGTTCCATTAATTATTAACCAGTCTCCAAGTCTTTTTGTAATATGAACCTGAACAATAAGGTTTTTCGGCGACATCAGTTCACTAGACTGTTTTATAACTTTACCTAAATACTTCCCATTCCAAAGAAGTTTCTCTTATAGTTTGAGGTGGGATTCTTTGTGAAATAGAAGAATTTACTCTACCCTCATTATACTATCTTCCACGCAGTTAATAATACTCGACATAAAAATACTAAGTGTTTGTAATGGTACAAAAAAACTTGGTTCTCGTGTTTATTTGCTTAATGTTATTTTAAAATATGGTTTTTCCTTATTTTTCTAATATGGAGATGAAAAGTTAGGAATAGGTAAAGGCTGGGAGTGGGTGTGAGGATATGGCTGTCTGGCGTTCTGTCCTCTCAGCCTACCCTTCAAGAGACACGGTGTGAGGGTATAGACAGACAGAAGTTCCTCATGTGTGATTGAACAACCTTAAACAGTATTTTTCCAGTTGCGCTCCTTCTTCAGTTTAGGGGTCCTGAGTTCGAATCTTGACCGACAGTTGGACTGTAATGACGAATCAACGAACGATAATCAGTCATAAGCCAGATGGAAAGTTCATGCTTCGCTGTATATCTGTTAGATTTTTATAATAGTAGTGCAGGCGCTGGATGTATTTTTGTATGAACAATATGAGGACCGAGTTCCATAAATTGATTATTTATTGTTGAGAATAGGTCAAAGATAAAAGAATCGGATGTTGCCGCCGCCTATTTTGGTCCAATTTTTTTTTACACCCCTTCAAAGTTAGCCGATGGGGTGCATTCTATGAAGTCATTTTAGTGACTATTTCAGTTTTTATTTTAATTTTTTTATAATGGAAAAGTAAAGCTAGATTCTTTAGTGAAATAAAAAAATAAAAACAAGGAAAATAAAAAAAGGCTTTGTTGTTAATAAAATAATAGAGAGAAAAAATGATGGATTTCGTTCTTCCATCATTCAGATCTAATTGAGAATGCAAAAGGTGAGGACCGGCAATTAAGCACGGATTCTTATTCCTGAGACTCCAAACAATGAAAAAAGCCATGTTGCCGGCAACTACAGTGGTCCCTTCTAGTCCCTTCCCCTCCCTTCTTCATCCCCTAGGGTAATTCTAAACAAATAAGTCGTTATTATAGAGACGCAATATTCAGGTGGTTGTGAAATTTTGGTATGTTGTATAGGTCAATACGATAGTAAATAATCCAGTTTTGCACGATTTTCCTCACACCAACCCCTCCGCCACCCTTAAAAAACCTTAAAAAATCGCACTATTTTATATTATGCTATGTATCTTCATCGTTTCGCATTTTTGGCCAAAATAATCATTTGCTCATTTGTTAAGCATAAAATATTCTAAAAATTGTTCCTAAAAAAAATTGCTCTAAAGTAAATAGCAGCGGAACTGTCAAGCTCCAAAGCTGAAAATTTTTAGTGTATTTTCAATTTAGAATTTCTTACCTTTTTACTCTATGATAACTTCGTTATGGTTGGTTTTAGCTCGAAAGTTCTCGTAATTATTCTTATAGAGAATTTAATTTACCTTAGGACCTTAGTACATGAATTTTGAAGAAAACTAAATTGTCTATAAAATTAATTATGAGGACTTTCGAGCTAAAACCAACCATTTATCATAGCGTAAAAAGGTAAGAAATTCTAAATTGAAACAATGCCAAATTTTTCAGTTTTAGAGCTTGACAGTTCCGCTGCTACTTACTTTAGAGCAAATTTTTTTAGGAACAATTTTTAGAATATTTTATGCTTAACAAATGAGCAAATTATTATTTTGGCCAAAAATGCGAAACGACGAAGATACATAGCATAATATAAAACAGTGGGATTTTTTAAGGGTGGCGGAGGGGGCGGTGGGAGGAAAATAGTGGATAACTGGATTATTGACTACCGTATTGACCTATACAACATACCAAAATTTCACGACCACCTGAATATTACGTCTCCATAATAACGATTTATTTGTTTAGAATTACCCTAAGGGATGAAGAAGGGAGGGGGAGGGACTAGAAGGGACCACTGCAGTTGCCGGAAACATGGCTTTTTTCATTGTTTGGAGTCTCAGGAATAAGAATCCGTGCTTAATTGCCGGTCCTCACCTTTTGCATCTTCAATTAGGAGATCTGAATGATGGAAGAACGAAATCCATCATTTTTTCTCTCTTTTATTTTATTAACAACAAAGCCTTTTTTTATTTAACTTATTTTTATTTTTTTATTTCACTAAAGAACCTAGCTTTACTTTTCCATTATAAAAAAAATAAAATTAAAACTGAAATAGTCATTAAAATGACTTCATAGAATGCACCCCATCGGCTAACTTTGAGGGGGTGTAAAAAAAAATTGGACCAAAATAGGCGGCGGCAACATCCGATTCCTTTATCTTTGACCTATCCCCAACAATAATCAATTGATGGAACTCGGTCCTCATATTGATCATACAAAAATGCACCCAGCGCCAGGTATACAGCTGAGTTCCATTCAATTTCGAATCTGTATGGAAATTTGCTTAAATTTGTAGAGATATCATTAAGTTATTGTATCGAATTTGTATGAAACTAATGTTTTTTATAATGTTTTGTATATCATTTGAAAGAGCATAAACCAGAGAAGTTTTATCCAGATTTCTTAATATTTAGAATTTTTTTATCGATAATCCCCTCCAAAGTCGTATCTTGTTTTTGAAATATCTCTTTCTCAAAACTTTAATCCGATATTTAATATCATTATTGATTTTTCGGATTGAAAGTAATGAGGTAAATAGAGTAAACACATATTCATGGAACAAAAAATAATTACAGAACTAAGTAGGTACCTTTACTTACGATGCTATCGGAGTTAGACTTGAGCAATTCGGGGTTTTTCAATAAAAAGTTAAAATCTCGAATATCTCGAAAACCGTGCGGTTTTGTACTAAGCTAAGTTTGGCTCAAAAGATTCTAAATGACCTGTACTATCACTTCTGAAGATATATGTATCTATCTATCTAACACCCTGGCATAAGTTCTGTTGTTGCAATGCTCAATGATATGTGAATCATAGTAATTTCAGATCGGTTCATCTGCTTTTATTATGGGGTTGCAAGACGTAGTGAGAGTGGAGTGGTACATGGTGTATGTAGATTGTAAGTACTCTTGGTAGTACTAGTATGTTTGAATATTAGATTAGCACCCCGCACAGGCACATGTTCAATTAACAGTGGGTTAACTTGATGAATGTCACGTAGGTATGTACATTATTATTATAACGTTTGCACACCTTTCCCTGTCTCTGACGTCATCATCGTATGGAATGTTTACGCAGAATCAGAGGCGCAGGAAATAAGAGTATATACAATACCTACAGAAAATAAGAGTGTTTTTGTTCTCTTAAGCACTCCTGCGGACCTGATTCTAGGAAGTGACAAGGAGATGTATGTCGCCGCATATTGAAGTGGCAGGGTATGACCCACCCGGACACGTAAAGTAACTAAGTAAGTAACAATGATCGTTTATTTATATTTTAAAGTTATTTATTAAAAGACGATAATCTCTATTTGTTTAATTTTTTGTACGCCTCATAGCAAGCTAGAAAAAAAATTGGATTTGTGCGGTGTACGTTGTTGTACAAAGTTGGTTTGTTTAATTTATTAGTATCGTAGGCATCATTCAATTGCTTTAATCTAGCTATGTTAGACACAACGTAAAAATCATGGTTGGGTTTATTATAAATTCACCAAGATAATGGTTTAAATTTAAACCATTATCAGTATTTTGATAAGTGAAAGACTACTGGTCTCCTTTCATTGAAGCACATACTAGTTAGAGTATCATAATCTCAATAAAATTTATCGAACTATTTCTTGTTACATTTAGAAACTCTCAGATTCCCTATCACACTCGTGGAAACCAAATACAAAAAGTCATTGACCGTTGAGAACGTTTACGTTATGGGAAATCTGTTGAGAGCAGGCTTAGAAGATTCAAGCAACAGACTCGATCTTCGAAGATTTGCGTAGATGTGAACATCATTTAAGATTAACAAAAAATGTTTTGATTTTGTGATTAGTATTTTACTAAATCCTTCACTGAGTTTTAAACAAATACTGATAATAATTTTGTAAACATAATTTATTTTGCGTGATGCTTTTCTACCAAACAACGGTAACAAGCCTAAACAGAAAGTGAGAGATACAGGGTGAGAAAAAGATAATTCTTCCCTTCTTACTATCAGTAATTTATTCCTCTTAATATAAATAAATGAAATATTTTGTGAAAGTGAATGTTTTACAAATGCGATGGAAGTTCGTATTTCATAGTATTATATTATTTAATTAATAGATTCATCTAAATTTGTTTGTATTGTCTTAATCATGTTTTCTTTACGCAATACGGCACTCGGTGACAGCTGAGCGAAAGTACAAAACGATACGTCGAAAATTGACAAGAGTTTATGAAAGAGTTGACAAATAATAAAAAATCGAAAGTGTTTATTGAGGAACCGTTGTTAAAAAAATAAGTTAGCATTAGCAATTTTTATTCCCACCACTTTTCTTAAATGCATCGTAACTTTGGTTGGTTTAGAAATAAATCTAAAGTCAACACTACATTTTGATTTTCAAATGAAAGTGTTAACAACCTGATGAAATTTAATAAAACTCGCTTCCAACGCACAAAATGACATCTTATTACTAAGTACCTAAATTATGTTAAAGGTGAACTGTGGCGTGTCTAAGAAAGGTATATATATATACGTGTTGAAATTGGCTGAACGTGATGCCGCATAAATGAATGATACAGAATGATCTCATGGTTGTTACTATACAGTATTACCATCTAACCACCCGTCCCTAATCATCCTTTAGTACAAGCTTAAGTAAGGTGGAGTTAGTGGTTGGTTCTACGTATAATACTTAAGGATAGTAGTATTATTATAGCATAGGTGGGTGCTACATATATAATACTGATCTGATACCTTCTTGAATTTGAATATCACGCTACTTAGCCAGCATACTAATAACCCTCCTTTAAAACTAATCGCTTAAGTAATCTTACAAAACATTATTATTAGCATCAATTGACTCTTTACTGTCCACTACTCGGATCGTCTTCTTAGTTTTACATATATATTAATTTTAATAACAATAAATATAACACTAATTAAGTCAAAACCTTCTTATATCAACAATAGCTATGTACTAGAAGTACTCCTGCTAAAATATTTTGAGTTTTCCAAAAAAGCTTTTAAAAAAATAACCACACTTACTCGTAGTTATAATTGCCATACTATGATGTCTTCCCCTCATTCTTGGCTTGGTTGGGGCTCCTCTCTACGGTATTAGTGCAAATGTAACAGAAAAAATGATACACAAATTATGATTTAACTATATTCCTCCTATCTTCACTTGCATAATTTTACACTTGTGTATTATTCAAAATACTACTAGGAGTACTTGGTATGTTTTGTCCATCCACGGTGTATTTTGTACGTCTGACATTCAGTTCCAGTAATGAAATCACGTTTTTGTACGCCAGCTGCAGCATTTGTAGTACAATGTACTTTTCGTGCAGTTACTAGTTCTCCCCTACTGATATAATTTATAGTGTTTTACGCAACTGTATTCTAGTTTCAGTGCACTGTATTGTCGGTAGTATTACCTTTCAGAAAAAGTTTTAACAATGAAATTACGACTAAGTATTCCTTACATTTCATCATTTAAAAATACAATTGATAAATAATAATATTATGTTGAACCTGCTTCCAGTTTTTTCATTGTATCAACTCTGTCGATGTAGTTAGGTTACACTTTTGAGAGATTAATATCTTCTATGAAAAGTGTTATTTTGTTTTTACATATTATCGAATTAGGACTAGAGTGTTTAACATGATTATGGAACCAGACATACACTGTTCTTACATTTATATTCTGTTTTTTTATTTTTTTTATTAAAGATCCGACAAAAACCTCTCTCTGAATTTGAACTTTTTTACGACAGAAGAAGAATATAAATGTAAGAATATTGTGTGGCCGGCCTAAGGTTAGCAGACATTACTGTAAAGTAATTTTTACCAGGTGAACTACATTTGTCACTATTCTCGTTTCTGGTTCTTCGGGTTTCCTTACTGCTTGTAGAGTGGTTGAATAAACAGTATCCCTGCCAAAAGCTCGGTTATTCAACCACTCTACATGCAGTTAGGAAACCCGAAGAACCAACAACGAAGATGGATTCATCACGCTGCGAAAGCCTACAATATTACATTCGTCACTATTCGTTTTAGGGATGCGAAGCCTGAGGTTTAAAGAATCATTCAACAAAGTCTTCGTTTAATCACTTCCTCTTCGCTATGTTGTTAAATGATCAACGTGACTGCTGCCTCAAAATCATTTTGTATTTAAAATTAATTTACTCTAGATAGGAAAACACTTAATTTTATCGTTAAAGATCAGCGTCAGCGGTAAGAAGTAAAGGGTTTTCTTGAGGAAGCTGGGTTGGTTAAAGGGCCTTATAATAGCACTACTCTCGAGTCACAATTACTATAACACAGTTAAACAGTTAAAAAAAATATTGCATGTTTTGTAACCGTAATTCCCTAGGAATTTTTCCTATCATTTCACAAAGGTACAAACTTAGAGAAATTAATGAAATATCTAATTGTAATGAATGTTGCCTAATATGATGGAAATTATTTGGATTCATACCGTACCCTTACATGAAATATGTAGTGGTATTATTATTATTAAAGTCCAGTAAATGGAAGACGAAGAATATTTATTTACAATGTAGTTTGAATAGAATCCATATTACGGTTAATTTGCTCAGCTGAGTCAAGATACTCGCTCCTTCATCAGTCCTGTACCTTTCCAGATCAATGAATATTTATATTATGACTGAACCTTTTCTAATGATCGTAATATGAATAAGATAAAGTTCAATAAACTCATGGGGTATCTTTCGCATAGTATTATATTAAGTATCTCTTCATACGAGAGGATAAATAAGGTATTGCGAAATTTAGTACATAAATAATGATCTCCTATTTTCAATTTTCAGATGTCGAATATTTTATATAAATTTTAATTTCGTTAGAGGTACTTACATAAAAAAAAAAATATTCTCTAAACATAAAGATGAAGATTTTGTTTGAAATTTTCTATTGTATATTTTTTGTTCATAGTTATGTAACTAGTAAATTTTTCATTTTTAATGTTATATTTGGTATATTTTCATGCTCTTTAAGAACATTGCTCATCATGAATAAATACCAAAAAAGACTAAAACGCTCTAGAACTTTTTCTCAACCAATACTGAGGGAATCGTCTTGAAACTGAAGACAGTGATAGATGAAAGTATGGACTACAGGTTGGCTGTCCTAGAATTACAATATTTGGAAATTCCTTATTAAAAAACCAAAAAGATATTCCGATTTATATACTTAGGACGATTCTATAGTGATTCTAGTTCTACTCTTGCTACCAATTCTATCAGCAACTATGATGAAATTAATAAATGTGCATAATTTTGTGAGTTACAAAGTGGGAACCTATTAAATGGAGTACAAACTTGTATTGAACTTAAGTTTCCCATCGGCGGCATTCAATGTTCGTCACCTGAGTTTTGAAAAGCTTCATTTGCAATTTACGGACACAACTTCCTTTTAAATTTCATTTGTTCGTAATAAACGGTATATAAGAAATTACCTTAAACTTTCAAAATCGTCCCAATCTCTCATTGAATAAATTCAAACGAATCAAATTGGTATTCTCTATTTGAATTTTAAAACCATCTTAATTTACGTGACCGAAGCGGTAAGTCGTGTAGCGAAACCAAATACTCCTAGTTAGGGGTGGCTGCCTGCTGAATGAGGGGAAAAAAGGAACACGGAGTGGGTACGTACCTACGTAGAGATGATTTGAATGGGGTGCACACCGTTAGCGTAAAATGAAAAACTTATACAACACTGGAGGAAATGAATTTAGAACGGTAAGAGAATTATATGGTTCATTAGATTTGTTCATAGTCCATGAGAAATATAATAATCTATGTTTCCATTTAAGATATTACAATGAAATGATTAATCATTTTGTTTAATAAGATGATCCCAGTTATCATCTCAATTGTACTTTGTTAAAAGTTTAATTATGTTTACTTATCTCAGTCTCTAATACTTGATTATTATCTCATCAACATTTTAATTGAAATATTTTCACTTAATAGTAGAATTACAATTATTCCCTGTGCCTTGAGTTTAGTTTCTACTATATATTCACTATATTTTTTTAAATAATTGTACATTTTGAATGCTCTATATTATGTTTACTAACGACAATTAATAAATACGTTTTGCTTTATCAGTCACGAAACTACATAGATCATCAGACTAAAATCTCGGATAAAATAAAACAATGCATTAAATTGTGTTAACAAAGTATACTGAAAATTTAATAAAATTGTCTTATTATAATCCATTTTTGATAGAGACATTTGAACTTAATAATTATTACGTGTTTTAACGAATGTGCAAACTCGTACATATGTAAATTCATTAGTAATGTTTGTCTTCTACAAACGGATTGTAGGCACTCAAATATTTGTCTTATTAATAGAAGATTAAAAGGAATATGTTAATTTACAGAATAAACACACTATGGTACAAGCGATAACAACATTCTGTGTCTGAATATTTTAAGCGTATGGTTATTATAAAAGTATAACACCCTTTTGGCAGCCATTCTTAAATATTTGAAATTTCACATATTTTATTATACCTAATAAAGACGTCGACACCCTAAATTAACGCATCCCGAGATTTTAAAGTAGGTAGGTTTAATGTATGTAACTACATACATAGATGTTGAGAGGCGGAAGAAAACGTGGAAATCTAAATGCCTAATATGAATTTAATCGCTCGAGTTACGTTTTTTGATGAAGGCTTCATGAAAGCACATTTACGAATATGTATTTTAAGCACATACCTCTACTTTTGAAAAGACTTCCACGTGTTACATTTAGCAATATTATTAACAGATTCAATCTCATACAAAAATGTTCTGCTTACCTAAATACAATTAAGTAGGTGAGTAATTTTTAATGTTATTTTTTTAATTTTACTCAAGAGCGAGAAGCTGTTGTTGAACTGAGAGTCTACGGGCTCCTACAGATGCGATAGATGGAGGACCTCAAGAGGACAGGCAGCAGCTTTTTAAATGAATATCCGAGGTAAAAAGAAGACGAAGAAGAAGTTAGAAGGGTAAAAACGTAAGCAAGTGCAGTAATAATACTAATAATTTGATTAAAATTTAGGGTTCATTCTCCGGCATAAGAAAAAATCAAAGACTCAAACTGAAATGGATATCCTAATAACGGATAGGTATTTTTCACAATTATTGTTCACATTGAATCGTTTGAAATGTTTGTAATGGAAACGGATGGATGATGGAAGCAGCTCTGCCTTTATCAAGAACTAGCTGAGTTACCCGTGCTTCGCAACGGTAAATTTAAGAAACCAACCCGGCATACTTTATAGACTTGAGCTGGACAAAATGTGACCTAATAATATCTGAGTTTCTTTTCCAACTCCCTTTCATACGATACCACACACGACCCCAGACAACCCTTGGATCCTCTCATCATCATGACATCTCCTAGGAAAAACTTTTTCTCAAAATATCGGCGACGTTAGGACACAGCCTATACTATCTCAAATGTTGTTTTAAATTTTCGCAATAATCCATCGTTAAATGCGGGACTTATGCGAACACTTACAAAAAAACCTAGTCTTGTTTTATAGATAAAGATAACAAAAGTAGCTAAATAAGCGGGTACTCGTACTTTGATATGAAATGCTAGAGTATCTTCAGCGATATTAATATACCTATGTAACTGTTAATCCTGTTTTAATAATGTTATAATTAAAACGTTGTGAACAGATCTCTCCTCTACATAATAATTATGATTGTCCTAGAGATGTTTATAATCAAATTTACCTTGTTATTTTATTAAACGTGTGTAACATCTAAACAATAATAAAATGTTTTAATATATTATTTTCAAGGTAGAAACTCGGGTTAATAACAACTGATAAGTTTTGTTTTGCCTGGATTAGTGGGTATAAAATTGGAACATACGAGTATCATTCATGATAATTTAAAATATTTAGTAAATAACCTAAGTAATTTAATTAAACGAATATATCATTTTAGAGAGAGACTTGTTAAGTTTTAGGATGCCTAACTAAAACTACTCCCCATCTTCAACAACTAATGTAAATAAAGTGGAAATAAACAAAGTTACAGAACTGGAAAAATTATTATGGATTTTTCATACTTTCTATCAAAATGTGTGGCATACTCTCCATCAAAATTTGGCATAGAGTTTTAATTTTTTCAGAGTGAAACCACACGTGTATTAGTCTCTCGATCAGCTGTGTCTTTGTTGTGATTGGAGTGTCATGAATTTCATTTTTCAATTTCGTTAACTTCGTTTTTTTTTTTTAAATTTCGATTTTGTTTTTTCATTTGTGAAAAATGTGATACCCAATGAATCTCAAATAAAAATAATAACAATAAATGTATATTCTTGTTAAAATTCTTAAATATATTGAAAATCTCGTAAAAATTCCACTGTTTTAAAAAATCCATAATAATTTTTCCAGTACTGTATCTTATTTAGCTACGTGCATATTAAATTTGAAATTACCCAAAAATGTAAATGTGCTTCCGCAGAATACCTATATCTCATAATAATTTCGAAAAATTATTATTAACTAAGTGCGTTGAACATAAAATACCGCAATAGTGTAAGAGTAACTATTTTCAGGTAAAACGACAATTTAGCTATGTTTTGATTTTCGTAGTATCTTATTATTACAATAGAGACACACCGAGTTATCATTTCCCAACAGTCATGTCCTATGTTGAAATGGTTCCATACCCTTGTTTAGGCAATACAGGTTAGGGAGGTAACCTTTGTTTCTAATAATTCCATTACGTACAAGTCTACAACAAGATATTATTTCGCTCTATCAATGCGTGTTCATTTTAATTCCTTCTCTCACACTCTCTCTACATTCTACAATCTACCTACAACGACATACCTTTGTACTTAGAGGTTACACTTACAAAGTTATAATTTAGTACAGATATTGACATCAACACACGTGTTCGACAGCAAATTAAACATAGGTATCCTGTTTTTAGATTTTTTTTATGATCGTTCGCATAAATGCTTGCTTTTTATTGCTAATTATTTTTGTAGACATGATAGGTTCTATTCGCGTGTAAAAACTATGACGAAAGCAATGCTTGGTTTGAAGAAAATTGAACGTGTCTCTATAAACTTATCATTTAGTGCTCGTAAAAGTTTACACAAACTAGAAAAAAATATGTTGAACAGAAAGACAGTTTGTTTAAAAATCAATACAAATAATATTTAATACTACTAATTAATGTATTAAATTCGAGTAATATAATTATATTAAGTGGTACCTATCTACATATACCCTCATTGAAATGTAAATAATCAACTTCTGTACGTGGGGACCACTTTCAAGTATGTACCAACCGACATTCTATTAGACATACCTACATAACATTTTACTTATACGCTTACTTGCTTCAATGTAATTAATTAGTTAATTTAGGGAGCTGCCACAAAATGCCATCGACGAAATTGATTTAATATTATTTTGGTTCTGTAAACTCTCCAAGATGAAGTAGAATGTAGGTACGTACGTGGGTACATATTAAAGGCTTTTATGAGAATTTCATGAGTATGCCAATGCGAATTTATTAGTAGATAGGTATATGTATAATGTATATATCTACATTCTTACTACAGGAGTAGTTCGTACAATCAAACCAATATTACCCACGTACCTACTTTGTTTTGTTACTTGGAATCACCTAACCGAATAATCAGACGAGAAGGTATTTATTAACAAGTGGAATTAGTACCTAATTAACCTTTGACTGCTTTACAAAGGCAGTTGTTTTGAATTATTGGTAGTTGGTGTATCTGTTAACAATAATTAGGTATATCATATTCTCTTATTTGGGAGACCTCATTGATTCCAAACATATTTACTTATAGAAAATAATCTCCATTCTTCAGAAGGCTTTCTTCTTAATCCTGTTCTAAGTATGTTGGTGATGAAATAAGTAGGTGGAGATTTTGGAAATGTGACATTCAAACTTAGGTATAAACTATATAAATAGATATTTATACCTTTACACACTTTTTTTAACACAGATATTATTTTCTGTAGAAGTTCCATAGTTCCTCTCTAATATAAAATCTGTATATATTAGAGGAACTATGAAAGTTGCCCCGATTGACCTACAAGTGCGAAAGGCCCGACTCCGGTGGTATGGACACGTGCAGAGAAGGGATGAGGATTCCTCTCTGAGGAGGGCAACGGACTGGTCAGTGGAAGGACCAAGGAAGGGAGGACGTCCCAAGAGGTCCCTCAAGGAGACCATCAGACAAATTGAGAGAGAGAGGATCCGAGCCGCTGACCTCAAATAAATAGGGTATGATGTGGAGAAGAGGTTGTAATCTATAGCACAAATAGATAAATACATTATTATATAATTTGTTATATGGATTTCTATTTTTTTACATTTTTATAATATTTAAAGCACATGAATATAGCGTTCAAAAATGTTATTTCAATGAATCGGTTTAATCAAAAAATAAGTATTGAAATACTTCGAGCGCCAGACAATATTTTCTATTTCCAAAATACACCCTTAGGAGTTTTAAATTTCAAATATTGGTGATACGTTACTCTTTGATATTATTACTTTTTTCATGGTAGCTACTTTGTATCTTAAGGAGGGAACTTGGAATGCATATTCTCCTATCAAATATTGCAAAGGGAGGATAAAATTTAGCTCTGTCGCTGGAGAATATTACTTTATTGATATAGCACTTATATGTAAGGGTGTATTGACTTGACTTAGGGGTGACATGAGAATTTTCTTTGAAAAAAATATGTTTTGTAAAAAAATATCTAGAAGATTGTCAAGTACCGAAATTTGACAATAAATGGTAAGAAGTTGGTAATTGTATGTTTTATAATTTCATGGAAATTATACGAAAAAAGATTATCCTCCCTTTCTTGGTAATAATTCCAACCAATGCGGCCTGATCTACTCAAACTAGTTTACTTGAATAAAACAATATATAGCCTCGCTATTTAAATATAACTATTATTGTGGTGGTACTACTTAAATAGACTTCCACCCTATACTGTTGGTATAAAATCTTAACATCATCATATATTTATACATATTTTCAGCAAAAGTAACTGAAATTTTCTACATTCTGCGACCTAAAAAATGTATTTATATTGAAGAAACAATACTTCTTACCTATGAATGCACTATTGACATTCTTAGACTTTCCATCATTAATGTAAGAAACGTACCTAAATCACATTGGTAAAAGTGGGTAGATACTAATATTTATTTGAAAACGGTGTATAGATAATATTTCATCCCTATTTTATTCTTCGCTTTATAAAGAGCCAAAGAGTCCTCCGGAATAAGTGATCGGTTTTTCTTTTGAAATGTCTAAACCAGTAGAGGGAAAACATGTAAGAGCCAATACGAGATCTCTCTAACCGATTCAAATGTTCGCCTTCCAACGACCCTCGTGATTTATACCACCACATTTGAATGCACTCTTTTTCACCCCGAAAATACATTGCGTCGTAAAGAAAGGTTAGCTGTGAATTATGTTACCTTTCAATGTTTATTTTACAGAGTTAAGTATATCGATACAACGTAATTTATTGAATGGTATAATAAGTAACTACCTTTTTCAACCCAAAGGTTTTCTAATTACGATTCTTTGCTCGTAGAATCTTGACGATTGCAATATATTATCCAGCTTTAATTTTACTAGTTTTGCAGCTATTTTGCAACCTAAAATACATACGGCAAATAAAACATGACTCAATCAATAAATTCATTCACCACGTTCGATTTTTTTATGTAGTCTGTAGAAAATTACAGATATAACAGTACCTAACTACCTATCACCTTTCTAATATTATTAACATTCACGTCCGCTAAAGGCACAAGTAGTTACAAAATCCAAATGCTCTTATTTCAAATGATTACCTCACTACAAGAGCCAGAAACGAAATAATTATTTCTTATCCATTTTCTTCTTTTTTGATTGAAATTCTCCGTATCTCGCAAAACTGCCTCGGAATGTCCTATTAAAATAAAGTTCAAATTTCCACCCTGTGCACTGAATAGCAATGAATAAACAGAAAAATATTCTCGGTTCTGGGTTCCTATATTTTTATCTGCAGGTTGTGAATCGTAAAGTTATTGCGGCATGTTAACTAATTTAAATGGAAATAGCATTATTTGCATGTTGCAAAAAATTCATTAAATGATAACAATAATATTTACCATCGCCATTTAGCTGGAGAAGTCGTAAAGTATACATACTACTTACTATACTAGGTAGGAATTACACTATAATAAATTTCAACCTCTCTTTGATATAGGTACTAGAAAAAAATCACCCATTTGCTGTGTTGTATATACTTAATTTGGCTAACTTGGAAAAGTATTTTTTTGAGTCTCAATATGATATTTTTGCGAAATGTATAAGAATAACCGATCTCTACGGACTTTCTCAAGGAGTTGGATTTTTCACCACCACCAATACGAGATCACAACAGATTCTATCTTCTATTAGTCCAAGAGCCCGCTGCTTAATTTATGACGTATCTGTTTTTTGATCGAAATGTGGTATAAATGAAAGCTTACCAATAGGGTATTACATCGCACTAGGGTTGCCTATCAAAATCTTGCCGCAACCCCCCCTGCCCCCCCCGAAAAGTTCCCTCTTCGCGGTTTTTCGCATTTTGTAGGAATATGGTAAGAGATAGAAGAAAGTAGTCAATGACAAAAATAATCCTTGATAAATTTTCTACAAAAAATGTTAAGACAATTAATTAAGACAATCACGAGCAGTGGCAACACTGAAGTGTTTAAACTTGTGATATATTGTTGATTTAATTATTAATTCGTAAAAGCTATAAAAGCATACAGAAGTCAAATCAGTAAATACTATCATAAAATAGATCGCCCCAGGTCGAAAGGTGCATGAGCGGACCCTGGATTGTGGGTTCGTAATATTTTTATTACAATTTGAAAATCTCGCGCCGATACAAACTGTCAAACGCATGAAACATTTAACACAGCTGATCACAGCTGATTTCGGAATATTCAGAATCGCAACGAACTAATAACACACAACCTACTCACCCACATATTGAGAAACATATTACTTGTATGAAACTGCACTTACGAGCAAAATTGATGTACAGAGGAACGCCTTATCACAAGTAAATACTGCATTCTCCACCCACACATTCACAACACAGCAAGCAGTGGATAACATTGTACACATATCACATACAGACAGGACACTTCACTATTTATGACGATTTTAATCACTTTATCTCCCGAAATATTATCAAGATACATCGCTGACGATTATAAAAAGCAATCCAAGCATTAAATCTGACGTCGAACAAGACACCGCGCGCCACCATTGAATCGTCACCGGCCGTACATAAGTAACTACCCGGTACCTACTACAACACAAAACTCGTACATATTGCAGCACACGGATATACGTCACCTACACCTTGCCTAGTTCGAGTGTTTACAGCCCGTGAAGACGCTGGCCATTTACGAGGAAATAAAAAGTATATCATACAAGAAAAATTTTGCATTTCTTTTCTGATTTTCAACTAATTGTAATTTTTACATAAATCTTACCGATGCTATTTTGTACATTTATTTAATATTACCAGCTATTTTTTTTTTTATTCTGATGCTTCCTTAATATTTTATTTAACTACTTATTATTCTGCTCTATGCTAACTGTTCTTTCTTCTATTTTTTCTTTTTAAATTAAACTATTTCTATTTTTATTCTACTGCTTACTTAATGTTTAGTTTAACTACTTATTTTTTTGTTGTGTACTAATTATTGTTCATTCTTCTATTTTTCTTTTTAAATTGAACACCACAAGTTGAATCTTTTCATTGCAAATCGCGAGGGGAAGGGGAAGTAAGGGCAAAATCTGTACTATATTACCACACATCTACTTCTTACTCTCTTACATTGCTTTTTTCCTTTATTTATTGCTTGTTAATTTGCATACTTGTACATATTTGTTGCTTTTTACCTGTTTTTGTTACTAACTAACAACTTGATGAATTGCGTGGATTGCACAGGCCCCCACTGGACTTGTTAAGTGCTGAAGGGTTGCGCTTTCTTGTTGTTGGAGTGACCTGTTTGTGTTGCACATCCCTCTATTGCTAAACATTTCATTTTTTTTTTTTTTTTTTTTAATCCTATTTTTCATTATATTCACTGTTCTTATTTTGATTCTATCCCTATAAATTCCATACTAAAATTTAAATTGTCTTCTTTTAAATTAAATTTAAAACTATTAAATTCTTGCTTGTCGATTTTTCTGCGCGCACACACCTGCTACATTGATTAATACCTTAATTCTAATTTTTGACGTTTTTGTCATTGTTTCGACCAGACTACCGTACTACCACTACCACAGCATGCCCGAAAAAAATAAAAATCTTACTGTCCTGGAAAAATCCCCCGCACTACATATTATCTCGAGGTCTGCCCCAAACTCTAGAGAGCCTTCACCGCAGCCAGCTGAAGGATCCCTCCACCAAACTTCCGATACCCCAAAAACATTGCTGGAACAAATGACTAAGGTCATATCTTTATGTGATAAATCTATAAAACGTACAAAATCTCCTGACATTATATTAGCCCTGCAGGAAATTCGATCTATTGGAACTGAAATCCGAAAGACACAGAAGGCGCAGGGAAACCAGGGGGGGACCGATGTCATGAAGGCACTGTCAGAGATCAAACTGACTCTAGAGGTACAGGACGGGAAACTGGATTCTCTAATAAAGGAGGAAAGGTCACATGGAGAGGATCAGACTTCATATGCTCGGATAGCCGCAAGGAGAGGGCGAGAACGGCATCCCAGGGAAACTACCCATTCACTAATGATCTCAGCAAACGACTCTGCTAAAACTAGCGATGATCTGGAGGGCTTCTTCAAAAAGAACGTCGATCTGAAGGCCCTTGGTGTTGGAGTTTCAAATGTGAGACACGTGTCCAAACAAACTAAACTATTGGTAAGCTGTCCAAACTTAAAGGATAGAGATACGCTTATTAAGGAAATGAAGTCTAGGGCTGGGAGTACAATTACGGTAACTGAAGCAAAGAAAAAGGACCCACTGATTGCTATAAAGGGTGTTATCAGCGGCATAACTGAGGAAGAAATAAAAAAAAAATCCCTACATGCTCAAAACAAATCGCTTAAGGACATGGAAATCAACCTGAAGGTGAAATTCAGGCAAAAGCACAGGAACTCGCTCTTGTGCAATATAATATGTTCCTGCTCGCCAACACTATATGGGACGCTACTTGGTATGGGCAGGGTGAACATAGGATACCAACGCCTGGAAGTCGTGGACGAAAGCCCACTAATCAGGTGTTACAATTGCCAGCAATATGGTCATATTCAAACACATTGTAAAGAAGAAACCAAATGTTCGCACTGCAAGGGTAAACATCGCTTCACCGAATGCACAGAAAAAGACAAGTGCCCGTCTTGTATAAACTGCTTTAATAAAGGAGTCGCCCATAACCACCCTGCAGTTGACAAATCCTGCCCGACTAGATTGTTAATGGAAAAAAGAGCAAGAGAACTGATGGACTATCCTGATTTATGTTAAAAACACCGCCTCTGTTTCCCTACAAAATGAGTTGGAGAACCTGAGGTTTGTTGAAGCAAGTGTTGTCGAAGGCCCCGAAGAGTTTAAATATACTTTCTCAACCGCGGATTCACTTAAGATCTTCAGCGCAAACATTCGAAGCATTAGAAAAAACTTTGACGATCTTTTGGTCTTCATACAAGAACTCTCTGCTAAACCAGAAATAATAATACTCACAGAATGTTGGCTGGAAGATGAAATAAATGCGCCAGCATTGGAGAATTATCAAAAAATTACATCACAAAACCCTCTAAACAGAGCAGATGGTGTGGTTGTGTATGTGGAGGATTGTTTGAAGATCATTCACACCTATTGGTCTAAGAGAGGCTAGTGGAATTTATTTCGTCTGCGAAGAGATTGGCGTACAATTTCTGGCCATCTACAGATCATCTCAAATCACCAATGGCACACCCTTTCTGGACTCTCTTCACCAATGTATGCAAATGATGATAAACGAGCCACTGCCTTGTGCGATCATAGCTGGGGACATGAATATTAACATATTGGACCAGACACAGGAAGAAAGTATTGAATATTTGGAACTGATGTATGAAATGGGTTTTATACCCACAATTGAAAAACCCACCAGAGTAACTGAGACCACCTCCACATGTATAGATCACATTTTCATCCGCACAAAGCTAAGGGCGAAATCCACAATAATTCACACAAGTTTCACGGATCACTTCTCTACAGCTCTTGAAGTCTATATACGAGAAAAGATCGAAAGAAAAACCACTCAGGTCTACAAAACTGACTTTGCTGCATGTGCGGAATCAATGAGACGGGAGTCATGGAAAGATGTATATGATACAGATGATCCTAATGTGGCACTAGAGAATCTAATAAAAACAATAAAAAACCACACAAGCTCTCACACTAAACTTAAGAAAATAAACCACAGAAATAAAAAATTAAAGCCTTGGATCTCAGATGGTGTCGTAAGGGCTATACATGCGCGAAACAAACTCCACCAACAGGTAAAGCGTTTCCCAAACAACTTCTCTCTAGTAAGGTATTACAAAAGATATCGATCCATATGCCATAATATAATAAAGAGCACCAAGGAAGACTATTATAGAACGAAAATCGAACAAAGTGACAATAAACCAAAGACCATCTGGAACGTCATTAGAGAAAACTTGGGTAGGAACGGATCCCATAAACAAGTTTCTAGTATTAGAGACGGTGAAGTTGTGCTAAAAGCCCCTGATCAAATCGCAAATGCGTTCAATTCATACTTTGCAAATATTGGATGTCACTTGGCCGAAGACGTAACACACAAACTCGGGAAGTCGGAAGCGAACCTTGCCCAACAAATAAGTGCCCACCAGACAGAACCTACGCAGCACTTCCGATTGGTTCCAGTTACGATTGACGATGTTAGAGCAATAATAAAATCTTTACGAAGTGATTGTGCTCATGGCAGCGATGGTGTCGGAACAAATATCCTTAAAATCTCATGTGATCATGTGGCTCCACCTTTGACCCATGCGATAAATTTGAGCATTTCTCTGGGAGTTTTCCCAAACCACCTCAAAGAGGCAATGGTGGTTCCGATTTTTAAGGATGGAGACCCCCTAGAGACAAAAAATTACAGACCCATTGCCCTTCTAAACAGCGTCTCAAAAATTTATGAAAAGGCGGTGAAGAGACAACTAACTACATATTTGGAAAATAACAATATTCTTTCAAAAAACCAGTATGGCTTCAGAACTGGAAGAAGCACAACGGATGCCATAAATGAAGTGGCCGACTTTGTAGTGAAAGAGGTGGATAAAAAGAACAAGTGTCTAGCGGTTTTCCTGGATCTCAAAAAGGCCTTTGACACCGTCTCGCATCAAATTCTACTCCAAAAATTAAAATCAATAGGAGTGGATGGGCCTGCACATGACTGGCTGAGTAGCTATATAACAAACAGAAAGCAAACTGTTAAAATCGGAAATAATATAAGCTCTCTCCAAAATGTACAGTTTGGTGTGCCACAGGGTAGCATTCTGGGACCAATCCTCTTCTTAATATATATTGATAACTTGTGTAGACTGTCCGCAACCGGGAAAATCACCGCTTTTGCTGATGATACGGTTTTGCTGTTTACAGCAAATTCATGGGAAAGAACTTACCAGATCGCTAACGACGAGATGATCAAAATCAAGGCATGGATGGACGAGAATCTGCTTACCCTTAATATAGATAAGACAAAATACATGACTTTCACTATTGACAGTAGACTTCAGCCCTCGGATACCGACTTAAATATAGTTATACATGAGTGTCCACCACAGACCGACTGCTGTACATGTCGCGTACTCGAAAGAGTCACAGTCTATAAGTATCTGGGAGTGTACATTGACCAACACCTACGATGGAACCTCCATATGGAAAAATTAGCAAAAAAGATGAGAAAACTAATCTATGTTTTCAAAATCTTAAGAGACATCCTCGACAAAGACACCTTAAAAACGGTATATTATGCCCTTGCACAGAGTACCATTGAATATGGAATCATTGGTTGGGGCGGAATGGCTTCTGCGCTCCTCCTCCCTCTGGAGAGAGCGCAGCGGTCTGTGCTAAAGGTTATGCTTCGGAGACCCTACAGATTCTCGACAGAACACTTGTTTACACTGGCTCAGGTTCTAGATATCAGGCAGATATACATAAAGGTCATCCTGTCGCACCTATATAAGGATACCTCCAAATTTCAGCCGGATTATATATTGACACACAGTACCAGAAACAGGCAACAACTTAGGCCTCCCGAATTTAAAACCACTTTTGCCCAAAGACACTTTTCTTTCCTGGCCCCTCGAATATACAATCGAGTGATACGTGATATCCAAGACTCTATCACGAGAGATGGAAAAAATCTCAACAAACTTATAAAGGAATGGCTCATGCGTACTGGCAGAACACAATCGGCGACAATTTTGTTACATGTGCATAGATGACGCACCGTTTAACTTTTGGTTCAAGATCTATCTTTTAATTTTTTTTTTATTTTTTTATTTTACTTTTACTTTATTCAACTTTCTATTACTATTCTATTTTTACTTTTCTGAACCGCTCCCTCCTTCTTCCTCCTCTCCTTCCTCTTCTTCCTTCTCTCCTTCCTCTTTTTCCTTCTTTCTCCTACATGATTTTTATGTACATGATACTGCTCTTAATTTTAATTTTAATATGTGGATGGAAGAGATAAAAATACATATTTGCGCGAACAAATGTTGCCATTGCCATAAAACAGGTCATAACCAATAGCAATGAAGTGTAATCGTATTTGCTGGATATAATAATATTCACCTATGTGTCTACTGCCCCAGAACAGACTCTGGTCTAGTGGGGCAGTACAATTTCCCATGTATCTTGTTGTCTTATGTATGTTTATTTTGTATTTTTTTTTGTATTTATATATTATGAGTGTGTATATGTATATGTATATATGGGAAATAAATCTTCATTCATTCATTCATTCATTCATTCATTCATTCATTCATTCATTCATTCATTCATTCATTCATTCATTCAATTTTTTCATACGACTAGTAGTTTACCCGCAATAGCCGGTCTAAAACCGAAATTCATTTAAAAAACTAAAAAAATGAATTTAAACTAAATTGGTTGAAAATTGATAAGAGCTACAGG
This sequence comes from Ceraclea dissimilis, assembly GCA_963576895.1. Taxonomy (NCBI): domain Eukaryota; kingdom Metazoa; phylum Arthropoda; class Insecta; order Trichoptera; family Leptoceridae; genus Ceraclea; species Ceraclea dissimilis. The sequence continues at coordinate 14,524,352 of OY756364.1, forward strand.
AAAATAGTCGAAGAACGAATTAATTACCATAGTCTTAGCTATAAAACGAGCTATAACTTATTTTTATACATTTAATAATTTCGGAGTTATTGCAATAAAACTCAGTGACGAAAATTCTTAAAATTTAGTTTTTCATAAAATAACCAGCGATATAGCGCCGCAGGCCAAATATTTTTTTCCATAAAATGTTAGTTTCCATATAATGGGTGGAAGAAAATTAAAGAAAAAAAATTAAAAAAAAATTTTTTTTTTCAAAAAATATCCTGTTTTTCGACCGGCCATTACGGGTAAACTACTAGTCCTATGAAAAAATTGAATTAACGTTTTTTGTAGAGAATTTAGCAAGGATTATTTTTGTCATGGACTACTTTCTTCTATCTCTTATTATATTCCTACAAAATGCGAAAAACCGCGAAGAGAGACCTTTTCGGGGGGGGCAGGGGGGGTTGCGGCAAGATTTTGATAGGCAACCCTAGTGCGATGTAAAACCCTATTGGTAAGCTATCATTTGTACCACATTTCGATCAAAAAACAGATACGTCATAAATTAAGCAGCGGGCTCTCGGACTATATATCTGTTTTAATTGCTGAAGCCTTATGACCTCCATGCGTTCCCAAAAATAACAGTGATGAACTTTTAATCGAAACAAAATTTCTCTACTAACAAAATTTCTCTACAATCTATTTCGTATCATGTTATTTAAATGTTCAGTTTTTGTAAATGACTCTTTCCAGTATTCTGAATTCTCCCTTAGTTATATGAAACTACGTAGGTACTTGCTTGGGTAGGAACCTACCTACGTACTCGTACAACTTGTATTGTATTTCAAATGCAAATGGCAAGACCACACTACACTACGAGTTACAATTCTATACTGTTATTTTGTTACATAAGTAATGTTAGCTACTGTAGATGCGATGGACTGCGTACCAGAACATAAAATACCAGTGGAGGTTTTTGTCTTGGCATAAAATAATATGTAATGTACCAAAGTTATATTACAAAATACACAAACAGCGAGTTTTGCATATAACAGTGTTTTATGAAATTATATATCTTAAAATTATGACGCTCTATCGCGTTGTTTAATGTTTACTTAAATAGGGAAAACGTGGCCAATGCATAGGTTAACAAATTAGTTTCATATTTTTGTAATTTGTTTCGTATTTTCCACCATTTCTTTTATACAGTTTTTACTAATTTCATTAGGCTTTCATCTTATCCACTTATTTAGACAGTATTTAAAGTTTACCTGCTTAGAGCCATTCGAAAAAGCTAGCTATTAATGTGGTATATTAAAACATTTAGTTATCACTTTTATTGAACCAATCCCTTCGTAGATAAAGAATAATGAAGATTTTTGTAAACGTTTGAACTGCTTGTATGTGTATTTTAACTGCTTTACAACAAATCTACTAACGTTTCGCAGCACATCCAGCATCAGAGTAACTCCTTGACTTGATTCATATCCACCGGAAATGGCTCCATCAGTCGTGTCGTCACGTGTCTTCCACATCCGGTTTCTCCGCTTATTCTACTTTCATCCACCGCGCTATTCTAACAATCATCCATTTCCCAGTAACCGTCCATTTTTGCCCTTTTAGTTGAGAGTGTATACGGGGCTATACTAATAGTACTAATACAGTTATATAGTTACAGCAGTTCTCAATCGTTTGTATTTCGCACCCTACATTTTTACTTTGATTTAATTAGCGACTGTTAAATAAATCATGCAATTCATAAATCATGCAAATCAGAATCTTCTTGAAAATGCGAATTGAATTAACATGCTTTCCGGAAATTTCTTACGTTTCTACGAGAAATTTCTGCTCGTAGTTCTACTTACGCTGATAATAAGAATGAATTTATTTACTTCCTTAAAAAGCAATTAGCGGTGCCAAGAGTCGTTTCCAAGTGTCTCCTTTGACATCTGAATATTTCTCATGTAAGAGTCTATATAATTACAGTCACCCGCACCCAAATAGGAAACAATTAAGTAAATCTCTCACTCTGAAACCATAGGACAAACGGAGAGAGGGTAATTGGGGGTAATTCATGGCGGGGGAAATAGATCCTGTTAAGGATCACCGCGCCAATTTTCTCCTTGAATGCACCGTAGAACATTTAGACACAAAACGACATATAACTATTTGCATTACTACATTATCTAATTATTAAACAACTATTTAATTTCAATTAATACAATTAATTAGGTACATATCTACTAAATTTAACAAGCTACGATGGTTGGGTCTTGTGGCGAGTATGACAAAATAACAAAGGAATTATATATACCCGTATATTGGTAAAAGAAGAGATGTAAGGCAACGCGGTCCTGTAAGAATCTTTTGGCTCCAGCAGATTTCCAAGTAGAGCCAAGTTCTGAGAAAAAAGAAGGGTAGAGTGCGTATGTTGAAGTCTATGGATATGACGGAAGCAAGATGATAGTGTATGGTAAGAATGGCATACTGAACTCTTTCCCTTACTCGCAAGTGAGCGGTGGCGTGAGATTCCGAATACAGTAGAACCTAAAACACACCTACCTACCGATTTTTCGAACTGCTGAGATACAGCTGTCAATGTAATGATTCAAATTTAGGTTCGTAATGCAATTCTCTCTCGAAGCTCATAATGCAATTACGTTTAAGGAAAACCATTTAGTACATCAAAGCAAACTTTTAGAGAATAAACAATTTTCCATAGAATAATATTATATTTTATGTTTCCTTATACTTAGTTATTAATTCAATTAATTGTAGTGAAATACAAATTAATTTTTAATCATTCCGCAATTATCACGTCTCGTAGGGTTGGGTGGATTTGGGAAACAAGCGGACCCACGTCACTAAACTTGTCAAGTAATTTATTGTTTTTAGTTACCTGTAACCAACGTTGAATACCGATGAAAGTCCCAACGTATGAACAATTACAGCATTATGTACCTAAATACCTATTATAAGTTGGCCTGCGAAGATATAAACTGATTATAATGAAAAACTGTCATTTTTTTCTAATTTTATCAGAGAAATTTATCTGTGCAACATCCTTGAAATAAATTTAAAAAAAGAAGGTAACTAGGATTTTTTTATATATTTTGTTCTTATCCTCTAACGTCGCGTCCATAGCCTGGTAGGAAGAAATGACAAAATGTCAGACTCTCCTCTCAGAGAATATATACAAATAAATAAATTATTCTTACTTTTATAGCGATTTTATAAATGTTGTTTTATAAAAGTTGGCGACGATCATTCTTTTCCGCGGAATATGTGGCCAGCGGATTTACGTCTTTTATAAGTAGTCAACAGTATATAATTCAGTTCTATACCCTCACGCCACGTCCCTTGTAGGGTAGACAGAGAGGACAGAGCGCCAGACAGCCCTATCCTTACACACACTCCTAGCTTCCGTCACATTCATGCAATTAGTCATACACGCTCTCCGATTCCTTTTACTCAAAACGCGTCCATCCTTGTATATAATTCAGTTCAGGTAAATAATAAATGAAGAAATATTTATTTGCCGAAAATCACGATAAGATACATAATAAAGGAATTTATCTAAACTTTTTGGTTTTTTCGTGTTGCTCCTATTAACGCCAATATTCGTTTAATAAAGTTTTTTTTATACTACCTTATACCTAATACCGACAATTGGTTTTAATGTTTAGACGCAGACCATGCAACATCTGTGGGAGTGCCCGTTGTGCCCTGTCACATGTACTGTGGAAGATGTTTTTGCCGCGTCTCCATGTGCTGTGCGCTTCGCACAGCACTGGAAATCAATATAAGTTTTCTGGTTTGACACGCTTAATAATAATGTTTTCCGAATATGAACTCAGGGTATAACGTCTCATAGTGTATCTGTATAGGCATTGATCCCTTCTTACAAAAAGCATTATCTAGGTACGATACTGAATGGGCAGTCATTTGTCCGTCAGGCCGAGATACATTTATCTATCTATCTTTGGCAAGAATCCCGACCTATTATATCTCCTATACAGTTATATATACATACCTGCACGTACATAATATTATGTAAGAAGAACTTTTTATACAAACCACTTTACCAGAATTGTAAAATACCAAGTAGGTAATATCTTATTAGTAACAAGGCCAAAGGAGATTCATAAACTATGGAACATAGGTATTTGTCTATTCCATGTCTTTGTTAATTAGAATATGTCTTGGCAGAATTTAGGTGTTATGCCAGAGCAAAGGGGAATTTACTAAATTTAATCATACATGAAACATTTTTCTTTGAACTTTACCAAACTGCTTTTCGTTCAATAAGTAGTAATACCTAAATAAGTTATTTTGGAATAATGTAGTCTTTCCTATATATTGTAATGTTTTAGTTTGTCCAGATCATCTCAGAAATTGTGGACATGGGTTTTGACAGTATAGAAGAACATCGCTCCTTAACATTTAGGTATGACAAATTATTTTGACGTTTTGCAACATTGTATGGGCTTATTCTTCGGCGTGTAAACAAACTCTTAGTGAGTTTTTCATTACTTGAAAACTCATTATATTATACTTCTACTTATATTTAAACCTCCCGAGTACCAGTTCTAACTCACTAGAAAATAACATTGGAATAAATACAGGTTAAAAAAATAACATTGCGTCGAATCCCTGCTAGACAAAGCTACCATTATTTAACATCTACTAAATAAATAAAAAACAGTTAATGCACAATTCAATTCAATTCAAATGCTGAGATAAGTAATTGATGGGTCAATACATATCAATCGAAGAGTTAATGAATCAATCAAATTCAAAATACTGACGGCCAAAAAGCGGAAATGCGTAAAATATTTTATCGTATTAAAACTTGCTGACTAAAATAAATTGTTTTGTAGGTATGATGAATTATTCTAACGGCTTCGTAATGAAATGCACATTAAATATTCTGTTTTTTTTCGAAATATAATTTAATTAAGGCATCGATTATTATAAAATACTCTAATTTTAATTATTTATCGTATGGCCAAACACATTTACACAAATATAATGAAAGTAGTAAAATTTATGCCTACTGTATTATGTATTCTATCTCTTCTTACAAACGTCTCGCTACCGTCACATTTGCATACCATAAGTTTATCTAATTCTTAATCATTTATTGGGTTATCGTGGTCCGGGATGAGTAATTTTTTATACCACCAGGTTATACTGATAGTGACGACACTTACTTACTTACTTAACGAATCCGCTTACGCTAGGCTAACCCACTCCAATACACTGCAGCAGCAACTGCTTTGTCGTTAGCCCTGTATAGGTCCGCTTTATCACACCTCTTCGCCATATCTCGGCAGACGAAGAGGTGTTCGTCATCTTGGGTCTCTCCACAGCTACAGGAGATGTTCTCATCCACACTTATGCCCCACCTATGTAGATTCTTTTTGCACCGTGTTACGCCGACTCAGAGCCTATTTAGTGTTATACATGTGCGAAAGGGTAGTTGGTGTCCCGGTCCCAATGTCTCCAGCAGCTCGACATGACTTTCACTGTGTTGCATGTTCCAGTGGTCTAGTCTCGCTGTATCAGGTGGTAATTTAGGGGAGAAGTTGTTCTTAGGAAACTTTTCCTAGATTTAAGTTGCGCATCGATAGGTGCGCGAGTGTGAATTATCGTATTATAGAACACACACGTACATATGTATACGAGTATGTATACACAATACGTGCATTCCCATTTCCCACACAGAGTCTTCCCGTCAACTCTCATTTTCGCAAAAGTAAATTTAATTTTAATATTAAAGCAGCCGTTCTTAGATGATTCTTGTGTTGTTATTCGTGAAGAATTTAAAGCTAGGTAATACAGAAACAACCCTAAACAACATTGGAAACAACGACCGTGAAAAACTGTCCAATCATCTCAATTCAGTATTTTAAATTCAACACACGTTAATTAATATTAATTGTAGTTACCTTGTGTCGAGTGTTATAATAGAGCAAATAATAATTGCATAATGTAAATGGTATTTCACCTACCATTGCGGCTTTTTATAAATCAATAAAAACAATTTGCATGTTAGTGATTCCCTCAGCAGTTGAATACTAACAAGTAACATGTAGTTTAATTGCGTAATTACTATAATTATTTCAGTAAATTTATAAAACATTAAATGTATAACACTCAACCATTTATGTACACATTAGTATTTTTTTAAAATGCTAATTCCCCTTTATCATTATTATTTATTTATTTATTCATAGCACTTGTACAGACAATATATATATATAAATACAATCATTAAATCAAAACTATCTCATTTCATTCATATATCATCTAACAAACACATGCGCACATCTAATCCATTCATATTATTATAAAAACATTAAGATATAATTAAAAGTTGCAACAAAAGAAACAGTAATAGAAAACAACATAAAACAAAACATATGCATACACAGACACAACAACTAGGTACAAATAGTAAGTAAGTGAATTAGAAAAACAAGGTAGTTACAGGACAGGAAGGGAGATTCTTTTATGATTACAACTCAACAAATAGCAAATTAATCTGTACTCGTAAGAGTGAGTACGAAAAATTTGATAACTTCCAAAGATAGTAATAATGAAAATGATGTTCTACTTTATTTCCAGTTTGATAATTAAAAGTGTGGGATTTTGTAGGATACCTAATACCTAGTACAGTTATGAATTTGTATATCTGTATCGACCTCTGTTGTATATTTGTGTTGGATTGGAGACCGGAGTCAGAATTCAAGACAATGAGAGCTCAGATATTGAAGCGCTTGAATTATTGAAGGACTTGACACCATTACCCGATTACTACAATACGACATACAAGACTCAGAGCAATTATAGCTGGAAAAGATAAAACAGTCAGATTATAAAAAAACGACCACTTTCTTCTTTTTCTTCCGCAGCCACTCAGGTCCATTGTTGGACATAGGCCTCCCCTTTGGTCCTCCACAGCTTCTTTTATTGGGCACACTGCATCCATCCACCACCGGCACATTTCCTAATATCATTAGACCACCGTGCCTGGGGTGCATGAATAGAAAGCGGAGGCGAAGATAATGTTTTGTAAATATTATAAATTTATGAATATTTTCTACGAAGCACCTCCCTCATATTTTATGGTGAAAAATAATATTTAATTGGTTATTTTCAGTGGGTTATAAAAATAGTTTCGTGTCGTAATGGGCACGCAATAATTTAAATAAATATTGTTTATTCTCTGCATGAGCAATAATATTAATTGTTTTTCAAATTAATAATTTATGTGAAAATATGAATAAGTAATAATAATTGTGTAGTACATAGGTAATGTAGCAAAATAAATTGACAACAGTTAATTCTCGAATTATGTTTTTAACATAAAGTATGTATATTGTATAAAAATAACGGTGATGTCATGCTAAAATTAGTTTGAGTATGAATTTATAATTGGTAGTACCTACCCTAAATTTGGATTTATTTATTTATTTAGTAAATTAATACATAGGTTAGGCACGATAGTTGGCCAAAGTGCACTCTTTTTAAAGTTTGCGATGGTATATGTTTGTCTATAAAATAACTCTACGTATCTATATAAAATGTTTATTTCATTGAAGTTGAATATTGTTCTCTTGGTTGGCAGGTAACAGGTTACCGCACTTAAGCCAAACGATTATAGTAACACAACACTATAATCAAACATATATTCAAATATATGTAACTTTTGCAGCGATTTTTTATGTGAAGAGATAATTTGGGCACTGGATAAAACTGTAAATTGGATAAAACTATACAATGACAAGAACTATGTGTATACGTGTTGTTCCCCTATATGACCAGTCGTCATAATTGAGTAAAATAATCCTGCTCCGAGGAGAAGGTCTTTAAAAAATGTATAGGAATTGTATTATGTCAAAGTAGTCCTCGACTTAATGCTTTATGTATTGTGGTTGAAATTGCATTCTAGATTGTATTATTTGTCAAAAGGCTTCGTTAAACTTTCAAAGTTTACTATGACATTTAGCTTAGTAAGTGACCCTTGAAGTGTGTGTTGAGTTATACGACCACCCTCAACTCAGCGGCCAGCTATCTAAATACGGAGCTTTTCACTATAATTAAGACAAATCCAATTACGACGGACCATACAACTCTTTACTGTGTAATTGTTGTTGTAGGGACAATTATTTCCTTTTTGCTGGGTTATCTACCGACGGTTTCAACGTATTATCTACCACCGAATACTTTACACAACTTCAAGTATATGTAAAGTATCTACCGCTTAACTGTCAGAATATGAACACTTTATACACTATACTAATTAGAATTATGTATTTACCAGTCATAATAACATTATTCATTCAACAGCTGATCAAATTCAGTACTGTCTTTTATTATTTTACTAGCATGATGAAAGATGTTTTTATGTATGTATGCATTCTGTATCTTGTGTATTATTTTTTTATTCCGTTTTTATTTGTTTTTTTTTCTCACATATGTACCTATGTATGTATATATTTTCTACTTCGTATATTCTTTTATTCAATTTCATTTTTCTGTTTTTTCCAATATTTTTGTTCAATTTCTGTTTTTTTCTGTTTTTTTCCTGGGGTTAACTGGAAGAAATCGCAGTTCTGCGATAAGTTCGCCCTAGTGAACAACGTTTTATTATCTGTACTATGTCCATTTTGTATATTTATATGTGTTTGTTGTTTACTTTAAGTTTAAATAAATAAAAAATAAATAAATAAATAAAGAATAAAAGTTTTTTATATTGATTTTTTAATACACCTGTAGGTATATGATTGCATTCATCTTGTAGTGGAATAATTATATAGGAAAATAATATATGACAGTACGCACCTACTCGCACCTCCATCTTTTATCACGAGTACTCTAATTGAGAGGATATTTTGAGTTCCGTCCAGACATAATTAGATTGTATGAGGTATTCGCATGTTTCATACATACATTCCCTCGTACATTAGTATAGTCGTAACAAGGGTTATGCTATCTTAATTTCTAAGCAATTAATATTATAAGTGATGTTATGTAACTAATATACGTATTCTACTATGTGACATCGAGACTAACATGATTACTTTAGTTGATAATAAATGAAGGGTTGCGTATTGAAATTACTTCCGAGTGATATAGACCCATCATAACATTAATAATATTTTTTTGTCTAGCTGAATGACGACTGATTTTTTTCTTAGTAAACGGATCCGCTGTCAAGTGATTTATGCTTATTCTAATGTTTGGAGTACTGAATTCCTCACATGAATAAAGACTTTTTTTAAGTGTGGGTTTAACAACTAGCATTGAGAACTCTTTCAGCTCGAAGATTGTGGTAATATTTGTTACAAAATTTGGCTGATTATGCGGAGAATATTTCTTCGTTTTTTTATTTGGTTAGATCTGCTTATTTGTTAGGCTGGAAGTTGGCTATCTCTTTGGATGTTTTATAGTAATATAATGATATGAGACAGCCAAGAGCAGCTCTAAGTATTGGAATTGTTACCTCTCTCTGTATTTTCGAGGAAAGCAAAAGGGCGTCGTAGTACCTACTAGAATTATTATTTCATGACTACGTTTCAGATTATATAAATACATAGGAATGAAGCAGACAGAAATGTATACATTAGATTTTGTATTGAATTTGATTCTATTGTAAATAATCAGAATCGTAATGGTGCCTATTCCAATTGATTGGAGTCTCATAAAAGAGAGAGAGCGAGTATTTAACAGCAGACCCTGGGTCAAATCTAATTTATATTACCCGACCGATGGGAGAGGGAGGCTTCTACTACAATATGGGTCAACTGCAAATTTACGGGGAGTAATATTGCCTACACCCAACAGTGTCACGGGTGCAATAAAAACACGGCAAATTATTTTGTGAATATTTCCCAAGATGGGTTATTAAATTTCGGAAAAAATAAACATAATAATATGTCTTTGAAACTAAGAATTGGTATTAATAAACCGAGAAAATAATATAAAGAAATACCTTATCTACAATAAAGCTGTTTGCTAAATTTTTTTTTTTTTGCGATAGATTAAATAATCTAATAATAGTACTACATAGAAATTTAAATGTATTTTCTACTCTCGTAATATAACATTATTAACTCAATTTAATATCACTGTGTTCCCAATTAACTCAAGTCTTGAACTATTTATTAATGCGGTGGATCTGGCCCCGATGGTATCCCACCTAGATTTGTTCGCGAATGCGGTGAGGAGTTGTCCGTACCCCTGTGCATTCTTTACAGCCGCTCTTTCACGGAGGGCATTTTTCCCACTGTGTGGAAAAAATCACACATTACACCGATACACAAGGCTGGTGATAAGAGTGACGTCTCAAACTATAGGCCAATTTCCAAAATATCTGCCTTCGGGAAGCTTATGGAAAAGATTATTGTCAAACAGATAACTCCCTTGGTCACTCCGTTTATCGTCTCTGGCCAGCATGGATTTGTGAGCGGGAGGTCGGTCGAGTCCAATCTTCTAGAGTTCACGGATTTTGTATTGAATTCTATGAGTCGGGGTGGCCAAGTGGATGCAATTTACACGGACTACGCGAAAGCTTTCGATAAGATCAGCCATCGAATTCTGCTGCATAAACTGGAGAGCTACGGCATTCGTGGTAACTTGCTTGGATGGCTTTCATCATACGTGAAGGATCGCTTGCAGGCCGTGGTGGTTGGTGGCGTGGTGTCGAGATTCTTGACGTGTGGCTCCGGGATTCCGCAGGGATCGCACCTGGGACCCCTGCTGTTCATCCTTTATGTGAATGACATAGGCTCCTGCTTCCTAAATTCGGACTTTCTAATGTTCGCCGATGACACCAAAATATTTAAGAGGATTAAGGGTCCACAGGATTGCCTGGAGCTTCAGGATGACCTGGAGCGACTGTCTGAATACTGCAAGAGGAACCAGTTGTTTCTAAGTCCGACAAAGTGTCACTCGATCACCTTTTCAAGGGCGAACATACTCACCTCTTTCACATATACTATTGATGGACAGGCTCTGTCCAGATGTGACGAGATTAGGGACCTGGGTGTGATCCTAGACAGAAAACTTTTGTTTCAGTCTCATGTGGACACTATTATAGGCAAGGCCTATAAAATGCTGGGGTTTATCTTGAGAACCGCTAGGCCTTTTAAGTCTCCTTTTACGTTCCGTATATTGTATTACTCATTTGTGCGGAGCCAGCTGGAATTTTCGTCTGTGGTATGGAGTCCTCAATATATTACTTACATTGACAGGATTGAAGGACTTCAGAGGAGGTTTGTGGACTGCCTCAATCGCCTTATGGGCCTGGACATCGATGACTATAAGCGAGCGATTCGTCATCACGGAATTCCTTCTCTTGAGAATAGGAGAACCCAATGCGATATGGTCTACCTCTTTAAGATTATAAACAATGAAGTTAACTCGACTAGGCTTTTGGAGAAAATACCATTTCACTGCCCCACCCGTAATTCTAGGGTAAAGCACTTGTTCCGCTTGCCACGGTGTAGTACTAACTATGTGCAGAACTCGTTTCTGCAGCGCACATGTTCTCTATACAACGTATTTTTTCGGAGACTCGATATGTTCGTTTTGACTAGGGCCGATTTCAGGACCAAGGTCATGCGAGCACTTTGCTCCTCCACCATTCCCTGAACGACTATGATGTCCGTTCCCCTTTTCACCTTTTCCCTTTTCTCGGATCTGTTTCGTTCGCCCCTTCCCCATTTGCATTCTTGCAGGGTCAAATTGTCTTTTAATGTTGTGTCCATGTTCTGTGTGTATGTTTGTGTGTGTGTGTTTCTGTGTGTGTGTGTCTGTGTGTGGATTGTGTGTGTGAGGGAGTGAGTATCTGTGTGCATCCCTTATTAATTTATCGTACATACATCATTGAATATCATTTTACCTGATTTGTTCTTTTTGTCTATACATACATACTTAGATTATATATAATTCTATGCATACATATAATATTTCTTTACTTATAACTAGTTTCTTAAATTTAATTTGTTTTAACTTATAAATGTTTTTCTGGTAAAATTGACGGGCCTTCACTGGTTTGCTTTCTGTTTTTGTTTAATTGTTGATATGTGCCGTTATAACTGTTTGTGCCCATGTGATTAAATAAATAAATAAATAAATAAATTCAATCCACTATACTGAAAAGTAAACTGTATCAATCAGGAATTGCATTATTGTATGTTCTTCTATAAAATATTATTGCATATTTTTTTATACAAGTAAAACTATTAACCGTAAATGGTTTAATTGGGTTAAAAAACATCTTTACACAATCAGCGAACTTCATTAATAATGGACTACGTCATCGCTTAGAATTAAATTTATCTATGTGAATTTTATTTATTACAAATTATTATAACAAAGTAATAAGTATAAATCATTGGTGTGGTGCCTAATCCAAATGGTTTTTGTATATTTAATAATAATATTTATTTAATAACAATAAATATTTAAAGAAGATGAGTAAATAGAGGTAGTCGGTAGCCTGGTTGGTAACGCGCTCAACTTTTAATCCAGTGGGCGCGGGTTCAATCCCCGACTTACTACACTTCACAACACAAGCTTATAAGCTTTCTGTGAAGTGAACAAAGATGTATTTGGGTTTATTTCGATAAACCCAGATTCATTAAAAAAATAATGAAATTATAGTACCTACATAATTAATGATTATCAAAAGCGTTACCCGTAGACTATATTTGACATTATATAACATTGTTCCTAATATGGGCACTTAGCTAAAAGCTCAGTGAGAGGTTCGTCGAATGCATATTGCTAATGGATCTCCATAGAGACTCATGAGAAATTCAACTAATAATAATAATTTTATTATCATTGAAATTTTGAGTACTTTAACTCAGTAAATCAAATAGAAAGTAAAATCGAAAGACAAAAATCTATTTGAGTTGGAAGTAGAAAAGTTATTAGTGGAAGAAATATAATATTGAAGATACATTTCCAGAATAAAATATCTAATTAAGTGGTACTTATTTCTTTCAAAACTTTAAATGAATCGAATTTATGAGAAATTTACTTAAAAAAATGTTAAAACAAGTGTTTTTACCTTTTTCTTGGCTTTCAAAATTTCTAAATACTGATTTGTAGGTTAAAGGTATCTATTATTTATTTAGTAATTTCAACAGATTTTTTTTAGTCAATTCGTCTGAACAATATTCGATTACCAGTTTTCTTCAATTTAAAGAGCACTCGTAGGATCGGGACGAAAGCGAAATAGAGCGCTGTGCCGATGACTGATTTTTTTAAAAATCTCGATAATCGGGGTAGTAATTAATGACGGGATGGAACCGATAATGGTTGGAAGGATACCTTATCAAAAGATTGAATGTTAACAAATGTCCACTTACTTGTCTATCTGCTTTGACCGCTGGTTGTATTTTTGACCACACTGACCACAGGTTGTATTTTTGTTTTTATTTTTGCTTTTGTATATATATTTTCTTTATGTGTTTTCCGTTCACGGTATTGTAATTGGGTGAAATGTAGAATCTTTGCTGGTTTATTTGTCGGTGATGTGTTTCTTCTATGTAAAATTTACTAAAAAAACTGTCTGATTCTGTTAATAAAATAAAATAAATAAATAAACATTTATGAGTTGTACCTAAATGTCGAAGTCAAAGAAGTTCAACGCGAGCGAGCTACAAAAACGACAACAGTGGTAGTATAAATTCAGGAGTAGGTATACATAGGCTGATACTGCCATACAATCAGTGTAATTATCATCTTAGATAACAACGACCAAAGTGTTGGATTTTATTACAACGATACCTAATTTTATCCTTACAACTATAGGTACTAGATAGGTACCTATATCTTCGTTGACTCGAATTATTCAAGTCTTCTTTGAGAAACAATCCCTTTTATTTTCCAAATATGAACCCTTACAATTGGAAAACACATTTAGGATCACATAATAAGGTTCTCGTTTCAATTAAGCACAGTATTTACGGACTTAATGAAAAATAAGGAGATCTCAGTTTATTAATTCCACAATCCAATTTCATATACTTAAAGAAAAATAGCCTGTATCGAAGGGAAGAAGGAGGAAAAACGGAAAACCATTTAACTTTAACAAATTTCACAGACTTTTTTGTAAAGTGGAATTGTTTTAGATGAATCCAAACACTCGCAAATAAAATTTCATTATACCAACGTACCTACTATGATGCAATTATCATCTGAAATTCAACAATCATTTATATTTCATGCTCGTAATAAGATTCTCTTTAAATAAACTAAAGATATAGCTATATATTTTCCCCCACGGGGATATCTAGGTTCTAATGATACCCGCCTCCAATAGTGGATATTCTTTCGAGTAACCCTTGTCAACCAAGTGTTCGTAAAATTTTCATTAGACACACATTTCATTCATTTCACACCTTATCAGCAATGAAATTTGTAAATGAAGGCCCTGGAACAAAAGTAGAAGCGTCGGAAGACCTCCCAAAAGGTGGTCTGATGACCTAGTCCAGCAAGCCGGAAGAACCTGGATGCGGAGGGGGAGAAACAGAGATGAGTGGAAGGAAATGGAAGAGGCCTACGTCCAGCAGTGGAGGGAGGAAGGCTGAGGAGGAAGAAGAAGAAGCAATGAAATTCGCCAACAATTGTAAAAGACACAATAAACGCGGATTATATCCGCGGATTATATCCGCGTTTATTATGTCTTTTTGGGAAGTTAGTGATCTCCGTGAATATTTGTCATGAGAATGAATAAATAAATGTCAAGACTACTATACATAATAGTAGTCTCGACATTTATAATTATAAAATGTCTGGTTCTATCTAAAATGTCTTTTTTTAAGAACATCTCCGTCCATTATTAAAAATAAATATGCTTAAACTATGATATAATTCTGTAGACTACAAGGCAGCATCAACTTAAGTACCTAATCCTGTGATTTTGGTAATCTCAGAAAAAAAATATAATCTAACTTGAATAAAAATATTGACGTGCCAATAAAAAATTCCTGAGGGAAATATCAGAAGTGAAATGTCAAGGTGACCTGTAAACTTGACTTAAGTTTTTATGAAGATTGATTTTACTTTAAAGTGAGAGTATTTTATTTTTAAATTAGTAAAAAATATCTTTTAAATACTAACAACATAAAATATTTTACAATGATTCTCTATTCCGTTTAGTTAGAGTTTTTCTTTTATATATTTATTAACAACAATACAAATATAATGTACTTATCTACGAGTATTAAGCAAGATAATACTGTCTAATACACAAGATATAAGATTGACCAGCAAAAAAGTAAGAAGACATGAGGCTCCAGAGAGGTCCTGTAGACGAGGCAATAATTTTTTAGATGAAAAACATAGTTGGTAAAATTTTACAACTAGGTACAAAATCTCGTATTTAATAAATTACTCTCTCCACAAAAACCACTGGTATAAAAGAGGTTCTTAGAATTTATAACCCGCAAAAAAACTTTTTGATTTCAGAAACGTTTAAATAATATTGAATGTAAGTAATTTCATAAGAATTATTTTAAATATTTAAGTTGATGGGTGCTTTTAGTAATATCTAAGTGTTTTGAAAAAAAGAGCCTAAATCAGACAGCTGTCGTTGGGTGAACTTCTGAGGCGAAAATCACGAAGAGATATACTAGATAGAGCAATTAAAATGAATATTTGTCAAATTCATAGTTCACGAAGAACTAAAAAGTATTGGAGCAGAGAACCTAGTGTATTTTATTATTAGTTGAAGAAAGATGGGTACGAAGAAATTAAAGAACATGAAATGGATAAGTTAATGAAATGTAGGAGTAAAAACACTAGTAGATATGTAATTAAAACCTAAAATCTTAGCACTTCACTGCAAAATTAAGGAATCAGAGTAAAATATTGCATTTTAATATACTCTCATCTATATATTATGTATAAAGTAAAGTCTGATTTTTATAAGTGCTCACATAACTTCCGCATTTTACGATGGATTGCTGCGAAAATTTAAATGACATTTGTGATAATGTAGGCTGTGTCCTAACGCCACCGGTTTTTGGAGAAAAAGTTTTTCCTAGAAGATGCCATGGTGATGAGGGGATCCAAGGGTTGTGTGGAGTCGAGTGTGGTATCTTATGAAAGGTCGTTGGAAAATTCAGATATTAAGTCACATTTTGTCCACCTCAAGCCTTTAAAGAATGACGGGTTGGTTTGTTAATTTGCCGCTGCGAAGCACGGGTAGCTCAGCTATTAATAAATAAATAATATTACATTACTTTGATGTTCTGTATCGTAATTATTAGCATACCTACATTCAACATACTACGTAACTTTGTTATAGATACATAACTGCAAGTTGAGTGTTCGTTATAATGTCCATATAATTATATTATTCTGCAAACCGGTGGTCGAAATTCCAAGCTTTAATTAGCTCATCTACTGAGGGCTATATAAAGCTCATAACCACTCAAATAATAATTGTTTTAAATGCTCCATCCCATGTGACGCCTGGATAGAGCGAGAGAGGGAGAGAGAAAGCACTTCGCTAATTTACTTTAATTTTCTCTACAACCACTCACCTACTTGTAATGTAAATATTACTAATACAATTCATTCTAAGCATTTTCTACTCAAAATGTTATTGTTAAAATTGAGTTGAAATTTAAAACGTTGTTATTCTTCAACTTCTTTTTTAAGTGTTATCCAATCAAAAGTTTGCCGCAAACCTTAACCATTAATTTATCTACCTGAATATTTCAGTAGAATTTCATTAAATCTACTATTTAGTCCTACCTACCACGAACTTCCCACATCGTAAAGGTGAAGCGTTCTGAGAAATTGTGAGATAATTAAGAAAAAAGTAAAGTTTTCTTTCTTTGTTTGCCAATTTTGGATGTAGGTATTTTAGAGAAACACAAAAAACAAATAAAATGAAACCATCTACAAATTTGGTTTGATTTGTTCATTTATTTATACATATACGGCAATACTCCATCAAACATTCTTTGTGAACAAAAAAGAGAATAAATATATAGTAGGTACCCAACAAAAAAAAACTACAACGTTTTTTTTGGTTACTCCCAGATAACGATGTCCAATAATACTTATTAATAAAACGTTGTTGATGATTATTTTAATACTAGTGGGTCCCGTGAATATTGCAATAACAAAATTTGTCATTTTTTATTAACTAACTACTCATACTCTCACTCTACCACGCTCTTCAAAGTTCAACGAAGAAACATATCAGAGAGGGTCTTGTTCTTACCTTCCTTTTATACTAATTCTACATACGTACCTGCTATACATATGTACCTACAGTAATTATGATTACTGAAAGAATTCGAATTGCAATCTCTATCAATAATATATTTGATTATAAAAGTACCTAATCAAATTATTTTCTGGTAGATATGTATGTATGTATACCGTAGTACTTTTACGCGGAAAATTATTTTCATTCATAATTTCATTAGTAGGTACATTCGATATTTCAAATCTTCATTCATAAAAAGTGAGACTTTGACAAAAATTTGTAGCGAACAGCCACGAACGCGTCGCTGATTTAGATTTACATATACATATTCACAGAACTTGCAAAATTTGGCAAAGGGCCATTGTTACATACATACATTGGCACATATGTACATCACTTGGCTTTTACCAGTATTATGTAATGGACTTTGATTTATAAAGAAATAATAATATATTTATATAATACTTGTATGGTAAAGATATATTTGAGACAAATGGAATGCTCATTTTACCAAAGAACCACCTCGAGCTATGTTTTGATGAGAATCTATGCCATATTTGCTTTACAATATTCAATAATATTTCTTCGTTTCATGATACAATATTATTACGTAAGGTAGAGATGTAACTTGTCTCACGAAACTTTCGAAAACTCGATTGTGAAAATAACATGAAACAGAAAATTCATATTCTGGTGTATATGTACACTATAGCCATCTACGCGAATTTCCATAAAAGCTAGCATTTAAGTTTTCAGAAACCCTGTTTATATGCTGGTATATAGTATGTAGGTACACTATCACTATACATAGGGATTTTTTTATAAGCTTAATTTCATATTGTAGGCAACTCTTTTCATGTGATTTTTCATAAAAAGTTAAATTTTAATACAACAATCTTTATTTTTTTATAGAAAAGGATCTGGGATTACATACACAAACCCAAATACTTTCCTGCACACCTTGCACTAGGCTAAAAGCCTGTATCTATCTGAATTATTTTCAAAGTTGTACTACCGCTATACCATCACGGTAAATCCCAATAGTGGTGGGGTAACCAGTAAATAAAAACGTTGTTATTCAATAGTTGATAAACATGACCAATGACCATGGCATGATAACCCCAGGGAATACAGAATTTAAGAGTTTTTATTCCATGCAGATGAACAGTTAGAATATTAGAAAGTCGGGATAACTTAATTGTACCTACTCACCTTGAATCTCCAATCATGAAAGCATTTTTTTTTATATTTTAAAGATCAAACTACTTAATATTGTGCATCATAAGATATTCTATAAAGAAGAATGCTGAGCTCCCTCAAAACAGTAAATCGCAATATTATACAACTTATAATTGTTATCGGTTGTGATTTAAAAGTTATCTGCTGTTTCAATGGCGTGTTAAAAATTACCAACCATTTGAAGAGGGCGATTCATCATCTGATGTAAGTTCCTTACTGTAATTGTACTTACTGTATTGTAAGAATTACAAGCAAAAACCATTCCCCGAAAAATTAAAGCCTTTAAATGTGAGAATATTTTTTAGATGTTCGACAAACGTGTCATTGACATCAATATTACGCGGATTGAGTTTACTTATACGATACAATTTTATTATTTAGATAACTTTCATATCCCATAAATAATAATAACCAACTATAAGTAAAGGAAAAAGTATCAGGATTCAGGATTGCATAAATCAACTGTGGTGATTTGTTAAAGTTTTATTACTATCCTTTTCTAAGTACACATATTGTAAGTGTATCGACAGTTTAGGCTTGTTTGTTTAGAAATTATTTATCTAATATCCACGACATAAGGTAAGGAAATTTGAAAAATATTATTATGAGACCTTTCAGGACATTCGGTTCAATATATCATACATCTTCTTGGATCCTGAACCAACCTTTCGCAAGCGACACTGTGCATAAGTATATTCTACTATGATAACTTTTCTGGCATTCTGAGTAGGGTTTATCAGATAGCAACTGACACATAGTATGAAAAGAAATTAACTATGCCACGAGATACGCAAAGGTCGATAATTTATAAGTATGAAATTCGACTACGTAAAGTTCTTAGCGAATATTATGTATGTACTTACTGGTTTTTTGTAATTTTTTTAGTACTAAAGGGATTCACACAGTAATAGTACTTTTACATAATGTGCTAAGTTATTTTACTTCATTTTGTACTTTTCATATTTTTTTTGTAAACGAATGTTGGTTTATATTATAAATTAATAAAATCGAGTAAAATAGCATAATGTCCATAGTCAATTTCATAATGTCTTGTACTAGGTAATTTAATCCATATTTCAAACAAGTTTTCATACTACCGAAATAAATTTTTAACAACTGAAATCCACGGGGTCACTGCTGACGCTGTCAATTGGCTAAGAGATTTACCACTAAATTTGTAATTGCCGGGTCTTCGCCATATGCATTAAAAAAAATTAAAAATATCGTGTAAGTATTAGGTACCTAATTAAGATTTTGGAGAAAACTATGACGTCAGTTTTGTGGTGCATAAATTTACATCTGAAAATACATTATTATCCACATAAATTAATTGGATTATCCACATAAATTAATCGGAGCACAAATTTTAATTCTTACGAGTATATTTTTAAGAATATTTTGGTAAAAAGTAATAGACATACTATTTTGACACTTAGAAACCGTGAATGATTTGCAATATTTCGAGAAATTCGGTAAAGTATTAAACCAATAGTACTGATGGTTAATCGTCTATCTAGTCTTTGTTTATAGGGTAGAGAGTTGAATAGCAATAATTTATCATTCCGACCTCATGGATAAATTATTACGTTACCTAGGTATCTATTAGAGCCAATGGGTTACCTGTCGTTAATCTAATTATCACAACAGATTACACTCTGATAGTTTTATGGGGAAATCTATCATCATTATGTTATTATTATTATTTGATAATATAATATGATCAATATTACTTACGTGATTATATAATGTATCAGTCTGGGGATTATGCATTATATTCTAGGAATTATTTCCCAATATTATAAATTATCTACCCTGTTAGCTATTGATATTTCAAACTAACTGTTCATGATATTTCACAGTAAATTGAATTGGAGCCCGATTAACGGCATAAAATTACATAATTATTTTCTCTCAGAAACGGTCTAGTTTCCGGGGTTCGCTGGAAATAATAATTCATTAATTCAACTCATCAATAAAGTACATATTACATAAATTAAAAAATAAATAACAATTATAATTCATTAAGTTTGTAAATACCTGTGATTATTAACATTATTGGGTTGGAATTCTGCGAAAACAGTGATTTGGTGGAAACATCTGAAAGATCTAGAATAAGACTATCAAACCGTGAAAAATTATTCCTTGATAGATTTCACAAGAAATATCGCCATTCCTAAAATACCAATCATTTTTCAATTTTGTACTGGTGGACATCTACGAGATCGAGCTCTGATTTTTCTAAAATATACGACCATATATTATGCCTCATAACTTGAAGCTGTAATTACGTACTACGTTGATATGTTATTAAAATACGCGTTTTATTTTTGCTTCGGCTTGAAAGCGTTTATGATGTTTTCATCACAAACCTATTAAAAATGCTTTCCGGAAATTAGATTTTGTGTTAATTAATTTTATATGTAGTATATAGTAGAGTCCTTAATATGATCGCTATACTGAAACATACGAGCTTTTTATAAAAAGTTCCGCCCATTATGAGAACAGTTAATAATTTTCACTTAAAAATAAAAGAACCTTTAAATGTAAGATTGGTACGTGTGCTAGGGAGTACTTTTTGTTAAGGCACCTCAGAAAAGTTAATGACAAATATAAAACATATTTTATATGTATTGCCCAGTTAAGTGCTAGAAAAACATTATTATTATAAGTTACATCAGGACATTCTGTTGTGTGTGTTATTCTTACGCCATGATTATCTATTAATTTTTCCTTCGCATTCCGCTAAGTACTCAAATCTTTACACTTCCCCGCCTTCTCTACACAAAAACGAAGCAGACCCATCTTTATTTTTACAATAAGTACGATATATGTTACAATAATTTGTAATGATATTATACTTTTATAAGATAATTTCAGAAAGTTCGAAAACCTCGCTAGGCGAGGCAGGTACGCAGGAACTAAATGTATGTATGTATAAGAAAAAAACCACTCGCGTTGTAGGAATATTACGAAACAGTTTTTTTATGTTTTGATTGAAAAATTTGCTAAAATCAAAAAAGTGTGCATCTAATTAGGTATTTTTAAATTCTATCACTACGTGTAATATTTTTATCTTTGTTCTCAAAGCAATAATGATGTGAAAATTTTTGCCCAAGTTGTTTAATTTGTTTCTGAAGAATCCGTAAATTTTAAAAAATCCGCCCAAGGGATGCAGTAGAAAAATGTACAAATTATTCTCTCAACATCTTACTAGCCTATTATGTACCGGTGAGCAGATATGAATCTTGAAAAAAATCCTATTTCGAGATGAAGACTCTTAATAAAATCATCACGCCTATTTTAGTGTGGGGTAGCCAGAGAAAGATGTGAAGATGTGCAATATGCATTTCCTTATCCAAGAAAGATGCGTGACTCAGTTTATTTCCTTGCATTGTTTGCTAAACTTTCTAATTTTTTTTTAACGATCGAAATTAATCGTTTTGTTGGAAAGTGTATAAACAATCGTATGAATATACTCGTAATTATTATCTAATAACAAACTATTCATTAGAAGTTTAGTTAAGAAAAGTTAATGCACAGCTATTAAATAATTGTCATAATGTAACAAAGCAAAAACTTTTGCATGTTACTAGCTGATACTGCAGTGCAATAGATTTATTATGAATTCATTCGTGGAGTAGTTGTATTGAATAAAATAAAATGAACAGGCATGTACTCAGCTACAATATGTAGGCGGCATGACTTTGATTTCATGTTGAAATGCAGAAGTATATTTACAATTAACTGTAGAATTAATTATAAACAATATAAAACCTAACATGTTGTAGCTGCAATAATCTCACTGAAGACAAGGTGATACATTTTGTGGCTAAAAGTTTTTTTATATAGATATTTTTTTGCAATAAGTCCGCCTTTTTGCACACTAACTATGCATATTTTTCTTTGGCCAATAAAGATTAATTAATTAATTTATATAATAATAATATGTACTTAATTATATTTTAATTGAGCTGCCTATAATAAGGGTGTATCGAAATTATTTCAGAGTTCAAATTTCTTATAGTTATCTGGAGATTGTCTTTTACAATATTTTCTAGAAAAATGTTAATGTCTTCACTTATTCTTTGGCATTAACTGCACGACTGTTCGAGACATTGTGAAAACGCGAGTTTATTTTTTATGTATAGATTAGGTATTTTTAGTTAAAATGCCTGTCTCATCTTCATAATAGTTCAAACTTTCAATGGGCAGTGTGTATATGTCATAGTGTTTAAAATGTATATAGTCTTACCGGTATTTTCTTTAAAACATAATAATAATGATTGAACCTACATTTTACTTGGTCTGTGTACACAGTAATGGGGCATTGAATTGACTCTATGTATTGTATCAATTTGTCAGTGTCTGCTCTGAGCTTTGTGAACAAATAAGTCAATAATACTAAATAAATTTGTTATAAGAGGTTATTAACAGTTACCTAATACCTATCAGTCCACAATAATTGTTTTCGATATACCTACGGAGCACCTGTTCACTAGGAGAGCTAAGTTATTATAATTACCGTGCGACCCATTTCTCACTCCGCAGTTTGCTATGAATATTGTCAAGCTGAATGTCTGCAATAAACTGTCTCATTTTTTTTACGTTAAAATATTTAAATCCTCAAGTCTCATATAGAGATAAAACGGAGCACGGCATAGTTATGGCTCTGCTTGTATTATAATACTGTGGGGGTGTAGTTTAATTTGTATGATAATGAACTCTATTGAATGATGATCCGAGGTTTATGACAGAGTATTATCTTTTTATGTGGGTATGTGGGTATATAGAAGTATGATGAAATAACTTTCATTTAAGTAAAGCTCCATAGCTAACGCTCAGATCGCTAACATAACCGTAAGTAACTGTAACCGTAAGTGACCGCCAAAGAATCGAAAAATGACGATCGAAGAAAATAATTTTCCATGAATTTTCTTATGATGCTCTTTCTGAATCATGTTTTTGTTCCATTTATTTAGAAAATAAAAATCTTATTATCCATAATATACATAATTTATCTGATGTAGGTATTATTTTTTAGATATTCTACGAAGTAAGATACCTATATTGGTATTTCGAGGTTGTTATAAGAATAATAGAAATACTTACCACAAATTTTCTAAAACGACATTTCTCGAGAAAATATTTTCAATAATATTAACCCTTCTAATCTAAACGTCGCACAATAAAAGGCTTGCCGACGAGTTATTTTTAAGATGAGAGAATTTTTAAAAATAAATTATACTTAGTAAATTCAAATTGCCTACGTCTTTATTTAAAAAACGTAAGTAGATAAAAACAAACTAATTATTGTTGAAAAAAAAAATCGAAAAGTAAATTTTTGTTTTTGATAAAAAAGCGCAAATTAAAACCACGGAAAATATTAGTTGACACACGCCTACGTTTATACAATATTACATACCTACCGTTAGTAGATATATAAAAAATCTTTAATGTTTTGTATTCCAGAAATCAGAGTAAAAGGTTTTGTAAGAAGTCTAATTCATAGGATTAGTTAGAAATGTTTTCCTCAACATATGTGGAGTGTTCCGTGAATTCCCTGGGGCTTTAAACGTTAATATTAAGTCTCCAAAAAATGTAAACATGGTCATAGGTTAAACAAGCATTATTATTAGTCATGGAACAAATTTTTGTAAGATTATGAGGGTTTCAAGAAAGCTGTCGTTTTAGGGTTTAGCTATAATAACAATACGGTGAAAGTGTTCCTTATTGACAAAATCCAGCATTGTTTTGGATGCTAAAATCAGAAACAGAAATGATGAGAGATAGAAAATAATCATTTTTTTTGTTATTAAAAAAAAGTAATTGGGTACATTCAAAGGAAGCGTTGCCTTTTAGTTAAACCTAATTAACTACTTGCATGTTAATAAGTTGTTACGCAGAACTGAAATATTATAATATCCGTTTACGTTCTCATCATAGGAATGAAGGATTTCAGTGGCTTAGTCGTAAAAGAATTTCAGAATATTTTAAGCTCTGTCATGGCGGTAGTGTTAATTAGGTTTATTTATTTAACATATTTTGCAGAATTACGTATATTTCAGTCAAATAAATGCAATGTGTGGATGCAATTTAATTATAAATGATGTTGTATAAATACTATACATAATGCTGCTACAATATAGTTTGTTTCGGGATGTTCCATTCTAGGTGCTGCCCATAATGCCTATGTATGGCGCATTTATTTATTTTATTTATTTATTTATTCAAAGGCACACACATACAGACATAACTTACAAATCAATTACAATGGAAACTATACACTAAATAAAGAGTCAAAGTAACGCCCAGTTACAGGTGCACACAATTAGTTCAATCGGTCAATATTAACAATTAGTATATAAAAATAGAATTATGGCAATAAAATATTAAGAGTAGTCAGATAAATAAAATATTAATACAAGAAACAAAATAATATGTCAGAAAATAAAAATAATAAAGAAATGTAAGAGTTTTTGGAAAAATATAAGCAAAATAAAATGTGTTAACAATTATTAGAAAGATTTGCGTTGTGGATGAAAGAATTTGGGTTTATGTACCAAGAATTGTGTTTGAATTTATGAATTTATCATTGTGTTGTTTGTAATGTTCTTATTATAATTATTGTGATGTGAGTTTGCTTCTCCCGACACAGGATATTCCTAGTGGGGGAGGCAAACATATAAACAATGTATATCCAATGTAAAGATCCAATAAATAAATAAATAAATAAATAAATTAGATTATTTAAAAATGATGTACGGTGGCATTGTAAACAGCCGCTTATAAAGGAGAAACTTTAGTGACGTCACTTAATTTACTTTACTTTACTTTATAGGTACTAGGTAGCTAGGTAAATTTTAAATCAGATGAATATTGTACATAAAAACAGAAACGTCTAGGAAAAAGATCAGATAACTAGGGATATGTTGAAGTTGTGCAGGGAAGAAATCATTGAAATAGTAAAAATTGTTCTAAACAAGCGTTAAGAGTAAGATGTCTTAACTGAAAAGTGGCCAAATTATATGTTATGTACATAAACAAATTCTATAATTAATAGGCACGAATCTTTTATTATAAATATCGTGTCTTTATTATATTAACTAAGAAGAAAATATACACTTGTAAATTTAGGCAAATTGACGAGCAAAAGTAAGAAGATATAATAATAATAATATATCCAGTTGTAAAATTGAAAAGTTTAAGTGAGAGAAATAAATTTTCATCGATAGGGTTTAAATTTCATGACCATTATTTTTTTCAGGCGAAATCCAATATAAATGTAAATTTACCCTTGCTAACTTTCATTGCTACTTTCAATTTAATTTGACAAACAGCCATTTGAAGATTAGTTTCTAGAGGGGTGTGTTTGTTATAGTCCCTGCAACCTCACACCAGCTCATATCACTTCCCTGCCCCGGCTTCTTCGCATAAAATAATTTGCACATCTCTCGTGATTTGGCAAATGCGCAAGTGCATCTGTGGTCCAATCTGCTTTACATCTGGTGGCATTTTAGGAACGGATTTTAAACTACTATTCATTCAATAAGGTTTAAACAACATTTAAGAATACAATATCGAATATTATATATCTGTGTAATATACTCTCAGAAATACGTGTGGATACACTGTCAGCCAAATGAAATACAAACAGAAATAATAGGTAGTTTTAGTGGGTTTGTCTGAAATACCTGCTCTATTAAATTACTTATAAGTGCGAAATTAAATTAAATTTAATAAGACTTGAGCTTTTGTATCTACTCATATGAAAATTCTCTTCGTTAAAAGCCTCGCCTACAGTAAAGCAGCTTATCATCAAACTCGGCACATTTCGCTAAAAAACCAATCTTACAAAGGTCTGCTGTAAATACTTAAACATGCCTCAATATTTGCATAAGAAAATGCATTTTTAGTAGGGTCCTGATGACAATGTCACTACCGAATTAATTTAAAGGAGTAGTTAATAAAATAATATTGGATAATTTCTGTATCCTTCTTCAGGGATGGCAAGCTGCAATTGTAAAGCTGACCCATGCAAAATACTTGAACTAAAATTTTTCAAATACACCCCAGCACTCGAGTGCGAAGTACCTACCTACCAGAGTGTTATTTGAATTTTCCTACATTATCCAAAATACTGATAATATTATAAAATCTCATATTTACATCCAGATCTATATTTTACGATGTGTGAAATTGAAATTTATATTTCCACTACTTGTAGAATGTACGTAGATTCCTACTACGGGAAATACGAGTATTTGTCGTGAAGGCAATACGATTTTATATGAAATAATATGTTATAACGTAATACATCTATTTATATTATATGTACGTACATACGTCCCCTCCGGCGTAATTCATAAATTCCATTGCATTTTTGTAAAAATGCAAATATCTGTATGTACTCGTAAGAACCTTATAATATACGGTAAATGTACGCAGTCTAAAGATTGAAATTTATCAATATTGGGATTCGCCATGTAAAATCTTATATGGTATTGAACGGATATACTATAATATATCTTCTCCTTCTTTCCAGTCTTGGATGTAGGCCATTTCTACTCTTTTCCGGTCCTTTCTCCTTTGGACTTTTTTTAATCCACTTGCGATGACGACAATGTCAGCATATTAAATTGCAGTGAACTATTTTGTACTCAGGTATGTCCATAATATAAAGACACACCTGATTAAGAGGTAACAATTAAATCACACTGACTGAAAAAAAAAACTGCTTTATATACCTCTTGTGAGGAGTTTAAGTCAGTTTGGTATATGGGTTAGCTAAATTATTAGAAATGCAGAATTTCGTAACTTGAAATCGTTATGTTATTATTAATCAGCAAGGGGTCAGAGAGTCTGTTTAAATGTTTGCGAAATTACCGAGTTTATTCCATCACTTCAAAACGAAGGTCGAAACCTTTTATTAATAACTTCTTGTAGAAATTTCTTACTATCCAATAGAATATACAAATACAATAATAACAATTTCAACTCGTCCTTCATAACAGTTATGAAACGAACATTATTCGATATCAGATAAGTAAACTTTGTATAATTACCATTATACTTAATATTGCGACGGGTACAGTTTTAATCGCTCTCTGGTAATGATCGTCTTCTAAAACTGATCATGAAGACTAGACAATAACGTTTTAGATGGAGCAAGTTAGCGTCTTATGGAAAATGTGGTGCAGATTTTGTGCGGAGCAGGTGGCAAAGTTCACAAGAGTTTGTGAGAGGACAAATCTTTGGGAATTTGCTTTCCAAAAGGTCAAGTATTAATATAATAATCACTTAGATAATGTAATCCTTTTAATGTGGAAGATGAAGATTAAATACCCATTTGTTAGATTTTCATAAGATGTTCAAATAGCTCAGCTATGCAGAACCTATTAAAAGAACTTAATAGGCATTCAGAAGATGAGAAATATGGTATAAAAAATTATGATTTCATTTAATTACGAGTAGATACATAAAAACTGATGAATTTAGATGGTTAGATGCAATGGGCAGCTGAATAGTGATAAGTAGCTTGCCCTAGTGAATCTTATTTTGTTTTTAGGTTTAATTATCTACCTAGGAGGATATTATCCGATAGGTACCTATTAAAATGTTAATTGTCACATGAAAAATATTTTGAATATTTAATTGAAGAAAAATAGTACAAAAAAAGAGTGTCATGACTATAAGTATTACAATTTTATTATTTCACCATTTTGTGGAATTTAAATCTCAAAACCTTATGATTATATTCTGTAGATATCGAATATACATGCATACGTGAATATATCAGGTATTTAAAATCCAAAGTTTCTGGTATTAAAGTCGAATGCTTTGTGAATAAATAAAATAATTAAGTTCTTTGAGAAAACTAATAATTGGCGAAATGATTTGGCGTTTATAAAAAATCTTATTTTATTATTATACAAGTATAGAAATATGTAATACGAAATACATGTTTAAAGAAATACTCTAATATAATTAACGTATACAAAACCAATATATAAACACCACAATGAAAATAGTTCTGAACATGTGAAAATATGGTTTTCAAAAACCACAAATAATTAACAGAGAAAACTATTTCCAACTCTATATAACCAAAATTTATTACAAAAGCATTTCGGTCGTACAAGAGTATTTAAATTCTCATATATTTCTCTCCCATTTAAATGTTGGGAGCAAGTTCCAAATTATTTAATTGTACAAGTATGTAGGTGTCCACTTGATAGAGGAGATACAATATTACTGCTTCCAAAATATCACTATAATGCAGTTTGCATTATTTAGAACCAACACTTAAAAATATGAAAACTGTTGCATACCAAATTGATGCGAATTCTTCTTCTTCTTGATGTACCCTGTCAGGTCCCCACGACGTTGGCAACCACTCTGGCGAAGGCTTCTCTGTCTTGTGCGACCCGAAACAGTTCCTCCACACGTCTCATTCCGGTCCAGTCTCTTATATTGCGCAGCCAAGACGTTTGCCTTCTACCTGGACCACGCTGTCCCTCGATCTTCTCCATGAGTATGGAGTACACTGTGCTTATCTCCACGCAGAATGTGACCCAGATATGAGATCTTACGGACCTTAACCTCCTTCAGCAGTATGTTGTCTACTGCAGTAAGCGAATACTACAGGAAAGTTAGACTTTTTTCACGCCTTGTTAAGAATTCCTTTGCAACAGTTTTTTTTCATATAAAGGCACGCTGTTTATTTTAGAAGATATAAGTACATATGTAGGTATGTCACAAAAGCCATCAAAAGTGAGACTGTCAGAGAATTAATTGATTCTGTTACAACTCATTCAAAGTATTACACTTTTTAATTCTCACGTCATTTCAACGTAAAGTGATGGTTTAGGTACAATTAAAAAGTTAATCCATTCTTGTAGGAAGACAGGAATGATTCTACTTTGGTGACTATGAAATTTATGTCGTCAATTTCGAAAAACTTCGCACAATTATTAAAGTCAGTGAAGAATTCTAATGATATATTAGCGACATGACCTGAATGAATTTACTCCAGTATTGTATGATAACAAAATACAACTGAACAGTATTTTCATATCACAATAAGTATACTAGACTAATGAACATAATGCAAAAACTTCTAAGCGTTTCGTGTCGGCTACAATATTATTATCTAAAGCGAAATTTTCACTTTGAATTTTCCACTCTCTTTGCAAAAATATTGTTATTAAAGTTTCTTGTAGCAAAACTAGCTTCACTATGATGATGTAGAACACCGTTGATATATTATTATTTTATAAACATTATTTGAGCGACTATCATGAAGCAATAGCACACGTGTAATAGGTATTATAACTAATATTTCTCAACTTTACAGTATAAGTACCTATCGAATTATGTGCCTATAGTTTAAATAATCTTAAAACATGCCTTTAAAGTCAGCAAGTGAGAAAAATATTTTCGGATTCTTCTGGAATCTTTTTTTCTTTTTTTTTAAATGATCTGGGCTTGCATACACAAACATGCAAACACAAAACAAAAACAACTTTCCTGCACCCCTTGCACTAGGCCAAAAACCTGTATCGTAAAGTGTGGAATACATCGCCACCGCCGGGGTTTGAACCTGGCACCTCCCGCTCGAGAGACTGCTGCCTCAACCAACTGCGTCAACCATGTACTCCGAATAAATTAAAACTCTGACTTTATTCAAATCGACCATAGTACTAATGTAATTGTGAGAAAAAATGTTCATCTAGCATTCCTACTGAACTATTTACTGCACGAAAAAATATATAGGAATTTTTTTTTTTTTTTTTTCAGTGCAAGATAATAACTTATTTATTTTTTCAAACTCAAAAAGACACATATATGATACAAATAAATAAACAAAAATATATATATAGATAAAATCTCCCCTCAGAATTGAGCAAAGCTCGTGCTCTGAGGGGAAGCTCGTTTCCAACAAAATCAGCAATACAAAAATTAAAAAATACATACATACGCACACACGATTATACGAATTATGTGTATGTCTATGTTACGACAAAACAGGCGTTTAGGCATACGAATGCATAATATACTATATGTATATGTCGTGAGTGCTTTAAAAAATAAAGCACGCATTGGATACTTCGCGTTGTGGAAAATACCGCGGCGGTATTTATGGATAAATGGATCATCGCAACTAACTCGAAGAAACAAATATTGATAATAATGCTTCAGTTGCCTCAGTCAAAACTCCTTGGCATAAATAATATCATTGAAAATTAGGTTAGTTTGGTAAAGGTTATACTATTTTATGTATGGCAGGTATACTTAGATTGTAGAATGCACTGATTAGGTACCTATATGCCTAATTCCTAAGAAGATGATTAGTATATAAATTCAATGAATTAGTAAATCGGATTAATTAATCAACTGATTAATCATTGGGGGATAAAGTTAAATTATTAAATTATGTAATTTATTTCTTGGAGAGTACTCGTACCTCAAGCAAACATTGTTCAAATATTGCGTAATAGGGATGATGAATTGAACACTAGGAAGGTCATGTAAACAGAATAATGTTATGAAGATATAGTTAGAAGAAATTAAAGTTGGCAATATAGGTACCTATATAGGGGAAATATCATTACTTGATAAAACTACAGTGCCTAGTCATCTATGAAGTATTATTTGTAAAACTGATTAGTCCAAGTACCCGATATATAGGGTCTAGGGACGATAAAGAACAATAAAACAATAATAATTTTAACAAAATTTAAGAAAATCTTGCATGCACACATTTTAATCATCCAGCATTCTTCACGGTAAGCTTATGTCTCGATGTACAAGACTATCAATTCAATCTATATCAGTACCATTCGAACCTAGGACATTCCGACTTAACTAACTATGCCTAGTTTATAGCTGATTATATTTTCCAATGTCTATGCAGTAAAAAATATAGGTTTCGTTATACACCCACCATTAGTTTGACTCAGATTTCACTCATTGAAATGGAATGATCTGTAGCTTATTATTACTACTAGAGTAGATACAGGAATCTTATCTGAATGTTCTATACTTCATCACGTCTCGTAGCAATGATAGAAATATCTTTCTGTACCTCCCCATTGCTGTTGTGTCTTCTTTCAGCTTTGTCAATAACTGGAGAATGCTCATCGCTATAAGAACTTTCTTCAAATGAAGATACTATGAAAATCAATCTCATATTTCGTTTCTATATATTGGTCTTTTACCTATAGTTAAATATCTCTAAACGGTGCATACAGTTCTAATAGCTTACAAAGTAAATAAATAAGTAAAGATGCAATGTATTTTAAAAATCGTTTTACGTGACTTCTTTCTGTGGAGTCTTCAGTCTTGAGAATCTTTGCAAGTCCGCG
Source organism: Ceraclea dissimilis (assembly GCA_963576895.1). Lineage (NCBI taxonomy): Eukaryota > Metazoa > Arthropoda > Insecta > Trichoptera > Leptoceridae > Ceraclea > Ceraclea dissimilis. The sequence continues at coordinate 14,556,185 of OY756364.1, forward strand.
TGTCATCCATTCAGTCGGCATTGTCTCCTTAGAAGCGTCTTCTACTTCTTCCCCACGACACTATATCCTCAACATCGCAGACAGAACGTATAATCTCATTTCTGATCCTAACTCTGAGGGTTCTGCCGCGATGGATCGTAGGATTTTTGTAGGGAAGAATACTACTCGGAAGGCCGCCGAAGAGGTGGAAGGACAGCTGGACCTCCTTAGCCGTAAATAAAAAAGACACACGATCTAATTCGAGTGGAAGAAGAAGTAGATTTTATGATACTTTGCAGATTGGTGCTTCCGTATACAAACTCTATGTATTAATTCTCGTCATAACTAAACTAATTCAATCGTTTCTTTGAATAAAAGGGAAGTAATTACGAGTATATACCCACTGATTTTGAAAGTGACATACGGAGAAGCAAATAAATCTTATTATCATTATTCACGTAGGTAATAAACTAAACCAAAGTAGTAATGTAGGATTTCACGGTATTTTAATACCTCCAACCTCGCACCTCCATAGTTTGTTATTTACCCCACAAATACGAGTAGTACCTAATAATGTATGTTCAGTTCATTTTGTATCATCAGTTAGTTGTACGTTTAACGTTTCATTCAGTGTGGTATTAATAAAAGTATCCTGATGGAAGTAAAGTATACACGGAGCACGTATTGGCTATTCTTTAACTAAAGTGCAGTACATAGGTATGTACATACGTATATTCTTCGCACGTTTGTTTGTTGGTAGAAATGATGAAACATTCTGTTCATTGCACTGATATAAATCTCATATCACTACTCGTACCTAATTTCCTGTTTGGTATTGACAACTCAGGAAAATACGTCTAAATAAATGTATACTCATATGGTTGAATGATAACATAATATATATTGCATAATCGTTGGCAGGGGCCGCCGCGCAGTCATTAGACAACAATTAGGATGTCGATTCATTTTTTTGAGTAAAAACGCATAATTAACATATTACATATCATTACATTACATACATATTACATAGCTGTATGTACATATCTGGAAAAATAAACTTTTCATTCATTCATTCATTCATTCATTCATTCATTCATTCATTCATTCATTCATTCATTCATTCATTCACATACGCGGTTTGCGTGATAATATACTCGAGTGGGAGTAAGAAGCAACTTCTAGTCTACTTATTATTAGATTCTTCATTGCCCAAGGGCCAAAAATATATTAGACATCGTAACATTAGTACATACAGGATCAATTAGTAATTCAGAGATTTATTATTTGATTAGTAGATTATTATAAATAGGTACCTATCATTAGTTAAGTAGTGAAATTCACTTCAATTTAATATTCAAGCAGTTATTGTAAAATTTGATAGCGACTTCATCTTTATATTAAACGATACCATTTCATCTTTCGAGCCTTTGATTTCTTCAATGCGCAATGTCACGATTTGGAACACTGATCTCAATTTTCATTAATAATTGTTGTCAGGATTGTTTTCCTGTTTTTGGACGTTCATTAATTCAATACTTATAAACGATTTGCTTAGTAAATAATAGAACTTGTATCATACGAGATAATATGGACTGTGTGAATGTAATAACTTGAACTTGTTAATGAAACCGTCATTGATTTCAACATGAGGGCAAAAATTGAATAGAGTTATTTGGAGTTATTTGGCCTATCTACTTAAATAACATTTTCATGGACCTTGAAAATGAGCAAACGTTTCTATACCCTGTTTTATATAGTTTTAATTTTTCCCCATCCTTCTAAGCGAAACAATAATGATCGTCGATTACTCTTCTTGCATAACAGAGAGAATATACGAGTATATCTGAGATATTGCATCTCTGAAAATCATTTCATTAATACACAAATTATAGCAAAACATGAAAACAGGAAAATTGTTGATTTGCGGAATAATAGTTACCTACTTTAATCGTATCTATTAGTGTGTAAAATCATTTTATTTCTTAGCTTAGAGTTATCAAAGCTTTACGGTATTACGGGTTATTGCATTCTTAGAGTTATCTGTAGTAGGAGTACCTAGGAAGAAAACTAAGTACTGTCTGTTCCAAAGTAATTTTCAATGAAACATCGTGAGTTACTCCTTGTGCAATATTCATAGTAAGAGTAATAACTCAGTCCTTTGAGATTCGTATATGAGTAAAATAATATGCTGCAATATATACTGAACACTGCAGGCTTCTACTAACAATATCCTTGTGAAGAACTCATCTTTGTCTAGCTGTATTCAAATAGACGCATGATAATATTATGTACAAAATATAATGTCATAATCTGTTTGTGTTTTTAGAATTTCTTTTATCACGTTGTTTTATACTCACCTATTATGTTCTTAGCTGGTTTGGAGTCACAAATTTTATCTTGTCTTTTCGTTTCTAGAAACTTAACCTATTCCATTCAACGTGTGAACTTATGTATATTTTTTTATGAAAAGCTGAAGGTTGGCTCTGTGAGTTCTCTGCCCATAACTGGCGATCGTGGGTTCCACTCATTCTTATATCGCTTCGTGCAAGTGATTTGTGCGACCCCAACATACTTTAGTAGCGTGAATAAGTTGAATTGAAGACTATAAATGTGCAATGTCGACGCCGCCGGGCGTACTAACTATTTTTTTTTTTTTTATTGCAGATTATTTAACAGAGTATAAGTGATAGATGTGGTGCCTAATCCAAATGGATTTTTGGCTATATACTTACTCTAACTTAAAACCAAATATTCTACTTATTCTATATAAATGTCCCCGCAACACCACCGTTCGTCCAGTCAATCGTTAAGTCTTAGACCAGCCATTTCTAATCTATAATATTATCTAATAGCTTTCTGGTATTTGAAGTTAATATATCTCAATAGAATATGGTTTTAGAACAGAGGAGACTTTATTCAGTAATAATGAAAGGCTTCAATTGCCAATCAGCTCGCCATTGATGAATCTTCCCTTTTGGAAAATTTGCATAGCGCTTGGTATAATCAAAAGTTTTTCTAGAAGGCTTCGTCAGCTTTGGTCTTTCATGTACTTAATAAAATTTACATAACAAGTCATCAGCTCTATTACCAACAACTACTAACTAACTAGCAAATCCCATATTATTATATTTACTATACAAAGTTTGTAATTAATTTTGTTATGTACTTAAGAATACTAACTAAGTTGTTGTACACAGAATAAGTTGGTTCATTATGGATCACCATTTTCTTGTTACAGCTTAATTGATGCAAGAAATTTAATCATTCTTTAGGACATCGCATGTTTTCCTAATTTTAGTATTTACAATTAGAAATAATGGACACGTACGAACAAACATAATATATATTATAAATTCAGTAATATTGCACATTAATTTGGTACCTAAATAATGAACTTTATATTAAAAATCTTAAAATCAAGTTTTTGTAAACGAAAAATAAATATTTCTTTGTTTTTTTTTACCCAAGAAGTTTGTTTTTAATGCTTTTTATGTGGCGCCACTTACCTCTCCAAGTTCTTGTATTATTTAAATATTGAAAACAATAACAATATCAATTTTTTTTTTTATTATTCGGTTGAAAGATATTCGAGACAAAAGCTTTCAAATTCATTAAACTTTTCGGGAACTCTTCAATTACCTAACAAATTTCAATTACGGCTTTTCCACTTATAAAAAAATATGTAAATACGTATCTAGTGTATTTTGTGTCTTGGTTTAACAGATCGCACCTGCACATTCACCTAAAAATCTACTTATATTACTACAATCACTTTACTTGACTCAGTTACGAATTCATATTATTAATAATTAATTTTCGATTGCTTCAAAAATAAAAGAACCATGTATATCATTATTAAAGTGCAGTCTCATCCGAATTGTTACTGATTACTACAATCTGTATGGTTTCTTCTACTTGGTGAACTCGGAATCTTAAAGACAACTGTTTTCTCATTTCTGTTTAATAAATTACAATCCAATAAAATAGTCGAATCTTGGGTTAAAAAAAAATACATACAAATTTCTCTAGTTCCATAAGTAAAGTTACATAGGTACTATATCGCCTGTGTCCTGTGTCAGTTTAAGGTACACCAGAGAACACCCTGAATATATCTTTTGAGTAATATGCTATAGAATTATTACGTGGATTTTAAACTATGCACATAGTCTTTCATTTTTACCGTGTGATACTGTAGAATCCTGGCTAGAATATAGACTTTCAAAATATCAAGTACCACGGCTCACGATTAAAGGTAAAAAAATATATATATTTTTTTTAAAAGGATCTGGGCTTGCATTCACAAACTCAAATACTTTCCTGCACATCTTGCACTAGGCTAAAAGCCTGTATCGCAAAGTGTGGAATACATTGCCACCGCCGGGGTTTGAACTTGGCACCTCCCGCTTGAGAGACTGCCGCCTCAATCAACTGCGCCAACCATGTACTCCATGTACTAATTACAAAACAACATGCGGGCAAAAGTGTTACCATCAAAATTTATATCCAGGTGCAGGGTGTCGGGCACAAAAGTTTGTTTTATAGGTTTTATTCATATGCCCTATAGCATAATGTAAATAAATACATTAATTTCTATTACTTTTGAAGTATCACAGAGAGTTCGTGAAGAAAACGACTTAATTTGAAGGAAACTCATAAATAAATAATTCTTTACACTATTGCATTAGACAGTATAATAATAGACACTTGTTCGTACTACTCGACGGCCAGCGATTTTCTTTTTATTCGCTACTTAATAAATAATTCTGTAAAATCTATTTCTAGGTCGTGACAAAGCTAAGGATGATTATATTAAATACGACGTAAAAAGAAGGACATAAGTATTAAAGCTTCCAACAGCTTTGATATTATTAAAAGTAGCTTCGCATTATTACTTTCTGTAACATATTACAGCATAATATATTACTTATTATTAGTACATATATTATGAACCTGCTATTACATTATGTGTACATCGCTCCTTAAGTAAAATGAAATTATCAACAAAGGGCGGGTTTCATTGAAGTGAAAACAGAGAATGATAATATTAAATGTATGTGCTAATATTAGATACACCGATATAGTACAGGGCCATTGTAATATTTCAAGGCTAAAAATTTATAATTATTTATTGTGGATATTGAAATTGTGATGGTGAATGAATCTCAGCGCCCTTGATAGTTTTGTCACTATAAATAGGACTTTTACATTTGACATTAGCTAATGTTAAAATAATAGGATAAAACGTAGTACCACGTAAGCATTCTTACAAAAAAAATTGCTTAAAAATTTGAATATTCGAACGTACGCACGAACAAATTATGTTCATTGTTCGTGTTTACTACGAGGGCGTAGAACGTTGATCGTAGGTATCAGTTACGAGTAGTAACACATCAAAAAAATATTTTTAGGAATACTTACATATAGTACCGACATACTACCCCTAGTTAGCAACAAAATGGCGTACCTACTTATTTACATAGGTAGCTGAAATATTTGATTTGAACCCTAGCAAACTAAAACATAAAACAAATGTAAATACCTATTATTCATTTCATTAGTTTGAGGCCGTGCTGCGGTGGTTATCGTCACTAAATAAAACTCTCTCAAATAAAATACTACTTAGGTACTTAGGTAAGTAATAATACTTAGGTATGATGTACATGTAATATGTATATTTCAAATTATCAACAAAATTTGGTATATCATTATTTTAAACATAAATTTGAAGTAAAAGCGTTTTCCATTCTTCTAGTTATGCTTCTTGATGTTTATTTAAAAATCTCTCCACTTGATTATAAGCTCAAGTCTGTAGAATATTATTATTTACATCACGAAGTTTTGTTTGATTTTGTTCTCTTACGAACCCTTATATTCTTGATTGCTCCATCTTATTTTATGATGTTAGTACATCTAACTTGATTGCTCCTTCCTAATATAAGGAAGCAAATATAATAACGTTGCTTGTAAGTGATAGTCGGAATTAGGAACAGTAACAGCGATAAAAGAGTGGTCGGTACCCTGGTTGGTAACGTGCTCGACTGTTAATCCAGTGGGCACAGGTTCAATCCCCGACCTACTCCACTTCACAGCACAAGCTTTTAAGCTTTCTGTGAAGTTTTCAAAGATATATTTGGGTTTATTTCGATTAACCCAGATTCACATAATAAAATGACAATTGTTTCCTGTTGGAGGATCTGATACGTCATTAGAAAGCACGGCGATTTTGTGAAAAAATACGAAAAGCTCTTTAAGAAAATCACATAAATAGCTCTAATAGCAGTGACTTGTTTTTGAGTTAAATCTAATGAACAATAATCTTATTATCATTGTGAAACATATTTCCACTAAGTCCATAGATACGTATGTAGCTGTATAATATTAAGGTAGGTAGATATACACGTATATTAAATTATCAGTTACAATTAATTGCGAGATAAAGTATACCCACATATGAGTTTTGACGTCAAATATGCAAGAAAATAGTTGGGTTTGCCTATACCTATAAGTCACAATTTACCAAAAAAATGTTGTATAAACACAGCGAATGTGTTAAGAAAATTATCTAGAAATTGTTAATCGGTTCTTAATTTTCAACGTAATGTTTTAAAAAAGAATCGAACAAACCTTTTTCTGCTGCTTGAATTAGGTATGCGTGGTATGAAAAAGTTATAATCAAATTAATAATCCTTTTAACGAATTTACAAATGAACGTGAATATCTACTTTCAAGAATCAACAGTTATAAAGTTTTGAAAGCCGTCTCTTTTTATTACGCAATCAAATTTAAATGAAGTACCTACCTACTTAGAAACAAAACGTACCTAGATCATTGATTAAGAAATTATGTTTGCTTCTGCGTTTTCTTCTCCGAGTGCCATGTCCGACGTCGCCCATCACTTTGTCCTGTGCTATCTACACTTTGAATAGTGTAATTATTTGTTGTTGTTATTCTAAATATCACACAAAGTCCCTGATATTTTGAATATGAAATTTAAATCAGTATTTACTTAGTTAGTATACTCAAAATTATGACACGAGTATATTATTTCAAGCATTTATATGTTTAAATTTAACGAAAATGTACATTAAATGTTGTAAATGCATAGGGGTAAATGTACCTACGCCCTCATCCAATTGTTATTTATTAATTTTTCGCTGAAAATGAATATCATTAACTTGCAGTAAATAAATGAATCCATTGACCTGAAATTTACATGTAACTGCATATAATAATACATATAGGCATTCACTTGTTTACGAGTGATCTGGGTATTATTATTGTTTCAGTAGGAAATATTATGCAGAGACGATTGATACGTTGTGTTAATGAAAATTTAATGAAATGCTATGATAATAATCGTATGTGTAAAATAATCTCCATATCCAACATTGATTAAACAAATCCCACGAGTATAAAGTTGTAGTGGTATAACGTTCTACAGTTGTACTAGTTATTTCATCTGTGGTTATAACTTGTAGTTAATTCGAACTACAACATACAATATGGTTAGTGGAACAATTAAAATCTTTCCCCGTGTGACCCGTGGTTGGAAACCATTCGAGTACATCGGGGACATTGTAGCACAAAGTACTAGCGGTAGTTAACACATTGTGCCTAATTAAAAAAAGGGATCAACATTGCCCACTTATACCCGATAATCTCTCAAGGGACGGACCGTACCAGTCGTGTTTTGTAGGGAGGTGAGTCAATTGGTCGTATCAAACCAGGACTTAACGGCCTGCGAAACAAATATTTCAAATGGTCCCATATCCATTTAAGCAAGTAATATGTATCCAATTCCCTTCTAGGCCATTATGAGGGCAAAGGTTTAAGTGAAAAAAACATATCTAATATCGAACACATAAGACAATATTACTTTCCAACACATTCACCAATTTATCCTTATAAATCTTGTCAATAATGTCAAAGATGCCCTTATGGCGATAACATCTAGTTGACAAATTAATTCAAAAACATATTTCAATATGGTGAGTACATAATATAGGGAGTCTATAAAATATCTGAATCAAAGCTATTTGTTACTATTAATTAATTATTTTCAAACCAGAGGAGTCCACGAAATATTTTAAAAGTTTTTCACCCATTTAGGGGATGTCGGAACTCACCATTTCGCTTTCCTCCGTTTGATAAATTACACAAAATCTTTTCTATTTCTTAACATGTCCAGCTTCTCTTCCTGGCAATCAATCCAAAAACAAAGAAAAAAGGATACATTTCTACAAAGGAAAAACCACCCATCTAAACATACCATCAGTCTCTACATTTCGTTAAATGATAGCAATTTGGAGATTTGACTTATTCTAATATTAAATAAAAATATACAAAAGCATTTAATTAATTCTGATGCAGAATTAGTCCGTGATACCTATTAGTTGTTACCTATAAAAAGCAACATACATATCATGATAGCTCGAAGTTGAAGTTATAGAAATATCGTCCAGGTTAGAGCATTTTGACTCTCTACATATCAGATAATAATGGAATAATATCCGATATGAGACACTACTAACGGTTGCCACACACTTAGTATTCAATCATGTGTGATTTTTTTATCGGTTAGTTCTGATAATACTGAAGATAGGGTGGTAGTGAGGTTGCAAGAACAATATTTTCATAATATCCTTAATAAACTATGTCGACGTAAATAAGTATAATTTTTAATTTGGAACAGCAATGCTCCAGATGTGCAATATAATAAAATTGCACAAATTCATCAGAAATACAAGGCAGATGCAATAAGGAAACAATATGTTTTTAAAGCGATAAGGGATATCCATCAAATTAATACCAACATCAGCTGCGAGTGTAGCAGCAACGCCTGTTCAAAAATACCACTCGATTTAATTGGAGGATCTTTCATAGTCCAAGAGCCCGCTGCTTAATTTATGACGTATCTGTTTTTTGATCGAAATGTGGTATAAATGATAGCTTACCAATAGGGTATTACATCGCACTAGGGTTGCCTATCAAAATCCTGCCGCAACCCCCCCTGCCCCCCCCAAAAAGGTCCCTCTTCGCGGTTTTTCGCATTTTATAGGAATATGGTAAGAGATATAAGAAAGTAGTCAATAACAAAAATATTCCTTGCTAAATTCTCTACAAAAAATGTTAAGTCATTTTTTTCGTAGAACTAGCAGTTTACCCGCAATGGCCGGTCCAAAACCGAAATTCATCTAAAATACAAAAAAAATGTATTTAAACTAGATTGGTTGAAAATTGGTAAGAGCTACAGGAAAATAGTCAGAGAACGAATTAATTAACATAGTCTTAGCTACAAAACGAGCTATAACCTATGTTTATACATCTAATAATTTCGGAGTTATTACAATAAATCTCAGTGACGAAAATTCTTAAAATTTAGTTTTTCATAAAATAACCAGTGGTATAGCGCCGCAAGCCAAATTTTTTTTCCATAAAATGTTAGTTATAATGGGTGGAATAATGTGAAAGAAAAAAAATCAAAAAAAAATTTTTTTTCAAAAAATATCCTGTTTTTTGACCGGCCATTACGGGTAAACTACTAGTCCTATGAAAAAATTTACTTTACGTTTTTTGTAGAGAATTTAGCAAGGATTATTTTTGTCATGGACTACTTTCTCCTATCTCTTACCATATTCCTATAAAATGCGAAAAACGGCGAAGAGGGACCTTTTCGGGGGGGGCAGGGGGGGTTGCGGCAAGATTTTGATAGGCAACCCTAGTGCGATGTAATACCCTATTGGTAAGCTATCGTTTATACCACATTTCGATCAAAAAACAGATACGTCATAAATTAAGCAGCGGGCTCTCGGACTATCAAGACGTGTTTGAAATCCTTTTGAAAGCCAAGTCAGTGGAGCGATGAAAGTGAATCGTTTATTTTAAAAACCTCTTGATGGATCTTGGTCATTAGTCAGAATTTCCAACAAACTTCTATTTGTGTTGTTTTGTACCATATATCTTCTTCCAACCGGATACGTTCATTTTTAAAATGCACGGAATCGAGAGACGAATACAATGAAACTTGAAAGGGAAAGTGTTTCTCTTTATATGATCCTTTCAAAAACATTCAACGATGGTAGTAATAATTATTCAATAGCAATGCATTTACTTGGACATCTGCACGGGTCAAGAATATTATTTTTTAATATTAAGTGCCTACATTTAGGGAATATGTAGTATACAGAATAAAAAGTCAAGTTATGACATATGTAAAATATGGTTTAGTTCACCAATTCAATGATTTAATCATTATTCTATTTGCATGTTTATTTATTCATCCTACAGCTGGTAAATGTTTTACAAAGTATAAAAATGCAAGTTGGGCGATGGTTATGTTGGGAACGCGCACGACTGTCAAATGGGTGGACAAAGGTTCAATTGCGCCGATGCCGACTTCACCATAGAAGCACATCTCGAGTATTTAGCTTCAGATCCACATGCCACTGGAGTTCTTGAAATGGTCTTATATATGGTTATTTTGGTTTTCCTGTGGACGCTAGGAGTATGTGACCTAAACTCTGGCAGAAAGGAGAAGTGTGTTTTGTTGACTGCTGTGATTCTTCTTCTGATTTCGATGGATCCTCATTGTTGTCAGACTGGAGCCCAGGCAGGTGAATTGATCGACCACTTCGAATGAGTAGTTGTCAGTGGCGTATATGGGGGGGGGCGAGGGGGCCCGGGCCCCCCCCGAAATGTTGAACGATTCTTTAAAAAACGTTACTTTAAAACATGAAAGTTACTTAAGTTCATCATTTCACCCATTATTCAAAAAAAATTTCGCCTGCGGCGCTATTCTTCTTTGTATTTTCAACCACAATAGTAATACCAACCTAAAATACGACCTTTTTCACTAATATTCACGAAAAATTTTGCCTGCGGCGCTATTATAATTTTTGTTATCTTAAAATTTTTGTTACCTCCACCCCCCAAAATCAAATATTAGATCGGGCCCCCCCCGAAATGAAATCCTATATACGCCACTGGTAGTTGTACCTATATAAATTGTGCACTCCCTTTTTTTTGTATGTGAAGGGTTTCTACCCCGTGTCATTATTTTTGTTTTGTCAGCATTAATCCTCGATCCCGCGCCGCGCGCTGATCTAAAGGGAGGAAGTAAAAATATTCATGTATTGTAGCAAACTTGTAAGCTAGCGAAATCCACCCTTTTCATAAATTATAACATAAATATATTTATTTTTTATTGTACTTACCAACTCCTATTTCAAAGAGAAAGCAAAATTTAAAGAAAGTGTGACCCACCGATACAGACAAGAGTTTTTGTTTTTGTTAGGAGCAGGAAAATTAAGACAAAGCGTTTAAATTTTAGATAAAATTCTGATGGAAAACAACAAGAGTAAAGGAGATGAATAAAAAAGTTTCCTAAAAAAAGCGTTTTAAATTCCTCCTCCAATAGATGCCTCCTATTGATTTTACAAAGTTTCCGCTTCATTTGAAACTTAATTCATTAAACTGTTTCATGCAAATAACACCATAGTACTCGTACATACCTACGAAGGATCAATAGAGATTCTTAAGTAATTTATTGTTATGAAGCTGATTACATGATCAGAAACTGTTTTTGGCAAATGGATCTAAAACTTCAAGTTATCAGGTATATACGTATATAGATACATATTTTTTTAAATAGAAAAAAGGATCTGGACTCGCATACACAAACCTAAATACTTTCCTGCACACTTTTCACTAGGCTAAAAGCCTGTATCGTTAAGTGTGGAACACATCGCGACTGCCGGGGTTTGAACCTGGTACCTCCCGCTCGAGAGACTATGCCGCCTCAAACAACTGTGCCAACCATGTACTCAATTAGTTGAACTGATTTCATTACAGAGTTTCAGAAATATATTGTGTTCTTACCATTGTTTTGCAGTGTCACAGGGTAATATTCTCGTAATGGTCAATGTTTCCATAAGTCGGTTTGTAAGAAAATAAATGGATCTCTAATTTAAAATTAAGAACATAGCGACGCGGGTACACTGAAAAATTAAAATACCTTGAGGAAATCATCTTTCAAACATCATCCGAGACATTTTGAAATAAACTGCACAACCTAATAGTATTACTCTCAACGGTAAATATTCCAGTGACACACCATTTCAAATGTTCGTTTTTGAAAAAGCTTGTCAAGGAGACATGTAGTTATGGGCGTCAAGGGATGAAAGACTTAAATAAGCACCACAGTGAATCAGAAACTGTAATACCTATTATCAAATTTATAAAAGTTGAAAATGAAAACTATAGCCACCATATCTTGTAAAACAAGTTCTTGACTTTTGATGCGGGGGGGTGTCGAGTTCCCAGTGCTCGCTTCCAATAAAATATATATTTTTATGCGGAAAAAAAACAGGCCAGTATTTCTTATAAATATCTAGGATTCAATCACCACGACTAAAATTGTTAAGCTGTTCCTCATTTTTTTTATAGTTTATACTCAACAATAATTTATATTACAGAAATTGCCGATGGCAATAAACCTGCCATTTGGAAATGATTATTTTTCAATAAATATAATTTTATTTATTTATTTATTTATCTTCAACTGTATGGTGGAAAACGTCGATATAAATACATACGTATCAAACCTGAAGAAATATTGTGAAATATTCTAGGCGATAACATATAATTATTGTGATAAAAAATCTTGGTGAAAGAAACACTTGAAATTCTACTAAAGTAAATATTTGAGAAGGCTTGGGAATAAGTAAGTAGATCGCTTTAACATTACATTATTTCATAAGTACGTCACATCCGGTCCAAGTCGACGCTTTTAGCTTTCGGATAGACGCGTCTTCATCTATTTGGAAAAATGTTGATATAACTAGAGAATTTTCATTGTCTACTTAGCCTCAACATCAACAACATTATTATTCTCTCGTTAAACAATTTTAGAATATCCTTCCAAAACATTTTTCTCCCTAATTTTCGTAGGATAATGTTGGTATTATACTATGGAAATGTACTATATAGCTATTGGAAGAATGTAAGATTTACTGAAAACCGATATTTTAGCTGTCTATTTGTCATTCGGATTTTTACACGATGTTTGTGGGAAATATATTATATTTTTTTTCTTATTCCTTCCGCATTTATCGCAGAGGGTCGTTAGCAAGTAGGTATTACTAAGTATGTAAATTGTAAGTATCTGCTTTTTTTTAATTCACTGAGCATCGCGAATTTGTTGAAACAATCGCAACCTTTTGGGATTTTCTCCTAATTGGAAATATCGATTCTTTTAATCCTGATTAACAATTCCTGTAACAATTTCAAATTCATTTTTATGCCAGTTTCTTATATTGAAATAAACCCTTTAAAAATATTCGAATAACGTGAAATGGATAGCTATCGTTGTGATTTTTTCAATAATTCTCAAAAATATCTAGGTTTGTGCCTACGTTATGGAGTTTCATCATAATATCAATATTATTACCAAATTATCATAACTCAAATTCCGATATCCTCAATCGATTTGTCAAAAATAACATTAAATTTGGGTAGCAATAGGTAATAAATAATAAGGATATGACTATCATTATAAATTATGCATGAAGATATAACACTTTGGTAGAAATTGTGTGAAATTGAATAGGATAAATGGTAATATTATGACGGAGAAATGGAGTCGTTGTGAGACGAGATAGAGAGAGAAGAGAGTTAAGGAACATGAAGGAATAATAGAAGGAAGATGACGACGTTGAGAAATACGAGAATGGTTTCGTCAGCAGATTCTGAAGAAGTAGGTTGTAGCATAATACTTATTCTTGAAAGGTAATTTGGATAGAGCTTAATCCTAGCTGATGATGCATTTGTGTGTAGGTATAAAAACTACCTTCAAGAAGATACTAAACGACTAGGATATTAGTAAAGCTTTCTAACTCGTTCTAAAGTATTATAAGTATAATGTGTTTCAAATAATACGAAATGAAAATCAGAAGTCTTTTTAACAGATTTCAGATGCGCAGATGCGTTGAAAATATTTCCGTTTATTTAGCAAAAAAAATCTAATTCCTCCTTGCTGTAGGTTGTATTAGAAATATTTAATACTGATTGGAATACTTATCAAAGAAATTGTGTTTTTTCGACGTAAATAGTCAATAATTATTTATTTATTGATGGAAGATTAACTTTATGGAAGGCCATTGTAAATTATTTGTAAAAATAAAACACTGTTTTTTACTTCCACTCATGAGTGGAAGTAAAAAACAGTGTTTTATTTTTACAAATAATAGTCAATAATTACTATACAAAGATACATTTTCTTTGATACGATCTGATTATTTGTTTATTCAGGCGAAAACAATGTAAAATTCCGAGAATACTCCGCCATCACATCATCACCTCTTTCAAGATGACCAAATCCATTTATTTATTTTTTATCTATGTCACATCTGATACAAAAGCTAGTACCTACACTAAATACTCGTAAAATATAGAGCTGTAAGCCAAAGTAAGTCTCCTTACTTTCCCATTTGATTAATCTTAGCTAAATACAGCACCTAGGTACTCTACTTTTCCCCATCCATTAGTTGTAAGTCACAGTATAATTATTATATACTTCTACTACCTCCTGCTTCTGCAATGCCAGCAACATATCCTAAACAATTCATATAAATTATTATGTAGGTATACAGCAACGTTAAACTTTTGCAATGTACGAAATATTTACTAAATCAAAATTCACAATTATAAATCTTTGCACTCCGCGGAGTTGAAGTTGACTTTGCTTTGGAGAAAAAGGCAATAACGCACAATATAACAATATCTTTATTAACTTTTTAATACCCTAGTTCAAATTCAGTTCTCCTTATTTCTTCTTATTCCTCAATTACGTATAGGTATTAAGTGTAACTTAATAATACAAAGTCGGAGATCGCAAACAGCTGCCAATTGTCACCTAAGAGATACCTATACGGACTCGCGCGTGGAACTTTGTTGGCCCATTTTTCGTTTGCCATCCATATACCTACAAACCTGTATTTAACCATGAAGAAACAAACAATATAAGAAAGGGTAAATAAATAAATCTTTATTGGACAGAGAAAATATGCATAGTTACAAAAACAAGACAATGTAGTGTGCCAAAAGGTGGACTTATTGCAAAAACAATATCTTACACTCAACCAGAAGTACCCAATAGTAAGATTTTTTGTTAGATATAAACTACACAAATTGGCGCTTATTAAGTTCTTCCCACTTCTTTATTATTATTTAGAGTCATAAATTACATTTCTAATAATACGTCATGTGATGAAACTTTTCATCTCACTCCAACACAGTATAACTAATTAATATACAAGTATATACAACTTACAAGTGCGAGGGAAACAATATGTCGAATTAATCTGAATTCAGCATAGGTAGGTACCTACCTATCAGTGGCGAAGAGTGGATTTCTGCAGAAGGGACGCCGGGACTAACATTTCTTCTTGGATTACGTCAGATTAGACATTGTTGTACCTATCATTTTATCCAAAAGGTAACTCGATGGGAATCGTGTTCTTAGGTAACTTCGCGCCTGGTAGGTACCTACCTATTAATTAAATATGGCAATCCAACTTGAGTAATTTTGTGTTTGGGAGAATTTTTATTATGAAGTAAATTTATTTCCATAAAAAACATTACAAAACATACCTAATACAATAACAAATACATATGGAAACAAATTTATTATTGTACCTAATTGCGCGCAGCGAAACTGCATATTACATGTTTGGATTCGGCTGACGGAATAGGAACAATTATAATTTTATTATGGGATTAATTTACCTATCTAATACAATTATGATTCTCTATAGAAAGTGGTTTTGTTCCCAAAGGAGTCGCAATAGCGAGATACATCTGATGGGCAATATAGTTCATCTTTATCAAATACTTATATGTATTTTTGTATTCCCAGCTTTTGAAACTAATGTCCTTTCTCACACCATTTCTATAGCATTTCAGCCTTGTTCTAGTTTTGATCCCGAGAATGACTTTCTTTAAAAATTATTATGTAGTTACGAATGGAATTCAAGAATATGGAAATTCAATCCAAATAGGGGATTTAGAAAATGTCTGCATCCATAGTAAGACAGTAACAATTAAATACATCCCTAACTTTGCAATTGACCACATATTCCTTGCATAGAAATTAACCCCTAAAGTTATATTCTGGCACTGTTGGCATTTGCTGTACCTAAGTCAAACGGGACGAGAATAAATGACGCGATTCTAACATGTGACGGTAACTTTGTGCACTAAACTAATGTAACTAATACGTCAATGACACGAATGTTGCACCGTACTACAATAATGCACTTGAAGTATTGAGCTGAATGTTACTAACGAGAAATGTTATTGTTATAAATACCCACTGCTCTTAGTACTTTGACACGGTGGCGTATATAGGGTGGGGGCCAAGGGGCCCGGGTCCCCCCTCCTCCCAAAATGTTGAACAATTCTTTAAAAAACGTTATTTCAAAACATGAAAGTTACTCAAGTTCATCATTTCACCCATTATTCAAAAAAAAATTCGACTGCAGCGCTATTCTTCTTCGAATTTTCTGCACACAATATTAATACCAACCTAAAACACGACCTTTTTCACGTATACATTCACGAAAAAATTTTGCCTGCGGCGCTATTATAATTTTTATTCTGTACGTCTGTCTATCTTCAAATTTTTGTTGCCTCCACCCTACCCAAAGTCAAATATTAGATCCCCCCTCCCCCGAAATGAAATTCTATATAAGCCAGTGCTTTGACATGTTGTATGATGGTAATTGAAACTATATACACACACACACACACAGATACACACACACACACACACCCTCACACACACACACACACACACACACACACATGGTATTATTGTAATAATTTTGTTGCTTCCATAAGTTCCTGCATGATTTGTGTCCCAAACACATGAGAACAACAGCACGTGCTATTCACATCTATCAACGAAAACTTTATGTAATATTCTTTCTTACTTAGTTTAGTAGACTTAAATTCATATATTAATTACAATGAACATTTCTAATTGGGATTGGGATGGGCCTACAATGAACGAATGAATGAATGAAGATTTATTTCCCATATATACATATACATATACACACTCATAATATATAAATACAAAAAAAAATACAAAATAAACATACATAAGACAAAAAGATACATGGGAAATTGTACTGCCCCACTAGGCCAGAGTCTGTTCTGGGGCAGTAGACACATAGGTGAATATTATTATATCCAACAAATACAAATGATCAGGAGAAAGAAAAAAAAGGAATCGTTTCATGAAGTAGGTGCGTACTAATGAATACCCTTTATGTACTCGTAGATGTAAAATTTCTCGTACTTATATTTTACTCGTTTTTGGCAGTCAGAAGATGTAGATAAGCTACGAAATTGATGAATATAATATACAGTAAAAGACAGTGCTGTATTTTTTTTTCATTAAATACATGTATTAGTTGAAGATATTGAAACATTTTATAACACTGCATTTAGTATTTGTTACCTAAATATAAAATACTATGATTCGTCACTCTCAGTGTAAGTAAATAAGTAAATAACCAAAACACTTGACAATGGCAAAATCACCCGCAGACGGGTGCGTGCCATATTTAAATAAGAAGAAGAAGAGAAGTACATGTATTAGTTCAACTATAAGCTTGATATGAACACCAAGTTTTGCAAATCTTGAATTTGAGGTGTAAATATATTTTCACTACGGCATCTTAGCTTTTGAATCTTTCTAAGCGAAGGAGATAAAGACTTAAGCAAAGTCTTCAGATGAAATCCGCTTCTAGTATCAACGTAAGATATATTATGCATAATCTTCATTTTGTAAACAAAAAGAATGAAAAAGAAAAAAACCGTAAGACACGTCGTATTATAGATATAATACTTTGGTTTGGCACTTGGGAATTGTAGGTATGATAGTATAAGCCAAGTGCTTTCATACTCGTATATTCATCTTTCTGTCAAATTCAAGTGGAATAACGTACTAATGTCAGCTTAAATCTGAAATATTACCTCTTGAACATTTTCTTGAGACGACATCGTCCATGTGGCGACGGTGAAAAACATACCCACCCATACATTCTTTATATTTAATAAAATCTCTATGTATTTCTACTGTTTCTCTTAGGTTTCCTTGTTTTTCTGATTTATATGGCACATATTTTCCGTTCATTTGATGAGAAAGACGAACGACCACCTTGGTTTCTCAGAACTTTGCATTTAAACTTTACATTACTTGTGTCGTTTACTTAGAAATTATATACATAATTTATGGTGAGAAAAAAGCGACGCTTGTGGAGAGAGGGGTTTAATATTTAATATAAAAAATATCGGCAGTTTTGTTTGATGACATTCCATACATATTCAACAAATGAATATACGTAACTAGGGGTATCTTACGTCACATATTTTTTTAATAATAATAATTTTATTTTCAGCAAATATGTGCAAAGATACAATGTTATTAGATACAACTCATATCTAGAGACTTAAAATACCTATATATAAATGTTCTTCTTGTCCAGTCAAATTAATATGAGTCTTGTATTATGATATTCACGCATCATAAAATATGTGATGTTAATATTGAATTTAATAATGATACAGGTTTCATTTACGAGAACTACCGGAAAGGATTATGTGAAAAATATCAAAAGTTACTTTTAAGCAACGTTTGATGTTACGATGTATCAATTGTGACATTGCCTGTGATCCAAATAGAGACTGACTTATTATTGTCGTCAAAATTCGAAAAGACAAAATAAAGGAAAAAAAGATTTATATCCAGCTTTCAATCACAGTGCCGATAAAAGCTGATTATAAGTGAAAAGATGGTGATCACTCAATCGTAAAAAAAGAGGAAAAGAATCGATAAAGGAAAAAAAGCAATTTGTATCAGCGTAGGTAAATAAATACAGTAAATGTCGAAGACCTCTGAGTTATGTAATACTAATATTATTGTTTACACCGTATATAATAATATACCATACTTTATTTTCAATGATTGCTAGCTCATGAATTTTATTGATATGATTTAGAATGTAAGGGTGGGTATCTTTGATACACGATCTGTGTATTTACTCACGTAGGTAGGCATATAATATCTACGTTCAATCAACGTAATACATAATTCAAAATTCAATTAACATAAGGTACAGTGAGGCGTATAATAATTTTCCACAAAACGTAATTTATCGTGTCTATGGGACGCCCGCCCAAGAGATGGGTGGATGGCATCCGATAGATGGCAGCTGGAAGGTGTATGCAGAGGGTCCAGCATCAAGGTGCGTGGAAGTCATCAAGGGAGAAGTCCAGAAGGGACTACGAGAAGGCTGGACGAGTGATATAGGCAGAGAACTTTTACTAGATATAAGATTATATGCAGATAATATTGTGTTTTTCTAAACGGAAATTTTCACCAACCTTTTGTCTTTGATGTACCTATTATTAATTTTAAATACATATATACTACTGGGTAGAAGTACCTACTTACATAAATAATATGCAAACGCAAGTTCCTTAAAATATATGGATTTTGCAATAAGTCTTACTTTGGTTTATTTTTTTTTCATTTCATTATTTTGTGTCATTATATTGTTTTGATTTTATGATGTTTTATTTATAGTATAATATTTAGATTGATTTATTTACTCTTAAATGACATCTTTCAATACTGGCACTAATCAGATTTCGTAAAAAACTTTGTACCAATTGACACCCATAACAATTGTAATATAATCAATACAGGCTTGACTGAATCTAGTTATCCCGGGTACTCGAAGTATGATGGTAAACAGAGATAAAGCATAATAATAATAATATTGTAGGGTTAAGCAATTCTGCTAATTAAGAATTCACCCCGGCTTTATGATAATAAATAAATGTTCAGTGGCTACTTGGACCATAAACAATTTGTCTTGAAAATTTAGTAGTTGTAAAGGAAACAATAATAATGTAACCAAAGTACCTACTATGAAAACTAATTATATAGCCTTTATTAATCAAATGCTAATATGCAACGGAATATTTATGTGATTGTAAGTAAAGCCCTTAGATTATAATTGATTCTATATTCAGGGTGTTTGATCTAAGATTTACCATACCTTTTACATCTAACATTCACTTAAAATAAACAAATATTAAATGCCTAGACAACTGAGAAACCTAGAATATGAGGACTGTTTGAAGGAGCTTAGACTAACTACACTGAAGGAGAGACGCGATCGGGGAGATCTTGTTGAATTGTATAAAGTGTTGCATAACCATTATTCCTGTGAGATTCTACCAGCTATGTTTTCGATGAACTCTAATGTGCACCTGAGAGGACACCAGCTGAAACTGACAACAACATACTCACATCCAACCCACGGAAACACTTCTTGAGCAATAGAGCTGTCAGTGCTTGGAATCAGCTGCCAGAGTCGGCGGTACTTGCTCCTACCACCAACACCTTCAAGAATAGACTAGATAATATAAACACAACTTAACTGTGACTTGGGTCAAACCAGCGAAAGCTGCCTTCCGAATAACAAATAATAATAATATATTATATGTCTTTACGAAGAAGAAGACGATCCTCTATCAATGCAGTTTGCAGAGTCTGCCAAAATCCTTCCGATAAGACTGTGTCCAGAAATATGTCTTGGAAAAAAGCAGTCGTGGTTTTGCTTGTCTTTACCTCTTCTATATTGCATTAATTTCCTAACACGCCCGTTATTTCCACTCCTTTAAGCAACTTGTCTTTCCATCCATACCGACCTTATATTAAGGGTACATCTATTGTTCTCTTCTGTGGACATCCGACGACTTTAATGTTTGCTCATGGTCTATATTTGATAAGTCTGGATGCCCATATGCTGCTATTGTTTTATATTACAAGATAAAAGATTAGATAACATTCTGTTCTATACTATCCTCGATAATTAATAGTCAACTTTGGGAAGCCTGTGAGTGATATAAGGCACTACCAAGAAAGAATAGTCTTGGTATCTTATAAAAGCGTCCAAAACGATTAAGTTAGAGCTTTTAATTTGCAAGAGTAATAAATTTAAGGAAATGCGACACATCACTTGCAAGAACAAAGCCCTATATCAATCTTTGGAAGAAACGGGGAGATAAACAAATAGAAAATGAGAATTAAATTGCATTAGTTATGTAAGTATTTATTTATTTTCTTAAAGCATATAATATGTAGCTATAAGCCCATGGCACCACCTTTCATTTCTTTAACTCTTATTGATTTAAAGTAGAAATTATTTACATTAATGCGATACAATCATTTAAGCTAGCTTTATTTATTTTCCAAGGAATTTAAGTAGGTGTCTTCGTCCAATAAATTATGTATAAAATAAATAATGCAAAATTATTTACCTAGGAGAACTTATCGCTATGTTGTGACACCTATGTAGTTATTATATTCAAAAGTTTACCAGGACCAGTAGTTAGACAGACATTATTTAAGGAAACACACTGAAGATACAAATCTCCGTCGTTCTGGGCTGTTTTATTTAGTTCATAATACACACTGATGTCATGATCATACGAAGGATGTACTATTGAGAAGAATACAAGGTCATTACTTCGAATAAGTTTAGTATGACATGAGTAATAAAGTAACACAATAAAGCTGCGCAAAACATCATATTTTGGGCACGTCCTTAGAGGAGAAAAATACTTCATTCTCCAGCTCGTTATGAAGGGAAAGACAGAAGGCCGTAGAGGGGTCGGAAGGAAGCAGCTGTCCTGGCTTCGAAACATTCGGCAGTGGACCGAGATCAGAACTGTGGAGGAGCTGTTTTGCACTGCCCAGGACAGAGAGGCGTTCTCCCAAGTAGTCGTCAAGGTCGCGTCGGGGGGACCCGATAGGACACATAGAGAAGAAGAAGAATGAGATGAGTATAAAGCATTTGATTGCATATTTTCATCTTCTAAAAGATACACCCTGTAAATTAGGTTAGGTAGATTCATGCTCATATTGTAATAGTACAACTGAAATGGTCGGCCAGTGGTCGGTTTTATGGGGGTGTTTTCGTCTATGATTATTCTACATTAATTAATTAACTATATTTATTTCGTTACGACGGTAACCATACTCAGAAAATAGGTTGACAGGTTTGATAATTAAATTTTAAAATAATGGCGCGCTTATTGGGATTCTTTAAAAAATGAAACTCTGTAATCTGGAAAATACAAGAAACAAAACAAAATTTATTAATTACTAGCTGAATAACCCGTCCTTTGCGACGGAAAATTTGGTTGGTGAAGTAGAACAATTGCAATGTTTGATTAATTAACATCTACAGAGACGCATTTATGTACTTTGAGCGAAGACTGTAAACTTCAGATTCCTGCATAGTTTATTCATAAAGAAGGATTAAATTTAATACTGAAACATAATAATCTGATATGTATGTTTGTTTGACCACATTTTTTACAAATAACAGCAGTAAACACTCCTAAATACGTTTGGTAGGTATTGTGATTGACACTATAAGGTGGATATTTTTGCTTCAGTAAATGCCAAGTTTGAAATTAGAACATTACTCTGTTTCAAATAATTTTCACTCTATGGATGTTATTAACCTTCTATCTCTTTTCTAACCTCTTTCCCATACTGAAGGAGATACGAAATACCTAGGTTTTGTTTTGTAAATTATCGAATCGTTGGCCCACTTAATTAAGATATATTTTATGTGGGTAATTTTCTGGCTTTTTTTAATGTAAAATTTACTAAATACCAAAAATAAACATTATGAAACACTCCTATTTCAAAATATTATTTTGTCGTTGGACAGAAGTCCAGATTTTCCATAGATTTTACGACCCGAGGATTTGAGATAATTGCTATTCTCTGCTTTTGATTTTGTCCTTCAAGATATATTTTGAATGTCCCTCTTCAGACTGTTACAATCCTTAATTCATTTCAATGGAATTATAACCTTTGTTCTCGCTTATATTAAATGACTTCTGTTTCAAATTACCAACCGAATGCCTCGGGGATTTCGAATATTTAAATTAATCGCGAAAAACAATTGCTAGGTTTATTGCCATTTTGAGGAAGGTTGTGTATTTTAATAATGTAATGTGATTTTACGATTTAGCGTGGAAGGTTTTAATAACATTTGGGGGTGCTAGATTATCCGTAGGTACCTACCCTCCAGCAATGTATTTAAATCTTAATTCTACAATGCGTTATTTTATTTTACGCCCACTTAAGATTTCACTCCTTGTGATTTAATTATCAAAATTGCCTAGAAATTATTTCCCAAAGTAATATTATCAAAATATTGCTGAGTAGTTAAGCTACCCGGCTTTCCACGAGGATTCTGAAACGTACGTAGTGTTTTACGTTATACTAGTATTTATCTATTACCTTTTTCATAATTTCTTGGGCTGGTCACATCATAAGAACTACGGATGATAAATGGACCAAGCCAACCCTAGAATGGCGACCAAGAACCTGCTACAGAAATCCAGGCAGACCAGAGGCGAGATGGTCTGATGACATCAGGAAGGTGGCAGGACAGCAGTGGCACAGAAAGGCTATGGACATGGAAGTGTGGAAGTCGGAAAGGGGGGCCTATGTTCAACACTGGATGAGGGAGGGCTGATGATGATGATAATTTCTTAATCTCCAAATAACAAACCTAAATTGGAGCTCTAGTATTCAAAACCAATTGTTGTTAGAGCGATCACAGAACTGAAATAAATGTTTTGTTGATTTCGTATACCTAATGCCTGTGTCTCTGATTATGAAAGAAAATAAAATAAGCTTATGTTACAATATGCAAGTACCTACTTTTATAGTAAGATTACCAACGCATAATCAGCTGTGTCATGTAAATCTGTGCTCTGTATATTCTATATAATCTGTACAAAAGCTATGTGTTAATTCGAGAATATCGTGCAAGTCAAATACATAAGTTAGCTTAGCTTATCTCCACAGAATATAAAGTTTATTCCCAGTACGAGGAGAACTCGATATCATAATTCTTTCTTAACCTCTATGGCAGTCTCCTCCTTTTCGATGTCTTAGCGAGGGTCAACACCAGAAGTCAAGTGCTCCGAGAGTGCTTCGTGCAGATAAAGGTTATACGTCTCTGGATTTATATAAATTCGCTTTAAACACCAGACGTTTGAAACCATTTGAAATATTCTTAAAAATATTCGGTATACGATGATGTCTCACAAGCCCAGTATACGAATATGTCGTAGTCAGAAACCGATAATTTTGTCATAGTGAAAGATGAACTCCCATCAGTATCTATTATATCACTAGTAAAAAAGAATATGGGCTGGAGAGAACGGACACTGAGGTCAAAGGGGTGTTGTAAGAATGCAAGTGTCCTGGTTTCATGTACGGGAGAATCACTAACTAACTGGAATATACTTCACATTCACATATTGCCATATTCTTCTCTTCACTGAACAACAAAACATAATAAGATAACTATAACAAGATGAAATGTATAAGGTGCAACAAGCTTACTAACCAAAATGACTCGATTACATGTACCACTTGTCACAATGAATACCACTGCGTTTGTGTTAGCCTTTCCACCTCGGCGAATGAAACGATGACACGTCGTCGTATAAATACATGGAAATGTTCTCCATGTAAGGAAAATAGGAGTAAACAAAACATTTCATTGAATTACGACGAAGTCCCGCTGCCAGGTTCATCCAGGAAGACAAACCAAAACAACGACCGCCATAATGATATCAATCCACCAATCACAGCGCAGCAAATCTTCACAGACAAACAATTAAACACGGACGCTATCAACAGTACTTTATCAGGGCCAGTTTCACCAACGTCAAATGTAAACTGCAACTTAAGTAAGGATATCACTAGCTATATAGACTCAAAACTTGATCACTTTTTTAACAGTATGACGATACGTTTTGATGATATGATTGGCAGGATGGAGGAGAAATATAATGATATACTAAAATCTGTCAATTTCTGTACCAAACGAGTGGACGAGTGCGAGTCAATTGTAAACAAGGTGAATAATGAATATACACAACTTAAAAAACAAAATGAAAATCTTTTGTCGCGACTCGAGTCACTGGAACGCCAGGCTGACGATAATGAGCAGCGAGCCAGGAGACTAAATATTGAAGTACAGAACATTACGGAACGTAAGGGTGAAAACCTACTCAACATGGTTTCAACATTGGCAAATAAGATTGGAATTACAATATCCAAGAACGACATCGCAGCAATTCACCGAGTATCACATGGTGCCGCAATGAGTGACCGTCCCAAAAATATTATCATTAAATTCTTCCAAAACAACATTCGAGACGCTTTTTTAGCCGCAGGGCGAGCCAAACGTGGAATTACAACGGAGGACATCGGAATTGCAGACAAGGGCCGGCGAATCTTCATCCAGGAACACCTGACACTGAAAAACAAACTGCTCTACAAGGAGGCACGCGAAAGGTCAAAACTGAAAGGATGGAAATTCACATGGGTCAAAAATGCAAGAGTCTGTATGCGGAAAGACGTCAACGAACCTGTGTGCATAATACGATCAGCAATCGATCTCGACAAGATTGCATAAGCTTAAATGTAAGTACCAATCACGAATCCTTCAATAACCATCCTAATTCCTCTCCTTTCTGTCCTTTTCTTCCTCTGCTCCCTTTTGCGTATTTTTTGTATTTACTTGTTTTCGGATCGCGTACTGCGTGGCTGGAGTGTCGGCTTACTCTGTTTTCGACTTTTGTCTGTTGCAACGCGCTAGTTTTCTGTTTATCTAAGGCGCTTTAAAAATATATTACCAAAATTGTAACGGGCTGAAGAGCAAGACAAGTACTTTCCGTTCTAGCTTAAAGATTAATGATTTCGATATCGTGGCTCTCACGGAGACGTGGCTGAATGACGGGGTGTATGATGCCGAGTTGTTTGACGAAGATTACGTCGTGTACCGAAGGGACAGAAACTTAGAAATGGCAGGAAAATGCGACGGCGGTGGTATTCTGGTCGCAATATCTCGGGAATTTAATTGCTTGCGTCAGCCGGAATGGGAGTCCACATGCGAAGAATTATTTGTCTCTCTCTCATTGACCTCCAAGAATCATAAAAAGGTAAATATTGTTCTCGGAGTGGTTTATATTCCCCCATCTTCACCGGTGCGCGATTATGACCTACATTTTAACAATATATCTGACAAATTAGTACAAAACAACCGTGACAGTCATATTTGCATCATAGGAGATTATAACATCCCAACGGTCAAGTGGACCGCTGATGGTGGTGATCTCCGAAGTGCCTCAATACAATCTCATAGTGGTGCACCGGCCTGGGCGTTGGTGGAGGCCATATCTTTCCTAAATGTAAACCAATATAATTTAATTCCTAATAAAAACGGTGTAATCTTGGACTTGGTATTGTGTGATTTAACTTGTATTGTCAGTCATTATGACTCTCCGCTTGTGGGGGAGGATAGACATCATCCAGCTCTTCTAATCGACGTTCCCCTCGAGGTAGAAACCATACTTGACATTAATGACAAACCTAAGTATAACTATTTTAAGTCTAACTTCACTGAAATCAACAGGAGGCTTAGTGAGATTGACTGGGTGCAGTTGCTGGATAACAAGGATGTAAATGGCGCGGTGGAAATTTTTTACAACACACTACTTTCAATTATAGATCAATACACTCCAAAAAAATCATCTAAGATAAGGAAATTTCCAATCTGGTACAAGAGCTCGACGATCACATTAGTTAAGATGAAGAATAAATACGGGAACCTGTGGAAAAAATTCAATCACGACTATGACGTTTTTTCGTCTTACAGAGCACAACTGAAAACTGCGCAAAGGAATGACCATAGAAACTACATTAGAAATATTGAGCAATCCCTGCAAAAAAATATTAAACCTTTTTCGCTTACGTAAATAATCTTAAGTCATCTAATAATTACCCAAAAAATATGCATTATAATGGTGTTAGCTCAAATGACCCAGAAAAAATTGTTGAATTGTTTAGTGCCTTCTTTCAGTCTGTTTTTAACGAGAATTCTTCTACTGACTTTGATATCGATCCAGCTTCATTTGCTCAGCCTGATGCTTCTGCATCTCTGTGCACTGTCAATATTTTGAGTTCAGAAATTTATCAAAAGCTCATTAATCTGGATGTTAACAAGGGTGCCGGCCCTGATTTAATATCGCCGTTAATTCTCAAGCGGTGTGCCCCCCATCTGACAAAACCTCTTCGCATTCTTTTCAATCAGAGCATTAAGGAGGGGTGCTTTCCCTCCTCTTGGAAGACTGCGAACATTACACCGATCCATAAGTCAGGCAGCAAAGCTGATATAAATAATTATAGACCAATTTCTATACTGTCTCCAATATCCAAAGTGTTTGAAGCCATTATTAAGGATCACTTGTCGCATTTTTTGGGACCACAATTTATCACTGAACAGCATGGTTTTATGAAGCACAAATCAACTACAACCAACTTGTTAGTGTACTCTGACTTCTTATTCAACTCGATGGACAGGCGGTTGCAGGTGGATTCAGTTTACACCGATTTCAAAAAGGCGTTTGACAAGGTGGACCACTCAGTGCTACTAAAAAAGTTGGCCTTACAAGGCATTCATGGAGACCTTCTTAGATGGTTGAAGTCGTATTTGACGAAGAGACTGATGACTATAGCACTGAATGGTTTTAATTCGGAATACGTTACGGTAACATCCGGGGTACCACAGGGATCCGTGCTGGGACCACTGCTGTTTGCAATATTTATAAATGACATGGGTAACTGTTTTCAGCACTCGAATTATTTGTTTTTTGCTGATGATCTAAAAGTGTACAGGCACATAACCTGTGAGGCAGACGCAGTGAAGTTGAATGAGGACCTGACTAGAGTTTATAATTACTGTGTTGAGAATAAACTGGAGCTCAATCTGAAAAAATGTAACTCCATAACGTTCACCAAAAATAGAAATGTCATCAAACATACATATGTAATTAACGATAACGAACTAACGAATTTAACCAAAGTCAATGACTTGGGGATAATATTTGATGACAAGCTTCATTTTGACGCTCACATCGAAGAAATGTTAAAGCAGTGCAACCGAATATTGGGATTCGTTCTAAGAACATCCACTGATTTCAAGAATTACCAAACACTATTACAATTATTTATCTCACTTATTCGGTCCAAGCTTGAATATTGTTCTCCCATTTAGAGTCCCCTCTATGACAAATACACCAATGCTATTGAAAAAATACAAAAAAAAATTATTCGTATCTGTGGGCGTAGATTTCCAAATTTTGACTCATCGCGGTTGGTTAATCTCTCCGAGAGACGGCAACTTATTGACGCTTGTATGTTGCAGAAGATATGTACATCAGCTGTTGATGTACCCACACTCTTGGCGGGCGTTAGTTTTCGTGTGCCGTCGCATAGACGTTATTTCAGACCCTTTTACTTAAACCGCCCCTTAACTAATGCAGGTTTGAGGAATCCGCTTCGCAGAATGCTAAGTAACTATAATGACAAGTTCGCTGAGATTGACGTATTCGCCGGTGCACCTAGTACATTCAAAACTTTAATCAGAAAGAAATTGACGAATAATGAATAATATAATATAATGATCTGTAAGTAAATTAACCAAATTAAAATCTTCTCTTCCTGTGATAACCTTTCCCTTTCTTTCCTTCTCCCTTACTTCCTTTAGTGATTGGTACGTTGCTATTTTTATATTATTCTTTCTGTTTGATAATGTTTTAAAATTATTTTTTCTTGTTTTGTTTATTATTTTATGTTTTTTGACTTATTCTTAGTATTGATAGGTAGGTAAGTGTAGGTTGGTATGTGTTTTTTCCTTTTTTTTTTTTTTGTTTGGTAGTCATTACTTAGGTAGTTTTTTGAAATGTTAATAATGATCTCTTTTTTTTGACACTAAATGTGAACGCATGTAATAGGGCATCATTTGAAGTCAACTCATTTTGTGTGTAATTGTATTGTGTTTATATGTATGTGATGTCTGTTTGTGTCCCAAAGGCAATAAATAAATAAATAGATTTCAGGGATAGCCCAGCACTCAACTAACAAATAGAAGAATAGTTTATCGAACAATAAAATGACAATAAACATTATCGCACTGAATGGTCGTCAACGTTGATAGGAAAATCTGAAGAATAAAGAAAACACCAGAAGAAAAAATAATGCTAGTTTACCTTTGTTTTATATTCAGAGTAAATTTTCTTAAAAAGGGGAGAGTTCAGTAAGCTGAAGGCCTACAATCCAATTATTTTCAAATTACCATCGTTGAGCGATTTCTATGTACTTATTATTGTTAATATAAAATTCTAGGTATCATTTTTCCATTTCTTTTTATTTACCTATGTTCTCATATTATATTCCACATAAGGTTATTATGTTCTTATAAAGGGTGGACCAAAAGTCTTTGCACTTTTGAAATGGCCATAAAAATAAAAATAAAGTTTGTATTTAAAAAATAATTTATTGATAAGAACAACGATAGCTGGGAAATTCATTTACTAAACACCGTATCATCAAGATGTCCTCCATCTTGCTGCTGGCCCTCCTCATATCAGACCCCTAATTTTTATTAAACTTTTCTATACAAAGCATAGGTTTGTTTCGATAATTTCAAAACCAGATTTCCTCTCGAATATTTGATTTCAGATGGATTATTATAGCTAGTTTATTTACGTAGACCCTATTTTTTAAATAAGCCCATAAAAAAAATTGCTGGGGTTGGGTCCAACTGTGGGAAGGCCATGGAATATCTCCTCTCCGCGAGATTATTTTGTTCTGGAACTTCTCTCACACTACTCTATAGAGATATTCCATGACTTCTCAGCAGCCCGGATCTAATCCCACCTGTTTTTTTATGATGTTATTTCAAAAGTCAGGTCTACGTGAATCAATCAGTGACAATACATCAACCAAAATTGAATATTCGAGAGGAAATTGTCAATACTTCACGCTTAGGGCCGATTTTTTTAGAAAAAAATCATACCCAGATTTGAGGAACGTCAGCGGCAAGATGGCGGACATCTTGGTGATATTGTGTTTAGAAAAAGAATTTCCGGTTTATTGTTGTTCTTCTTAGCAAAAAAAAAAATTAAATACCAACTGTAATTTTATTTTTAGGGCCATTTCAAAAGTGCAAGGACTAATGGTCCACCCTTATATTAAATAATAACATATGATAGTGGGTGGTGTATGTTTCATGTTTGTCTTGTTAGTTTTGTTTGTTAAGGAAATAAAAACTCCCCAGTGAGTTTCATCGAAATCTACAAGGAAATATTATTATATTATTCTGTGATATAAGACAGGTCAATATGCCAAGACTTCTGTCTACACGTGTAGCTAGCTACTACAATATTATAAGAATCCGACATTTATATATTTTTATCTTAACAATAAGCAACTATAAGGGTACGTTCACATGACAAGAGTTGAACGCGCGTTCAACGCCCGTCAAGTATGAATACACTTAAACAATTCTGCACAACTAAGAAATAATTTTTAACCACAAAGTATAAGAAAACTAAATATAATGCAATTATTTATACGAAGGCACATAGTATACAGGCAATATGTGATAGATATAATTGTTAGGAGCTGTTGGCATAATAATACTTATGTACCAACAGTAAAAAACTTTTGAAGATGATCGAATCTAAAAAAATATTAGAATTTTATTGACGGAGTACGTTAAAGTCTAAAGATACATGTATAATGACATGAAAAAGTAAGGGACATAATTCTAAAGCTATGTATTGAGTATTCTGAAGAAAGCGTAATAAAGCTCAGAGTGTGCATGTGAACATAAAAGTAATGCAATTTTTTATTCTATTATATATTGAAAAGAAAATAATATAAATGCATGCACTGAGAATAATCTTTATTATTTGTAGTAGTAGAATATTATATATAAATATTCCTTTACTACTTCAGTCTAGATTTCTATGTTCTTTACATTTGTTTCCACCTCGCTGTACACAGTTCTACACGTTGTAATGTGGCGACAATTTTTCCTCTTTTCTTTCGCTAGCAATGCGATTTAGGGATTGAAATTATTGTTAGATGCATTTATGAAATTTATTTTTCTAAATTGGAACCTAATCTAAATTTTTCTAAACCTCGATATGGGAAGCGTGGGACGGCCACAGCTGAAATGGAGAGACCACCTGGTGCGACATGTCGGTGCAACCTGGATGCAGTCTGCACAGGATAGGACAACATGGAGGCAGGTGGAGGAGGCCTTTGTTCAGGAGTGGACGGGTATAGGCTGATGAAGAAGAAGAAGATTTTTTACTAAAACATTACACGATCTCACAAGAAGTTATTGGGACCAACTGTCTCCATCTCTTTGAAAGTCTTCCGGGTAGAGCTTATTCCATGAGAATCTCGTGTAACTATACTAGGGTGCTAGGAGTATGTACCTAATTATTTTTAAATATTATTTTTCTGTATATGGTAGATATCATCATTTCTAAGAATCGTTATCAAGACTTCAAACGACTTATAAGGTATAGTAAATCTGGTGTTCTGGTAGATTGCTGCGTAGGTATTCTCTTCTGGTACACGTGCTATAAAAAATAAATCAAAAACAAACCCAACTCT
Source organism: Ceraclea dissimilis (assembly GCA_963576895.1). Lineage (NCBI taxonomy): Eukaryota > Metazoa > Arthropoda > Insecta > Trichoptera > Leptoceridae > Ceraclea > Ceraclea dissimilis. The sequence continues at coordinate 14,587,815 of OY756364.1, forward strand.
ACATAAACCACAGATTAAAAGCTTTAGGGCTTACAAAAAAAGCAATATTAACAACATAATATTCTATCCGTATGTATGAAAAAAAAAATGATTCGCAAGATACAAAATATCTAAAATAATCTACTAATTTTAAATGTGTGGGTGCTACTGATATAAAAATTGAGCTATTATTTTGTATATGCGAAATACATTTTTCCGTTTTATTACGAGAATGCAATATATTTCCGATAGATAATAAAAAAATTGAATGGATTTTCTTATATTACATATTAGCAAACAAAGCAATATAAAATGTGACGATGTTTTTTTTTAGAAAAGCAATAACATTTCTAAATTGCAAGAAATAATACGAAGCTGAGAAAACAGAATAGGGAGGGAAGTGTATGTTATTGCAGGTAGAACTAACAAATACCTTGAGATGGAAATTGAAAGAAAAAACAAGGGAATGTTGTTAACGAGGTGAATAGAATTTATACCACGTGGAAAACTTATAACAACGTTACGGTAAAATGAGTGTTATTTTTAAGGCAGGGTTTTTTGTATACGGCGGCCGAACTGTATAATGGCCTGCCGACTGAAATAAAAGAAGTCAAGTGTCCAAAAAACTTTGCCAAGAAAGTGAAAAAAATAATTTTTGAAAGACGTAGCGATGAAGTGTAGTTGGCTGTTTGTTTCTTCTTCTTCTTTACTTATTACGGCTTTGCACCCGATTTACGGGTGATACTGCCGACGAAAGCAAAGATATGCACTAATTATTATCAATCAACATACAAAAAACAAACACAGAAAAAAAAATGAAATAAAAAACAACACTGTGCCTACAGCGAAAGTAAATCGATTATAAATAAAAAAATATATAATGGTTTCAAAAACCAGTGGGTCTTATATGATAGATAAACATAAACAGGTATACACAAAACATTCAATAGGTATACAATAATATTAATTCAAAACAAACTCGATATTTGCAACAATGCCGTTGCCATACAGCAGTACAGTACATATACTTACCTGCTATATATTATATACACAATTACAACCGATGCATATTCTATCATCACTTAGTATGCGGCGTTCAATAATAATAGAAACAAACTTACCTATAGGCATATATAATACAACAGTCAGTATAATAGAACAAAAGAATTTCTGAGAATTTGACTGAAATAAAATCGTAAACAAGGGGGCATTCAATATAATACAACATTATTAAATATTATCTACATATTAATTTTGTCTTTTTTAACATTAATTAAAATACATGCGGATTAAAGTAGATATGATTTTCACATTTATGATAATTATAAACAACAGGTAAGTTAAAAAAAAAATTAGATTTTTTTGTCATATTTTATAAGGTGATAAATTATGCATTTGTTAATATCGAAATTGGATAAAGATAGTAAGTAAGCTATATGGGTAGGAAGAGAGATACCGAGGGTCAAAATATCACTGATGAATTCGTCATTGGGCATAAGTGGACAATTGAAAAATATATGATCGATGGTCTCCTCCTGGTCTCCACATGCACACAAAGGGGATTGCACTACGCCTATTCTAGCCAAGTGGGACGCCACTACGCAATGTCCAATTCTTAACCTACATAGTAAGGAAACTTTCAGTTTCGACAGTTTCAGACGGGTGAACCACGGGGCGGAAGGGACTGAGCTTTGAATAGATTTATAATGCGATCCAGTCGAACAATTTCTGTAGCTTTCGTTCCATTCCGTCAATATTGCAGATTTTATCTTTATTTGAATGTCTCCCAAAGGTAAAGCAAAACATGATGGAAGAACTCCACAAGAGCAAGCCTCCTTAGCCAATAAATCAACCCTCTCATTGCCGTATATACCCACATGGGAAGGGATCCATGTCAACGAAACCTCTAATTTATTCGAAAGAGCCATATGGAAAAAATTCTTGATATCACATATCAAATGGTCATTAGCTGACGACTTGGGAACAGATGTTAGCTTACTGACGATACTTCTCGAGTCAGAGAAGATAATCACAGGGGAGATGGAATTAGTGACAACATATAATAATGCTTCACGAAGTGCCACACATTCAGCAGTGAATACGGAAGAGCAGGGGTGTAGTTGAAATTTTCCTTCTACGTTAATTGACGGAATATAGAAGGCTGCACCAGTTTCGCCGCTTGCCATTTTAGAACCGTCGGTAAAGATATGAACGGAAGAAGGCCAACGCTCATTTACTTTTTGTAAAAATAGTTGGTTTACGGAAGAAGGTGGACGGTTTAAGACAGAAGCTTTATCGATGCCCATTGACATAGAGACGTTTGGATTGTATATCACAGAAGCGTACGGAATAAAGAAAATTGGTAGAAGAGGGAAAAGTGAATCTGAGAAATTGTGGGACAGATAGTCCCAGCCAGAAACCAATAGGGGATAAATTTTGGTACGCCAGGAGCGATGTGTTAGGCAAATATCCCTCAAAGAAGATAACTGGTTAAAAATGGGGTGGGAACTTTGGGAGAATCTCCTTGCAAGAAATTTGGAAGCTAAATATTTCCGTCTCAGAAAAAGGGGCATCTCTACGCACTCTGCCTGAAGCGCATTTATCGGGGATGATCTCATAGCACCGACTATGAGCCTCAAACACTGGTTTTGGATTCTTTCCAGCTTGGAACTTAGATACTTAGGCAATGGTTCCAACAAGAAGCATCCGTAATCAATAACGCTACGAATTAGGGCCGCATATAAGGATCTCATGGTACTGGGATGTGATCCCCACCAGACGTGTGATACAGCCCTCAGGATGTTCAGATTTTTTTCGCATTTAGTTTTGATTGCTTCGACATGTAAGTTCCAAGAGAGTTTTCTATGAATCTTCATCCCTAGAAACAGTACAGAGTCCTTCACTGGGACGCACGCATTTTCCAATCTTACTTCTATATTAGGGATCCTATGTTTGTTCGAAAAGCACATTATTTGACTCTTGGAAGGTGAGAGAGACAACCCATGAGAGCTACACCAGTTGCTGATTTGTGTCAGTGATTTCTGTATTATAGTAGCGGCTATCGAGCCTGATTTATGGGAGCAATAAAGTACAAAATCATCCGCATATTGTAACAAAGTGCATTGGGAGTCTAGACGCGAATGCAAATCCAGGGTGTAGATGTTAAAAAGGAGAGGGCTCAGGACAGAGCCCTGTGGGAGACCTTTGTAAACACACCTCGATATATCGCCGACGGGAGTCTGTATCAATAGTCGTCTTTCACACATTATATTGAATACCAAGCAGCAGAGCCCATCCGGGATACCCAAAGCTAACATTTTATCGTACAGTAAAGAAAGCAACACATTGTCATATGCACTGCTGATATCCAAGAAAGCAGCCACCGTCTCCATCTTTTTAGATCTAGCGAGTTGTGCATCCGTCAGCAACATTGCCAGGTTATCTATACAGCTCTTACCTTTTCGGAATCCGAACTGGCACTCGGGCAAAAGACCACCATTTTCCAAGTACCACTCTATTCTGCATTTAATCATGAGTTCTAAGATTTTTAAAGAGCAGCAGGATAAAGCAATCGGCCTATAGGAAGACCCGAGAGATATGTCTTTACCAGATTTATGGATTGGGATTATATATTGAAGTTTCCAAATGTCTGGGACCCCACCAGTTTCCAATATTAGGTTGTATAACTTTAAAAAGATAAGTAGGAATTTCTCTGGAAAGTTGCGAAAAAAAGCATATGGGATTTGATCATGGCCTGGAGAGGAGTCACCTACAGAATTTATTGCAGACGAGAATTCTTCATATGAAAAGTTAGCAGACAAGAAGCAATCGTCTTGTCGGGGGTGAGAGGGCGATCTTTGTAACTCAGAGATAAAAGGAGCGTGAGGAGGGGCCAATTTATCAACGAAGTCTTCGACCCAGGCAACGCATTTGGCATTGTTCAATCTTGGGGAATAAGCCCCCCTAAACTTATGTATAGAATTCCATACCTCGCCACTGGGTGTATCGGGTGAGAGACTTGAACAAAAGTTACTCCACCCCTGTCTTTTTTTTTTCCTTAGAAGTTTCTTTGTTTGAGCCTGTATTTTACGGACCTCCAAGAAATTTTCTTGGGACATATTTCTTTTGTATATTCTGAGTGCCTGACGCCTCTTTTTGACCATCGTTTGACATTCATCATCCCACCAGGGAGGAGAGTACCTAAACTGCTTATTTATGTTTGGCTTGGGGATTGACTTTTTCGCCGCTTTATTAATGATGTCATACAATTTTTCCACAAATGAATTAGTTTCGTGGTACGTTTCATTTTGCTGGAGAGACATTGAATGACTTTCTATAGCTTGTTCGAATAATCTCCAGTTGGCATGTTTAATTAAAAATCTCTCCCTTCCACTTGCGTCACAGGTGAGTGTTGATTTATTTTTTAAAGAAACAAGAATAGGAAAGTGATCACTTGAGAATGTATCATCCAAGCGATACCACGAGGCTAGTGGAGCAATGTCTGGGGTACATATTGTCAAATCCACAGCATTTTGATTTTGGTTGGGGCGAGCAATGCGTGTTGGTTGGCCGGAGTTGAGAATACACAAATGTTGGTTATCGACCAGTTCAAGGATAGCCCTACCCGAGGAGTTTGTGAGGGCGCAACCCCAACTAGGTGAGTGTGCATTAAAATCCCCTAATATTATAAACGATTTAGACAGTTTAGATATGACATCATTCCAATATCTCAAGTTTGAAACGGTCCTAGGAGTAGAAGCATAAATTGATATGACCGACATACCCAGTATTTCTGCGCCCACAATTTGCATTGTATCGTCTCCCGATAGAGGTATAACGTTAAAAGGAAGAGTATTTTTAATCAAAAGGGCCGCACCACCCCAGCCATCATAACGGTCGTCTCTGATACAGGAATAGCCCGGGAATGAAGTAAACGAATTATAGGAGTACCAAGTTTCTGATAAAGCAGCTATGTCAATCTTTTGGGTTCTCAGTAAATAGACAATATCATCTCTATTGCATACTGCAGACCTGGCATTCCATTGTAGAAACGTCAGGTCAACGGCGCCAATCAAGTTTTTATTCGTTCCTGCCATTGATATCGGAATAGTGTGGTTCAGAGAGAACGCTTAATAGTTGAGCAACGATGGATCGAGGGACATTGTTACCGGATATTAATTGTAATAAAAGAAGGGATATCTTCTCAATTAGGGGTCGAAGGGGATTTTCGTGATCAATTGAAGTATTAGGGTCCCTCTCATTCGGGTCAGAAGGTTCCCTATTTAAAAACGCAACTCCATTAGGGGAATAAGAAGCTTGAGCATTATGAAACATCAAACAATCTTCATATTCCTTCTTGTCATGAGTAGGACGAGTAACGTGGGAATAGGAATTTCGAGGAGGAGAGAAGACAGTTTTTCTGAATGACGTAGATGGACAAGGAGGTGAAAGGACCTTCTCTGAATATGACACGGAGGATTTTTGTGGATGAGCTAGAAGAGCTTCCCTATACGAGATATTTTTATCTGCCATGGTACGTTTAACGTCTCGCTGTCTCTGAAGTTCCGGGCAAGATAGATCAGAGGCTGCATGAAGCCCCTTACAATTAACGCATCTCAACGCTGTGGCCTGACAATCAGCTCCAAAGTGGGCATCACCGCATTTATAGCATCTTGCTGGAGAGTTGCATTGCGTCCTGGTGTGCCCGTAGCGACTACAGTTGAAACAAAGAACTGTGGGAAACACATATTGTTCAACGCGAAAGGCATTGTGGAACAAGTACACATATTCTGGAAGAGCCTGTCCCTGAATGGTTAGGACAACCGTTTGGGAAGGTTTCCAAACGGAGCCTTCTGGGGAATTAACCTTTCTATTTAAGCGTCGTGCTTTTATGATCTTACCGTATTCCTCTGGGATTTCCGCATATTCGAGGATTTCTTCAGGGGAAATATCTAGGGTTACGCCTCTAATCACTCCCTGTTTCACAACCCTGTAAGATGGGATGAAAGCTTTCAACGAGTTCTGCTCCACAAAATTGCTAGAGATGAATGAATTCGCCAACTCAGGAGTTCTGAAAGAAATAGAAATTCGGTACTTACCCTCAGCCTTAATGCCACCAGATACTATACCTGAAATTTTCGAACTATGAAGTTTTTTGCCAAAATCCAGAGGGTGAATAGCCTTGCTGTCCTGGTATTGCAAAATAACTGTAAAGGGGCCAAGAGAATTTTGTTTATAAAGGAGAGGAGTGGGAGAGATTGATGAATTCTGAGGAAAGGACGGGATTTTGCTAGGTTTGTCAGGAGTTGTATCTGGAGAGCGAGGGCGCTTCCGAGCATCCGGAGGATCTGGGGGTACCTCCATGATCTCCATCATGGAGGCACCAAAGGTACTTTGGATTTTATTAATAACGATAAATAGTTATTTTTATAATTTATGAAAAAAAAAAGAAAAAAAATAGTTGATTGATCCACCCCGAATATTATGTTCTTCAATTTAGAAATACGAAACAGAAAAATAAAGAATTAAACATTTATTATTATCACCGGAAAAGAAAAAAAAAACACTCGAAGTGAATATTGTAACGTTAGGCACGACCGATCGCTGGAACGCCGTAAACCGAACTCCTCTGGCTGTTTGTTTTGTTAATGTTGAAAAAATGATATCCCCTCATACCAGCAATTTCTTTTGCTGACTGGGGATATTTTATTCTCGAATTGTGTTATTTGCATTAATTATTTGCATATCGTTTTTTTTTTTTTTTTTTTTTTAATATCTACCATGCGTGTTATTAGTTTTTGAAATTGAATATATGTACCTAGTATTTTGTTAAAATACCTAGGCACAATATAATTTGCTCCATGTAAAATTGTACATAAGATTTTACGATACCATCACAGGCAAAGGCACAGACAACAAATGTTTGAAAAAAGATTAGAAAAATGTGAGAGAGGCCTGTTTTCAGAAGGAAAGAAATGTCTAAAGAAAATGTGAATGAAAATGTCTGTAAAAGTCATTCGAAATATAGAGCAAAACGAAAAAAATTTTTTTAGACATAAAGTCACTCGACAGCTAGCAGGTTCATTGCCATGAATAAAAAGAAGAACATTAAGAAATCTGTGATCTTACAAAATTGTAATATACTCGTATTAACAAAAAAATGATACGCTTACTTATATAAAATATATTATGAGTATCATCAATGTCAAATCCTTATTTTTTATTGTATAACGTTTTATTTTATAATGTTTGTGTTATAGGCCAGTCTAAAAACATCAAAAAAGGGGGTATAGCGTGAATAATTCTCGGAAAGCTGGAAATTGTTTTAATCTCTTCATTAACATGCAAAGAAGGTTTCTTGAAGTTTGCACCAAATTTGCGCTTGTGCTAAGTACAGGGTGACCCAAAAACCGAAATATTTTTGTACTTTTTTCAGTTTTTCACTAATAACTTCTAAACGATACTTTCTAGGTAAATGAAAGTACGTGATATTCTGCGTCGTTTGAGTATTAATACTCTTTTGTACATCAAAAAATAATTATGATACAGACACTGCCAATTACATATTAATTTTCTCAACTAATTAAAATATTCGTATTTTTCACTTTTGTTGTTGAATAACTCCTCAATTCAGGTATTTACGGCAATATTTCACTAAACATATTTAATGGTGGGTTAATTTTCTCTAACTTGAGATTAAAACTTTATACCTACAGCGCATAGTTTAGGATGCACAGGTGTTTAAAGAGAGACGAGTGAAATAAAGAAATTTATTTAATGATAGATTTAGATATGTAAAAGCTAAGATAATTTAAATTTTACTATTCCATTTTCTTAACGTATAGTTTTGTCAATTAAAATATAAATTTTAAATACTGATACGCCACTGCATAACATTTTATATCAAAAAGAGTATTTTTTTACCTTTATTGGTTTTATTAATATATCTCCTAAACGAGTAGTGTTAGGAAAAAAATGTTTATCTCAAAATGTATCTACAATAATTTATCTACATTATAAATGCAAAATAATTTCTTTAACTTAAATACTAAGTGAGGTAGAATTGATTAAAAATGGTATATAAAAAATAAGTTCACACATGTCGCCACTTTTTGTCAAATAACTCCCTGACCAAGCGGTGTAGCACAAATTCGTAAGATTAAATTTAAAGCTAAATAAATTATCTATAAAATAAGTATAATAAAGTGTATTTGGGAGTTATAATAAAAAAGTAAATGTAAAATCAAATACATATGTACAGTACTCATATTGTTTTATTGAAGAAACATTTCGCATACATAAAACCAAACAATCACTACAAACAAATGGAAGAAAATATGAATGTAATAATATAAGGAAAGTCAACTGGGACCCATAAAGCAATTTACACAAAATAAACGCAATCATGCCTTTACTATAAGAAGAGAAAATTAACCCACCATTAAATATGTTTAGTAAAATATTGCCGTAAATATCTGAATTGAGGAGTTATTCAACAACAAAAGTGAAAAATACGAATATTTTAATTAGTTGAGAAAATTAATATGTAATTGGCAGTGTCTGTATCATAATTATTTTTTGATCTACAAAAGAGTATTTATACTCAAACGACGCAGAATATTACGTACTTTCATTTATAAAAAAACAATATTTTCCTAGAAAGTATCGTTTAGAAGTTATTAGTGAAAAACTGAAAAAAGTACAAAAATATTTCGGTTTTTGGGTCACCCTGTACTTAGCACAAGCGCAAATTTGGTGCAAACTTCAAGAAACCTTCTTTGCATGTTAACAAAGAGATTAAAACAGTTTCTAGCTTTCCGAGAATTATTTACGCTATAAATCTAGTTTTCCTGGGCTATTATAGTTCCTAGAAATTTCGGGAATTTCCTAAATTTAATAAATTTTAATTTACCTAGTTGTACCATTTTTTTTCGTATTAGAAAATGGATTAGCCTAGTGCAAGGTATACAGGAAAGTATTTGGGTTTGTGAATGCAAGCCCAGATCCTTTTTAAAAAAATATTCAAATGTAAATAAAATCATATTATAAACTTTCATATTGTTTTAGAAGCAAGTTGACCAAATTAATGAAATCCGTCCAATCATGATTTTTACCTTATAAAATAAACTACGCTGTGTACAGTTATGTAATTTCATCTGGTACTATAATATTATTAAAAAAACAGTATAAAATATTATTTAGAGAAAATAAATCCACGTTTTCAAGTGTTTACATTTTATTAACAATACAACGAACAAACTGAACAAAAACATCAACTTGGAAAACAATGGCCTATTCACAAAATTGCGATACAAAAACAAGCATACATTTTATATTGTTATACGTAGGCGTAGGTATAGTATTGTTAACCTATAACCAACGTAAACTCGGTCAACTACACTGTTATTTTTTATTTTGTCTACGTTTGTGCAGAAAAAAATAATGATTAGGTACTCTCCTACCAGTCCAATGCAGGCCTCTTGCAAATGGTTCTATTCTTTCTTGTCTTTCACCCTTCTTTGTTGCATCATCAGTTTACATAATGTCTTCCACGCTCTGGAACGTAAATATGATTGCCTTCGTATAGACCGAGTTAAATGGTCACTCATTCTAGTGGTTTTTATTTTATAGTACCAAATCACTCTCCCTATTTTACTCGCACTATATAAAAACTTCATTGTCATAGCCTAGTGTTGAGGACGAGAATCCCCGAACCTTAGACGCGTGTAATAAAAGTCATTACCTGGATCTTGGAACTATATACCCACCAGTATTTCATTTTCACATTTAAAACGGACTTTCACTAAGAACCGTCGGTCGAAAATCTTAAGATCTGTAGAAATGTCTAGAAATGTAAAATCAAATACATATGCACAGTACTCATATTGTTTTATTGAAGAAACATTTCGCATACATAAAACCAAACAATCACTACAAACAAATGGAAGAAAATATGAATGTAATAATATAAGGAAAGTCAACTGGGACCCATAAAGCAATTTACACAAAATAAACGCAATCATGCCTTTACTATAAGAATGTCGACCGTCGTTATATCCACTATACACGACAATATTATATACTATACACATACACTAAGGTTCTGGAACAATAATATGGGTAGCTATTCCAGATATAAAACTCCTAGCCCAGTAGTAGTAGTCGTATGTAGTATGTATCTACTGGCAGTTGACCATACATTATATTATAGCCCACTCCTTTCTTAAAGGACCTTCAGTAACACCCTTGTAAGAAAGTGGTAAAACAATCATTTGTTATAAAAAAGTTAGTTGAAAGAAAAGGGTTGATCCAGGGTTTTGTGAATGAGAAAAGTAAACAAGATTTTTGTATTTCGTGCTTATAAAAGATCCAATTATTCAAAATATATTTAGTACCGTTTAGACACAGTGGATTCAAAATCAAAGGTGCTCTTATCTTCTCTCTCTAATTACCTGTATCTCTATACCTTTTGCTCAGTTTTGTTATTTGTAATTTTGATAAGTTAAACTGTTGTCACGTAATATAATATATCTACGTGCATGCTGTGGACGCTCGTAATTGGGGGGTTGACCGGAAATTTGTGTTTGATGTTTTTAATTTATGTATATCTTTCAATCTTCTGTGAGTGTCTCAATAAATAAATAAATAGTGTGTCAACAAGGGTGGAAAAAAAAAAAAAAAGAAGTTGGTCATCCGCCTTTCAGGAGCAAGGCACCGATACAAACAGATACCAAATCTAACAACAGGACGATACCATTAAAATAATCCACAATGCTCTTCCAAGATTTACAAATGCGTCTTGCCTGGGGTATAGGTACAAATTTAAAACTTAGAAGACAGCAAAATATTTTTGTCCCAATTTTCTGTATTTTATCAAATTCTGATCGACTGTCGACGAGCAATTTTGTTTTATGTTACTACTCTATATATAATAGGCATGTGATAAATTTTGTTGTCTTTCATGAAATACCTCAAAAGCGCCTATTCTCCTTGTTGGGGTATTCTTCAACAATGTATTATTCCTACATTAATATTTATCACAGTGTTGACAACCTTGAAATAATAATATGTTTCTGAAGGGTTGGAAAAGTTCCGAATCTAAAGCATTGTGTTTGGTGTGAGAGAATAGTCTCCTTTTGTAACGTAAAGTTGGCAACATTGCCTCAATGAGGAGAGACTATACTTAATCCACGATGGATTTTCCAGCAAGTCAACAAAATTAAACTTGGTCTTTTTGTGAGCTGCATTCGACCATCGACTAGTTTAGTTGGTTCATGGTTGTTAGACAGACCTAATAGATGAAATAATATCACACGTAGTAATAATTCTGAAAAAAAAACAATACTAAATAAATACATATACGTTAGTAACCTGGAAAGAGATTAATAAAATTGTTTTCAGTAGGTTTTTGGTGTACTTACTCGTACTACATACTTACCTTCTTCCATATTTTCATTTTTTATATTAATTTTTATATAGGTAAGTACCTAGATTTCTACGGATAACGTTAATGTAAACAAAATAGGTAATCATTGATATTTTAATAAGATTTTTTTTAGCTTATTATAACTTTGATGTTCACGTGATAGATAATGGAGGCAAAGGAGTGGAAAGATAAATGAAACTCGTGAGTCTTCTTAGGTGAAAAGTTCTTCAGACCTAGTTAATTAAAAAATATTTTACTACTATTACTACTATACCCTCACGCCACCTCCCTTGCCGGGCAGGTAGAGAGAACGGATCGCCAGACTTTCCTATCCTCACACACACTTCGGGCTTCCGTCACATTCATGCAATTTCTCATGCACATTCTACGATTACTTTTACTCAAAACGCGTCCGTCCTTGAGGATCTGGTTAACATGGTCCAGCCATGTGGTTATTGGTTTAGTACTTACTAATAATGATTACCGTAGAAATAATGTGGGAATATTCTCTGTGTATACATATCGCACACTCCTTGCAATTTGGTAGAAATATGAGATTTTACTATACTTAAAATAAACATAAAATATTATTACCATCGGAGACAAAGATTTACGATCAGTACGGAATGAAATAGCATTTTATGGCATTGATGGAGTGATTTTAATCCAGTGAGAGAAGGGTACAGTAACTGAACGCAGAGGAACAAACAAACAAAATCCTTTTCATTTGATAAAGACGTCGCTTCTCTACAACAATACTACGACATACAATACAATATCATGTCGTCTAATATAAAACATATGTACTAACACCTACACAATATTTGCTACATAAATGATAGATATAAAATGAACCATACGTTATTCTTACTCCTGTTTATATCTTACTAGCTGAGTTACCCATGCTTTGCAATGGCAAATTTGACAAAACAACCCGGCATACTTTATAGTTTATAGGCTTGAGTTGGACAAAATATGAATTAAAATTTGAATTTCTTTTCCTATGCTTCTTCATACGATACTACACTCAACCCCACATAACCCTTGGATCCCCTCATCATCATGGCATCTCCTAGAAAAAGTTTCACCAAAAACCGGTGACGTTAGAACACAGCCTATATTATCCCAAATGTTATTTTAAATTTTCGCAGCAATCAATCATAAAATGCGGGAATTATGTGAACACTTACAAAAATCAGACTTTACTTTATATATAGAGATTATCTTACTAGCTGAGTTACCCGTGCTTCGCAACAGCAAATTTGGTTGGTGAAGTATTTAACAATTGCAATGTTTAATTAACTTTAACATCTACGGAGGTACATTTAAAACCCTCTCACTACCAATGTTCTTCCTGGAGGACACGAAGATTAAATAAATAAAAACCATTTGAATCAAATTCTCATACTTAATCCACGGTAAACTTATTATAGAATTTTTATTGTTTATGACGAAATATGTTTTACCAGTAAATAACTACCAGTGACCTCCGTGGAGGCTAGGGGCTAAACGGAAAAACGGAAAAAAAATGTTTGTTCTAAATTCATATAAAAATATACGGACATTAAATCCATAGTCAAAAAAATCTATAACCCTTCTATTATTTTCTGGTAGAGAGAGGGTGAACTTATAGCCAAGACTGTAAATTTCAGATTCTTGCATAATTTATTCATAAAGAAGGATTAAGTTTAATACTGAAACATAATAAACTAATATGTCTGTTTGTTTGACCACATTTTTTTACAACTAGCAGCTGTAAACACTCCTATATATAAGTTTGTCAGGTATTATGATTGAAACTATGGCGGATATTTTTGTTTCAGTAAATGTCAAGTTTGAAATTAGAACATTACTCTGTTTCAAATAATTTTTACTCTGTGTTAGAAATAAGTTGTCCAATGGATACTTGATTCTTAGTAGTAATTCTATGGAAAAATTTCGTATCCACGGAAACCCATGAGACAAATAATGTGAAACGGAGAGTACGTGGTACTAATAAATAAATTTACTGACTAAAATATTTATGTAGGATTATCTCTAATAATAAACGAAAGTGCCTGACTGAATGAATGACTGAATGACTGACTGAATGACTGACTGACATACTCACTCATCAACGCAGAGCCGAATTGGCTAATCCTAGAGAAGTGAAATTTTGAAGGCAGATAGGTTTTAATACAAAAGCTTCCACTAAGAAGCGATTTTTGGAAATTCCGCCCCTAAGGGGGTGAAAAATAGGGTTGAAAGTTTTTCAGAGTATGCGAATATCTCGGAAACCAGACATTGTACGAAGTTGAAATTTGGCACATAGATTCTACTATTAAAATTAGTAATAGGCTGTTTCACCGTTTTTTTTTAATTTTTATTTAAAGGGATGAAAAAGGACATAAAGAAAAGGGGTGATTTTTAAATGCCTCTTAATACGGTAAAAAATAATTTTATAGGAATTTCCAAAAAATGGATTCCTAAGAAAGGGTCAAAATATGATATTCTGTCCAGAAAAAGAGTCAATCCTTAAGGGTTAGGGCGTGGGATTAAATTTGCTTTGATAGTAACGTATCTCGGTAAACACTGAAGCTACAAAGCTGTAGTTAAACAGTTGCATACTTCTTTTAAAATGAAAAAAATTCGTCTTACATTGTTTAATCAAAAATTGAGGATAAGGGCATGAAAAGGGTACTTTTATAGTTGTCAGTTGATATAAGTACTCCCCTGTATACGTGAATATATACACGTTTTTATAGGTGGTGAAATAAGTGTATTGTTATGCGCTCAGTGAAGCATGGACTCTGAGTAAAAAAATATTTGCAATTTCGTTAATTGTATTTTTTTCATAAGCCGTACTAACTGTATTGCCCAGCATTGCCCGTCTAGCCAAGTTCTACTTGTGAAGCTCTTTTATAAGACACCAAACAATGTGGTATGTGGTGACTGGATTCTCTCGATCACTCTGTGTCTCCCGATGGTCTGAGGACGCATAAAAATGACTTTCTGAAGATTTGAATTTCTTTTCTAACGCCCTTTCATACCATACCACACATGCTCCACACAACCCTTGAATCCCCTCATCAAAAAAATTTCACAGAAGGTTCTCAATTTCCAGAAGTTTCTACCACACAGTATTGGTTTCCATATAGCAAGGCATTTGCGAATATTTAACGCAAATATTAAGTAGTAGTTGTTATTTTGCTGGACTGACTATACTATATTTTACCGTACTACACACGTCTATACTTATGTACACAGGTGGGCACACAGTCATCAGTCTGTTTTTACATACATAATATATTGCATAGTGTGTTTTATCGATTGTGAAATACATATTATTAACCCCGCCCGTTGGAACACCAACGGCGCGAAATTTAAATTGCAAAATATAAACTTTTAAGTAAAATAATATTCGTAATTTTGTTAATTTGTTAATTTCAGAAAAAAATGTAGGTATATAAATTTTGATGATACGTATTAATTAATTCAGACAATTTAGATGACAGATTGTGATGATTCCCAATAATAAATATTTTAGTTCGTACCTATGGTATATACCTAACATTTTTCACCTTCTCCTTTATAGACACCTAAACCGTTCATCCGATTGAGATGAAACTTTGGAAAATTATTGTGCTTGCCCCAGGGAATGTTCTTAGTGTGGTAGGGGGTACGAGGAGGGGGACACTAAGGGGGCACGAAGGGGGGGGGGATCCACACAATTTTTCCGTAGCGAAGCACGGGTAATACAGCTAGTTATATATTAAAGTTGAAAAATTCTATTTTTGTTTCATTATTCCGTCGTTGCTTGCTGCTTCTTTTTGACATTTTAATGATTAAAGTTATTAGATTTTGGTCACTATTTCTCAAGTATTATGTGATTGTACACTATTGTTACCTAGCTACTGAAACAGAGAATGATTAAACATATAGGTACTTCAAGGTTCGTAGAAATCAGGATCCTATAAACACAGAGGAAGACCGGTAGGAGTGTCGAAACGTCGATATAGTTTATCTACACACCAGGCGCGAAGCTACCTACTAAGAACACGATTCTCATCGAGTTACCTTTTGGGAAAATGATAGGTATAATAGTGTATAATCTGGCGTAATCCCATAAGAAATGTTAGCCCGGCTTCCCTTCCGCAGAAATCTACCCTTCGCCACTGCTACACACGGTTCACACGAAAATCAAGAAACAATGTCAATCGCACACCGTGAAAACCTTCAACATTTACTAGGATCCTTTAAAGACTGAAAAATAATAAAATTAATTTTAAAGTACATTCAAGACAAAATATTACATAACTAATTACATAAAATCTAACCAGAACAGATATAATCCATTGATACTTGTATGTGTGTATTGAGGGCATTATTTTGTATGTAGGATACAGTGCTGGTTATAGCAAAAAGGTTGTGTAGGTTTTCTAGATGCAATACAAAATGGCTAATGCAAGTGTTTGGCTATTTTGCGATTCCCTGCACGCGTCTTCTTGTCGTATATCCGGCCTGATTTACTCATATCCGTTTAGAAAATTTCATATCGTCGAGACAGCTTATTGTAAACAGAGTGAAGGGCGGTTTTAAGAAGAATTGAAAATGATATTTCTTTTTAAAGATTTAGCACCACTTTTTTCACATACATACAGTGGCGTTGGAGGTCATCTGTAGTCGGGTAAGCTGATGAGTGATCAATAGGAAGTACTAGTGGGTACCTGTGTAATCTTTGCGAAATATGGTTTCCCACTATGTACTCTACATTACAGTACCTACACTAATGTACCTACTCTTCATACCTAGATACTATTATTCAATAACAACTGAATTATTTTTAAATTAAGACCTTGGTACCAAGAATGACGTCACAGTCATTTCCCACTGCATTAAGGTTCAAAATCGCGTGAACAATCGTATGATTAAATGGTAAAAATAGCGTTTTTACCATTTTTTAGGCTTAATTTTGCCTCTATCAAAAAACTTTTACGGTTATTTCCTAGATTTTAATGCATATTATCAACACAAAAAAAATTACTCCGCGACTTTCGGGAAACGAGTTTCCGTCTTTCGGAAAAAAGATCAGAGGTGTTTTTCAAATTATTTTTTGAGAAATCTATACAACATATAAGAAATCTTTTACGGTTATTCCCTAGATAAATGTTCAATGCATCTACCCTATTTTGTTCCAACGCATATTTAGTAACAGTTGTCGAGATTTTTTGAGAGAAATTTTAGAAATGTCGGTATGCATACTATTAATTAGTCAGTGCATTGTATTGCAATAATTTGTTGTTTTCTACAAACGCCGTTGAGTGGGGAGCGAAAGACAAGGACGGGGTAATACACTATTTCATTCACTCTTCAACATCACGAGCGGCTGTGTGTGTTGGTAATCACTAACAAATTCGCACTTCACACCAATACCATTAAAGAATCTCTACGAATGTTGATACTTTTTTTCTCCAGGCAGAATATGACATATACACACCTACCTAGATCTAAGCTAGGATATGAATAGCTAATATTACTATCTAAACCTGTGCGTTAGAGCGAGAGGCGTAGAACATTTGGAGAAATGGCAATAGTTTTTTATTATTCTTCCAGTAATACGTCGCTGCGATCCACGCGACGTAATGAGTAGAGAAATTATTATTATAATAGCATTGTCCACATCGCGCGCGCGAAGTTTAAATTTCTTTCCTCTATTGAATAATATGTGATTATCTCCGCTATGAAAAGCAATATTGTTAGAACATATTTTTTGTTGTTTGTTGTATTTCTCATGGGCAAGCCGGGCTTATGTACATGTACTACATAATCGCCACTGCATACATATAGACATATTTACTTTAAATGTGAATATGTAGGGACTTATGTATATTTGAAATAATAGGTTGACACAAATTCATTGCCACATTCATAAATCTATTTATTTATAGTTTTGACGGCCACTAGGCCTTTGGAAAGTTACAATACAAAAAGTTAAAAATATCAATATGTACAATAAAGATACACAGTAACAACAGACAAAACAAAAAAGTCACAATTAAGACAGTATGTATACACACAGTATGGACAAAAAACAGTAAAATAAAAATCGCAAAACAATACAGACTTAAAACAGAAAACACAATAGTACATTAAACTCCGGGAGCCAACCCACTGCGAAAGTGCAAAGTGATTGAAGTACTTAGGTGTCCATTATCTTATTGATATATTTTTTTTAAGATTTTATAAATCTAATATTTTACCTGTTCAGTGTTCATGGCAGTTTTGTTATCTGTGTAGATACGTGCCCCGTAAACACATATTAGATACTCAGACCCACTGCTGAATAAGTCTAACTGCACTGTAAATAGTTGTAATATTGAACGGTTTTTGATCATTAAATCGTCGTAATAAGAGTGATTCTTTTATACTGAAAATCCACTTCCTGCATCACATCCGTACTTCTGTTTTTTCTATAAAAATGTCGATAATACCCGCTGGCTTATTTTAATCATTGAAGTACGTTGATGGTAGATACTCCTGCATATAATTTTTCTTTCTCATCAGTACACATATTGCTTCGAAGCGCTTCAGGCATTTATTTTCTAATACATTCATGCTTTCTGAATATCAATGCGTTATTTACATCCTTTCCTAGATAGGTTGATAGTATGTATCCTGCAACAGTAACAGCTTCTGAATGCATAATATCTTAATTAATATTCTCAAGAGAAAATTTATAATCGTATATTTGAGGTTTTGTTGCAAATATCTGTTAGCCGAAAGATTTTCCGACGCAATAACTATATTTCATAAGTGTTTTTTTTTTACCAAAATATGTTATAGTAACTACCTATTGTTAGGCAGAATATATCGCAAAGCTGAGAATCCTTAATTTCCCTTTTTTTGGGGCGTATTCGTCATTGCTGAGGGTCCCGATCCCCAAACACCCGTTGCTGGACAATCGGTCGCCACGCGGTTCTGTCCCCCGCAAGGTGCATGGCCCTGTAGATGGAAGGGGCCACAGTTTGCACCACCTGATCGTTCCATCTCATAGGTGAGCGTCCTCTTGGTCTTCGTCCCGGTGTTTTTTCTATTAGGATTAATTTCTCGAGACTTTCTTGCCCTCTTTGAGCTATATAGCTAATATGACCAAAAAACTGGATTCTTAACATATGTAGTACTTAAATAATCATCTTTGATTTTAGTATATATTAAATCAGAGTAGATTCATAATAGTAGTCTAAAGTTTTATCCTTGTCCTGCGATTTAGGTAGTATTTAAAATCCATGGAACGAAAGTGTTATCTGAAGGTGATGACAATAGTAAATGTATAAATTGTAGGTAAGTACATTTTTTACGTAAAAATTAAATTGAGAAATATAGATTTTATCGGGTGAACTAAAGAGGGAGCTAGTTGTAGGTAATATATATTCGCAATGGCTGTGGGACACTGTGGGTAAGTACTGAGTAAAATTAATTCACAATGAAATATTCTATTAGCTAAACCGTTGGCTGCTTCCAACTTAGAGACAGTTGACCGGAAATACAATTAAAAACGTTACAATTTGAAATGTTCTCAAACTGTAAAGTTAAATGTTTCATTACATTAATCCAGATTTCTGTAGGAGAAATCACATAGACGTTTAAGAGTATGCATACCGACATTACAAAAAATTCTAAAAACGGGAGACCTTATATCTCGACAACCGTTACTAAATATGCTTTGAAACAAAATAGGGTAGATGCATTGAACCTTTATCTAGGGAATAACCGTAAAAGATTTTTTATATCTTGTATAATAATGATGTTGTAAAAGCCAAAAAAGTTATATCCTAACAGCGCTTTTCAAACACATCCATCCTACATACATAGTAGTATGAATATAGTAACATTTCACAGGTAGTTTAATAGTGTCAAATACACGTGGTAAATTAATTATTTAGTTTGAGAATTATTTAAAGTTGAGAATCCTAATGCTATTTACACGTATAATGCTACTTGCTCCGTGATTTCTGTAATATGGAACGACGTATGGAAATACTGGTATCTAACGTTCAGGGGTGTCAAAGCAAGTTATTTGATAAAAAAAAGGTGCAAGCAAAGGACGATCAAATAATCATGAAGCTCTAAAGCAACTGGAGCGTGGATTCATCGTCTACTACACATGCATAACTAGGTGTATGTATCTTCACATTATTAAAACCTATGTACCAGCATACACAGGTATTAAGTAATATCACAGTTAACGTGTACAGAGCACACTGTGTTAATTGGCATACGAGAGTAGAAATGGCATTTGCATTTAATTTCAGATTTAATAGCAATCCACATGTACATTGCTTCCTTTCTGTATATTTACATAATTACATAGTCGCACTTTTATATTATTATCGCTTTTATATTTGTATCATCTATCGGGTTTAATTAGACTTTATTTGCATACAGTCTGTTTCAATATAATTATATGCTTACGTTACTGTTCATAGTTCAATGATTTTAATCATAAAATTAAACATTTCGCCTGAATGAATCTTGTCCTGAGTATCATCTATAGTAATCGACTGATACAGAATACGTAACTTATTAATAGACGAAGCATCTTCTTCTTCGGTTTAAATCCTGCTGATATTGGTTTGCTGAATATGCAATCCAGTCGCGTTTGCACGCAATATCGTTGTCTCGGCAGAAATATTCGCTATATATTGCGAGATAATTTCGGGATAATAAATAATAGTTGCCGCAATTATTATTCAAAAGTGTAGTGAGCTGAATATCACTTTACGTTATATTAATTTTGACCACCGCGCCCCGCTTCAAACAGAAAACTGACCACGACGTCTGATCGGCTATCATAGGCTGATATGTTAAGGAGCGCACTAGACTGAAAGTTAAGTGGAGTCTTGAATATTATGAGAAAAATATTAGTGTAAACTGTAAGTAAAGCATTTCGCAAGATAATGATGTTCTTAGTAATATTATTGTTCCATAGATACTCGTACCTACAAAACTAGTTCTGTTGATAAAGTGAAGCGGGCTGTGGTAAGTAGTTGGTACATATTATACTTAAAACCGGCATTACCATCTCATTTACATGACAAAGTACAATATCTTTCTTTGTTTTCCATTCATCTCTGTCTAGTGTCTCGCTATCCCTCACTTTCTAAGTAGATGTGTCTCTTCTCCTTCATCTGCTTTTGCTTTATTGTCCAAATTAAAACAACGACATGGTATATTCTTTTGCTCTCTTCGCTCTTTCTGTTCTACTATCTAATAAGTTATCTCACAAAATACCTGTCGGTTAGAAAAAAGAAATTGAACTTTTCACTTTTTTGGTGGTAGGTAGGTACCATACTTACTGCAATTTTATGGTTCGCTGCAATATTAATTGCCTCCATAGTCACCTCCAATGGCATCACCGACAGGATCAGTAATAACGTGACAGCGATTCTTCGGAGCTAAATACATGCTCGGCAACGCCAACGGGCTCATGGATATTATTATTATAATAATCGCAATCAGCCTCAAACGAAATTGAAATTGTAGTCCATTTGTAATGTACCTGGCGTATGTCTTTACTCATTAATATTATAATAATATCATCTAAGAGTATGTACCTAGATATAAGAGACAAATCGTAGATACTTAAAAAGTAGACCAACTTACATTTACAATGAAATGAATGGTATAAAAGACAACATTTCGAAAGGAAAACGGAGAAATAAAACGGAATTATTTGATGTTTTTTCATTACAAACAAACAACAACGAACAGAAAACCTTGAAGATTCTCTCACCCAGTAGATACACATAAAAATAAAAGATTTGTATTTATCTGTATAGAGAAGAATAATAAGAGTGTTGTATGATTTATTGATTCGGTTATTGCTACACTTAGCATACAAGGAATACCAACATACAACGAGAAACGTTTGGTGTGCTTCTGCTAATACGCAACACAACTCTTTGACGGGATACTGATTTATAAGCAAAGTTTAGGCAAGGGAATTCTTGTCATAATTCTATCCTTAGAACCCTAAGAACATTCACACGTACATAATATTACATACAAACAGACATCGTGGAACTAGATATACACAAAAGAAAGATAAATTATCATAGGGAATGTATGTGTACAGATTTACCAAAATGTCTGATCTGATATGTCTACAACTACATATAAGTACATACAATTATATTAGTTAATAATATATTTAATATTTTATTTAGTTCATCCATTGATTTACTTGCACAATAATTAAATACAATTATTATTGTTATTCGTGATCCATCAATTATCCATCCAACCAATTAATCAATATACCACGGTCGCGATTGGTGGGAATTAAAATTTGTGATTTTTTTTTTACGCGGAGGCATGACTTTGCCAACACACTTCTCAGTATTATCAGCCAGAAGAGTCTACATATTATCATTCATGATTCACATATAAACTCATCAGCCTAATACTGGGAAAAATTCACCTATCCAGATATCACGGATATCACAGGATTAGGCTCAGATGCGCGGGGCCTAAAATACAAGCATTGTGCCTGAAATATCAGTATTTAGGAATCGTCTTACAATATTGCAAGTATTAATAATGACCGATTTTTGCATTTTTATGTATAAATTTTCCGGTAAATCTAATTTTTTTGAATTGTTTATTAGCGATTTTGGTATTATACCTGTAGCTGATAATACTAATGGGATTATATATACCGACCTAGAATGCCAAATATTTTTTATTTCACCTGCTAATTCTGTATATTTACGAATTTTTTCTGCGACGGTTGTTTGAATATCAAATGTATTTGGTACAGCGATGTCAATTAAATAAGTAATTTTAGTTTGTTTGTTATGTAAAACTACATCGGGTCTATTATGATGTATTGTTCTATCTGTTATAATTGTTTTATCATAATAGAGCCTATAATTTTGATCTTCTAAAACCGATTCCGGGTTGTATTTATAATATGGAATTATATTTCTCGAATTTATTAATTTATATTTTAATATAAATTATAGAAATTCATGAATTAATTATATTATAAAACAAGGCAGATCTGCGCCTGTATTTTAGATTTGATACAACCACTGTTGCATGTTGTATACACGTTGTTCTGTAATCCAAGTCAATTTCTTCTTTAACCATGATACCAATTAGATTTTCAATAGATCCTTCGTTTCAAATCGTTTTTAAAAAATGTGGTCTGAGAGTTCTTCGATGTACCTATTTAAAACTGATTCCAAGCGAACTTTTTTATTTTCTTCAAGTGAAGAATTTAAATGAAACTAGAACTGAACAGAACTGTTCCCAAGGACGAAAATATCGGAAATTTACGTTTTCTAACAGTTAACCCTATGTGTCGACTTTAAGTTTTAAGATATTAAGAATTTGTGCAGGATACAAAAAGGATAACCCACATCCTCAGCCTATTATTTAAAATTCTCTGTGATCCTTCTTCCCCTAATTATCTGTGGGAGCGATTTCAGTTTTTAAACTCTCATGGTCCCCCGCTCCGTTCAGCTGATAACAATCTCCAGTTGATTCTGCCCCATCACTCCAGTTTTTACACATAACGGTTCACAACGTAAGACTGTGGAATCAGCTCCCATCGAATCCCATGGAAACGCCCTTGTTCTTCCCTGTTCTCATTTCGTAGGATGATCGTTGTTCGCTAGTCTTTCCGGCTTCTTCTTGTCTGTGTTGTCGACCTCAAGTCCAACTGTTCACAGCGAACGGTTTCTTGTTCCCTAACCCGCCCATTCCTCTCCCTGTGTGTGGTGTTTAAGTATTCTTTATTTTTATTAAATGCTTATATTATTATTTATTTCTCTGTATGTATTTTTGTCTATATGTATAATATCAATTTTATTCCTTTCTTACTTTTTTATGTATGATTTTTTTTTCTCGGGTTGGCTGTAAGATATTGCTTGTGCAATAAGTCCGCCATTCGGCACACTTGTTTTTGTCACTCAGAGTATATTTTTCATTGGCAAATGAAGATTTATTTACTTATCATTATTTATCTAGGTATCAGTGGCGAAGGTTGGATTTCTGCAGAAGGAAAGTCGGGGCCAACATTTATTATTAGATTTCGTCAAGTTAGACATTATTTATTCCAAAAGGTAACTCGATGGGAATCGTGTTCTTAGATAGCTTCGCGCCTGCTAGGTATACCCATAAACCCAAATCCTTTAGAAAACGGAGTAGATCAATATCGAAATTTTTGATCCATTTTTCATGATGAAATTAAGGAGACATAACCAATTGATTGTGAAAAAAAATACGATGCGTGATATGAAATATCATTGATACAATATTATTATTGACAATACGCATCTCAATACTAATATTCTATGTTACGTAATAACGTTTCCTTGATATTGTAGTCTCCCCTAACAAAAACGTCGGTTGGATGTAAAGCTTCCGCCGTATGATTTATAACTTTTGGTTGTATCTACAAAATACTCTTAGGTTATGTATGTGATCTAACTTCTTGAATAGTTATGCTCATGGGAAGATGAGGTTTTCCAACTTCTCACAACTCTCGTATCCCTTCACTATCTGAATCAAAATGAGCATACATCCCAACGGAAAGGGTTCAAAACTTAGTAATTTTGGGAATTCATACCTACACCACACAATATTATACAAATACGAGAATACATACCTATAGTAAATACATCGCACTGCGCACACATAATTAAAAAGTGACACAAGTAAAAATAGCAATATTAAGATTAATGCTATTCTCGAACGCATCATAATGGTTGAAGACACCTCAGTAAAAGTATGTGCAAAAGAATCAATATTAATGAATGATTAACACCTCTTATGTGGTTTTACCTTCCAAACATGGCACAGGCGAACGAATGTAAAATAATTAAAACGCTGAATAATTTTATTCCGTGTCAATTTTTTAGAAAAACAGTGAAAAAAAAAGATTTGTAAGTGCGCCTTATGTATTTATTTTGGATATGTAGGTACTTAACCATTAAAAATAGGCGTATTGACATGCGTATTTTTTGTATTGATAATATGCATTAAAATCTAGGGAATAACCGTCAAAGTGTTTTTATTGAAGCAAAATCAACCCAAAAAAATGTGTGAAACGCAATTTTAACCATTTTATCACGAGATTGTTCATGCGATTTTGAAATTATATGCCGTGGAAAATTACCGTGATGTCATACTTGGGTCGCGCGGCTTAATGCATTGATTTTGGATGTGTAATGTGTATTCTTACCCTTCAATTGATTGATTTCTTTCTACTTTCGTCCCATTATTTTTTTTGTTATCGAGCCTTTCGATAAGCAATTAAGGCAAATGTGGGATCATTGTCAGAAGGATTTTTTGATGAGTAGGTTGTCATGAGCGATGTGTAAAAATCAGCGGTGAATTCTGTTAAGAAAGTAGGTATTTTTATTTCTGACCGGAAAAACTTTTGATTGAGTACGATTTTTGAAAAAAATCTTTTTTTTTTAACATGTAGCATATTCTGTTAAATGTTCGCATAGGTATATATGTTTCTTTCGTTTCCCTTCCACACTTTTTACATCTCCACGGATTGAATATATTAACATAAAGTTTCTATGTTTCATTCTAGACATGTATATACGAGTAGGAACATTGTGTACACAGAGCCACATAAAACAATATAGCATACTTACGTACTTCGCTCGTAAAATCAAAATGACTGATGTATGAATAAATTATTTTTAAAGTGGGTATTCAATGTAAGATATATAGGTACACCAATTCGTGTATTCTAATTCAGCTCCTCATTTCCGCCCACTGGATGAAGCATAATACATCTTAAAATATCGCAATGTTATGTGCGAGCCTGATGCTCTGAACAAGTGACACCCTCGTCCCTCATTTTGTGAAGAATAGGTGATTACGTACTAAGAATAAGTAGATGAACTAGAGTAGCCGCGGAGTAACTATTCTGCATAGAGTAGTACTCCAATATTTGTACAAATATTGCTTTTGTTTCTTTAACCCTGGTTAAGTTTATCTATTGAATTCTCCATTCGTTCAAAACGTCTCATTTGGGAAGCAACGAGGTTTGAATTTCGGAGTGTGCAAAGCATAGCGTGTGTCTGTAATCTGTATAGTGTTTACTAAAGTAGGTAACGCACACCCGGTTTTCCTTATATGTTGCAGCTACAGTTACCTACTGTAAAAGTAGTGAAGGCATACCTAACGTAGATTTAAAGTTGAAGACGGAATATTTAGCGCTTCGATATCCTTATCCATTGATGAGGAAATAATGAAAATTTAATACACTAAATTTACTTCAATTGGAGGCAGGTACCTACCTAGTTTAATTAATTAAAGTGAAATACCTTCCCACAATTAAAACTTTGTTTTCTCAATTAAAATAAAACCTAATAAATAAATAGTCAAAGCAAGTCGAATTGAAATAATTTAAGAATGAAAGTGATTAAAATTAATATTTAACTTTCTAATAAAACATCTCTTTTGAAAACTTCCAAGCTGTGCGGTGTGGCGTCTCTTTGAAGCATTTTAATGACAAACTGAAGCACTGCTTCTTGTACTGGTAATAAAAATATTTAATTAAATAAACAAATTATTTGTCTTTGCTTGAGAGAATATTGTTTGTTTAATATTAATACAAATTCAAACTTTCCTACTATATTCATTTCATCAAGCAAAAAAACTATAAACCTAATCCCAAATTATGTAATCCGAAGTCGTTTCTGAAATCAAATTTTCTTTTGGATGTATTATATTAGGTACTATTCTTTTAGAAAATTCATCAAAGAAAAAGTTATTAATCTTCTTTATACAAAATAATATATCACGCCTTTTCGGTTAACTGTGTGGCTTCATTCATCAATTTATTTCCAGTAATTTTTCAAAGCAGCGAACTAGACGCGTACCCCATAAATGCAGGAAAAATTGTGGAGAGAAGCCTTGGAAAAATACGGGAACTGTCACTGATTCTAATGGTCAAGACAAATTGTGACTACGGACGCTCGCAGACACTGGCGT
This sequence comes from Ceraclea dissimilis, assembly GCA_963576895.1. Lineage (NCBI taxonomy): Eukaryota > Metazoa > Arthropoda > Insecta > Trichoptera > Leptoceridae > Ceraclea > Ceraclea dissimilis. Next base: position 14,614,219 of record OY756364.1, read on the forward strand.
ATCAATTGTAAATAAATATGTATACGAATTGCTGACTGACAGATTTATGTATTCATTTTTATTATTAAAGGGATCTAGTGTTGCGTATACAAACCCAACTCCTTTCCTGCACATTTTACAGTAAGCTAAAACTAACCAAAGAAACACACAACAAAAATAAACTAATATTATCTTAAAGACGGCTTTCTAGATAGATTTAATATTAGACAGATATTTTTTTAAATGAATGTGCTTAAATCTTATCGAAGTGAAGGCTTTAAGATATAATAATGTACAACGTACATATTAACCATAAGGATGTATTATGTCTCTATTCTATCTGATAGAATTTGATGAGAATCGATTGGTTTTTTAACGATTTTTTGTCAATAATATTTTCTGAAAATAATAATATTGCGACGTCTATGAAACGTCCTACTAAACTGAAATATTCGGAAGAGAATTTTATAATTGAAGATGAATGTGGGTAGGGATAATAAATGTATTGTTTTAAGTATTCGCCATCTGAAATAAATCATTATTGTTTCCGTTGTTAATTATGCTAGTTAAAAAAAATGTGATTGAAACTGTTTTTTTATCTCCGGTAGATGATACCCAACACTGCTAGGTCATTCTGTAATATATTGTTTTTACTTACTGAAACGTAAAAGAAAATAAACACAGACTATGGCAGTATGCGTTGATGTTGAATGGTTATAATATGAATAACTTTCTCATGTGTATTAGCAGTATTGAATTATTTAAATTAAAACATTATAGCACTACCAGATAAGATCAAACAACTGAAAAATATTGAACAATTTAAAAAGTATTTAAAGGAATATGTTATGGGAAGACGCACTGTGGCAGTTGTGTGAATAAAGTTAATTATTGTTTATGGACTTAAAACTTGTAAATAAAATGGACTGTAAATAGTAATAATATGAATGAGTGTTAGTGTTAGTGATATTATTAATTAAAAGTGCAAGTTTAAACTGTGAGACAAAATAAGTGCTATAATAATTTAACAGAGGTTCAAATTCCTCTCATACCAGCATTTTTTGCTGTTTGAGGATAATATAATTTCTTTGTGCTATATTTGTATTTGTATTTTATATTTTAAACTGTTGTACATAATATTTCTTATTATAAATAAATAAATAAATAAATAGGTGTTCATGGTGTTTTTTAATATTATATTAAAAACTGATGATATTTTGGTTGACTTCTACCCCTTCACCTAGTGATGAAATGACCTTACGGGCGTTGAAATTGTATCTGTCTCCTGTGTAAAAAAATGTTTAGAGAAAATTCTGTTAATCTGATTCAGGGCAAAGTTTAACGTGCCGCGAATTTCCAGTCTTTGGCCCATTGGAAAAAAATGAAAGTAATAATAATCAAATCTATATTGAAATTTGGAGTGTGGGAATTGGAGCCTAAAATTTATTCAGTTATTTAGGCATTCCCTTTAATTACGAGAATATGTGGAATTGTTCTACTAAATGCAATGCATAACTCTGACGCGAAATATCAATAACTCCTTTGTTCCTGAAAATCCTGATACTTGAAAAACATGTTTCTACTTACGTAAGTTCCCTCTGGTGATAAAAAAATCAATCACTGGAACAACTTTTTACGCGCTATTGAAATACGTAGTTCTATTTAGTAAGTATGCGTACACAATAGGTATCCTGCAGTGTTACTCGGTAACTCCCTAAAAAGTACCAGAATGTAACATTTTTGTAGTGTTGTTCTGAATAGACACGTCAATCCAAAAACACCATCGATCTTGTGTCTTGTTGAAACAAAAAAAATCACCCCTCAGTAAATAGCACTCGGAAGTTTTTTTTTATCATAAATCTATCTAAATATACAGACATTCTAGAAAGAAAATAAGATATTTTGTAGTTACGTAAAATGTGATTCTAGTCACAATTTTTACAGAACTTCTACATCGCATTTTTTTATTGGTAAGCTTTATGCATTAACAAGAAAAACAAAGAATATATCCTCAACAGAGACGAGAGGCATCTTCATTCACATAATGTAGCGTTATGTGAACTCCATGTTGGGTGTTCCGACGCTAACGAGTCGGCTTTGGCTGGCTTAAGTGATCACTTTATGCCCAAGGCAACGTTCACCCATTCCACAACATCCTGATGTATATCGTGTATTGTAATCAGGCATAAAGTGATCACTTAAGCCAGCCAATGCCGACTCATAAGCGTCAGAATACTCATCCTGCTTTCTCCCCAAGGGAGTTCACATAACGCTGCATTATGTGAATGAAGATGCCTCCCGTCTCTGTTGAGGAAAAAACTAATGTATTTCCGTCTGTGCAATAGGTACAGATAAATACGATTCCATACGTAAAAAAATTAGGTATATCTCAAATCAAAACGATATAATATCCCTCTTCCAGGACACTCGACACATAATTTTCATAATATAATATATTTTCATCATCATAATATAATTATTTCGCATAATATATTTTTATAAAGTTGGTATACTACTACTAGATACAAAAATAATCTTCTGAGTCGGGGAAATGAAAACGCCTAACAAAAACATAAATACCTGCATATTTTATATTAGCTATATAAAAATTTATAACTTATTTTGTTTTGTATTTTGAAGAACTCAGCGTTCATGAATAAATCAGAAACTTGAAAAACAAACTCCCCTAATATAAAACCGGTGTGGAAAATCAAATTACGAAGCAATCATCCTAAATAGGTGGTCGTTTATTAAATTAAGAGTTTAGGTTCTTCTCGATGCAACTTTTCACTGTCATAATATAATACTTTAGAGACATGGGGATGAAGATTGATAATCCCTTGATAATTGTGGTAGAGGGCATGGTTTAACTTCACCCACGGGGTTCCAGCGCAAACCAAAAAACATCATAATTTAATATTATGCATTTACTCACTTTCAATAACAAGCATAGGTACTTGATGCAACTTTTTGACTACGGACAACCGAAAACTTATTATCTGAATGTATACTAATTCTGATAGATAATGACTATCCCTACCTTTTATTTGCCGTAAATAAAAGACGTGTTCTGGAATATAATAACCAGCATACTAAAGCAATTCTTTCTTGGTACATGTACATGTATTTATTCGAGATTCTATGAAATGAAGAAATGCATACTGCATATTAGGCACACATTTAAATTTACTGCTATAAATTATATACCTAATTATTCGATAGCTAAGGGGTTGGATATGAAAACGACATTTTTTAGATTGCGGAAAAAAACTGTTTACAAATGCGCGAAGTACATACCTACGTATAAAAATTGTATTATTCCAATAAAATGTACACTCAAATTTCCGACTGGTTACGTCACAATGCAAAATTTTGATACATTTTTTGACAGATACATAATTAAAACAATGACGTCCAATTCCGTTTTGGCATACAATTAGTTTGCGTCAAATTTATAAGTGACGTTTTTAGGGGAGACATTAATTTATAAGAGATATTTATGTATCTTCCTTTAGACAAAACGAGTTTCTCATGTTTTCGGTTAAATATTCAAATTCTACTTTCCCTTCCGCTCATAAAGTCAACTCTAGAACCGGCGTGATTATTATTTCTCCTATGAACGAGAGCCACAAAAGAGAAATGACGAGAAACTATGTGAATTTATTATGTTAATGAATGTCATTAACAATATTTTATCAAACTCTTAAATCTGGCCGTGTTTCAGGATATAAAGTGGAATAATTACCTAGTCTTGATTTATATTCAGCCACGAGGGATGGACAAGACGTAAGAAGTTAAAGTTATGCGGAAATTTTGAAAAGAAAACTTTTGAAATTCAAATCATTATTCTCCCAGACAAATGGACAGATTAGGAAGCAGTGGTGAAGAATAACTTGGAGAGAAAATAAAGAAAAAGTTCAGCTGTAAATAATATTAAGTATATTATCATTTTTGTTTGCTTTATTCAAGTTTCGTCTATTATGAGTACCGAATATGCATCATCCCAAGCGATATCTGTCGCTGCACATTGGAGTGGCAAGGTCTAGAGTCCGGACCCGTAAAGTAAAGTAAGTATCATCCCACTATTTTAGATTTAATGTTCATAGAGTTTAAAAATATCAAGTATTTTTTTACAATTACCAAAAGGAATTTTTACGCAAATCTTGAATGTTTATTTCAGTAACTAAGTTAATATTATGAACATTTTAATATACATATCTATACAGCAGGTACATATTTCATGGTATGCGTACGTAGGTACCTACATATATTTTGCCCATGCCGATTAGGTCAGATAGCATAAATGAGAAAATACATACACAGAAATGTGGCGGTTTATGACCTCACTGTGTTTCCACGAAAAAAGTTAAAGGGTGAAGTAGTGTCAGTATCTTAGAAATTGTTGTTTATGTTTTCTCAACAAATATTTCATATTATTAATCGTTTTACTAAAACAATTGATAAAAAACGATAATACTGTACCTAGATATACGAGCATGAGTGATAATCTCATGCATTAGTATTAAATCACGATAGCCTTATTCTCTATATTCTACGCTTAACTAAATTATTCCCTGGGATACAATGATCCACAGTGTGTGAGGTTAAAATATGTTTCATGTTAATCCATACTATACCTAGTACGTCCCACATATCAATACAACTAGTAGCATACTGAACCTAAGTACAGTTACATTATTCCACGTGTAGCGCTAAGTGCTTTGCACTGTATGATTAGCTTGTACACATTGGTAGCGATATCTGTCACCATGCTGCTTTCAAATTGTTATTAGTAATCCCCGTAGCTACCAATTTACTACACTGTGCTTACTAACTACAATAATTCAACCAGTCATTACAAATGTAAATTTGAATTAATGGGCTTACGTAGGTGTATTGATAATGAATTGTTTACGAAAACATCAAACCCTTTAATAACGAGGCATTATCCTTCTATCCAGCAGTAAAGTGGCAGTGACAGGAGAACTGTTATAATGACTAATAGTTGATTAGGAACAAAACTAGAGTTGCGAATAATGTGTAATATGTAAAAGTGTACCTACAATGTAACGTAGGATTGAATTATCAATGCGCGAGTTCTGCGAGTGCAACTGATTGCGAAATGGAGTATGATGCAAACTGCGGGGATCATGCAGCAGGAAAAGAAGGTGTATTATAACCATCCATTTCCCATATCGTGTAGTTCCTATTAGAAGCGTATGAATGTGTATTACTAGATTATCTAATGACGCTTGCACGACGTATATGAGATGTGAGCGCCTAAGCGGCTGCACAAAAAACGGTACAAAAATCTACGTGCGCCGGATATATTGTAAGTAAATAGGTAGGTATTTAATATTCAATAAGCAATTACAATTTTAATGAAATTGTGCGCACGTAAAGACCCCTCAGGGCGGCACAAAAAATTAGAAAATTCGTTAGAGAAGGCCGTAGTTTTCTCGAGACATAATAAATAAAAAAACTATAATTATTTCTTCAACAGTTTTTGTTTTGAATTGCATATACTATACATTATTAGACTATAAAAAATAAGCATCAGAGATACGAAATATTTGTAATATGGCATAATAATCATAGATGTACGGAAGAGATGGAGTGTAATAAGTGGCCTATCTAAACTGAGTATGCTGGACAGGACAAATCTAGGAAAATTTTGAATTGGTCGTCTCTTTTGCACGGCCATCTCTAACGAATCTATCTAGTGTATACATAATACACGTCATTTATTTATTTATTTAAACTTAAAGTAAACAGCAAACACATATAAATATACAAAATGGACATAGTACAGATTATAAAACGTTGTTCACTAGGGCGAACTTATCGCATAACTGCGATTTCTTCCAGTTAACCCCAATATTTAATAAAATATAATTTATATAAAACTTAATCTGATTACGTATTGTATAAATATTCTTATTATTAAACTTTTTACTTGAATAATCGCACGATTTTTGAATGGCTAATGCCCGATCTCACCAACTACCACCTAGGAAGCAGACCCCTAAGGAATTTCCATACAAAACCACAGATAATTTGAGTGATTATTATAACTGTCAAAACCTTTAAGATATAAATCCATACAAAATACAGCATGCAGCTACTTAAGTGAGGGAGATTCTGGGCCGAGATATTTGGCCACCTAACTAAGTAGAGCTGCATGCTGTATTTTGTATGGATTTATATCTTAAAGGTTTTGACAGTTATAATAATCACTCAAATTATCTGTGGTTTTGTATGGAAATTCCTTAGGGGTCTGCTTCCTAGGTGGTAGTTGGTGGGATCGGGCATAAGTGTTTTCCTTTCAGTAGGTTGGTATCTCATTAAACTATGAGTACCTTATATTCTATTTATGTTGGGAAATGTTTCATTATTACGTTTTTTGTTCTTTTGAATTGCGTGTTTAACAACTCGTACACTTATGTATAGGTACTTGGAAATAACAATAAGAATATGTAGTGAGAATACCTATAAGTACAAATTATAGTTACCTAATACGAATGGTGCTTCGTAATTTATGGCACACTACTGTTTAAGTTGAAGATGTGTCCATCCGTCTGATCAAGAATAGTGGCAAGCCTAAGATGATCAATTTAAAATTATTTCTTTCTCCCCTACCCAATTCATTTCCCTTCCCTTCCTCCTCCCAGAATCATTTTTTCCAATCCTTACATGTAAATTATATATTTCTCTTTTTGCTTATTAGTTTTTGATGTTTGTTGTATTTATTGTGTTGTTGTTGTTGTTTGTGTACAGATGTAATTGATCTGCTTCGTTAATAATTTTACTGTTATCTTTGTATTGTTGTATATGACTGAATCTGTACCTTAAAATAAATAAAAATGGCAGTTAAGATACAAAAGAAGAGTCCTTTCGTCTTCATTGACTGCTGAATTTTGGCGTAGATACTCCTTTTTTTGCATTCTTCTACTTTTTTGGAATGTTGCAGTATCGATGGTCTATCATTACTGAGACCAGCATGTAACTCTTTCATCAATTTTAAAGCTTAAAAAATCAGTATAAAACGTGATACCTATTGTACAGGACCCAACGGGTCATGAGGTAAGTCAATGCAGTGGATCCCCCTAATACTAATTTGAACACCACATGAAAATATGGAGAGCGGTGATGGACTAAGGCCATCTTCAACTAGCAGAACATGGCAAATAAATCAGAGAGGGTATTTGGAGGAAGGAGCTTATATAAGGCAATATAGTGTAGAAAAAGTGTACTTAATAAGAAGAACATAGATTTCCAGATAAATTATAAATAGTAATTTTAAAATATAAACTATGAATCCTAAAGAACATACTTAGCAATTTCAAGAAAATTGGTTTTGGTGTTTTAAATAACAACTAATTGAAAAAAAAATGAAATTTGTAAAATGAAGCATATTATACCCGTATCTACAATCAATATATTTTAAGATTCGTACATAGTTTAAGATTTTGTTAAAAGAAAGTATCAGTTATTCGTAGTCGCTCTTCTTCAGTCATTCTTTTAGCAACAGTTTTATTTTTCAATCCTCTAATATACAAGTTCGTTTTACTCAATAGACCCTATTGAATGATTGTGTTACAAGTTAAGGAAAGCTGTATATTTTAAAGGTTTGTTTTGTTAGAAATAAGGAATATAAATTCGCACATTGGCTCGGCCATAAAACTTGAAATGTGGGTGGGGTACATAATAGTAGATTTTACTACTACTCGCCTACCTCGTCCTATACTATATAGGTATTCCTACATCGTATTTACGGCCACTTGTCAAACCCAAATTATAGGGTATTGTAAACGTGAAAAGTATTAGTTTAAAGGTACTTACTTAAGCGTCATTATTTTTATTTGTATTATTATAGCACCAATAAAAGAAAATATCCAAATACCTGCAATTAAATTTTAAAAAGTAGTTTATTAATTGGAACAAAAAATAATTCCGTTTATCTTCACTTTAACTCTTTTGGTAGAGATTTGGAATTATTTATGAATTTTTTTACTACCTCCAGCTCCAATACTTTAGATTTACTCCTTCACTGTTGGATATAAGCCTCTCCACTTGGACACAACCTCTTCTAGAGACCCTATCCAGTAGCGGTCTCCATTCATTTTTTGTTCTGACACTGTCGTCACTCCATCTAACTGATAGTCAAGATGTCTGTTGTAGTATTAACCTCTTCTAGTCTAATTCTTCGGCATATTTTTAATTGTCATCATTTTTCTTTTACTCAGTAGTAGGTATTAAACGAGTTTCGTATTTGATATATTTTTCTAAAAAAATACTTTTCTTGAAATGTTCTAAATAAGTAATAAAGAACACGAGACCTAGAAACTTGCAGGTGAAGGACATAATAATATCGATTATAAAATATCTGAGTACTTGGGTGCCAATTCTTTTAAAAATATCACCTCTTAAAAGTGAATAAATCTCGGTGAACGATATTCTGCAAAAGACATCGTGTTTATGTCTAAGAGAAATGTCGTATCAGAAATAATAAAAGCGTCGCGACGCCGAACCGCTGGTCGTCCTTCGAGGAAAAATAATATTATAAGTTTTATTAAAGCGACACAAGATTTTCAAGCTTACTGTGAAATATACAAAGGTGTATTTAGGTTTATTTCGATAAAAACTAGATTCATTAAAAAAATATAATCTAGAATAAAACATATTATAAAGTAAGCTTTTATAATCGTTTAGAATTATTAAATTTTATGCTTTAATTTTTATCTATTTCTATTATAATCGTTTTGAATTAACTTTTATGCTTTAATTTTTACCAATTTCACGTGAAGCTTTTTGAACATGTTTTACATTATATTCAGTTATCATAAATTGTGGCCTTATATTCATCCCATTTTATTCTGTATCTTTATAAATTGACACCTATATTTTTAAATGTACCGAAATTTCTGAATCTTGAATGCTTGATAAAAAAAGGACGCCTTCTGAATGTCTCTGTTTATTGCAACGAGGCAGTTCACTGTACTTACAAATAAATTGCTGGCATCCTAGAGAATCATCCTTTGCATCCTTAACACAGGGCAGTCGGTAAGACTTTTTCTAAGAAGTCAAGTATCTAGGCGTAATCCTGGATAAACGACTGACGTGGAACCCCCACTTGGAGTACATCACCAAGAAAGCTAAAATAGCTTTAGGTAGCAGCTTCAGAATAGCTGGGTTAAAATGGGGCCTACAGCCGAAGCAAGCCCTTTGGCTTTACACAGCCATGGTCAGGCCAATGGTCACCTACGGCTGCGTAGCATGGCACAAAAAAACCCAGCAGAAGACGTGCGTAGATGACCTGAACAAGGTTCAGAGACTTGCGTGTCTCCTTACAACGGGCGCCATGTCCTCAACACCCACGACTGCGCTAGAGGCGATGCTGTGCTTAGTGCCTCTACATGTACATGTGCAGATGGAGGCTCGCATGGCGTTACTTCGGGCGGCGGCGGGTGGCAGGAACAACTGGCGCTCCAGCGTATTTAGAGGATTGAATTCGGACCTCTACAAAGCTCCCATCATGGGCATGCCTTCGGATACCATGAATGTGGCATACAGCTTTGTCAAACACTACACAATAGAAATACTCGAGAGAGAGACATGGAGAGAGAATGATCCCTGCTCCTTTCGAGATGGAGACATTGTATGGTACACGGATGGCTCCAAGAAAGATGGCCGGGCAGGGTCTGGAGTTTTTGGTGTGCGCCCTAGGTTGAAGAAATCAACCAGTCTGGGCGAGTACGCCACAGTATTCCAGGCAGAAATGAGCGCTATCATTGAATGTGCTCATTTGAACCTTCACCGATCATATCACAACAAAAGCATCTACATCCTCTCCGACAGTCAAGCAGCGCTAAAGGCTCTTGAATCGGTAGAGGTTAGATCCAAATTAACCCAGGAATGCATACAGGTCCTGAACCGCCTCGGTGCAAAAAACACAGTGAGGCTGGTCTGGGTACCTGGGCATTGCGGAATCATGGGCAACGAAGAGGCCGATGAACTTGCCAGAATTGGCGCAGAAAGACCCGCAGTAGGCCCTGAACCTATTTGCGGGTTACCGCGTAACACTCTCAGAGCCAGCCTGAAAAGCTGGACCAAAGACCAGAGTTATGAAATCTGGGCAACAGCACGCGAAGGAACTAATTACAGGGTACTCGCAGAAGTTCACCACCGAAGCTCTCAAGCTTTCCAAAAAACAAATAAGAATCCTAACCAGGACCTTGACTGGGCACTGCAGACTGCGGAAGCACATGTTCAAAATTGGGCTTTCAGACACCCCAGTCTGTAGATTCTGTTCAGAGGAGAACGAAACACCTATTCACATCTTCTGTAACTGTGACGCACTCGCTCACAAAAGAAGTCACTCTCTTGGAGGGCCCCTACTGGACTCCGAGAAGGCAAGACTACTCGCACCAAGACAGATCGTGAGCTACATGAGACACATCGGCCTTGAGGACGAGTTGTAACATTGAAGGGTGTCACAATAGACCTACTCTGGTCGCAGTGACGCAGGGGATATACGGTCCCCTGACCTAACAGGAAAAAAAAAAAAAAAAAAAAAAAAGACTTTTTCTCACTCGATTTTTTACAAGACTTGCAAAGAACCGGGATCTGGATGCGAGGTGAAAAACAGGGACCCATCCATACATCCAGCTGCGGAGAAAGGAGGCATTGCAGAAGAAGCTGAAGAATTCTTAAGGAGACCTATATCTTTACCTACTGATACAAAATGTGGAAACCAATTGTTAATTAAAACAATTTACACCACTTTTATTTTGACCAGAGTCAACATGTTCTTCAGGATTAATACATTCTTGTATTAGTTTCCGAAACATGTTGATATAAAAGTGGTGCGAACAAAGTAATATTGTTTTAATTATATAATGTCGCCACAAAATAAACAAACCTTCAAAATCAAAGAAGAAACCAATTGTCATTGGTCTCCACATTTTGTAAGTAATACTACAATGGTATGAATGAACGAATGATGAAAACAATTATGTTCTACAGCCAACTAGTGAAATATTTTGTGAAATTTTGACTAAATTTTCCACGAAGAGCTAACCTAAGGTTTATACCACCCACAATTACTTTTGTAAGTTTGAAGTATGACTGAGTGGGTGTATTATATTAATTTTCCGATATTATTTTAGGTATACTCGTATACAATGGATGTATTCGACTCCCTAATCATAAACTTTTGGTGTCAAGCGAAAACATAAGTGTGTTTTGCGTCGAGCGATTTGAGCCATCTATCTCAACCTCAACCAAACAATTTATGGAATGCTCCGTCTTATCTAAAATGTATCCGTAGAGGCTGGTGGTATCGAGAGATTATTTTAAGATTTGACGACTCAAAAAACTACGAAGTATAGTGTTGCCACCTTGCCGACAATTTAACGATATGAGTATTATTTATCAGTAATATACTCGTAATTTTCAAAGAAAATTTGAAGTTAAAATATAATAGGTACTTGTGTGATTGTATGTACCTGTACGTACATTACTAAATGTGTTTTCAGTTGTGTATAAGTCTAGCTGATTCAATTACCTTCTTATATTTTCTTATGTGGAATTTTTTATGAAACTGACAAAAATCTCCTAAGCAGGTATTTTTTTAAAATTTGATTATAAAAGATGTTAAGGTCCGTAAGATCTCATATCTGGGTCACATTCTGCGTGGAGATAAATGCAGTGTACTCCAACTGATACTCATGGGGAAGATTGAGGGACAGCGTGGTCCAGGTAGAAGGCAAACGTCTTGGCTGCGCAATATAAGGGATTGGACCGGAATGAGAAGTGTGGAGGAGCTGTTCCGGGTCGCGCAAGACAGAGAAGCCTTCGCCAGAGTGATTGCCAACGTCGGGGGGACCTGACAGGGCACATCTAGAAGAAGATATTATTCTTATCGGTGATAGTCTGACGTAAAACGAAATGGCGTGAATAGATCGAAGTGTCGGAAATAAAGTTTTTTCACATCTGGTAATATTCGACTCGACTTGTGTAACACGTGCGGCGTTCGTCGTTTTTCTTCCGCAAAGTTTTCGCAATAGAAAAAAATATAAACCAGATTTTTTTTCATATAGTATTCTCTATAGAAATATTATTCATAAACAACTTATAGCGAGTTTGTAAACTAATTGGGTTAAAATAATATTATTCCATCGGGCATGGAGGAGAATCGTCTTCCATTAGGTCTGGTAAATTCCACTGGTCTTATCGAAGCGTTACAAATGATACAAAAAAATGGTGAATTTAAAAAAAATGTTTAAAATCGAGATTTTTTTAATCTTCTTAGGCTCTCCGGAGAAATATAAAGGACATAGGTACAGTAGTATCTAATATTAATTGTGATAAAAAACAGAAAGAAGAAACCATTTTCGAATTATCAATCTTCACTTCACAAAATTATTAATATTGATTTTTTTAATTTATTTTGGCATTATTATAATTGAAATTAAATATGAAATTATTTATGTTTATTCAAAAAAATTGTTAAATACCTCTAACAAATGTCAGGCACAGTGAGATCGAAGTGTTTGAAAGTCATCATGTGAGGTTTATGTTGAGAATAAGTGTACCACGAGAGTGCTGATAGACAAATATGCATAATGTTTCAAAAATTCCTTGAAAATGAGAGACTCATATTATTACAGTAGATGCATTTGAAAGTTTAATATGATTAACGTAATTAATTTCCCATGGTTGTGTGAAAAGTTATTATTGTTGAATAAAAGTTTTTTTGCCGCAGCTTTCAAACCGTAAGACTTTTATGTGGTTTGCAGCATGGCGCAACCATCAACCCTAATTCTTCTTCATGCGTGAAGCGATGTGGCTCACCACATTTTACATGAGCGGCAACTCAGCGACGCAAAGTAAAAAGTTTTCATTACATTGACACAATCATGTTGACCGTATGTTCCATTATTTATTCTAGAATTTAACGATTGCTGGTATGAGTTTTACGTGGGTAAAAAATATAGGTACTTTTTGCCCCTTTTGAAATATACGAGTAAAATTACACCTTCCCAATTATAGTATTAATACATATCGCTAACATTAGATACCTTTTACATAATATTAATTTACTACTGAGATGAAAATAATGCTAATAGTTGCTATGGGTTGGCTGGCAGAAATTGCCATTTGGCAATAAGTCCGCCCATTGTACGATTATTTTTTAGTACAATAAAGATTATTTTATTTTATTTATTTATTTATTTTATCTAATAGTATGAACAGATACGGTAAATACGAGTATGTTACGTTTTTTTAGAAAATCTAAGGCATATGGGGTTAACTGGAAGAAATCGCAGTTCTGCGATAAGTTCGCCCTAGTGAACAACGTTTTATAATCTGTACTATGTCCATTTTGTATATTTATATGTGTTTGTTGTTTACTTTAAGTTTAAATAAATAAATAAAAATAAATATATAAGAATATGTTTATTGACGGTTCTTTGCTGTTGTTTTTTGACTACCGACTCTCATATATGTAACTGATAATACTCGTATATGTAATGAATATTGGTGCAGAATATGCGACTTCAAATTTACAATTGGTAGCTTGTCTAGAACCTCCAGTTTTAAAAGATCCGAGTTTCAGACAACTTGGTCAAGAATAATTTTGTTCACACTGACATCGATTTTCAGAAATTAATAGAGAGAAACGCTGACGCTGTCAAAACATCTCAAACTATAAAAATAATAATGAAAAGAAGTTGATACATACCTAAAAATAACTATTTATAGATAAAACAAAGTTATAAATAAAACAAACTTCGATTGGAGTCTATTCCTCAATTAATTTATTTTATTTTAAGATTATGTCTTTACCGTTATTGTTACCTACTGACATCTTATGATGGGTCTTGAAATTTTTATTTAGTATTTTCCTATCATTATACTTTAAAAATTTTAATCCGTTTAAAGTTTAATCACTTTGAATTAAACCCTTGGATGTTGTTTTGTTTTAATTCGGAAATTGTTATTTTCCTTTCTTAGAAGTACCTTTTTTATAGCATTTAAATTCTACAAAAAAGTTTTGATAGCAACAATTTTGTTTTGCTTTATATATACCTACCTGACGTTCCACTATTTATTTTTCAACCCATAAGAGAATTTTTTTTTACCGCAGAGTGAAAGAATCACCTATTTAACATAACTGGTTCAAATGTTATACATTTTTGAAAAGAGGGCATTGTTTTTCGATGAACCTGTAGGTATATAAATTCTAATACACTAACAACGATAGAAAAAGTATCGTGATTCTGTATGTGTATATAAAAGTAACAAGTTTCCAGGGAAAGTGTATTTCCCAAACTATATTCGTACGAGTATTACTATGAACCAACAGGAATTCTTCTTCTTCTTCTCTATGTGTCCTGTCGGGTCCCCCCGACGTTGACGACCACTTGGGAGAACGCCTCTCTGTCCTGGGCAGTGCGAAAAGCTCCTCCACAGTTCTGATCCCGGTCCACTGCCGAATGTTTCGAAGCCAGGATAGCTGCTTCCTTCCGACCCCTCTACGGCCTTCTATCTTCCCCTTCATAACGAGCTGGAGAATGGAGTATTTTTCTCCTCTAAGGACATGGCCAAAATATGATGTTTTACGGAGCTTTATTGTGTTGGACAATTGTCTATTAGTATTTGCTCTACGTAAAACTTCAATGTTGGTTACCATGTCGGTCCAAGGTATTCTTAGCATTCTACGGTGGAGCCACAGGAATTACTCTATTTGAATATACTTAAGTACCTAATTTTGTGTTTCATTTCAATTTTGCAAAACTTTTAATAAAAACATGCAATGTTTACTGCTTACACAATTATTTTGTATGAGAATTAATGTGGCTGCCGTGGAGGCGAGAAATCAAATTACATATACGAGTATGAACCTTGTGTTTGAAAACTAGACATGGGATGCCGCTTCCAAATTTGTACAACAAATAACTTTGCATAATAACGCACAAAACACTTTAAACAAGAAGAAATTAGCAAAACTGCATAAGGTTCATCATGTGTCAAATATTTATATTTGCGCGTAAATAGTAGGTGCCTACATATGGTTTTGTGTTATCTTTTTATGACGATTGAAAAAATCAAATTTTACAATCTTTTCAACAGTTAGGTACAACACGAAGCTAACTCTAAAAAAGTAATACTTAAATATTTTGACTTCAGTTATGCAAATTTATACAATATTTGTTGAAGTAAACAAAAAATCGACAGTGATAACTAGTTCATTAATATTATTGGTAGGTACTAGACCATTTCTTTTCAGAAGTTTATTTATCTTTGTATGTAAGTTGTTCTGTACCAGTCAATGAAATTAAGTGTGACCGGCCTCATCGCTTTTTTCGTTCGGCTCGGGCACGGTTCTAGCCCCCGCCCGCCCGCAAAAAACATTTTTTTTACGTATTATAGAAAACAACTTGACAAACTTGCAGTCCAACTATGAGCTCTTACTTCTCTGGCTGGTACAACCCAACGTACCTTCAATCAGTTTGTTCAGGTCAATCAGAATAAAAACTTCTGCCAATATGGTTTGGTCTAATTCAGTTTAATTTAGTAATCGCTTCACATCTGACTTGTATACTTCTTCATATTATAGCTACATAAGACGAGTTCTACATAATATTAGCAGAAAAGTTGTATAGTATTGCATTTGTATTGAAAAGAGACAGAGAGTGAGACAGCACTATACCAATCATGATGCTTCTGGTGTAGAAAACTCGGGGGAAAATTCATTATGCGGGAATCCTCGCCGTTTCTTTTGCTTGCTTTCAAAAGAGAAAAAGTAAGTGGAAGGGACTTAACCGAGGTCAGAAATTTCAATACTGTTTTTTAACAACAAATTATAAAATTATTTGTAAAATAAAAACAATGTTTTTTACTTCCATTTTCGAGTACATACACCAGAGATCTTTCAAAGCTAATGCTTTATCTTCAGTGGTTATATATGAACTAAACTGAAAAACAGGTATACAGATTTTAACTTCCATTGCCTAAGGATCTGGGGGGCGGGGGGTAGTAAGATAAAGCATTATCTTTGAAAGATCTCTGGTGTATGTACTCAAAAATAAATAGTGGAAGTAAAAAACAGTGTTTTTATTTTACAAATAATTTTACAATGTGCTTCCATAAGTTGATCTTCAAACAATCAATAAATTATTTACAAATTATAAGTTTCTTGTTTGCTCTGTTGTTTGCAACTAAAGTATTTTTTCCTCAAATACTGACCTTCTCCATACCTCTCTGTGTATTTCAGGACTGATTTGAAAACTATCGAAAAGGACCAAAAACCTTGGAAATCGATTGTTGAAGACGAAGACCCTGCCAGAGAAGTATTGATTTATTTATTTATCGTTTAGCAACGTCGAAGTTTTTGGACATCTTTAAAGTCTGACATCCAGCGCCTCTAGCCACTGGAAGAATTCAGGGGACAGGCTAGCAGCAGTGTCAATGGTACCAGGGTAAGCACGTATGGGGCAATCACGCTTGGTTTGTATGGTTTCACGTATGGTTTGCTTCGTGCGTCCACAATCACACTGTGGATCACTTGTGGAACATGTCACCGCAGCAACTATGACCCATCCTATAGCCTATTGAGTGCTATCCACTGCCTGCGAGGCAGGTGGAAACCAGGCTGTTGAGATGTGTGGTTTGTGACGGGTATGACGGACGGAGTGTTCGAGTCTATAATTGCTGTTCCATTAGAATTGATTATCGTAATATCATGTTTCCTTTAAAGTACATGTTTGGCGTGAATGGTTAGGAGTGCGGGTCTCTGAGATGAGTGGAAGACTGGACCGTAAAACAGGATAGAATTCATTTTTTTGTGTAAATTTATATATAGGGTATAGGACATAAAGAAATACTTACTTTCTCCGGAACACCATCAAAGTTGTAGCCCCCAATATTCAACCACCCGGAAGAAACGAAATGAAAAAAATATATTGAAAATCCGTTTTCAAGTTGAATGTGCTTACTCAAAATGCTTGGAAAGTCTCATCTTTGGTTTTCCCACCCGTCCGTGATAACTCTCAACCGAAGGTTACTTGTTCCGAAGGTCAATATTGACTTAGTTAGCTTTTTATTTGCAATCAAGTGATATAAGTGTACCAATATACGAACGATCGAGAAACTTTTCTCGAATCTACTCGGATGAGTACGTATGATTTCGACGTATCAATATATCTGCTACCTACTCGTAAATGGTACTGTCTATGAAGTATCGTTTTAATGGAAAACTTTGATTCAATTAGTCCTTTTTGAGTTCTTGTTTTTCAACTATTCTGTTTGTGAATATATTACGTGCGTTTGAAACAACACAAACACGAGATCACGAATGAAATTTAGGAACAAACGTATTTTCATTTTAAATTTATCTGTTTTAACCTGAAATATTACACTAGAAATTTATCATATACTCGTATTTTGTACATTCGCTTAATGTTATCCTATGCCTATACGGTGTGGGGTAATCAGCGATAAGGAGCGATATTATGTAATCTTAACAAAGGATGCACCACTTCATCAAAAAGTTTGTAATATATAGGGAATCACCAAAAAATTAAAAAACCAATTGTTTCAATAAGGGCTCATTGCATGATATTATTGAGATTACTCAAGAAAAATAGTATGTCTCTGCCATAATAAATAGAATATCCAGGAAAAATAAATTAAGTAAATCCAAAAAATATTTAAAATTATGTAGGAAAACAAATTAGTTGTCATTTCAACACTGAGAAGACTATCGATTCCAAGGTTTTCTAATCTATTGTCATTTTAAATTTAAATTTGGGTTAGCAACTATAAATGGTGGTAAGCAATATACAATTTAATAGTGAGTAAATAACTAGTTGACTTTGACATGTCCTACAGAGTAAAAAAAATGGAGCAAAAAAATTAATTTGTCTGGAGGGATCGCTTTTTTTACAAAATTTTCCATAAAAATCTATTTAAGTTTGATGTAGGTACGTGAGACGCCTTTCAATTGTTAAATGATTCAGAAGAAAGATTGAACCTTTTATTAAACCTTATAAAAGATTATAAATAATATAAAATTTGGTATAAAATGATGATAAATTTAAAATAGGTCAAAGATAAGGTATGAAGAAAGTGCACTTAACGATCATATAGTCTTATTTTGTTTAAAATAAACTATATTTTATGGACTCCATCAGCTGCGTTTTATTCTTTATGTCACTATTATAATATCGATCTAATTTTTTTTCACTCACAAGCCATCCACTCGTCAACGAGTGATTCAGAAAATCTACAATTTATCAATGCTAATAAAATAAATGTGAATTGTTATGTCGCCATCTCTATGTGCTTTTTGTAAGAATTGGTAACCGCAACGGAGCAACTGTTGTATTCCATTAAAATTAATAGTACTATCATATTTAAAATATATCTGGTTTTATATACGTACGTATCCTTAAAATTTTTGTGATATTTTACAGTACTTATATGTTAAAAACTGCTTTTAAAAATGTATTTTAACGTACTTACTGTCTTAGTATATGTAGGTACATGTAAATTTGTATTATAATGTTAGTTACAATGATGCGTTAAACTAAGGATACTTTCATCCTATCAGTCTCCCTGGAAAACCAGCAAAGGCAACAAAAACTCAACATCTCAATAGTACCTTAGCTACATCACCGATCAATAGATACTGGGTCGATATAGGTATTGTATACAAAATGAAGATGTTTACTTTTTTCAATTTATTTATTTTAGCTACGCCGGACAGAAAAAGGAGCTCCCATTACATCTCTGATAATTTTTTCTCAGCAAGACTTATTTTCAAAAACAAAACATTATACAGCAATTCTTTCCAAACTATTAAACACTTCAATAAATAATGTTTTGAAATTACTACAACGTCGCGAAAAATACGATCATCATTTTCCATTGTTAAGTCTTCCCGAGACGTGCTACAACATAATAATGGGTGAGAGACTTGATACTTTTTTACATCTAACCATAGGATATTATCAGTCGTTATTATTATTTCGTATGGCTTCTGCCACCGATGGGCGGCAACGTCAGAAGATAAAGAGAATTATGCTATCTGCTACATACAGGAGACATGCACCCTACAGAGCAACATCCAGGGTTCCAAGCCATTCAAGGGCATTGGGTGTGGCGTTGTGGATATCTGCATACGTTCCAGGGAATGCTCTTAGAGGACAGTCTTCGACAATGTGCTTGATGGATTGCACTGGCTCTCCGCAGTCACAGGCAGGAGAATCTCGCATGTGCCATCTGTGGAGCATTTGAGCACATCGTCCATGCTCCGTGCGGATTCGGTTTAAGGTTACCCATTGACGCCTCGGGAGGTCAAAGCCGGGTATCGGTACCCCCACCCCCTGCACCAGGCCCCGGGAGTCTGGATTGGAAGCTTCCCAGTCCTCTCTCCATCGGGCACGGCCATTGAAGCCACTCCCCATTAAATGAGTAGCGGCCGCGTGGACCGGCCTTCTGGATGAGAGTCGGGGGATGAAAGGTGTTGGTACATCCTGGTGCAGGGGCAGAGATTGGTTTTTCCTATATTTAGTCCACTCCTTATGGGTTGCTTCGAGGCGACGGATGGGCGGTGGTGGTATATTGCTAAGTACGGGGAGCCATTCAGTCGGGGTAGACTTCACAGCCCCCGCAATCAGTCTCATGGTGTTGTTGAGTTCCGCATCCAGTTTATGGGTGTGAGCGCTGTTTACCCACACAGGTGCAGCATACTCCGCGGCAGAATATACTAGAGCCAGTGCTGACGTTCGAAGCGTAGATGCTGATGCTCCCCATGTTGATCCGGCTAATTTGTGAATTATGTTATTTCTAGTTTTGACTTTGGCCTTTGTGTTCTCTATGTGTTTCTTGTATGTCAGTTGTGTGTCCAGGGTCACCCCAAGGTACTTGGGGGTCTGGTCATTCTCCAAAAACTGGCCGTCAAATTCGACACTTGGCTGGTGGTTAGCCAATCTATTGCTCAAATGAAAACATGTCACAACCGTCTTCTGTGCGTTTGGTTTGAGTCTCCACTGCCGAAAGTAGATGGTTAGGGCTCTCAAATCCTCAGTCAGTGTGTTCTCCGCGGTAACAAAATTGGCGTGCTGGGCTGCCAATGCTATGTCATCGGCGTAGGTGAATTTGCGACACACGGTTTCCGGGAGATCACTGGTATAGAGGTTGAAGAGAAGGGGTGCCAGGACTGAACCCTGGGGCAGTCCATTGTTCAGCCGCCTTTGTGAGCTGCACGCATCGCCCAGATGGACTGTAAAGAGGCGATCGCTCAGCATTGAATTCAGTAGGTGAGTCAGGGTTCTGCAAGGCACGACTTGTATGAACTTCGACAGTAGACCCTCTCGCCAGACGGTGTCGTATGCAGCAGAAAGATCAACAAAAGCTGCAACCGTTTTTTGTTTCTTTTGGAAGCCGTTCTCAATGTAAGTGGTTAGGGCTGTGACCTGGTCCACACAACTCCTCTCAGGACGAAAGCCAGCCTGCTCCACGGGAGTCACACTCTCTATGAGTGGGGCAATTCTGTTATAGATGAGCCTCTCCAGTAGTTTGTGGCATACACATAGAAGGGATATCGGTCGGTAACTATCAGGCCTCTCCTTTGGTTTTCCAGGTTTCAGGATGGCAATAACTCTGGATTTCCGGAATTGGTTTGGGATCCTGCCAGTCTCTAGGATGTTGTTATACATTAACCGAAGCCATTCCCTCGTATGCTCACCACTTTGTCTTATAAACTCTGGGAAGACTTCATCCACACCGGCTGCTTTCCCTGGTTTTATTTTTGATATGGCTATGTCCATTTCTGCCTTTGTGAAGGGGGCAGCATATGTGCTTCGGGTGGTTGTGTCCCTCTTTGTTTGACGGAATTTACTCTTGATGGATCTGCTGAATTCTTTGTCTGCAGGGGCTCTAGATGTCTCAACTATGCGGTTTGCTATCAGGTTGGGATTGATGTTATATTTCTGGCTGGTGGGTTCTCCATTGTTTCCTAGGCGACGGAGGAGTCTCCAGGCTTTCCGACTGGAGTGTTGAAAGTTTGTATTCTCCACCAGGTGTGCCCACTTTTCCCTACGACTCTGATCGAGTAAGATTATCAAAGCGTCCGCATCATGGGGGTTTCGAGATCGCTGATAGCTTTGATAGAGCTCTTCACATTCAGCAGTCCATCCTGGTACGTAGCTCTTGCGATGTCCTCTGGGGATGTGCCTCTTGGCCGCCCCTATTAACATCCCCACAAAGCGCTCATAGTTGTTTGGTGTGGGTGGAATCCATCGAACAGTATCATCCACGGCTTTAGTGAAACCAGCCCAATCTGCTTTTGTAAAGTTCCATCTGTCTTTTGGTATGGATTTTATTTTATGGATCTGAAGTCCAATGGTAAAGAGCACAGGGCGGTGTTGGCTGTGGGGGAAATTTCCCAGTACTTTTCGAGCAGCTGTTATAGGTTTTCCTTCCCTGTCCCTCGTAGCGAAGCACAGGTCAGGATTGTATTCTCTATTCCAGCGTGCCGAGTGGAAAGTCCCTTTTTGTTTGGCGTCATGTACCAGATGGAGGTCATTCAATTCAGCCCACTGTGTTAAGTCTTCTCCATTTTTGTCAGATTCATTGTAGCCCCAGGATGTGTGATGGCTGTTGAAATCGCCGATTAGGAGTGCCGGGTGGTATGGTGTTGGTAGTAGAGGAGTAGGCCAGCTAGCATTTGGTGGTTTATAGACATTAGTTATTGTTATGTCCTCCACTACTGTTTGGACAGTATACACGTCACCTTCGTCAGTCACAGAGTGGGGTGCCCATTGGATGTCGTCCTTAACGTAAGTGGCGAGTCCATATTTGTTATGAAAGGTTGCTCCTGCTAGTGTGTATCCAGGTAAGCGGCACCGGCCATTTAGTTGCTCTGCGTTTCCGGTGTGTGTCTCCTGCAGTAACAGAACGTCGATATTTTCATCATTCAGTACTCGAGAGAGTACCTCGGCTTTGGCTAAACTAATTCCTTCTACATTTAATTGTAAGAATCGGGTGTTTTCCCTCGTCGATGAGTCCTTATAAGGACTGTTTTATATCAGTCGTGATTTCTACGAGTTAAATCCTGCCATTTTTTGTATATTACGTAAGTGTTTTATATATACTCACATCATTTTTATCTTGTTTTGATTAATTTCGCTAAAGCCATTTCATTGTTTATATAAGTATTGATGATGTACCTAAAAATCATTGGTTCCTCAATACCTATCCGTTGATTGCAATTCGATGGTGCAAAAAAAATGGGTTACATTACTGTAGCTTACATTGTTGAATTCATAGTTATGGAAAGAGATTCTATAGAAAAAAAGTACATTTTATCATTAAATCAGTGTAAAAATAACGAATAACGAACATTGGGGTGAGCTCCTTCTAGTAAACATTTGTCTCAAAAAAGTTTATTATTACTGCTTCTTGCATCGTCTTGTATGTCATTGTATGTAAATATTTAGAACAAATATTCAGTTTGCTATACAATGTATTTTTTTTAGCTGTATACATATTTTATTTTGTGTTATTTAACACTATATTAGGTACGATATTCATAAATAACAAACAAATTACGCTGTTAGTATACGTGGGCATCTACGTACACATTTTTTTTTTATTGTAAAGCGCAGTTGTAAAAATTACGACACGGCAAATTCTCAAGGCGAATATAGAACACAGAGGTCGAGGGTTAATATACCATCATTCTCACAGGAATGATTTTCAGGAGGTAAATATTATAAACACATGTGCGTCTCAGAACGATAATGAAATTTGATGCGAGTATCTTAGAAGCGACGAAGACGAGTTAATTTTGTATGAAAATATCAGATAAATAAAATTCTTTAATACAACCTTTCAACGTCTAAGTAGGTATATTATTGTTATTTATAGCGAGAAAATAATATTTATAAGCGTTTCGTGTTATGGATTAAAATAACATACTGGGTAGTATCTGCACTTATTTTTTCATGGAAAGATATCGAGTAGAAATATCACAATATGGAAAAAAGTTTTTCATCCTCGTGTCAATGAAGCGTTGAGAACATTTTTAAGATCTTCTGACAAAAACTGAAATTATGATTGTTTTAAAGCTTTCGCTCTCAGAGACCCTGTAAGTACAATGGTAGTCCACATACGAAAGAAGAAGAATAACATTCCGGTAAAAGTATTTCTGTAGTCCTAGACTCATCGTGATTGCTTACTCTAGTTTTTCAAAATATGAATATATATAGGCACGCTTATTTTACCTGTGTGAAAATTTACAGAGTGTCATATTCAAGTCTAAATATTTCCGAATGAGTTGTTATGTAGGACGCGACGTGTTGTACCTTAGCTACTCGCATTCAAAGCTCCTTCATATAGAAGGGATCTTTGATTCAGGTTTACGTAGTGTACCGACCTACCTATATTATTATACCCAGTACCATACCAGACTACCTACCAACCAATCGTAATTATGATGGATTGCCAGTCGCTCCGGGAAAGTTTTCTTTTCAAACTTTGGTAATAAATTTATTTTTAGACGCGCGGTCGCTTCGTATTACTAATGTTTTCACATAGTTTCGTTTTCATTTTATAATATTATTTTACTGAAATATTACCTAATCAGTAAAAAATACTTGTAATCATAAGGAAAATGTATGATATTTTTGGAAGACGAATGGGATTGGTTTATTTTTTGTATCTTAGAGAAACGAAAAAATAAACTGCGGAGAAACTTACTCGCTCTGCACTATTTATCTTTTGAACATCGGGAGAGTAATAGCTACCAATCCTATCTCCCTCTTCAGCCTTGGTCCTTCCGTGCTGAATATATGGGCCCCTTCAAAACATTTCTTGTCACTCTATTTTCATATCCTCGCCACTGAAGAAACCTACATCGATATGAAGAAATTAGAATCGGGAAAAATCATTAACCGTGTATTCAACAGTGCTTTCAAATCAATATTGTGCTCGTAATGGAGAAAGCGTTAAGGCATGTATTCATTTACTAGAAGGTTCGAATCTCAGAAAGAGAGCACCTATATTTGGGTTTATGTAAATTGTAAGTATATGAACTAAATTGTAAATACTGTAATATTGTAATGTGATTTAAATAAAATTTCATCCCTAAATTCACTTTATAGATACAAAAAATTAAATGCTCACATAATATATCCTTATTATCCCATCGATGAAAAAGTATACCTACGGTTGGAAGAGAATAATTCTCTTTGATCATATTTATAAAATTTGCGTCTAGATTTACTCATATTTTACACTTACCTACTCTGCTGTAGCATCTACGTAGTTATGTATTGTATAAGACCTCAACAAGTAATTAAGTCCTATTATAATTCTAACGTAGTATCAAGATTAATTAATGAAATTTGAGGCAGAGGAATGAGATCAATAACCTAACGCAATTTGAATGGAAATTTCCTGTACTAATAATATTGATCTGATAGGAAGTAATTAGCTTTCGATACACTAATAAAACTTAGACTAGGATCTACTTATTACACAACCTACACACTAATTGAGTTACGATACTCAATAAGGATGATGAATTTCTAATGATGTCAAGTTAGCTCGATTCCATACGATATTTTTTCAATGGCTGTGCTTGTGCCTAATAGGTAATAATAGTATTACCTAATAGGCACAAATATAATACGTAGTAATACGTAATTACCGTAATACGTAATATTTTTCAATATTTATAATAAAATCATAAGGGCAAGGCTTCATGTCACCGATTACGCTACCTACTAGCATTTTGCATCCTTTTATTCCTCCTGGATATATTCGGGTTTCGTCGACCGTTTAGTAGTAATATTTATTTATAGTGACAATATCGTATAAGTGTATAGTGGAAGGAAGTATTTTGGCCCATGAAATCTCGAGAAAAGAAATACCTAGTTACTTTATAGGCAAAAATAGAAACACTATCCTTTATTGTAGGATCATTATAGGAAGATGCAATACGCAAAGCCCTATATAGACCGCTTTAAGAGAGGAGCCTTGTGACTTCTCTGTTTTCCGTCGAAGAATGTATAAGGACATACACGTAGTGTTTTGTAAAATGATTGACTTGAATACTGGCCGGAAACTTTTACACTCTGACCGGTATTAAGTCTCATCATATACATCGTACTATGATATTAAATTAATTATTGTTCCATGTGTTGACTTGTATTGAATAATTGACGAAATGCTGGTCGGAACCTTTTACACTCCGATCAGCATTGATCTTGGATCATATTTTCTGTCCATTGATTTACAATCCTATATATTTATATACTAATGTGCTATTGTTTAATTGTAATTCTTATTTACATAACATGTTCAAATGACGATTCCAGGTGTCCGGATGGGCCTACGGATGATAAGCAACAATAAACAATAAACAATGTTTGAGTGATGTTTAACAGTTAGTATAATAGGCGCGATTATTTTGAATAAAATGTCACATATAAACATCCAAATAAAATTATGATCTTATCTCATAAATTCTGATCTTATTAAATTATGATCTCTTATCCCGAATTCTTCCTTCTTCTTTTATGTATATTTTTTTTATATTCTTGTATATTTTCTGTTTTTCAGCCTAGTAAATTGTAAAATCTGATGCGTGTGCGATGGGTGAGTGTGTGAGCGAGATTGAGTATGGGTGTGTGAGACGACCGGAATGAACATATATGTTTTAATTTAACTGTGGTGCATGCTTGTGGGTGACAGCTGAATTATGAATGAACTAATATTCAATTACTTATATCTATAGTTGTTTTCTGTTTTGCACTTATACCTATAATAAAATAAAATAAAAATAAAATGATATAATAGGTATAAGTAAGCAGTATAGGTCGTTATGTTGTGTTAGGTAAATTTAAAAAATAATATTGTCATGAATATTGAGTTAGCAATTTCGTTATCTCAATAAAGTGGGGAGTTAGCTTTAACCAGAAGGGCATCAAATATTGCAATCTTCAATTTAGCTGCAGGCAACGTTGTATAAACATGGGTCAATCCCTATGCGGAAGATAAAAATACCTTAGGGGAATGTCGTTCTAAACATATCGCTTCTTGATATCATGGTCCTCGTAAACTTCGTATCACCTCTCCTATACAATCTATCTAATATAATATTGTGGCATTCACAAAGCTTCGTAATGTTTACTTTGAAATTGTGGGCAAATATTGTCCATAAATGTTGGGATAAAATTATTTGGTAGATATGTCAGAATATAAATGGATCATATTTTTTATGGATTTATTTATTCAGTATTTACCTACATTCTGGTATGGCCTATAAGAAATTACAGAATTTGTAGAATAACTACCACATAAATATAATATAAAGTAAACAAATAAAATACGTGAAAGGCAAGTAAACAGCATCATGTAAAAATGAAAATAATCTCCTACTTAAAAATCAAATTAATAATTAATTTAAAACATCCAATAAAATTAAATCCTTTGAATTTTTGTATTTATAATTAATAAAGATTAGTACCTAGACGAAAATCACGATTCCGCTTGAGGATCGGACCTATGACGTCATGGTTATTTCCGGGGCACCAAGGTTCAAAATCACATGTAAAAATAAAAATTATTTTTTTTACTTTTTGGGTTCCATTGCTAAAACTTTTACGGTCATTAACTAGATTTGAATGCATTTTATCAGTACAAAATAAATATAGGTATTCCACGCGGCATTTGGGAAACTAGTTTCTGTCTTTCGGAAAAAGATCAGAGGGGTTTTTCACATTTTGTTTTTAAATCTGATCAAGATATAAATAATCTTTTTCCGACATTTACTAGATACAGGTTCAATGTATCTACTTAATATGTTTATACTCGTAAAATATTGTCTATGATACCTAAATGATTTAGGTATCTTCCTCTCTAATTCCACTGGTCACAGTAACCAAAAAGGTGGAAGCTGTAATGCTCCCGGCGCCTATAGAAGTGGGTAGATCTCACTATAATATAGGTTGCTAAAGGTTACACCGCTCCTCAACGGATGGAGGTAGTATCTGAAATTGGGTGCATATGAAATAGGTTGTTGAGTATTATATACTCAACGGCCAAAAATTTCATTTTGGTAGCAGGATGTGGTGGAATGGGTGAACGTTGCCCTGGGCATAAAGTGATCACTTAAGCCAGCCAAAGCCGACTCGTAAGCGTCGGAACATCCATCCTGCTCCCCTCCCCAAGGGAGTTCGCATAAGTTATTATGTGAATGTTGATATCTGCCGCCTTTCGTTGAGAAAATTCTCAAAATTCTCATTGTCTGCAAAGTTTCTGTATAAACATAAACATGTAGGTATCCATAAACATGTAAGGAACAATTGATGTTACGTCAATCGTGTTACATTAACCACGCTTTATAAGTCTTGTATAAAATTTTGTGTTTCGCTGATTAATTTTCTTTCTTGCGTGTTTTAATACCTAATAAAAAAATAATACATAAGTTTACACACGATGATTACACGTGCGTTATCTACGTATTATATTAGTAGAGTTTAAGGGCTTGGCACCAAGAATGACGTCAGAGTCATTTCCCACGGCATTAAGGTTAAAAATTGCGTGAACAATCGCATGATAAAATGGTAAAAATAGCGTTTTTTTTCATTTTATGGGGTAAATTTTGTGTCAATCAAAAAAATTTTACGGTTATTCCCTAGATTTTAATGCATACTATCAGTACAAAAAAAATACTCAGCGACTTTCGGGAAACGAGTTTCCGTCTTTCGGAAAAAAGAACAGAGGTGTTTTAAAATATTTTTTTGAGAAATTCATACAAGATATAAAAAATCTTTTACGGTTATTCTCTAGATAAATGTTCAATGCATCTACTCTATTTTGTTCCAAAGCATATTTAGTAACGGTTGTCGAGGTATAAGGTCTCCCGTTTTTAGAAATTTTTGAAATGTCGGTATGAATACTCTTAAAACACGCTACAACAATGTAGGATTATAAATTCGTAAACATAAAATGCTCAATTTTATTATACTCGTAGGTAGTAAGCGTAGGTAGAGCAAGCAGAATGAAATGTCAGTACGTCACATTTATTTTATTTTTGAAAACTTTTAATCATTTCACTTTTAATTAATTTTAACTTTTCATCGCAATTTAATGCCTATCTGTTTTTTAGATATCTAATTGGTTAATGTTATCGACTAATTAATTTCAGTTTATATATTTTGAAAAGCTCGCTTTCAATCAACCCATAATTTTTTTTCGCTATTCGATTCAGTTTTTCAAATCATTTAATACAGCCATCATGAATATTGTTAAAAAATTTGATGATTCCTAAATTTGAAAAAAGTCTCAGTTTAAAAAAATAAATCCTTATTTTATCCTGTTCACTTAGATTTCCAATTTGTGTTGTGAGGTGCCAAACACTTCGTTAGCACCTACAAGTATAGGAACCCGGCACCTTTCAGTTTGACTTATAGGAACATTGTATCATTCTGCCTAAGCGTTGGCTGCTGAAATACAGCCCTTAACGACTTACATATTATACGTTTTTTGTTATCAGGTTCCACTTACGAACCTTGCTTGATAGGGAAAAGGATGTCGAACTTTGATATTGAAAATAACAAAAGTGAATCAGACGGTAACCCTTAGATGGATGGTTTAACAGGGATACAACTATAAATTTGTTTTTTCTTTTAGAAAAGCTATTCTATTCTATTCTATACCCTCACGCCACCTCCCTTGCGGGGTAGGCAGAGAGAACGGATCGCCAGACTTTCCTATCCTGACACACCCTTCGGGCTTCCATCACATTCATGCAGTTCCTCATACATACTCTCCGGTTACTTTTACTCAAAACACGTCCGTCCTTGAGTATCTGGTCGACATGGTCCAGCCAGGTGGTTCTCGGACGGCCGCGTTTCCTTACACCTCCTCTTTCACCCAGGTAAACTTTCTTCGTTATTCTTTCATCGTTCATTCTTTCCACATGACCCAACCATCTCAACTTGTTCACTTTCATTTTATTCACAACATCCTTTTTACAGTCACTCAACTCTCTAATCATTTCGTTCCTTATTCTATCTCTCAATGTTTTTCCACACATTCTTCTTAACGATCTCATCTCGACCGCATTTATACTTGATTCATCCTTCTTCAGCCATGTCCATGTCTCACTTGCATACATCAGTGTTGGTACTAGGATGGCGTTGTGCACCAACAACTTTGCCTTTGTCGATACGTTGCGACTTTTCATTATTGGCCTAATTGCCCCATTTACCCTGGTACCTGCTAACTTTCTTCTTTCGATGTCACTTTCACATCGACCATCTTTTGTAAACAAGCTTCCCAGATACACATACTCATCAACTTGCTCCAAGCATTCATTACCAACTTTAATCGCACAGTTCGTCCTTATCTCATCTCTTTCAAATACCATTACTTTCGTCTTGTTGACATTCATCCTCATCCCGTTTCTTTCGCAGCTACCATGCACACAGGATATAATTTCCTGTAACTCACTTTCGTTTTCAGCCATTAGTACTAAATCGTCCGCAAACATCAACGCACATACCCTTACTCCATTCAGGTCCACACCAACATCCATTTCTTTCAACGGACGCATACAGTTGTCGAAGAACAGATTGAACAACCAAGGAGACATGACACAGCCTTGTTTTACTCCTTTTGTGAGGGTAAACCACTGTGAGAACGCACCGTTCACCCTGACACACGCAGAGCTCTCCGTATATACAGCGATGCAAGTGCACGAACCAATTGGCTCCCCACCCCGTAGTCCGACAATACACGCCACATTCTTTCACGATCCACGCGATCATATGCTTTCTCCAGATCTACGAACGCACAGAACAACTTCTGGTGTTTATCCAAAAATTTCTCCGCGACCATTCGCAGGGAGAAGATCTGATCGGCGCACCCTCTTCCACTTAGAAATGCACCTTGAGCATCCCATACCTTACATTCCGTAATCTTTCTCACTCTTTCAATCAATATTTTCGCGTACAGTTTGCCCACAGAACTCAACAGGCTGATGGCCCGGTAACTACCACATTCCAGCTTTGGGCCTTTCCCTTTATATAGAGGGCATATGACAGCCCTCCTCCAGTCTTCCGGAGTGTAGCCATCCCTCCAACACAGGTTGAAAAGCTCCCAGCACCACCTGAGAGCACTCGGACCACCATGCCTGATAAATTCCGTAGCTACACAGTCATATCCTGCAGCCTTACCATTCTTTGCTTTTTTTAGCGCATTCCCAATCTCGCTCATACTAATTTCATCGCTACCATTCTCACTTACAACTAAATTCGCTGCTCCGCTAGTCTGGTTCATATTAGAAAAGCGAATGACTATATAAATAAAAATAGCAATTTATCACCTCCTAGTTGCACCCAGTGAAATAGAGCAATTTGTAGTTTTCAAACGTATGAATGTAATGAAAGATTCCATCCCTTGCATCTTGGTGTAATCAAAGGTAGGTGTAGGTATATACCATTATTACATTCTTTGTTGCACCCTTCGTGAAAGT
Organism: Ceraclea dissimilis; assembly: GCA_963576895.1. Lineage (NCBI taxonomy): Eukaryota > Metazoa > Arthropoda > Insecta > Trichoptera > Leptoceridae > Ceraclea > Ceraclea dissimilis. The sequence continues at coordinate 14,644,757 of OY756364.1, forward strand.
GGTGGTTTGTATTAAGTGGAAGTAGGTGCAAGTACCCGCAAGGAGGTGGACTATTGCATCGCAAAATGATGTATCCATGTATGAAATAATCTATGAGACTCACATATTATGCAAAAATAAAATGAAAATTGAACAGACTACCCTATTTCTGGTTGTGCTCACAAGCACCTTGCCAAACGAATGTTCTGGTGGATGTTATAATTACCTACAATAATTCTTACTAAAAATCAAGAATCGAGTTATCATACATACGTCGTGTGGTAGTAAGAAACAACGAAAGAGCTTTATTATTTCGTCACTCACCGGAATCACAAGCAACTACAGTACTAATTTTGTAAAGAATAATTCTGTAGATAGAGTATTTTACTATAGGACAGAGCATAAAAGACGAAGAGAAATGGGAGTTTGTGATGTTAGCAATTAACAATATCACGGGTCCCCTCTTTGTAAGATTGATGAGTTCATACATAGACCACCATGCAACATTCGCGTCGATGTATCTTAATCACCGTGTTTTTTCCTATTTTTTTCTCTGTAGGAGGGACAGCAGCTCGTGTAGTGCGTGTTTCTTATCAAAAAATATATAAAGTTGAGGGTATTTTATTTTACTAGGTATCTTTGTTTATTTCACATGCAATCCAGAATACTACTTCTATAAGGTTGGGAATTTACCACCACACAACGATCTGCATGTCTGACAGGACAGTATGGCGAGTCTTCTAGTTCTAATCTACGCCTACATAGCAAGGAACCAGGCATTAGGCGATTGATACACAGAAATACGCAGAACCTTGTAAGAACGTGACAGATTTATTATTAGAAGTTTTGTAATTTAGTAGGTATCTTAGATTTTGATAGGGATTATTATATAGATGAGTTCTTAATGTAGGATAAAGCTTTTGCGTTGGTGTTATGAAATTACTCATTACATACAAAACATAAACAATACAATACAATATTAATATCTCCGTGATAATACAAAAGCAACACGCTAGAAAATACCACAAGTAATTGATACTACATACTTGGTATAATAAGAATGAAGATACCAATCGGATAAAAAGGAAAGTTGTGTTATGTGAAAAATAACAGTGAATCATTAATATCTAACCAATTTATGTATTAGTTTACTATTTGTATGGTCAGTCACCTACACGGATTTTCAAGTAGAATATTGTTTGTGTTTGTGGGTAGATATATATGTGTTTCCCCTACTTCTTAACAGCATTGCAACAGAATAAAAGTAGAAAACACCCTCTTGATATAATCAAAGTATTACTCACTGGAAAGTGTAGATAATGGTGCTACTAAACTGCTACTATATTATGTTCTCTGTACATTCCTCGTGGGAACATAGAGATGGCACGAGTATCTACACACTTTACAGGTAAGCAATTCTTACGAGTATTATCATTATTTTTGACGCCGCGATTGGTATATACATTATACAGGTACCAATTTATATACTCGTAAAATGATATTACGCAACCAGATCCGTCGATGTTCGACCAATACTCTGGGATGTCACGTATAGATGGACATAATTTTGAATTAATCTGTTTTAGTAAGAGGTATACAACTTGAACTTTGAAGAATTCATGGAAAGTGAGAATCCCTTAATAGGTAGGTTTAACTTTCAAAGAATTCAAAGTGAGTAGCAAATTTATCTTCTATTTTTGTATCACTACGAGTAGTTATATACGTACGTATGTCTTATAGGTTTCATATAGAATAGGCCTTAAATTATTTCCCAATCTCTAATAATAAACGAAAGTGCCTGACTGAATGAATGACTGAATGACTAACTGAATGACTGACTGACATACTCACTCATCAACGCAGAGCCGAATTGGCTAATCCTAGAGAAGTGAAATTTTGAAGGCAGATAGGTTTTAATACAAAAGCTTCCACTAAGAAGCGATTTTTGGAAATTCCGCCCCTAAGGGGGTGAAAAATAGGGTTGAAAGTTTTCCAGAGTATGCGAATATCTCGGAAACCAGACATTGTACGAAGTTGAAATTTGGCACATAGATTCTACTATTAAAATTAGTAATAGGCTGTTTCGCCGTTTTTTTTTAATTTTTATTTAAAGGGATGAAAAAGGACATAAAGAAAAGGGGTGATTTTTAAATGCCTCTTAATACGGTAAAAAATAATTTTATAGGAATTTCCAAAAAATGGATTCCTAAGAAAGGGTCAAAATATGATATTCTGTCCAGAAAAAGAGTCAATCCTTAAGGGTTGGGGCGTGGGATTAAATTTGCTTTGATAGTAACGTATCTCGGTAAACACTGAAGCTACAAAGCTGTAGTTAAACAGTTGCATACTTCTTTTAAAATGAAAAAAATTCGTCTTACATTGTTTAATCAAAAATTGAGGATAAGGGCATGAAAAGGGTACTTTTATAGTTGTTAGTTGATATAAGTACTCTCCTGTATACGTGAATATATACACGTTTTTATAGGTGGTGAAATAAGTGTATTGTTATGCGCTCAGTGAAGCATGGACTCTGAGTAAAAAAATATTTGCAATTTCGTTAATTGTATTTTTTTCATAAGCCGTACTAACTGTATTGCCCAGCATTGCCCGTCTAGCCAAGTTCTACTTGTGAAGCTCTTTTATGAGACACCAAACAATGTGGTATGTGGTGACTGGATTCTCTCGATCACTCTGTGTCTCCCGATGGTCTGAGGACGCATAAAAATGACTTTCTGAAGATTTGAATTTCTTTTCTAACGCCCTTTCATACCATACCACACATGCTCCACACAACCCTTGAATCCCCTCATCAAAAAAATTTCACAGAAGGTTCTCAATTTCCAGAAGTTTCTACCACACAGTATTGGTTTCCATATAGCAAGGCATTTGCGAATATTTAACGCAAATATTAAGTAGTAGTTGTTATTTTGCTGGACTGACTATACTATATTTTACCGTACTACACACGTCTATACTTATGTACACAGGTGGGCACACAGTCATCAGTCTGTTTTTACATACATAATATATTGCATAGTGTGTTTTATCGATTGTGAAATACATATTATTAACCCCGCCCGTTGGAACACCAACGGCGCGAAATTTAAATTGCAAAATATAAACTTTTAAGTAAAATAATATTCGTAATTTTGTTAATTTGTTAATTTCAGAAAAAAATGTAGGTATATAAATTTTGATGATACGTATTAATTAATTCAGACAATTTAGATGACAGATTGTGATGATTCCCAATAATAAATATTTTAGTTCGTACCTATGGTATATACCTAACATTTTTCACCTTCTCCTTTATAGACACCTAAACCGTTCATCCGATTGAGATGAAACTTTGGAAAATTATTGTGCTTGCCCCAGGGAATGTTCTTATTGTGGTAGGGGGTACGAGGAGGGGGACACTAAGGGGGCACGAAGGGGGGGGGGATCCACACAATTTTTCCGTAGCGAAGCACGGGTAATACAGCTAGTACAGAATAAAGTAATAGCGGGATAAAGATAATATTATTTGTTGGTATTTTTAGAAAACGGTAATACGTTTTGGGTCATCCATTTATAGGCATGTATGGCATAACATGCAACATGCGCGCTGCTGATGATAAAAAAATACGACAACAGCAGTATCAGTAATATTTTACTCACATATACGAGTAATTAAGTTTCTATTGTATTTAGAATTACAGAAATACTGAAGTATAGTAACATTACTCTGAACTGAATAATGAAGTATAATAACATTACTCACATACATTTCAGATTTATATTTATAAGATGTGACATTTCACGCGAGTGTCCAACAACTTCTATTCCAATACAACTTATTATTAGAATCATAATAATTTAATACAATAACTTGTACATTGTACAAGTGCTTTTAAAGGCCTGCGAAAACAAGTAATTGGTCTAAAGTAACGTTATATGAGTTATATTTGCTTGTCGGCTGTGGTTTGATTCAAGATTCCTATAGAAATTTCTGACTTCATCTAACGACATACTCATTACTCGTATTATTCGACTCGCTCAGACGACCATATAAATATATATGAGAAAAAATATTAGCCTTTCTTCTGTAGTTTTAATCCTGCGGATTGGTTTGCAGCAAATTCCCACATCTTGTTCTCCACTCTTCTCTGTCTCCCGCAGCTCTCTTCAGCTCGACATATCTGGCGCAGTTCAGTCTATATGCGTAACTATATTCTTAGCACAGACCACAGTCTTATGTATGTGTTTTATCCATTGATTATTAATAAGCAAAATCTTGAAAAATTGTTAATTTCTTGGTTTTACTCTTATAGTTAATAGACTGTGTAATCTTCCCTTCATATTTTATTTCCTTGTAAGGTTTTTAAGCTGTTTTTCAAAAAAGTAAACCATGATTTCCATACTGTCAGTAGGTACCTCAATGAATATGTAAAAAAAATTACAATAGGACACACATGCAGTAAGCATTATATTATAATGATTATTATAGATATACAGCCTAATTATCATACGTTCTACGGTGGATCTCGAAAAAAATTATGTAATTTTGCATGTAAGTACCAACCATGAAACCTCACCTCTCTACAAATGCTCTTTTCCTTTTTATCCTTCCTACTCTCCCTGTCCCTGTACCCATTATCTTAATTCGTTACGTTCCAGATTCTGCGCGGGGTGGCGGAGGCATCCTCTGACTCAATCAACATCTTTCAGCTTCGACGCGATAGTTTCCATTCCATACAAGGCGCATTAAAGGTATACTATCAAAATTGTAGAGGGCTGAAGAGTAAAACTAGCGGCTTTCGTTCTAGCATAGCAATTAATAGCTTTGATATCGTGGTTCTGACTGAGACTTGGCTAAACGGCGGAGTCCATGATACCGAGTTGTTCGGCGAGGACTATATTGTCTTTCGCAGAGACCGTAACCTTGACTTAACAAATAAGTGTGACGGCGGCGGTGTCCTGATCGCAGTTTCATCCTCGTTTAATTGTCTGCGGCAGCCTGAGTGGGATTCCACTGGTGAAGATTTATTTGTATCACTAACTTTGGCTTCCAGGAACCATATAAGATTCAATATCATCCTTGGCGTTGTGTATTTTCCCTCTGGCTCTCCCATGATCGACTACGAACCACATTTTAACAAGATCTCCGATAAAATCGTACAAAACAATAGTAACAGTCATATTTGTATTATAGGCGACTACAACATTCCCACTATCAAATGGGCCTATGGCTGTGACAACCAATCCCATCTTTTGATGGAATCATACAGCGGTGTAATTGCCCAATTGCTGAAGGAAACATTATCCTTTTTAAATGTTAACCAGTACAACTCAATTCCAAATAAAAACAATGTAATACTGGATTTGGTTCTTTCAGATTTAACTTGTTCTGTGAAACGTTGCGACTATCCCTTGGTGCGTGAGGATGGTCACCATCCTTCACTATTGATTGATATTCCAGTAGAAGTACAAAAAATACTTGAACTAAAAGATACGCCTAAATACAACTATCGGAAGTCCAACTTCAGTGAAATTAATAACAAACTTAGCAAAATTGACTGGAACGAGATTCTAGATCATAAAAACGTTAATGATGCCGTTGAAGCCTTTTATAATATCTTCCTTTCCATTATTGACCAACATACACCAAAGAAAACACCCAAATCAAAAAAGTTCCCTATCTGGTACAAGAGTTCGACGGTTGCACTTACCAGGGCTAAGGACAAATACTGGGATCTATGGAAAAAGTTCAACAACCCGCATGACTATGCTGTTTTTTCTACATATAGATCTGAACTCAAGACAGCCCGTACATGTGACCACCGCACGTACCTTTTTAATATTGAACAATCCCTAAAAACAAACATTAAGCCCTTTTTCGTCTACGTGAATAATCTTAGATCATCCAACAATTATCCAAGGAACATGCACTTCAACGGTGTAAATTCAACCGACCCTGAGAGAATTTCAAACTTATTCTGCGCATTCTTTCAATCTGTCTTCAACAAGGAACCATGTACCAACCCTGACCCAATTATTTCTGACCAACCTACTAACACATCTTCATCGTTGTGTACATTCAATATATTGAGTTCGGAAATCTACGACAAACTTACCAATTTGGACGTTAACAAAGGTGCTGGTCCTGATTTACTTTCACCGTTGGTCCTCAAGCGCTGTGCTCCTCATTTAACAAAACCTCTACGTATCATTTTTAATAAAAGCATTAATGAGGGATCGTTTCCCACAGCCTGGAAGACAGCAAATATCACGCCTATCCACAAATCGGGTAGTAAGGCTGACATCAATAATTATCGTCCAATTTCTATTCTTTCACCCATATCAAAGGTGTTCGAGACAATACTTAAGGACCATCTGTCACATTTTTTTGAACCCCAATTTTTGAATGAGCAGCACGGCTTCATGAGGCGTAAGTCAACGCTGACTAATTTACTGGTCTATTCTAACTTTCTGTTCGATTCTCTGGATAGACGTTTGCAGGTAGACTCGGTCTATACCGATTTCCGTAAGGCCTTCGACAAGGTCGATCACATTCTACTGTTAAAAAAATTAGCAATGTATGGCATTGGCGGCAATCTTCTGAGTTTGTTACAATCTTATCTTACAAATAGAAACATGAAGGTAACGTTAAATGGTTTCGATTCGGTAAGCGTCACAATCACATCGGGCGTGCCTCAGGGATCTGTGCTTGGTCCTCTTCTATTCGCAGTTTTCATCAATGACATTGATAAATGTTTCCAACACTCGAACTTTCTACTTTTTGCGGATGACCTAAAAATATACCGACACATTGCCAGTGAGGACGACGCCTTGAGATTGAACGAGGACTTAATTAGAGTTAACGAGTATTGCATTAAAAATAAACTAGAACTTAATTTAAAAAAGTGTAACTCAATAACATTTACCAAGAATATAAATATTATCAAACACAAGTACGTCATCAATAATAACGAACTAGCGCACTTATCTTCAATCTGTGACCTAGGAATAATATTTGACTCTAAATTGCATTTTGACATACACATAAGTGAAATGATGACACATTGTAATAAAACGTTAGGATTTATACTTAGAGCATCCACTGATTTCAAGGACTTCGAATCCGTTTTGCAATTGTTTTTCTCTTTGATTAGATCTAAATTGGAATACTGCTCTCCCATTTGGAATCCTTTATATGAAAAATACAGTGTCGAGGTTGAGAGAATCCAAAACAAATTCATCCGTATTTGCGACCGTAGATTCCACGGTATTGATTCAACTAAACTTGATAATCTCTCAAAGAGACGCGACCTAATTGACGCTTGTATCCTGCATAAGATTTGTACATCGGTCGTTGATGTGCCTACACTATTGGCCGACATAGGATTCTGCGTACCAACTACCAACTCAAAGACGATACTTTAGACCATCACTTAAGACGACACTTAACTAACGCAGGTTTAAGAAATCCTCTACACAGAATGCAACGTACTTATAACAACAGCTACTCTGACATTGACATGTTCGCCGCTACTCCGTATAGATTTAAAACTTTGATACGAAGAAAGATTTTTCACAATCCTTTATAATCCTCATTCCATTTCCTTGCCCTTCCTTTTTCCTGCCCTCCGTGGTTGGTACAAATTTATGTTGTTGTTTTTTATTGTGTTTTGATTATTAATGACACTATTCATTCTTTTTTTATTGCTTAGGTTGTAGTGTAGTATTTTTGGGTTAATTTTATTTATTTTTTGTTTTTATTTTACTTTCTTTTGTTTGCAATATTCTAATTCCATGTGATTGTTTGTGACTTGCATCAATTTTTGACCTTATTTATTGTATTCAATGATTTGCTTCAATTTTCTGCCTGACTTCCATAATTTGACTAAACATTGTTTTGACTGCATATTGCTACTGATTACCTTGACTTTATTTTGTTTTTCTGTTTTTGTTTCTCTTTTTTTGCACTGACTGTTGTACTCTCATTATAATATTGTTTTATCTGCATTGACTAGTTGTGTACACATGTAATAGGGCATCGCTTGAACTTAATCTGTGTTGTTTTTTGTTTGATTTGTGTTTGCATGTGGGTGATGTCTGTTTGTGTGCCATGAATAAATAAATAAATAAATAAATAAATAATACGTATTGTAAATGAACCAGAAAAGGGTGGATTGAAAGTACATCAAGTCCAATAATAATATAATTCCTTAATCTAATCAGTTCATACCCCATCAGAAAGGATCGAATCCATCCATCTGTATTATGTTGTTGGTATTTCAATATAAATTTCTCTAACGTGATATTATTGTATTTCAGTAGATTTTACTTATATTTCTAGGTATATATAAACGTACTCATTTTCAAAAAGAATACCAATATAAGTACCTATTTTTAACATAATATACCTACGATCATTTTCATTATCGAGAAGGATATACATTTACACGATGCGGTATTGAGTAAATGTTTTTTATAAAAAAATATAAGTATGGTACCAATATTAATTTTGCAGCACTCCGAAATAATAAATTCCTCTCATGACATATTCGTATTGTATATACACCAAAACGTGTGAAAATAATTTAATTAGGTACTTTGATAATCAAAGTATATAAAAAATACTTACGAGTAGGTACCTTTTTCAATTCTGCTTTTGTGATGACATGTTTCAATCACCATTACCAAACAGCATACAAAAAAATAAAATAGATTTTTCTTTTCATAATGTGAATGTACTCATACATTGTACAGGTGCGTTTATACTCAATGCGATACATATTGTATGATACTATTCTCGAAAATGAAACGGCTTTAATATTCCAATGGACAACATCCCCTTAGAGTGAGTAATGTGAATGCATCGAAGTATCCCTCCGGCCCTCAGTTCTAACGAATAGTGAAGATAAATCCACATAATCCGAGTCCTTCCCAACACGAGATGACAACAGTATAAAGGTTGCTGTGGGACTATGTTGGGTGTTGGGGGTGCATACTGCATAATAGGGTGGGTTTGAATCGAAGATACTTAGGTACATGATATATCTACTATTGATGTTCGTTCCTAACAATATTGATGATTGTATTCACATAGTGTATTTCTGATTGAATATTCTCAATGATTGGATATAGGATTAGGATTTTAAATTGGTATTATATTTTATATAACAGTTGGGTAGATAGAACAGATGTATTCATTTATATAACCTCTCGCAAATAATGAAATAAGTTTTTTTAAAAACACGTCGTTATAACGTTTTTAATCCAATTTGTATGAGATTAATTCTTCTGTTAATTAAAACATTCTAGTCCGAGAGCCCGCTGCTTAATTTATGACGTATCTGTTTTTTGATCGAAATGTGGTATAAACGATAGCTTACCAATAGGGTATTACATCGCACTAGGGTTGCCTATCAAAATCTTGCCGCAACCCCCCCTGCCCCCCCCCCCCAAAAAGGTCCCTCTTCGCGGTTTTTCGCATTTTGTAGGAATATGGTAAAAGATAGAAGAAAGTAGTCAATGACAAAAATAATCCTTGCTAAATTCTCTACAAAAAATTTTTAGTCAATTTTTTCATAGGACTAGTAGTTTACCCGTAATGGCCGGTCAAAAAACAGGAAATTTTTTGAAAAAATAAAAAAAAAAGTTTAATTTTTTTTCTTTCACATTCTTCCACCAATTATTACTAACATTTTATGAAAAAAAAATTTGGCCTGCGGCCCTATATCACTTGTTATTTTATGAAAAACAAAATTTTCAGAATTTTCGTCACTGAGTTTTATTGTAATAACTCCGAAATTATTAGATGTATGAACATAAGTTATAGCTCGTTTTGTAGCTAAGACTATGGTAATTAATTCGTTCACTGACTATTTTCCTGTAGCTCTTATCGATTTTCAACCAATTTAGTTTAAATACATTTTTTTTGTATTTTAAATGAATTTCGGTTTTGGACCGGCCATTGCGGGTAAACTGCTAGTTCTACGAAAAAATTGACATAATATTTTTTGTAGAGAATTTAGCAAGGATTATTTTTGTCATAGACTACTTTCTCATATCTCTTACCATATTCCTATAAAATGCGAAAAACCGCGAAGAGGGACCTTTTCGGGGGGGGCAGGGGGGGTTGCGGCAAGATTTTGATAGGCAACCCTAGTGCGATGTAATATCCTATTGGTAAGCTATCGTTTATACCACATTTCGATCAAAAAACAGATACGTCATAAATTAAGCAGCGGGCTCTTGGACTATTCCGTTTCAAACAAACTTAAAAGGTGATTATTATTGTATTTCAAAATAAAGACTATACATATAATAGGCACGATTCGTAGTGCTTTTTTTACGCGGAGGCAAGACTTGCCAACACACTTCTCAATATTATCAGACTCTACATATTATCATTCATGATTGACATATAAACTCATATAAACTCATTAGCCCAATACTGGGAAAAATTCACCTATCCAGATATCACGGATATCACAGGATTAGGCTCAACGCGGGGCCTAAAATACAAGCATTGTGCCTGAATAGTATTAAAATTACTAAAATCATTACTAGAACTTTAACACCAAACGAAATACTTGAGTTATCATATTGATTAAAATAATTATTGTTGTATTTATACAATGAGTTTGACAAAATTCTTCCATATATGCAAATGACTGATAAACTTGTACTGGGGTACAGTGAAACAGACGACCTTTCTGTGAAGGGACGCCTTAATAAAAGGATTAAAACTAATAAAGGTTATGCAAATTATAGAGTTGGCTCTTTGGGAGAAACTATAATAGTTCTTAGTTTTTGATTAGACATTATTTGATTCGTCAATATTGATCAACACCCAAGATTGGAAACGAATATTATTAGATTCTGAATTATAATATTTATCTAACATTGATAATTTCATAAATAAAATTAACAACTTCGTATTAATTGTGATAATAATTGTTTGCAGACTGATATAAATTTCTAAGAACGCAAAATTAGAAGACATTCATTTCTAAGAGATAATAATATTATCATTATCTGATAAGAGAATTGAGTCAACGTTAAACGGATCTTGTGACTAAAAAAAATATGAACAAATTGAGATGGTTAAAATACCATGCGTAGCTGGGAGACAGAGGTTTAAGGAAGTGCGGCCGTACAAGAATTACGTGACTCGGCCAATGACCCTGTATAGGCCTTATTTTCACGGACGTGTTTTGTGACAGAAGCATAAGTGTATGTGAGGATAGGAAAGTCTGGCGATCTGTTATCTCTGCCTACACCGCAAGGGATCCGGCTTGAGGGGATAAGATAGGATAGAGCCTTATGGTAGATTCTAAACGTAATTCAGTTTAAGAGTTACAAACTTTATTAAAAACCTTTGCGCAACTAAATTTATATATGGAGATTTAGTACTGCACTATAGAACCTAGGTACATTTCTTTTTGAAGAAATTTCAAAACTTGAGATCCTGTCGTCACGGTCACAATATGGGAAGACTCGCCCGCTACAAATACCTACCTATTTATTTATTTTAAATATTAGGGACACTGACAATAAACAAGAAACGATTACTAAATAATATAAATCCAACATTAGCGACCAAATATATGAAGTATTTTTTAAAGTTCATTGACACATCGAAAAATTACTACATGAAAACTTAAAATCTTGTACTAAGTATATATCTTGATCCTGTTAACAAAAGTATAATCGGATGTGACAAGAATAGATTTAGGTATTCAGAAGTTTACGGTCTTCGGCAAAATAGGATTGGAAAGTTCCGTTAGTACTACACTACAACTTTTAACTTTACCATCTCTTGACAATGAGAAATATTTCTATACGTATTATATTGTATTGTGATACAAAATACAAGTTACAGTATTTACATACATGAATAAAGTTTTTGAATATTTTTCTCGTATATATTTAATCTGGTTAAATATGTAGGTTCCAATAGTTCAATCTCCTGGTATGTCCTATCATAATAATATTATTGTTATCAATAACTTAAAATACATACATAGGTACGCAAGAAAAGCATCACGAAATAAATTTCTAATAACTCGAATCTGCTATGATCTACTTTAAATAGCAAAGTGTAGGTCCCATATTTCACTGTATCCCAGTTAGAACTGATCACATAATTAATATTTTTTTTACATAGTTTAGTACCTATGTAAAAAAAGTACTTTACCTAATTCACAGCAAAGTTACCCTTTATACTCGTAGTTATCAGTCTTCGTAAACGAAAATACTGTGTTATATTAAATCGCCATCCTTGAAATTCCTATAAAACACAATGTTGGTAAATTTTTGTTAGCTTTCAATTAAATTTCTTAGAAGAAATCAGTACACAAATTTCGTGTAGACTGTTTTTGTATATAGGTACCTAAATGTGTAAAAAATAATAAAATAAAACTATTCAATAAAACAACTTGTGCAATAAATGCCATAAAAACAGTTCATTGTTTCACAACCAATACAGAGAGTAGATTATAAAAATCTAAGTTTATAATATTTTCAGTTTATTACAACTACAGCGAATCTTTATTACAAGTTAAAAATAATGTTTTTACGATACAAACATACTGAGGAAAACATTATTAAAAATGGATTATCGCGAAGGAAGACGACGTACTTAGGAGTAAAATTATATTTTTAATTAAAAGTTGTTTACTATCTTCCGAAGATTTTTTTTGCTTTCTTGTTTCTAACCACCATCAGATAATCAAACATCTCTGTACAATAAAGTATAATATCAACACATCAATAAAATATAAGGTAGTATAAACTATCTATACATGTGCGTATTATTATCGAATTGTACACACAGAATTCTTTTCAGATGTAATGATTAGTGTAAACTGATAACACTATGGATCATCTCTGGGCAAATACTGAGAAATTAGAAGGGATCATGTCAGATGGACCTGCGATATTTAGGATTAACTATAATAATGGAGAAAAATAAACAGAAAAGGAGACCACAGGAATAAAAAGGTCAGCTCAAGAATATTTACAGAGGTAGAAACAATGAAAGATTATGAATTACTTTTAGATTAAGAATAGATTAATAATAATAATATATTCCAATACCCTCTAGGTATTTCACCAAAGTTTGCAAATCAAATCAAAGCAAGCATTCTGTCAAAAATAGTTTTCGTCATCAACTGCTGGTAAACTTCATAATAACATAAGGGAAACTTTACTTTTTATTGCAACTAAGGAAGCCAAATCAGGAGGGACGAAACAAGATTGGATTTTATGATCCTATTGCAAAATACGACCCCATTACATGTGGGACCCTTGTGCAATACAAAATGAAGCAAAAAAGGGGAAATATTTTGACCCCTTGTAAAATTTGAGGAAAAAGGAAGAGAATAATAATTCTTGGAATGAATTAGGGTGACTTTCTTATCATAAAAAATTGTAATCTTCCTATTTTTATCATAGATATTGCACTTTTTATGATTTAACAGTTCGAATTTGCCTTAGTGTAAAAGGATCTGTTTTGAAGTGTGTTCAATGCATTATTTTTTATAGATTTTCTATTACGGTGACAATCTTATCTTTATTACCGACGACTACTTGTAAAGAAGTGAGTATATTTATGTATAGGTATTTCAATATATTTTCTATAAAATATATTTCAGAGAATACGTAGTACGTACAGTTCAACCGAACTTTTAGCCGAAGAAATTTTATTCATTTATATAATTATTATATTTTCATCATTCATATAATACGTATATATGATGTTCCTATACAATGGCATTGTGTTATATAAATGGGTCCTTTTGATAAGCGAAATATAATAATGCGATGATTTATATACTATAATCACATACAAAGCGCGTGTGTCTTCAAAGCTAAAGTAATTATTATATAAATGTCCCTTTAAGTTCATCTGACGAAGATTTTGATACGGCTCAGAGTGTCTAGGGGGAGGCAGACAACTCAAGTGAAAAGCCCTGAGTATTATTTGATACTTTCGTCACCCTCGAAGTTACGACTGGTATTAGAAACACCACATTATTATTATATAACGATGAATTGTTTTAGAAGCATCGAAAACTTAATATGGATATTTTTTTACTATTGACTAGATGAAAATTTACCGAGAGTTAATCATGTTTTTACTGATAGACAAACGTTGACAATAATAATATGTAAAATGTGTAAAGTGTAAAAATACTTCCGCGTCCAGTTCTAAAACTTTTTTCATATAGCATTTTAAAATAAATAAAACAAACACGCACATCGCGGATAATGAAACTGTTTTTAAAAGTAACAACTGAAACATAACGGAAAATATGATGATAATTTAAACCGAAAACGAACATCGAAAACATAATAATGTATTGTAATCCATATCCCTTATTATGTACAACTTTACCGAGCTTCTAAACATTTGGTACCTATATTATTAATAACAGTAGGTACTTGCATCTTTCGAAACTTTCTTGGGGTTGAATGTGTTTCCATTCATACGATGAAGCCTGCTACTTCTATAATAAGAAACACATCATTATTCTTAGTGAGTTAGTGAGTGTTGTCGACTTTGGTTTTCATTCATGCAGTTAATTGTAAGGTTTCGAGTACGTAGAATTTATCAATACCGTCACGGTTCACAAAGATGAAAGAAAATGTCGAAACCTTTGAAATTTATATAACTACCTCTACAATCTACATCCTATTTATTTGCTAAGGGGTTGTTTTTATTTTTCTATTACAGAAACCATAGGGAATATTCGGAAGTATATGTACTGTGTCTACCTTTATACGAATTTGAGTATAGATAATCATTTTGAAAAGTTAATTAACTTTTGGTGCAAAAGGAAAACTGCTTTAATGAGAAGTGAGGTAATTTTTAAATCTAAAATTTTATTTAATTTTTGTTTTTAGAGGAGGAGGTCTCAATCGTAATGCCTCAGGTTAACAACAAAGTAAGATGCAACAACCTGCAGAGATAACAAATAGGGGTGGGTTTGTGACCAAGAACAAGATATCTGAAGAATCTGGCTAAGGTGTCTGAGGAGACACACTAATAAATCCGCAAAACCTGCAATGCCGAAGACATCGAGATATGTCTCGGGCAAAGAAAACGCTAGTAGAGGAATCATGTAGAGAGGAAGCACTGCATAAGAACTTCCAAAGTAGGAAGCCGACCACAGAAATAGAAACGAAACCGAAGCCCTTCCAAAACGGATTGTACTGATCTACTTAAAGAGGTAGAAGTATTATAATATGCATATTTCGATGAGTATTTCTGAACCAAATTACACCAAATAAATACACTGAACTCCCTGAGACTAGGAGGAATAAAAGTAAAATTTGAGTATTTCCGAAATGTTAAACATTTGATATATTATCCACGCCTTATGTCACTGTTGGTGCTAATGTTATGTTTTCTCTTCTCTTGTATTATCCACAACAATATTAAACTGTATTCGTACACCAGATCACTGTTATTTCACAGCGCTGTCAGTTTTGCGGTGAATATTCATTACTTGAGTGTGAAGTATTAAAGCATGAGTTTATTATATTATTATTATTGTATTATTATTTATTTATATTATTATTTATTGTATCATAGCATATGAGTTTTTTTATGTATCCATATTTTTTAAAGAAATTTCGCCTGATTATCGCATAACATCATTGTAATTTAAGTATCTAATTCTAATGAATTTAGTTTATTGGTCGAATAATTGATTCATGATTTAACTGATTTATCGATACCTACTACTAACATACACAGGAATGCAACAAGCATAACTGCAAATAAAAACGTCTCTGTTCCATTTGTGAAATATTGATTTTACAATCAAAAAAAGCACGCAGGTTTCATAATATTTTTTTTGTGAGATCTGTTATCACATTATCACAGCGTTATGTATAATTAAAACAGAAGTCTTACGTCACTGCAAACAAAGTTAAAATAACATAAAAATTGAAGAAAAATTGGTTATCGATGATAAGTACTTTGTAATACTGCTCCTTAAAGTTTTCAAGCGCCCCTAAAGTCATGATACCGATGCTTACCCTCTTACCATAGATAAGATAAAACATTGATTTATGTCCAGACTTCCCGCCAAAAACTGTACGTTGCTGCATCTGTTTCCGACATCAAGACGATCGAATGTGACGTTCGGAGTAAAATACGGCGTCAATTTCCCTATCGATTTTAGAAATGAATACATTTCTAAAATCAATGTATTCGACAACAATATTATATTTACTATACTAACCCTTGCTTCCAGATCACATCGAAATTCTTACCCTATTGCTAAAATGTATATCTCTACATATTTTCACTCTGATTTTTCAAACAGGCAACATTAAAAAATCACTCATCATTCCTCAGGTCCAAAATCTTGGGTAGGATATTATTTACTCCTTTAAATATTCTGAAAAATATTTAGGTACAAAGTTGAAACAGATAAGCAAAATTTTCCGTAAATTATTCATCTTCTTTGGCCTCACCTTTGTTCAGTTAAGCTCGGCTCTAATAGTCTCCATGTCCTGATGTCCTTCACATCCTTCAAGGAAAACCTTACCTTCTTAAGATTTTCTTTTATTTTAATTTTATTACAGCATGAAAAATGCCTTTGCGCCGATCGATGTGAAAAGAATACATTATATTAGTACGCAATACAGAATAATATACAGTAAAAAGATACCTTGTTATTGTTGAGATCTGTAAATTATTACTTAATATAAAACTGGAAATCGGACCTTCTTAAAGCGGGTGTAAAATAAATTTTATTGTGCACTTTGGTAGAAATGACGCTTGACAGAATTTGTAGAATTTATGTTCGTTCTGAAACCTGAACAGTAGAATTAAGATATTTATATTTAGTCAAAAAAAATTTACTACAACCCACAAAAGCACACTTATTAATTTTCGATTGTAAGAAAATTTAGTTATTTTTTAGAAATATCCAAAACATATGTTGAATATTCAGATGTTTTGACAAGCTGGCGAACCAATTTAATCTCGTTGTTCTGTTCCCTTTATGTGACACTTTGTAACCAAACACTAGAGGGCATTATTTGACTACGAGATTGTTGTTTATTAGAAAAAAATGGAACGTTTTCGGAAACGCTTTTTGTTATCAAAGTTTCTCACCCTTAGTCCACAAACCATATTTTACATGTAGATAACTACTTACTGACTATTACTTCTCGTATAAATACATATAACATGAAAGTTTCTGGAAAACGAAATATTTTGTGCAGATAAAATAAACCACAAAATCACCTTTATCGATGAAGGGTTCGCAAAGGAATGCGACTGTTTGGGAAAAAGTCTTGTATTACCAAGGTCGCTAGAAGCTTTCGGTTACAGTTATTTGAAACTATGTACCTATGTAATTAATATTGTAAGTGGTTATTGGAATAACTTCTATTTTTAATTAAAGGGAGACAAAAATATTTTGCCTGGAAATGTCCGAATCATTCGAAATATCCGTTTTTTACGAGTAAATTAACACTCCATATTTTTCTAACAATATCTTGAAGAGTTTCTTATCGACCTTCATTCTTGGTTACCTACTGGAAAGAATTCCATCCAATTCCAAATATTTCTTCATTTCAGAAACTCCTTCTCGCTACCTTGGTATCTTATGATAATATGCTCTGTTATCCTAATAGGTACTTATAAATATTGAATGTTGTATGAGGGAATTATAAATTTTAAGGAGTATAAAGGAAACATATAAGACTTATTATAAAAGAAGAATTATAATATGTAGGTTTAGGTACATTTTAAATTCTTACATTATTTATTGGTATTATGGACATAAATTGTGAGTAGTTAAGTACATGAACGTATATTTTAATAACAATATTTTCTTCAGGGGTTGTCACGTCACAAATACGTTCGCTCTAACAAAACCGCAAGCAATATATTACACACTTTGTACAAACTGGAAATTCTTGTGACCTTTCCACTTTATTGGTTTATTTACTTTTTACTTTTTTACTTTTTTCGCTTTTTTTCCACTGTTTATTTTCTTACCAAGGAGGGACGTGATTTTGTGTTGAAATTGCTGGATATTATTGAGTCTGGATGCTGTATAAAATGTTGTTTTTGAACAAAGAATTCCAACTGAGCTGTATGAGATTATACCTACGTTTATAAAAGTCTTTTTTATTCGCGAAGTAAGGTATTTCAAATAATATTATTTTTGTCGTAGATATAATCTACCTAAAGCAGCTAACAAACATTCAAGGTAAATAACTTTCACAGCTTTGCTACACAATTTCCTACCAACTTGAAATCGTAAAATTTTAATCTCTATAATATGTCTTTCTCTGGTATTTTCGAGAACATACGAACCTAATCATTCAAAGTGGTTATGAAATCAATGAGATCTCTTCTAGCTAAACTCTTATCGTTTTTGTCTCATTACGAAATAATAAATGATTTTGAAAAAAAAAATCAATTGTCTAACCAAATAGGTACGTAGGTACCAACTTAATTTCATACTATTCATATTGTCTAGATGGATTGTGGTGGTTTTACGTATTCATACTTACCTAACTTTCACTTGATTATAGCGATTTATCCGTAGGTACATTTCTATGTAAATAAATAAAAATATTATCAGGGATATTGACTATTATTTCTGATAAAGACAAGGTCGAAATATTACCATAGCCGATATGTTTAATACAACAAAAATGTTAGAAAATTATTATGAAAGAATGAAAGAAAAATGCTAATAAATACACAAAATTAATAATAATAATAAGTCAAAAGAATGGTTATTATACATTCCAGAAATTCCTCCATAGGATTACATTTTAGTATTATGGCAATATGTTATTTTTCCAAACATTTGTCACAAGCAATAACATTATTTATAACAAGCTTCTCCGTCGCATTATCTTAATAGCTCGTTTGAAACAAGATTTACATATTTTTCAGGTGACACGCGAGAGCTAACAGAAAAGAAACGAAAGTTTTGGAATTTTCCATGCCCCTAATTCACATTATTATTAGATGTAATAAAATTCACCGTTATTTATTACAACTGCAATAAATAGAAGAAGGTTTCTTTAAGACTCATGAAATAATTGCGAGAAAAGTGATTCCTATTTATTTTTAATTTTGCAACTACCTAGCAGTTAAATCGTAAGAATAACGCCAGCTGGACACATACACCTACGCCAATATTACATGTGCATAGTACTAGTTGCTACAGCCTAAAAACATTGACACTGACCAAACAGAACACCGAAAAAATTTGAGTTTCCCAAAGATTCATGGAAAGAGCCATGGTGGTTATCACCCTGATAGAGAGTAAGAAACGAAAAGATAAGTAAAAGATAAGATAACAGATAGGTATTGCCCAGCGTATGGCATCTCTCAAATGGCGGTGGGCAGGTCACATGACTGACAATCCAGATAGAGCGGCGTGGAAGCAGATGGAGGAGGGCTTCGTCCAGGAGTGGACGGGAATGTGCTGATAAGAACAATATTACATACATATTTATAAACATATATTTTTTAAAACATAGGTCTAGTGAGGCAGTAAAATATTTCCAGATAGTTGAGCGACTGGTGCCGCGCGGCATTTTGTATTTATTTATGTCTATATATGTGTATATCAAAATTAATTGTTTTTGTAAGCTGTATGTTCATATCTGGAAAAATAAACTTTTCATTCATTCATTCATTCAAATCTTTGTAATTATTACGAACGTGGTATTAGAAACATTTTATTGTAGGTACATGAAGACATTGTGAAATTTTCAAAAAAATTTCCTGACAACGTCAGCGTTAATTTGTTAGAAGTCTAGTAAAAATTTGGTTGAAGAGTTTTCACAACGCATTAGGTAGTGAAAGACATCAAAGAAAATATATTATGCATTATGAATTTCTAAATCTTTCTTATACTCGTCGTATGTTTAAAGAAGAACCCTGTGATATACTTGTCTACATAATATTGTCTGTAACATGAAAGAGAACAATGATCGACAACTTCCTGACGACAATTATTAGCTTTCGTATGCATTATTCAATAGGTTCAAAGTAAAAAAACCTATAAATTTTAGCTTACTTCTCAGCTACTTTATTTATTCTAATTCTATCGTCTCTCGCAACGTCTTTTGAGAGAGAGACTCACAAACAATATTTTTTTTTTTATAATCATAAGGAAGCCCACTCTTTTTTGGTAACTTTTGAAATAGGTACTGTTGGTTATCGTATTGGAGAGTGAAAATAAATCTTAATATCTTTATTTAAATAAATGGTGGAGGTGGTCGGTAGTCTGGTTGGTAACGCGCTCGACTCTTAATCCAGTGGGCGCGGGTTCAATCCCCGACTTACTCCACTTCAAAACACAAGCTTTTCAAGCTTTCTGTGAAGTATACAAGATGTATTTGGGTTTATTTCAATCAACCCAGATTCATAAAAGAAAAAGTTTGATTTTGATAAAATCCACAGGCTGTACAGTGCACACATCGGAGCTGCGCCAGGCTGGAATGACATGGACAACGGAGTTGGCCCGGGACAGAAAAGCCTGGAAAAGCCGGGTGACGAACACATGCTCCACATAGGGAGCGGACGTGGATTTGTATGCATGTATTGATGAAACCTAACAATAACAAACACATAATAAAAAACAGTATAATTAAAAACCCAGATTTCTTAGTCTAGCGTGTGTGTGCGTGCGCGCGTGTGTTTACGTATGTGTGTGGGGACTAGTTTCGTTTAGGAAATTATGCATTTTTGCTCTTTACAATTGGAAAAAAGTTAAGGCAGACAGAGTAGAGGCAGATTAATGTGGCAAAGTTTTCATACTACCAACCACCATACCATTATATGAATGGTGGTATCACAACAATCAAAGTCTAGTTTATACTACTCGTAGGTTGTATGTAAGTAAGTATTACCTACTTTATACAACTATTATTATTCCAAGTTATATACAAACACTTACAGTTCATCGTCACGCCTGAAACATGTGTGCAGAATACCTAAGTAAACATCATCCAAGCTTTAAGAATATTGATGAGTGTAATTTCCATATAATTTGAGATTTATAGCAGCTATTAAATACGGCACATCTTTCCCAGCAGATTATATTAGGTAATATAAATGTGGCAAATACTAATAAAGTAGAGTACAAGAACATTTTATTATAAATCTGAACGACAGTATAAAAGAACAGCTATTTAGTTCTTTATATATTACAATGTGATATTGTTGTTGCTATAGGTACACCTTCTCCCAACTACGGATAAAATGGTTTCTGATGAGGCTAGAGTCGAAGATTAACTTGATGAAAAAAAATGTGATATTCAAATATTTATATTTTATTAAAAGTTAAAAATCATGTCTTTCGCTGTGCTGCTGAACTTTAATTGTGAACTGTTATTCCTGGTTGTGATTTACGGACAGATGATAAAGTTAATAATCTCTTTGCTTAATAATTTGATTGTGATTTTTCACATCGCGTTTCGCAGAAATAACAGTTCCTATTAAATTCTGGATATATGATGCGAAGATGTTTTAATGTTTCGTCACAGGATGACACACTTTTACCTTTGTGAAGAAATTTACTAAAAATTTTAATATTATGATAAGTAAGCACGGCGGGTTACTGACAAACGTGGTATCTGTTTAAAAAGCTTAATATAAAAGCGCTGTCATCAGGCTATAGAGTTCATTACTGCAAACACAATTTGTAAATCACGTTATCGTCAAAGCTGTTACTCAGTAATTTGTATTTCACTAACCACGAAATATTTTCATTACGTAAAAATTTCTCTTCGTAAATTTTATCATTACAAATTAAATATAAATATGGAGAAAAAAATATTAATTCCCGTAGTATTTATAAAGGACAATGTGTGCCGTGAAGTAAATAAATAAAATGAATAAATAAATATATGAATGGTTTTTAAAAGAGATAAGAATTCTCAACAGAGGCTGTCAAAAGGAAAATTTAAGGGAAAAAACACATCCAAAGAGATCACCAGAAGAAAATAATTCTATTACTATTGGTGTTGGATAAAAAATTAAGTTGGTGTGAAAAAAAAGCAGGGTGGCAACTATTACCATTTACATTGTAAATACTACTTGAAACAGTTTAAATATAACGTCATTAGGTACTATGAAGAACAGGAACAGAGAGGTAGCACAAGTTTACTAGTTTTTCGTTGGGTTCTCCAATTCTTGATTAATTGCTGTTTATGGTTGTCTCAGAATGGACATCACAAAGTCCCTACAATATATAGTTACGTTATTAAATATGGACATCGCATCGCAACATAAAGTATTGTGGAAGCATGTTTAGGAAATTGTATGAGTGGTAGGAAATTAAATCAAACTAGTAATTTATTTGAATTACTACCTTCATACATCATGATAGAGTGTTCTACTTGAGATTTATTCCACAATATTAAATGACTCGGCTTAAATTGCATTGAGTGCT
The DNA here is from genome assembly GCA_963576895.1 of Ceraclea dissimilis. Classification (NCBI taxonomy): domain Eukaryota; kingdom Metazoa; phylum Arthropoda; class Insecta; order Trichoptera; family Leptoceridae; genus Ceraclea; species Ceraclea dissimilis. The sequence goes on from OY756364.1 coordinate 14,667,178, forward strand.
GCTGTGGCACTAAACGCACTCAAACTTCGCCCCCTTCACTTGAAACGTTTCAATGAAATGTCGGACTTTTTATTGAATTTACTCCCCCACTCAAATATATCGGTGATTGAATTACATTTCTAGTCTCTTCTAAGTCTTCTTTATGGGTATTACTTTTTGATGTACAAGTTTAGAGAGATACACAATACTGTTAGAATAAAATTAAGCTGTTATATAAAATGAGTGACTGCAAGACTGGTGTTGTGACGAGAATGAAAGTAAACAAACTAAGATGGTTTGGGCATGTTGAGAGAATGAATGATGACAGGATGACAAAAAATATATATTTGAATGAGCGAAGAGGGGTGAGGAAGCGCGGCCGCCCGAGACTGACCTGGTCTGATCGTGTCGACCAGTCAAGGATGGACGCGTTTTGAGTAAAAGGAATCGGAGAGCGTGTATGACTAATTGCATGAATGTGACGGAAGCTAGGAGTGTGTGTAAGGATAGGGCTGTCTGGCGCTCTGTCCTCTCTGCCTACCCCACAAGGGACGTGGCGTGAGGGTATAGATAGTTATATAAAAGCATCTAATATTATTGTACGATGTGATGTTCGCCAGGATCGATGGTAAGTATTTTCTGGCAGCCAATGTGCTAGTTCATTCTGCGTTACTCGGGTGCACCACGTGGATGCGAACTAGCTTTACACCCCTTATTGTCAAATTCTGGTCAGCATTAAACAGGATCCGATCAGGGCATGGTAGATATGCCGATTTCTTCCACAAGTGTCGCTGGCTGGATTCCTCTGGATGTGACTGCGGGGCGGAGAAACAGACCATACACCATATTAAATCCGAATGCGGCCTTAGAGCGTATGCGGGGAATTTCCAAGACTTCTTTATACTAACGGATACAGCGACTGAATATATTTTAAACATTGACCTTAACTTTTGAGAATCAGACCTATACCTGTGCTGTTATTACTGTTTTTATGTCCTTATTTTAAGATGTGATGAAATGAGATGCCATACGCTAAATAAAAAAATCCAAAATTATTATAGTCTGTAGGTAAGTCTTCGCAATAAATTGGTGTATGACGTGCATACTTGACACAGACCACGCCTCTATCCATCTGTCTATAGTATTCTCATTTCTCATTACTACAATACGGCCTCTCTGCTTTCAATTTGCCAAAAACATTAAAAAAAATAGATTGTATAGTATTTGACTCATTTATGTGTTTACCTCAATTATAAGTAAGGAAAAAAATCATGAAACATTATCAGATTTCTTTTGCAATGATTTTAATTCCCTCATGATAACATTCAGCAATTAAAATTAAACCCGAAAAATCTTGTACAGGTATTTGCAATAGTGAAAATATCCGAGAGAACAATAGATTCACATCAATATTTTACATATGTTCTTTTTTATTATAATTTTTTTATTTCCATTCAGATGAATATCCAATTAATTTTATGATCACAAGATTTCGCCTCCCAGAAACAACCCTATTTTAAAAAAACCTGACGGTATTTAGTACACATAAATGTAAATAATTTTGATGTTTATTATGTTTTCACCTACCTAGATAATGTTTTTTAAAAATAGTATTTTTGGTTTAACATTACGGAAAAATTGACTTTCCCATCAATGCCTATAACAAAAGGTTTTCCCTTAGCAATATTGTAATTAAATGTTTTTAAATTTAACTGTGTATAAAAGTAAACTCAAATTCTGTGGTACTCGTTCAAATATTAATTACTTCCAGGTACGTAAAAGTATAAAAATATTGATATATTGGAACAGACATCAAGCTTTCAATTACATTTTACATACATTGCAAAATGTTATTAATGTTTACATAACATATTACAATACAAGAATATTGTTTTCATTTTTTAACCATGTTATAACATTAGTTGGTTGTTGGGATTTGATATTATCTACCTACCTATACATTTTATTCTCTTGTTGATTAATAATTGATAACCATCTGGAAGCGTGCCAGTTTTATGGTGTAATTTTTCAGTTACTGAGCACACGAGTCAAATTAAAATGAAATAATGGACAGCTACGAAATAAATCCCCATCCTTTTCCCGATATAATAACAATACAAGCACGCAGTCTCGTAATTAAATAGAAAATGAAAGATAATACTACGGGCTTAAAAAAGCGTCCGGGGGATTCCCGACAAGAAAATGGAGGGTAGGAAATATTAGTCACAAGTGCATTCTCTCCAACTAATTGGAATTATTCTAAAATTTGTATTAAGAGAAATTTAATACCTAAAAGCATAGGGTGAAGTTTTAATTAAGTAATTATTATTTTATGGTATTAAAATGCGTTGCATGGGAAACATGAGACTTTGTTCCTTTATAATACCAATTTTTCAGTGTTGTACAAGTACATTATTTGTGGCGTTTCTCTTACTAAATATACGAGTATACTTACTATAACAACATTATTTGGATACTGTCCTCCATAAGCATCCAGAATGTTTACGTGGAGAGCAGGATTGAATCAATAGGTCACTCAATCCATGCAGATCTGTCAATGAAAAAAGTCAGTTCATTCGTAAACACACAATCATATTTATTCAGATATTAGATATTTATTTGAATGTGTTCACTCCAAAGAAATAGTAAAATCGGTTTGGCGTATCCAACAAAAGTCTTAGTAAAATGTAAAAATCCCCAAATGACGACTCGCTTAGATACTAAGAGTGAGTTTTCAATAGAAGTATTGTTTTAGGGAGCTTCAAGGGTCGAATTGGGTAAGGAGAATCATAGTATTGTAAAAAAAATAATCACAGTTTCATCATTACAAGAACTTGTTTAACGAAGTATTCAAACAGAACAAATCTATGCGATAGACAATAATTGTCTATAAAAATCTGTAGGTATATCTCTATAGATAACAATTATCAAGACAGGAGAATAGTCTCATTAAAAATATTATAGTTAATTAAAAACGTTAAAGTTATAGATGAAAAAAATATATCTATAATTGAAAATCGGTTTACATGGGGACGTGATCAAGTCCTAGATGTTGAACTCTACACTAATTTAAGTAATATTTAAGTACTACATAGGAGTTCTATTCAGAATATTTTATCCCTTAGTTCATGTCTGAGTGATGTCTGATGGCTCATTCTGTAAATATTTCCGCCATGAGTTTGGTGGAGGTATTATAATTTATACTGTATTACTGCGTCTGTACGCGAATTCATTGTTATAACGATCATTATATTCCAATGGAAGAAGGGAAAGAAATTTGAATGTTATCAATTATTGCACACTTCTACTTTAAGAGGCAGAGTGCCAAGCATAAAATATAATATTTTCTGTGCTGAATTCCATTTGTTCTTTCTTCTATAAATTGGTTAGTCTGTGAAACAGAAATTATGGCTCTTGTCCTTCCATATCTTCGGTGTCTTAGGTGGCGGAGTCCGTCCAAAGAGAATCTCATTGGCTGCTGTTTGTGTTACTGTTCATTCTGGCAAAGTTGTCTCTCCTCTTTTAGATCTCCTACACCAAATAATTATACGCTTTTTACAGATCTTCCTTATATCTTCATTACCGACGCGATCTCGGAGGGCTTTTTCCAATAATCGTATGTTAACTTGTTTTTCTATTACAATGCGGAAAAAGGATAAAATGAATAAATACATATAGTTAACGTAGTATAAGATCACATGTAGGTATCATAGAATAGATAAATTTAAATAGTGAATTTATTTTAATGTAACCTTTGAAAATTTTTTAAGTATTTTTTTAGAGTATATCAGAATTGAAAGCGTGTACTGTTTTAGACAAAAGAAAATCCAGTTTTCTCACTACGTTATGTGTATGTATCTTTTCTTCTGTAGAAGATAAACTTATTAGATTCAAAACTCCCTTCTAAGATATAACTGGTCCTTATGTAATTGTATACCAACTTCCACCACCGTAACGTCACCGAGATGGGGTTGGTCTTAATACAAAATTATTATGATTATGTATTTGAAATGGGGAGTTTTCTCAAGATGAATAATAGTTTTGCGCTTTGACAATGATCGTCGTATTATGATATTATAGATATATATACATAGGTACTAGATGAGGGGAAAATATGAACTCAATAAGTTCTCAAAAGAACTCTCTATTGTTAACTGCTGTTTTATAGCAAAACTTTCTGAAATAGTGATCTCATTACAGTATCAAAATAATAATGTAACATACTCGTACAAGATCGTAATAGAACACAATAGAGTGTAATATACTTATGTATGTTATTTCGACAATTAATCTATAAAATATATAAGTATTATAATAAACGAGAATCAAAGAGATTCAACATTAGTTCAATTTTTGCTCCATACCCGAAAAAACCTAATATGGTGAACAATAAAAATGAGTAACCGAAAAAAACTTTTTTAAGAACCACGGCTTTGGTATGAATTTATTTTTAACTGGCGAACGTAATCATGAGAAGGAACGACTACTTTCTTTATTCGCAATTTTTTTTTTTGGAACCACGCCTTTAGTTCTCCATATAGAAATTGAATGTCTTTATAATTGTCACGAAAAGAAAATAGAAATGTGTACAAAATTTGTAATTGCTGAGACATTTGTCAGTTACTAAAATTGAACATGTAAATATAGACGTAGATAATAATAAAGAGAGACGAAGTTAAATGAGCGAAGTTAATGGCGTGGTAATAGTATATGTAAACTGTTTTTTTTTTTAATTAACAAAACGTGGTGGTTGGTGGTAACGCGGTGACCGTAAATCCGGCTGTTGAGTAAAAGCTGAATTACTAATCAATGATAATTGCTTTCTAAAAAAACTTTCTAATCAATGACATAAAAGTAATATCTTTTTTATTATTATGTCTCTTAATTTTCAATGTTTTGGCTTCAATAGATACTCGAACTGCTCTTGAGTTTTAAAAGTGTTAGCGATTTAGCCTGACAGATTAAATACTAAGAATGTTTCCGTTTTAAGTTACAATAAAATACGACATTGTATGTATAATTGTATCCCTTAATAACTGCCTTCTGGTTTGTAATACCTATATTAATAATGTGACTTGTATTCTGTAATATCATTTTAACGATTTACAATCTTGCGTGAAATAATTACCTAGTAAAATTGTCCGAGGTAGGTTTTTGATAAGCGTTCATAAAAAAATGTAAGTAGGAACCTAACTTACTCCTACAAAATAGGGGTGAATAGAGATGTAACAGCGCATACAAAAGCATCGACTTAAATAAATTACAAAATTCATGAATACCGGATAAGAAATTAAGATATATTAAGACATCGGTCAAATTCATCTCAGTAATTAGAGAGATAGTAGGGACACTAAAATGACAGTGGAAAGTTCATGTGGCAAAGCAAAAAGACGGTAAATGGTCCCCCAGAGTACTGAGTTGGAAACTTTACGAAGACAAACGAAGTCTAGGGAGGCAGAGCGCCCAAAACGGAGAATGGTCGAAATGACAGGAAGAGGCCTATGTACAACTATATCCAGCAGCGGAAGGAAAGGAGCTGAAAAGAAGAAGAAAGGATATGAATGGAAAAACATCGATGTTTTTTATGTCATTAGAATTGGCGGAGGTCAAAGGTTCTTTTTTTTAACATCACAAATACAGGGTCAGAATCTGATGGTAAATGTTGAAGGTTTTCATGGTGTGCGATTGACATTGTTTCTTGATTTTCGGTCTTCCTCTTCTCCACAGAGGAAGACACCAGTGGTGTCGAAACGTCGATCAAGTTTATCTTCACACGGTTTACCCGAAAATCAAGAAACAATGAGAATCTGAAGGTGTACACGCAAATCCAAGTGCTTTCTCGCAGAATATAATTGTCAGCGTCGAAGAGAAGTTTTAGTAATTTTAGTAATAGGAACTCTTTAAAGAAAAAACCCATCCAGCTGAGATGGAGTTAAATAAAGCAAACGAATCCTTTTCTTGCACAGCGCATATTATTGAACCCCTAAGAAAGTTCAAAGATAGCTGCATCATTATACCTATATTAAATGGTTTTTAATGTTAACATATCTCTGTATCTTGTTCACCGAAAGTGTAAATAAATAAAAAATAGTCTTAAATGGTTTGCCGCCTGGTGAGAAAATAGGTTTACACAATATAACCTACTTTCAAACAAAATATTCCAAATCTCAGACAATAGCTATTGAAGGATTTTACCTCAAATTCTATTAGCTAAATTTCTATATTTTCTGATTCCACCCACTAAACGTCAAACTTTTTCATTGTTTGGTCGTAGGTATTTCGATGTTTTGAACTTATCATTTGCATACTTAGGGGTGAATCATCCCCTCTCGCATATTATTAATCTCTACCATAACCCCACGGTATTAAGGGACCTCACCCCTTAACACGGTATAATAATAATTTGAATTTTATCGTTGGTAGATATCTCAATGTACTAGGTGGTACACAAAAAACCTGCGTCACAATTCATTATAATTATGTACCAACCACTACTTGTGTTGTGAAGGGATGAAAGCAAAAAATCCGTTAATAATTAAAAAATTGAGAATTTATTTTTGAGAATTAGATTACTGACATCGGTAGGTGTTATTTTCTGATAAAATAGGAATGCATATATACGAGTATGTATATCGTATGGCATTGTAGAGACCAGAGTCAGAGGTTAAAAGCTCGTGAGAGTTCATCAGTTATTGAAGTGAATGTCAGCCAATATTAAATGAAAAAAAACAGGGTCTACAGCCTGAATGTTACAAATTTATGATTTCACAAAACATTGATGTACCTATAAGCCTCTGAACAAAAGTTTTATTTTCACTTTTGCACAAAGAAATTGTCAAGATCTAAGTAGGCACAGCAACATGAAATGTCATATTTTTTGGTAAAGTAAGAAGTATTAAAAGTTAAGACGTACCGAGTAATATTTCAATACAGTAAAAGTGAAAGTTTGACATCGCATGTTTCAGCTATTATGAGTGGGGTGATGTTTTCTATCAACAGTAGTGGTGGTCGGGAAGGGTGTCTACTGTACTTTAGTATTACATTTTGTATTATTGTAGTGTCGGGCGGTGGTTGATTAATGTCTTCATTGTGAAATGGAAATGCCTAATAACATAGTACTTGTTGTACCACTACTCTTGCCTTTGATGTAATATATTACATTATTTTCTAATATTATCATCAAAAATACAATGTTGTGTAAGAACTTCAACAATAATACACACCTAATTCATAATATCGTTTGATATAATATTCTTATAAAATACCTATTCACATAATAGTTTCTTGTAGATATCTGAAATTATTTACTTTGTTCTTCGCGTTTCCTTCCTGCGTGTGGAGTGGTTGAACAACCGAGCTTTCGGCAGCGATACTACTGCCATCTTCGGTTATTCAACCACTCTACACGCAGTAATGAAACCCGAAGAACGAAAAACATAGAAATGGATTCATCACGCTGAGAAAGCCTACAAGATTTTTTTATATCTGAAATTGTTCACATTAATAAATACTATAAGTATACCTACTATGAATTCTATGCTTGCAGTGCACCCATAAATTGTGAATTAGTAATATACATAGGTATAGATTCCTAGATGTTTTCCCCAATTCTTGGGTAACGCTACGGTTTTACGGTACGGTAGCTTTTCCTAATAAAAATTTAAGGAGATCGTAAGGCAATACTATATTTTTAGAAAGAGGAACTCGGAGGAAGTGCACAACGATTTGAATGAATGCTTTGGTCAGAAAACTGAGAAATAATTGAATATTTTAGCGGTGTTCCATTACCCCTGTCTATGAAGTTAGAAACAAAAAATGTATGTACGTCCATTAATCGCAGAATGCCTCTAAGCTCTTAGTTTTTCATCTGATGGGCTTCCATGTTTTTTTTAGGAAAATTAATAAATTCGATAGAAGACGAGGTCTGGCATGGGCAACATTTGGTAAACTGTCGTATATCCTCATGTCTCCAAAATACCCAAACTACCTAAAAAGGAGACTCTTCGATGCTTGTGTTCTCCCTCTGCTCACCTATGGCAATGGGTATTCATAAAAAGAATTTAAATAAATTAATTGAAAAACCAATATATGGATACGACAGAAAACAGGAGTCTCCGATGTACCTAGTTCTTAAGGTCGCCAAACAAAAGTGGAATTGGGCTGGCCACATAGCTCGAACATCAGATGCTAGATGGACTAAAAAAGTTCTCGAATGGCGACCAAGAACAGGCCGAAGAAGCATTGGTAGACCCCAGGCAAGGTGGTCACATGACATAAGAAACGTTGCCGGGGATGGATGGATACGGTCAGCACAAGATAGGGAGCATTGGAGGTCTAAGGGGGAGGCCTATGTCCCAGTGGCGGATTATCCATAAGGCAAAGTAGGCACGTGCCTAGGGGCGCGAGGTTACAAAGGGGCGCGCGACCCGCGCGGTGAAGTTTTTAAACAAAAAAAAAAAAAAATATATATATATATATATAAATAGTCGTGTAAGTAAGTATGCACCTACTTACACAATATAAAAGATTATATAATTCTATAGAGATGTAGAGTTTCCGAAGCATGCTCCGCTTTCTTTATTATTTCTACATCGCATGATTTTATAATAGAAGTTGGTAAGATACAACTGCAATTGTTGCGAGTTCGTCGCGTCGATTCGTTCGCGAGCTTTTCTAGATTGTGGGGTAAAGGGTGCAGCGCGGGGATAGGGGCTAAGCAGCTTCCCCAGCCGCCATACGCTGGTCAGCTCGAGCAGATGCTTGCAAAAGTTTGGAAGAGTAATTTCCAGAAATTCACGATGATTTGATTGCTGTCGAAAACAATCCCGAGCAAAAGCGTTCTGTTGTATGTGAAGGTAAAGGCATAGAACGTCTAGAAACTGCTTTCATGATCGTGTTTTGGGGTTTTATTTTGGTTCACATGAACAAAACCAATAAAAAATTACAGTCCGTTGATATTGACATTTGTACAGTTATTCAAATGTATGACAGTATAATTCACATACTTTCTGCAGAAAGGCAAAATTTTAATAAATATGAACAGCGAGCCTTGGAATTCTCATTAGTCAAAGAATATGAAAAGGACACAAAGAGGATACGGAAGAGAAAGCTCAGCACATGAATCTGCCGAAAATATTACTTCTTCATTATCTGGTCGGGAAACATTCAGAGTGACAGTGTATCTAGTAATTATAGACAGACTTGTGGTTGAACTTCAAAAGAGACGAGAGGCGTACAGCAATTTCTACAGTAAATTTTCGTTTAAGCAATTTGGTCAATTTGAACACTGAAGAAGTTCAAAATAGAGCTAGTATGTTAGTAACGATGTACTCTGGTGATTTAGAAAAGTGCTTTGTCGATGAATGTGTCCATCTACGTTCTTATTTAACAACGATAGCTCGAGGTGGAGAACTGCCCCGAACAACCAAAGCGATTTTACAGGTTCTAAGAAATAAAGAACTTAAAACAATTTACCCAAACATTGACATAGCCTTAAGAATGTGCGTATCGACGACAGTCAGCAATTGAAGTGGTGAGCGGAGTTTTTCCTGTCTTAAGAGAGTGAAAAATTATCTTCGCTCAACCATTTAACATTGAATCAAACTTATTACAATCTTAAAACTATGACGATGTTATTGACAACTTCTCAAGACAAAAATGTAGACGCAGATTTTTTTAACAGTTGTCATTCAATGTGATTACTGATTAGTAGATACCAATATTTAAATAAATAATTCATAACTATAATTTTTCATTTATCAATCAATTAGGTAATCAATTATTTTATTAATTATCCCTACTAATATTATAACTGCGAAAGTGTGAATGTGTGTGTTTACTGTATAGGTTACTTCTCCATGAGCAAAAAAACTACTAAACTGATTTTGATGAAACTTGGTATGTAGATTGGTGGAGACACAGATTTACACATTTTATCCCAAAATTCCCACGGGATGGGGCATCACGATGAGTTAAGCCGTGTGGCGCAGCATTAGTTATTATAGTATTATAAGTGCTAGATAAATATTATACCTAATATAATATGGACGCTAGAGGGGCGCCGATGGGGTGCTTGCCTAGGGGCGCTCTCAACACTTAATCCGCCTCTGCTATGTCCAACACTGAGCACGAGAAAGCTGAGAAGAAGAAGAATACATTAGTTCAGAACAAAGAGATTCGAATGAATTCATTAGTCTGCGCTCAAATAAATAGAGTCAACCACTTACAAAACATCCGACAGATGTAGGCATTCCCTCTTTCTCTATTATGCTTTTGATATTGAGATTATTGAATCCGTATATTACCTATTACACATTATATTATTTCACCCTAAACACATACCTACGTGCAATGCAATGAATTTGACAATAATATAATACAAATCAATACATGTCATAATATTGGTATGTTGTAATACAAAACAGTAGTAGGTACTTACTTATATTTGTATGGTTACAAGTAAGTAGTAGTCAAAATGTTCAGAGGGTTCTTTTTCAATAGTCACCCTCCCTAATCTATAATGAAAATATTATATTATATACTTTTAGATATTGTTAGTATTTTCTACTATGAATATATTGTGTAGTAATGTTATCTAAGTGGTTATTTTAATAACATACATACATTTCTGTTATACAATGTGTTATCGTTCTCACGCACATACTTAAATAGATGCATTCTATAAAAGAAAATGTATCGTACAATGTACATTATTACCATTGTACCTACATGTATTCCATACTTGTAGAATTTCCCTATTAAGAGTGTGCATACCGACATTTCAAAAATTTCTAAAAACGGGAGACCTTCTATCTCGGCAACCGTTACTAAATATGCTTTGGAACAAAATACAGTAGATGCATTGAACCTTTATCTAGGGAATAACCGTAAAAGATTTTTTATATCTTGTATAGATTTCTCAAAAAATATTTTTAAAAACACCCCTGATCTTTTTTCCGAAAGACGGAAACTCGTTTCCCGAAAGTCGTGGAGTAAAATTTTATTTTTGTACTGGTAATATGCATTAAAATCTAGGGAATAACCGTAAAAGTTTTTTGATAGACGCAAAATTAACCCCAAAAAATGGAAAAAACGCTATTTTTACCATTTTATTATGCGATCGTTCACGCGATTTTGAACCTTAATGCCGTGGGAAATGGCTGTGACGTCATTCCTGGTGCCATGCCCTTAAAAATAATTCAAACGTTTGAAGCTCATAGATATTAGGTCTAACATCTTGTGCAATGCTGCAACGCTTGTGGGATAGGCAGATAATATTAAGTACGCTATATCAAATTATGATGATTAGGAAAGATAAAGTGAGGACAGAAATATAAGAAATGCACATCAATGTACCTATTTGAAACAAACGCAAGTATGGACGTATGGTCAGTAATAGCAACTTTTCTATACGAAGGTCAAAAGTATGCAAAGACGTTAAAGAAAATATATGCACAAATATTGCAGTATTTATGTAAACATTCATAGCATAAAGCCGTTTAAATGTTATAAGGCTAATCAAATAATCTTAGATATTATTATTGTTTATACCTTATTACCTTAGCAATATATCTCAAGAAATTTGACATACCTACCTAAGATATTTTAGTAATATTGAATGCATCAATGTTACTATCGTATACAATCATGTTATTAAAACATGATGAATACGTCGGTCGAAATACAACCATCACTGGAGCCATGACAATGGATTAACATAGTATTGGGATACCTTAGTTTAATTATCTTAAAACATATTATCACGGTTGGCATTGCAGAGAATTCAGGTCACTCCAAACCTCAGAATCCAATCAGGGATTGATTTGTATTTACCTGCCAAAATGTATGAAATTAGTATTGAATATGTCATATTATTGTTTTCGGTTGATAATATATAGGTATTATATATTTGTATTTTTAAAACCACAATAGAGTTTTACGGCAAGAAAATATTTTTAATAACAGAGGTTCTATGAATTTTAAGGCAATTTTACGAAGAAAACTATTACAGGTAGGCATTCCTTGAGAGCTTTCAGCACTTCAGGGTTCCCTATTTTGCAAGAAGAATTTATTTGACTTTAGGATTTGAGGATAAAGAACCAGCTGGTGGGCGTTTTAACTTAGAAAATAACTACTAATAGACTATGGCACAATTATTAAAAAAAATATAAGAGTTTACTTTTTTCTTTTGGTATTATTAATGTTATATTTTTTTTTGTGTTAATTGTATTTTGTAATTTATGTGTTGTGCTCTGTTGTGCTGTCTATATTGCATGCCAATAAACAAACTAATCTAATATGATGATCTCAACATAAATTAGACAACCTTGGCGTAGACGTTGAGTGAACCTACATAATTAAATTACACGTCTGACATCTAATCAATAAATTTTATGAATTTACAATGCGACACGAAAACTAATCAAGCCCCAGATGAACTCAAACCATTGTACTAGAATATTAATATACTATATAGTATAAGATAATATTCTGTACCTACATTTACACTAACAATTTATCTAACCCGACTAGAAATTTTCTCTAAATGGTTTGAATAAAATTGTACTAAGTACGATTTAGTTGTAAGTACGAGTATATCTAAATCTAGATTTTTTTTAACTATTACAGATTTGAGATATACCTAAATTAGGTATTGAACTGGATTTAGCTGCATTGCACAAACGAAAATACACTACAGTTTTTTCCTCAACCTTCCAGCTAATGCAGCTTACTTATAATATAAGAAAAGTGAATAAACAATAACAAGCCCCATTTCTCAAAGGATGCACGGCAAGCATGCATATTGCATAACTTACTCAACTCATGCCTCATCGCATCCACACATTCAAACAAAGATACTCATTTTAAAGTACCATTCAGAATCATGAATTTTATTACTGAATTTATTTTATCTTTTGGATCTTCGATTTCTCAACAGCAACTGAACATGAGAAAACGATATAAGTTAAAAAGTATAGATGCGCCTAACTACTCTAAGTATTGCATGTAGACTTTAAGGATGGGCAAAAACTTTCCCTGATGTGAAATACGAGTACAGAGAAATGTATACAAATACTTAACAGAAATATTATGATTTATCTTAGCAACATGTTTAAATGACAGTATTTTGGGACTCATTATGCCTTGCATTCAAAATAATATTATGAATACAATATTTCTCAAGGGACCTGCAATTATGAAACATTTAGAATTGTAACCCCTTCTTTATCATATAATAGTCTAAGTTGGAAATAATCTGAAAACCACCAGTTCTTATCTGCCTACTAAAAACAAATTCTGCTGAAAATTAGCCGTGGATGGGAACAAACTTAAAATACATGGGAATGTACACTTTGACATAGAACAATCGAAAAAAACTGTTCATTTTATGTAAGTCTGTCATTCAGTATTCATTAATTTGGCAGTGTAAATAAAATTTAACACAATATTAATATTCCTAGTAGGCTGCACAGATTTCGATTTATTGAATGGACAACCATAAACCTACTAGGTAGTAGCTCTTTTAAAATATCTTTCTTCAGGTAATGCGAACCAATGTTTATTTCATTATTCTCATTCTTGCGATTTGATATCTGAATGTAATTTTAGTGCAAGTTTTCGATGCGTGCCTATATTTACTCTTGAGCACAATAATGCATGTATGTACCATTCGCACCCTTATTAACATTATTTACATTTATATTTGGGTCTGAATTCCTTCGACAATCTTCGGTCATCTTTTCGTGCCATACGATGCCAATTACAATATCGTATATGTTGTGGTATCTTCCGGTCAACCGTATCCACAACTCATGTAACTATCCTGGTCTCAATGCCATGTCGCCGTTCCCACACCGCACACAAAGTGTGGTAACGGCAACCGGATTGCGACCAGAAGTGTTACTAGGGTAGGGAATAATTAGTAATAGGTAATTACCTATTTTTTGTGGAAAAATACATCGATGGTTACAGTATGACCGTATTTACGACATTTGAAACATATTTACGAAGATATCATAAAATGTAGGCACAAGGTTACAGCGTGCGGCATTATGTTACACAATATAAATAAGATTCAAGATTAATTACCCCTGTTGTGTGAAATCTCTCCATTTCACTCTCTCCCACTACATCTATCTAGACTAACTTCTTATGTTTCTTCTTATCTTTCGACTTTTGAATTTTATTCTTAATCAATATAATAAGAAAATTTCATACAAGACAATATTCCTAGTTTATGTACCAAAAAAAAAAAAAACTAGTACATGAATAGTTTTACGTAAACAATCTAAACATATATTTTACGTTGGCGTCAAAATATATTAGGAAGATCTTAATATCACAAAAATACATGTAGGTATGATGTTTCTATACACTCAGATCATTCAAAGTTCGATCTCCTTAATTAGAAAGAGAAAATAGTTCTGGCTGCACGTGTCGTTTATAGATTTTTTTTCGCAACGAACCCAAAATACGTCATCTAGCTACTGAGTGATGGCAAGATTCTTGAGAAAACCATGTTTTCCCCATAGGTAGGAAAACTATTTCTATGACGATGATATTAAAAAATGGGAATGATACCAAATATTGCAAGATAATATTATTAATACATACTGCAGAAAAATACGTACGTATAGTCTTTTTTTTTCAGCTTTGAGTGATTAGAAAAATCTAATCCGATCAAACACAAAACTAAACTTGATAATAGTATGATTTCTTGATCATACTATTATCAAGTTTAATTTTGTGTTTCGACAGAAGTTAAATGCGCAAGTGTAACAATATTATGACGACTTTCGATACCATATCGTGCCATTTTGTACGCCATGACGTCGACCAACGTTAGGACATGGAAAACTTTATACAACACTTCAAACTTTAAGTATAAGTTTCCAGCAACACCACCCATATGTCACACTGGGTCAAACTTTTGGACACGAGTTTTTGATTGCGATTTCAACATGACGGAAAAATACGACGATTTCCAGCATGAAACATGTTCAAAGTTTCGTACGTTGCTCCCCAGTAACCACCAGACATAAATAAATGTAATGAAATATACGAGTATGTTACTTTTTATTTCAAGTAATATTATTCATAGTAGGTATCAAAATGTATTCGAAAGATCCTTGATAGTCCGAGAGCCCACTGCTTAATTTATGACGTATCTGTTTTTTGATCGAAATGTGGTACAAATGATAGCTTACCAATAGGGTTTTAGATCGCACTAGGGTTGCCTATCAAAATCTTGCCGCAACCCCCCCTGCCCCCCCCGAAAAGGTCCCTCTTCGCGGTTTTTCGCATTTTGTAGGAATATGGTAAGAGATAGAAGAAAGTAGTCAATGACAAAAATAATCGTTGCTAAATTCTCTACAAAAAATATTAAGTCAATTTTTTCGTAGGACTAGTAGTTTACCCGTAATGGCCGGTCGAAAAACAGGATATTTTTTGAAATAAAAAAAAAAAAAAAAAGATTTTTATTCTTTAACTTTCTCCCACCCATTATTACTAACATTTTATGGAAAAAAATATTTGGCCTGCGGCGCTATGTCGCTGGTTATTTTATGAAAAACTAAATTTTAAGAATTTTCGTCACTGAGTTTTATTGCAATAACTCCTAAATTAATTGATGTATGAAAATAAGTTATAGCTCGTTTTGTAGCTAAGACTATGGTAATTAATTCGTTCTTGACTATTTTCTTGTAGCTCTTATCGATTTTCAAACAATTTATTTTTTTAGTTTTTTAAATGAATTTCGGTTTTGGACCGGCTATTGCGGGTAAACAGCTAGTTCTACGAAAAAAAAGACTTAATATTTTTTGTAGAGAATTTAGCAAGGATTATTTTTGTCATTGACTACTTTCTTCTATCTCTTACCATATTCCTATAAAATGCGAAAAACCGCGAAGAGGGACCTTTTCGGGGGGGGCAGGGGGGGTTGCGGCAAGATTTTGATAGGCAACCCTAGTGCGATGTAAAACCCTATTGGTAAGCTATCATTTGTACCACATTTCGATCAAAAAACAGATACGTCATAAATTAAGCAGCGGGCTCTTGGACTATGACACTTCTTTACTTATGATAAACTAAACATAAGTACTATCTGGTTTGGCTCTAAGACATTTGACATGCAGTGTATGTATATCATATGGCATCGGGGAGATCAGCAGAGTTAGATATTAAGATCGAGAGAGCTCCGAGATATTGAAATACCTCAGGAGACAAGTTGGGAATGTTTTCCATCGTACCACTGAAGCAAGAGAACCGACATTCTTCGACAATATGGTTAACGGACTCCACCCCATTTAAGGGGTATTGGGGGTTGTCAGTATACGTACATATACACACATAATATTGCATCATTGTGATTTTTGGCAGGCAGAAGAAGTAGGCTTATAGGCGTAGGTCACACGTATTTTCAAGTGAATTCAAATCTCGCTCTAACTTCATAGTTCGCTACCAATTTAGTATTCATTATGTGCCACCTTAATTCATGTGTTGGTATATATGTTGATTTAATTAACCAAACTAAGATATCTCCAAACGAATTTTGTCAGTTTCTATTTTGGTATTTTGTCGATGAAATATTGCATTAATTGAGACGAAAGCTTTATCAAAGTTATTTATCTAATTGCATTTATCAAACACACGCGAATAGTTAAAGCTCTATAATCTCAGTGAGTGAGCGCAATATTAATATACACGTGTGTAGTAAGTAGGTAATTGTACTGTAACCTGAAAGTTTATTGGCACATCCTGTGTTAAATTAGCTAAGAAGTTAAACCTATTTTAATTAAACACGTTGGAATTCAATCAAAGTTAGACAGGAAAGCATTATGTACACATGTTACACATTAAATCGATGTGTAATTTTCTCCTTATATTCATTCAGTAGACACCTTTTAACTAACTACAATGAAAGTGTATTGAATAATAATATAGTATGTTCATTGTTCAGGTAATCTCGCGTTATATTCATATTTTCACACTTTTGCTCCTTTATATTTTGCTTCGTAAAATTCTCAGTTAGTAGAAAAAATATGATTTTATAACTTATGAAGGTACTGCTTATTTATTTAACACTGTTGATATAATGTTTGTTTATGTTTTGGGAATTATTATACAGAGAGTTTGTCTATGACGCTCTGAAAGGGATGTGTCACTTCCATGGAACGTCACTTCCCTCTGTGTCTGTCACGGTGTTACAGTAGTATTTTTATCTATCTATCTATACCCTCACGCCACATCCCTTGCAGGGTAGGCAGAGAGGACAGAGCGCCAGACAGCCCTATCCTTACACACACTCCTAGCTTCCGTCACATTCATGCAATTAGTCATACACGCTCTCCGATTCCTTTTACTCAAAACGCGTCCATCCTTGAGGATCTGGTCGACATGATCGGACCAGGTCAGTCTCGGACGGCCGCGCTTTCTCACCCCTCTTCGCTCATTCAGATATATCTTTTTTGTCATCCTGTCATCATTCATTCTCTCAACATGCCCAAACCATCTTAGTTTGTTTACTTTCATTCTTGTCACTACACCAGTCTTGCAGTCACTCATTTCCCTAATAACCTCATTCCTTATCTTATCTCTCAGCGTTTTCCCGCACATTCTTCTTAATGACCTCATTTCTACTGCATTCAACCCTGATTCATCCTTCTTCATCCACGTCCACGTCTCACTAGCATACATCAGGGTCGGCACCAAGACAGCATTGTGCACTAGCACTTTTGCTTTCATAGACACATTGCTACTACTAACAATCGGACCGAGCGCACCATTCGTCCTAGTACCGGCCAGCTTCCTTCTTTCAATGTCTCCATCACAGCGTCCATCTCTAGTAAACAAACTTCCCAGATATACATACTCATCCACTTGCTCCAGACAGTCATTACCAACCTTTTTTATAATCATGTAAATACAATAAAATACAAGTTTGTTATAAATAACGGTAATGCTAGGCAGTGTACAAGGCAGGAGACCGAGAGGCAGATGAGAGCAGCAGAGAGGCCGCACATCTGGCTATGGACAGAGGCTCATGGAGGAGAATTGTCAACTACGGAAGTGAGAGTCGGGACCCTCAGTCATGAGGATATACGACACCAGCATATAAAACTTTATTGTTTCAATCAAATTAACAAACGCGTATGACTGTATTATTTGTTGAATATTGTTATCACTTTTTAAGTAAGTAACATCTTACCTATGTGTCTAATACCCAAATATATTTTCCATAGTTCCTACGTACCCACAAGCGGCTTTTGAAGACTAAACCACTTTTGTGTAAATGAGCACATGAAACTGCAAAATGTAAACCGTTTTAGATTCCCATGCATTCTATTTTATCATATTATAGTAGCTGGTACATGTATTATTTTACTTCAGCTGTTAAAATGTGGTTCGAAAAAAGATTCGTCTGTATCAATTTTCTTAAAGTTACGACAATCAAAAGGCAGGAACATTCCGAGTAAGAAATTTATTTGAACGGCATTGTAAACAATCACTCTATTATAAAAATTGCAATGAAGTAATCAGGGAAACTAATAGATGTAAGACTAAAGTGGTGTTACGATAAAAATGTAGATCAATAGGTTGAGCATATAGATACGTGAAGAGAATAACTCACTACAGCTCGCCAAAAATAGTGTATAGAATCCTGAAAAAGAAGGTGGTACTAAACATGGGAACGCATGGATATTCTTGTTTAACCATCTTGACCAAATTCCCAAAGATAATGAGGTACCGAGCACAATAAATGCAGGCCAAATTTGTAAAGGTAGCCTATAGTTCAGTCACTTTAGGAAATCAATGTATGGGGAAGTTGGCAAAATTAATAACAGATGGGACTCTATGCAGTATGATACCTTAGGGTGAGGTGTTTCAGAATATCAGGCGTCCCCCCCGCCACACCTGACGCGTCACCCCCCTGGCCCCCCGAATAGGTCCCCCTACGTGGTTTTCCTCTATTTATCAAAAAACTGTAACAGATAGAAGGAAAATGTTAAGGACAAAAATAGTCCTTAATAAATTCTCTACAAAATAGGTAAAGCACATTTTTTGATAGGACTAGTAATTTACCCGCAATAGCCGGTGAAAGTATCGTAATTTTTTAATAAGAACCAAATTTTTTTTATTTTACTCAAATTGCTGAAAATTCATAAGAGCTACAAGAAAATGGTCAAAGAATGAATTAATTGCTATAGTTTTAGCTATAAAATGAGCTATTATTTATTTTTGCACGGCTCATAGTTTTTGAGTTATAACATAAAATTCCAATGACAGAAGTCTTAAAAATGGAACTTTTCATACAATTTGTATTGAAATGCTGTGATATTAAAATTTAGGTTAAGCCTGTTTTTCACAAGCATGTGAAAGATAAAAAATGTATTGGAGTATGATTGGGTCTTTTTAGTATTTCAAGATATAATCCTTTCGAAGTTGAATGCACTTTTGCCAGTCATGTTTCAAAGCCATTATCCCAGTTTTCCAGAAGGATTCCTCAAGGTTAGGATATGGGTCAAAAGCATTGGCACCCGGCGATTCGAGGGTTTGTACAAGTCCTGTTCTGAAGTTAAGATGAACACTACTGATTAAAATCAGATCACTGGAATCTCTGCTATCACCTAACTAATAATTCCGCGATCTTTGAAAAATTAATCCATGTCTTTATCGACGTTCTCCAGAACTACTGCATTTTATTGCTTTCCGCTTCAAGGGTTGTGTTTGACACCTTGCTGTGCCCATTCAAAATCTGGCACTTACTTTCTAATCATGGCATATGATGGAACAGACTCCATTAATGAACCCGATATTTCTTTTATGGTTCGTGTCGGTCTATGACCTTAGATAAAATAATATTTTATCACGGATCGCAGCTGACAATTTCACATTTTCACAAAAATGTCAAACACGTTGAAATAAAAATGGTGCCAAGAGTGCCAGCGTCGTCCTATCGATCTCAAATTTTGTAAATAGCCCTAATGAAGTTTAAATTATCTATATCAATAATGAACTTAAACTGGTCTGTACATTTTTTTCTCAGGGCTACGAAGTGTTCAGCCGAACCTCGTATCTTACACAGACATACACTAAATTTTCTTCTTTAATGATCTTGACGAATCCTTCTGCAAAACTGGGATACGGCTTTGAAATATGGCTGGCAAAAGTGTATTGAACTTCTAAAGAATTATACCTTAAAATACTTACAAAATCCAGTCATACTCCAATACATTTTTTATCTTTCACATACTTGTGAAAAACAGGCGTAACCTAAATTTTAATATCACAGCATTTCAATACAAATTGTATGAAAAGTTCCATTTTTAAGACTTCTGTCATTGGAATTTTATGTTATAACTCAAAAACTATGAGCCGTGCAAAAATAAATAATAGCTCATTTTATAGCTAAAACTATAGCAATTAATTCATTCTTTGACCATTTTCTTGTAGCTCTTATGAATTTTCAGCAATTTGAGTAAAATAAAAAATTTTTGGTTCTTATTAAAAAATTACGATATTTTCACCGGCTATTGCGGGTAAATTACTAGTCCTATCAAAAAATGTGCTTTACCTATTTTGTAGAGAATTTATTAAGGACTATTTTTGTCCTTAACATTTTCCTTCTATATGTTACAATTTTTTGATAAATAGATGAAAACCACGTAGGGGGACCTATTCGGGGGGCCAGGGGGGTGACGCGTCAGGTGTGGCGGGGGGGACGCCTGATATTCTGAAACATCCCACCCTAAGGTATCATACTGCATAGAGTCCCATCTGTTATTAATTTTGCCGACTTCGTGCTGCAAAAGGACTGAGCTACTAATTTGATTTTATGTAACAGATGTGGCAAAATAAGATAGACATCAATACGCGAAACAGTGAATAATCCGTTGTAGGACTTTGAACAGTAAAATAGGGAGATGGTGCCTAGGTATAATAAAAGCTCTTGTCCCAGTATCCAGAACTTTAATATGCGGCGACAGACATCGCCTGCCACAATCAGCTCATTCCCAACGGTGAGATTTTAGTATAGGTGGCTGTCGTCTTAGGTTACGTCACCCTACCATGTCAGGGAGACCTCTTCTCTCACTTTTTGAGATACATTTTCACAGAGTAACACCCACCTTTGGTTTGCTGAAGACTATCCATATCCATATGAAGGATTACTTCGGTTTATTCGAATTAGTTCGGTTACTTGAATTTTCTCGAGTGGATTCATCATAATTCCTCTCTTCGTCGTTGTTATTATGATACTATCTTCTTCTTTGTCCTTCCCTTCTGTCCCGGTTCATC
This sequence comes from Ceraclea dissimilis, assembly GCA_963576895.1. Classification (NCBI taxonomy): domain Eukaryota; kingdom Metazoa; phylum Arthropoda; class Insecta; order Trichoptera; family Leptoceridae; genus Ceraclea; species Ceraclea dissimilis. The sequence goes on from OY756364.1 coordinate 14,688,451, forward strand.
CAGGGTCGGGCCTCCTCATACGTAAGCGCCAGGATCTCCTGTCCTGGGTTGTCACTGTTGGGATTCTCTGCACCGCCAGCTCCTTTTCAACATTGGACCACCATGTTGCCGGAGGTCTACCCCTTCCCATAGGCATTGATACTATAATTCTTATAAAAAGAACTTTATGAACAAAGTGAAGCAAAATATAATTTCATGTACAAGTATCCAAGTTCAATTACTTTACAATTAAATTTTAAAAAAAACCTTTTGCTTCAAGGCTAATAGAATACGATGACTTGCAAGAATAGATTAAAGTCTAGACTGAAGACCTCAATCAATCAAGTTCTTTTTAAAAGTAATTTTCTTTTTTTTTTCCTAAAATATATTTTCATTGACAAAAACAAGAAACAGTACCCATTTGAGTTTTTTCCATAAAAAAATATATCCAATGTAATAAATCACCAGGGAGGTGTCTTGGATTATTCCTAAGAGAGGAATTAACTAAGGATAAACATTAGAGTACTTAATAGAGAAATGTTAAGTGTTTAAAGTTTGACAATCTGCAAGTTAAATATTCTCCAATTTATAGAGAGAAAGGACGCAGTAGTATATTTTCCGAAACACTCTCCGCGGAGAAGCAATTGAATATGCAATGAGAATTTATCGGAAACTCCAACCACTGAATTTCCAGCCAACATCGCCACTCACAGAAGGCGATATTACATTTTAGGGACATTGGAGATTGTTATCACAACTTACGTGGAAAATTCTATATCCATTCAAGTACCTACTGTACATGATCTCATTTTGTAAATCTAAAATAATACTCCTTTCCTACGTTATTGTAGTACAGCGGAAAATCTTTCAGAAGTATCCGAAATTCCGATGGTTAGAATTTTCCATAAAATCTATTCTTTTTTATTTCTTAAAATTAAAGTTGAGTTACATACCTTTCGTTTTTGGAAAATTGCCAGAATATTTTAATGATGGAAATATTGTGAAAAATGAATTAACAAATTGAAAAAAATTGGGCTTATTTCTTTATTGATTTATATATTTTTTTAATATTATTTATGTCATAAATGATTAAAACGAAAATTTTCATGTAAAATGTATGGAGAATAGGTAAAAAATACATACTTAACATTATATTTTACGAGTGTGCACTCAGATCGTACTTTCTCACCCTTAAGGACGAAGCAATACAATACATAAGAAATCTAGATTTAAAAGTCTCTGACAAGCAGAAAATTGACCCTGCGCTTTTAACTTTTTTACACTCTGACCTAAAGAATTTTAAATGATAACGGCGTGATGTTGACCATACGATAAATAAATAAATATACGAATGACACGTAATAAAAAAATAATGTATACATTATACCCTGAATGTAATAAAAAAAGTTAAAAATAAAGCTATGTTGTTATAAGGTTATTTATCGTATGGTCATTGCTAGTACATCACATCAATTATAACATTAATTTACAATAAAAGCTCATGTTTGATTGTCAGAAATTAAAAATTAAAAGTATTATTTCGTTTATTTTGTTCATTTATTTTATTTAAGTTATAAGGTTGAAATAGTATTTTCGTCATATGTTCAGTAAGTACTTTTTTCTTTCATCATTTCCTCATTGCTGAGGGTCGTGATTTGTGGAGCTATCAACGGACAAAACATGACGCCTCCAGTCCTCTCTGTTCTCCGCAATCCGCATACCGCCGAGCACAAGTCTCTCACAGTCATTTCCTTAATCAGGTCGCACCACCTTGGAGGAGATCTACCTCTGCTTCTTTTGCCGGGAACACTTTCCATGATTACATTATTTCCAGGTTTCCATACCTAATAGCTGATGAGAAATGAACAACCTGTATGAAATAATCATTGTAATTTTTGAGCAATAAAATAAGTTAGGGACATTCTGTTACACAGTTGCCAGTTAGTAAGTAGATAGCTTACTGCTGTAAAACCCATATTAATCTTTGAATTCACTATCATTAAAAGCAATGTATTATGTTATTATTAAAAGAGCCCTTTAATGAACGTTACAAATGCCCAGTATTATTACAGAGATTAAACATGCTTAACAATGCAAATTCTATTATCGTCCTTTAATTATCGAACGGGAATTAAGAAAACATTTATTACATTTTAATCGCTTTCACTGAAATTTGATTCGAAAGCTTAACGACCTAGCGACAAAATATAATTTACAACTTTGATGAAATTTATTAATTACCAAAACTTACATACCCATTAACTTCAGAGCTTTAAGACTCTAGCTGAATAAACAAAAATCATAAATTAATTTGAAATGAGTGAATCTTGAATGTCAAGAAACCGAGGACAATAAATAAATAAATAAATCTTTATTAGCCACACACCAAATATAAATAACATACGAGGTGGTCGGTAGCCTGGTTGGTAACGCGCTCGACTGTTAATCCAGTGGGCGCAGGTTCGATCCCCGATGCCGAACTACTCCACTTCACGACACAAGCTTTTCAAGCTTTCTGTGAAGTGTACAAATGTGTATTTGGGTTTATTCCGATAAACCCAGATTCGTTAAAAAAAATATTATTAATCTTTCTAGACACAGTAGTAGTAAGGGCGGACTTACTGCAAAAGCAATGTCTTACAGTCAACCCGAGAAAAAAATAAAACTCATGCATAATTAAATCAACAGTGCTGCATGTCATGAATTCAGCAGTGCCATTATGGATTTAATTAACATTTAGGAATAGTGAATTAATGATTCAATACATCAGTGATGAATCCAAATATAATACGAGTATCTCCATGGTGATCATAATGTTGATGTAAACAGGTGATTGATTGTTAAGAAATCTATTCCTGGAATCAAAGCCACCAAGTATCGATTCCGTGAACAACCTAGTCATCCTTAAATAGTGTAAGAAGCAGACGTGATAGTATTACCTACTATGAAAAACGGTGTCCGGTAAGTTCGTCTAAAATCAATTGGTCTAAAATCAGTTCGTCTAATTATCAATTCGTCTATAATCAATTAGTCTAAAATCAATTCGTCTAAAATCAGTTCGTCTAATTATCAATTCGTCTAATTATCAATTCGTCTAAAATCGACGAATCGATCGTTAAACAAATTAATTATGGCCGTATTGATTTTAGACGAATTGATAATAATTAAACGAATTGATAATTAGACGAATTTATTTTAGATGAAGTGATTTTAGATTAATTTATTTTAGACTAATTAATTTTAGACGAACTGATTTTAGACCAATTGATTTTAGACGAACTTACCGTAAACCATGAAAAACATAAGTATCTATATCTACCTGGATACCTAATCGATCTGTGTCTAAATCATTCCCAATACTTTGATCTCATTTCAAGCAAATTATACGTAAGTACGAAAGTTTCGATAAGCAACCCATGATTACCTACTGTATTATGTATTTATTATACAAAAACTTTCATATACCTACCCATATACCTCGATGTACCTACACTACCAAACTTTCATACACAAATTCGATTACTTTATACGGTTTCAAACCTGAAACCTCGTTTGTGCATCGCTGGATTGTTTTTATTATAAAACTTATATAATAAAACAAAGCAATTATATACAAATAAAATATAAAAAATGACGATACTGGGAGATTTAGAGGCTTCGCCATTCAAAGCAGGTTTTGTTCTTTCATTAGCATCTCCGTAATCTTCAAATAAATATAAGTACAAATTAATAAAAACACACACACACACACACACACACACACACACACACACACACACACACACACACACACACACACACACACACACACACACACACACACACACACACACACACACACACACACACACACACACACACACACACACACACACACACACACACACACACACACGAAAAAGGAGGGGGAAAAATAAATATGAAGATTTTTCTTTGTAACCATCAGTCGTCGTTATTAAAATTACGAAGGAATTCGGAACTCATGTCATAAATATTACGAAATATTTTTTTTTGTTAGTGTTAAAATTTAGTAAGTAATTATTTTTTACAAAAACTCGATCTTGGTAAACGAAATATTTGTAATTTCTTAAAAATAACAAACACGTCTTTATGATCATTTATGGTAATTTAAAAATACAATACAATTGTACTTTATTGTAATTACTCAACTAACTCCTAATTATAATTACCCATTTAGTAGTAGATTTCCTCGGAAAATATATATTTTAATGTACTTTTTTCCCAATCCTCCACAATATTATTCGCGTGTTATTATTACTTTATTTTCATTCGTGCAATAAATTGTTTTGAAAGTATTTTTACACATGAAAGCCTCTATCGTGTCTCTGTGTCTGAAAACTGAAATATATGTAACGCATTTTGTCCCTCGGTTTACGCAGTAATTTGACACTATCGTTCAAAGCTCGTGGATTCAAATATTATGCGGATAAAACAATTTTGATACATTATTCAATCAATACCTACAGAGGTCGATGCTTTATTTTTCTTTGTAAATATATACATATGTAGTATCTTAGTGTGATCTGATTTGTTAGATATAATATCCACCTATGTGTCTACTGCCCCAGAACAGACTGACTCTGGTCTAGTGGGGCAGTACAATTTCCCATGTATTATGTACGTTTATTTTGTACTTTTTGTGTTCAACTGTTATGTGTGTGTATATGTGGGAAATAAATCTTCCATCATTCATGCATTTACTTTTATTGGTCCAAAATTATGCTTATATCAGTTTGAATCTGAGAAACCGATGTCGTCTGAGTTTAGAAATTAAAGCGCTCTTGAAGGTTTAGAACAATGAACAAAGATACCTGATCAAAGAGGAAACTCTCTTGACCATCAAACTCAAACATCATCACAGTATAAGGACATCTCTCAGTCAACATCAGTAACCGTCTCCATCTTGCTCATTTTCATAAAATTATGTCAGTATTGCTGGCACCTGTGGAACCGTAGAGACACAGGTTTCCTAATTAAACATTAATTTTTAAAGTATGCGTGTTTAGCTCATGTCTAATAACATGTATGCGTATATTGAGGTAAGGTAAATGTATGTTTCCAGCTGTTCTAATTAAAAAGGCAGTATTTATGGATACATGCAATATTTTGCCTAATAAAAAATACACCACCCGAATTTCGTACAAAAATGGTAGAGCTGATAACATCTAGATATTTTTCCGCTTGTGCACGTTGCTGTTTTAGAGCTAATATAGAATCCAGTTCAACCAGGGAGAAGATTTCATTTGCTTCGTATCTGATTTTACATTTTTTTATTTATTTATTCTTCAAGTGAACATTGCATACAATAGAATTTAAAAATGAATCTGGGTTTTTAAACTAGACACTATACTATACCCTCACGCCATCTCCCTTGCGGGGTAGGCAGAGAGAACGGATCGCCAGACTTTCCTATCCTTACACACATTTCGGGGTTCCGTCACATTCATACAATTACCCATACACATTCTACGTATACACATCCGTCCCAGAGGATCTGGGTTTTTAACGTCTATGATAATCAGTTACACCTGTGAGAATCGCTAATATGCTCTGAATGTTGTGTTGTTCTGAATTAGTGTTTCGACCAAAGATTTTTGTAATATAATTAGAATAAAAAAATGTGTTAAGTATATCATCCACTGTCCACAGCCTTTCGATTTATTGAATACCTACAGCGACTATAGTTTACGGACACCTCCGTGTCCTTCGTCAGGCCAATAAAAAGTAAGATGGAAATACAGAGATAGCATGTTGAAGGGGCTGAATGACAGAAGGGAAGGAGGTAAAGATATAGAGGATGGTAAGAGGGGCTCATTTTATGTCTAGTTTTTTAATGATTTTTTTGTTTTTAAAGCCTACTGCTATATGTAGCTAACAGGAATGAAAATTCAAACACTTTAACATTGCGGTAATTTTAACTTTTATATTTTCGGTAGTTTCTGTTTATAAATAAAATAATATATTATGTTTGTATTCTTTAATTCCAGCATCTATAATATACCTATTCTGAAATATCAACCGTGAAATATTTATAAATTACCTCAAATATTTTGGGCTGTAGCATCCATAATATGTATACCTACGCCTATTCGTAGGTATGTATGTACCATTGTACCTTTATTAGAAAAAAAAAACATCGAAACTGTATGTACAAAATGTAACTGGCATATTACAAATATTCTGTCCCAGGGTGTATTGTGTTTGATTGATAGAGCGAAAGAAAGTTTTAGTTTCGCTTTATAGGTCTTTAGGTTCTATCTATTAGGTAGCTAGGTAGGTACTAAATATTCCTAAAATAATAGAGGTGGAATTTTCGCGATATGAGGTGGGGGTGTTTCGTATTACATAGTTCAAACTAAAGAATAGTAGGTGGTTTAGCATAACTGTTAGTTATATAGGTATGTCTACTTCATGTTTTATTGTGAAAATAAGGTTTATAATTTGTTATATTAAATTGATAGTATACCATCAGATTATATCGTGATAATGAAGTGACCAACAAGTTAATAGATATGGTGTGTGTATAAAAAACAGGTATCTACATACCTACATACCTGCTGTTAAATGTTTGTTTTTTAACATACTTTTTTTCGTGTACTTCTTTGCTTTAATATCCGTTAACTACATTTATGTATTAATAGCCTTGCGCCGCGTGTTATTTAAAATAAAATAAATAAAATAGGTAATATTTATTTTATTTCATGTGTCCTGCTTCTGCCAACCTCCAATGAACAATACAATAATATGGACAGGGACACAATGTTCGCTGTTAACGGGTCAAGAAATTCATTCGTTTTTTTTTTTTTCAAAATAACATTCGAGTTTTGTGCATAAAATCCAAATACGTGCATTATACGGGTGCTAAAAGATAGGAAAATCTACAACGATAATACCACATAAATATTTTTATACACTATGATTATTAATCTAATTGGCATATTTCGGTTAAAAGTTGGCGTCATAGAAAAGTTTCAAAAATTAAAGATTATATGTAGGTAGGATTATAAAAACTATACGCCGTTACTTCACTGAGGATCCCTTTTATAATCCGGTGTTGCCATGAAAATGCTAAGCCCCTTTAGTATAACACTTAACAACCCGATGATTTAGTGTCGTTAAGCTTCTAACTCCATCTCGCACTCTTAGCAATGTCGGATCCCTCTTCTCTTCCCCTACACTTATTCTGGATGAGAGGAGATGGAAGACAGATCTATCACAGTGAAAGATCTCCCTTTAACCACTTCGCTTCTCTACAGAATATACTGGCTTGTTAAAACATACACACGAGCAGTTCTTGGTATCCAGTTCTTAGCATTTTGTTTAGCGTAGCGCAACTACGTTTTATTTTTTACTTTATACCACTATATATTATTGTGAGAAACGTAGATTGTTTATATCAATCTCCTCCAATTAACATCGCGATTTTCATACAATCTGCTGCCTATATCAACTATCAATAGATACTCGTCCCTCGCGGGCTCGACAAGAAAGATAGAGCTCTGACTGTCTTATCCCAATATACACGCTTCTTCCGTCAGTTCAAGTCGATATTCATGACAGTCGCTTCCTTTTTGAAAAAAAAGCGTCTAGTAACAAAACAGAAAACATCCTTTCAACATTTGAACCCTATTGTGAAAAAATCGCATTCTAAAATTGGACAATGTGTATTAAGAATAGAATAAAGAACACATATTGAAGTTTTTTCATTTCACTTATTCATGTTTTTGATGTTGACGTACATTTCTCAACATTTGTTTTATCTCTAAAGAACATGGAGTCTTTTGAACTGTCGCGTCGTCAAATTCATAATAGTACGTAGGTATCATGCAAAATATTTAAAGTATGTAGTACCCTAGGTATGAATTAAATATGTATGATGCTGCTTTCCATACAAAGATGTAGTAGAAAAATAGTAATTTTGTAACATTTCTATTGAAGTAACGTATACGTGTACATGCCTTGTGTCAGCAAAAAGGATATTATGTTGACTTCTAGCGATATAATAACATTGTGTAAGGTATAGGTCTTGTGGGTACGAAGGAGTATCATAGTATAGTACCTACCTACCTAGCTCTACAAAGACATAAAATTTTATAAGAGAAAGGTGAATCGTAAATGTTTACAACTTCCACTTGTAGACAAGCCGTACATAATAATATCTTCTTATAATGAAATAAGAAACCCATCGCATTTATAATACTTTATTTTCCCATTCCAGAACGCAGAACTATTCTGATACAAAATGTCCATATTTAATACCTAATACTGTTTAGGTAATTATGAGCATGCATTAACAATGAGAGCCTTTTTGTACTTTAATTTCTTCTTATTTTGTTTAAGATTCTCTATACCCAACTCTTAGACGAGTTGGCAAAACGTTTGCATACCCAAATAATTGCTATAAACTATGCAAAAAGATGCAGGAGAACGTAAGGACGATAGACCTCACAAGAAACTGCACGGCATCTGATTTTTCAGCCAGTGAAGACGATAACGATGATGATTAAATTTACTTCGGGTAATAAGCTTTGTTACGAGGAGCATTTTACGATATTACGAAGACAAAAAATCTGATCCCAGGACAATACATATTTTCGAAACAGATGGCTAAGGTGATTAAATTCTGTATTAATTTTATCTGCTACCAAAAAGCGTTAGTGGAAAAACTAATTGATATCAACCAAACAGGAGTAAATATTTCCATCTATAACTGATTAAAAAAGCATTTGAAAGTACCAACCTTTATGAAATTATTTCCCTGGAATATCGGATATTAAACTCTGACAGTAAAACTATACCACCTATAACGAATATTATGAACGTGTCCCTAAAATCAATCACTCTAATGGATACTTACTACAAGTGCAGATTACATTTCAGTATAAAATCATTACAACGCTATTGTTTTTATGATTACTCCATCCATTATTGCGATGGCGATGAAACAATGAAAACATTTCATTTCATTTCATTTACTAAATGCACTTTGGAAATAAAATAGCGTGTTATAAACTGTTATCTGTTTAATTATTTTTTTGTATTTTTACACTATGATTAAGTAATGATAGTAATAATGAAACAATAATATTAATGAAACGTATTACTTAATGTAAAAGCTCTATCCGCATTACATACTTTACCTATTTCGTAATTAAAAATGTGTCAGGATTACAAATTGTATTAAAAGCTGTAAAATTGTTAGCAAAAATATAATTCCTTGTAAATATCATTTCTGGCACACCTCCACAAGCAGTCGGATTTGTCGTAATTCGAAGATCGATGTCATCTAGGGATTTCGAATATTACTGAGATAACCATCGACAGGTCCGTAGATCTTCGCTATATGAATGCTGTATGAAAATAAAGTATTAAAAACTGCTTCTGTCAACCTTAGTATGGACTCATGATATAAACAAATTATAATAAAAAGAAACAATATGCATTTAAAATCAGAGTATTGAGTAATAATAACCCCTTAAGACGTACCTCTAATGTCTGAAGGTTAAAAGTAGATTGACTACAGACATATTTTATTTTTTATTTACTTGTATAGAATTCATCAGCTAACCAGTTAATTGAAAATTTATAATTAGGTAATCGTTTTTTTATGACATACCTAATTGATTTTGGTAGGCGATAGAAATGTATAGTATTTATCGCCCACATAATGATTGAGAGTAACGTGACGAGAAAGTATGACGTAATATTTATATGTATGAAATAATAAAATCTTTAAGAATAATAAATCCCTTTAGTCAGTAGAGAGGTTAAGTGCAATCAACAATCAAGTTAGTTCCAATAAATAATAAAAATCTGCCATTAAACACGTTTGTTCCACTTGAAGGAATAGATTTGTACGTGCCTAGTACAATGTCTTGTTATACAGATATCTTTTTCATTACGGAATGTCAATTTTTCCTTGAAAGGCTCTGTAGGGGAGAAGAAAAATAACTCGAGACCCATTTGTTCGGACACAATTGGAGAGAAAATCGTCTCCCTCGCAGTCGTTAGGGAATGTAATAAGAAACTACATCTCGTCGAAGTACCTAATATCCCCTAGTTTTGGCCCCACAAATTATTGTAGTGAACTGTAATGATTGTCTCTATATAAAAAAGGCCACCTTACTGCTGATTCAGTGGAGGGAAGTCTCTAACAAGAACATTGATTTTTTCTAATATTTCGTTACATTCTTTTGACAAATTTTTCCCTTTCACAAAATACCTACATCAAAAGACTTATATTGCGTACCAGATGTGTGTTTATTTTCTTCGTGTATTTAGAAAAAAATGTAGTAGATATTTTAGAAACCGATGCGATGTCAGAGAAAAGGAGTTTTTATATACGAGTAGGTGTAGGTATATTAATTTTGTATCTCATTAAGACAGTTTTATTTAAAAAAAAAAATGTGTATAAATGGATGCATCCCACATTCGTAGTATCGCTAACATTAATTTCAGAATAGTTTTTTATTAGATTTTGTTATCTCTTGCATTTTAACTAGTATTTATCTATAACATATAGCTAGTTTATCCGGCACGTTATCCCAAAACAGTACTAACGATGAGGCACTATTCTGAAATAATCTCTCATGAGCCAAATACCTAAAAAATTTCGTGAAAGAATCTAAAGTTACAATACCTTATAACATCATTAAATCAAACTGAATAGGTAATATGAGAATTAATTAAATACGAATACTCCTAGCGTGTGAATGAAATACCTAAGCGAAATTCATACAATGAACTCATAAGCAACGTAAAACGTTCAATAATCATAACGACGAAATATTCAACCGAAGGAAAATACCTATTGTACTTTAAGTACGTACTCGTATGTCAACTTAACGAGACGGCTAGACACCCAAATGGTGTATAAGTTTAACAATATACAAGTATGTCTTTTTTCATATATAAATATCGCACATAAATTACCTATGTCACATTTTTAAATCTTTAACGTGACGGTATAAAATTTTCCGAGCGTGTAACAAACTACAGTCGCATACTGTTGATTTTGTCGAATATAATGAGGATTTAATGTTAATACACATATGACTACCTATACATAGTAATATTACATCATCATGCTCCAAAGTTAGTAGAGTTTATCCACACTATCGCACGAATAGATTCGACGAAACCGTAGAACGTAATTATCCCGGCGGTAGTCTGCCAATTAAAAGGAGCGGAAGTAAGTTCACACCAATCATTAAAATCTATAATTTACTGAAGTCTAAAATGAACGTAAAGTGTTGGAATCAGGTATTCCTAGTATTTCCACACACATTACACATTTAACCTTATACATAGAGGTTTACCTCAATAGAACTCTAGCTGACAAGTCCAATTGTGTCTGGATGGATCTACGAAAGTTATTAATACAAAAAACAATGTACCCTTTTATTTTTCATATCTTCATTACGGGTAATATTATGAACCCGCACGAAATTGACCAAATCGCTGGGAGAACCTGGATGCGGAAGGGTCAGAGCAGAGACGACTGGAAACAGTTGTAAGAGGCCTATATCCAAGAAGAAAAAGAATATTATGAACATTTTACATACTGTCTCAATAAAGGGTGAAATGTGATTTAAATAATAGCTACCTTTAGTAAAACTTATTGCGCTTTTCCACAAATAAGTACGAAAATTATAAATTCATTAGAACTAATTAAATAGGTATATACTCGTATAGTGTAAGCTAAACTAAAAAATCTTATAATTATTATTTATATTGAATAGATAGGAATCTTTAACAAGTGATTGCTCTAGATATAGCTAATTGAATCTGTCGTTCCAGTAAAAACTTCTAAGTAAATTTTGCAGTAAGCAACTAATTAATAAACACCTATAGTAATCGTTATTATTTGCTGATATTAATTTGGTATAAAACTTGTTATTGGCTAGAGTATAGTAAAAAGATACGTAGGTATACTAAGTGTTTGTGTTTATATTCTACATACACACGTGTGGCCTTATCATAACATGAAAAGGTTATCTGATTCCCTCGCTTCCATAATACTATTATAATACCTATACTAATACAAGGCGAAAAAAGGCGCTCATGGATGGAAATACCACTTTGAATATACTGTGCTTTAAATGTCAACCAAGCACACGATGCTATGTGTTAAAACGCGCAAGAAAAATCTAAATTCTATACTCACTGTTAGTCGTATTGCTCTACAGTCTACAAGCAATAGCCATACATAAAATTCATAATAAACGTATGAACGTGTTAAACAAGTCAGCTGATTTTAGATTATTTTCAGCTTTGAATTTCACCTCTGATATTTGATTTTAGTTTATTGAATATTTTTGGCTATGAGCTTACTTTTACATTAGGTTTTATATTTCTTTAGCTTTCTTTTTTTCATGCTTCATAAACAAGTGATCGATACTACAACTAGGTACAACCATAGCTTTAGCAATCTGTATCATATACTTATAGTTTGAATAGTTTGAAGACAATACGTATAATGTTCTTATCAAAATTTAGTTCTCAGTAAAATAAAAAAAAAATAGATATGTATCATGCGGGAGTTAAGTTCTACATCTTCGTTTTGATTCCACCCTAACTAAGTGAATGTGTTTTAGAGTGTTAGGGTTTAAGTGAGATGGGCACATAAACTATCTAGTTTGTCTTTTTCAAACTAGCAGAGTACAAAGGGGGCAAAGGAAAATTATTACAGGTGTTACATACATAAAAGACAGACTTACATACATAAAAAAAAAATATTTACTCATATTATACTGCACTTCGTAGAAATATTTATTAATAACATTATTTACAAAAGATTTAATCAACTCTCCACCCACCTCTCCATATACTCGTATAACTAAAATTAATAATGCTCAACTCAGATTTGATTAAGTATACTTATATTATTTTTATTGACTCAACAGAAATTAATAATTGTTTTGTAAACATTTTCAGAAATAACAATATAATTTTCTGTTTACTTTTTAGTTTTCAATTAAAATCTTTGCGTCGGCTGAGTCAAAGTTATTGTTTCCATTAATCACTCGAAATACAATGTCTAAAAATATTATTGTTATTTTCATAATAAAATTTTACGATCTATAAAATCAGGTCTTTACTCAGAAAAATCCACCGCAAGATAAAGGACTTTACTGGAAGAAATGATCGATGGATCCTTGCAGAGGTAAGTTAAACTGAACCTGAATAGCACAGGTGAAGACGGTGTGAAGTGGAGAAAAAAAAGGTATGGACTTCGCTGCCAACGAACATACATTGTTACATAAGTAGACATGATGACTCAAAGAGGGGTTCCACCTATGGTAAGAACTGGTGTACCTTCTAGGAAGTAAGAGTTAAGAAGTGGTGCTTTTATCTATTCTACGATATGAAATAACATCTGCAGGTAAGTTACTTTTGAGAAATATTTTATTTATGGGTACGCAGAAAACTCCATCATTATTCAATATACAACCTTCACCGAGTGTTTACACTAGAAAATATTTTATGTATTATTCTTATGAAAAGTTGTTTAAATTCTTAGAAGAATCGTGTTGGTTTATAATTCTACTTAAAAACAAATCACCCACTCCACGAAGGTATATAATATAACGAAACTCGCATCTATAGCATTCTGTATAACACCATAGTGAAGGACATCAAATTCTTTTAATCATAGGTTTCTAATATGAAATATCTCTTAAAAGTATGCATACTGACATTTCAAAAATTTCTATAAGCGAGAGAAGACGGGAGAGATATAGATTTCTCAAAAAAAAAAGTGAAAAACATCTCTGATCTTTTTTCCGAAAGACGGAAACTCGTTTCCCGAAAATCGCGGAGTAAATTGTTTTTGTACTGATAATATGCATTAAAATCTAGGGAATAACCGTAAAAGTTTTTTGATAGGCGCAAAATTAACCCCAAAAAATGGAAAAACGCTATTTTTACCATTTTATATTGCGATTGCTCACGCGATTTTGAACGTTGATGCCGTGGAAAATGACTGTGACGTCATTCTTGGTACCAAGCCCTTAAAGTATGGTTCCGGTATCAAGATTTAATTGTTGATAAAAAACCGAACTTTACATAGGTACCTACCCCAGATGAGAAATTACATACATAGCTAGAAAAACGAGAAACTCAATTTTTACGGATGAAGGTAGATTTTAAAATTTATGATATCCCTTTTACTTTATGAGCGTGTTTTCTGTGTAAAAAAACATTCTCGTAGGTTGCGTTCGTATTATAACAATGGTACAAAAACACTTCAATAATGTTATATAGTAGCTCGCTAAGTGCGGGGAATTTTTTTAAATTACTTTTGTGTGGCTCCTCTTCATTTAAAGTAATAATGAAAAACAATGTTGGTACCCTTACTCCCGCCCCGCCATTATAATAAAGGTCGCGTTTAAATAAAGTGAACATATTGTAATACCTACCAATGAATATTTTTTACATACGCCGATTAAAAGTCAAAAAGGAAAAAAAACACACAGTAAAAGTTAGCGTTGAAACGAAAATTCGTATTCGCTTTCGAAGTCTGATGCGAGATATTTGAGATATCATTTGGTATAATTTAAGTAAAAGAATATTATTGATTATTTTCAATTGATCTCACAGCATGCAAAGGCGAGTCTCTATAATTTTATCGTGTAGGTATTCGGTGATCTTTCCGGGCTTGGTGACCAGTCAACCACAGCCTCCAAACTCGGAATGAGCACTGATCACTGAATATATAATGATATATCCGGCGGTGATAGTTAGTTATCCAGCCATCTCTGTCCACTGCTGAACGTAGGCCTCCCCCGTACTCCTCCATATATCTCTATCTTGCGCCCTCTGCATCCAATCACAAGCAACTCGTTTTATGTCATCCGACCATCGCGTGGGGGTCTCCTTCTTGGTCCTGGAGTCTCCGGCGGTAATAGACTTGCACTTATCTGTATAATCAGTTAGATAAGTACCTAATAGATATTTACATTCTCAGTTTTAGAGTACACGCACAATTAACGCATCATACCTAGTATTCGCTAGATAGATGAATAGAATCGATCCGTCTGGAGGCTATCCTCACTCAAAATTAAATGGAAATTTGAACAAATAGGTATAATAATGTAAATTAATGTAGTAGCTTTGTTTTCATAGTAAGGCACCATTTTTAAAGTACCTTTGCTTTTTAAGTTTTTGAAAATATAGATAGTGTTTATTTTAATTTTTTTTTGTTCGCATTCATATGCAAAAAGATTTTATAATTACTAATGTTTTTCTCTCTCTTACCATCGCATTCGCTTTTTCACACACAACCCTAATAAAAATTTATTTCGGTAATGTTTTTTTTTTGTATTTGAGTGATCGTTATATCCAGTTTTCCAGAGCATTGATTTGAAAATTTAAATATCTCTTCACTTTGGTACTTTGATTTAAAGCAGAGTGCATCTTGTTCAAATAAGTACCTCAATATCCAATAAATAAATAAAATGGCTAAATTACACATTGTGTTAGATGTCATTAATTTTCAACGAGCTTTTCTAATAAAAACCTGTTTATCTCTTTTGTGAATTTTCACAGGTGGGTAGTTAGGTTGCTTGCTAGCTTGTGATAATTTTTTAAACAGATTTGACATTATTAGGTGTACCTACGTAAATAAAATAAAAAGTTAAAACGTAGATTAGCAATTTCTAGTGCGTCATCGCATTTTAAGTTTTTATGGTGAAATTTAAAACCTTAATGTACTTACATTAACTACCTTGACAACATGACAGTTATACTTTAATTTTTTATGTTAGACTGGCCTGAAATACCCGCGTTGACATAATAATAATACAACACTTTAAACGAAAGAAAAAAAGAGGGGAAGAGGTAAAAATATCTCAGGTTTCAAGATATTCTAATCTAAACCAAGAAAATGTATGATGTCATGTCTGTATGATTTTATGTAACAAAAAGTACAGAAAAAAGCATAGTGTCTCCTAAAATTCCCTGCCCACTCCACCTCCACTAAGATTAAATTACTTACCTTAATGTTCTAGTAGTTACGTATATCTATATAGGTAGTACTCAACTGATCGAGATTTTTCATGTTTTGAGGATAAAGCGTGACTTTTTGTTTCTTATTACGAGTATAACTACATACCTACAAACATCAGAAAAATCGGTCACCTCGGTAATACATGAAATTTTCATGTACTTAATTTATTTCATACTATTTCTTGTTTTGTACTCGGTGTGTATTGTGTTTACATTTTCATTCAGCCTCATTCCAGCCAGCAGCACAAATTCAATTTCTTTTCTTCATTATGTAATTACATAGTACATTGCTGTACTCTGAAATGTATTTGCCATTCTGTATCTAAGGAAAATAGCTGACATTATTTAGTTAAGAATTCCGTTAATAAAAAGTATGCAGAACTCATGACTAATTATACGCTACGATACTTTCCGTACTTAAGAACCACAAAGTGGACGATGCGCATGCAACCAAACTTGGCAGTAGAATTATACCCCCCTGTCTTGACTTGAATTCAACTACATTCTTTCTAAATGAGTTTAAAGACGATACTGAATCCAACTCGTAATGGATAAATTGCCAATGGTTTATATTGAGGAAACTGAACTAAAAAGTTTGCGTCTTTTTTGTGAGTATTCTTTTTAGTATTCCAACACAAGAGTTAGTACATGTGGGAAAGTTTCGCTAACAGAATTTAGTCGAATTCTGAAAAGACATTTTATTTTAGCTGCACAAAGATATTTTCACCAACATATTATTATTGTACTTATGCAGATAGTTTAAAATAAAAGTAATATAATTAGTATTTTCAACCTAGATTCGTCTGAAAATTTTAAGCGATTTTCCCGTTATTGCTTAAATAGGTACTTACCCGCTTTAATATGTTACTAAATATTATAACATTCATCTTGATTGTTTAAGAAATGAATCATTCATCTTGAATTTTCATTGCATGAACAACAAGAGTTTATGTTACTATTATTTTCTACCTTTGAATAAATTAATAATAAAACATTCTCGTCTAAAACACCTGTAGAAATTATAACATCTTTATTAAAAACATTAAATATTACGCTCCATGTAAACTCAATTAATCAAAAAAGCAAACAGCTGTAAAAAAGTTTAGTATTTATTAACTCCAAAGTAATTAAAAATGCACTCTGCAACTCCTTCAAAACAACTTTAAAGCGAAGTTAAAAAGTACAGTGCTCGTTTCTTCTTGGAAACACTGTGAGTTTAACACTCTCGACGCATGGTTACAGCGGATGTATTGCCATCTACCTATGTTAGTACTCGAGCTTTTGGACGGGAAGAGGTATAAAAACTTGAAATTCTACTAAATCCACAATAAAACTTTGCCGAGATAAGCTTCCGACTCGGAGATCACTCTGGGTCAGAGTCGTAAAAGTATGGCGTCGTGACATAATTTATTATTTATTTTTATTATCTATTCTAATTTAAATTACCCACCGTAATTACGCATTTAAATTAATGCAGTTATATTATTATCTAGCAGGCTTTCATAATAATAATTTAATATTTGCTGAAGTTAATTCTAACTAAATTAACTTGTTCTTTTGTGGCATTTTAGCAATTAAGTTAGAATTTTATTACAATATAAACCAGAAGTGGAGTAACTCCTAGAAAGAAGATTTATAAACAAAGGTTTTATTATTTTTTAACCATTTCTATTAATGCTTTTACAAAAGTGCAGTTATCGTAAATTCACCAAGAGAATTCTGGCGTTAATAAAAACTAATTTCATCGTTTTCTATGCGAAAAGCAACGTCT
Source organism: Ceraclea dissimilis (assembly GCA_963576895.1). Classification (NCBI taxonomy): domain Eukaryota; kingdom Metazoa; phylum Arthropoda; class Insecta; order Trichoptera; family Leptoceridae; genus Ceraclea; species Ceraclea dissimilis. Next base: position 14,706,230 of record OY756364.1, read on the forward strand.
AAGTGTATTCCCTCTTTTACTTTATAGTGTACTTGCTGTACCCTGCGCACCTTACAACGCTACAGAAATCAAAATCCGTAAAAAAGTATGAAATTTACCAAAGTTTCATCTCAATCGGATGAACCGTTTAGAAGTCTATATACGACAAAGAAAACCCACTTTATTTATAGTATAGATTATAGTACAACAAGATTGACTGTTCAATGTTCATCCACATCACTATATGAATGGATGATGACTATTGACTAGCCACAGCCATGGATAAAATAAAAAGAAGTCTTGGAGGAGCGTATAGAGGGTCGACAACGTAACTGCATCATATAGCACTGTTAATGAGTAAAACGAGTTCCAAGATAATATATAGAAAGGTTTGTAAGAGTTCTATTGAAAAGTGTAAGAACAAGAACAAAATCTATCTATCTATCTATACCCTCACGCCACATCCCTTGCAGGGTAGGCAGAGAGGACAGAGCGCCAGACAGCCCTATCCTTACACACACTCCTAGCTTCCGTCACATTCATGCAATTAGTCATACACGCTCTCCGATTCCTTTTACTCAAAACGCGTCCATCCTTGAGGATCTGGTCGACATGATCGGACCAGGTCAGTTTCGGACGGCCACGCTTTCTCACCCCTCTTCGCTCATTCAGATATATCTTTTTTGTCATCCTGTCATCATTCATTCCCTCAACATGCCCAAACCATCTTAGTTTGTTTACTTTAATTCTTGTCTCTACACCAGTCTTGCAGTCACTCATTTTGAGGAATACTATTATTAACATTTTTTTTTTCATTTAGCACTTTTATAATACGGATAATTTCTTATTTCGATTCTGTGAAATGTCTCTGTTAAAAGCTTCCCTACGTCGCGTCGTCAGAGCCGAATGAGCTTAAAGGTACGTGATACACCTAATATATTTATTATCTTCTGTTTGTATGATATTACTTTATGTCACCCGGCACACGTAACAAATATACTACATCATGTCTCATCATAACTCTTACAGTAGTCTGACCTACGTATGCTTACACAGAAATTTGTAATACTTGGATGAGAGTGAGATACAATAATAGACTTACCTACACCAAGGAGTATAGGTATTATTTATATCTTTAGATTTATTTTCAGGCATTTATCACCGACAAGACATTAGATATTATTATCATAAGGGTCTGAACAGGAAACATCTTACCTATTCCAAGTAGTCGACACGTGTTTTCGTGACAGGTAGGACTGTGATATGCTCAATATTTCGAGACAATGTCATGGTGATTATATTTTATACAGCCTCAGGCTAGGCTTCAAATACATAACTTGGCACATGATCTCGCTCGATTAAATCAACACTTAATAATGCTTGTCTAATTGTCCTTAGAAACTTAATTACTATTTTATATTTTTTCTAATTCTTTTTTTTTTATAAACCCAAATCTTTTCTGTACATTTCGCACTAGGCTAAAAAAATGTTTCCTGCTTTTCGCTTGGGAGATCGGCGCTCCAACCATCTGCGCCAACCAACTTAATTTGGTTAAGAGTGTGCATACCGACATTTCAAAAATTTCTAAAAACGGGAGACCTTCTATCTTGACAACCGTTACTAAATATGCTTTGGAACAAAATAGGGTAGATGCATTGAACCTTTATCTAGGGAATAACCGTAATAGATTTTTTTATCTTGTATAGATTTCGCAAAAAAAAAATATTTAAAAACACCTCTGACCTTTTTTCCGAAAGACGGAAACTCGGTTCCCGAAAGTCGCGGACGAAATTTTATTTCTTGTACTGATAATATGCATTAAAATCTAGGGAATAACCATAAAAGTTTCTTGATAGACGCAAAATTAACCCCGAAAAATGAAAAAAAAACGCAATTTTTACCATTTTATCATGCAATTGACACGCAATTTTGAATCTTAATGCCGTGGGAAAAGACTGTGACGTCATTCCTGGTGCCATGCCCTTAAGACTGACAATTTAGAAAATATGTATCGTACAATAACTGTTGGTGTACCTTCTTATATTTTTGAAATGAACATTGACAGTTATGTGAATTGGGATGTGATGTTTAAAACTAGGTATGATTTTATGAACATGAACATTATTATGAGTAAAAAAGTACCTAATTAAACAAAATAAAAAGTGATTCTCTCATTATCATTTTAAACCTTCTGAAGAGGATAGGTAATCGTTTTCCTCATAACTTTGGTAAGAGCAATATTTATGAATAAATTCTAACTAAAATTACATACATTGATATGTCAGTTGATACTAACGTAGAGACTACTGCTTGTAACACCTACATACATAGTTAGTTCACATTATCTTTACAAATGAATATAGGTACAAAAATAAAAGTTGCCGAGCCTATCTACTACTACGGTCCAATATACAAAACATTATAGTACCCTAGGGTACATTTTGTTAAATCTCGTACGAATTTTTCTGTGGCAGGCTTAATTTGGGCAATCGTTCATACACGCCTAAATATACTCCAGAGAACTAATATAATAATTTTTATTGCTTAACTTTTTTTATTCCATTTCCTCGAATAATATGTGTAGCAGGTAATGTTACTGCTTTTCTAAAGAAATTTTATATCAAACACCAAATAAACAATGTCCTAGAAAAGTTGTATGAAATTTGTAACATATTGGTTTATTTTTTATACTAAAATACCTATGTCCTTTATCGAGTTGACTGTGAGACATTGCATTTGCAATAAATCCTCCTTTGGGATTACTACTGTGTCTAATAAATATTTATTAATAATAAGGCGCTTGCGATTAACTTGTATGCTGTTGATAAAATGTCTTCAGGCGTGCCAGCTTCAAACCCCGGCGCTGCCGATGTATTCCACACTTTGCAATACAGGCTTTTTGCCTAGTGCAAAGTATGCAGGAAAGTATTTAGTTTTTTTTTTCAATCATCGGTATGTGGGATGTAGGTATAACGGTGTTACTTTTTGACAACTGCTATCCGTAACTTAAACCTCAAAGTTAGACAGCGTCTGATGAAGTGCTACATTTGGTCCATACTGTTGTATGGAGTTGAAACATGGACTGTAAAGGTCAATATGCTTAATCGACTAGAAGCATTTGAAATGTGGCTGCACCGACGTATGCTGAGGATTTCCTGGGTAGATAAAATATCAAATGCAGAGGTACTCAGGAGAGCAAACGTGGAACGCGAGCTGGTGAACTCAATAAAACGACGAAAAATTGCATACTTGGGTCATGTTCTCCGGGGCGATAAATACAGACTGCTCCAACTAATTATGAAGGGCAAAATAGAGGGACGCCGCGGAATAGGAAGACGCCAGATGTCGTGGCTCCGGAATGTTCGTGAGTGGACTGGCATCAGCAACGTCGGCGAGCTGTTCCGGACTGCGGCAGACAGGGATGCTTTCGCCATAGTGATCGCCAACGTCGGGGGACCCGATAGGGCACGGAGAGAAGAAGAAGATCCGTACGTACATACGAGTACTTCAGATAGGACTGTTGTCTTGTCTCACAAATTATTAGTACAGGATAAATTATTGCCCGTATTAGAATCTCGAGCCAGTAATTAGTCTAAAGACATAATTAGTAAGTACATAGGTATAACAGAACAATATTATATAACTAATGTTGATTAATGAAGATAACAATATATCAGGCACAGGTATACAATATTACTGTATGCCAACTAACGATGCAATGGATATCACATCCACAAATGAATCATCGATCGTTCTATATATACTCACTACGTGTTATAGAACACCTAGAATTGTTGTATTACCCAACTAATCCATTCATAACGGGTGAATTGATTTGTAGAGATCGAAATCTATTAGACAAATAGATATTATTAATGATGAGGACCAGTGTTGAATTCAATAGGTACCTATGTGGTGATTGTTCATGAAGGAATCTCTTCTTCTTATTTAAATATGGCACGCACCCGTCTGCGGGTGATTTTGCGTGAAGGAATCTCATGTACCATTAATATTAATCTACCCTTTGGTTACGGTATTGATTGATTTCGCAAATTCATTCGGTTCAAACGGCCTTCCAAGTATTGTGGTAAGTTTTACAGTTGTTTCTAGCAGAGCGGGTTGACGATTTTTGTCTATGACCACGTTCTCTCACAGAGCTGTCATTTTTTCTCTTGTTCCTGTTCCCGTCTGACTTTTGCATCGTTAGCATTAGGTACATCGAGGATGTAAATTATTGCCGTCTTTTAAAAACCTTAAAAAGTATTGTTGTGTTTGATTTGAAATATATACACAAGTTCGCTAATTACGTCTCGTTTTTCATTTAATCCAACTGCATCCAAACAATTTTTTAAACATTTGGTCCTTCGAACCGGACCTATTGAGGAATTTCTTTACAATGTATTAATTGATTTCAAATTGAAATTAATGTCCAATATACCTAATGGCTTTAGGATCAAGAAGTTTTAAAACAGTATGTGAAAAGGTTGGGGTACATTCGTACAAGTATTTTGTTGTGTATATCTAAGAACGTTGATATTAAGTAATGTACTGACTGAAATGTGGCTTGATATACATTAAACTACCGACATAATAAGGATAATTATAATACCTATTATATGTGCGTCGTATTGTGTTGAATAGACGTATAGCGATGATATATTAGCTATTCCTATTCGTATAGTAGATATCTAGTTAACCTGTTCGCATGACTGGTTGCAACAGATTGGGGATTAATAATGTTGTTGGTATTATTAGTTCGTTACATTACACTATGACACAACAAGGAAATTATATTTAATGCCGCCGCCAGAGGTGCACGAGACAACTCGAGTTTTGGTATTGATGAGTTAAAAGGCGTCTGGATGGAAGGTTTGTCTTGACGTGTACGTAACCGACTCATGAGCACAAAAATCTCGAGTTGGCAGGCGCGCGTCTGGCGGGAGCATAAGAATAAAATCATTCATTTGAGAATGCCATAAAAAATTTGATTTACCTGAAAATTTATACAAAAAAATGCAAAAATCGGTAATTATTAATACTTTTAATATTGTAAGGCGATTTCTAAATACTGATATTACAGGCACAATGCTTGCGTGTTTTAGACCCCGCGCAACTGAGCCTAATCCTGTGATATCCGTTATATTTGGATAGGTGTGCTATCTGAATAAATAAATAAATAGGTGATTTTTTTCCCAGTATTATTAGGCTGTTGAGTTTATATGTGAATCATGAATGGTAGACTCTTCTGGCTGATAATACTGAGAAGTGTGTTGGCAAAGTCATGCCTCTGCGTATAAAAAGTTGATGGGCAAGATGGCCGGTGTTTCTCAACTCAAATTGTTTCCAAAGCCTTTTTCACTGTACGTCGCATCATTCGGACCATATAACCATTCTGAGTTTGCTCGAAGAACATGTAAGTGCGAACAAGTAACAGTATTTATCAGTCAACTATAAACATTACGAAATTTCTAATAGGTTTGCTCGTAGGTATACCTATTGGGTAATTACAAATTTGTAATTAAAAGACGGTAAACGTTTTCAACTTTTTGTTTCACAAAGAAAGCTTAATTCCGAGCTTGTAATTGGAAAAATATTTTAATCACCTATTTTGTTTTGATTTGGAAACTTAATTGAAAAAAGTAGGCTCTTAGTTTAATTTTTCGTAGGTAGGTATTAATTGAGTTCAATCATTAGACACAAGGGCCATTTTTTAATTGTCAATCCTATTATTAATAAGTAAGACACGTTCGACTCCTGATGTTGGTTACCCCATATTATTATAGAAAATCTGTATTAAAGTGAACCGCTAATAATTACAAATTCTACGTATGAGAGTGCGTTGGCGTACACTTCAGTTGAGTGCAGTGGGCGTAGATCCTTTGAGAAAGTAGTGCACACGCGCACACTTATCGCTATTAAGGCTACATTGAAAAAAAATCGTGATGTCAGATATTATAGTGATAGACCAAACCGTGATGGTTTGGTATATTCCTATACTTACTCATACTGTTACAATTACTAAACATTTTTGCATGCAAACTTTTTTTTAAGTATTAAATTGTTCTTTCGTTTATAATATATCTCCATAAAGATTGTACCAATATTATGAACATTATGCTGCCTTATAGACTATTATGCTGATACATAGATACTATTGTATATACTTTTAACAAAAAAATATGATTGAAAAACACCACTGAAATTTGACATTGCCTACCAGAAGAGTCGCATTGATAAATCATTCACGTGTTGTGTAAAAATCGCCATATGGCAATCGTACCAGTATTACTGAAAAACAAACGTATATAGGTAGGGGATATAAAAAGTCTCCCCATATTGGTGTTATGTATTGAAATAATATGTCCAACCATAATGCTATTGCTGTTCTTTGTTCTTCTCTTTCACTCATCTGTTTTCCTTTTTCATTCATCCGCAAGCTTCTGATTCTGATTCTCATATAAAGCCACCACCAACCAGCTTTTGTTGTTTGAGGCTTTTGAATCGTTGAAATAAAAACGAAATGATATTTGCATATTTGATGCGATGTAAATGTTTTTCAAAAAGGACTTTATTATTAAAACAATGAAGATCACATATGCATGTATTTTTTAGCCATTTTTTTAAAACAATTAATGTATTATTTGCGTATTCAAATAAACACAAAGACCCTTGTAATTAAAATTACATTGAAATTTATCAAATGAATGTTCGTTTAGGTATTTACATAGTTAATATTTTTTAAGAGTTGAATGACACAAAAAGTACAAAAAATTAATAATTAAGAGAACATACGATTTTTTTGGTGTTGTTCATTTCATACTTTCGTAGGAAAACAGTATTTTCTAAAACTGAACTGATTCTATCAGAAACTTGTCTGTTTTTTGATGCCTATATGACTATTATTCCCCTTATAATATGTGAAATTGTTTCTGTCATTTATAACATTTTGCGTAAAATTCATTTCTCACACAAATTATTTATAAACATGCGATCATTTTGGCTCCGGCGATAACATAATATTGAAGGTTATTGCCACTGGAAGTACCACTTTCCATTTATGGTGGTATGAGCCTATATACTTAGAAAATTGATTTATGAGATTGCAGTGTTTCTTTTATTCTTTCGTGTCTAGTATAGGCAGCTTGTACTAAAATAAACACATGATTTGAAATCTATGTGATTTTCATACCAGTTTTCACAAATAATTATCACCCCTGAGTTTACGAACTGACAGAAAATACCAGTCAATCTACCGGTCTAAAAACATTTCTCACTCTCTTCGCCTGTTGGCCAAACACAGAGAACTCAACACATTCGGAGAGACTATAAAAAGTCTTGATTTTATAATAAGGCATACTTTAACAAGGTTCAGAAGAAATATGCATTTTGGACCTAAGTGGACCAGTTTGAGAAGGGTGGAGCAGATGTTTCTTATCGCTCAATCTCCCAAGTGATCGTCAACGTCGGGGGGACCTGATATGACACACGAAGATCAAGATCCTAAAACTATATTTTTCTATGCGCTTACAGCGATACTTAAGTGCCTACTATAAGCAAATTCTATAGTGTTGTTATAAAGTTAAGAAGTTATATGTTATATTAAAATTCTTCAAGTGTTGTAAATGCAATTAGGTACAATATGACGTACGTCCTATAAATAATGTCGAATAACAAAATAACTTATGCTTATTCTCTTGCCATGAGAGACAGTGAAGATGTTGCGTTGATTCGCCAGAATCAGATTTGTCAACGAATTATTGAAATACTGAAGAGCCTACGTCGTAATGGATAAAAATGTCAGGTGGGAAAAACGGACCTACTCGTGATAAATTTGTTTATATGGTAAAAATGTTTGTTTTCATAAGTTCAGTGGTATGTATGATAATATGATTAATATCAGTCTTGCGTAATAAAAACATATGTGTGATTTACACAAAGCTGAATGATTTGTGAATTTCGGTGAATGTCTGTGCGTGGTACTAGTACAAACTTCTATCCGCTTTATAGGTTTAACTATCAGTATTGTTTCTATGTATGCATACGTCAACTCATATGTGTATGATGATACACTAGATTCGCTGCAATAATATTTTTTTCTGGAATATATGAACATACAGTTTTTTTAACAGTACTTACGATATCAGAACAATAAGATAAATAAATGTAGGTAAGCATAGGTATAAAAATTAATATGATTTATTGTTGTTTAATTCCAAATTTTACTATTGTACTTTATTTTACATTTACTTATTTAGCCTTAGGTATAATAAATTTATCATTCTGTAACACGCTCGTTTCAGTTTGAAGTATTCTGCGGTGCGAAACGCAATTTTTGTCTAGGTTTGATAAGCGTCAAGTACGTAAAGCGCATCAGAACAATCAGATTATTTATCGCTGCTCAAATATTGTAATGTCTGTGAAATAAATAAATAAATAGGATGGTCTGTGAATACTTTCCTGCACATCTTGCTTGCACTAGGCTAAAAGCCTGTATCGCAAAGTGTGGAATACATCGCCAGCGCCGGGGTTTGAACCTGGCACCTCCCGCTTGAGAGACTGCCGCCTCAACCAACTGCGCCAACCATGTACTTAAATAACATAACTGAGCTGTAGGTAACAAAGCTGAACATTTACAATTTATATTCTTTTAAAGTAAATATGCTAAATAATATTAAAAAACGTATCTTATTTATGAGAAAATAGAGTAGGTATTAAACAGAGGGTTGCAAAAACAATGTGCTATTAAGACGTTGCGTTAAATGAATGTGATATTTTGCTGAAGGGAAGTCAATTTAAACAATTTAAAAAGCGAGGATTATACATACTCGTATTCTTTATGGTCTATTTGGAATTGAAATTAAATATATTGCTTCCTTCTATCTGAATCCAATCCCTAGATATAACAACAGTTAGAAAATTTTATGTGAAGTACTTGGGAGATGATGATATTTTGCGTTCTATAAAGTTAGATAAACTTATGGTTTATATTGTCGTTTATATTCCTGTGTTATATAACTTACGCAAACCATCAATGGTTCTCCATATCGCCTTTGTAAAAGTTTTTTTTGTTTGTTCATGGCTTCGTTAGTTCAGATAACAGCTTATTAAGTTTGCTTCTACGTATACGATTACCGCTGCGTATCATAAAGCGCAATAGCCAGACAAAAGTAAGCATATATGAAGACTATGAAGATAAAATAAATTATACATTGAACTGCGTCTAAAAAAATACAGAATATTTTACATATGTATAGTTACGTGTAAAAAACTCGACTAATCTGGAGGTGGTGTTAGTCTCACCATACCCCCAATGAGTTTGCCCTCTTTCACTCTTTGAGTCTTATACCTTATATTAAATTTTCTCATATAATGTTTGTAAATACTGTAATGTGCCTGGTAGCTTTTTCGTCTTTGCTAAGGTAATGCGAATACCCACCAACTGCGAATTGAATGGAAAATCATAGGGAAAATGTGGTCCTGTATACAAAACATCATAATAGGTACCAACGTCTACCATTTAATTTATTTCTCTGTACATGTATTGTAGGAAAACTCATCACTTGAAAAGATTATTTCCCATGTTTCGTATAAAGACTTTGTGTTAACTTTGAAAATCTTTGCGTGTGAACAAAGTGTACTGACATTGATTTGTGCGACCGTGAAACTTTAATACAAAACATTTCCTGAAGGAAGAAACGTGATGCTATAACTAGCATATGGCGTCCATTTTAGCATCCTACAATATATCTCAAACAATTTGTTATCCAACTACTAAGCAGATCTGCCTACTAACAACTGTGAACCAGAAAAAAATAGTTAGGATTCCTTAAAGAGATTTACTTTGCAAACGGTGGAATATTTTGCCAAAAAGCATACTAAATACAAATAGAGGACCTATGAATCTAACATGAATCCATATTTATTTCGATTTTATAGTCAGTTATAATTATTATTTATATATACAATTTTACAATTTATACCGTAGTTTCATATTTTTTGTTTATTACACTTTACATTCATATAGGTTTATTGGAGTGAAATAAAAGAAAAATACCTATTAAAAAACCTGTGCTAAACAACACAAAAAATACGAATAACTACATACTTAAGTAAAAAACATTAAATAAATATGAAACTTTCCTCAAAATACAAAAGTTTTCCTAATTATTCGTATAAAGTATCTCCTAAATGATGTTTAAAAATCATGGTTTTAATAGGATTTTACATTTATACAAAAAATACAATTTAAAGTTTATTTTTAGTAGCTCTGAGAAAACCGCCACTTTTTAAAGCATAAGTGTCTACTAGTTATATCACATGATCACATTCAAGGACGGCTGCTGATACCGGCAATTGTGCACTGCGCTGCCACACAAAACATAAAAAAATAAATAACTATTATATTAAAAATGTAATCGTACTTCATACATCGTACTACTAATCGTACTACATACATGCATCAATCATCATTCTAATATTGCACGTACGAGTACCCATACTACTGAAGTGTGTGTCTAAATGTGTGCAATGTAGCTGGTGAATTAAATCTCACGCATGCGCATAATATGCTTCGTGCAGAATTTCAATTGCACTAAAAATTATCGATATTTGTATGAAGATCCCCAAATCCGTCAAGAACCGTGATATGAGGGAGATAGATAAAAAGATAGATAGAAATTAACGCGTTAGAAAGAGACGCAGGCGGCAATGCACGGTCTCATCGATATAATTTAGAACGTGCGTGATTGGCGGCGACCCGCTCAAATAATTATTTATTTGTAGGTAAGTTTTTAACGTTAATTAACGCAACTACAATGTTAATACCGATTATACCTCGTATTGATGTGTTGTGTCGAACACGACAACAGTACTGTGACAAGATATCCGGAATATTTGGCGCGCATTTTCATTGTTTACAAGTTGAACTCAGTAACCATTTTAAATTGAATAAAGACACTAATATCAGTGCAATCGAACTAAAATTGAGCAGGTAAATGGTTTTATAGCATAGGTTACTGAAAGATTAAATAAATAGAGATACATTTTCTCAATACTTTAACATTATTATCATAGCATTATATAATTCAATCGATTTATTAGATCGAAATCAAACCATATATGTTGAAATAAATAAATAAATAAATAAATAAATAAATAAATAATTCGACAACTACTATTTTTGTGGGGTTTAATACTGTGTGTCTGCAGTCGACGTGGGACGAGGGTACGATACAGTCAGATCAATAGGTAAAGATAAATCTATCTGTCTATTTATCCCTTTACATCGCATCCCTTGCGGGGTAGAAAGAGAGGACAAAAGTCTCTATACCTAAACACACTCTTGCACATATAGATTACTATATATACCTACCTCAATTTAAGGCCTTTTACTCGGCTGCGAGTAGTATGCACTCCTTAAAATAATTTCACGAGCCGCCAGTGATCACATTACATATTCTAACCCTCAAACTTGGCTGGGTCGAGGGCTAAAGCGTCTGGTATCCTCACCTCGGTCCTATACCTCTTGCAGTCTCCAGGACCTCTGGCGTATTGTTAACATCAATTACAATAATTGAAGGTAAGTTCAAGCGTTTGAAATGTGGATCTACCGTAGAATGCTAAGAATATCTTGGACCGACATGGTAACCAACACTGATGTATTACGTAGAGCAAATACTAATAGACAATTCTCCAACGCGATAAAGCTCTGTAAAACATCATATTTTGAAAAATACTCCATTCTCCAGCTCGTTATTAATGGGAAGATAGAAGGCCGCAGAGGGGTCTGAAGGAAGCAGCTATCCTGGCTTCGAAACATTCGACAGTGGATTGGAACCAGCACTGAGGAGAAGCTATTTCGCACTGCCCAGGACATAGAGGCGTCCTCCCAAGTGGTCGTCAACTTCGGGGGGACCCGACATGGGCGACATGACACATAGAGAAGAAGAAGGTTCAAGTGCTTTTCCGTGAAGAAAAAAAAAGGAAGGGAACTATAGATATTCTAGATTCTCTGTGAAAAGATTCATATTGTGATGAAAATAATCACATAATTATCTAAAGAATTTATCGATTTCACAGCACAGAAACACACTATTTGGGCATTTTTTTTGACGTGAGCAATTATGTTTCGAAACCTACGCAATTTTCCACTTATATCTTTCAAAGAAAAAAAAATGAATGACGAAGCATAAACTCACACAAATAGTATAGGTATAGAAATTGGAAAGGTCTCCCAATAACTTCCAAGAAATTTTTCTATTCCTTTTCATGAAAACGTATCGATCTGTTCCTTAATTGGCAATTAAAAGTATTTTATTCTCGAAACAAGTCAATTAAGTAATGCTATTTATAAATAATTTCTATAAAAATGCTTTTGCTTGCAAATTAATTAACTTATGTATAATAACATGTATCTTGTATGGAAGTATATTATACTTCAAAGTGATAATTTTGAAGAAGAGTGCCTTATGCAGTAACTACCTAATCGGGTATTCGTTCTTTGCCGGTATTAATTATTTATAGCTTATCCGTAGTAAGTTGTATCTTTCTGCTTCGTAGGACTTTAAAAAAAAATTTCATCCAGTACACCTTTTTACAAAACAATATCACTATAGGTACTTACCTAATATTTTTTACTTTTTTCACAACGAAAAGCAATGACATTTTCTTAAAATTATAGGAATAGGATTAATTATAGGATGTTTTGTTGTTTGTGACTGGGTGTGACTGTGTTTTCGTTTCATTGCTTCCTTTCTTTTTTGTTGTGTATCTTTACTCTTTTTTCTTTTTGATTTTTTTTGGTTAACTTTGTATTTTTAGTGGGATTGACCCAAATACAGGTTAAACCTAGTTGGGCAATCCCGGTGATGCCGTATTGGTATATTTTATTTGTGAATAAATAAATAAATTTAACTAGAAAATGTTTCATTAATCACGTGTAATATATGTCAACATTTTGTCACATGGAATCTTCAAGTATAATGCCTATAGCTACATTAAAAAGAAATCCCTCACATTATTCAATTACATTTTATTCAATACAAGATGAATACAATAATTTGATTTATCAATAACTCGTAGGAGGAAATATTACGAAAAACGATCCAATTAAGCATTCATAATTTGACTGAATAAAGGAAAAAATAAGGAATACTCAATATTTAGAAATTAATTAAGAAGAATGGGAAAAAGATACAGAATTTCTTTTGACAAAGAAGCCTTATACCATTCTATTGATTTTTTTCATGTAAAGCTATGAATAGTCAAGTAGGGGAGTTTTTTTTTTCATATCTTATTTTAGGGTGTCAAAGTTTCATGGGAATACAAAAATTACACTATCTATCTATCTATCTATACCCTCACGCCACATCCCTTGCAGGGTAGGCAGAGAGGACAGAGCGCCAGACAGCCCTATCCTTACACACACTCCTAGCTTCCGTCACATTCATGCAATTAGTCATACACGCTCTCCGATTCCTTTTACTCAAAACGCGTCCATCCTTGAGGATCTGGTCGACATGATCGGACCAGGTCAGTCTCGGACGGCCGCGCTTTCTCACCCCTCTTCGCTCATTCAGAAATTACACACTTTTGGCTAAGTACATCAGAACGCGGCAAAATGGTTTACTCATAAATATGATATAAGCAAAAAGTTATCACTGACAACCGAAGCCGATTATTCAGAATTAAAAAAAAAAACAAAGTACCTAATGTGTACAATATTTTGAATATCACATTTTTTTATTTTATGAGAAAAAACCTGATTTTGATCGTCGATTGGTGTAAAGTTATCACTTTACATTCAAGTAACATTCAATTCCAGCCTATCCATCTGCTGCGGCCGGGAAACGAACCCATACTTCCGGCCTATAACACACCTGCACTATCAGTACTACCAGCACTCCCTGAAATAAGGTTTGGTGTCAACCTATATATCCAACAATAGTTTTTTTTTAAATTTATGACTCGACTTATTAAGTCATTGCAATTCAAATTTGAAATTTTTTACAGAGTAATATATTTTTTAATCTATTGTTAACAAATAAAAAAAGATAATCCTCATCACTATTATAATAATTTATCTTTTTGTTCATTGTCTTAAAGGATTAAGTAAATTGTATGAGTATATCCCTTAGTCTAATAGGAATATTATCGCCATCGTTACTTTTTGAGTTTATTTCCGTTATCAAATTTAATTCAGTAAATATAGTATGGAAAAACTTTATTGAAAGTAAACCCTCCGTAGAATCATTCCATAAACCCTTTTACTTGACTTCCTTCAACGGGAGTATCTACGAATTATTCTCCCTATTTACGTTCCCCCAGAAACGCATATTTTCTCCCCGTTCCAAGCTTTTTGTGGAACACATTTACGAATGTGTTTCTCTACCTTTTTGTACCCCATTATTATAGTACAGGTGCGCGTTTGACAACAGGTGATGCCGGGAATTCAAATTGTCCTGATTATAGCGAAGATGACGGTAGTTTTGGGAATGTTAAATGGCTGATGCATGTACTGAGATATTATAAGTGAAGAGTTCTCTCAAGAATATTTTAACAACCCTCCCCTATCTAGTAAGGCTTTCAAACGAAAACAATTCCAAGGATTTTTTCACAAGTTTTTACCCTTCCTAGACGATTCCATTAAAATGGGCCAGATGTTGCTACCACCACCATTTCTAGATACTCAATAAATACCTACTTCGACTTTAAAGGTACTCCGAGAAAACATAGGAGAGTCACAAGACTCGCATTTCTTCGTCACCACATAATATGAAGAGAAGTTCTTTCCAGCAAGAAAGTATCCGAGCCAGGTCCTTTATGGAAGCGAACAGGAAGAATTGATGCAGCTCAAGATCTTAATAATTTCCAAATATATACGTAGGTACATTCGTGTTTATGGTTTCTTATATGGTCCACAAATAGGATCCTACTGAGATACGAGTAGTGAGTCGAATTAGCTTAGAATGTATAGATTGTATACTGCATGTGCATAATTTTGCATTGAAACACTAGAATTCAAGAGTTAACCTATTCTCCTTTGCAGAAGTATGTCAATCGCTCTAATATATTTAGAGTAATCTAGAATCAGAACACGCAGTTCTAAACAACACAGCTGACAATAATAATACTTCGTAGATGGCGCTTTTATGAAATATCGATAATACTCGTATTATACCGTTTCTTCACCTATGCGATATTATTCGTACGAAAATAGGGTTGCAAAGCATCTCATTCAATAAAGCGGATTCACAGTTTTTCACCATCATTAAAAAACTTTTGGCTAACAGTTCAGAACAGATTTAGTTGTATAGCGATAAATCTACATCTTATTCGAAAGCATTGACTATACTCAATATACATATACCTAATTTGAATTTTCTTGCTAATGCTAACACCAAAATATTTTCAGTTTTCAAATACACCTGATTTTTTTTAAAGGATCTGGGCTTGCATATACAAACCCACATACTTTTCTGCACACCTTGCACTAGGCTAAAAGCCTGTATCGCAAAGTGTGGAATCCATCACCAGCGCCGGGGTTTGAACTTGGCACCTCCCGCTTGAGAGACTGCCGCCTCAACCAACTGCGCCAACCATGTACTCTGTTTCACGCATTTCACGCCTCACTTTCAATTACCTACTTATTTCTCATAATATCACATCAAGTCGACGATCACATATATTTTCAATATTTCTTTTCTGTTATATATATATATATATATATATATCAGCAGAATAAGTAGCATGCAGATTGCAGAACTATTCAGCTTTCAGGTATCTACTACGATTTAAAATTAATGCCATACACGCTTACTAAGTACTTGGAGGAATGTTTACTTAGCATTGACAATGCACGAAACATTGTTATGCACTCCCAACAATAAAAAGTTACGATACAAATAGTATCGTTATTCGATAAGTTTAGTGTGCACACACGCACTAAAATATATTTACCGATTAACAAATAATCATTGCAAAAATATGACGTGTGTTTTCTTACGTCGCACAAATCCCTTTCTAGTATACTCTCTCTCTCCCTGGACAATTATTATTCCCACATGATGGTGGGGTCTGCCATTCTTGTTTTCCGCCGCCACTCGGCTCTATCCTGGGCATCTTCCGGGGATGGTCGACAGTCTCTCATATCTTGACTCACAACCTCACGCCTCCTCCGCTTGGGTCTTCCTTTGGATCTCCTACCAGTGACAACCAATGACTGTGCCCTGTTACCAATGTATTCGGGGGGTTTCTACTCACATGCCCGTACCACTGTAATCTGCTTTCTACTTATGCCTAATATGATTTATACGTCACTGCTATATTTTCTCTGCATTGTAGAAAAGGCTTCCATATCTTTTTTAATCGAATGTATAAGAAGTGTCAAACATTTGTTATTTCTTATGAATGTCATAAAAATATTTGCTAAAAGAGAATGCTTGACGTTTTTAATAATTCGTTACCCCACGACTGAGAAATACTCGTACCATGACGGTATAGTTAGTAGCAGAGTAGTGTGGAGGTTTAGGTTAAACAATTTTGGAAGAGACATAATAAGTACATTTACAGCTAATTATTTTGAACAGTAAAGTCTATATGCCAGAATAACAAGTTACATAGATAATACAAATCTTGCAAAATTGAATAGGTACTTCCAAGGCTTATGACTTTTTTACCCAGCACCATTGAATTATTATGACATCGTGATTTTGTTATATTTCAAAAAGGTTTTTAATTACCTAAAGGATAAACTCATCGTAATAAACGGGCTGTCCAATTAGAAAAATCTCTGTTTTGTTGTTTGTAGAAAAAAACAAGAGTCAACGTCATTTACAGAAGGATTTTTTAAGGATTCTAGTGAAATCGTACACACAACAAATTTTTTGTGTAAAACATTTAGGTGGAAAAACAAGCGTATTTGATTGTTGTCCTTACAAGGTTTCTTCTTTCTGACAATGATTAAATTGAAGCGCTCTTTTTTAAATATTAAGTAATCAATAACAAAACTATGATATTACTTTCATTACTTACAGTATGTGGGATGTATAGATTAGGGAAAATCGTTCTCGTAACTTTACC
Source organism: Ceraclea dissimilis (assembly GCA_963576895.1). Lineage (NCBI taxonomy): Eukaryota > Metazoa > Arthropoda > Insecta > Trichoptera > Leptoceridae > Ceraclea > Ceraclea dissimilis. The sequence goes on from OY756364.1 coordinate 14,723,288, forward strand.
ACTCGTAACGTAAAAAGTTCATTTTAGAAGCTATATTATGGGATCTCTCTGTCTAATCAGTATTTTTCACGAAATAAAATTTAAAAATCAAATAAGTTGTCATGTGACAGACTTTTTATTTCATGTATAGTCAGACTATATAGTGTAATAATAATAAATAAATAAATAAATCTTTATTGACCAAAATGATTACAATGATTACAAAAAAATAAGACAATCTTGTGTACCAAAAGGCGGACTTATTGCTAACGCAAAATCTTACAGTCAACCCGAGATAATAAAAAGATAACTTATATAATATAAATAATAATAAAGCAAATAAATATATAGATAGACATACAGACATAAATACATACTAATCGATAATAAGATAAATATATATACATAAAAAAAAGATAATGAGCTTTTAATAAATTTAAATGTATACGTATACACACAGGGTATACATGTAATAATACAATATACCAATTTATTTGTATTTACCTATCTAATGGTCTTACTAATGGGATGAAAAGTTAGTACCTTAATTAGCTTCGTTAGCCGCAGAAACTTGAGATTCATTTAGAAAATATTTATCAAGATGTACCTGGAATTAAATGATGAGGAAGATAGGTGCCTAGGGTGCCTGCTGCCTATCTACATCATATTGGTAATGCTATTATGATTTTCAGCAAATTCGTCCAATGCTAATTCGACTAATTTCATACAAATTAGACATAAAATTAAGATTTTATTATTTAATAGTTTCTTGGGTAGATTAGTAGGTATACTATGGAGCTAGTATGCACGAGTGTATTTATGTTTTGGTCTAAATATTCTTCCCTTTATTTGTCCACATATCTACATTGTAGGATTTTGTCTGTGACAAGATAAATGTTGTCACCACACTATTTCTATGGTCAACTATTGGTTTATTCTCTCATTATTCTACGATATAGACTTCTGAAATACTGACATTTTATCTATCGGTTCCTCAACTAGGAACTGCCCCAGTTGTGCCGTTAACTTTTATTAATACACAATTCTTAATAAACGTATATATTTAAATAGACTGTTAAGGCTTATAAATAACACGCAAAGATTCTTCTCCATTTTGCACGGTAAGGCAATGATACAAAAACATTTTTAATCTACTATAATAATAATATACACTTTTGTAAAACCGTCCCTGAAACTAGGTATCTTAATTCTTATCCACATGCTTTCTCATGTTAGAATAAAATAATAGGATATTTACTTATATTGCGATACTTATATATTGATGGTTTCGTAATACTAAAAAGGAAAGAAACAATATAAATCCATTAATATAAATTATAAATCCAGCTTTGTACTGAATTCTCAGTAGTACATTTAGATACCTCATTTACAATATATTCCCAACTTACGAGTGTGTTAAAAGTGACGTTACGTTAAAAGTGATGTTAAAAGTGGAGTTACGAGCGAGTTAAAAAATGTACTGGCCAGTTTCAATTTATTATTGATATGGATAATTTGAACCTTTACAAGGCTACTGGCATCAATAGGACTAAGCTGGAAGACCTACTCGTATTCTAAAATTATTAAGAGTTGTTTTACATGCCTTATAAAACCCTCATAGGTACAAAGACGTATCTTTGTACCTATGAGGGTTTTATAAAGCATGTGAAATACGTAGTATATTTATATGTATATTTAATTTTCTTGACCAAATGGAAGATGCAGTGTTTTGTTTGAAGGGATTAATGGTTCTTACCTTGAATTGCAAATGATCAGATGAACTTCCTACTTTTCGATTCCTTTTTTTTCGGTGGGTGTTCAAACGTTGTATTATTGGGTAGGTCATTTCTATGCCTTTTTAACACGAAAAAAGTATTGGAAAGTGTGTTAAATTATGTGCATAATTACTAAGTTTCCTCAATTAAGCTTTCAAAGAGAGATACACTTAGGTTCAATAAAAAAAAAACTTTCCGGCAGAAGGCATCCAATTTGGTTTCGCATAAAATATAAATGAAATTCTAAAAACCTTTTTCGGCACTGTAGTATTTTACAATTGTAAATAAAATATAACTTTTTACCACATTTTCGTCAACAACCAACGTTTCTTGTTAATATTTCATCGAAACATAAAATGCCACAAGGATACCTTTAAGCTTCATTTAATATGGATCTGTGATGCTGTGAGTGATCTTCACTTCGTACTCATGTACATAATAATAAATATATTCACGTACCTACATTACTTCCAATTCCAATAACAATCAAGTAGGTCCATTTTATTTTATTCCATCCCCCTAAGTCTCGTCCCTTGCGGTGTAGGCAGAGAAAACAGGACGAAAGAGTTCCATAATCATACATATACCGCTTACTTCCGTCACATCCATGCAATTCGACATAATTATACACATTATAGGTTCACTTTAATTTTAAATTATCTTAAATTATTTACATTCATTCCGGTCGCAAAATCTGTCTAACAACCACTCATATCAAACCACTTATTGATTTCTCACAATTATAGCGAGATAAGTCTTAATTTCTTTTATACAAATTTACTCACATCAGCTAGGTAAATAAAAATAATGGTAACGTGTACGTCTATGCATTCTACTATAATTTCTATTTCACTCCATAAAATCTCTCAACGACTTATCGCAATGCCTATACCATCTTATGTTAATGATGCATATTTTGTATCAGATACTCACTATTGATATTGTATTGAAATAGGAGATATGACCTATGTATATACTTACATAATCTAGTTAGAATAATTTTGTATAGCGAATATGTATGTGCAAATCAACTTAGTACGTATCTACGTCTCATGTGTAGTCCCAAACAACTGCGTATGTAGATATTTCTAAATACAATTGTTTTCCACAAGCTGAAAGTGATTAACATCCGAACTAAATTTTCTTTTATTGCGCTCAAAGTTTACACACAAGTAGCGATAATGTAACAACACCGCAGTGCTCTTAATTTTATCTAGTATATTATTAGGAACTTTCCGAACAAAGTAAAATTCTACGCAGTATATTGTAAGATTATACTCCGAGATATTCGACAGTAAAATGTCATGTTTATTATTTACCTACTTAAACTGATTTCACTAGGTACTTTGATTTTTTTTTGAAGTATTGATGTTGTTGTTGTTGATGTTGATGATATTTTGGATGTAATTTGAAGTGTATTGTTTGATGATTGTAATATTGTAATTTGTTAAAGGCCTTGCGGCCGTTTATGACTAAATAAATAAATTAATTAATTTAAAAAAAACAGTTTCAGTATTCTTCTGATGACGTATCACCTGAAGGTATGTCTTTAAATATTATAGGTACCTATGTTTGAAAAAAATAATGAAAACTCAAATAATCTTGTAGGCTTTCGCAGCGCGATGAATACATTTCCATGTTGTACGTTCTTCGGGTTTCCTTACTGCGAATTGAGTGGTACATGTTCCTCGACTGACTTTTACATACAAAAACTACTTCACCCTGAAGATGGCAGTAGTATCGCTCCCGAAAGCTCGGTTACCAAACCACACGACTCGCAGTAACGAAACCCGAAGAACGTACAACATGGAAATGAAAACTTAGTCAATCTCGAATTAAAAAGGTTATAGGTACTAGTTAGGTTAGCTATTAAAATTTAGGTCTAATAATTTTTGTTTTGTTATAAATATGTAATGTAGGTCAAAAATTGTGCCAAATTATATAAATATATCACCAGTCGGCCAAACAGCTTATTGTTTTTTCGGCCGCCGGTGTTTTATGGGTATCGATTCAGTTTTGTAAGGACCGAAGTACAGTACAAAAAACGGAAAACGTTTCCACGTGATTCACGATCTAAAGAGTACCCATCGTATTAAAATAGAAGTATTGGGTATTTTAGAAGAGAAACACATAAAAGCCATTACAGGAACGAAATGTACACGACCCAAAAGGAGTTGGTAAGTGAATAAAATAATAGATCAAAAGTCATTTAACATTTGGTATAGGTACGATCTATGGAGGTGTGGGCTTTTATTAAACCTGTAGAGATAAGTAGGAATATAATACTATATTCTCATTTCCAAACCACTCGGCCATTAACGGACGACCTGTTTTGTTAAATTATCAACATCTGGCGCATTCAAAGTTGAAATTTTTCACATTTTTTTCGTCTCGATGTGTTCTGTTTTTTCAGCGCTGCCGTTTCTGTATACTTTAAGCAGTACTTACGACCTCACTCAAATAATGAAAAACATTGTTATCTTAATTAAGCGGGTGTTTGCATTGCATGATTTTATCATAACATTATTTAACATGCAAAGTATTACACATGAACCAGAGGTATTATTACACATTGCTGACTTAAATTGTTTTCCTTATCTTAGAAAATTTTGGCTTGTAATCCTACCTATTCAGTTTAGTGGTGTTATATGAGACTGTGGTTGGTGTGGCCAGAGGTCCTGGAAGCTGGAAGTGACAGGGACCTCTGGCGAAGATACACAGATGCTTTGGGCCCCCGACCCAACCAAGGATAGACGGGGAAGAAGATGTATGTATGTATATATGTATGATGTTATAGGTTTCAGAAAGATATTGAGTTTATTTCAACATTTAACTAAGATACCTACTAGAGACATAGAGCACCTCATAAATAAAAGAAGAATACTTATTCTTCTTCTTCTTTCATCGTTTCCTCATTGCTCGTGATTTGTGGAGCTACCCACGGACAAAACAAGCCGCCTCCAGTCCCCTCTATTCTCCGCGGTCCGCATCGCCGAGCACTCAATTCTCTCCCAGTCAATTCCTTAATCTGGTCGCACCACCTTGCAGGAGATCTTATAATATACTAATATTAATTACAACTACTGCTACCTTACATAATGGGATATTTCCGATCACATAGATGACGGTACTTAACTTAACCAACATTTGTGAAAACGTGTCGAAAGTCAGCCTGGGATACAAAAATAAACTCACCATAAAATTTTAGTAAAGTTTCATCGCTTGGGTCTAGGAATTAATTTGACAAAGCAGAACTCTCAGACGACATACTTTATGTAACGGGAGAGTTCATGGCCTCATCAAGGGGGGGGGGGGGGGGGGGGCGGTAAGATGACCCTGAATATTTGAATTACCAAAAGCATGTATGCAATAGTGGTTGATCAAAGATAAAATCCAGGCGAAGGCGGGCACAACAGCTAGTTACTAATATTAATTATGTTATTAGTTCATACGTCAATGCTTAATCAATTATTATAACTTAATTGGCAGATATGGGTCATGATATATTGTTATGTTATAATAACTAATGAATGAACTGCTGCTAAATTTAATGTGAAATTTGGAAGTGAATGAAGACACATCTATTATAATTTTAATAGTACAAAAAATAATAAATATTATTTTCGTTTATAATAAAATTTATGTCAGTAACGTGTCAAGGTTTACGAATAATATTTTAATGAAAATAATTCACAGATATGAAGTATGGTATTGTAGAGACCAGAGGAGATTGTAGAGAATATCGTGAGTTTTTAGTTTTTAAAGGGATTCAGGAGTCAAGTTCTTCTCCTCGCTACACAGTTCGTTTAGATCTTTTCTGGTAAAAAGTTTTTTCACTCCCGGGACGTCGAATCTTTAAGGCGGTCTTAAGTCCTTTACGATGATCAGGTGGGAATGTAAGGGATTCTGGAGTCGGCCGTTCTATTTATTCTTCTACTTGTTCTGCTCCATCGCATGATATCTTCGGCTCCAAAGGTCCGTCTTATTTCGTAAAGCTGTGAGGCGTTATAGTATGTCTTCTGAACTTAAGTGCGTAAGCATATAAGAAGGACAGGATTTACAATATTATGTCAGAAAGTAACAGGGTGACTAATAACGTAAAAAATAAAACTACAATGAGCCTTTTGTGTGTGGAAACTTCATGTTAATAAACTAAAATATTAAAGTTCATTTTTAAGAACAGTATATTAGTATTAGGTATGTAGGTATGTTAATATTGTGTGAAGCGGCCGAACCAAGGATGTAATGCTATTATGTTGGAAATTATAAAAAACATGTGAGTAGTGTTGTTCGCTACGTTTAACTTTTCGTACGATAAGAGGTACCTATTACTTTTTTTTATTCTCCCCAAGCACATGTTTTCCAGAACACAAAAGCGAGACAATATTCGCTTTGCAAGTTAATTTCTATAATGTTTCATTGTGAGCTTTAGCTCGTATAAAGTCATTTTCACACATTATAACCATGCGCTACTTCCGCGTCGGCTTTTTTCTTTAATGAACATAAGCCTTTCCAAGTTATTATTTTTATTTAATCCTATAGAGAAGTATATTGCTAAAGGCTGAAAACAGCAGTACCTATAATATGTAGGTAGCAGTGGGCATCCTTTAGGAGACTACTTTATTAACCTTTAGAACGTTGCAAGCAAGTTCTATATACCTATTATGCATTGGATTTTGTTATCCAAGCGAATTATGAATTGATAAAAACAAGATCCTGGGTCAGCGAGGTCCGTTAAATTTAAATTGGCAGACTGCGCTAGCTGCGGCATTTCCATCGCATGGACGATCAGGAGCCAGCCAAAAAAGTGATGTCCACTGACCCATGTAGATGTAGGAGCGTGTGGAGACCGAAGCTGCGATGGCTTGATGGGGTGTTTGCAGATTGTCGAGCACTGGGGGAGAGAAATTGGAATGTGGCAGCAATGGACAGAGGGAGATGGTGACAGCTCTTGGAGGCAGCTAAACACAGGGTTGTAACGCTGAAGATGATGATGATGATCCTGGAATAATTGTAATATTATAAAGAACCTCAAAACGAACTTGTTTTAAAATATCGATTATTTGAGAGCCATCGATTTTCTTTTGAGAGCATTTTAAAAGGTGCAATTCTCGTTCGAATAGAATTATCTAATACGTACAACTATTTTTATATTAGGTAAGAAGCTTGAAGTGTATACCTATAAAGTACCTATGTATATTATACAATGGAAAATCAAAGCATATGCTTAGGTACTATGCTAAGTTAGTTACGTTACGCAGACGACGTGCTTTCATAAACCTCCATTTCAAATTTTTGTTTTCCAATTTATTGTAAATAGCATACTGTCTGTATTAAAAATTACCAGGGGTAGATAGATATAGGGATATACTATATATGATAGAATGTAATTTAGCAATCGAGTCGATATTTTTCCATAGCTGAGGGTTCGGTCGGTATTCGGTAGTACCCGTTATTGCCAAAGTGGAAATAGACCACAGATTGGATATGGGTCGTTTTGTCCTATCTGATTGTATCGAAGCAGTGTTAATAGAATTGTTAGCCATTTCGCAATAAATAACCACACTCAACAACTAAAATTTTCTACACATTCAGAAAACGGGTTCACGGAAATCTACCACCAAGGACAATATTATTAACAATCGCTTTTGGGTGATTTCAGCTTATTTCATTAAACGAAATAACCACAATTGAAACATTTTGTAAACTTTTCGGTTATTGTTTGGCACTCCATGCGGTATTAAGAGTTATTTTTACGGCATAATACAATACATTGTATCGTGGACACGACTGAACGACGGAACTCCAGTAGGTGAATTATCATAATAATAATTTAAAGGGAGTAAATTGAATAAAGTTCGTAGATATTGGTTCAGTTGTAAACAAGATTTTCATATTAAATAAAAATTGCGCGCAATGATTTTACCAGTGAAGGTCAAATTAATATCATAAATAATAGAAAGTTATTCTGAGCTTCTATTTGTATACATTTTGGAATGTATTTTAATATAATAACTACGTAGTTTTCTTTCAGTGCCAGGAAGATTTTTCTATAGTTGAGTGAATCTAGGTAGGTTGGGAATAAGGAAAAAAACGTAGATATCTGTCACAGGTAATAGTGAAGCCGGGTAATTTTTATTTGTAACCATTTCATTGCGATGAGTTCCCTCTAGTTAAAATTTCTGTATTTCTTCTCGATCATCCTTCATAAATAAACCACATTTTTTTCAAGGTAAGTTTTTTTTTTTAATGAATCTGGGTTCATCGAAATAAACCCAAATACACCTTTGGACACTTCACAGTAAGCTTGAAAAGCTTCGAAGTCGTGAAGTGGAGTAAGTCGGCATCGGGGATCGAACCCGCGCCCACTGGATTAACAGTCGAGCGCGCTACCAACCAGGCTACCGACCACCTCATTAGGTATACAAGTCGAAAAAGACCTGTGTTCCAAAGTGAACATGGAAAGGCTGAAGCTGCGATGATTTTAACCTTTTAAATTACGTGGTGTAAGCAACATGCTATTCACACTATTTTGTGCTTTGTGAAATGATAAAAAGAAGTAAAAACAATTTCGTACGAAATGTTTTTACATCAAAAGCAGCACCCATTTGTTCCAGATATAAAAATAAGGAGAAAAAACTCAAAGAAAAATGTAATAATACCACAAAAGAAATTTCCAAATTGAAATAAATTTTAATACGTAACAATCTTATGTTACACATAAATTACAGGAGGTAGATTCTGAAACTGTATTATTTTCTTTATTGTTGAATTTATACTCCTTGGCATTTTATTTTTTTTATTAGTTAAATAAATTTCAAAGTCTGCGGACAAGTGTAATAATTATGAAATTGAATTATGGAATATTTTTTTGTTGCTCTGAATGAGCTGAAAAATATTATCTTACGCTATGCCGAAGAAGTTACATGATACAAAAAAGTAAACTACCTTTTACGATACTTTTTTCACGTACAACTTAATACAATACTATTTGTGAAAAGTACTTACCTACAGAGGATAATGACTTTGGGATTCTAAATAAAAAGGTTTTTGATTTCTAATAATGTAATACTATGTTTAAGGCTACAGAGTTTGCATAAAATCAGGTTAAATATTTACTGAGTAGTTTTGTAATCGCTATAGATATTTATTATGGTGGTCGGTAGCCTGGTTGGTAACGCGCTCGACTGTTAATCCGGTGGGCGCGGGTTCAATCCCCGACTTACTCCACTTCAGAACACAAGCTTTTCAAGCTTTCTGTGAAGTGTACAAAGATGTATTTGGGTTTATTTCGATAAACCCAGATTAATTTTATATAAAAAAATATATATATTCATGCGTAAAAGCTGAAGTTATTCAATTCATGTGTGAGTTTTTTGCACTAGAAGAAAGCTCCATTCTGAGGTAGGCAACAGATAGGGCATAACCCAAAGAAATTACTGGAGGGGCAATTAGACTGCACATGAAATACCTGAAGTTGCCCGCAGTGGATTGTCCGAAACAAAGAAGTCAAAGGCTCCGTGCATTTGACCTTTTCATGGGCCTAAACCAGATCACCAGTTAATCAAATTGAGGACACTATGTAACTCTACCCATTGTTTGAACTTCTCTGATTCTTTGAAGGAGATTTTCCCACTATGTAAACACTTCAATCAATTGGATCTAAACGTACTACCATTAAAAATCTGTACATTCATTCAAAATAGGTATTACAATTTCATAAATACCAAGTTTTATGTTTGTGTCTTCTGATCAAAAGAACTTCATTCCTTATCTGAGTGTACCTGCAACATTTCGACATAATGAAAAAATGAAAATTGTATATTGGAGATGTACTCGCGTAATACAAATTTCGGATATATCTATAAAGAATATTTACCTTTTTTTCCTTCATATACATGGCATAATAAACATGCTGATATATTAAAAGAAACGAGGTATAAAAAGGGTAAATTCAACCCCCTTTGTACCTTTATACATATAAAACCAAACATATAGGCGCCAAAGATCATAGTCGGAGTAATTCTAATTTATTGCACGATTCTTTCCGTTTTTCTTTTAGGGACATATGTAGAATAAAAAGTCATTTATTAATATTCTGAAAACACATGTTCTCTAACATTAATCAAATCTATTTTATGAAGATGTTATCTAACCTACATATCTTCTAAAATCATTTTAAATTATTTTATTTTCTATTATTTTCGTAATATGAACCATTTTTCAGAAATATTAGACTCGACATACCCATATTACATACTTAGATACTTCAAAGTAAATTTTACAGAATGGCATACGCAATAGAATATTAAATTCTTATTAATATTGTATTATTAAACCCTTACAGTGTTCGGATATTACATACTTAAGTCAGTAGGCGTTCACTCACATCAACCAGCCACAGTCGCTCCAAAAATAAATATGTAATACAATATTAAAAGAGTACAGTATTCCATTTATTATTTTTTATAATTCTTGGTCACGTCGAGCTTTTGATACGTACGACGGTTTATCTTCGGTATAGAATGTTGTTATATTCTGAACGTCGCCCTTGGTACGTTCTTTCCATGTTGGCCATCAAAGAAATTGTGAATGATTCAATACATAAATGATTTTAATTTTTAAAAAACAAAGATTTTTATATATAATTAGGCAGTCCACCCTAGCGACATCTGTCAACTCAACTGCTTATTATCTATTATTCACTTACGTATTTATGTAGGTACTTTAAGAAAAATAAAGGGTTTAAAACATTTTACGTTGTAAACTTCAAAGGCGCAGTTACTTTTATAATGTGTTTTGCTATATTATACCAAAATATCATAACAGCCAGGAAACTAGAAATTGGTACCTACTTTGCGTTTGACAAGTGTTTAGTGCAAATAACACAGTGTTCCTATATTGTACTCTGAAGCAGTGACGATTTCCGCAATCGTCGACTCTTGGAGTTTGGAAAAGGAAATGAGACTTCTTCAAAGCAATTTCCAGTAGGGTACCTACTTTGAAATAATATCAGCATAAAACATTTTCAACTGTCTCAGCTATAGTTAGTTAGAATATTGTTCATTTTCGAGGGACAACTCCTCATAACGCCGTAACGCGATTTTGTCTACTTAATGTAAAGCAATAGGTACTAATGTTTCTACGTACCTATTAAGAATAAAAATATGATTATTTTTTCAGGGAATATTGTCGGAAATTAAAGAGTGTGATTGTTTTAATAATGAGATATCAGAAATTACTTTAAAAAGAGCCCTTTTTAATTTTAAATATCATTTAAAAAAAAACCTTTTAAAGAAGACGCTCTAAGTTACAAGGTCTTTTAGGGTTACTGACATGTGCTTTTTATATTTTTTTCTAAATAATATAAAACTTAACGAAAATAAGCTCGATTCGCCCGCAGCTTAATCGAAAGAAAATCGTATGTAATCGTATCCAATAAACAAGACAACATAATACTTAACTGAAGTATCTATTATACAAAATTTCATTAGTCGAGTCAAAACTTTATCCTAACAGAGTTGGAGGGATCTTTCAGATCAAACATACTAGACAAACATATTGATTTGTGCCTTATATAAACTTATACACTTTTGACATGATAAAGGTTGGTAAAAACTATCATCGTATATCCAAAATTAATTTTAGGAACTGATTGTAAGTGTTGAAGATTGAAGAGGAAGTTGTTGATTGAAGACTTCTATCGTTGGGAATATAAGTGATGGTTCTATGGTTATTTTATACTAATATTTGGTATATAAACCGAAACGCGAAACCCAATTATTTGAGCCGCGCATTCATTGCGGCAGGTCCTTCAGCCTGGAACGGACTTCCTGCAGACATCAGAGAGGCAAAAACGTTAACCGGGTTCAAGGTCAACTAAAAACATTTTTGTTCAAGAAATCCTTCCCAACAACGTAGGGAGAAACACAGAGCGCCCTTGAGGTGGGAATACCCACAAAACGGCGCGACATAAATTATCCAATATTATTATTATTATTATTATTTATTAGTATTTGAATATTATACCTAGATGCAATATTTTACACTGTTCAGATTGGTGCAAAAAATCCCCAGCATTTCCCATAGTACTCCATTCAGTTCCATTCATGTAACTCTAGCCAAGTGAGTACAAGGTAGATACTTTTCTATCCTATTTCACCCACAAATTTTCCTGGTCAAACTTGACAAATGAAGATTTATTATTTTATTTGGTTAATTACATCCCGCCCCAAAACTTCAGTAATAGGCATTCATCCATTTACTTGTCTACATAGTACGCAGATACATACTTGTAAACAACGTAGATATACCGTTAAGGAAAATAAGAAAAGCTTCTATGTATTACAACGTATAATTTAACACCATGTAAGTTGTAGTAATTGATTTTTTTGCCACTGATTTGATACGGATTTTTCTATTCAGTAATATCATTTGTAGAAATATGAAAAACATGTTTACGGGCAAAGTGATATTATGTATGATATTTCACTAATTATTTATTTTTGTTATTTCAAAGACTTAACTGATCTTAGTAATATTTGAATCAGGTATGGTACTATTAAAGAAAGATACACTAAATAGGTTTTTTTTTTTTTTAGTGTGGAATCCATCGCCAGCACCGGGGTTTGAACCTGGCACCTCCCGCTCGAGAGACTGCCGCCTCATCCAACTGCGCCAACCATGTACTCAAACGAACATTACGAACAATACGAACATTGTACCGTCGGCGTCGTTAAAAAAAATTAATGTAGTGTAACTGAAGAAAGCTTTCACTCTAGGCTTATACAGTGTACGCAGACGCCCAAATACTTTTCTGCACACTTCACAGTAAGAAGTTAGCTTTTGTCGTAATCGTAAAGTGCAGAATTATACATGTTCAGCAAAGGGAATCAAAACCGGAACTTCCCGCTTGAAATCTTGTACTCCAATTTGCTACAATCATTACATACCTATACATTTAATGATAAATTAATATTTCTTTGCGTGTCAATATTATTGTCTATCATTGTTTGAATTTTCTGTGTACCTATGTCCTATAGGTATCTATTATTATTTGTGTGATACTGTTCCCACAATAAAATATGGGAATAGTGGTATTAATAATTGTATTGTGGAATATTTCAACCTTCTCAATCTACAATAGATTGTATTTGTAACCTGCGTCAGAGCAAATAAGAAATATACAACAGAAAGCTAATCAATGTTATTTATCAACAAAATGTGAAATGAACGAGCTAGGAGTAATATTGTTTATTGTAATGAAATTGTTCTACAACTTTCAGTCTCTGGATGAATACTGTTCATATTTTTCTTGTCATTCCACAGTCCTGAAGAAGAAACAAAGTCAAGTAGTTATATCTCAACAGATATACAGCAAAGGATGGACCTTCCATCAGGCTTGTGACTGGTCGTCGGCTGGCTGAATGTGATCACTTTACACTTAAGTAACATTCACCAATTCCAGTCCATCCATCCAGGGAATCGAAACCAGACCTGACAAGCCGGATGAAGGCTGGTAGCTGAGTCCAACCAACGATCAGTCATGAGTCTGATGGAAGGTCCATCTTTTGCTGTATATCTGTTGAGATATAACTACTTGTTGAATTCAACTACGACATGTAGAAAAATTCCGATGGTCTCACAAAAACATAAATTGTGATTTTCATAAATAATCAGAAACATAGTCGATGACAGAAATGAACAATATCCGTTCTAAATCTCGGTTCATTGATATCGAAAACTTTCTCCTTCTGTCTATTGGGTTGCTTAACCGAAATTTTTACAAACACTAGAAAGACTTTTCACATCTTTATAAAAAAAATCGTAGCAAATCGATTATAGGTAACATTTATTTCCAAAATATCAATCTGAATTCCAACTTCGTCGATAATACACTTTCTATGTTTAATTCAATGGACGATTTCATTATATTACAGAATAGTTAAGTAGACCCACTCTTTAGAGTTTGATATTCCATGTACACTACGAAGCGAAAGTTCAGAAAGGTAATAGAAATCTAGGGCATTGTTGAAACCTAGTAAACAAACTTTGCATAAGGTCATTTTGTTAAATATTACTGCTCGGAACTAGACCAATTAAGATGTCATGGTTTCACAGTTGTGTATTCAAATTTCATTATGGTCACCACAGGTCCTCGAACTAAAATGTATTTTTAATGTAGGTATGCAGTTTGCCTACTTTATTCACAAAAGTCTCAAAGTAATAATCGTGTATAGATTCAAAACATCTTTCAAAGGCAAAATGATAATACAGATTGTTAAGCGGATTCACATGAGGTACCTGCTACATGCAAGCTTTTTTATGTCCGTACATAGGTTCCCACAAAAATTGTAGTCATGTCCGACATGAATACATTTAAACAATAAATAATAAATAATTACATTATGTATCTCCATTTAGGAACGGACGTACGTCTTGCTGATTTATTACGTAGGTGTATTATTACATGTATTTTAAGCTTGGAATGATATTATAAATATTCAACAATAGGGTCGCTTTCAGGCTAAATGTCTTATTTTCGACCACACAAAATGTTCGTGTTTCATAAACATTATATTATATTGTTGTCGGCTAACAAAATTCTCGCATATCGCCTAAGACAGGTACTTAAAAGTGATTGTAAGGTCAAAACTACGAAAAATATTATTGTGAAAATGTCAAAAGGACGATCGTTCACTGCACCATGATACAGAGACCAATGTCAGTAGTGCAATTAGTTGGTTCGAACACGTAAACGTGCAATCAAGTTTTAGTAATCACTAGAAGCAAATTTTGAAGACACAAAATTAAAAATAAATTATAGACACATCATATAAAAAAACCATACACAATTTAACTCAGATTTTTTCCCCTTAGCAATGACAAAATCTGAAATAGGTATAACGGTTACGTACAATCCTAAACAAAGCTTATTAATTAAGTTTAAGTAATGAAATAAAACCAGAGTTGTATTAGGTAAAAGTTAGGTACGAGAAAGTCCATCAAAATATAGAGTAAACTGATAAACCCATTACAGCCGTTTCAAGTAGTTTGTGCATTAGAAATTTCAGTTGGGAGTCAAAAATTAATATTAAATTTTCCAAACTAATCAAATATCGATAATATGTGAAAACACAAAGTATCATTTGACCCGTTATAGTCTTGACCCATGGGATCGCTACTCCAAGACATACTTAATAGAGAAATGATTAAATTTCGTAACTATGTACCTATATACATGCTGGAACTTTTGATGTCTAATTACCAGACATACTTCAAAACATTTTAGAATATAATTAGAGATGCTCATGCGTGTATTGGTTAAGTACGAATCCTTTGTTTTTATACAGAATACATAGGCAACCAAGAGATGGAAGGACAGCTGGACCTTTTCATCCCAGGACAGCCCGCCGTCACAAACAGGTCACCCGACCTAATACAAAAGGAAGAAGAAGACATAGGTACATATCGTAGAGGTGCAATCGACTTTGAATTGATTAATTATCGCACGGATTTTTTTATAACAATATGGGATCAAGATCCTCACAGCGATTCGTGCGGTATAAATGGTTAATTAATTATTGTCGAAAATTTTATAGGAATTGTATAGGAACTTGAGCACGATTGGTTCAACAAAGGTTAAAACCTTCGTTATCCTCAACTAATTCTCTGAATCGTCGAAATCGGTATTATAATCCGTAAACGGATGAACCTCGCATCCCTAAAAATAACGATTATACGGGAATTTGGGAAATTATTAAGTGGAAGATGTGATATCAAAGTTTTGGTCATTTACCCTCTGGATGGACCTAGAAAATTATTATAATATCATTATATCGTTAACCTAATCCTTAACGACAGTGAGAACTAAACATTTTCATTAAAATTATATTAGGTTTCGTTAAATTAAATTACATCAGAAGCACCGCCTACTTTAACATTATTCAGATTCACCCTCACAAAATTTGTGACCAAAAACTATCAAAGTAACAAGTAGTATGGGTACAGAATGAGAATGCAATGTTCTTTCAGGTCTATTACTGATACATTTACTTAAAATTCCAGTTGATTTCTTCTCCTGAGGACTGAGAAATATTTTTTTTAGGGAATGAAAAAAGCTAAGATAACGAAAATATTTGTTAAAAATATAGGTTAATGTTAATTTTGTATTGTGTAGCATGGGTAAGCAAAATTACTATAAAATATTTAGTAAAAATATACATATACAACATTAAGTGTGTAAATTTACGAGTTTATTTATTAATATCATAAAATGAAATTATGATTTATATCGCAGAGCTATTTGTGTAAAAAAACGTATTACCATTTGGGTATTAAAATGCAACTCCCTTGATAAATTCTCCTTTATTATACCAGTTAAAATATTTATGATGCTTTATCGAGGAAATGAAACGAATCCATAAAGATTAGGTGGTTATGTATCTAATAATCTTATGTAGAACTGAATGTTCTGGAATTTCTCTATAATATTCTTCTCTCTTCTTCTTGTTCTTAATATAGGCCTTGTGGACTGTTATGAAGATGGATTAGCCTCCTGCGATGTCGACTCCCAACTGTCAATTCATCTCTTTGGTGGTCTGCCCCGGGGATGGCCGTGCAATGCAATGTGAGGGAGTATGGATGGCTCCATTCTTCTCACATGTGCATACCATTGTCTTCTCCATTGCCTTCCCCATGACCTAACGACATCTTCGATCTCGCACATTTTGTCGCGCTTTGGTATACTGTCCAAGAGATATTCAATCCCTGCAAAATAATCGTCTGGGCATAGGACCACTGATATAAGCTAAGCAGCGTTTGATCGTCAACGTCATCCGATATGTTAGAGCGCTACACCTGAAGATAATTTGGAATCTGTTGCCAAAGTCAGGAAGGCTTGTTAATTGTGAAGCGTACCTAGTAGAGCGTACGAAATTTGAGATTGGGATAACTGTGATTGTTGGCGACAGCAAGATAGGTATATTGTGTAGGAAACAATGTACGAATTCTTCGGGATATTGTACTAATAGTATCTATGAAGAGTGTCGTTTAATGAACAAATAGATGGAAAGCTGATTCAAATTGTATAAAACAACGTAAAAATAAAAGGGAAAGTGAAGATTCAGCGAAAATAATACAATGTTATACCTACCACTTGAAAAAGGTTATTTAGTTCTCCAAAATTCTATATAACAATGTTTCCATCCATCCACTTTCATAAGGCAAACAATTGTAATATTTAAAATGATTTCGACATCTGTTATCCTCAATGAGACGGGCTTTGAAAGGACCCTGAGTATTTATCCGAATGCGATGTTATTTATGTAACACTCTCCTCTCTCTCTTAAGTTACCCTTATCCCTTTTGTTTCGCCGAAGTGAGTTTCAATTCCCCAATACCCTAAAGTAGAAGACTATTCACCTCGAATTTCGATATTTTCAATTTATTTTCCATTATTGTAAAAATAAAACACTGTTTTTTACTTCCACTATTTATTTTGAGTACATACACCAGAGATCTTTCAAAGCTAATGCTTCATCTTCAGTGGTTATCTATGAACTTTCACTAACCACTGAAGATGAAGCATTAGCTTTGAAAGATCTCTGGTGTATGTACTCAAAATAAATAGTGGAAGTAAAAAACAGTGTTTTATTTTTACAATAATTTTACAATGTCCTTCCATAAAGTTAATCTTCCATCAATCAATAAATTATTTTCCATTCACTACATTTTGTATTCTCACGTCTTCTAGAAAATATTTAAGTTTGTCCAAATTTATTTGTTTACGTATCCTAGATTTTGAAGCACGTAGTATACTTTTTTATATGAATAGAAATCAAGCGACCACCATTTACATTGTGTTTTCAGATACTAGGATTGTTACACATTTTTAAGAACGTCAGAAAATTATAAAGCACCTAGTTGTTTAAATTCTTTAGTTTCGGAAATCTAGAACTATAAAAATATATATGTACCTGTTTTCTTTGGAATCCTTTGGTGGAAAAAAAATGGCTACTTTTTGGTATTCAAAACATCGGTGGAAAACAGTCTCTCTATTTTACGTAGAAAACGCTAGCAGTTTGGACGTCATTTTTGCGGGTAACGCATATCATACACATAATAGGAATTATTGTGGCAAAGAATACATGTCGTCCTGTAATGATTATATTCAACAAATCATAGGGATATTGGTACATTATATTTTATTTTTGGAGTTTTGTCCGGCTTATAGGAACCTCTCTTAGAGTTTTAATTCGCACAGGAGTGGTTGGATTTTACGTGAACAATAATATGCAACAAAATTAAAACGTGCTTAGTATACACCTACTTATAATAATCAAATCTCCTTAATAATTGTGGATTTTCGGCAGCGTTGAGTATTTGACAAAACGCCGTCACAATCACATCGGAACGTTATTTTGAAAATTGTATATATACTGTTTACAAAAAACATTTCGCATTGCACCTAATTTAATTTTGTTTTAATTATATACGTACAATACAAAAAGTAGATATTCGTATACGCCACTGACTTTGCCCGAGATTGTATTGATATTTTGGATAAAAATATGTGCAACAAAGGGAATTATTGATTTATAATGATTTTTTTTTTCATTTCTGATTTTATAAAACATCACTACCGCCATCTATGCATCATACATGACCCGGGAATGAATCTAAAAAAAATAACGATTCGCGTCCAGAATAAACTTTAACACCAGACGATTTTGGACATCCATCTATTAAATAAACTTACAAATGGAATCTCGGCTACAACATAGGCTACAAAAAATATGTGATTTGTGTCATGGTTTGGTAAAATTATCAGTTTTCCCAAGGTAATGAGAAAGTATTATAACGTGGAGTAAAAAGTAATTTAAAGTAGTCCGATGAACATGGTTTTTAAAATTGTTTGTGTCGTTACATAATCTAGAATGTATTGAATCCTTTAAGGATTATTTTTATACAATGTTTTTGCTCTACAAATACTGCTGTCTAACTAAAAAATGTAACTATATGTAAGTACATTATAATAATTATAAAATAGTTTTGTCGCAATATTATTTCGCTCGCGCAGTCTCGCGTCGTATTTTGTTTATACTCGCGTGACCCAGTGGCTACCGCACTTGCCTAACAAGTAGGTAAGTGTTCTGTGGGTGTTGGTTCGATCCCACGCGACTCCTAACACTTTTTTCTCTCTTTTTTTTGATATCTTTTTGTAAAATATAAATTGTGTAGAATCATATATACATAAAAAATAACTTTACTAGGTAAAACAAATATATTCCTTGCTACATCCGATATATTAGTTTTAGTGGCTCTGTACTCTGCAGTACTTTGACTGATAGATGATAGTTCCACTGGGTTTTGGGTTCCACTGCCGATCTACTTCACCATCCGTACACAAATTTTGCCGTTGCGAAGCACGGGAAATACAGCTAGTACATAATAATGTGTTTAAAGATGCATTATTTAATATTGATTGATAATTACTCGTTAAATAGTATAGTTAAGATATTACTTTTTATATAAAAATAAAAGCAGTGATAATTGTGGAAGTTAAGAAAATTAATCATTAACATGTTAAAACGGAATTCATTCAAGTATTGATTTCGTATCTAAAATGTTGAATTCAGGTCGCGTTGAACGTATTGTTTTGAATGCGTATCATTTTTACGCATGGGTCGATTTTCATTCCTCTTTGAATATTTCACCAGTTGCTGAGCTGGACCGTGAACTTTATGGCATTACTGCGGGAAATTCTTTATGGATATAGTAGTCGTTGAAATACGAGTAGGTAGTGCTTCGAGAATTCTCAGAAACTTTATGAGATCCTGTACGCGCCCTTGTTTCGTGAAAAATATTGGTTAGGTACCTATATTAAAACATGAACTACGCTCCCGCTTTGAGAAATATGACTGCGGAAGTTTCGACAACTTAACCTTTATATTATAAAGTACGAGTTTAACAATTTTCTTTATTTACTAGTTTTATGTTAGATCTGCTAAATTGCAGTTTTGGTCTGTGGTTTCGTTCACGATTTCACACGAAAATTCGTGTTTCTTCTGGTGATAAAATTATTCAACAAAATCTCAAATAAATAAAATCTTTATTGGATATATCCAACACATAATTCCAAAAGGCGGGTTTATTCCCGTAGCCAATGTCTACAAAATAACCACTTGTGTTCAATAATATATAAATCAGAAAACACGTCATCCAAGTTGATCCAAATGCCACTCAGATTAAATAAATTGAATTAACTTTTTAACCCCCTTACCCATTAACCAAACCTCTCAATTGCTCTGGTTTTCAATGGCAATAGAATTTTAAAGCACGAAATAGGAGTTGAATTGCGAACAATAAATTTTCAAAGTCTAAACAGCATTGTCTAAATCATTGACCTATTATTGTCATCAAGTCGACCAAATTAAACGACGATACAAGTTTACTTTTAATGACATACTTTCTCATTAAAAATTACTAATAACTTCATACATATGACTTATTATATTATTCATAGCTGATACAAGAGAGACGGTTTTAGATATATACGTTTCTGCTTGAAAAATTAATTTTATAACACAAAACTCTTGAAGCCCTTCAACATGTTTTACGACTACTATAGTTAGGTACTCATCAGGCAAGAGGAGTAAAACTAGTCGGACTCCTGTCAGCTTCCGTCCCTTTCCAAAACAACTGATTCATTATAGTAGACAACTAATTAATCACCAAAAAGGACCTCGGCTGTAGAAAAATGCACGCACGCACACATAGTTGGGAATTGTTTTTACACAATAACAAAGGTAAGAGCATAGCTTGCTGCCAAAAAGATTCGCACATCTTCAACTAAGTACACAAATTCTGGATTGTTTGAAGGTTAAACTGATGGAACGACACGGTTAGTTCATAGATAACCACTGAAGATAAAGCATTAGCTTTGAAAGATCTCTGGTGTATGTACTCAAAAATAAATAGTGGAAGTAAAAAACAGCGTTTTTTATTTTACAAATAATTTTGCATTAAGTAATTCTATTCACATAATAACAAAGATGATTAGATAAAAATAAACAAAACAATTAAACAAGGTAATTATTTACCGAAATAACTATGAAAAGTCATTCCTCGCCACTGCTACCTACCTAAAACTATAACATTTTTTTAAGACTGATCATCATATTATTTTGTTCTTATTACTCTGTGTCATTTTATTATTGTAGTACTTTTTCCTTAAAATGTTTTACGATACTCGTACCTCTAGTTACCTTTCCGTCTCGATTTACCATAACCGTAGGTAGGTAGGTACTCATTCATTTTATAATTTTCGATAGTAAAGTAGGCATTTACAGAAATAGTTTTTAGTATTACATAACATAAGATGAGGAAGATAAAAACCCAAGGGAATAAACGAAAGCTCAGATACCTTGAGTTTGAATCACCACAGTGATACCATCACCAATCTAGTGTTTATTCCACCCCTTTCTATTTTGAGTGTAATTACTTTCCCTTAATGGCGTCGAGAAAACCTTAAGTCATGTTAAACATTGAATTTTCCTTTCTTAATAATCGAAGGAGAGTTTACTTAAACGGCTTTTTTACTTCCGTAAGGATGTACCAAAATGTCTCAGGCGAATTTATGCTCCTCTAAATAACTCCGTGGGAGCTTTGTGCGTAATTAATATGTACTTAAGGCATCCTTTGTGGCTCCTCCATATAGAGAAAATGTATTTTATATTATCATCTTTCTACCACCTCCTATTCTTCCCGCTATAGTCGCAGTCGTATCTTCTTACTCCTTCATAATAAATTTCCTTTAAGTACGATGTTGCATTGATATCAAATTATGTTCGTGAACATCTTTGCTGTAATTGCTTTCTTAAAGCGAATCTATTTTAATAAAATTTATTCGTAATGAAAATACAATAGAGCCTTCTTCGATCTCTCCTGTAATACCTACCAACAAATCAGCCGTTGTTTCTCGGTATTTTATCTCGAATGGAGCTCGTTGTTGGAACAGTCTTCCTTTCGCACTACAGAATCGTGGCACTCCTTTGAGCAAATAGTGAGGGATCGCATGTTGGCGTCAAATGCAGTATCTGAACCCTGAGAGTTAACTGTAAAAATGTAGTATCCTCGCCGTATTGTTTTACATTTCACATAACAGGTATGTACCTATGTACTTACATACATATATTTTATAACCATATAACTAGGTTTTTTTTATATTTTCCTCTTTTCCTTATACCTACCTACTTGCGATTTTTTTTTCTAGATATATTAAGATTACAAACAAATAATACAAATGTATGTATGCCTTCTGTTTCTTATTTTTTATTCTCCAATTATCCTTTTTTCACACATATTACATATGTATATATTTTCTTACTTTAAGTAGGTAGAATTATGTTTTTATTTCTATTTTTTTTCCTGGGGTTAACCGTATGAAATCACAGTTCTGTGAAAAGTTCGCCCTAGTGAATAGCGCTTTATAATCTATACTATTTCCATTTTTAATATGTATAATGTATTACATACTTCACTTAAAGCATCGAAAGCCGTCAAATCATCGCAAATAAGGAGTTCTGGAAAGAAGTTTTAAAATTTTATGAACTTATTTGTATTTTTTTATCCAATAATAAGTATTTAGGTATGTTTTGATGTTTTGATTTTGAGAAAATTTCCTTTTTTTTATTTTCTTTTCGTGTTTTCGTAAACTGATTTTAATGTTTTTACAAAATCAACAATAAAGGTAATAAGTAGGTACTTTTGGGAACAATAGTATTGAATTTCACTTTAACAAATATCTTTTCTTTTCATTAGGATTCTCAATATTGTTAAAAGACGAATGGGACAATTTTTCAATTAATTTCCTTTATGTTTTTTTTATGGTTTTTGATTTATATAAAAACATCAAAAACACGGCGCTTTATAAAAAACAAGTTGTGAGGAGAAGTGTTTTCATGTAATAAAAGTGTACAGTAAGTATAATGGTATGTATACCTATCGCGTTCAAATTTTCTTCGTTACAACCACAATACAGTTGTCGCGCCGTCTATTTTATAAAGTAAAATGTAGAAAAGGTGGAGACGAAAAGGGGGATCGGATGAAAGAAAAACGGAAGAGAATGACACAAAAAGGAGTGAAATAGTGTTAAAGGATATGGTGACAGAAATAAATGGCTCCTGTAGAAAAAAGCGACACCAAATTTATGAATTATTTTATCCATTTATTAAGTTTGTTTTGAAATCTCTAAGTACTGGATATATACTTCTACATGCTTTCGTAATATTTAATACAAAAATACAAATTGAGTAGCTACGCAAAATGTCTAATCCTTACATAGGTAAAAATTGGGGAAAAAGTTTTTAAATTTTGACACCGAAAGCTTGAACAATTCAAGGAAAAAATACGCCCAATAAAAATCCATTAAAAACATACTTACAAGCACAAGTTATGGAATAGTCAAGCAACGAAAGCTGTCAAAAATAGCAATGTGTATAAAAAAAAAACTGTAAGAAATAAGACATATAACTGTTTAGGTATATTTAATAATATAATTCTGTACCTATTCTACACAACAAATACATGAGTACAGAAATGATATTAAGTTATTGTTGATAATGGTCACCACTGTTAGCTATCTACACTACTGTAGTATAAACTAAAAAATCCACGGATAAAATATTCATCAATAAAAATTTACCTAGATACCATAGAATACCTACATCTTTTTTATCGACATTATTAAATACTAGTATCGACATTATTAAATACTGGAGGGAATGACCGAGGGGACAACTCACAGAGGGCGACCCCGACAGGAATATATGGAGCAGGTTCTCCAGGATATGAGCTGCTCCTCATACTTGGAGCTGAAGCGTTGTGCGGAGGACCGGGGGGAGTGGAAAGCGAGGTGTTCTTTGCTGCAAACAAATCCATTGGATTGAAACCTGAGAAGAAGAGTGATGGTCCGACTATGAATTTGGCCGACTATAGTAGTCGGCATTGTTGGCCGGATAGTCGGCTTTCTAGACTAGTCGGTACATCTTATTAAATACCTTCTTTAAAAAATACTGATTTCATGAAAATGTCGAGTAGTGTGTGTCTGAGTGTGTGTGGTCATTTCCATAAAATAATTAAATCGATGTTTCTTATCGTCGTAGGAATATAAAATACTCGTAAGATCACGTTGATTAGCTTGCTTCGTAGAATAGATTCTCCATGGATAATTGATTGGTTCTGTATGGCGGATCTCGTTCTATTCTCACGGATTCATTCACCGTCAAAATATCTTACGGATACCGCTACTCTTTATAAAACTCACATCTTGATTCCATAATACTTTACGATATTGGCACTTCGCTAAAAAGGTATCCCTTTTAAATTTATTATAACGAATCTGTTTTCTCCCTTGTTGGTTCAATAAACGAATACTTTTTACATATAATTTATGAAAATGTTCAGAAGAATTATTACAAATTCTTAACTGGAAACTCTTTTCACATACTGATGAAGAGATGAATGGTTTTCAGCTTTCCGATAATTACTATACACACCATTAAGTTTCTTAAGACAATATTTTCTCTTTACTTTTCGTTCGACCCAAACATCCTTATCATCTCTGACACATACAGCAGCGCCTGCATATGCTGTAGGTATATTGGTCTTCTCAGAAAGCTTCCGCCCACAAATATGTAATACCTACTCATTTATAACGTATCTATAGGTACTCTATAGTAAATCAATAAACTTACAAGAATAAAAATAGTTTATTTCCTCAAAGGTTTGACAACAGAAAGATTTTCTCTAAACACCAATATAAAATTCAACCTACGAGTATATTCCCTTTTCTATAAAAGTGCTTCGCTGGCCATTGGCTACCGGTTTCCGATGGAGTAAGATATTGGATTTTAAATTTCTTTATACTGACCGAGGGATATTTATTGACACTAACCAAGAGAGAATCGATAGACCGATTTACCAGTAGGTAGTACCTAATAGCAGTATCTAGTTAGGTACTGTGTGTTAGACATCCACTCTGCTGTACCTGTTGAGTGCCCTCAATGTATGAATATTCACAAGTACACATACATATCATTGCTACATATTATAATCGTAACAGAATTAATATTAATTTATTATCCAATCCACATAGATCAGCCATCCAAG
The DNA here is from genome assembly GCA_963576895.1 of Ceraclea dissimilis. Classification (NCBI taxonomy): domain Eukaryota; kingdom Metazoa; phylum Arthropoda; class Insecta; order Trichoptera; family Leptoceridae; genus Ceraclea; species Ceraclea dissimilis. The sequence continues at coordinate 14,748,214 of OY756364.1, forward strand.
GAATGAAAACAATAATGCGTTATACTAGAAATTAATCTATAAGTTTCGTAGTCGTATGCCCAATCCTACTAACTTCCACCTAGGCAGGGGAGCCCTAAATAATATCCATACAAAAACAGAGATAATATTATGTAATGTAATAAAAATGAGTATGTGCACCAGTAAATTCATATGAAATTCTACATGCGACTCTCCTACGTTAGGTGCCCAAATATCTACGCCCAGAATCTCCCCAACTAGGAGAGTTTTATGTAGAAATTCAAATGAATTTATTGGTGCACGTGCTCACTTTTATTACATTACATAATATTATCTCTGTTTTTGTATGGAAATTACCTATTTAGGGCTCCCCTGCCTAGGTGGAAGCTGGTGGGATTGGGCACTAGTAAGCTAGTTATGGTGAGGAACGATAAAGGATGATGTAGAAGTAGTATACCTAATCACAATAATAGACAATAGCAACTATCTAGTTATCATAATTTATTGCTAGATACCGAGCAACATTGTTCCAACTTACCTACAATCATAATAAAAACCCGAATAATTTGCAAATTGTCACGGTCTCTTTGCCGTTCCGGTCATGAATATTTTTTGCCTCAGCAAAATCGCGAGTAGGCAAATCATTAAAAGGCTTGCGACGCAACTATGACGTCACGGCCATTTCTCGCAGCATTAAGGTTCAAAATCGCATGATAAAATGATAAAAATAGCATTTTTTCCATTTTTTGGGGTTAATTTTGCTTCAATCAAATAACTTTTACGGTCATTTCCTAGATTTTAAACCATATAATCAACACAAAAAATAATACTCCGCAGCTTTTGGAAACGAGTTTCTGTCTTTTGGAAAAAAGATCAGAGGTGTTTTTCACACTTTTTTGTGACAAATCTATACAAGATATAAAAAATCTTTTTTGGTTATTCCCTAGAGAAATGTTCGATGCATCTACGAGTACTCTATTTTGTTCCAAAGCATATTTAGTAACGGTTGTTGAGATATAAGGTCTCCCGTTTTTAGAAATTTTTGAAATGTCAATATGCACACTGTTAAAGGAAAATAGACGTACGCACATCTAGCAAATTATGTAATCAATACTCGTGTTACATAGTTTCAATTGTCCAAACATTTTTTTATTAGCTATAGCTACGAAAGTTTACAAAAAAAAATGTTTGGACAATTGAAACTATGTAACACGAGTATTTAGTAATTAAAATAATTTTTTGTTTTATTTCTTTTGAATATTTAGGTATTTTGTATGGATTCATACATATTTGACGAAACAAAGTGATAGACTTTATCAAAGTTTATCAAAAACAATGTACCTATGTGATGGAAGACCTATCTACGAGTATTTGTGATTCAATTTTCCTACGTAATTTTTTTTTTTAGGTAGGTATAATCTGGAGTAAGGTTGGGACAATAGTAGACCAAAAAAATAACAGAAACCAATAAAAAGATGTTTTGATGTCCAAAGACAAAAAATATTATAAAGAATGTTTTCATATGTATTTTTTATCGTTTTCATAATAATAAATCTCCATCTTCTTGTTCTTCTGCAGCCACTCAGGTCCATTGTTAGATATAGGCCTCCCCTTTACTCCTCCACAGCTCCCTGTCTTAGGCACACTGCATCCATCCACCAACGGCAATTGCACGAGTCTTCTCCATTACATAGAAAAATATATACAATAATACAAATTACAATTTGTCACTCCACTAAGCCTATGGGTTAGTTTGTTTTGTGTGAGAGATATGAAGGGGCGGGATCGGCTCTTGGTGTTGACGATCGTGACCGGATAAAAACTCATATGAATATTGCTCAACATGAATAAATCCCAAAAAAGACGAAAGCCCTTCAGAAATTTGCTCAAGGGACAAAAGCTCAAATCTAATTTGATTTTGAAAATAAAATTAATTGTATCTATTAGTATACGATTTCTTTCAGTGTGTTAGAAACTACTATAGATTAGAAAATAACGAAATAAATAAGCGGATCTGAAATGGGATAGACAAAAAAATAGTCAACATTTTGTAAAGAATTCATCTACTGAAATCCAACTAGAAAGTTTGGGCTTTTATCCCATGAGCAAATTTCTTAAGGGGTTTTGTCATTTTTGGGATTTATTAATGTTGAGCAATATTCCTATGGGTTATAATCCGGGAACCGTTGACGATGTATTCTGCGTACATTTTCAGCAAAAGTTCTTTGCTTACTACTCTGAAGTGTGCAGGGAAATATTTTTTTTTATAAATCCCAGAAATTACATGTACTCGGTAGTATCTAGTTTACTTAAATTAAATAAAACACTTGTATTAGGTGAATTTTGTTCTCATTTTTGCAACATTAGGGTTGTGTTTACGTTGCTCAGATAGAACTTCGTCGGGTATATGCAAATTCCAATTTGATTGTTACCTGATTTGTAGTTACGTATTATAATATGTAAAAATGATCGATCATATGGTCTACCCCGATACAGGTCATAACCTAGTGGGGTTGGCAATTATAAATTATATATAATGCACGCAAAATGTATGTGTGTATGTATGATTTATGTAATTACTATATTCAGATACGATAGATAAATGTAAAAAAATATTAAACTGGCTGACGACCAGTTAAGTTAGAGAGTTAAGTCATACTATTCGTCAGTTAATAACATCCTTCGCTGCTTATCCAAATTGTACATGATTTCTCAATATCTGCAACAACGTTTACGTATGGTATGCGGATTCCATTAAAAAACAAACACATTACTTTATTTTATTCAACGATACAAGATCATGATTTCTTCCCTTGCGACAAAGGATTACTACATATACATTAAAATTTAATCCACAATTCCTACATCCTGTCGTCAGGTTGTAACGGTAGAAGCTCAAAGAAAACTTTTTAGTTAGGTAAGTACTCGGTACAATATATTGTTCATTTTACATCAGCACCGCAAATGTATTCTAACTTTACACTGTTGTCAAAGCAACGTAGAAAACTCTGTAAAATGACATTTTCATAACATTACCTAGCCATTATCACGGAACAAAAAAGTTACTATGAATAGTGAAGTGTATTTATTTTCCATCACAGTATTAAAATATCGTACATGCGAAGAATGGCGTGCCTACAGCGGCATTCAAATATCTACGCTTTCCTTTATCTATGCCTACATTTTCTCTTTGCATTTTTTTCTATCTCGATAGTTGCCTTTGTGCTTGTGAATAACACAAAGGAAAAAGTGTTGTCATCTTCAGTAAAAGGCAAAATAACATACAGCATTGTCTCGAAGTAATTTTTCTAAATATTATGATGCATTCATACTTCGTCTAGTCTGCAGACCTTTTATAAGAAAACTATGACTTAAAGTTGCAGATTTTTTAGCAGATCGGTAAAACATGCGATAAACCCTTGAAAAATTCCAAAAAAATGGGTCGTTCCAGAAAGCAGTTATTGAACTACTTGCTAATTACAAACCAAATTATTACTATATTGCACGCAGTGTGGTAGAATATTTTTGATCAAAGAAAATACTACATATTTAATATATCAAAATGTACAAAAAAAGATCTAGGTGGTGTGTTAACAATTTTTCTATTATATTCCCTATCAAAAAACAGTTGGCGGCAGTTAAAAAACACACTTTTACATAACAAGCAATATCACAGGGGCTTTGTCTCTTAACAAATTATATTTTCCCTAGGCGACTGGTTTTATATTAAAAATCATGCCGTTAACATGTTTCTAGCAAAAGTTTTCCAACGTACAATTATAAATTTTAATTTTCTATTTAGAAGTCACTGGGGCATAATGCAGTATAATGAGAATATAGCTTTCGTATTTTTCTTTTATGCTTATAACTCATTATTTACTTGGGAACCTACCGGTGCCAGTAAATTGAAACACGTTAGGTACTATACTGTATTATAATCTTTCAATAATATTTTCTTTAGAACTGCCTTTACCTTACTGTTCTACATACCTGCATACACTCTACACTGTTAGCAGCGAATATTTCTCTCGTTTAAATTTGTCGGAGTTAAAATACACAACACATTTCAATAATGCTGTAATTTTTTGTAACAAGCATTATCATGACTTGACATTATTTTCAATTACTTTCTCCACTTGTAAAACTATGTCTTCAATAGTGTAAAAGTTTCAACGTTGAAAAACAAACCCCAAACAGTTTTATAAAAGCGTTATACATACGAATTTAGTTGGTAGTGAGAAATAATATAACCTAAAACAAAACACTCGTACAAAGATACGACATACGCATTTACCATTAATACTTTCAGAAATATTATGTTAATGCATCAGACTTCCTAACCCTTAGCAAAGAACCAATACAATACATAGGAAATCTAAATTTAAGTCTCTGACAAGCAGTTAACTCTGCGCTTTTAACATGTTTTTACACTTTAACGAATGTTAAATCATATTAGGCGTGATGTTGATCACACGATAAATAAATAAATTTGTTTTGCGTACCCGCGATCACCCATTTCTTATTAGGCTACGTTGTGAGAAGCGTCGTGAAGGCATAAATGAATCGATGGAGTATAAATCATTTGTCCAATGTCATCTGAGACCGAGGATTGAATAGTCATGGTAGTACCAGAAGTACTGAAATAGAGAAAGATAAAAGTCCACTGCCTACCCGATTGGGGAGAACAAAGTCTATGTGCAAGGAGACAATGTAGTAAGTACGTAGGTGTGTATAAAGTGAAAAAAAGTTTTAAAAGATATTTATTACAGAAAAGTTTCGGAAACTGTCATAACTTTATGTCAAAGTTGTGAGCCTAACTTTATTAAATATTATTACGGCATATTTTAATGTAAAGTTGTTGTATTTTACTCAGACAGAGTACCTATTAAATTTGGTCCAGGTGACACTATTTCATGATATACCTAATTGCCTATTTATTTATACATCAGAAATTTTTGTAAATGAATGTTGCACCTATGACACATAAACTTTTTATCTATGCCCTTTGGTGTTAGTTCTGCTCTTTGATGGAATATTTTTCCTTTCGCTACGCTTTATTATAGTAGAAATATGTACCTTATAGGTGATGTGATGACACGGTTGCAAATGGTAATATCTACCCACGCCTGTACAGCGAAATTTTAGTATTGTTTGTGGAAGATGTAAGAATAAAATGTGCATACTTTGCACATCTACGAGGAAGAAGATTCTCTAATAATTTTTACCTAAGTACCTATTTATAAAGCCAAGTGGAAATTCAACGCAAACCTAGGCGCCACCAAACAAACTAAACTAATATTATGCTTTGTATACGAGAGGTTTTATTATCAACATGTATGTTAGTTAGCATTTAAAAGTTTGACCGATGCTTTTTTCCTTTGAGCGATGCTTTTTGCACACACTTCGCTTTTTGGGTATACTGATAGATCTGTACGTACATTAGGTATTAATTATTTTATCACAATGATGTGTTTAGAACAGATGTCGTTGTACCTGATGACTCGTGGGATATTGTGCAATGAATAAATAATACTGGGGCATCGAGTTTCTCATCATGAAACATTGTCTTTACACAAGTAACAATACAATATTAGTATTATTGTCTGACACTCTCATTAAAAATACGTTCAGTCGAAAATGATTATTAGTATTGTACGATCGAACTGATTTCTCTATTCCAATCACAATACTAAATGTAAATAATGTAGATTATTAGTCTCGCTCATTTATCTGCGGGTAAGTAAAAAAAGGGCCTATGGTAATTTAAGGCTATTATGAATTCAATAGTCTATAGAACCATCAGTCTATCGTTTATTTCTCTCCTGTAAACTTGACAATTATTCACATGTCACGTGTATTAAGATACACGCAAGGACATTTTTTTTATAGAAAAAGGTAAAATTACTTTGATTTCTAAAGACAACCAACTCAAAACTCCTAGACTTAGCTCACTCAAAAAGATAATTCTAAGAAATAATCAATGTCACATTTATAAAGGTTGATTCTGTATGAAGGCCCAATGCCTTTAAAATATCCTATAAAAAGTCCTATATCTATCAGACTAAGCTCACTGTTTCAGATGCCAAATATTAAAAGTATATCGTTTCGCCCTTCTCGGACGCACCCATATGATATGAGTGCAAAGTATTCAGATAGAGAACCTCACCTTTTCTATCGTGTATTACTTATCTTGTGTTGTTCTTATTCGTTTCATAGCTTGCCACGGCATCCATTGTCTTTAGTCCCTCAAGTGTGACAGACCAACAGACCACAAAATAATCATTCTCATCCTTTGTCGCTGAACCGTGGTAACCGCTGCTGTTGTTGTTGTGTTTCTGTTGTGCACGATGTTCTTTATTTCGATGCGTTCGCTACACTCCAGAAGCCATAATGTTGCGTTTAAAAATCTATCTGACTTGTAGTTAATTACGAGTACCAAAGGTATTAAGCCTATACATTTTGTAAGTACGGTGATGTATTGTTGAAAAGGTGGATGTATTGTAAAAAAACGTTGCTCTTGAGAATCTTTTGGAATAATCACATAGTGTATTAAATTTTAGTTATATAATGGACATAAAATCATTATTTTCCCCACATTAATAATTATGCGCACCGAAATAAATTGGTAAGTATATTTTCTTATACGAACAGGATTTTCTTTTCATTTCTAGTGTGAGTGACTTATTATTATATTGAGTGTTACATTATTTTAAAAAATAAAGTGTATTTTGTCCCCCTTAAGCCAGCTACATATAAATATGCTGTCTGGGGGCGGCTAATTCAAATTTGTGTATTTTTTAATTAATATTGTGTATTCGTAAATTACTCAAATGTATAATAAGTATTTTGAGAAATAAACCGAATTGAATTGAAATTGAAAAAAAAAATGTACCCCATTATTGAGTTACACCGTGAAGGTATTTATATTAGTAGTAGCTAACATTACTTCAATAAATAATCTTGCCTATTTCATTCAATGACTAAAACCAAATATTAAAACAGTTTGTTTCAGCATTGAAGAACAAATGGTGCAAGTGGATTTCTTTGCAAGAAATTACCTATTATTTTAGACAATACAGGAACCTACGTTTTGTCTTTGTACAATATTTATTATATGAATAGTATGACACAAGTAAAATAAATATCGGTATTTAGAAGTAGGGCAGTGTTCTGTCTTAACATAAGATATTCGTCTAAAACTGCTAAACCAATATGAAACGTGCTAATTTACTTTCATTCATCGTAGACGCAATGTCATAAACAAATCAGTTTTTTTCCAATGTAAACTTATCAGTATGCATTACTTTATTGTTAAGTATTAACGTTAGCAGTTCATTTGGTAATAAATTGGTATTCACACAGTGAAATACAATAGGTATAAATAATGCAAGCAATAAATCATAAAATATTATCATTGAATATTCTTATTAACTACAACTTGATAGTAAGAGTAGCAAGTAATAAAAATTCCGACGATAATTTTTCTACGACAACAAATTTCAAGAGTGAAGAAAAAAACTGCACCCATTGTCTTTTCGCATTCATCGCTTTCGCTTCTGAACAAGAGAGTGAGTGTATTGTTAGCGTTTTTTTCATGCTTTTTCTCCCAACTAAAATGGCACAATTATCCAGCCAGTTGTAAGACAAAAGATCATAATATTTTGTCTGTGTTATGCATCGTTTGCGAATAATATCGCTAAGTGATATTGTGAAGATTTTTCCCATTGTCTAAGAAACTATAATACCTACATTAAGAATAAGATATTCATTCTTTACACAGGATCTATTAAGTATACTTTATCTTTAATTTTTTTTGGGAGAACATGGGGAAAATACGAAGCTCTGTGACTGCTAGCAACATTTTTTTGCAGTATAGTCCCACTACCCTCCCCCATCACACATTCTATGAAATTTGATTGGAGGTTGATTAGGTAGATAGATGATAAACCCTTTTTTCGTATTAGATACGTAGGCTACGACAGTGTAAGCTACCATATCAGCGAATTTCAGAGAAACGAAATTTCAGACATTCCTTCACTAAAACAGAATCCACAGCCAGACAAGATTATTCAGTATTGAGCTAAAAGTTCTGAGTAGATTACGGGTCTAAATTATTTTTAATAGATTTAATAAAATGTGTTAAATTTATTCGATGTTGTTTTATGTTTCTTTGAATGTCTCAAACTACACCTGTTTATTATTTTACGCAGTTTGTAGAAAGTACGTACTACAGAAATAATTTATTTAATCCAATGTTCTGTTAATAAAAATAACTGTAAAACATGTAAAAGCGATAGAAACAATTTTAGACTTTTTAAAGTGAAAAAATCAAATTAAATGGTGTGTGTGTTATTGTGTACCATTCAAAACACCAGTGTTATTAACACAACACTCTCATTTTTAATCACATACATAAATAATTATAATAATAACTAAAACAGTGATTTCAAAAGCCACTGCTATTAAAAATAATAGTTGAAACACGCACATGTGATTTTAAAATCGATGTTAAACGTTGGTATTTAGAATTTTCATAAAAAGGGAATTTTAATACTTCATAACAGTAAAGTGGTAGTAAGTATTTGATAATAATAATTGTTATATATTATTTGCGTGACATCATTAGTATTCCATTTAGTTGACCCTTCCATTCCTATTGCAGAGTAATTGTTCAAGTAAAGAACACTATACGTTAAAATAATTACAAATTGTACTGTCGATGTTTTTAGTTAATCATCAGGGGCGAAGGGTGGATTTCTACAGAAGGGAAGCCAGGCTAATATTTCTTATGGGATTACTTCAGATTAGACTCTATTATACCTATATTTTTTTCCAAAAGGTAACTCGATGGAAATCGTGTTCTTAAGTAGCTTCGTGCCTGCTGTGTTTAGAAGATGAAAACAAACAAACACAAACGTACTTATTTAATTATATTGTTAGAAGCAATAAGATTTTATATTCTTTTCAAATTGATAGTTTGATAGTTATTTTGCAGTATTCAGATCTCGCAAAAGTCGTCACAATAATTTGTAACATCCTAGTATAAGAAATGCATCAGTCCTGAAGAAGTGAACTTTGTTCCCGACACATGTTGACTCTGGTCAAAATAAAAGTGGTGTTAACGAAGTAATATTGTTTTAATTTAAAAAAAATAGTTACCTAATATTCTATACTGGGAATATTGTCAGATGAAATATGGGCAATGGGCATAGACAATTTGGCAAGATCGTATCAATAAAATTTATTTTAAAGGTTTGCATAAGCTGGTCCATAAAATCACCAAAGGTTGTGTTTCTCCTTGAAATTTAAACCTATGTATTAGTAGTAATCTGCACGCTATTGGCGAAATTACAAACACTAAGTTGTTCTTTTTTTTTTAGATACTTTAGGTTTCCGACTTCTGGATTCGTTGGTCTATCCTCTCATTTCATGATCGTCTTCTCCACTCGGGCTATATTGGAGGTAAGTCATATATATGTCAGCATAAATCAATAAAACATCTTATTAATAAATAAAGCAGGTTATAATTCCTATACTATTAAATTGGTATAGATAATAAAATTAAAGACATAAAGACAATAGTGACGTAATTATAACAATGATAAAGATAGCCTCAATTCAGATACAAGTCTAGTGAGGCACAACATATACCCACGTGACCTCAACTATATTTAACTGGTGAAATATTTAATGTCCATTTAATGAAATAAAATTCATTATGATTATTATTTCTACGTTTTTGTACATCAATCTAGTCGCATCTACCACGTACTACAATGGTATTGATTGTTAGCGTTGAGATTATGTAAGGTTCTGAGTTGAAGACAAGATTGATTAGCGTCAAGTAGTGTGGGTGTGAGATGATCAAAATGTTGCTAACTAATCATTAGTTTGTGTACGCAAGCATAATTACTTAAGTAGTATACCTACTTATTATTAACGATGATAGTATTTGCCATCAATCGGTCTTCAAATTTTAGTAACTACTGACTATACTTAGTTTTTCTTTCTTTTCTCGGGTTGACTGTAAGATATTGCTTTTGCAATAAGTCCGCCTTTTGGCACACTGCATTGTCTTGTTTTTTTGTTATGTATATTTAATGGCCAATAAAGATTTATTTATTTATTTATACTATAGGTATATTATGATCTATTAAATATCAGTTCTAATGTACCTATCAATCAGCCATCATTAAAACATTTATAGTCCAGTCACATTAAATTCAATAGGTACAGCTGAGGAGCTGCTTTCCATCGAGGGATGAGATGTTGTGGAGAACTCTGGATTTCTTTCATTCTATATACGTATTTTGGGGTACTGAATCCGAAGCCGAGGTTTGCCAACAGAGTTTGTGTGTGTGTGTGTGTGTGTGTGTGTGTGTGGGTGTGTGTGTGTGTGTGTGTGTGTGTGTGTGTGTGTGTGTGAGGGTGTGTGCGTGCGTGCGTGCGTGCGTACGTGCGTGCGTGCGCGCGTGTGTGTGTGTCTGTGTGTGTGTGGTAAAAACATAATTAAAACACTTATTGAGTGAAAATCTATCTCATTAATTGTACTGGCTTAAATTATTCCATATTATAAGGGTGAGTTTTATAAAACAATGTTCAGCTGTAAAAGTATTATGTATGAATCTTTCTTCAGGATTGAGGATTATGGAAAAAAAAAAAACAACTTCTTATCGTTACACGAGCATGAAGAAGTACTCAAAATATTTCATAAATATTTTCAGATGCTTTTTATACAATAACTTTAGCATTCCTATTTGAAAAGCCATAGTACCTATTAGAGGTTTACCTACTGTAATGTTTACACACTTATTTCAAGCATGCACTTACCTATTATTTCCATTACTTTTAGTAGCTTATTACACGTGTATAGCGTAGCGAGTGCCAACCTTCAAAGTTATTTCAACGAATAAGAAACGCAAGAATTATCATTAAAATTTTAGTGATTCTTTAGGATCTTAACCCTTCCAAGAATATTAATTTATAGTTGTACCTTACTGTGTAACTGTAAAATTATTTTGAAACATTTACCGAAATCGTACTATATTTCTTTTTGTCACATTGATTTCGTATTTTTAATGAAACCTATTGTAAAAAATACAAGAATTATAGAGACCGTTTTACTTTCTACTTTTTGCGTATTAGAAAATCGCGTGTTCAAGATCAAGGAATGCTAATGATTTACAAGATCACTTTGTTGGCGAACCTTCCCTTTACCTCCCCATGTTCTCTTGTGGAACGTTAATAGACACACTATTTAGAAGACCAAATCTTGTAGTTTCATATCCAGATTTAAAATCAAATAAAGCTCTTTCAGCCACTCCTATTCGTAATAATTTTCTTTGTTATAGTATTATCATGATGGCATTTAGTGTTCAGAATAATGCGCATTAACATACATATTTGGACGTTTTCCAAATCCGTGTCTTCTAAAGCAAGCAAAAAAAAATATGTTCCCATAAAACACACTGGAATGCCTCTAAACACTGGAAAAATATCCCCTTAATACGGCCCATGACTTTACATTACGTAAACTCTCTCGTATTAAAATATCTTAGAAAACTCACAACAAACTACACAAAATATTATAATGCTTATAATAAAATATAATTAATGATCCCCTTCTTTACACAAGAGCTTTTCCCTAAACGGGAAAGTATGTAATGAAGATAGAATTATTCTTAAATTGTAGGAACAGTTAAAAAAGTAGTTGCCTTTTCATAGCTGTTTCATAAAATTACGTACTGGATCGTACCGGATACCGCGGATACTCAACTGGAGACCATGTACTTCATGTGTAAAATTGTTTTGTGTAAAAAGAGATAATTATGGGTTTAATATGTGTTGTGTTGTAGGAAATCGTATTTTGTGCTGTGTTTGTTGTATACGGTACATGTATCGGGTAAGTGTATATAGTGTCTATTTGTTTTGTTGTGTTGCTGTGTATCGGGTAAGTGGACATAATGTATATATTTTTTGCTGTGTTGCTGTGAATAGCGTGTATGATGTATTTGCTGTGTTGATGGTAGTGTGTTGGGTGAATGTTGAAATGGAAATATGTTACTTTGTATATTATGATGAAACCAGTAGGCATAATAAACCGCGCCTAAATACTCATCACGGGCCCTGGTGATCCTTTTGAAATGATAGATCAGGACGCTATCACTACTTTGATGTTACCTACATGGCAATGTTCACAAATGTTACTTAATAGAGAAAATGGTTTTAGAATATTACACTGTAACATACGTAGTTATAACAAAAACTTTGACAAAATGATTACCATGATATCAAATATCAATATAAATTTTGATATAATTGTACTAAGTGAATGCTGGTTAAGTAAGGTGAGTATACAACATGCTATAGATGATTATGAAATGTACTGCACGCAGTGTAACACTAAACAAAATGATGGAGTAATTATGTATGTGAGGAAGACACTAACTGTGAGCGCCCTAGTGGATGAGCCTGTGATACAGGGTGCAAATTGTCTCAGGCTGATTCTAGATGGTAAGGTAACAATATTGGGTATCTATAGATCACCAGCGAACCAGAATCTTGATCCATTTATTGATTCACTGGGAGATTTACTTTGTGATAATGATAGCGGGGAATGTGTTCTTTTGGGGGACATCAATATAGATATACTACAGAAACATGATAGACAGGTAGAATATTATTTAGGCATGCTGGCAGAGCATGGAATGCGGTCTGTAATCAATCTTCCAACTAGATTAAACGCACTGTTGGATCACATTTTTATACGTACCAAACACAGCAGTTCTGACATTGTAGGGGTGGTGTGCGATAGCCTGCTGACGGACCACTACCCGACTATACTACACGTTAAGGATTTGGTTAAAACACGGACTGTTGACGTCACTGAGGCAACCTATACAAGCATTGACTATGAAAGAGTTATACAGGACACTAGTAGGATAGACTGGACTCACCTATACACCATTACAGACGTAGATAGGGCCACAGAATACATTGTAAATATACTAGACGATATTGTACGAACGCATACATATATTAAAAAAATTCCGCATTCCAAACGTAAGCTGAAACCTTGGATTACCACAGGCCTGCTTCGCAGTATTAATATTAGAGATGCCCTTCACATAAAAACTAAAAAATATCCACAGGACATTCGATTAATGGATGCTTATACTAAATACCGAAATGCATGTAAATCCCTCTTAATAAAAGTCAAAAATAAATATTATGCACAGAAATTCAATTCGATTTCAGGAGATACCAAAAAAAACATGGGAACTATTAAATGAAGTAGTCAATAGAAAAAAACCTAAACACACTTTAGAGAATGTATCTATAGACGGTACAACATACAACATTGATGAGAATAACAAAAACAAAGTAACCAACTTCGTGAATCAATACTACATTAATGTAGGAGATTCACTAGCTAAAAAAACATTGAATATTTTGAATAAAACTGAAGCTGAATTACAGCTGATGGAATATGAGACGAGCCCGGCGGAGACCGTCAACTTGATGGAAACATTCGAACCAGTGGAGATGTGTGAAATAGAGAAAATTATTACAAATCTTAAAGATAAGACTACTGTTGGTACGGACTTAATTTCCACTAGAATACTGAAAAAATGTATAGCAAGTCTTAAGGAACCAATTAAATATATCACAAACCTGAGTTTGACAGAAAGCAAATTTCCGAAACATCTAAAGGAGGCAGTGGTATGCCCAATATTTAAGGGCGGGAAAAAGGAGGACATAAGCTGCTACAGACCCATTAGCTTATTAAATTCTATATCAAAAGTCATTGAAACAGTTGTAAAAAAAAGATTAATGTCCTTCTTTGAGAAATATAACATACTGTCTGAAAAGCAATTCGGGTTTCGCACGCAGAGAGGAACACAGGACGCCGTGGGCTATCTGACGCAAGAGGTGGTGAGCAAGTTGGACAAAGGAGACAAATGCATTGCAGTGTTTCTTGATCTTGCCAAAGCTTTCGACACAGTTTCACACAGACTACTGTTTTCTAAGCTTCGTAAACTGGGTATTCGCGGATCTGTACATAAATGGTTTACTAACTACCTCACAGGACGAATACAGAAGACAAAGATAGGTAAATACTTCAGCGACGGAGAGCAGGTAAGGTTCGGTGTTCCGCAGGGAAGCGTGCTGGGCCCGATTCTGTTTCTAACATACATAAATGATCTGACAGAAATTAGAATGGTCAATGGAGACGTTGTGTCATTTGCAGATGATACTGTGCTTCTCTTCGGAGGTAAAACGTGGGATGACGTACATAGAAATGCAGAGAATGGGTTAAGACAAGTGAAAAAATGGCTAGATTTAAACCTGCTTACACTAAATATAGAAAAGACCAATTACATGACGATTAACATAACCAACAGAGACGATGACATTGTGAAAGACAAAACAATTAAGATTCATACATGTGACGCTGACACTACCACCGGCTCATCGTGTATGTGCCCAGCTACAAAAAAAGTAAAAAGTACTAAATACCTAGGTGTCATTATTGATGAGAGGCTTGACTGGAAGGAACACATATCCCTTACTGCGGACAGACTTAAAAAAACGTTACATTTGTTTAAAGAGGTTAGAAATATGTTATCTGTTAGAATGCTCAAAACAATATATTTTGCTCTAGTGCAGAGTATCGCGTCATATGGTATTCTTGGTTGGGGAGGCGCCACACTGACTGCACTGGATCCCTTAATTAAAGCACAGAAATCAGTTATACGTGTTATAAACAAAAAGCCTTTCAGATTTCCATCAGCCATTTTGTTCAGAGAGTTTGGAGTCCTAGACATAAGACAGATATACGCGAGGACCATCATACTACATTACCTAAGACACAGACATTTGCAAGCATTAATAACGCATACTTTATCAACAAGATGTAGAAACAAACAGTTTTTCAAAGTACCTAAGACAAGAACGAGATTCGCACAGAGACATTTTACTTTTACAGCACCGAGACTTCTTAACAAAATACAGGACAAAGTCCTAACTAAACAACAAATGACGTATAAACCAAAAACGAAACGAATTATAACTGACTGGTTACTTAAGACAGGACGAGACGAGACGGAAACTTTGCTGAACTATATACCTGTTTAATGGAACATTATAAATGGAGAAATGCAGTGATTGATTGCAGTATCAACAGGTGAGTGGTTGAACAACATAAAGTACTGATGTATGGTGAGGGTGTTCATTGGCATGTTATGTGTTGAATGTTATGTGGTGTAATGTATGTATATGTGTGTGTGTGTGTGTGTGTGTGTGTGTGTGTGTGTGTGTGTGTGTGTGTGTGTGTTGTATGTGTTATCGTATTACATAAGGATTGCAACAATTGATTGGATGAAAAACAAAAAAAAAAAAAACATAATTTACATAAAGAAAATAACTAATTTTATATACTTGGGTAAATGAGATGTATAAATGAAATACATAAATGAAATATATAAATGAAATACATAAATGAAATATATAAGTGAAATACATGAATGAAATATATAAGTGTAATACATAATATGGAAATGTAATGCCACCTTAGTACGGGCTTTGCCTAGTTAGGAGGCAAAGTTGTGAATGTATTTATTATGTCTATTTATGAAATAAATAAAAAAAAAAAAAAAAAAAAAAAAAAAAAAAAAAAAAAAAAAAAAGACCAGTGGGACCTTAATAATAGGTGGATGAAATCAGGAATCATCCCTGACACAAAGTGGATTCAGAGGGCTAAGAATCTGCGTGTGTTATCAAGATAGGATTATCTTCGATAATGATGGGATACGAACAGACTAGACGAGTGAGTGAGTGAATGAACAAAGGCACGATATAAGTTTTTACCCATGCGAGATAACAACTGGGCATTAAAAAAATACCTGCTTTGTGAGTTAATTTGGGTTTTTACAATATTATAATAGGTATCAAAGCTATACAACTTATACTAAACACCGAACATTAATGTCACTAGTTTGAAAAGTGAAACCTTGTGGACCCAATAGTTTTCTAAGAGTGAGTAAGTAATAGGTACTAGGCTTCCTATTGCATATTATATTAAAGTCACTTAAAAATTAAGGAAATGACTGGGAGAGACTTGTGCTCGACGATGCGGACTGCGGAGAACAGAGAGGACTGAAGGCGTCTTGTTTTGTCCGTGGGTAGCTCCACAAATCACGACCCTCAGCAATGAGGAAACGATGAAAGAAGAAGTAGAAAAATTTGCAAGTGTTAAAAGTTTGCCATTCTAACCACCAAAATAAGTTCCTATTGTTAAAAAATATAAAATACTGCTTTAAGTAAGTATACATATAGGGTGAAGACGCTGGTTTGGCCTTATTTAATGTTTTGTAAAGTCTGATTCAAAGTTTTAATCCAGTCTTATTGTTAAGTGCTATCATATGTACATACAAATTGTGTGTCCCTGCTTAGAAGCGAGTCTAAAATAACATCAAGTATACGATGTTATATGTACTACATACTATACGCTTGGACAATACAAAGTTTTAAGCTGGCAAAAATACATTCTACGTCTCCTTGTTTAATCTCGACTGAGATTAGAGATGTCAAACATTCAACATCGATTATCTCCATTTTCATCTGTCAGCGTCATCATATCGAGTATAAGAAGTATCGAGAAAGTATCTTTCCACGACTACTTAAGAGATCTTAAAAGAGGCAAATGATTAGAGTCACCTTATAAAAATAGATGCAATCAATAAAATATAACTATGGTCTTAATTGTGATTCTTTTGTCTGTTGTTACTGTGTATTGTATTGATATTTTTTTAACTTTTGTATTGTAACTTTCCAAAGGCCTTGTGGCCGTCAAAACAATAAATAAATAAATAAATATATAGTATGTCATTTTCCACTCAAGTTTTCTATTAACTTACCATCTGTTAAAAAATATATTACATTTTAATCGACTTGGACATTTAGACGACAATATTTCCAAGTGGAAATTTATTGCTTATTAAGTCAATACGTATCTGTAGAGTATAGTGCCCTCATCAACAGTACATTTATCAAAATCGTAAAAATAGTATTTTATAGATACCTACCATTCTCGACATGTAGAGAATGAAATGTTACTCGTTTGACCTTCGTTAAAAAATACACCTTTACAAAGTATACCTACTAACATCTCATTCTGTCGATGTTTTACTCGAATATCATATATTTTCGACGTTTCGTTCATCTTAAAATAGGAATTTACATTTCTACACTTGAAGTTCTTTGTTTCCTATGAAATACGATAGGATTTTGAATATAAAATAACGTAAGGGGTTTGTAATAAAAAAGCACAACGTGACAAATTATATAAAACAAGGTAACTAGGCCGTTGTCACTGAAAATAAGATACATTGTTGTAATTAGAGTTAAAATTTATTACTTAGGTATTTTTCGTGGTAGTATCTTCATAACAGCCAAATATGTAGGTACATTTTATATCTTATAATTTACATTTTGCGCTTCACCACGCTTTCATGTTCTGGTGACGTACCGACATTGTCATTTTGACGTTTTGGCGTAAATAAGTGCAAATGTGTGCAAATTGTATCAAGCGAATCGAGTGGATTTGTAAGAGTAAAAGAAATAGTAGGTACATAATAGAATTGAATATGAGTGATATATCTACTCGTATAAATGCCA
Source organism: Ceraclea dissimilis (assembly GCA_963576895.1). Classification (NCBI taxonomy): domain Eukaryota; kingdom Metazoa; phylum Arthropoda; class Insecta; order Trichoptera; family Leptoceridae; genus Ceraclea; species Ceraclea dissimilis. The sequence goes on from OY756364.1 coordinate 14,765,872, forward strand.
GCCTACGAGTAAAGATTTCTCTCGGCCGAACACCTTGAGTTTGTTGAAAGAATTAAAAATGATTATGCCCTGATTTAATATGATTAACATAAACTAAACCTTCTTAATACCTGATCATTATCAATAGAGGTTTAATCAATATCTTTGAAGAGCGCACTCCAGCGTTCATCCGAGGCAGTATAGTCTTATAATGTCCGAAAGCGCATGGATTCTGAATAAGCAGGATTCCCTTGATGTTTCTATAATTCCTTTGTTCGTCAAGTTTACTTGTAAGCAGTAGCAATATAGTAGAATTACGAAGTACATACGTAGAGCTAAGAGGGTAAATCCAGATGAGATCCACTGTATGTTAGGTAAGCCTAACATTTAAGCTTTCAGAAAGCATCATATGAAGTTCTAGTTCAGCATACCTACATGCGTTTACCTTTAAAAAGACGCTTTGCAAACGTTCATAGAAATATTAATTGTGGATAAAGGATTCATCGGGTATATTATTGTCTTTCGTCATACTAAACATTAAAACCTTGGCAACAATCTTCATATGATAGGTTGACTTTGCAATACAGTAGGTACATGTACACATTGTACACTGTCAACAAGTGTAAGAATATTTTTAATTTCATGGCTGAAAAAAATGAAAATCTTTCAATCTCAAATTTCAAAATCTTTCACCAAGAGTCCATTAAGAATATCATAGAATGGAAAAAAGAAGAAGGCTTTTTACAATCACTCATGTTTTCAGTCAAGAAGATAATTTGTTAAATAAAGGCTTGCGTTTCCCAGACGTACAAATCGAAGAAAATGCCGATGACCACATTTCTCAGAAACATTATAGATACTTATACGAAAATAGAAACGGAAAAAAATACACTGTGATCAAGAAAAACATTTTTGCATTTAATTATATAAGATTTCCGTTTCTTTTTACTTGTTTATTCTAACTAAATCTATCATCCTTTATAATTAGATGTTTTGTTTGTGTTGCTGCGAATCTAAATTTTTCGCTCTGGAAATCTCATCTGTGATCATCCAAGCGTACGATGATTTGGTCTGTGAATGATAATAATGAATACCAGAAACATTCAAACTTTTCTTAAATAGGCTATATTCCTCACGCATTTCTCGAGAAACACGGGGAAATCGCGGGTTAATGTTACTCATGGTTTCATCCAATGTTTCGCTATTCCCATATTAGATCACTAATCCATCTTTCATCCTTACGCTCGAACTAACCAAACCAAATCTAACTTATATTGAGTACTGAATAGGTGTGTTTGAAATAAAACAAAACATTATTGCCGCCTTCGCATTAGATGGAATAGCATTATGTCTTATCCGAATATGACAATGGTTCTTTTTGAACTAGTATAGAGCTAGAGAATTAAATTCAATATTTAGTTAAACAATTTTCAATCAACGAAGTCGTTACTGTATTTTAATCACCTCTATCTCATATATATAAAATACAGGTCAATATATCACACTGTCCTAGTTCCAGTGTTTGAGATTTCATTCGATTTTATCGGAGTGTTTGACGTGATCGGAGATATTTATATTTTAAAATTTCACAATAATCTTTCGCAGATTTGAAATGTGATGATAAAGTTTAGGAAACTCACTGTTTGTGTATTATTAATGGGCTTTGTGTTCCGGACTAAAAAATATTGCTATTTATAATTTACTTACAATAGAATCGTATTTTATAGAAGACATATAGAATACAGATCAAGGTACAAATACCTACCTGCTTAAAACGTAAGAAGAGGCGTGAGGAAGCGTGGCCGTCCAAGACTGACCGAGACGGATCATGTCGATCAGATCTTCAAGAACGGACACGTTTTGAGTAAAAGGTATCGAAGGGCGTTTAGGACGAATTGCATGAATGTGACGTATAAAATATTCTAAAGTGCGGTTCACTCTGTCTATCCCGCAAGGAACGCGGCGTGTCGGGATGGAGAGCTATATGAAATAAGTCATTAGGTTACCTAAATATTGAAATACCACAGCTGATCGTTATTAGACAGGTATCAGTGCCTGGAGCAATGGAAATTTATGTAAATAAGATATAGTTATCAGTGTCTATAAATAATACCTCATCAGTAGGTATCTATAGTGATTAAACCAGGTGAGTGCTTATCACCAAATTCAAGAGAGAGGAACACTAAGGAAGGTATTAATTATTAATATTATTATCTAGGTAGGTACTGACTTTCCATACATAATATCATTATAAATCCGATACAATCTCTTTGTGATATTGATATTGTGCTGGAGTAGTGCAAACATCAGATGAAGAGCATCACCAACCCAGTAGAGCAGTGGTCGGCGAACAGGTGAAATAATCCCAAAATTGTAAGCTAAAATTAAGGGAACGGGAAACTATTTGCCGCACCGTCAGAAGTTTACAAAAATCAAAGTTCGTTTTACTAATGTAAAAAAAATGTTAGAGGGATATTTTTTTGTAGCAATAAAAAGCAAATCTAAAATTACAGTGAACGCTGAGAGAGGACAACTGAAGTAGAAGCCTTGGAATGAACAACAAAAGAGTTGTATATGAAGACCATAAAAAGGTAGAGAGATGATACTGTCCAGAAGGCGGATCACATCAGATGCGCTCCAAGTTAGAAAACATTCGATGAGTTCAGAAGAAACCTTAGCACAGCAAAAAAGCACTACAACAACATATGGCTAGCAACAAGTAAGGAAAAATGCAAATTCATCCGGTTTTGGATATTATAAGTCAAAACTGCTTTTACATTTCAGATTACGTAATAACCCAAATTTTCTGCGCCGTGTAGCAAATTTCGCATGCGGCGCTAATAACTGTATTTTTTTTTCGTGTTAAAAAAATAAATAAATTTGGTGATACCGCATGCCGGATAGTAAAGGTGCCGTGAGGCATCTCTTTATCCAGGCATTTTATTCAAACTCTTGCTCTGGTTTAGGGTAGGGGTAGGCAACCCCCGAAAAATCCGCCCGTAAATTCCCATCTGCATTCTACATAGTCATAGGTTTTATAAATAATTTACTTTTTATAATTTTAGTAGTGTCACGTAAACGAATCTATTTCCGGGTATTACGTGAAAATGATTGCTGACTCCTGCGGTAGAAACATACCCACACTACCAACAATGAGTAACATATCTTCTAGTAAGGGTAGATAATATTAGTAGAGATGCCTGTTTAGTATGATATTATTAGGTTATGATTAAAGGCAACATTACTAGATACGGGAGATAAGTCTACAGTCTACATTCTACAATATATTATAATGCAGGGAAACTTTATGCGAAATATATGTAAATACTTTGTAATAATAATAACTCCCTCAGCATTGTGCTGGTACCCTGATACCAATTAGCTACATTTTGTCTGTTCTTGACTGCATTTTGATACATTGAAAATGTTCTTTCCTAAGTTCATTTGCATAGCAATACCAAGGGCTGACTGCATTATAAATAATATTGAGGATACTTTTTACGAAATTTATTGTACCAGATTAATTAGACCAAAATTTATTAGGATGAAATCCATTAATTTTATTAAGTAGTCTTGCATATTAAAATAAATATTATTATGTGGCTTTCTGTGTGTCTAAGTGAGTGAAAGTAAGAGGTATTGCAAAAGGTTCTTAATATTATATTTGTTTGATGGCTCCTCTCTACCGGGAATATTCTTACCATCTCCCTCATCTCCCTCGATATAAAGCAATGCCACTAGCACTGGTCCTATAACTTTTGCTTTGATCGCTTGTTAACCAAATTAAATTAATATTTTTTATACGTACATTACATAAAAATATTCTTAATTTTTTGCTGTTCTAGAATTATTAATTAAAGTAGATATCTTATAACTTAATACATTTTGTTCTATTTGCGCAAGAGTCCACTGATGTAACGTCGATAAATGTAACAACTATTGATTGCGTTCTATATTCTATTGAAAACACAATCGATCGGCTCCACTTTAGTTCAGAATAAAAAGCAACAAAATATATCTACTTAGAATCTCTAGGTAAGTATATTTTATTGTTAAGCTACACAGATATCAAAGGAAATTCCCACACTGTAGGTAAATAGTAATATGAAATTGTGTAGTCGTAATATTCACCTATCTATGTAGGTATTTGTAGTGTACACATTTGTACCTACATTTCTCTTTATTAAATTGATGTAAACGTCGGAACTTCCAAGACTTTGTATTTCTTCAAAGGAAAGAATGTAAATATTTTGAACTGAGAATAACAAGGAGACAGAAGTTTAAAGAAACAAAGTTTTTCCAACTTAAATAATACTCAAGCACAGACTCTGCAAGGGGAAAATAATTCTCAAGATAGATAGAATTGAGTTATTATTATCATTTTTTTTATATAAATTGAACCTTTGCTACAATATATTTCTCTTCTTTATGTGTTTTACTACTTTGTACGAAATAAATAAGAAATATTTAGTTGTGAAAGACCTAATATTATTACTTTCAAACTTTTATTTTAATACCTACCCACCAAATTATTAAAGCTTTTTCTAAAAACAACTGTTTATATATACAGACACCAAAATAATTATGCATTTAAGTATAGTAACATTTTTTGTATTCTACCCACAACCATGCAATCACAGGATCAACACATTGTAATTCCCCATCATATAAAAAAAAGATGTTGTTTCATATATGAAATAAATTATGACAATCAATTACATCCGAGCTGTTTTATAAATAAAATCCTCCGATGATATTTGAATGAATCTAGGGCATTCTTATTTTCACCACGTCTGAATCTAAAATGCCTTCGAAGTTGGCGACGCCCCTAATGAAAAAAAAGTTTTCTCCAATGCTTGTATGGCTATATTTATTTAAGATGATGAGAATGTATGTAGGTAAAGTTCTACATACTCGTATCCTTCTTTTTTACGATACACCCATTGCCGAGCGATTGTTCCTAACCTTTGATATCAATAGTGAGTAACTAAAAATCTATCGAATATATTGGCTACATAAATTACCTTGTCAACAGTACAAACCATTCAAATTGTTAAATACGTTTATCGGTAGGTACAAAATAATGTACCTGCCTGCTGTTGAAATGTTAACAATGACATTATCAAATCTCTCCTATGAACGAGGACTGGAGAGTGTTTCATCACAATATGGATTTATCACATCCTTTCGTATGTTACAGAACAGGCATTAAGAAACATTTCACAAATTTGGAAAACTCATTAAAACTGTAGAAAATAAACTATAATATATAAAGGTTTCATGGACTTTAATTAAACATATAAGATTACTAACAAACTGATCATTTCAAATCCCTGTTCAATTATAATCTACTTTAATCTATTGAAGCATATTTTAATGATATCTATGAGCGATATGAGGAATTTATTGAAACTAATTAACCTTTCATACGTACGGAGAAATCATTACTGCCAGTGCGGTTTATAATAGCGAAACTCTCGACTAATAATTACATTTATTCCCATCACAATTTCAAATTTGTTCAATGACTATATTATAATCTCAACCGACTAATGGAAAGGTAAACTTTGAACAGAATATTACTCCTAATCTTTTTGATCTAAATTGAAAATTGTAGATAAGTAACAGAATATGGTTAAATTGAATAATTATTTGTATTTAATATGTACCTTTTGGTGCAGATTTGTTAAATTACTATTAGAAGAGAGCAGGCAGAAGACCGGTGAGCCTCCTCAGAAATAGCTGGCAAAAGCAGGTGACAAAGTTGTGCGAGGAGAGACTGTGGTTGGAGTAGCCAAAGGTCCTGGAAACTGCAAGTGACAGGGGCCTCTGGACAAGATACACAGATGCTTTGGACCCCCGACCCAACCAAGGATAGAAGGGGAAGAAGATGTATGCATGTAGTAATAGAAACAACTATTACGCCAGGATTAGACCATGTACGTGAAATAATATACCTACTGATATGACACTCTTTGCATTCGTATAATATTTTTAATGAGAGCCAGGATTTGAGAAATGGTATAATTTTGTGGGGTGTAGGTCTGGTATGTATTGGTATGATATGGTGTTCATGAAAAACATCCTAAAATAATAAAATGAAGTTAAAAATGCACTGCAGATTTATGAAATTTTTTAGGTATCTAAATTATTATGTGTTTTTAGGTATTCTCTAAAAAAATAATTTTGAATAATTATTGAGAATTATTTTCTCATGGTACAATAAATAACAACTAAAATCGACATTATTGGGTTAACTAGAACTAGGAAGGTGTAAAATAAAATTAAAATTAATAAACTGTATCTACCTATATTTGATCTACATAACATCACTTGTTTGACCAAGTTTTTACATTTTAACGGCACTAAACTGATGCCTTTTTTTGTTTTATTGTACTACATAATGTAACCTATGTGGCACATACACAAACATACTAGAGTTTAGGGGAAAATTGCACGTATATTATTAATTTTGTACCTTCTGATTTAATTGAAAAGTTTCAAGCATTTTGCAGAAGTAAAGTTTAATACTTTGGATAGGGCAGCAATAAGAGAGGGCCGTATTAGCTTCCTTTCATGAATCCTCTCTCTGCTTTTCCACTCTCACTATTGGTAGATACTAGTATAGTGGTAAAATACCTTGATACCTACTTAATTACAAACTTTCCTATAACCCAAATAGTTGTATGATCTGATCGACGTTATTCTACGGAAAGTGATGATGCCAAAATTTACAGGTTTCGGTAAAATGCGAGGGAGTGTTCGCTTGTGAATGTAAAGAAATTAATCCTAGATTTCACCAACTACTTAGATGAGGAATAGCGGTGATAGGAGCCACATATCATTATTTTTCATACAAAAGTTGTGATAGGTGGCTCCTATCTTCGCTATTTCTCACCTAAAAAGTTGGGGAAATCCAGTAAGTATTAGTAAATCAAAATGAAACCTAAACTTTTACGAAATATTAATCAACATGTGGAAGCGAAAAATTGATGTGACTAATTTATTACATTTTGAGAAAAATGGACTTGTTCACTTTCCAAATAACAATGATGGTGTGTACTTAAGTAGGAACTGCATTTACCAAACTTCTCAAGAGATTTAATGGCTATTACGTCAAGATTCAATATAGGGGTTTCCATACGGGCTTTCTCTATTTTAGTAATGAATTCAGTAGTAGCTTTGGAACAATCCACTGTTACGAGACTCTTAGTAGTATATATGCTATACCTATACATGCAGTACCTACACACACACATCATGAGAATTACGTGATGTTTGTTCTCCAATGACAATGTAAGAAGAGACAGGTCGGTAAGAAGTCTTAGAGAGATTCAAGTAGATATAAGTAATATGTTGACTCTGTTGAAACTAATCTTTAAAACTATTTAAAACTACAGGTGTAGCTCAGTAATTGCAGACATTTTCCATCGGCAATGAAATGTGGATAATCCATCAACTAACAAAAAACTTCTTTTTTTTACTTGACGATGTGACATTCATGTCTAACTGATTGCTTAAGTTTTCACGATAGGTGTTTTGTAATCCGTAGTCGAAAGTTGAGATCATAAAAAATCAATAATAAAAAATGAAAATAACTAGTGTAGCAGACTCGAAAATTTCTCGGAACTGATATTATTCATATGAAGAACCTTTATTCAGGTTTGTATTGTTTCTTTTGTCTTGTCAATCTTTATCTAAAAATAAGCTTCCTTTATTTTTTGTACCTAGTCTGAATGTTTAGTGTTTTTATTTCATGATAAATCTGAACGATAACCCCACTTAAACCGCAAAAAGGCGATTGAAAAAATATATCAGCTGGATAAACTGATATAACACTGATTCGAAAAAACATTTACAAAACCCTTCGTTCACGGAAAAGCTGTATTTATAATGTAAAGACTTTCAAAACTTGGAATAACTGAGCAGAAGTAAACAATTTGATGAAAATTTATTAACAATTAAACATAAATATGCATTAATTTTTTGACGTCATTAAATACAGACTCAAACCAGCGTGCACTTTTCACAATTTTTACGAGAAAATGAAGAAGAATTTGAGTTCCTTTAACTTTCGCAACAATGTTATAACAAGTATCGTTGCGAACATTTTTTTTTCGAAATGTCAAAAACTATGGCGTTGACATAATGCATTTGATTGAATAGTATATAAAAGAATGGAATAGAATGCAAAAAATATACACTGAAAGAATAAATACCTACATCTTTAAATTTAGAAAGCGGGGCGTTTTTAGTTAAAAGCGGTTAAAGTAAATAAATCGGTGAACGTGTGTGACAAATTGCATGAATGTGACGGAGGCTAGGAGCGTGTGTAAGGATAGGGCAGTCTGGCGCTCTGTACTTCCTGCTTACCCTCTGAAGGACACGGCGTGAGGGTATATATAATTGGATATATGGATGCGGCAGATTCAAACGAAGGACTCGAGGGACCGTGTGGGCAAAATTAACATTGGACAAACCTGAGCACGTATGCCATCGAAATTCCATCTGGACAACGTCTTAAGATGACCAACTATCCTTCCACCAGGTGCAGAACAGTAATTTTATCTCCTAATACCGATTTTATAGGATCTTTAAAAATATAATGAATAAGAAGAAGGAAATAGACGATAGTACCTATTAGTACCCAAAAGCCAATTATATTTAACATGCTTACTTATTAGGTAGGTATTACATTATTGTTATAATTTTTTATCCATACACATATTCTAAAGAAAACCTTTACCTACCTTCTATATAGGTATATTATTCGCATGGAAGGTTGCAGCATGTGGAATTAGTTAGGTTTTCTAATGTAGGTTACTAACGTGAACTTTTCTCTAACTTAACTCCTATTGTAAGGAGTTTTATGTGTGGTACGTACAACCTAATAATCTATCGTATTCAATACAAATCAATATTATCTAGATGGCTTTCTAAATGTTTTATGACTATCGATCTATACAACACAATGATAACTGCATGTGAAGGAACAATAAAATTAATGGAACTTTTATTGCAATGATAAAATCGTTATTGTAGACAATACCTAGTTTTCTACTTCCCATAACAAAGTCGACTATTTTTATTTCACCATGATGTATTTTATGTGTATGAAGATTGACGCTACATTTTTCATAGATTATTTTGACAAAGATTCAGCAATATTTTGAAAGATTGGGAATTTTTTTTTCACATAATTAGATAATTTTTATTATGGAAAGAAAAAGAACATCTATACACGCTATTGCTGTATTTCCACAATTTGAGGGAGCCAGCGATATTTTTGAAAATTTGCTACCTTGCGAAAGATGGCGCGATGCAATCTATCACTTGCTCGCCATTTCTATAAAATAATTAAAATACGGCATGCGTAAAATACTTATTTTTTTAACCGTTTATTGTACTTGTATTGTTTGCTTGAAAAATATATAAAATACCTACATACATTTTCTACGTAATATTGTCGAATTACGTAGGTACTGAATAAAAGTTAAAAACGTGAATATTACGTACTTAATAACAACTGATGAGGTTCATTCTATCAAATCAAGGCAGTTGATATTAAAACGAGGGAACTTAATAAATCATCAAATCAAATTGATATTTGGTAAAACAAAGAACGGTTTGTTGTGTTAATGAATATTTATGATATTTTTGCGGTTCGTACAGGAGGAAATGAACGATAATTCAAAGCTTAATTTTTCAACAAATAATATACCTACGCTAAGGATTAAACGCATATACCCAGTATCTATAAACCTCAGAGGCCGGAAAGGATTGACTCCATCGGGCAAACGATAGTGACCCTTAATTATACCTAAATTAAAGTAAAATGGGTAGTAATTAGGACAAAAGTACCTTGGATGATGACCAGCGATCTTAATGATGGCGAAATTAAACTTAACACGCACATATACGAGGTTAGTAAAATTCTAAGTGTTGGGATCTTCCTAATTTGGGTACCAACAGAATGAATGTGTATTTTCATACATTAAACAACTCCCCCACTAATTTTCAGTCATTTTATCTTTTCTGTACTATAATATGACAGTATCCTCTCAGAATATGTCACCATCACGCAGATAAGTCACATAGTATAATCATTTTCAGAATTAATGTGTAGAGTACCTAATTTATTATTGGCAAACTTTTAGATGTTTGATTCCTTCAGATTCCATTCTTAGTTACTCATTTAAAAGATAGATTTATAAATCTTTATATGATGAAGGTTATTGTTTAATATGATACTGAAGAAAAAACGACTTCTGATTAATAAATGGCCAAATAAAGATGGTGATTGAATCACCCTCTACGAAAGATTAGAGATATTTGTCCTCCACAAAAGTGGCGGTCAGAATAACCTTATTATATAACAATAGTTATATAATAGGGTTATTATAACATATATGTTTTTATATAACAGGATCCGATCAGGGCATGGCAGATGTGCCGATTTCTTCCACAAGTGTGGCTGGCTGGACTCCCCTGGATGTGACTGCGGGGCGGAGAATCAGACTATACACCACATTGTATCCGAATGTAGCCTTAGAGAGTATGCGGGGAGTATCAGGGACTTCTTCATACTGACGGATACAGCGACTGAATACATTTTAAACATTGACATAAACCTTTGACAATCAGATCCACCTGTGCTATTGTTACTATTCTATGTCCTTATTTTAAGATGTGATGTTAAATGCCATACGATAAATAAATAAATAATAGTATAAAGTAAAGGAATTATGAAATAACGTATATATAATACCTATACTTAGTTCAAAATAAGGATATTTAATTACAAAACCAGTTTTAAAAACACAACTATTTATTAAATATACTCATATTTAAATTTCTCAAAGCTGCGCTAAGGAATGCAGAATATTAAGATGAAATGAATGATGGCCCATTGCGTGAATGAATGCATTTTGAGACATTTGGAAAGCACGCAAATTACAACATGCTGATTATTCAAACCAAAACAAAATGTAAACTATACTATACTATACTATACTATACTATACTATACTATACTATACTATACTATACTATACTATACTATACTATACTATACTATACTATACTATACTATACTATACTATACTATACTATACTATACTATACTATACTATACTATACTATACTATACTATACTATACTATACTATACTATACTATACTATACTATACTATACTATACTATACTATACTATACTATACTATACTATACTATACTATACTATACTATACTATACTATACTATACTATACTATACTATACTATACTATACTATACTATACTATACTATACTATACTATACTATACTATACTATACTATACTATACTATACTATACTATACTATACTATACTATACTATACTATACTATACTATACTATACTATACTATACTATACTATACTATACTATACTATACTATACTATACTATACTATACTATACTATACTATACTATACTATACTATACTATACTATACTATACTATACTATACTATACTATACTATACTATACTATACTATACTATACTATACTATACTATACTATACTATACTATACTATACCCTCACGCCACGTCCTTTGCAGGGTAGGCAGAGAGGAAAGAGCGCCAGACATCCCTATCCTTACACACACTCTTAGCTTCCTTCACACTCATACAGTTTGTCATACACGCTCTCCGATTCCTTTTACTCAAAACGCGCCCATCCTTGAGGATTGGTCGACATGATCGGACCAGACCAGTCTCGGGCGGCCGGGCTTCCTCACACCTCTTCGTTCACTCAGATATATCTTTTTTGGCATCCTGTTTAAATTATACCTATAGGTAATACAAAAGTACGAACGGATGAATATCAACATATTAATTATGCAGTTGTACTCGTATTTTTTTATTAGCCTGTAATTTAATTAAATTTAAGAAGAATTTATTTATTTATCGTATGGCCAACATCACGCCTATATATTATATAACATTCGCTATGTCAAAGTGTAAAAGAAGAATATTGTTGTGCCTACACATGGCTTGTAATATAATTAACGGATAATGTGTTTAAGAATATATGAATTAGAAAGTTCAATATTTTAGATTTTTCTTTTATGTTTATTTTTTCAGAGTGAGTCAGAAGCTCGTTGTATTATATATATATATATATATATATATATGTATATGTAATACGAATGACGCCACGCACTTCTGGAGATCCGTTCTCCAAGCAATTTTACATTGTAGGTTCAATGTGCGGTTATAAATAAATAAATAAAAACTTTATTGAAGTAATGACATGCATTAAACAAATGGCGGGTTTATTGCCATGGGCAATATCTGCCAACCAACCACTTGACAAAATAATGAAAAACATTATGTGCGTACAAAAATGTACCTGAAATGTCTAAAATTAAATAGTTATAATAATATTTACAACATATCAAAGAAATATATATGCAAAAACTAAAAATAAATAAATAAATACAGTAAACATATAAAAATATATATAATATATACATATAAAAAGGTATGGGGATAGTGGAAGGGATGGGATAATAGGAAAAGAAGGAGTTATTGATGGGAATTGTTTTGAGAAAGATAGAGGTGCTTCAGTTTATTTTTGAAGGAGTGAATAGTTGGAGCGAGCCTGATGTGAAGTGGGAGGTCATTCCATAATCTAGCTGCATGTGTAGTGAAAGAGGAAGCTGCATGTGTAGTGAAAGAGGAGCTGCATGTGTAGTGAAAGAGATATGAGTAGACATATCGAATAAAATATGTAAATAATATAAAGTAAGTATATAATATATAGAAAACTGATATGTGACTAAACATGTTTCATCTTGTATTTTCACTGCATAAATGCACAAACTCGAAATATCATTGTGTACCTAATGAACTTCTCAACATTCGTCAGCTGTATTATAAGTAATTTGTAAAATTCGCAAGCAAAATGTTTAAAAAATCTAAAATAAATCCACTTTTATTATTAAAGAAATGATACCTAATAATTTGAAAATGTCGTCCTCGAAATGACGCCCTAAGGCTATCTTTTTTCTTCTTTCTTTTAAGCTTTCTTGTAAGAGATTAGAATTAATAATAATGCGTGGGTGGTAATTAATAAAGAAAAATATAACGTGACATTATTTTATAGCTTTAATGAGGATTATAATCAGGGACCATTAAAACTTTTAATAGGGATTTTAGTTCAATATCTGATTATATTTTAAATTAAGATAAAACTTAAGGGTATTAACCTCTTGTGATAGAAAATCTCTTTATTACTAATATTACTTACTAAGGGCTTGGCACCAAGAATGACGTCACAGTCATTTCCCACGGCATTAAGGTTCAAAATCGCGTGAACAATCGTATGATAAAATGGTAAAAATGTCGTTTCTTTTTCCATTTTTTGGGGTGAATTTTGCGTCAATCAAAAAACTTTTACGGTTATTCCCTAGATTTAAAAAAAATACTCCGCGACTTTCGGGAAACGAGTTCCCGTCTTTCGGATCAGAGGTGTTTTTCAATTATTTTTTTTTTGAGAAACCTATACAAGATATAAAAAATCTTTTACGGTTATTTCCTAGATAAAGATTCAATGTATCTACCCTATTTTGTTCCACAACATATTTAGTAACGGTTCCCGAGAAATAAGGTCTCCCGTTTTTAGAATTTTTTGAAATGTCGCTATGCATACCCTTAAGCATCACTATGTTTGAGAATGTCTTAATAGAAAGAGGAACCCCTTCTTGTTCAGCTTGGAATGGTTCTATCAATGTCTATTATTATAGGTACTCGTATTATTACACTTTAATATGGTCTGAAGCAAATATATTTTGTAATAATGACATTGCTTTTGCTAATACCTACTGATGTTAATGCAAATTCACTTTCAGATAATTTACTTCTCACGGAGAAATGAAGTTTTATATAATGTTAGTTGGTATCTCTTCATTTGTTCATTGTTTTAATAACTAAGCATAAATAACATACTGTGATTATTTGATTAGCTTTGCCTAGTCACGTGGATGTTAAAATGAACGAGACGAGCAAGAAATTTGTGAACGGAAAGGGCGGTTTTATGTTCTGTCCTCTCTGTCTACCCCGAAAGGAATTCTGCTTAAGGATACAGATATACAGATATCCTTTATGCTGTATCGCTTGCGCAGTTCTAGCTTTCGTTGCAGTCATGGAATTCCCCATAAACACTCCACGATTCATTTTACACAAAACATGTAGGTACGTGGTTCTTTGCTCTATTACTATATTACATAGATTCTAAAGTAAAGAAGAGGAAAGGGTACCTATAAGAAAATGCAATTCATCCGTAACGACCAGATTGTGTTGACCTCCACCTACGGCACAAAAGAACAGCCTGAGTGCGTACAGGAGAATAGGTCCGTCCTTCTTAAAAGATGAAACATTAAAAATTATACCTACCTACAATACCTACATTAAAAAATAAAATCACATACCTACCTACCTATAAATAATATAAAAATTATATATAAATACCTACATTAAAAAATATACAGTAAATTTATAATGATTGCACCAACAGCTGTCAATGGGGACAGTACATGAGAGTGTGGCAAACTTACGTAGTTTGAAATCATTGACGTCTTTTGTGGCATGCAAATTTAGGAAGGCATGCCTTCAGTAAAAAATGTTCAGTTTATATCACTAATTGCTTATTAAAATCTCATACACGAACGCCGTTCATTATACTTTACTAGTTTTCTCTTCATAAAACGCTCCCCGTTTATGATGACTACCAGTTAATAATTACCGTTAGTAAAATCGTTCGTCGTAGATCAGCTTCGCATCCGTAGACACAAAATTCTATCTACATGACACGACATTGCTGCCATTATAGGAAATGTAGTCGTATTTATTGGCTTACGGCTGTATTATTTGATGTATGACACGTAGAACATAAAGTATTCCGATTGTAAATTTTAAATTCCCGGAAAATCGTCAAACTGTGTAATTTATAACTTCACAGTTCACGTTTCGAAAATGGAATTGAATCGTAACGACGCTCTGTGACGGTAGCGATGATTTTTTAAAATATGAAATTCCAAAATAATAAACACAAAAATATATGATTTTTTACAGTTTTTTCCAAAATTCTGAAATTAAATATTGAGGGAATGATTTTAGTCATTCACCTGTAAAATTAGTCATAAAACAAAATATCAAATTGTTAGTTAAAATCTTTTTGTAGTAGTAGATTTTTTAATTAGGTACCTCCCTAGTTTTACCGATCAATTTATTCAAGGCGATTGTTATATTTAAAAGCAGTTGGAATCAAACTTTGATTACAGGAGAGCCTTATAAAAAATATTTTTATTTCTCAGAATGCTCCTTTTTAAAAAGTATCTAAAGACAATATTAATAGTTGTGCTGTAGAAATAAATTAGTAACCTACGAAATTTCCGAGTACAGAGTTACTCAGCTCTTAGTTTCCGAAAATATTAGAAAAATATATAACCATTACTTTAAAATGGAAATAGAGAGAAGAATGGAAGAGCAGAGAAGAGACCTATACCCAGAAAGAGTTCGGGGACAGCTGAAGAAGAAATTGATGTGAAATATTATGCTTTCACAGAAATATTTATATAAATTTCGGCGACGACATACACACACACACACGATTTCAAACTCTGACAAACGATTTTCATTGTGCAATATACTCACTTGTACATTGATGTAGTGTCTGTCTAATTATTATAATAGGTATATTGTTATAATAGTGATGTGATGTACTTTGAATGACCAGACCATACGATAAATAAATAAATAATAGAAATTTAAATTTGCTATTACTGTATTGTAGAATTCTCGTAAATATTAATGCTTATAATTTTACTATAGGTATCTCTCATAGAAATAGCTTCACATATAGATGAGAGGCGAGAATATAATATTATATCCATCAGTACGTACTTGGTACCAACATAAATGGGTAGTACCTTCAGTAGATTACAATAATGAAGAACCAAGAAATGACATAACTGTCAAATACACTACTGCAATACGTACTGTAGACGTAGATACTTATTTGTTAATGACATCTCCCATACATATGAATAGGTAGGTAGATGTACGTGAATGTGTATTGTTATACGAACTACCATGGCACAATTGTTATTTGTTATTTTTCACAGTCATAACACATATGGGCACATACTTTATCCTCTCAAGGAAGTTCGGCAGAACTTCTAGGTCCCCTGACCACGTTCTCTCTTCGAAAGTGCAAACCTATGTGCATTACCTACGTCATCCGCAGTATTGCATATTCATTGAATCTTAGTGTCGTGTATATCTGCCCACACACATACTATCTGTGTAAATATAACAAAAACAGAAAAAAAACGTACACACACAACTAATTTACAAGAGCAATTCTTTTGCATTATTTTTGGAAATTAATACTGAACAAAAATTAACACAGATTTATTCAACTAAAATGAAGCGTTGTTCATGAACTGATAAAACCTTTTCCATGGCGCTAGTCTACATATAAACTTACATGTGAATAGTGTTGTTGAAAATATAGCACCCGACTTTCGATACATTAACACAGATGGCGGTAGTATTGATATAAACTCGCATGTGAACAGTGTTGCTGAAAAGATAACACGCGACTTTCGGCACATTTGCACAGATGGTGGTAGTATAGATAAAAACTAGCATATGAAAGGTGTTGTTGAAAAGATAACACTTGGCTTTCTAGATATTCGCACAGATGCTGATAGCATAGATATAAACTAGCATACCGGGGGGAGTGGAAAGCGAGGTGTTCTTTGCTGCAAACAAATCCATTGGATTGAAACCTGAGAAGAAGAAGATAAACAGTGTTAATGAAATTGATAAAAACCTGGGTTTCAGACACCCACCTTTGGCGGTATATCTGGGTATATCTCATAGATTGGATGTACATATATTTGTAGAACTAGTATAAATTCTTAATGTGACTTTCAACAGTAATTGTTATTAGCAGTTTTACCAGCCAATCTGTTTTTTTGCAGCTCTACTTTTCATATGTGAAGACATTTTGTAACTGTAGGTTATGATGTCAAGAGAGTCATATGCACGTATTATATGCAGAAAATACAACATAATAATAATAATAATATACCTAATCATTAGAAATGCATTCATACATACTCGTGGATAGATTCATGGTAGATTTAGTTTTGCTAAAGTACCTAGGTACTCGTTCATTCATAAGTTTGAATTGTATACAAATATATCGAAACATTGAAATTCTACTCATTCCAACACGTCCATAATTATTTTTGTAGTAGTATGACGCATGTAAGTAGGTACGTATAGAGTGGCCAAAACATACCTAGTAATATACAAAGGTTTTTATTTTTATCAATTTTCGTCTCATTCATATTTAGACGTAGTCACAAAATTCAATCAAGCTGGTTTAAATATACGTGGGTAATTCAAATATCGTTGCAATAAACCAGCCTTATCCCATTTACTGTGCAAAAGATAGAATCAAAAGCATGATTGTATTTTATTGCATCGTACATTGTTAGCTTGCTGATGGTACCAAATAAGAGTTACCAACATCAAGAAACATGTTCCCTGTAAAATACTTAACGCAACACAATTCTCTGCTGCTGCAAGTAGAGATTCTGTATCTCGGTAGCCCAAGGCTGTAATGTGGAGTATGATGGTGCTTTATTCATGCAATATCTACGAGATTTACTATTCTCATGTACCTACTACAGAACATCTACGTTCATTCGACATTCGATTTCCGCTCGAAGTATTCGAAGCATAGGTAAGAATCCAGATTAAGACCCTCATCGACCACTTATCGTCTGGATATTGGTCTTAACCTGAAAACCCATAACGACTACCAGGAGTGTAGGAAGACCACCACTACGATGGAGAGACGACCTAGTAAAATACGTGGGTGCCAACTGGATCCAGAGAGCCCAGGATAGAGCGGCGTGGAAGCAGATGGAGGAGGCCTTCGTCCAGGAGTGGACTGGAGTAGACTGACAAAGAAGAAGAAGAGGTAAGAATCAATTATATTTTTTCGTTTTCTTCTGTGTTGAAAATGTCCTCTAGATTCGCAAAATTTAGTACGTAGTACGTAACTAAAAGACTAGATTTTAAGAGTGTGCAGTAAGAGTCCCCTTCTAGGGTTATACAGCTGGTAGTCGTGTAATTATAGTTTGTATTACGTACAGTATTTTTCTATGTGAAAACAGTATTAGAAAAGACATATTTTTTAATAACGCCTAAACAAAGCGACAGCGCAAAATCAGATTCATTTATATACCTAAGTTGACAATTCACGTAACAACACTCAGTAAACAAAAATAATCCAACCTCAGTTTTACTGAACGTGACTCAGCTGAGATTGATATCAACCAATACAATTAGGGTTGCCACCTTTTTATTTTGCAAATAAAGTACATTGGCTATTACAGGTAAGAAAAAAAAGTACATAGTATCAAAATAAAGTACTTACAATTTATTTTTCTTTATTATGTTTAAAAACATATTTTTTATTGCTTTTTGCAGTTTGTATCAAATTAGTATCTCTACTAAACAATTGCACAGCATCTTTACAGTCCATATTTAAATTAAAGTAAATAAATAATTCATTTTTTATCAAATTCAGTTTTTGCTTAATTTTTTTGATAAATTTTGTTTAAATAAAAAATGCTTGCTACGATACTTTTCAAAATCCCAAAGAAATCAAATCATGGGAAATAAAGTATTTTCGTGTACTTTATTGTTCTCATAAAGTATAGAGTACAATTACCTGAAATAACGTACAATACTTTATTATAAAGTACGGGTGGCAACCCTAAATACAATGGTAAAATTGACATATTATTGAATACTTCTTGGACCAAGGTTTTGTTTACGAAGTCTAAAACACGTCGTTTATATTTTTCGCGAATGTTTGTTTAAAGTTTGCTTAGCGCGTCTCGTTTGTTTAAACTTTTTCTAAATATTTATGTTTGTGTGGAAAAATGCATTGTAAAAGTTCATTCTATTATAAATATTTAACTTTGAGGCAGCGAGCACGCGAACAAACAATATTCCTAATTTTAATATGCCGTGAAACGTTGGAAATATTGCGATGATAAAAAATTGAGTGTATCAGTAAAGCTCTGTCTAAGTATACCTTATACTATGTCTCTAGTAGTACATAGAGGAATGACATTAGAATAGAATAAGGATTCAGGCTTTGCTCTGCAGACCACTTCAAGGTGAGAAATCCTTATCTCTACTACTCCTGAAGCAAATACTACAAACAGCACCAAGTAACCACTTCATCCCTTGACGTTATGTACGACTCTTGATAACTTCTAGCCAGGTATGCGGGTACAGACTTACAGAGATATTGTATAGAGACAGCATACCATTGCGATTGTCTACTTTGCTTTATTCTATGTTATGTTGGAATAAGGACATACTATTCTCACCCTACGTAATTCAAGAAAGATTCTTATATAATTCTGAACGTGATAATATTTCAAATATAAGTTGTCTAATAAGTAATGACAAAATATGGACAAATCTAGCTGAACCGGAAAAGTTTGAGAGTTAAACATAGATAACCGAAATAAATGCCTGAAAACATCTTAGAGACTAAAAATAAGTACAAAATAAGGTTGTGCATAGTAGGTATTATGTTATTATATTGTGTGATATAATTTATTATTAAAAGTTTAGAAAGTATACCTACGTAGGTGTAGGTACTTAAACCATAAAAGTTTTTCTTCCTATTGTAACATTGTTATAAAACTTGAGTATTTGGGATTATTGAGAATATAATAATATTATAACCAACTGATATTCTTTGCGCGAAAACTTTTTTCTTTGATATTATATGCGTAAAAGTACGAAGTAAAAGCAGAAAGAAGCAAGAGGTAAGATTTCGTATACTAAATTCCATATGTATTTATATTTATATTTTATATTTATAAAAAAAAATAAGGGTTTATAGAAATAAACCCAAATACACCTTCACACTTCACTGTAAGCTTGAAAAGCTTGTGTCGTGAAGTGGAGTAGGTCGGCATCGAGGATCGAACCCACGCCCACTGAATTAGTAGTCGAGCGCGTTACCAAACAGGCTATCGACCACGTCGATATATTTTAAGAGTTGTGGATAATATTTTAAGATAAGTATGCGAATCTATTATTACTGGTATTGCATCTGGCAGAATCCAAGTGACTAAAAAGAGCTGTTTATAGATGAGGGCGGGTTTACAAAATGCATAGTTTCAACTTTTAGTTTTTATTTTAGTACATACTTGTATGCATGTGTATAAAAATTTAGTGAGTAACTCATCACTGATTTTTAATTATTGTGAGTGGATTGATGAAATTTCATAGAAACTCGAAAAAATACTATAGATTTTAAAACCCAACCACCCCTTCGCGCCGCGTCCTTTGCGAGATTATATAACTTACTCATATCTCTATACATACGCTCTATTTATGCTTCTGTTATATTTATGCAGTTTTTCATTTACACGACTGTGTTTACTGAAACGCGACTAAAGGATAAAAGATTACAATATTCACCTGAGTGCTTTATTTTTTTAACTTGGTTATTCCGGGCACCAATGCTAGTATATAATAACAAGCATAGGTTTTCTTCACACTTTTTCAGAGTATTTCTAAAAGTTTTGTTGATATAATAACATGATTTACTAGTATTCTAATAATAGAACGTTTTTATTTATCTTGCGAATCTAGTAAGAAACGGTAAGGAAACTTATTATCATTCATAATTTCAATAGTAGGTAAGTACATTCGATATTTCAAGTTTTCATTCATAAAAAGTGAAATTGCGACGAAATTTTTAGCCACCCATGAAGGCGTCGCTGCTTTAAATTTACATATTATACTATATTCATAGAACTTACAAAATTTTCCAATGGGCCAGCGTTTCATACATAATGACTTGGATAATACCAGTAATATGTCATGGAATCAGGTATACTAGAATAATAGCGGACTAGCAAACTAGCTTTCATCCTTCATTGCACAATATGATTAGATGTCGTGTTTTTTTTCAGTTGTAAGTGTGTAACTGCACCCTGAGCGGGGAAAGGCGATGCCGAGTTAGCCGAATAGTATATATAAAAAAAATGTTTTCTGACGCGAAGATAAAAGGAAGACGGAGTTTCTCCTCTGCGGAGAAAGACACCAGTAGACCGGTAGAAGTCCGTAGAGGAAGGTACCAGTAGGAGTGTCAAAACGTCGATCAAGTTTATCTACACACGGTTCATCCTAAAAACCAAGAAACAATGTCAATCGCACACCGTGAAAACCTTCAACATTTACAAACAATAAGGAAAACAGAATTATTGTCTTCAAGACTTGGATTTAAATTTTCCCTCTCACAATGAATAAGGTGAAGGAAGAAGGGACGTGCTAAATAAAGATTTGTGTGGGAGATGTGCATTGAATAATATTGTCACCCAAGACTCTACTAAGCCACTTAAATTACAACTACGACACTGTTAGTAGATACTACATACCCACTAAACTATAAAGGCGAATTTACTGAAAATATTCTTAGGAACGGCACTCTGTGTATTTAGTTATGCCGCCCTTTTGATTATTTGTACGATTCGCTTAAATATATTTTTAATGTTATGTTCATATATTAATATGAGCTCCGAAAAACAGTATCATGCTATGATTCGTCGATTATTTAATTATGAAATTCTGATCGTTTTTTTTCTTGTTTTGGGTTAACACTGTTCAATTTTCTTTCTGATTCAATTCCTTCCGACGTTATGGTTACTCTAAAATCAATATAGGAATGAAATCTAAATTTTTCCTCACTTCAAAAGTCATTCGTTAATAATTACTGTCTACAAACTAGTAGATATCGATAGAAAGTATCAAAAGATGTATGTTGGAATTTTTCCGACTTATTGCATAATTGAAAAGGTGACGTTATTTCATGTGCCGCTGTTTTAAGCAATTTGCTGTTCCATACTAATACCTATTATAGTGCTTCGTTACGACGTCGGTGTGTGTACGTGCCTTTTGAACAAACAATTAATAACTTTCCCAGAGTTAAATGATTGGAGAATAATTAATTGTCGTAAAACAGGAGTTTCATGAATATTATATTATCTAGATACATAGAGACGCCATACAACACAATACTTAAGAAACTAATACAAGACGTTGATAAGACTTACTATATTGTTATTAAAGTAAAATAGGATTTAATTTTACTATCAGAAAGTTTGTCGAGGATTTCATAAATTCTATTAACTATGTATTTTCCAGTCTTCATGACATGTACTAAATTAATATAGGTACACTATAACTGCTATTACAAAAATCGTTGTTTGTAGGACAACTATCGGCTATCTTGTAGTACGCGTGCCAAATCTCGAGTATATTGTAGTCATGATTTGAGGCATTAATGAACGTACCTTTTTGACATGTGATGGAGATGGTGACTATAATATTGTTTGTATTAATGTATTGATATGATAATTTGAAATTGTGTTCACTCTGCGTACCTCCCAAATAAAGTACAGGAGGATAGATAAATATTTTTCGCATTCATTTTTTCTTCTCATACTTCTGATCTGAAAAATTATCCTTCAGATGAAGAAGTTCATTGACGCCGAAAACTTTTTCAACAATGAGAATACCAAACCCACCATGCACAACTAATATACAATGTCGAAATGTACGTGGATGATCATGATACTAGCTCAAGTTTCCTCCTTGTCTGTTCGAATTTCTCTTGGATTTCAATTCAATTATTTTCAAATCCATGCAATCTCATAATTTAAACGTACCTATTTAAGCCAATTCGACCTAAATTATAAAGGTTATGACCTATTTATTACTGAACTTTGATACGATTTCCCTACTGTACAAAGGGCGTTAACACGGCAATAGCTGATAACATCAAAAATTTCACAGCACGAGAGGTATTGGAAGAAAAATGTTTGTTCGTAGATAGGAAATGTATCCGTAAATTGTACAGATTTACTAAAATAAATATCTAGGTAAACGATTTGCGTGAGTAGAACGTATGTCCTAATATACAGAGTTGTTCAAATTATTAGACTAAAAACAGCTTATTCGACATATAATGATTTGTCAGTATTTTAGTATGTACATTATTTCGAATTTAATGATTTGTATGCATTCCGTTGACATTTACCTATAAGCATGTTTATTCTTGTAGACATTGATTCTTCTAAACTTCTGCACACTTTTTTTTATATTTTCTTATTACATGTATTTGGAGGAAAATCGCCACTGCTTCTCAGGAAATAGCCCAATCATGAAACTAATTGAGAATTTTTGGGCCAAAAAAAATAAAAAATGACATTAACCACATAAGTGCCCATAATAAAAAAGTTCAAAAATCTGGCACCATGACGATGATATAAAAAAGTGTAAAAAGGTACATATATACTTAGAAATGTCAAAGGGAGAAGCACAAAGTATTAAATTCAAATCGTCTATTAAAATATTGTATTTATTCATAAATGAAGTCATTATTTACTGAACAAGTATTTTAGTCTAATAATTTGAACACCTCTGTAAATTACAGGTCAACTTTCGTAGTAAGGGCGTATCTAGGAGGCGATTGAAATAGAAAAGGACCGGAAGACTTGGCGTATCTTCATTAAGCAGGTTCTATAGGGATTTTACGACTAACGGAAGCAAATACTTATACTTACTTACCCACAATGTAGGTTAGGTACATACAAGTAATGTACATATCATGTTTTACAAAACACGTGTAAGCAAATATAATCAAAGTAACTAGAATGTTCCGTAAAATGTAGTATATTTTGATATCAAAGAAAACCACTGAAATTAATGGAATTGTGCCTTGTACCACACCAAAACGGTGGGCTGCAACGCGTGGTAACCAGTGATGAATGTTTTAGTTTGGAAACAGTTACGTAGCATTATAATATAAGTATTTCTTTAGATTCCCCAATTATGACGCTGGCTCAGATCCAGTCCTGTAACTAATTAAGTACGTAGTAAGTAAAATAAGTTTTTTTTTACAGTTATAAATGAAATTTAAAACACACTTATTTTATTTCTAAAAGAATACACAATTCAGTCTATTGTCTTAGTTATAATTCAATCATAAATACCTAGATTGATTAAAATATTCCTTCTAAATTGAACAGTTCTCGCCGTGCTTTGGAGGTAACTAAAAAAGGTAAGTATGTCAAATAAGAAATAAAAAATTATACTCGGATACACTTTGGGTTAATCAACCCAGTCTTCACGTACAGCAAATGATGGAGAAATAAACTGTAGGTATTTAATAAAAGGTTCAGGAAGACTAACGCATACCAAGGGAGACATCGAGTAGTCAACTTAGGGCTCTGATTGTAGAATAATGGAATTTTATTGTAAGTAAAGCAAACAATTCCAGGTCTCTGGGATACCATTATTTATACTATTGGCACTATTGGTTTAGTTGCTCTATAAATTATCGACCGAACAGACAATGTTAGGGTTCATAATTGCGAGTTAGTTTGTGTGTGATAAGATTATTAATTAAAAAGATTTTCCTTTTTTTATAAACAGTGTCACTTTTCAACAATTTTAACAACTGAATAATAAATGTTTTTGCTTTCCTCCTTAAAAACTCAAATTTCGATTTTCACCTTATGTCACTTTATTGCTTCATGTTGAAAGACTGAGTGACGACAGATCGGTATAGCGATGACCTCGCACAAGTAAACACTTACTTTTATAATTTATTGTGCACTCCCCTTGTCCGATTGTATTGTTTTCTAATATAATAAATACTTAAATAACATAGGTATCTGAAATAGAAGTTATTCGCAAACATGCCCGTTCAATACTAAAATATACGTTTTTGATATTACAGACAGAAAAATAATACAATTAAATATTTTTTTCTATTCTAGATCGTTTGATCAATTAATTTTACCTTTTTATATCAAACGATACTCAAACAACAACTGACGGATTGGAGAGTTGAATTTTAACGAAAATTACTTTTGATGAATATTTGATGAATGCCTCGAAAAATTTATTTCAACGAACATAAAAAGAATATTTCGAATACCCACTCGTAGATTAATTAATGAGAATTTGTTTGGGTGTTTAAAAACATTCTTTCAAAATATTTCTAACAGGATAACGAATTTAAATTATTGATGGGCCGACTTGGTCGACTAGATGACCAGTTGGAATTCCATTACATAACGGGACATGAAATGTTATACGTAAAAAAAATCTATGTAAGTAACTAAAATTTAACTAATTTCATTGTTTAACCACGAAAAACCTATTCGTGTTACTGAATATTCGGAGACAGCGAATTCCGAATCAAATCATGAACGGCTCTACGTTGTTAGAATCTTTAGGCTTTCTTTCCGCAACAGATGCTATACTTAAGGTGAACAATAGGTCCGGTTTTCAAGGTTTCACTCCCATTCGATTTTATAAGGGCCCCATTTGCCACCTATGTACTCATAGGGTTGACTTATGGCGAGCCTATAGGTGATCACCCCTAGAAAAAAGAATCCACTAGTTAGAATTACTATATTTTTTTATAAGTGTATGGCTGTTTTAACTAATATTCTGTAAACAGAATTCACGAAAATTCATTCCAGCCTATATTACTTTATATCGAAAGCTGAAATTACTCACTTCGCTCACCTAATGCCTAAGTCTATTATCTTGTATAGGTTTACCTACAATCTACATATTGACGTACCTACGACTCTTCAATAGGCCGCTATTCTACAGCCCACTCGGTCCATCGATTATCCGCACCTAAGTCTTGTGACGTATGACCCGCCCAACTCGTATTTCTGTGTAGCAGCCTTGTTGTAACGCGTCATGTCCATCAATCTAAATCCATAAAACAGAGTTTCTCTATAATGTGTATGGTCTAATCTTCTTTACATAATGCTCTCCAAAAGATTTAACTTAATTCGATTCTTGTCAGGGTTTTGCGAAAAGTGCATTATCAAGAAGAGACATAGCTCGTATACCTACCTAAATTTTTACTCCCGAATACATATATTAGGTAATTTGTAGGTATATACAGTACGGGTACATATATACAGTATACACAGGCCGGCGAACAGACATCTACCTGTCATGCCGACCAGTGCTATTTAATAATTAGTGTAGTAAGTACATCAAAATAAATATAAAGACATCAAAATGTTGCCAGCTGCCGTCTGATAACACATTATTTTTTTACCAGTGGAAAACCTATCATTTTGCCAAAGTTGGATGACATTCGGATCTCTACAATTTCTGAGCAGTATCCGTCAACCAGGTCGATATCGTCAGATCATTTTATGTTTGCTTACGTTTCTGCGGTCTGTGACCTATAAGATGGTTTGGCTCACCTAGCGAAAATATAGAAAGAACTCTGCATTTTCAGTTAACCTTCAGAAGCAGTGTTTGTTAATTATTAGTACAAGTAATAAAAATTCCCCTTTGATCACTCGTCACATTATTTTTTCGGTTAATTTTCAAGTAAACGTAAAGTGGCGAGTAAAGTAGTAACCTATTAAATAATAATACAACCTCTATACGTACTTCTAACTCTGCTATTACATACTCATGTTTTTCTTGATAGTACTCGTGTCGTTTCTTACCCCACACCCTCCATTGGTTCTGGTCACGCTATCCGCGCATACATCTCTCCATGAACAGTTGAACACTGTGATCCATATTATTTCCACAGAAGTTGAAGGTCTCGACATAAAGATACAGGTGTATGAAAATTTTATAAAAGAATATTTTCATTAGATAATTTCATAGATAATTTCAATCCACATTACAAAATAGAGGAATTTTACATTGCCAAATATTGTAGCGTGATGAATTTATTATCAAGGTTGTAGATTTTTCTGCTACGTCTTTTACGAGTATGTTTGAATTGTATCGTCTTCATCGTCGGTGCTGCATCATCTTCAGGATGAAATGTTGATATAATTTTGTACTTATTCCAATTTACCAAATAATCTGACAGCGAACAATTTATTATTTCTACAATCAGAACTTGGACATCAAAGAGAGAGACCATAATACGCAGTTTTCAGTAAAACAAGCTTTTTCTGCACTGCCACGATCTCTGTTTTGCTTAATATCTTACGCTAGTAAGTAGGCAATATGTGTCATTGGTAGAAATTGTGATTTCGACATCTTCTTCTTATTTAAATATGGCACGCACCCGTCTGCGGGTGATTTTGCCATTGTCAAGTGTTTTGGTTATTTACTTATTTACTTACACTGAGAGTGACGAATCATAGTATTTTATATTTAGGTAACAAATACTAAATGCAGTGTTATAAAATGTTTCAATATCTTCAACATGTACGACAAACATGTTATTTATATAACATCAATGAAAAAACTATTGTATGACAAACACAGAATATATACAACAATATCTCTCTGACCGCACAGCACAGTTATATACAGGCCGTAGGTACACTCAAAAATACAATTCAATTCCAGGAACTACAGGCAAAATTAAAGTAAATGGAATATAGAGTCGGGCAAAATGTTTTTTTTTTTTTTTTTTTTTTTTAATCAATGTTATGAAAAGGATTTTTTATTTCCCGATTTCAAGTAACCCGTTTTTAAAACACGTTTGGTAGATTTTAATACAAATTACACTCATGATTCCAAAACTCGGTTACACCTTTTTATCATATTTCTTCAAGTGTTTTACAATGAAGTTATTCACATTCGGAGAATTCAGAGCTAACAGCGATTGAATGTTAATAGGCAAGGTCTTGCACACCCCGCTGATGTCCTTCAGGAATTCCTCGTTCGGCAAAAGGGGACAACCGAAGAATATGTGGTCAACAGTTTCAGCATCTTCTCCACATTCACATAGTGGGGAGCTCACGACATTAATTTTGAAAAGGTGTGCGGCTAAGATGACGTGACCAATTCTGAGTCTGCACAGTAATGACACATTTAACTTTGGAAGTTTGCTTTTGTTAAACCATGGGTGCGATGGAACAGACGGTTGAATACTCCTATAATGGGAACCAGTAGTAGAATTGGAGTAACACTCATTCCACTCGCTCATGACAGAAAGTTTCGTCACTCTCTGGCAATCCGCAATAGGAAGAGCAAACATAGGAGGGATAATACTACAGCTGCATGCCTGCTTAGCAAGAGCGTCAGCACGCTCGTTTCCAGCTATACCAACATGGGAAGGAATCCAACAGACTGTAATGTCTAGTTTACGAGAAGAGGCCACGTAAAGAAATTTCAGAATATCATATATGAGGTGATTATTTATTGATGATTTCTTAACAGAACACAAGTTATCTACAAGGCTGAAAGAGTCTGTGAATATGATTGAGTATGGGGTGGTAGTCAAAAGGATCTCCGTTAGCGCCTCCCGAAGGGCAACACATTCCGCTGTGAAGATGGATGCGGACCGTGGAAGTTGGAATTGTCTCTCTATACCGAGAGATGGGGCACAAAAGGCTGCCCCACAGTCGCCCTCTAGAGATTTCGAGCCGTCAGTGAAAAACCTGGCATGTGAGGGCCACCTTTCCTCTACTTTCTCTAAGAAAAGTTTGTTGACTGAACTAGGATCCATAGTCGAAGCTGACTTGTCAATATCCATGTGCCGGAGCACATCTGGACGAAATGTTGTAGCCTCAAACGGAAGAGAGAACATTGGTAAAAGAGAATGAAATGAATCCGGGAAACTGTTTAAGACATAATGATAGGACGAGCACAGCAATGGGTATATTCTAGAACGCCAGTAAGGAACGGTCTGACATCTCTGAATGAGTACCTGTAATTTGGGAAAGATCAAATGATTCTCCTGAGCAAGCCTTGCCGCAAGAAACTTTAATGCAAGGGATTTTCTTCTAAGAAAAAGTGGCATTTCGACACATTCGGCCTGTAAGGCCACGATAGGTGAAGACCGCATAGCTCCTAAGATGACTCTAATTGACTTGTTCTGCATTCTTTCCAGTTTATCTGCAAGGTAATTCGGCAGAGGCTCAAACAAGAATGCACCGTAATCTAGAACACTTCTTATCAGAGCATCGTACAGGGTTCGCATTGTAGTTGGGTGAGAACCCCACCACACTCTTGCCACCGCACGGAGAATGTTTATGTTTTTTTCACATTTTGCAATGACCTTCTCGATATGAATGTTCCATGAGAGCTTCCGGTGCAGGGTCATGCCAAGAAATTTAACAGAATCTTCTGAAGGAACCGGAATATTATCAAATTTGATACCAATGTTAGGAATTCTATGCTTGTTTGAAAAACACACAATTTTACTTTTGTAAGGCGAAAGAGTAAGACCATTTTTCTTAAACCAGCCGCTAAGGGATTCGAGAGTACTCTCCATGACCTCACTCGATCGAGCAATGGATCTTTCAGCGCTGTAAACAACAAAGTCATCGGCATATTGCAAGACACTACAAGAAGTAGGAATCAGAGACTGGATGTCCTGAGTGTAGACGTTAAAGAGTAGGGGGCTTAAGACTGACCCCTGCGGTAGTCCTTTATATACTCTTCTCACAACCACGCCCTCTGGAGTCTTAATCAGGAGCTCCCTCTCGCACATTATGTTGAAAATCAGACGGCAAATAATGTCCGGAATACCTAAAGATAACAATTTCTCAAACAATATTGGGAGCAACACATTATCGTAAGCGCTACGAATGTCTAGAAAACACGCAATAAGATCCGTCTTATGGGCTCTAGCAATATGAATATCAGTCACCAAAATGCTCAAGTTGTCTAGGCACGATCGGCTCTTCCGGAAACCAAATTGCCACTCTGGCAGAAGTGCTTCTCTCTCCACGAACCACTCCAGTCTAGCCTTTATCATCCGCTCGAGGATTTTTAGGAAGCAGCATGATAGAGCTATGGGTCTGTATGAGGATCCCAACGTCGAGTCTTTACCTGGCTTGGGAATTGGTACGACAAATTGTTGCTTCCATGATGAAGGGACCGAACCTGTAGTGAGAATCACATTGAATAATGATAAAAGTTTGAGAAGAAGGGGTCTAGGAAAGTGTCGAATAAAGGAGTATGGGATCTGGTCTGGACCAGGGGCAGAATCACCTGCGGATTGAATTGCTACATCCAGTTCGTTAAAGGAAAAAGGGGAAGAGAGAATACATGATTGCTGGGGCGCGAAGACAGAGTCCTTCCGCAGCTCAAACTCCCCGGGAGCATACGCAGGAGCCAGAATCCGCACAAAACCATCAATCCAGGATGTACATTTTGAAGTGTTAGGTCTTGGGGAATAGGCACCTCTAAAAGCATTTACGGAATTCCAGACGTCTGATGGTGGTGTATCCGGAGAGAGAGAGCTACAAAATCTGAACCATCCCTGCCTTTTCTTACTCCTAAGAACTCTTTTGGTTTGAGCCTGAACCTTTCGAAGGGAGAGATAATTTTCAAGAGACATGTTCCTTCTGTAGGTTTTCATTGCCACAGAACGTTGCCTAACCATAGCCGTACATTCCTCGTCCCACCAGGGGGGAGATACTCTACGATGTCCAACAGGGCTCTTCCTAGGCATGGAAGCATCGGCTGCGCTAAGAACGAGGTGGGAAATCTTGTCGGAAACCATATTTACATCACTCATAGAATCATCAGAAGGGAGATCTATAAAACCCCCCTCTATAGACTCCCCAAACTTACTCCAGTTAGCCCTCTTTGTGTTATATCCGGATTTATGACGAGACGAATTGGATTGTGAATTGTTTGATCTTATTCTTATTATTATAGGAAGGTGATTGCTGGATAAAGGGTCCTTGAGAACTTCCCATGCGATCAGCGAAGCTAATTCACCAGTACAAATCGTTAAATCTACCGCGGTCGGATTCTGATGTGGAGGAGGAACTATAGTGGGGCTGCCGTCGTTTAAGATACATAAATTTAAGTTGTCGACCCAATCCAGCACCGCTTTGCCAGCTGAATCTGTTTTTTGAGGGCCCCATGATGAGGAATGTGCATTAAAATCACCCATAATCAAATATGAAGAAGAGAAAATTGGGACGATGCTGTTCCAATACAATGTATCAAACTAGGATCTCGGGGAGTACATCGACACCACAGTGATGTCCATGATTTTTGCGGCGACTATTTGCATTCTTGAGGAGGTCGGAAGAATTAGACGATCATAAGAGAAAGATTTTTTTATCAATAGAGCTGCCCCTCCGTAACCATCGGGGCGATCATCTCTAAGGCAGTCATATCCTGGGAATGATACAAAGGAATCTGAGGAAAACCAAGTTTCCGAAATTGCAGCGACATCTATTTTGTATTTCCTTAAAAGGAATGAAATATCATCTCTATTTGATACAGCGCTGCGGCTGTTCCATTGTAGAAATGACACGTTTTTATAACTAAAAGTTTGTGGAGCCATTTTCGGTTAAAAAGGTCTGAAGAATGGAAATCAGTTGAGCTGCGTTGGACGGTAAAGAATTTTGAGATGAGAGAATTTCTATTAACATGGAAATCATTGTTTTTAAAAAGTTGTTGTTGCCAGAGGAAAATTTATTTTGGAGGTAACCAGAAGATGAGGAGTTTTCAGATTGATCGGGGGCTGGAAGATTGTTGGGGAGAGCACATCCATTTGGAGCAGATGACCAAGAACTGCCATTTGGGCAAAAAAGAAGGGAATTGTGATCAGGTTGGTTGTAACCAGGTAGTACTGAGGGGTGCGAAGGGGTTTTGAATTTGAAAATAGTCTTACGATGACTGGATGGTGTCGGGGGGTGGACATTATTATCTGTCAAGGCTGAGTTTACTGATGAAGAAGGAAGGGCCTGGGACATTGCTTCTGAATATAGAGAGAATTTTTGAGGATGGGCGGCGAGGGCCTCTTTGTAAGATACATTGTTCGTAGCCATAGTTTTTTTTACGTCCTGTTGTCTTTTGAGTTCAGGACAAGAAAGATTTGCAGCAGAGTGTTGCCCTCCACAATTAATGCACTTTAAAATTTGGGACAGACAATTTTCGCCATTATGAGCATCGCCACATTTATAACAACGGGCCGATGATCGGCATTGTGCTCTGGTATGCCCGTACCTACTACAGTTGTAGCACAGGATGGTGGGAAAGACATATTGCTCAACCCTAAATGCATTGTGGAACAAAAATACGAACTTCGGAAGGGATTGCCCTTCGAAGGTAACAACTACGGTTTGTGAGGGCTTCCATGTGGCTCCCTCACTAGACTGAATCTTCCTATTTAATCTCCTTGCCTTGATTAATTTCCATTGGGAGGGCTCAGAATACTTTATTAATTCCTCCATATCGATATCCTCACTAATTCCTCTAATTACTCCTTGTTTGGTTAGCTTGAATGTGGGGATATACGCTTTTAATTTGTTTTCAGTTATTATCGGGCTATCCAAAAAGTTGTTTGCATATTTAGGGTTCAAAAATGTCAAAGATATTTTATATTTACCCTCAGCCTTCACTGAGCCGGTGATGATACCTTGAATTTTTAAAGAATACAACAACTTACCAAAATCCAGCGCACGTATTGGTTTGGATGAATCTTCATTTTGGACATAGACCAAGAATGGCCCTAATGACGTGGATTTGTAAGTTAAAGGTTGGGAGTAAGGGAGTTGGGGAGAAGGAGGAGGATTGGGAGATATGGCAGGAACTTTAGACGGAGGGGAAGAAATGGATATATCTACATCCGGAGAAAGAGGACTCTTTCTCGGGTCGGGAGGATCTGGAGGGACCAGGGGTACCTCCATATTGGAGGAACCTGTTCCACTATGGAATCTACAAAAAGGTTGAAAAAATTAAATAATTAAATAAAAAAAAGAAAAAGGAAAAAAAAAATTAAAAGAAAAAAATTTTTGAACCACTCTAGATGTTTTGCTGCTTCGGACTTAATAAATTAAATACTGTATTCTCACAATAATATCGCAAATACTCGCAACTAACACAACCGCTTAGATGCGCTCTACGATCGGGACTCGATTTCGACATCACAAAGGTTGAAAACACACAGGATTTTGGATCAGTTATCAATAGCATATGACGGCATCTCAATACATCATTCTTCGTTTTCTTGCTACATTACAGAATTTTCATAGTAGGTATCTAATACATTCTACATGTTTTTATTTGAAAAATATGTTTTGCACACCTTTAAATATCTGTCGTCGACCCGCAGTTACAGAGCGTCGGAATATTACTGAATAAAATATTGAGTTTGTACGTACCTTCACAATAATCGTTTGCAACCACCTCTAGTTAGAAGTCGTGTCTAACCTGTAATTATTAGGAATAACATGAAATTCGTGAACGAAAGGGTATATATATACGAGTATATATGAAAAAAAGTAAATTTCAGATGTCTTTATGTTTCCTCATTACTTTTCATGGCCACTTTGGGGGTTGGTTAACATCGTGCTGGTTAGAAAACCATGGTTATATTAAATTTAAATCGTGATATCTCGATTTGCAAAAAAAAATAACACCTATAAGACTTCAAATAGAGGCTTCATGCTAAAATTTATTAAAGCCATAAATTCTGAACCATGCTAATTTTCAGTACTTTCAGTCACTTAATGTCTGATTAGAAACAGGAACAAGTTTTCTACACAAAATAAAAAAGATTTCAAACAGCGTACCTGCTGATGTTTGAAACTCAGTAGATATGAACATGGATGTGTGGAATGTACAATTTGATGACGCGTTTTCTACAACATCGCTAGGCAATCAGATGAGTATATATTTTTCAAAAAAGATATAATTAAAAATACTAGACAATATTCTACATAATTATTATAGTATGAATGGATTAATAAAATACGTATAAATAGAATAGCATAGCTCGTAAGACTTACATATGTACATATAAGTATAGATATATTTTTAAATATTGTAGTAATAGGTGAAATTTTGTAACCTCGTTGGACAAGGATATTGAAGGAACGTAATTCAGGGGTGGGGTATGCTGGGGGGCTCCCTTAAGGCTAACCCTGGGCCCACCTCTTAATAATATTTTGCTAGAAGTGCGGGTAAAGAGGTCGCTATTAATGCGCCTGAGATACTCGGGGATGTGGAGGGCCTTAAGCCCGCGGGATTTTCCTTCAATATTATAGTAGTCGTCTTTTCTCGAGTAACAATTTAACTAGAATTGTTCTTTACCGCACTCCTGACAGTAAAAATAAATTGTTGTGTTGTTTGATTTTACGATGAAAATGTTGTTTAATTTGAATTGAAAAGGATTAGGTACCTACGTGACGTAAACATTACGCCGATAACTATAAAAAATGCGGTATGTTAGTTTGCCGCGAAAATAAAACGAAATACCTCCCCACATAACTTCTCGACCTGAGATTTTTGACCTCATTTTGTATTCCGAAGTAATACTTAACCCCTGCGACAGCTAAAAAACTGTATTTTTCATTCTTCGAAGAAGTCGAATCTAAAAAGGGATTTTTAAATTTCATTTTATTTGTGTCCGCTATCTTACGATATAAGATTCTATTGAGATTCTTATAACTTAACAATGTAAGAAACTATTCTTAAGTTCTGAAACCATCCAAAATTATTTTTCGTCTCACTGTAAAATTATTACGCATTTGTGATAAAAACTATTGAATAAATCAATATTTTTTAAAGTCAAGGAAACATTCGATTTGTAGCCTAATTAATTCTCGAAAAGCCGGAAACGGTTTTAATCTCTTCATCAGCCTGAAAGAAGAGTTGAAGTTTGAACTAATTGTCTTGTTGGTGGGGACGTCCTGGAAAATTTTGTTTTTTTTTTCAGTTTTTCACTAAGAACTTTTAAACTATGTTTTTTGGGAAAAAATAATTTTCTTATAGATGATACAAGAAATTCTGCTACGATTGAGCAATGTTTCTTTATTTATAGTCATCAATGTTTCATGTTTTGCCTACCATTCATTTTGCAGTGTGGGGTAGACAGAATGAACAGGACGTCAAAGACATCAAAATATTCTATTTCATTGCAGGATTCTTCCTATCTTCGCGTGATACTATTAAAAAAATCCTATTCCAGTCAAAACTTATAATATACATATATCATATATCCAAGACATTCACAATATAATATACGAAAATGATTCTCTACTTATAAAAGTTTCAATTTAATACGCGATTCAATACATCCATTTTATATTATTATGATTCAATCTGCAACCGGCGCGGTATCGTCCTACCTAGAAAATAATGGAGCTTATAACAATTTTAACTACATTAAACAGCCCTATAATGTGTGGAAGTCACGTTACAAGGTGGGCTAGGGGAACATTTTATTTTATAACCTAACAACATGAGTTTACTCTACATCAGCTGACATAATAAGAATAATATGACCAAAAGGCTTCGTGAAGTCGACACTTTGTAACAAAGTTGTTACATCCTCTGTGTACACAGCTATTATCTATGCTCCATATGGATATAAATTATGAGGAATGACAAATATTTTTATTAGTAGGTACGTGCTTTTTTGAAAAACAGAAAATAGAAACATAGTATTTTTAATATTCGGTTAATTGTGAAATAGTTTCCAGCTGCAGCATGAACTTATACAACTTTCAAAAATATACGATTGACAGCAGGGTGTGGTGAAATGGGTGAAAGTTGCCCTGAGCATAAAGTGATCACTTAAGCCAGCCAAAGCTGACTCGTAAGCGTCGGAACACCCATCCTATCCTGCTTCCTCCCTAAGGGAGTTCACATAAGGGAGTTCACATAACGCTGCATTATGTGAATGAAGATGCCTCTCTTCTCTGTTGGGGAAAAACTTAAAAACTTACAGTATTTTTATTTTAAAATTATACAGGCTATTCGGCCGAAAGCTTTGAAAGGCCTGAAAGTGAAAACTTCTGTGTGTTAATTATATAGGTAATTACTATGTGTGTTTTCTGAAAAAGTTGATTTTTATAGTGGTTGTACCTTCACAATAGTTTTGAATTGACTACATTCATCTGACTCGTATTACAGAACTGTGTAAAAACATTTTTGTAGCTTCTGTAAAAAAAGGCTGACTATTATCTCCAAACTCTATGCAAAAAATACTTTTTAGATTCAACCTTTAATTTCGTTTCTCTCTAAACCACGAATTTCAATTCTAGTGTTTTACCATTTACAACACCACATTAGATAAAATCATAGAAACGGATGGATGGTATACAAGCAAGAGATTCAAACAAGAATTATTTATTTATTTTGACTACAGCTAGGTACTACCTACATTAAACTACATTCATCACATTGTTATTTTAGGTGTTTATGTACCTCCAAACAACCACGAAATCTATACTTCCTTACACTTCCCAGTATTTATATTAGCATAATACATTGTTAATTATTCACCTTAAGAGTGTGCATACCGACATTTCAAAAATTTCTAAAAACGGGAGACCTCCTATCTCGACAACCGTTAATAAATATGCTTTGGAACAAAATAGGGTAGATGCATTGAACCTTTATCTAGGGAATAACCGTAAAAGATTTTTTATATCTTGAATAGATTTCTCAAAAAAAATATTTTAAAACAACTCTGTACTTTTTTCCGAAAGACGGAAACTCGTTTCCCGAAAGTCGCGGGGTAAAAATTTTTTTTGTACTGATAATATGCATAAAAATCTAGGGAATAACCGTAAAAGTTTTTTGATAGACGCAAAATTAACCCCGAAAAATGGAAAAAACGCTATTTTTACCATTTTATCATGCGATTGTCACGCGATTTTGAACCTTAATGCCGTGGGAAATGTCTGTGACGTCATTAGCGGTGCCAAGCCCTTAAGATAAAACGTACACTCAACATAAAGATAACAATATGTATTAGGTAAGTATGTATCAACAATTCCACAATCTACCTACCCACATTATGTTACATAATAATATTAGAACCCTAACAAAGATTTCCATAGAAATACGATTGTACAAACTACATGGATAGTTATTAGTATACCTATACCTAGTTACATTAAATTAATTTCACATGTCCACAAACCCACCCTTTCAGTAAGCGTTCGACCGCCTTAATCCTGCCCTTGGTAATCTCAGAGTCAAATACTGAATCCACAAGTAATCACTGTTTCTTTTCACATACTATAGTAATACACATATTAAAAATCATAACTTTTTCATATAGGAGTAAAAAACAACCGTTCGTGATCATATTGTAACATTGTGTCATCTACGAAAGGTTAGAACAAAAAAAAAATACATCTCCCCAGTTCTGCTTTCCTTATCACTTGAGTCATATTTTTTTATATCGCCTACCTTTTTGGGTATCTCATCAATTGATATTGTCCATATGTATTTAAGTTGTATTTTATTTATTAGAATCCGGATCATACAAAACTACAAATGTTACGTGTTAGTTAATAAGATATATTACACTGCTTCGTATTATAAGCCTTTACAATCTAATCAAGGAAAATCGTTCATTTAAATTCTCCCGATAATTTTATCAGAATACTCATAGAAGTTTTGTTTTGTCAAATTTGTCGCAAAACGTTACTTTTATATTCGTCGCAATCCTATCAGATTATAGTATGTAGAGAATCGTGAATAGACTGGGTGATAACGTAGAGGATAGTGGAACAAAGAGGGAGAATAAGAGGGAGGAACTTGGCACCTGACACTAAACCAATGGGTGGGGGGGCAAATAGGTCAGGTAACAACGTACGATTTCATCTGTCAAATTTAAATTAGGCACGAACATGCGTGATCTACATAGTACAATATAATACAAAAGGAACAAATTTAGTAGAGGAAGCAGTAGTGAAGAAGACAAAGCATGTTGCCTTCCTTTTGATAATTTGCTGCTTTTGTTACATCCATAGACACTTTAATTTATGTTGTGCTCGTATGGTGGAACATTCTTATTGATTGTATCAATAGATTAATTTTATTATATTGGCTCCCTTCGCCACACAAATAGCTTGCTGGGAATGTACTTGGTCGTCATTTCTGACGCTCTGATCTCATTGACATAGAAACAGTGTGTAGGATTTGCATACCCGACGGCAACCTTGATAAATTAGCTACCAAATAACCACTACGCTAGCTAATGAGATAACTAGTGTGTTCATAAAACACAAATTTATTTTGTTTCTCCGTAAACATTAAAAAGAACATTAAAACATTAAGAGTTGGCAAAGTCAATTTCTGAAGAAGTCGTTAAGTACCTTTAGGCAGACGTCACCTGACTTTATTAAAACACGTTGAAACTATAAGCCACAATTGTTTAAACTTTAAACCTAATACATTGCTAATACGAGGTGTTCGGTAGCCTGGTTGGTAACGCGCTCGACTGTTAATCCAGTGGACGCGGGTTCAATCCCCGACTTACTCCACTTCACAACACAAGCTTTTAAGCTTTCTGTGAAGTGTACAAAGATGTATTTGGGTTTATTTCGATAAACCCAGATTCATTTAAAAAAAAAAAATCTTTATGTGACTTTTAATTTATAATTACTTTCTCAGCTCAGAAAATCAGTTTCCGAGAAAAAGCCAGGTACAACATTTATGAAACATAGGTATTTATTTTTTTGGTTCGCCTACATTATTAATACAAAGTTATAAAAATATCAATCACTCAATTGGATGATGATTCAATAAATTGGCCACTCGAGCAGAAGTATTCATCAGGCTATGAATAGAACTTATTATCAGTAATTGATTTCAAAAATACCTACAAAATTGAATTATTTTGTAATGTATAGCCACCCGTCTAAAATTTTAAGGCTATTACTTCGCTACATTGGAATTTAACTGAAAATTATTAGGTAGCTACCTACAAATTCAAATTATTGGCGTAAAGTAATGCCTCTCTTTTCATTTACACACAAAATTTTAATTTATCAGATTAAATTCTTTAAGTGCCTACTTATTTCACCTGTTGAGCAGTAAGATTATTAAAGGTGCCCACCCCTTGAAGGCAAAATGTTCTGTTAATTGATGGACAAACTATGTAACAATTAAAAACATGTTTTCGCAGTTTTCCGAAAAAAGAGAAGTGTATATTTATTTGCAACCCCTTTCCTCCCCCTCGATTTTAGTTGACAATAAACTCTTGTTTTGTAAAAGCTTTTTGTTCCAACGAACATGAGATTTTTTGTATAAAAATGTATTTTTAATTAAGTATAAACGTTTTTATGAAACGTTCTCGATTTTCGGAACAAAATCAATATTGGTTCATTTTTTATGTTAATCGCTCGTGTCTGACATTTTCCTTCAAATTCTCGTCGCTTTTCACTAATAATAAAAAAATCTATGAAATTTTATAATACTGAAAAATCATTCCTTTGTAGCTACATGATATTTTGCAACAATTTTGTAAGCATGTTATTCCGTTTACAAAATTGCATAAAGGTTAATATGAAGGTTATCTACAGCGGTGCTTACGTTGTACCACTTTTATATGATTTCCTGCTGCTATAAAATTTATTGTCAACTAGATTGTGATACGTAGTGTTAGTGCTAGTAGTAGATGTAGAATCAAACGTTGAAAGTTATGATCGTACTGGAAAACAGTATAGGTTTCACCGAGTGTCAAAGATTGTGAATTATCTCTCAATGGAGAATGCTCACTCTGTATGGAAAAAAAACACAGGCCCGGCGCAAACGAAATGTAACTCAAATGATAGGTAATAATTAGTAATTAAATACTGCATAGGGGGCATCATCGAAATCAATGGCTTAATTGGTGCATGAAATACCTATTCTAAGTTTTACAGGAGTCACACGAATATATAAAAAAGGAGCATAAAACAGTTACAATTGCAATTTAAAAGTATATAATATGATGAGTATAAAGTAGCCCGTCTGATTTTTCTTCTTCTTCATAAGCCTAGGTCCCTCCACTGCGGGCCTGGGTTTTTTTAGCATTCTCCTTTATATCAATTTCCTGTTATTTGACAACATTGTAACTATGATTAAAACACAACATCATACACATTTTGTTCCAAATGTGAGCACTTGTACAAAACATTGAAGAACTTGAAAATTGTGATGTACGATTCAATCTCCCAACTTTAATTCTAACCAGGTGACGAAAAATATTAAGAAAATTTTAATGAAAAACTATCAAGGTTTTTGACCGTCGGCGAATGGTGGAATTTTATTTTTAAAGCAAAAATGAAAAACTTTATAATTAAATCTATCTATCTCGAATAATCTATCTCCTAATATGAGTTTACAAAAATCATACTGTTTGCTTAGGAAATTCATCTCTATGTATTCATAGTAGGATTTCAGAGTAGTTCACTCACAGTAGAATTTCATAGTAGTTCACTCATCTCTAAGTAGTTCGTCATCAGAGTTTTATGTAAATGTATGTCGATATGTATGTGACATACTAAAAATACGTGTTACTAATTTTCTTTCATACTTACCACTAAATATAGGTACGATTCGACATACCGTAAATACTATCTTATTTCATAGAGTATTCCTACGTATTAAACATGATTATACAATATGTTTGTCCCTTCAGGACATACTAACCGTAATAATATATTATGTCGTAATGAATATAATCCTACTCTATTAATTACAACTAGAATCTTGTACTTGATAGAAGAAACGCCATTATAAATCACCCAGATTTGTCGTTTTTACTTAACAAGGGGTTTGTACTTAATTAATATCTTTAGCGATAATCCCTCGACAAAATTTTATTATTTACTTTTCCGACGCGTTTTCGTTGGTGACTCTTAGTATTTCACCCGCGTATTATTAGTATTAGTACATCTTGAACTTTGTAGTTTAAGGCCATGTTACCTGTTGACAATTCCGGACTTGTAATTCCCAACCCCTGACTGGTCGTAAAGTCATACATCCTCGGGCTATCGATTGTCATGACTCGGTAATACGTGTACGGATAAAGGAAGGTGTGATAAATCGAGGGTCGCTACTCACACTGAATACATCATTCTGTGGTGTGTTTTTTTTTATTACTTTTTTTACAGTAATGAACAATGAACATGCTTCGTGTTATTTTGATAGAAAGGGTTGTCTTTATGTTGCGTTGTTTCTGTATAAAAACTTGTTTTTCGTATAGATAATATAACATCACGCACCGACTAAAAAAAACACCTTTACATACCTACATGCTTATCTAAATACATGGCAAAAAATTGCCACCTATAGAAATAACTTTCCTTTAGCTGAACAACATTCTCGTATAGAACAGAATAAAAAAAAATATTTTAACCATTAGCTGATGTCGTATGCGTCTAATAGACTAAGCGTTTTCAATTTTTGCGCGTATCTCGCGTTGTTTTCCCACCCGTCCCCGCCCGTCTCAGTACCTTCCTAGTTCATCTCGATCTACTTATCAGTTGTCACTGCGTTCGCCCACATCTTACCGTGTTCCCGTGCTACGCTATCGTAGTCTCACAGACGCCAGGTCAGTGTTTATGTGATTTTATTAATACGTCTAATAGACGCCACCTCATAGTTTATGTATGATAATATAGCAGATATGCCATAGTGTCTTATAGACGCCTCAACGGTGTATAAGGTATGTTTTTTATTACGATTATTTTATTTTGCAGAATGTCTTCTTATAAAGAGAGTAGAAGCAAGAGGAAATTATCCGAAGGTGAAGAAATACCGGATCATATACAAAGAAGCCGAAAAGATCCGTTGAGTGATGAAGATTTAGTTCATTGTTTAGTAAATATAAGCTATGTTCAGTGGTTGTGAATTTTTTATTTTATGTTTCTTTTTTTATGTTGTTTACAAATTTTAATTGTTTGATCCTTAAGTAAGAGATCTTAATATTTTTTTCCACAGTTGTAAGACTGGCTTTAGCAAGAGGGCATCTAATGTGTACTGTATTATTTTTGCTTGTCATTTTACAGACCTTGTAATAAATATTAATTATATAATTATGTGCACATTTTATTTACACTTTTACCACTTATTTACTTTTAGGGAAGACCAACATTTATTAATGTTTAAATAAAATATTAATATCTATGTATTTAGTATCTTTTATACCTAATTAAAAATATGCGTCTCTCAGACTCCACCACAGCGCTTAAATTATAGATAAGGCAGGACATCAGCTAAAGGTTAAAAAAGAATCTGGGCGTACATACACAAACCCAATACTTATCTGCACACCTTCTACTAGACTAGAAGCCGAAGTTTGAACCTGGCACCTTCCGCTTGATAGACTGTCGTCTCAACGAAATGCGCCAACCGTGTACTCGTAGAAGGTAGTAGGTATGGTATAAATATTCTTAGAATCTGTTGTAGTATTATGAACCACACAGCAGGTAGGTTGAATCTAGTTAGAAGTTTTATAAATTATGATTTAAACAATTAATTCATGTATCTGAATAGATCCAATAACGTGAAAATTTTACATCAGTTTTTCATTACATGAAATAAAATGATAGTCCTT
Organism: Ceraclea dissimilis; assembly: GCA_963576895.1. Taxonomy (NCBI): domain Eukaryota; kingdom Metazoa; phylum Arthropoda; class Insecta; order Trichoptera; family Leptoceridae; genus Ceraclea; species Ceraclea dissimilis. The sequence goes on from OY756364.1 coordinate 14,808,285, forward strand.
TTAATTGATTTAAGCTTCACAGTGCACTGAATTTGCGGTTTTACTGGAATGTTGCAAGTTGATTATAAATTTTATACTCCGCACCATGTTGTCAACGATAATTCAGAATACAATCCGTCGTGCATTTATTAAATAAGGTATCATAATTATCAAGGAATTAAAATACTACCTAATCTATGTGCTTAGATAAATACTTTGGTAGAAATTTCTTGAAAAAACGATTGAGGACGATATAATTAGTAAAGTTGTAACCAAATTATTTCTAATCATTCATTGCATGTCTATTATTACTCTATTTATGTCTATATATATCATCAACACTATCACACCCTAAATGAAGACATTCAGAAGTACATGGGTGTATCATTTATGTAACACTGTACAACATTTTCACGAAATCTCCCTAAGCGGCAAGTATTTTCACACTAATTTCAAACCCAAAATTTGACAAATTATTTATGTGTAGGTATACCTCCACGATAAGCATCTTACAGCTACATTTTGTAATTACGTCTAATCATGGCCCTTATTACATAATACAACACTATAGTGACCCAAAATGGTAATATTTCTTTAAACAAGGGTCTTTTGCCACGACCTCAAACGGTACGTCTCAATTTAAGAGACATTTACATGAATAAAGAATTACACTGAATGGAAGGTCTTACGCGTTTCCCTTCTCCATCCTGTCCCATCCATTTCATCCTGAAACAAATGAAATTACGGCCATCCCATCCTTCGTATTCTATCTCCTCGTATGTTTCAATGAGAGCTTACATTGTATTATGTCGACCTGTCCTAATTCTCCTATACATTTCCCAAAAATACATTGTCACTTTGGATTCGCGGTTGTATTTACTTTATATTATTATACCAAATTTTGACCTAAATAAATTTTAGTACGAATTCTTGAAATAACCACAGACAAATTAAAAATTTAATTCAACATCGTATTGCAGTTGCTGATCATACAGGAGAGCTGCGAGCTTTCACATAATCGACGAAATTATAGCTGACATACCTACTTGTGTTAGGAAATAATCCCATAAGAAGAAATCTCACAGAGAAGTAATCTTAGAATTGCGATGTTTTCACCCTATTGAATAGATTTGAATTTCATTTACTTTATGCCTAATTTTACATATTGTATGTACTTTGTTCACTGAAAGAAAGGTTAGTACCGAAAGAAATTGCTTTTTTGTGTGATTGCCTCAAGTAATCGAGATATTATTATGTTCTCTTAAAAAATGAAATACCATTTACATCACTGTTCAAGGAAAGGTAAAAGTTCTTGTAAAACAGCTTACAGCTTTTTAAAAAGAAGATAAATGTTTCGTTTTATTTTTATCATCTCGGAAACTATTGGAAACCTTGTAAATGCGGATGGTATTATATTGGTAACTGTAGATTTGTTGCTCTGATATATATTTGCAAAATACAAATTGTAATTATAATTGCATGAGAATGAACAAAAAAAATGGGAAGTGTATTTTAATTCACTAGGTATTAACTTCCTGTGGGCGTGTCACAATGGAAGTATGCTGAAGGCCTTCTTTATAAAGAAAATTATTCATTCTTTCCTTTCGATGATTTAGCCTTAGATAGCTTGGAGGACGTTTTAACACGAACACTTCTCCGACAATAATTAAAATTGTAGCACTACATGCCTCGTGTAACCGTGGGTAATTAAAGTTAACGAAAATCTGAACATGAATGTTTTGTGTGTAACAGTAAAAACTGATTATACGTAAAAAGCTCATAAATTATTTTAATATCAAATAATATTCTAAACATCCCCTCTTAGACTAATTAATTAATGTAGGTAATTACAGTAGATATTCTACCTACATACCTGCCAGATGCCTATTCATCAGTGGTGTATGAATTCAAAAGACTTTCTCTTTGATTTTCAATGCACATATACATATCCATTGATTGAACGAGACCCATTTGAATAATAAGAGTAGTAGGGGCGAGGAGTATATTTCTGTAGAAGAGAAGCCGGGGCTAATATTTTTTGTTGAATTATGTCAGATTACACCACTTTTTATTTTAACAAAAAGGTGATTCGATGGGAATCGTGTTCTTAGGTATCTTCGCCCTTGGTAGGCAGATACGCAACTTTGGCGTACCTGCATTTTGAAAATGTTATATCTGAAGTTATGGTATAGATTAATTTCTATTGATAATAGATATCCAAGTACTTTGGCACAAGTAGAGGTACTTTTAAAAATATGTTTCTTTCTTAGTATGATGCCAGCAACGGTATACCAAAAGTTCCTCCGGCAATAGAAAAAATATATGTAGTACCTGATAAAACGTTCAATCGACAATTTAATTGTTCTGATTTTGATTATCAATAATGTTGTTTTTTGCATTACGTGTGCATCTGGAGTCACGAATATTCCCATTTGCAGAGGTTCACTCGTAATTTACGAAAGATCATTACGAAACAATTACGATTTTCAGAATTGGGATACACAAAAAATTGTAGATATGGCGTAGGACATTATATTTTTTTACGCAGAAATGGGAATAGGAGAAACACCTCCACAAAATGTCATTTATCAAACAGCTTCAGAACTAAAGTGTAGAAATAATAAAGGTATAAAAATATTATTTCCAATATATATTTGCCCAGGGCTATTACTGAATTGAATTTCCGTAACAAACTCCTATTTTACGCCATTGGAATTGGTGGTGTAGGTAGTTGTAATAATACCTATAATAGAACCCTTGTTGCCGTTAAAAAACTATAACTATTGAAAATTAATCACAAAAGCGAGTAAATTGTCGTCGAACTACAGGAGCAAAATGATTTATTTCATATTCGTGACTGAAATATCCCATAAATATATCAAGCAACCTGCCATCGCATTTTTTGATAGAGGTTTTTATTTATGTTGCATCATTCATATTATTCTTCCAACTACACGGCCTACTATTTTTCAGTAATAATTCTCGCTCTTCAATATAATACCATTTATTTTTATTGTACAGCACGACACTTTCATCAGCATTATTTTTAAATGTCGACATTAATTTCTATGTCATGATTTTAATTACAACGACTATATTCGATGTAATCTTTATGTTTTTTGAACATCCCATAACTTCGTATTTTTTTTCATGGATGAATTAATTCTAAAGTCCAAATGAAAAATTAAAGGCCGTGTACACATAACTCATCTTCACACTACTATGAGATACTTAATAGCACGCTTTTGTGATCTTCAAAGGAATATATCGGAGTACTCACAAAACTTCACCAGACTACCACAATACTCGTAATTTGAATAGTACGTATTAGGTAGGTATTCTGGGTATTTCTTGGTGGGACCACATCACGAATGCCGAGGTGCTCAGCAGAGTCGAAGAAGGGAGGCACCTACTTAAAACCATCTCCGAGAGACGTGCCCGCTGGATTGGCCACATCATGCGCCACGAGGGTCACCTACATGACTTAATAGAGGGAATGGTTTAGGGAACAAACCACAGGGGGCGCCCCCGACGGCAGTACCTGGAACAGGTGTGCGAGGACATGAACTGCGCCACATATGTCGAGCTGAAGAGAGCTGCGGGAGACAGAGGAGAGTGGAGAACAAGATGTAGGAATTGCTGCAAACCAATCCGCAGGATTGAAACTAGAGAGAGACAGGTAAGTATACGATGTACACTAGTACACTACATAAATATTTTTTTCGGGAACATCGCGATAAGCTCGCCTCGGTGAGCATTTCCCTTTGCATAATATTTAAAATGTAAAATGGATTTATTGTATGAGAAAAATTCCACGGGTAAGGGTCTACCAACAAATTTCTTATATTATGCCTGGGTGTATATTAAATAAATGGATAAGTCTTCAAAGCTGAGCGTTAAATGTGTAAAAACTTTGATAAGTCAAATTCATTTTATTTTTGTGTAGGAACTTTATATTTTTTAAGACACACACGATATCAAAACAATCCACGTGATGGTACGACGCTTGTCAACTCTGCTTCACATAAAGATTCAGTCATCTCAAGCGATATTCAAATTCCACGTGACAAACTTGATACTCTGTCATCAGCTTCTTAAGAATTTATCTTATTTTCGTCACATAAAATAATATGATTTTATAACGTAGGTACCCACTACCCACCCACCTACGATATTATGTTGACGTGCTAAAGCCTGATAACATATTTTAGGATGAAAACGTCGTCACCTCAACATTACTCAATTTACATTACATAAGCTTGACAACCTGTCGTGTGTGTATCTGAATAGAGACATGTTGCTGTTATTATTTGTATAATGTATACCCAGTGTGTATTATTAGTTACATTATCATAATGTTCCTTATTTCGCTTGAATTGTGATAAGTAATGCTTTGTTAAGCAGTACAGATTATTACCATGGGCGTTGTCAGGGGGGGGGGGGAGATTGAGATTGCAATAGGTATATATTTTTTTATACTTAATGATACAACTTCGCAAAAAGTCACATTATTACCACACATTTTCTCATCATATAATAATTTTCTTAAAATTAATATGAAAATCCATTAGTTTCATAAAAAAAACTACCTACGGCGCTATTTTTTATTGCTTTTTTATAAAAAACATTTTTCATAGTTATTATTGTGCAAAGCATCACACGCATTTTCGAATAAAGAAACCACAAAACGACCTTCTTCAATATGTCTCACAAAAAAAATCCCCTACGCTATTTCCACGCTTTCATGCTATATCATATTTTTTTAATTTTTGCTGCCCCCCCTAGGTACGAGACTGGCGACGCCCATGATTATTACTACAACATGATTATTTGGGCAATCCCTTATTATTAAATTTCATGAACGTGCTACCATATTGGAGTTAGCTAGCAGAGATCTCAGCATTGCGATAAGCTCGCCCTAGTGAACAAAATATTACAACTTATATTTGTAATAATTAACATATCTTCGTGACCAAAAGTGAAAATAAATAAATATCAATTTACTTGAATTATTTTGATTTACAAATTTTATTCTTGCAAAGCGCTGGATTTTTTCTACATTCCGTAGGTTTCGAATCCCAGCTGGAGTGAACTGAAATGGCGAATGTTTCTCGAGTGTGAATTGATAACTTAAGCCAGCCGAGGTCGGTCGTAAGCCCGACAATGTTCATCCTTAATTCTTCTACACTGTTGTGGGAATACTACATTAAATATCAATTTCTTTTCCTACTATACAGAAGTTCGATCCGAATCTTGCGCATTTGATGTTCGTCTCGTGATGATTCCAATAAACTGAATTAAACTTGAGATGACGTAGAGAAATAATTACAGGGATTAATTAACCTGAAAAACATTTATATACTCATCACTATTGTATTAATTTCACAAAACCAATTAGCAGCTCTAACACATGTACATATTTTTAAACCAATTAATAAAATTCAATAATCATTAACGATTTTTCCACCAGTTTTATAACTTTGCTATCCACATATGTAGGTACGTTTTCATATTATAACATGTACTTTCACCTACATATTGTGATTATACGTATGTCGTATGAAAACATCACGGCCTATTTCTCTATCCAGTGTGAAGTTTTAATTACAAACTGTCAGCTTTTTATAGAAAATCCGATTAAGATTATATATAACACAAATGGATGATGGTTTTATATTACAGTTATACCAAACGCTCACACAAATAAAGTGTCAACTACTGATTTCAAAAGGGAGTTATCACATTGGCTTTGAAAATAAGCTGACTGAAGTAGCTATGGTATGTGTAGAACTGGATCAATGAACTACCCTGTATTATATCTAACCACTCACTCGAGAATTACCGCAATAAGAGATAAACAATAAAGTGGTGTTTCTAGTCGATGCCTATCCGCCATTATTGACTCTCTATTAGGTACAACGACATTACATATTAAATACTACCCAGACTGCGTACTCAATGCTAGAAGTGTAAGGAAACTGGCGCCCACAAACTGTCAAATCGCATGGAAAATTTTGACAGTTTGTGGGCAACATTTTCTAAATTTGCTCTCATAGTTAAAAACTGTATTAGTTTTAACTTTATTTAGGAATAAAGCGATAGGAGTAAAGATGTTTTAGTTTTTATTATTGATATCTTGTCAATAGTATGAATTTCCGACTCTAAAATACCAAAAAGTGCCGAGGGTGAAATTGCGTCACTTCCGTTCTACTCGTATTGAAGATACATGGAGTCAGATGTCTAGTTGCTAGTACTCAATATATAATGTCTTTGATTAGGTACAACTAGATAAACACTATAAAAATTTTGACATTATTAATTAATTAATTTTATTTTAATACAATGTATATACATAACTGGCCAACGATGGGCGAAAGATAGTAAAAGTATCCTAAAAAAGTTTAGCTAAATGGAATTCCTCGACGAAGTGATTTCGAGTTAAGCGTTGAATTTTAATTTGACAATTTGTCAATTTGTTTTGTATCAAAGTGTTTTACTGTGGATTTTGGAACTAAGTTGCCAAAACGATCGAAGTTTTTCTAAATTCTTATACTTGTGCAACCCGACACCGACATCGACTACCACTGATACAAAATATTATCTTTTCTGATCAATATAAAAATAAGGAAGTAAGTTCCTCCAGGTACAATCACGAGTTCTGCAACAGGAAAACGATTTTTTTTAATTTCTCTAGTGACAAATTACAGGAGTATATACCTACTGATATAACTTTGAAAGCTAATTCATATAAGCTTGCAAAAAAACGTTTAACATTCTCTGCACATTTGTTCGAATCTGCTTCGTTTACTCAATTCATGCAGATTTATTTTGTATCATATTATGCCAATAATAAATACCTATACATATATTCATGATAAAACCCCAAATCTAAATTTATCCATTTTCATTCAATTTACTATATCAATCGTAATTTAATACATACTCTCATTTGGATTAATACAGTTTTATTTTATGCATTTAATAATGTAGGTATACATATATAGATAGAGCTTTTGCTATAAAAACCAGAAGTTAATGGAGTAATCAAAAACAAGTAGGTATGAAATAATTATTAATTTTAATGATTTATTTTTAGTTAGGTTTGCTAACGCTCATCGTGAAAAAATATTCTTCAATTGAACGATCACGTAAAAAGTGACTACGCACTAAAGAGAGATTATTGCGAAGTCGCGATTTCATCAATCCTTCATTCTGAATTCTTCTCAATAACAGAGTCCTGTTTTGATAGATGATGTTAGCTACATATTCTGTACCTAACAACGTAGTTTAAGAGTTGAATACGTCAATTGTTTATTTGGCTGAGGTAAACTCACTAAATTGACGTCACAATATCAGAGATATATTGTTTTGTAAAAAGTATAAAAATACCCTTCAGGCACTCGGTGCTATTATATTTCGTTATTTCATTGGTTGTTTCTGTTTTTCTTACCAACCTATGTCACTTACGCCATACTGAATCCACATAGTGACATCAGAGTGGCGTCATTATAGATATTACCAATATAAAGTAGGTATAATTTACCTAGTAGATTTAAATGAACTGTTCAGAGTGTTTACACAAGTTAAATCGACTCAGTTGACGTTTTGATACCTTATTCTTCTTCTTCATCAGCCCTGGTCCCTCCACTACTGGATATAGGCCTCTTCCATTCGTTTTCAGCCTTTCTGACCCACTGTTTACCCGTTACTGAGGTCACGTCGTCCGCCCATCTTTTCTGGGGCCTTTCGACACCTCTTCTGTTTTCCCCATGGCCTCCACTTTACGAGTCTGGGAGTCCATATATTCTCGTCTTGTCTTGCTATGTGACCTGCCAGTATAAAAAATCCAAATCCACTTTTCACGTCTACAATCAAACCTGTACGTACCTACTTACAGCTTACAGCTCTAGGATAAATATGGAATAATTGTTGCACAACTCAACCAATCATGATACACAGTTTTCATAAATTTATCCACTATTCACACTTTAACAAAAACAAAAAAAACATTCATAAACAAAACAAAAAAAAAAAAAGACGGACTTTTCATAAGGCTTATCGATGGCTGGTTTAATGTGATCACTTTTTCTGTTTATCTATTGAGAGAACTTATTGTTACATATATTTAACAACGACATGTAGAAAAATTACGATGTTCTCACAAAACATAAAATATGATTTTCAAAAGTAATAGCATACACCTGTTTAAGCAGGCTTCTCCACATTTTAAAGTAGAAAAATCGCAAGATTAGTGAGTCTGATTCACAGATTTCAAAATTATGACATGGTGTATAAGTAAATTAATGCCTACACTACGTTAATTTCCTTAATACATTTTACAATAAGTATATTAGACAGGCACACATGCTTGCCTGCAGTGGAATAGAAGCTTAATTTGAGAGGTAAAACAACTTGATTGTTTATTCGTGTAGGTATGTGTATAATGTGTAAGGCTTGTCAGTAAACATTGAAATAGATTAATAATAATATTGTTAGTCTATGTGTAGGTAGGTAGAGACGTGTGATTATATCGAAAACAACATTTTCAACTTCAGAATTCCCTACATACCTACGTCGCGTCGCTTACTATCTCGAAACTATTTTACAAAATAAAACATAAATCTATCATCTATGGATGTTCTTATGAGGTTATTTTAATATTATACCTATGTAAGACGCCACATTTTTTAAATAAAAAACGACATCTATTGTAATAGTAGGTATTTAACACCGACAAGAAAGATTTTTTTTGTTTATATTGTCTTGTGGGCTAAGAATGAATAAAAAAAAGTTATGAGCGAAAAATATACTAGGTGTTTTTATTTTTCAAATGGCTAGAGAGTTTTATAAAATATCAAGAAGTAATAATGTTTTATATTCCTTTTAGAAATTGCACTTTAGAATATGGAGGTGCAGGCTCTGGAAAAATTATGCTGTGCAACAGGCGTACAGGGTATCTCCGCCAATAAAGTCGACTTGTATGATTTCAGAATTCCAGGTACCATATTGGTTACAGTACTATATGTATATAGATCCAGTGTATGATGTTGTATGTAGGTAATATTACTCGTGTTTGATACCTACTTCTTGCTTATATTACCTACATAATATTGCCTGTAGATATAGAGATACATATTAACGTTGTGGAGAATAGCTATTGGGAGGTTGACTGCCCCTAAAGGGTTGTTTACCTGAAGTGTTACGACCAAACAGCTATTACCTACTATCAATATAACACACCAAGGGTACGTGGCCATTCAATAGAAGGAAACTCTTCGAAGAATCGATCTCTTGACTTCAAGGCTTCAACTAGAAATTTTCAAATCAAAGTGAACCTATAGAATTTAGTAATATTCCTTCTCGATTTATAAGACCCTCATTAATCAAAATTATTTACCCTATTATTAGGAAACCAAACTTTTTGATGTACTCATTAGGTAGTAGTTCAATATTGGATAACATTTTCTTTGCTCACGGGAAGTTGAAATAATTTATACATAAGTCAGATGTCGGAGATTACCATACGATGGTCCAAATCATATTTTCTGCTCTCCTGTCATTTTAATGTTTCAGCTATACCTTGTATCAAATGATTAGTATCAGTATTAACCGCATTAGTAAAAACAACAAAGCATATTATACGATCTACCAAACTGCAAATATTTACAAGAAACTGTACTAGGTAAAGTGAAAGAGGTTTATACTCCATTCTTGACATACTATTATATTTGACTACTAAATCAAATATATGGTGTCGTCATTTGATTAATTATATTTTCTCTTTTTAATCATAGAGAGGAACTTACTTAAAAATAATGATATGTAATTAAGTGAGAGTACATACAGGCAATTGAATATAACAGTAATATGTTTTTAAAGGATAATATAACCACCCAAGAAACCAAATTCGGTCGCGAAATTTGCAAATCGGTCACAAGTGGTCACATGTGGTTGCTGTGTCGACACTGTGTGCACACAAAAACCCGGTCACAAAACACACACATTGTGTACGCTTTGCGACCAGATTTGGTCACAGAGTGTACACACTGTGTGGTGAATGTGTCCGAACAGAACTCGGTCACAAAGCGCACACATTGTGTATGCTTTGCGACCAGATTTGGTCGCAGAGTGTACACACTGTGTGGTGAATGTGTCCGAACAGAACTTGGTCACAAAGCGCACACATTGTGTACGCTTTGCGTCCAGATTTGGTCGCAAAGCGTACACACTGTGTGGTGAATGTGTCCGAACAGAACTTGAACAGATTTGGTCACAGAGTGTACACACTGTGTGGTGAATGTGTCCGAACAAATTTGGTTCAAATTGTTCGAAATATATTAGTCCACGCTATAAGTAGTTCTCAATCTGTTTCTTGTTCAGTCGTGTTTGTAGTGTTGAAGCGAATAGAATCCATGGCTTTTTCATATGTTTGAATATCTATAACTTTTATTCGGCACTTTATGCGCTTCCAACCACTTTCAGGCACACTGTCCTCGTTTCTCCTGGCCTCTTCCAATATAGTTTTCCGTATAAATTTTGGCCAATACAAAAGACCCTCCTTCACCCAACCACTAGGAACAGCAGAAATCACAACTGCCGAATTTTCCTTTGTTGCGACGAGCGTATACGGCATTTTATACAAAGACGTTCTGACATGAGGAGCGGAAACTGTTTGAGAATAGTAGATGAAGAACTATGGCGGCTAGCTAATGAAAATCATTGTGACCGCTTTTGGTTACATTCGGTCACAAAGCGGTCACTACTGGTTACAAGTGGTCATAAGTGGTCACATTTGCGACTACTCCATATTCTACGAAATTTTGATAATTATGATCATTAAAATGCATGTTTAATCGTTTTACAGGATGAAATTTGTTTGGATTATAGCGTAATAGGTCAAAATTAAGGTTTCTGCGAAACAATGGACTTATTGGAAGATGTATAGATTTTAATATAAATAAATATGACTATCACATTAATTTATTATTTGTTGTTAAAATTAATAATTAAAAAGGCGCGTTAAAAATAAGCCACCTACTTCACTAAATTACACGATAAATTTTGTTTCGCAATGAAATTCGGATATTATTTAGCTATACCCGTCCGTTTTTATTTTCATTAATATTATATCATGGCTGTTAAGTATTTTGGTGTTAGGAATTTTGTTGCGCATCCATGTTTAAATTATAAATATATGTATATTTATTTTGCGGGAAACCGCAAATACGTACGCTCCAGCACCGGCGGGCCATTCAAGTGGTCACATTTTGGTTACAAATGCGTCCGAATGCGACCGGATTTGGTCGCATTTGTAACCAAAATGTGACCGAATGCGACCAGATTTAGTCACAAATGTTCCCCACTTTTGGTTGCGGTTTCGGAACTGTGTGCGAACAGCGACCGAATTTCCGATTAGTGTGCACACAGTAGTGTGCGAACGTGTGCGAACGGCGACCAAATTGCGACCGAAATGGTTTCTTGGGCAACCTGTTATCACAATATAACAAGAAGGTATAATAAGTATGCAAGTACTGTTACTCGTACATTACATATAACACGAATGTGTATTATTATTAGATACTACAATTGTACTGAAATCACATTGTTTGTTCTGAATCGTTCAGCGTGTAATGAGTACAACACAACTGTAGAGAGAAATACTCGTACTCCAACTTACTGTAACGTAATAACAGCTATTTTTGTTCACATGTTTTCGAATAATATTTTTTTAATGCTTCCTTTAATATTCATAGTTATTACGCTTGCGAAAATGGAAACATAACACAGCACAATCTATTTTACCTCCCCGTATACTCAATACTATTCGTATTACGTAAATGCCATGAAATTTTTCCACACATTGAATTGTCAAGAAGAGTCTTTTAATATTTTGTGGTATTATAATAAATTTGCATACACACATACCTACGTCTTCTTACCCTTCTATTTTTGGTTGGGTCGGGGCTCAAGGCATTTGTATATCTTCGCCAGAAACTGAGCTGTCACTGGCAGTTTCCAGGACCACTGGCCACTGCAACCATGGTCTCTCCTCACACAACTTTGCCACCTGCTTCTGCCACGGCCCACCGGAATTTGCCTGCACCCTCAGCTGGAAGCCGTTTAAGCCAAAATAATTAACTTATTAACAATAATTAGGCTCATCTCAAGGGATACAGAGCAATGCTGTGAAGTATAAACTTCCATTAGATGTACAATGTACATGGCCAAACCAGAGTCAAAGATTTTAAGACCGTAGGAGTTATTTATTGAAGTACCTCATCAGAAGAAAAGTTGTTAATGCCTTCAATGACCAATCGTCAGCTGGTTTGTTGTGATCACTTTACACCATTCACTTATTCCAGTTCACCTACATGCCACGGTTGGGATTCGAAAAATAATAAATGCAGGTATGGAACTCATATAATCTTTAAGCTTTCTGTGAAGTGTACAATATGTACCTACTCAATTCCAGATACTTTTTTATTCAGAAGTGGAGAATTGATAGGTTTAAAAAAACACCTTTTGTACACACAGATGTCTATTTTCAATGATTATGATTTCATTGAAATCATTAAAATCTCTCACACAAACTGACGTGTTTTCGTGAATAATATTATAATGATAACGAGTACGACTTCGGCACACGCAACCGTGATCCTTTTATTTCGTAACATTAATGATCCGATCCCAATCACAATAACAAATTAATCACTACCTACTCTGTTATTTACTGTTAACAGTTCCAAAAAGTAAGCCAAAATAGGTTTTAGTAAATTATTCATACCTATATTATAAGGTACACCCGTTCCTCCTCATATTCACGTTCTGAAATTCATGTAATAATAATATGTCATAACATAACAGCGACAATACCGTGTTTTCCCCGTGAAACATTAGTCATTCATGTATTAATGAATATCATACATTATGATAGGCCATACCATAGATTAGTTAACAAAATGAAACAATAGGTAAATCAAATGTACCTACTAAGTATTTTGATACTGTGTATTTCAAGCCATATTTCGAAAATCGTTGGAACATCTATTGTTGGATTATAATGTTTATTTGATAAGTGAATGAAAAACTGACTGAAGGGAAATTATTCGTCTTCCTTTATCGAAGCCTATTTTTTGTAGTTTGAAAAATATGACATTTCCAAAAAAGTACGAAAATGATAGGTATGCCTGCGTAATTATAAGTAGATACACCTATATTTGAAATGTTTTTCTTGTCCCATCCGTCTGTCTCTATAGTATATTATACCAGGTAAGTATATATCACATGAAGAAAATAGTAACAAATTCATTTATCAACAATTATATGATTCGATCAACGTACGTGCGTCTAGGCAGGTAAATTTAAATAATGAAAATAATTATGTACTTATAGGATTATACAATACACGTATTCTTGAATATTCGTAAGTAAAATTGATGGCATTTCTGTCACATAATATGATGGTTGCATTATTCCTGTAATCTTAGATATTTAAGTCAGGAATCCTTCTCAGATTCTCAGTTCTGAATTGCATAGGGTTGCATTCCCCGGCCCTATTGGATGAAATGCCGCTTGGCGTAGTAATACGAGTAATAATACTTCAGTTATTCCAGCATTAGTGACGATTTGAATTGTAGAGAGGATATTGAATATCTGTAAATTCTAATAAAGATTTTCATTTTCATATACTTACTTAGAACAGTACCTAGTCAATAAATAAATAAACTTTCCAAATACCTATGTACTTACTACAATTTGAGCGGCTTTTATTTGCCATGGGAAGTCTATTATACTTATTCAAATTCATTTAACGATTGGTAGAATTAGATAAAATCACGTATAAAGTTATTTCATATTAGTAGTAGGTACTCGTAAGTTGATTTTACACTATTGGTTTGACCCTGAAGGAAAATTCCTATGAAACTATTAGACCATACATACGAAGGAACGTACAAAATTTTCTTTAACTTTTGAGTTTCGGCTCCTTAGGATTATAGGGAGAAAACAAACGGTGGAAAATTTTAAGATGTTTAACAATATGGAGGAATATCTTGGGTTTCAAAACTTACTCTATATGGTGTGAACTAGAGATTCGGTATTACTCCTTCTATTGTATTACATCTTAGATTATATCACTTTGATCTAAAAGCAAGTTCTACATGATCTTTCTGAAAAAGGGTCTTGAGACTTTTCAATACCTCAGCTGTTAATATCCTAAGAATACAGGATGTTTATTATTTTATTAATATGAATTATTGATTAATTTAATAATCATTTATTCTTCGTAAGTTATCAACACTGCGTATCAGTCGGTTATGAAAACTTGAGTTGCTATCAACTTTCAATGACATCTTCAATGTCACTCCGTACCAAATGAAGAAAACTATACTAAATATTCTTCGTAACAGTGTGTAAACATGTAACGATTTTTCCTTTCATCCTATATTTCCTTTCCTTATTACATCCTATCCTATTAATCCCTTCTAGTGTGTGGTATATTAATCAACATTCATATTACCATAATGAACTTAAGTATACTTGACAAGTGAAATATTTATATCCTTAAAGTGTACACTTAATGAAATAAAAATGTATTATTATTTTATTATAATATATAGTAATTTATTTTTTGACGTCTTATTTTTAGGTTAGTTTTTTATTTTAACTATGACATTTTGTATTTTTATTTAACTGTAGTTTGTTTTTTTTTTCTTTTAATTATTGTGTGTCCATATACATATAGGCCAGATGTGTGCACCTTAAATAGGGCATTGTTTAGATTATCCTTTTTCAATTCATACTATTTTTATATGTGTTCAATGTCAGTGTGTGTGCTTGAGAAATAAATAAATAAAAACCTGAGAGAAATTTCAAAAACACCTTTAAGTATTCGCCGAGCGAATTATTTGAAATTATAATATTTTTTTAATTACTTCCCTAAACAAAATAATGAAATTGCCTACTGTGTTGGTAGGGAGTCGAGTAATAATATTTACCAGAATGTCCCTTCTCCAACAACAATAATAATAAAATAAGATTGTTTGAGATCATAATTTAATTCCCCGTCCTTTGGTGACCTTTTTCCATTTACCTACAGACCTTTTGAAAATTAATTAATATAAAATAATAATAATTCCTACCTATTTCTTATTTTTCAGGTTGACAATTTACAACAAAACCCTAGATTTTATTGAAGTCGATTTAACAAACAAATTTCCTTCAAAATTTTCTTTATAAGTAGTTGAACGAAGAATAGATTTTTAAAACAATAATTAAATTGTTGAGTGTTTTCACAGAAGGTTCTTGGTTCTAATAATATTAAAATTAAACACAATCTTTATTGAAGGCCCTCCTCCGCACAGCCGAACAACACAATATTTACTATAAATGAGATATAAGTGAAACAAGAAATTGTCCTGTCTTAAATGGCCTGACGAAATTAGTTGCCAAAATTATGGTGGACATATTTTTTTATCATTGCTAAAGATTATATTTATTGGCGAATAATATAGAGATATAACTCTAAGGAAGATAGCAATCACACTTAGTTCTAATACACTACGCACTAACAGAATTAGCAACCTCTATAGTTTTGTCTACTACAAGGTTTATTAAAAAAATACCATTATCCATATTCATCGCACCCTTAAGTGTGTGTTTTTAAACAGGAATAGATCTAGTAATTTTCAGTGAGAATCAAGTCATTTTCATCAAGCTCATAAAATATCCCAACTCACTTTGCGAATCCTTCCACGTGCCCATCTCTCAGTCCATTCCATTACATTATAACGTAAAATTTACTGAAAGCCCATTTTCAAGAGGCCAAATTTTCTTCAACAAAAAGGAGTGAAGTGAGGTTGGGCAGCTAAAATTAATCGCAGAAAACTACCCTTCACTAACTCCTCCCCTCCTCTCACAACATTCAGCTTCTTTCTTCTTCTCTTACTCCTCATTTTACTTTGCAACCCCCGTCCGTCCCTCTAAAACCGAGAACACATTCTGGAGGGATTTTTGATGAAAATTGTGGCTGCGGTTTTGCCATTCCATTAGCCCGTGATAAATTTTATTTCTCTACTTTGGAATGAACGCCACTCTGTTAAGAAGAAGTTTTAATTAAATCAAATTAAAGCATTCCTCTTTACGAATGTGATTAATATCACTATGCAGCTTGTACCACTCTCTGGTAGACGATTTCTTTGGAATTTTATTGTTATTCAAACAATAGCTTAGCGCGATGCTTAACGAATTATTCAATGGCTGTAGTATTATTGGTCTATTTATCCACGTTAATGAGTCTTTATAATTTTGATGAATTTACGCAGAAAATATTTTTTTTTTTTGGTTAACAGTTAATTACGTATTCTGACATTTACAGATAAAGTTTAAGCAGATTAAAGTTTCCACTACATGAACCAAGATAATAACTGTGCTTTTAATATATTTAATACGTAGTTAAAGAAAGAAGGGATACTTCTACATATATTCACCTAGGAACCTATCTGTATTGAACTTGAAAAAGTAGTTACTAAACTTTTTCAAAAATGACAGCGATATTTATTTGAGACTAAGAATGGTAATAAGTTACTAATTCTTTCTTACCTCATCATACTTAGAGTCCATTATGTTCAGAGTAAATTAGGATTCGCAAGCCAAATTATTCTAATGTAGGTACGAGTAGGTAAATGATGTCCATCCAGAAGGGTTAAACAGGGGATTTATTTACAACCCCCTTGTTAAACCAATAGCCTCTTTTACGACTTGGAAACATGAGCAACGACTCTACTATCATGAAGGTATGTAAATGGAGATTAAATTACTCGGTTCGAAAATAATGAATTCGAAGAAAAACCTCAAGATGTTGTTTTATAAGTATAGAAGAATCATGATAAATAATTAAAGACACAATAAATGTGTGTTGAAATGACTAGATATACCAAAAGCCATATTTCTACCGGGGTATTAAATACGAGAAATACTATAGCAAGGGTGGTCAACCTTTGCAGCAGCCGGGCCAGATTCTAAAAATGAGATTGGCTACCGGGCCGCACATCCTATTTTACAAAACAAACAAATAAATATATAGGCTCGTTTCGTGGAAGGAGCGGGGGGCAACAGAAATTGAAATATTGTTATAGCCTAAAAAAGTAAAATAGCGCCGCAGGCGTTTTTTTATTTTGTGAAACTGAGTGGAGAAGGTTCTCAGCAATATGTATGGAAAACGTTTTCTAATTGAAAACATTACTCCAAATTGCGTCGCAGGCGAAATTTTTAGGGAAAAATGGGTGAAGTGATGAATTTAATTGACTCTTGTTTAATTTGAAAAGATTTTTTTTATTTTCTCACTGCTCTGCGGGCCGCGTTCAGACACCCGGCGGGCCGCATGCGGCCCGCGGGCCGCGGGTTGGCCACCCTAGTACTATAGCGTTAAAAGAGTCATGGATTTTTTACTATGCTACTTTCTTTTCATTAACCATCGGATTAAGGTATCGGATGGAAAATCATAACGTGTAATAAAGAATGAATTTCTAGAGATTCCAATAAAGTCTGGAAACCAAATTAATTGTTCCTTAGGGGAATTAATATGGCCATCAGATCAAGAGTTAGTAAAAGGTATTCTTACAGAGCATAAATATAGACCTAGGCTGAAATCGCCTTTAATAGACATTTTCTGAACTCGCTATTAAACTTTATTAAAAAATTAGACTCTTGAATACGGTAAGTGCCCGTTAATTGTCTCTAATGGACTTTTACATTCGTAATGAGGTTGCTTCATTCTGTTATATGTTTAACTATTGAGATGTGTGCAGTGTGTACCTTCAACATCAAGAATGTAAAGAAATGTATTATATAGTGTACTAGCGTAAATATTCTACGGAAATTATTCATTCTGAAATACAAAATCAAGGAAAATATTACAGCTTAGTTCAGGTGCTACAACTACATACATCCATAGGTATACCTAGGTGTGCTTGAATCGGGAACCTATTTTCCGCGCTCAATCGAAGGCTTAATAGAAAAACCAACTCGTATGAAATATTTTTGTATCGCTTGGAACATAAATTATTATTCCTCTCGATTGTGTGTTCGAAAAAGCGACGACGAAAAAAATATATGGAAATTCGACGAGGGGAGTTTTTTTACTTTTTATAGGGAAAATTTACGTGATATGGAAAATGACTTGGATATTTTGGTCCAAATCATTGTTGAATCTACAATTTCATCTTTAAGTTTTTTTTTTATTATGGACGTACCTACAAATTAAATTGCAAATAAACAATTAAGTAAGGTAAAAAGAAACAGTTCTAATATTTTTATTTTACGGTCAATAAATCATCTTTGACAGATCCTAAAATTAGTACTTACCTACTTACATACGAGTAGACATCTTGTTACAAAACCTAGCCTTATATAAAAATGAATAAGTAGGTACCTTTTTTTTATTAATTTATCGCGTTTATAAGATATTTACAGCAAAAATAAATTTTGTTATTTATTAAGTAATTTCAATTGCAAACTTTTTACACATTACCTACATAAACTCTTTCATCTACGCCGAGCAGTTACTTGAGTACTTACCTATTCTTTTTCTCTACCCCCGACGACGTTGGCTATCACATGGAGAAAGCATCCCTGTCTGCCGCAGTTCGAAACAGTTCGCAGACGCTCCTGGTGCCAGTCCACTCACGAAGGTTATGAAATCGTGACATCTGACGTCTTCTTGTTCCTAGGTTTTCCCCTGTATTTTGGTCTTCATTTCATAATCTATTAAGTGAAGCAGCCGATAGATTTATATAGAACAATAATATTTATTCTTCCTGTTTTCTTATGCATTAATTGTTTTCCAGAGAAATTCACCCACGTTTCAGTCAGTCCACTCTCTAATCTCTTGATATTATACAATGTAATATGATATTATACTATGAGAAGGATCTGGTCGGCTCTAAATAGAATCCGAACTGGTCATGGCAGGTGCGCAGATTTTTCCCACAAGTGTGGATGGCGAGAGTCCCCTGAATGCGATTGCGGAGCCGACAGGCAGACCATTCAACACATAGTTACCGGGTGTGCACTCAGAGCGTACGGTGGCAATGCATCAGACTCCTTAACCCTTATCGACGAAGCAATACAATACATAATAAATCTAGATTTAAGTCTCTGACAAGCAGTTCACTCTGCGCTTTTAACATGTTTTTTACACTTTGACATAACGAATATTATATGATATAGGCGTGATGTTGGCCATACGATAAATAAACTATGTAGTAGTTTTTTATAGCCAAAATTATTATTAGAGGGGTCCTCTAATTCTTACTTCAATTGACCTACCTCATCTTCTGTCTTATGAAAATAACAAATAGCCATCGAGTAAGAAGTTGTCTAAAAAAAACTGATTTCTATAATGAGGAAAAGGCCACAAATAGAAACACCGTAGAAAGACCCGTAGACACTTTATTGAATTTATGTATTTTATATTCCGTGTGGGTAAATATTTATGTATCTTTTAGTGATTTCATTTTCTTTATGTTCTTAGTTACTCTAAGAAATAATAACAACGACCAAAATTATTGTTTTAAAACTTCACTTTACTTTACTTTACTTTAGACTGCTTTCGAACTTCCGAAAGAAGCTTCTCTACAAAAGATAACACAACTTAACAATAAATGTAGAGAATAAATTATTTACTTAATTAACCATAATAAATATTTTAGAACATAATATAAAAACTAACTAACTACTAGTTTCTAAGTTTATAAGTTCTGTTGCTTGACTATTCCCGTATGAAAGGGCGAGTGAATGCGATGTGACGTCGGAACCTTATTTGTTTATTTATTAATCTTTGTACTCGTAGAATTATCACAACAATTATGTAATTTCGTAATTTCATTAAAATAAATTAATACACAGAAGGCAATCAAAGTGGTTTTATTATAGGGCGTACTCGATACCTCGTTCCGCGTCGTAATTTCCAATGTTTTCATATCATTGCTCCAGGGTCAGCGTGCTTGAAAGTAGACTTTCCTCAAACAAAGGGATTAAAAACCAACTTGAGAATTTTTTTACTGATTTTAACTTTCTGCTGCGCTATTTTTAGATACACAGTACACACGTCTTTATTATGACGTAAGAACTAGCCCTAACGAAAAATCTAAGAGTGGATGAGGGTTTAGTTTCTTAACCTCGCAGTTAATCATTATAAAAACCTCTAACAACTGAATTCCCAGCTTGCGCAATCTAAGAACGGACGAGTCATTAGAACTGTAAACAGAAATAATAGAGAATTGAGTCAATTTGTTTTAATAAAGGCTTTTCTTCAACGTAGCTTAGCTAATATACAAAACATACAAGGATAAAATATTTGTCTTATAAATCCAAATAAAAAAGGGACATCTCTACTTAAGTTCACGGGCTGGTGAGACAAACAGTGTTTTTAATCCCGTCGGGATTTTCGCAAGACTTTACGATGATATTAATGCAGTACCTACCTCGGTGTAGTTATGTGAAATTGTCCGACTACAAAATTTTGTGGAAATTCCACGAAAGCGAGGAACAGAGGCAAAAAAGAGAACGTAATGTGGTTTCAGATCGCTGTACTATAAAATAGCAGTGAATTTTATTTTTTTTGAAATAGCATACTAAAAACTATTTAGTTTTCAAGATTTCAAAGAGAAATTTGTTCGTTGATCTACAATATTTTCAAATGGTCTTTTCTGAAATACATTCAATTATAATATAAACTACGAATCAAGTGGGTATGCCCATGTACCTACGTCTGCTTCGGGTCATGAATCCAATACAGAACTCAGAACCTAAAGAATAGTCCGTTTTATACCATTATAAAGCGCACAGATGTCAGCGGAGCTCTCCAACATTGTATTGATTTCAGTCTTTCACACAAAACATAAATCACTGTGAATAATATTATTTCGGTAGCAATTGAAGTGCGACTATTATTATCTAAACCACGTTTATAAAAGTGACCGCAAAAACGGTATCTACCCAAATGGGATGGAAGTACTAGGAGGTAAATAGCACCACTACCGGATTCAACTGTCCGGATCATCGTGGGATCAATTTCCGCTTGAAACAAAACCTTCTGGCAAAGAAATAATTGCTACTACAACCATCAAACTACTCACCTACATAGGTATTACTATTATCATCATTACTTTAATACTCTACCACAGTTTTAACTTTTATTATTTGGATTTAACATGGTTTATTTTATCAGAGGTATTGCGGAAGTAAAACTTATTCATCTACATAGAATGTTTAAACGAACAATTCTTTTATTTTTTATACAATAGCAAAATAAAATAAAATATGGAATGTGAATATTTTTTATATGGAGGTTCGTTAGCTCAATTGGTCAGTAGCCTCAATCTATCTCTGTCTCTAATCTATACCTACCTGGCGTATCTGAAAAAAAAAACGCTAAAACTAATTTTGATCGTACATCTAATCTTCATCATATTTTCTCACATAAACAGGAAAAAACAGTGTAAAGAAACACAAATATTCAAATGCAAGTTCAGATCTAAACTTCACTAAAAATCACTTGCCGATATTTTTTTCTACTCATATATTGGAACTACATCAGTGCTGAAAAAAATATAGTATGTAATCGATAAGCTTTAGTGTTTTTTTCTATTTTACCCGCTTTTCTACATTTTGTTTAGTTTAGCAATCAAGTTTCCAAACAAATATCATTATTATAGATTAAATTACTATTAAGAGTACAATACCTACACTCATTCCAGATTCTGAGAGAAGCAGGTAGAATGGAGTCTATAATATTACATAATATATAGACAGCAAGCACTGAGCGTTGTTCAGCAGCATAAAAATCTTTTATAAATCACGTTCATTACTTATTGTTGCTAGATTGAAAAAGTTTTCCACTGCTTGGCCTCAACACTATTATGTACTTTTTTTATTATTACTAAACTACCGTTAGAGACTGCAAATTTTTCCGAGTTTCCAATTAATGACGAAAATAAAAATATCTAATATCGGCGTGAAAAAATTTCCACGGATAGGAACTCTCCATCAAAATGAACATGAATGGAAATTGTTTAGAACTGGGGATAGAAAAAAGTTTAAAGCAAACATGTTGATAAAATTTTCCGGTAGAGTCGTTTTCCCAGAATTCTAATAAAGGCGATGTAGGAGCTTTAATTGTTTTGAAATTATTCTACAGGTTCCTGCATCTAGTCTTGGGAAAAGTTATAAACGAGTGTAAAATATCTATAATTCCTGGAACAAAAGAAGTTTCGTATATAAAACTCTAAAAACTTTGGTGAAGAAGTAAGAAACACACATATATACTCGTAGGTACAAATCAGCTTCATAATCAGTAGTAAATGAATTATCTACAATATGTTCAACTCAAATGGCTAGACTGGGCCAACGGAATTAAAAAAAATATTCAGTCACACCTCACACGCGAAACTCATGAGTAGGTATATTTATGAATGGATTTACTTCTTCTTCCTCTTGATTCAGTTAATTCGTTGGGATCAATGTTATACATCTTACCTACTCGATCTTCATTCTGGGGCTTTTTTCCAAGAAGTTGGGAGAAATAAAATTTAAACAAAATTCAGCAAAATAGATGATTAGAAAAAGGGTTTTGGAAAATATTAATTTATTTTTCAAAAGCAATCCATTCGGTAAGAATATATGAATGCCTTTGAAATCAGTTTAAATAATAAAGAAAAAAATATCGACAATTTCAACCCCTTGTAGTGCAGCACGCTTTGGTATACCTAAGTATTATTATTATAGAGTTAAAACATCGTTGTAAAATTTTCAAGAGTCCCAGCGTTCGTTATTGGCATCAGCATCCAGGCAATAATGCTCGAATTTTCTGGCTTGAAAATTTTAAAAGGCAAGTTTTTAAAATATTCCAACCACGAATATAACTTTTCACACTACTATAATAGGCATTAGTCACCAAGTCTAACGCGCCACGTCCAAACTTCTGTAAACATTAAACACTGCTGGCTGCAATTTATTTTGTATAGAGCTTTTATTAAGTGAACGTCAGAATGCATGGCTAAGTTGTACTTTGATTAATATAATAATAAACAAAGTAACAAGTCATCCTTCATAAGAAAAACTTTAGAACTGTTTAGTCTTTATATTGAATCCTCATGCACAATGTCTCTCAAATTATTTTGTTACTTCATATTTCTCTACCTGTTTGTACATTTGGATTCATACGAACACAATATGTTTTCGTTATTCAGTGAGCTTTGTACTATTTTAAGTTTACTCCTTCTGATGACATTATTTAAAGGCAAAGGCTTCCTGTCAAATTTATATTTA
Organism: Ceraclea dissimilis; assembly: GCA_963576895.1. Taxonomy (NCBI): domain Eukaryota; kingdom Metazoa; phylum Arthropoda; class Insecta; order Trichoptera; family Leptoceridae; genus Ceraclea; species Ceraclea dissimilis. Next base: position 14,831,592 of record OY756364.1, read on the forward strand.
ACAAATACACTTGCCGGAAGAGATCATGATGTCCAATGAGTTCGTCTTGGAGAGCAATCTTTCATAGAATTACTTGTGTATTATCTCCACTTCATAATAACAAGATTCAATCTGACTAGACCTCTCTCTTTCTCCCTGGTCAATTATTATTCCCACATGATGGTGGGGTCTGCCATTCTTGTTTTCCGCCGCCACTTGGCTCTATCCTGTGCATCTTTCGGGGATGCTCCACAGTCTGACTAGACCAAAATGTCGCTAATTAGTTCAAAGTTTCAACCACTCATATCATCTACACATAGATGGAAACTTTTTAGTCTCGTTTTTTGCAAAATTACCAATAATAGCGTTTGTGTTAATTCTTCTTCATCTTGATGTGCCCTGTCAGGTCCCCCCGACGTTGGCAATCACTCTGGCGAAGGCTTCTCTGTCTTGCGCGACCCGGAACAGCTCCTCCACACGTCTCATTCCGGTCCAATCCCTTATATTGCATAGCCAAGACGTTTGCCTTCTACCTGGACCACGCTATCCCTCAATCTTCCCCATGTGTTAATTATTAAAATGAAATGAAATGAACAATTAGAAACATTTTCGACGTCATAATATGAAATAGGTATGATGTCCTAATGGACGAGAAGATATATTTAATTGTCAGACAATAAGTTTGCCCTTTGTTAATACAATGTACAAAAGAGTTTCTTAAGTCGTTATGAAGGAATCTCCACAATACCTATTCAGAATTCATAATATCTAATACACATACAGTAGTAAGAATCTAATTATACACACCTAAATATAGGAGTTAAGTGAGTTAAGCTTGTGATTCATGTTTAAGTCTAGACGTCGCAGTCGAATATTATATTCTTAGTTGCAATACAATAGGACATGTTGTATAGGAGAATTCATTCCATTATGAAAACTGGTCAAGTCGCCCTTGGACACATGTCAAGTGTTTCTTCGAGTAAGTGAATTAGATTGCAATATTGCAGAGTATCTAATATACATCGTGAAGCACTTACTCTAGTCTTAGATTTAGATTTATATTATTGCTATCACTGTTTCTGTTGTATTGTAATGTTGTATCTACGGAGTTTAAATAATTTTATTATATAGGATTATTATTAGGATTTTTAATCACTGTCTGAACGAATTTAGGTACAAAAAATCAATAAGAATTTAGGTAAGTATAAAAAGTTCTTAATTCACCTACACAACGTACGATGTGAATGAATTTGTATAATTCTTTCTTCTTCTTCTTATTCAGCCATCCCTCCACTGCTAGATATAGGCCTCCTCTAACATTTTCCAAGTTTTTCTACTCTGGGCTTTGCTCACCCAGTTCCTTCCTGCGACTGGGACTATATCATCTACCCATCTCTTTTGGGGTCGTCCCACAGGTCTTCTATTCTCCCATAATATAATTATTTAACTTCCCAAAACCTCGGTTTATGCAAATAAGTGTAAAATTATTTAAATAATATAATAAAAATATACTGCGACTTGCATTCTAACAAATTTTTTCATCATTTAGAATCGGTCTCTACCTAGATCAGTCTTTTTAATAATACGTTATAAAATGAATCAACAATTTACTCTCCAGTAAGTACCTATCTGCTATAATTTTATTCTATTCAAATTTCATCTCTAATTATTAACACAAAAATTTTATACCCATATTACTTCTTCCAATTTTTTGTTTAAAAGTATACTTTCACTGTGTATCTTCTCTCGAAAATCTCAATACTCGTATATCAATGCTTAGTAGTATCGTAAATTCTTTGTAATGGTCAGTTCTATCATAAGTCTCCCAAAATCATCAAATGGTTATGGTAAATTTCGTTAGAGTTAAGACAATGTGATTAGTACCCGTAACAATTTAAATAACATCGCTTCTCACAAATTACTTGAACTTTTGACGAGGGACAACTCCTAACTGCGTTGGTCTACAAGATGTTAAATTTATTAATGACCACTATTAGTAAATTCAAATTTCTCTTCTTAACCTGTAAATCCCATAATATATACCGAGCTACGCATATTTTTATACTTTCATAATTATTTCTTTGGAAAGAAGCATTATAACCATCAGGACTAACATAGGATGACCACGTTTTTAATGAAATTACCAAAGTACGAGGTGTACGAAAGTACGTAAAAAATTGAACAATGTATTTGAAAAAATGACCGCATAAGCTGCTATAATCAAAAAAATAATTGTAAGTTGAATTGTTTAAGATTTTTTATTCGGATAATGTTATTACGACTACTTTGAATAAGCGTGAATAAAAACTTTCAAAAGTCATTTCAAGTTTTTCACTTTTAAGCATTTGTTTCGCAGAAAAAGTCATGGAACCTCGTTGTTATGAAAATGAAAATCGAGAATATAATTTATTAGCTAGTACCTACCTACAAGCATGTTTTTTAATACTTTGCAATAATTTTTCACAACACGAAAAACTTAAGTCATTCTTTTGACGTGAAATAACGACCCATTTTCACCGACTGAAAACATGTTTTTTAATGCAAGACTTTTTTTGGGTATTCGGTATGTACAATGGATATTGTGAATATATTGAGCGTAATTTATTTTTAACTCCATTACTTTGCAACCCCAAAACTACCGAGAGTTTTTTTACACTCAACTACGTACATTACCATTATGTAAACTCAGTTAAATAGTAAAAAGGTATTTCAAATCAGAGCCCAAAAATAAATTCATGCCATATGAAATGAAATAAAAGTGAAGCGTTGTAATTGGCTGCGTAGATGTCAGATTTTGTACACACATTTTGATCCTTAATCTATCAAAGCTTGGTGATCTTCTTGTAATCCCACTAGGAATGTTCAAGGGAGAAGTTAATTCATTAGATAACTTTTCCCTTCTTCATGTAGATATCCTTAGAACAAACTAGCGGACTTTTCATTATAGATGAAGTGATTTCTAAACAACTACGAAATTGACTTGTTATAAGTTACTGCAAAATGTAAAAAATAACGCTCTTTACAAATCGATAAGTCACTTCAAAGTTGTTATACTCGTAGGTACGATATTGTATTCGGCAGTAGATATCTTTATTTAAGGGCTTGGCACCAGGAATGACGTCACAGTCATTTCCCACGGCATTAAGTTTCAAAATCGCGTGACAATCGCATGATAAAATGGTAAAAAAAGCATTTTTTTCCCATTTTTTTGGGGTTAATTTTGCGTCTATCAAAAAACTGTTACGGTTATTCCCTAGATTTTAATGCATATTATCAGTACATAAAATAAAATTTACTCCGCGACTTTCGGGAAACGAGTTTCCGTCTTTCGGAAAAAGATCAGAGGTTTTTTTTTAAAATAAATTTTGACAAATCTATACAAGATATAAAAAATCTATTACGGTTATTCCCTAGATAAAGGTTCAATGCATCTACCCTATTTTGTTCCAAAGCATATTTAGTAACGGTTGTCGAGATAGGAGGTCTCCCGTTTTTAGAAATTTTTGAAATGTCGATATGCATACTCTTAAATCAAAAGTTAAAGTAATGACTTAATGACTGTAATGAGGAACCATTGAATTGTAAACAATTAATCAAGTTTTAAAAGTGAACAATCAAATCAGTAGGCATTTCATTTGATTATACGTATTTTCAAATTTATTAAGTCTGAATTTGTACTACGTACGTACATTTAACATTCAAAAATTCTTCAAACACAACAAACAGAATTTCTATCTAAATGCCATACGAGTAAAATATACAACTCTCTGAAAATATTTTGTTCCAAAATACTTAATAATTTTTCCTCCGACAAAAAAGGTTTTCGCTGAGTTACGGCGCACGATTTTGAAATACCGAAATCGCCACCGTTTTTATTCTTACAATCTTTCAAAAGATCGAGAGATATGACTTTGTTATGCTAAGTTATGCGGAAAGGAGAAAGAATTTTTGTGAAGGTCAAAGTTTTATTTCCGTCATTTTTGTATTAAATTTAATCTGATGAAGTTTAACATTATAATAATTCATTTTATTAAGACTTTTATAATAACAAAACTTAAAATATTACAACACACGTGGAGATCTTTGACATTTCACTTTTCAGTACTTCTATCAGGGTTCTGCCCTCTGTTCAGAAAGAAAACTGGTGGATCAGGGTCTCTTCAATGACTTTGAGAGTTATCAAGAGAAAAAATATCAATATAAAATATGAAAGATATGATGTTACGAATACATACAATAATTTGTAGACTTTTTTTGATCCAGATCACCAGATCTTCACACGATTATACCCGAAAAACAAGTCTACATATGGATCATCGTGAAAACCTGCAACTACTATTGACATACAATAATTCACTAGCACTAGAGGAAGGTTCAGTGTATTTTATAAGGTATTATACAAATTACATTTAGTACGGTTGTCCTTCTGAAAAGTATCCTTAAGGCGACACCCACCACCTTAATCATGAATAATTGGTCCACATATTACTACAACATCATTATTTGCTATAAACGAGTATACTAAAATAGAAGTCATAGTCCTCGTCCTCTATGATAATCTATACTCGTATGTATAAAAATAAGTCGGTTTTTTGGTAAGTGTTCGCATAAATCGCGCATTTTACGATTGATTGCTGTGAAAATTCACAAAAACTTTCGTACCGATCTGCTTTAGGTTTTGACGTCGCTATTTTTGAAAATGAAAAAGCTTTTGCTGGATGGTGCCATGATGATGAGGGGTCATGCTTGGGATCATATGAAAGGGTGTTTAAAAAGCAGTTCAGATCTTAAGTCACATTTTGTCTTGATCAAACCATCGGGAGACACCGGACCGTTAAGAAGCACGGTTAACTCAGCTAGTTCCAATTAATATAATATTACACTGTACTCCATTTACGTTCATATTTACTATTATAGGTACAAATTATTTACTATATATACGTTCAAGACGATTATGTTATCTAACAATCATTATACTCATATCAGAATGAAGTAGGTTATCTACTTATAAGGTATTCAATAATTTAGATATTTGTAAGTCATCATTAGAACATTGTTGACAATAGTAAAACATGATTTCTACCTAGAGTTTACTAGAATACTTAGATATTTAAATCTTTTTTGATTGTCGACATCACCCTCGTCGATATTCAGAGATATTTTTGGACTTCTATAATCCCCGTTACAATTCTTCTTTTTTTCATTTTTGTCAGAACAAATAAAAACATTGACATTTAGAGATAAAAATCCACAAGATTCCTAGTTGAAACTTAAACAGCTTTTTATTTATTTTTCATCCGCATTACTGCAATTTTTGGGATTATGGGATTTGAGTTGCCATTTGAAATGAGTTTCGTGTTATATTGTTAAGTTGCGTGAATGCATTAAAAGGTAGCGTAGTCTGTGTGTTGTGAATGAACGCAGCTGGTAACTCGCTTCAAAAGCTACTCAAGTCTCACGTCTCACAAATGAAGACGGATCATGTTGACTGAAAATATTACTTTTCTGTGGATACTAATGCAGATCAGATAAATTTAATCACAGATAGATGTGGATATACTTTGAACAAGAAAACATATTGTGCTATGGAGACATAAGTGGGTACTTACTACTTAGGTATACTTACTCTGAACTACATCCCTACTTACATTTTTGTGATATCTGCTGGTCATCAGATGCCGGTGTTTTCAGCTGCATAAAAGTCTCGGCGTGCCTCATAAACTTTTTCCAAATAATATTTTTTCTCTTAATTTCGTTTATATAAAAAAACACAACATCCAAAGGATTAATGCAATGAGTGAAATGACTTATGGGTCCACGACGCTAATGTTATTTAAATACGATTTTGCGAGTTGATATAAAAATGTCGGGTCAACTTGATTGATGTATGAGGGGGTATAAAATCAACCCCCAGCCCCAAGGTTGGAGCGTAGGGGTCAATTCGACCCACTTCAACCGTCAGTTGACCATTGGGGTGAAACGTACACCATGTTTCATACTGATACCAGGCATACCCATTGGGGTTTTTAAGATTCATTTTGATTCATAGCATGAAATGTACTTTGCATAATATATTAGCATTTTTATCATTGTACCTATGAAAAATAGCGAAAATTAATCATGTAACCATATTTGAGTGGCTTAATTGGATGGATAGCAGACCATCTAAACAGATAGACCCTGACTCGAATCTCAGTGTTGTCACAAGCCTTTATCCTTACCTACTAACTGTGAAGTTCCGTTCAAGAGAGTAGGTAACTATCATTGCATATTATATTATAGTATCATACAAGACAATATCCCTTTTTAATGTAATGTGAATTTAATTTCTAAATGTGCCACATATGCCGGTAACTTATGGAATAAGAAGCAAAATAGCATTCCCAAAAGTTTTGCTTAAAAATTAGCCATAATACCTATTAGCCACCCATTCTGAATATGTTAAAAGTAGTTGTGTAGGAATATACTTACGCACGTATCGATGAGTGAAGTTATTTGATTATTTCACAATAAAAAGCTCATTGCTCAACATAAAAACACAGGAATATGAATGCGGAATATTAAAAAATGCATCATAACGTGCAATGGCATCTCTCCATCGTATTGATTTAGTCTAACATTTCAGGACATGAACTGCGCCACATATGTCGAGCTGAAGAGAGCTGCGGGAGACAGAGAAGAGTGGAGAACAAGATGTAGGAATTTGCTGCAAACCAATCCGCAGGATTGAAACTAGAGAAGAAGAACATTTCATAGAATTAATAAAAATGACTTTACGTCACGACTTATACGTGCCCACGTATTATACATATTTCTGCCCTTATAATAGCGGTAAACCTCACATTACTACTATTATTACCAACGCTAAAGTACGTATCCAGTACTGAGTACCTACCAAAGTAATGTGTAAATTTGTTTGAATTTTCCACATTTACCTTCATACTTCGTGTTAATACAGCCACAGCATAATATAGAATAACGCACGTAAACAAAGGTCAAAGAATTTACAATTGGATTGTATAAAGTATCTACTTATAAACCATACAAACTCAATTCAAAAATGTAGGTTGCATACAGTACTAATATGAATTATGTAGACCCAACATCTTTTACTTGTATTAAGTACCCTATAAAGCAATTTATAATGTGCCACAGTGCAACACATATGTTGATCGTAGGTATTTATTTATTTATTCATCTCAACATATACATAACGTAAATAAAACGTATATCAGTACATCTGTACACAGTATAGTATATCATTGCCAACCCCACTAGGTTATGACCTGTATCGGGATTGACAATTAATCAAAATGAAGGCATCTTCATTCCACAAATGCACAACAAAAAACAAAATAAAATATGACACTCCCCATTATGACAAATTAATAACATAAAACATACTAAGGAATACCTACTAGGTTGCATATCGGCAGAGTCGGGCACTTGGCAAATTTCTGCAACAACACACCTCGTATAACATTCCAACTGAATTTGTACATAAGAAAAAAAAAATATACAAAATATTGGTGTACTTGGAGGATGAAGACTAGGAGAGCCGACCCCAAGTGAATTGGATAAAGTCGAGGGCGAAGAAGAAGATTTGTGTACAAAAGTAGATATACAAAACTAAATGTGTAGATATGATTCTAAGAGTCACGTGAATTGAGCATATTTAATAATTATACCTCATATGATGCAGGATTATTATTGTGTCCACTGAAATGTAGGTATGAGATAACGGAAGGGTGCATGGAGGTACAATTTCATAGATGTTTCAATCAAAAAATCCTATATCCAATGAAATCTATCCTGATTAAAAGCTGTCAATTTTAATTGAAAGAAAGGCAGATTTAGTTGAGATAATATTTACTTATAATTCTCACATACTTAGGCTAAGATCTAAAATAATAATTTGAAAATCTGTGCAAAGTGCATGCTGTGGACACTCTTAATTGGGAGGTTATGTACATATGTTTGTTAACTTTCTGTGTGTGTCCCCAATAAATAAATAAATAAATAAATCTCCTCCGTAACGAATTTGAAGTTACTTGGATATAGAATTGGTTAAAGAATAATTTTAATTTCAGATTTCGTGAAATATAATGGAAACAATATGACACTAGGATATTATTATGAGATAAGAGTAGGTAGTGTGAGGAATATACGACAGGTGTAGTAAAATATGTCGTATAATGTTCATTTTACTTAGTCACACTCGTGAATTTTAGCATAGAATAAAATACTTTTAAATTTACAAGCTTTCAGTATAGAAACGTACAAATCGTTGTAGTTGTTAGAAAGAGCAATACGTTTTTGGAAATAAAACCCTATTGAAAACGAAAGGTACGACCGGATTTGAGTTGACAAATGTGAGGTAGCTGTACCTGTGTATTATTGATTGCTTTTTGTGAGTTTGTAAAGAAATATATTGTAAACATTCATCTGTGTATTATAGTTGTAGATATCTCCCTACGTGTGTGTCTCCCGTTGTGAAGGAGATCACGTACTCCTCGACGTATTGATTGAACTTTCCAAAAAATCTAACAGAAAATGCGAAAACTTGGATGAGTACATCTAGTCAAAAGGAATTGTCTGAAATAAGTTGAAGGATTTGAAAAGATATTCGGGAATAATGTCTTGAATGTATTTTATTGCCGAGAAATTTCTAACGATAGCAACAATAATCTTTCATGAAATGTTTTTCCTATTATGTGACTTCAATGAAACTTGAGAATAGATCAGACGTATGTGGCTAATTAAATTATTCGTATTTTAATTAATTTTATTACTGTAAGTAAAGATTAAGTTAATCAAAGACACGAGACAAATTAACTTATATATTATACTAACAGGCACTGACGTAATTCTCAGAAATAGTTCAAAAATATTTTCATCGTTCGATATAAATAATATAGGTGGAGGAGCACAGCAGAGGATGCACAAGGGACCCTATTTAACACGCCAATGGAAACCCTTCCCCCAAGTCACGATCTACTCTGGCCAGCGTGGAAAACCCTCAACAGGATCAGATCCGGGGTCGGCCGCACTAGGAAGAACCTCTAGAGATGGGAAATAGCTGAGGACGCGACGTGCGACTGCGGGCAGCTGCAGGACACTGAGCACCTCCTGACCTGCCCAATGGCTCCTGGGCCGTGCACATGGGAGAGTCTCGCAGATCGCTCCCCCTTGGACGATGACACAGGAGAGGTTGTGGCTTTCTGGGAGCGGACGGGATCTAATGAGTGCTGACCGAGACGATAAGAAGAAGAAGAAGAATATAGGTAAACGAATAACCAATTTCATAGATATTTAAGATGCTAAGAAAAATTCTAGGTAGATATATTCAACCTTTTAATAATAAGACAAGATGTATTAAAAATAATGTTATGACACCTCCTGCAAGAGTGTCATAATTTAGGCGAAAGAAATTTGAATTCAATCATATTGTGTCGCCACAAAAAAAATAGTTGCTAATAGCTGAGTTCAGACTGGTGTTGTGGCTTTCAATCGATGTGCAAAAACAACATTCATTTATCAACCCTGAGGATAATACTTTAGACATGCCCAAGACCTTTCTCGCTAGTTACCCGAGATTGCGTTAACCTTGTTAAGATTGTATTGAAGAAACGAAAAACAGTAGTAAAGGAAGACCTCCCAAAAAGTGGTCTGACGATATTGTCCAACAAGTCAGCAGAACCTGGATGCGAAGAGGGAAAAACAGAAACGAATGTAAGGGGATGTTAGAAGCAGTAGCAAACAATAGCAATTTCGTACACCACTCTATTAAAATACCCACTACTATTAAAAATATTTAACGAGAGTTTCTTACTTCGAACACCTGGGGAAAAGTCTGAAAATGCGTGATGGAGAAGTACACACGGCCATTTGAAAGCAAGAGTACCAATATAATAATACTATAACATGAAATCTGTCTCGTTTTATCGTACCTTTACATCATTTTATACCGATTACTTATAAATAATGTACCCACTTAATAATAATATAAACAATGTGCCGTGTATTATATAGGTCACATGAATAACTTAAATGTTAGTAACGAGTAGTACCTATGGACTATTGAACTAACAGCGTATTACGCTACCCAAGTATTAATATAACAATATTATAAGATATTTTTCATACTCACTTATTGGATCGATTTTACGGTTACCTTATACGGAGATTAAAATTTATCAGGCCGCACATAACACACGCACATACTTGAAACACACATTAACCTGTGTATAATTAAAATGGAAATTTCACGAAACAGGCGAAAGGTGCTTAAGATCGCTGGTGTAACGTTCGGGAAATTTCACCTCTTGATGTATTGTGTTTAAATATGGCTTCGAAGCATGAAATACCTAATATTATAACGGTTGAAAAAGTTTTCGCTAATACCAGTATAGTTTCTTCTATGTTTGTGTTTGATATAATAATGTTTTGATCTACACTCAGTTCAAATAATATATTCTTCATTGTTGGCTTATAATAAAAAATGCATTCAATTCAGACGTGAAAATCATTTAATTTTAATACTTATAGGTAGGTCTAGGTACCTATAAATATTTTTAGGCGAATTGTTATTTTCTTGCAATTCTGAAATCCGCCGAGGGTTGACACCTAGATCTGTAGGAGATATTATGAGTTTAATAAATTATTTGAAGAATAAGTTATGGGTAATTAAAAGAAATCGGAAAACCACTAAACTAGTGTAAAAATTTCAGTTAAATTACCACGTTTTCGTTCTAACCGTATTTTTTCCCACGGAATTTATGAAGTGATTTCAATCGGTATATGAACATAGGTAGGTATTTAATCCTCTGATGCTGGATTTCACCAACTCTTTAGGTGAGGAATAGTGGCGATAGGAGCCACCTTGCACAAATTTTGTATGGAAAATTTAAATTAGGTGACTTCTATTTTCTCTACTCCTCACCTAAGAAGTTGGTGAAATCCAACATTAATATATATATTTTGGATGGACACGTCTTATATTATAAAAGTAAAGATAAAACTCAATATGTATTAAAAATTTCCGCTAAGGTAAACTTGCAAGAAAAAGGCGAGAATTTATTTAAAATCTGATGTCAGTCTGACGTGAAATTTTAAAAATAAAGTTGTATCGAGAAAAAAAGCGGTTTCCTTCAAATTATTCTCGAACCCTTAATTAATATTCTTGTATCATCATCTAGAGATAATAATTCTTCCCCCCAGCATTCATTGATTTCTAAAGGTTTCGTTAAATAATAAGAAAATACTCTACCATGGAAATAAAATGTTCACAATAGTAGAAGTATTATATTATTATCAGCTACTGAGATTTTATCCTGAATATTGGAATTACCCACAGTCACGGTACTCAAAAGAAAATAATTTATAGAATTTCGTAAATATTTTAAGATAATTTTTGTTACTATGTGGCCAAGGTGAATTACCTAGATTTTTATTGACAAGAGTATCATACAATACGCTGTTTTGCTATACCTACTAGCAAATACGTGGTTCTTCCAGATTTGCTTATTTTAAAACTGAACTAACATAACCGTACGGCGGTCGATTGTAAGGAGGTCCTTACATGAATCTGAAAGTACGAAATAAAATGACAACATAGATGTGCGAATCGGCGTTCCTGGTTTACAGCAATCTTAAAATCGTCAAATCAAAAATGTGTTGAAAATATTGTCATAAAATTAATTAATACGTTCTTAATCAGCAAATCTGAAAGCTTCGTTTTCATTAAATAATATCAAACTGGGATATTTCAGAGTATCAGAATCGCATGCGGAATATCAAAATGTTTGTTTTCTCCCCAGAGGTTATGATGTTGACACTGTTTTCAAAATAACACGAATTCCATGCACTGCAAGGTGAGCATTTTAATTAATTATTATTCTGATATGATCTAACAGTTTGTTTAACTCCAGATGCGATATATGATAACTAGGAGTAACCAACTAATACTAAATAGATTGAATTAACTCTTATATCTCAAATATTAATCAATGATACTAAAATTATTATAGTATTTAGGTATATCCATGGTACACACCTATATCTCATCAAGTATGTAGCATTTTAAAGTTGATTAAGAAGACAAGTTGCGAAGAAATTCGTAAGTTTTCTTTTCTACAAACGGATCCTATTCAAGTCCCGCTGCCGACCTTCTCGACTTTAATGGTAACATTGTCATTTTTTGCCTAGAATTAGATAAGTATTTTTTTTAATAAATAACAAAAAATACAATAAAACTATATAAATACATTATATATATCGTATGGCGTTGGAGAGACCAGAGTCAGAGATTAAGTTCGTGAGAGCTCAGGTATTGGATTGCCTCAGGAGACTAGGTATGGATGTCTTCCATTGTGCCGCTGAACCTTCAGACATTCTTCGACGATGTGGTTAGCGGATATACATATTGTAGAGGTCCCAATATTCCAATTATATTTTTGGGATTATCTAGATCCGTCCAGATTTTATTTGCGATGCCTGAACGAACGCCTGAAAATACCCAAAATATATATCTCTACTGCAGTTGATGATATAAATAAATAAATATTTTCTGGTCGCAGGAAGTCCAGAAATCATCGTCTGTGGAAAATAATATTTAACTCAATATTTTATCGAAATTCAAGTGCAAATCTAAGCTTATTGTAATAGTAGTTCGAACAGGAGAAATAATAGAAAAATCCTGCGAAACGTTGAAGAGCTTTAATAATAAGCGTGTTACAATTTCATACGAAATGCTTAATACGAAGCTATCGAACAATCGGATAAACATTCAATACATCTATACTCGTAATTATTAATGTTGCCAAGTTTGTTCTCGAGTTGGCGTAATAATTTTGTATTGTGGAATATAACTACGTAAAAAGAAGAGCAAATAATATTGTTGTATTACCTTACGTTGATGTTGATAACATCTTGAAGCGAATTATGCATTCCTACAAGATCATGAATAATAAAATATTTCATGCGATGCTCTATAATGTTGTTATTTGTAGAGAAATGTATTGTAACTTTTACTTATAGTATACTATCATAATATGAAGCTAAAGGTACTTCCTGGTGTTGTTATTGCAATGATGAACTATAATAAAAGTAAAAGGTAGATGAGACTTTCTGTTCGATGAAGTTTTGAGAGGAAGAACTCAAATTTCATTCGATTTTATTAAAAGAAACAATTTCCGTACAAAGTTGCAAAGCTTGACGAACTTATTATTAATAAGTTAAGGCGTTCCGTTCCCGTCTTATTATGAAATACCTACCAAGACACGAGAGGTATAAAAAGATTATTCAATCACCACAATATTTTAAGTAAGGTTGCATAGTGCATAGTTACTAAATCTATTAAAATATTTATTGATTTTGTTTTTGAAGCTATTATTTTAATTGTTTAATGACGCGGCGTGAATATGATTTCATATTGGCTGACACAGTGATGTAAGAAAGTAATGGTATCACAACTTACGGAGAAGTGAGACTCAATGGTTGATATTTTATAAAATAGCAAATCAATTAACTAAACTTTATTCATACAAGATCAGCTTACTTTTTGTACTAAAAAACGTTTTAGTATGATTTAAACAAAAAAATAAATAATTGATTGCCTAGATTTGTCGCACGATTTTTATTTCACTAGCTAATGAAAATACGTAGACTAATATTATGGAAACACATTACGTTAATTTATTACATCTCCGGTGGTGATGCTATGTTGATTTTTAGTCTGCTGATCTGTATGAACTACATTTATGTCGGTCTCCGATATCGTAAATATGTATACCTCTATATGCACCTCCCTACCTAACCTAAAGAAGGGGTGGGTGAGAATTGACATTCACGGAAAAACAGAGCGAGAAAAAAAGTGAGATATCGTTCTATTTGTGAAGCCTATCTTCTCGTAAAGTCTAAAGTGGATTGAGATGAAAAATCACAAATTTATATTTCTCTTTTTTTTACCTACGAATATAATAAAAGCTTTACCCTCAATTTCACATTTGACTTTCTGTCCATTAAGTTTCCCAAATCAGTCAAATGTAAGAAATGGTACCTAGGCATAAATAAAAATGTAGGCATCTTTTTAGTATGGGTGACTAAATATCAGAATGAATGAAAATAAGTAATGACAATGGATAAGTCAAAATGTCATTGTCAAACTAAATTATTTCAGAGTGAAATACAATTAGCAAAAAAAAAAGATCTTTGTATTTTTGAGAACTTTTCAAAGAACTGTACGTAGATAACAATATACCTAATCATAAAATGTCTTGTCTGTTTTTCAGACATCGAAAGAAAGTTGATACTCGTGGTTGTGGAATTGAAGCTTTATTCACCTATAAAACTTACATATGTAGTTACGATGTTGTTGAGCCGCAATGATCCAAACCATCATAGGCCATGTATATCTTAAGGCAGCTTGTAATTCAATGAATTTTTGTAAGAAATTTTTACGGACACAAAATGAAATTGTTCAGGATGATGACGTGATAAAAGGACGATGGACTTAGTAAGTAGGAAAACCTGGTAGACCCTTGACTACTTGGAGCCGACCCAGAGTAAAACGGACAGAGTCGACGATGAAGAAGAAAAAGAAGTGATTTTAATGAGAACATAGAGCATTCATGAAAGTTGAATAGGAAAGAATCAAAATGTTATTCATTTAACAAATAACGTTTTAATAATTGAAATATGGTTTTAAACAAAAAGTTAAAAAAACGGTAAGTAGATTATGTAGTTGTCGAATATAAACTCTAATGAAAAATAGGAAATTTAAAGAAGAGTGTATTGTGAAGAGAAATATACAAATGGAATATTTTTATCTTGTCGCACAATCAGTAGCAGGGGATTATATTTCCCTTGAAATTAATAGGATTCCACCATTTTCATTATAAAATAGCTGAGCGACGCGGACGATATCAGAAACCATTTGCAGGATATTCAAATTATCAGCAATCCAAAATCACAGACCTAATTTGATAGGATTCCTTGGACGCTTTAATGACACATGAATGTTTGGTAACCAAATTCAAGTGCCCTCCAATTATATACTTTAACTACCTTATCCCTTGAACAGTCGATTTTGTAATTATTACAGGTTGTGCGTTGTCATAACTTTTTTTCAAAATATCCAAAAATCTATCGAGAATAACTCAGCCTTTTAAAATAAAGACATGGGTATTTCTGTGAGATAATTAGTTATGTTAGTCTAATTTTTTTTTTTTATTTACGTATTTACTGAGAAATTAAGTTTTGAAAAACATTAGGTATAGAAAAACATGGATAAAGAAGAGTTCTTTAATAATTGATGGCAAATTGGACGGACGCTTTAATCCTTATTTATGTCGCGTCTGAGTTTTGCGAGACGTAGACGGAGATTCTAACTAAAGCTTTTTGTCTCAATAATTGTCTGGACTTAGACAAAATACTTAAGCATGCATCAACAGCGCATAAAAAGCTCATACTGCAGCTAGCGGGGGTCGGATTAGAGTGATGTATTCTTAGTGTCACCGTAAGAATAATTTGGTATTTGTTGTGAGGAGATTTTACTGTAAGATTATAGTGGTTGTGTTTTTGTTTCAGTAGTATATTGAATGAATAACAATAATTCCTCGTAAACGAAATTACTATCGTTTTTAATAGTTGTAAAAACATTGGTTTTTAATATAAAATGTAAATGGACGAATGACTCAGTCCTCAAAGAACTCAAAATAACGGAACGACTATCTGCGGTGTGCAGTCATCGAGTACTGGGTTTCTTTGGTCACATCACCAGAAGAGAATCCGGAAACCTGGAAAAAAATATAATCATGGGAAGTGTTCCAGGCAAAAGAAGTAGAGGCAGACCTCCTGCAAGGTGGTGCGACCAGATTAAGGAAATGACTGGGAGAGACTTGTGCTCGGTGATGCGGACTACGGAGAATAGAGAGGACTGGAGGCGTCTTGTTTTGTCCGAGGGTAGCTCCACAAATCACGACCCTCAGCAATGAGGAAACGATGGAAGAAGAAGAAGAAGTAAAAAAAAAAACTTCATAATATACTAAATTAACTCCAGGTAAAATCGCAACTCATCCAGTTAGAAGTTAAGATTCTAACTAACCGGACACTCTAGCCATTGTATCAAATAATAACGATAGTTGAAAGCAGTTTAGACACAAGTAGGTACAGATAATTTGCTTTAATCGTATTCATGAATGAGCGTGAATTTCTACGATCGTGAACATCTTTTGACTTATAAGTGGGTAATTTGAACTGAAGCCTACGTCTTTTCATTTTATGGCATGTAATATATTCGCACCTTTGTATGATAGTTGAATTATTTCTAATTTAACTTTTGTCATGATAAAGTAGAGGACACATTCATCCCATACCTGCAATTTAAATTAGGAAATGGAATTCAAACTCTAAAATATTAAAATCAACGCGACACGGAATATTTACTTCATTTCAAGCAATCAAAACAGAATTTCAAATTGAGATAAAAGCGAAGACTAATGAACTGGTAGGTAGATAAATGTGGAATATACCTATATGTCAAAATGTGCTATAGATTATGTACAGGTATTTCGCAATTTCATACTCTGTGCGTTTCCCAAAACTATGAAGTCAAACATATCTAATTTGCATTCATTATTATCCGATATCTCTAACGTTTGAAATTAGTTGACTCATAGGTAGGTACTTTAATTAAGAATATGGATTATTATTATAATCATCACGAAACCTCAATTCTTATAATGAGCTCCCTGAGTATCGATAAGAACCTTAAATAATGAAATAACAGTAGTAGTCCGAGTATAAAATTGTCGGTATACCTATAAATGTTGAAACCGTAGTGATATTCATTTTCCTTGAATTCTTAGCTGAAAATATCCACTAGATCCGAAATTATTTCAGAGATCTCCGTCAGAGAGATGAGAAGTTAGTTAAATAATAGGACATCTTTTGAGTACAATATTATTAAACCATTATTCTGATTGTTATCGAAAATAAAAATACGTAAGAAGCAATGTGGGTGTAAGCGCAAGGTATCTCTGACTGACAAAAGTCAGTAATATTCTGATATCTATAGGTACTATATACATAAACTGTATAGGTACACTGCGGCTAATCCAATTTCCTTGAGTGAAATAGAGTAGGTATACAAATACCTAATAGTATTAATACCATGTAGTTAGATAGGAATGTGTATAATACTAAACAATAACAAACCATAGTACAGAGACATCAGAAGCTGTTTGATTTTCCTGTCAGTTGTAATCACGAAATATTGTTATGTTTTTACATAAGTGTATCATCTGATAAGGATAAGTTACAATGTACTTAACGTGATTCAAGGAAGACCAAAATGATGGAAAACATCGTACGCAATATTCGGAGGAACTTAAATGTCGGGGATGGTTAAATTCTATTGCCAAAATCAGAAAGGCTTGGATAATATATTTATATTGTTTAAAATTCTGCAGCAGGGGCAGTGAAACGATGGTAGGATTATTTCCTGTTTAGAAACTGTTTCTACCTACCCAGGATATATTGCTTATCCTAATAATTAAGTTCAGAGATCATTAAGAGCTGTTACATATGGAAGTTAATGGTTTTGAAAACACGTAGACAGGTGTACCTACCTATTGAGCATAATTTTCTTTCCAAATTTTCCAAAAATGTAGTACCTGAATGATCATACGATCCATACATTCCCAATTGATCAATAAAACACAATGTGAAACTTTGTCAAAATAATAAAACTTTACGATGAATAAAAAAAATATAAAATAGGGTATATATAAGTTTTTATGCTAAAATTGAAGATTCAGAAAAAAAAACTATGTTAAACGAAACCCCCAAAGTTTTGTGAATGTGTGTGAGAACCTTTAAATATTTTATCGGAAAATCTATAGCAGATATATACTAACCTTGTACTGCTTACCTTGTGTTTAGGAATATATTTAAAGAGTTATAAATTTTTCATAACATTTTATCTTCGGTTCAATTCAAGCTTAAAGCTTCATAAATAGTATAACGTATCAAGTAGTGTAACTACTTACGGTTTTTTAGCTTCAAGGAGAATATTGTCTTATAAGACCTTCTAATTTTCATTTGAGGTCTATGGAAAATAGTTATTTTTCAGAGAAGACTAATTTTATTATAGACCGATAGAAGAAGTGCGCAGACATACAGCTGGCAAGAAAAAGTGAGCAAGGAATGTTCAATAAAGAGATAAATATATAAGAGAGTCCAATATTAGAAGACAACTAGAAAATGTTTTAGAAGATTGTAAGGGTTAGTATATTTACCTACACTTGCTGAAAATAGATAATAATATGAAATCTGTAGTTCTTATTTCGAGGTAGCGTGTACGATTTTTTAAAGATTTTTTCACGTTGAAATAAAATCCCTGTACAGAGTTTTTCCACAGTAAAGAAACTCCTAAAAGGGACTACGATTGAAATAACCTTTAGCTAAAAAGTAAATACTACAAAAGTACCTATCTATCTGCTAAATTTAAGAAGCAAAATTTCCCTTTTTCGTTTAGGGATTTGTTTGTGAATTTTAGGGAAGCTCTGCGAAAGATCCATTGAGCCTCTCCTAAATTTAATCAGACGCAATATAAAATATTCAACGATAGCCGACATCAGTAATTTGGTTATCTCTATCTACTTACTCGTACCTCATCGGAGGAACGTTTAAAGAGATGAATGAAATTGTTTCACCTGATATTCTGCGAAGATATTTTCTTCATATTATATGTAGTTATCGTCATTCACTTTACATCGAGAATTATAACCTAATAAGATAACCTAATAAAAGAACTGAACTGAAGTTGACAGCTGGCCTCAAATGGACATCCGAGGCAAAATCCAGAGAGAGATGGAGACGAATGAGGGAGGCCTATATCCAGAAATGGAAGCTGCAGGGGTCGTGAAGAAGAAGAAGAATAAAATAACTTAGTTGAATTAGTACTACGCTGTGTTGTATAAAAATGATTTAAAAATCATGGTTCTCTGACGATATTTTGTAATGTATTTATTAGTGTAATATACCTACTATATTTCTATGAGTGACGTGGAAGAATGTTCGAAAGCTCACTGTAAGTGCCGATTTCTTGTCCCTCTTCCCCATTTTCTTATATGAGTAGTCGTAATAGGTAAGAACCTACTATGAAGTAATGTAGAATCCGTATCTAATAATCTTTTAAACAGGCATACCATTTCCATACTAACACATTAATTTCTTTAAAGTAAATCATGCAACTCAGCTGAAAATCTTTATAAATTATTGACTAATGGGACAACAAAGTCCGGAAAAGTAACACGAAAGCGTAAAAATATAGAACAAAATAATTAGTTGGTTGGGAACCATACCTATAGATTCTAGTTTACCTGGGATTCCCACTGAATTTACCAATAAAAAGGAGTAGAGAACAACATTCTGAATTGTCAGATAATTAGCATTTTTTAATTTTTATTGTATGTTTGTCATATTATGACTTTGTATGTAAATTGTCATACAATATAATATTCTATAATATGAGATGGAGCAGGTAATCCTAGAAAGTAGGCACCTATTATTATTAAAGTAAGGATGTCTAAATCACACACTCCGCGACATAATATGACAGCTGATGTATATTATCCACACGGGACTTGGCGCGAACAAGTAGATAAACAGATAAACCCACATCTTTGTAAGAAAATGTTTGTACGTGTCACTCTACACACCTACTCATTAGAAAGCTTATAGTATTTTGATGTTTTTTTTCAGGGGCATTTTTATCCACTGAATATAGGATATATGAAATGAAATGTGTCAGGCCAATCACGACTTACGGGGTAGAGTCAAGAGCTGACACAACAAGAACAAAGAACCTGCTCAGGACATCTGAAATGAAAACTTTAAGGGCAATCACAGGGAGAACTCTCAGAGATCGAATCCGCAACGATGAAATAAGACGGACCTTTGGCACGGAAGATATTGTGAGATGGAGTAGAGCAAGAAGAAGATTCTGGAGGGATAATATAAACAGAACGGCCGACTCCAGAATCCCTTACATTACAGCCAACGAAATACCACCTGGTCATCGTCTTCCTGGAAGACCGCCCAAAAGATGGAGGGATAGTTGGTTCTCGACGTCCCAGGAGTAGAGGAGCTTTCTGCCAGAACAGATCAACTGATCTAATGAAAGGAGGAAGAAGAAGAAGAAATAATATTAATCACTGTATCATCTTAATATTCCACCCATTCATATCATTTCAGTATATCCACTATATTGAGATAACTAGTGTAGTAAGTGTGCCGGTGTGCAGAGTTTAATCAATTGATACACGAGGCTTGCATTTCGTATGTCGACACGATTGCTCCATTTATTCTAAACAGAGATACTATGTTCAGAAATCAAATAGGTAGGTATATTGTGAGGTATTCGGGGTTTCTGCTGTCTGCAGTTTTCGATGTAGATCTAGCGATGACCTTATCTTTCGGATGTCTACATCTACGAATACTTTTTACCTACGCAGTAAAAAAACCCTAAACTCAATAGATTTAGATATATATGTGTAACCCAATCGCTTATAAATTACGAAAGCTGAAAGAAATGTTCTTTTGCGTGTCCTGTATCTTCGATTCGCTTTTTTGTATAATTCTTTAGAGCCGGATTAGGACAGAGAAATATACTTCAATGTATTAGGAAACTTCCTTTGAACCATATTACAAAATATGTACCTAGTAGTAGTATTTAAATAAATTATCATTTCCATTTTGTACACAAATAATATACGAGTTGCTATATACGCTGAAAATATATAGATTATATAAAAAGTATATAGCTTAGCGCCATGAATTATAAAGACGCGCTGAGCATCCCATATATGAAATACGTGGAATCTATAGTTAGGAAATAAAGTAAAAAATACATTCATGGATAAAATGATATAAAAGAAAGATGTATGTACTGTATTTCAATATTCATTAGTATTCAGCAAACGTGAAAACATAAAAAAATAACCCAACACATATCTGCATACATACTCTCTTTTGTTCTAAATTATCTCCCCTGTTACACCCTGTTTAGTATTCAAAGTGAACTTTATGACACTCTGTATAATAAAGAAAATTAAAAATAAATTCCCATTCTATTAGAAGTGAATTTTTGTACCTAACCCAAGTAAATATTGTGATATTATTTTTATCATTCATTCTGTCTCTCTAATGAATCACATACCTACTAGTTACATACTTATGTACATTTAACCACTGCGACCTAGAGTCTTTCTCTAGCTATGCTGTAGAAATTTGAGACCACTTCGTTTTGCAGCGTTGCCATCATCGTCCCTAAGGAAATGTAGGAAATAACAGTCCCTTAACATCGAGTATGATGGACCACGTAGGTATTATATTCTGTTACAAAATTTGACAGCGGTAGTGGTCCTGTTTGATCATACGTTGCCAACTGTTACAGCATGGCTAGAGTACCTACTCTAGGAGGCAGTTACATAACGCAAATCATCCTGTAGATATTTTTGATAAAAGTACTCATTCTAAACAGTTCCTATGGCAATGTCATTGGCGCACAAAATGGCGCAGGAAGAGATTTATTTACCTTGCTGAATTTCAAAGTCCAGTGATTTCCCTGTATACCCAGGTGGATCGTAAAGTAAGATGGCTGAGGCATATTAGTAAAATTTGCTTCTTGCAATTAAGAGGTGTCAATTTGGAATCCCCGTTCCAACGACATATTCTTCACTTCACGACCCAAGCTTTTAGCTTTAAGCAGCAAAGACATGAGGATTAGAAAACCATTTGAGACGGAAAAATTAAAAACTGCGTCTAGGTAACAGAAAATTGTTGTAAGTGGATTATTTCTGTAGAATCCAGGCTCCGTGAAAAGCTATATTTTCTTTTCAAAAAGCAATCACTAACCTACGTAGGTATAGCAGTTACAAAGATAACAATTAATGTACTTATTTTTCCTTGGTTTTCTGCAAATGATCGATATTCTAAACCAAGGGCAGACTATATTGATAACAGTCAGCTTTAATAAGCTATACACCTACGGCTGCGATGAGAAACAAAAAATGTATATAGGTACGTAATATCTTTCTAATCTTTATAATGAATATGATTTCCAATACTGGGGAGGGACATGGATGAGAGATTACAGAATATTCAACCTTTCAGAAATACATACATACTTTTTATCAAAATAGAAATCTTTACGCCCAATCCTTCATTGAAATTCGCATCAAATTTAAATAATGTAGGTAGGTAATGTAGTTAGATCTCAGATACAAATCTGTGTATATTTCTCAGGGGTAGTCGGCAATTAAAATACCGCCTATTTATTTAGAGAAAGTTAAAAGGTTTAAAATAATTAAGGGAAGTACTTACGTTGGAAAGGGTGCGCGCGAGAAATCTCAATTAGCATACTGGCTAATAAAATACGACAACGTCTGATAAGAATATAAATCATGTAGGAATCTAATTGGCAATAATGAAGGTTAAGCATGACCTTAGTTAACGCGGGGTTAGTTGGAACAGATTTCTGACTAGCGTTCAATTCTCTCCAGGGAGTAGGGTTCATAATAGTAACGAGGCAAATCAAAACAGTTTTTTTTTTCAAAACCATAGCCCGTCTAAGTATCTACCATAACTTTTTCAGCATTTAAAATTCCCTGCGAAATCTTGAAATTATCTCATTATATAAAGTTCCTATGACATGTTTTGTATCATTTTAAAAATGCACATTACATATGCCTATTAATTTAAAAATGAATTAAATAGCAAGCCATAGTTTTAACTCGTGTATGTTAAATATATTTTTCATAACCAGAGATTATCCTACCCAGAGATTAATTGACGATCACCTAAATGTCGATCAATCATTATCCCAATTAAGGTAAAAATGAAAGACTTATGTATATATTTTGAATTTCTAGTAAATGACTTTCATTACACCCGACTAGTGTTGGAGGATTCTCATACTCTGGATGAGAATCCTCGAACGCTAGTCGCGTGTAATTAAAGTCATTAAGTAGATTTTACACTATTTATAATTATACATAATCTTTCACTTTTACCTTGAAAATAGACTTCCACCATCGGTCGAAAATATTGATATTATTATCCTGATTGAACATCATCCTTCAATGTTTATCTGTTCATATAACTGCGCTTGCTATTAAACTACGCGCTAGACAGATAGCATAATTTCAGGAGTGCCTATGATTAAACCCCATACGATTCTTATTTTCTATGTGACTCAAATCTACGCTTCATCGCGGGCCGAGTGAAGGTGGAAGAAAATTAAGCTGAATTCTCAATTTTCATTAGTGAAACCTTGAAACTAATTTTCATTGTGGAAAATTACGCTGTGAATTTGATTAGGTTCGGATAATATTATCACGATTATAAGACGTACAGTGAAACATGTTTTCATAACCTTTCAGTACACATACCTACTGAAAATATTATTATATCCGTATGAAGAAGACTATAAGTATAATGTCCTTATTAAAATTCAGGTGTTCAATTGTTCATTTTAAAAGTAAGTATGTTTTAAGCACCTACCTACCGTAAGTACTTATGTTCAATACATACAAACCTAAAAATTGATATTTGCCTAACCTGGTTAGCTCTTAAAAATTCAGCATGTTATTTTAAACCAAGCTAAAAAAAGTACCCCTTTAATAAGCTACTTTTTTTAATTTAAAAAATAACATTGTTACTCTAGGTACATACACATGTTCTATGATTGTCGGATTTAATTGCATATGTATAAGCAGTAAGTTGGGGGACGGATTTTAGGATTAGATTCTAAGTGTTGGTGTTGTACTAAAAACGCTGCGCATTAGAACAAAAGCTTTTAGCTTATTGGGAAATGTGCGGGATAGTACTTGGATGTGTAAACAAACAAACTATAAGTACGTACGAAGTAAACAAGTTGTTTATAAAAACACTGAAAAAATAATCGAACATTACTGAATTCGGATGCAGACTTGTAAAACTATTTTTAATCAGTTACAAAAACTTGCGCTGTTTTTCCACAAAATGCGTTGTTCATTGTGTCGACCGTTTTTGGTAGGTTATATATAAGCGTAATCAAGGCCAAGAAACTTAAACTACCTACTCACTGCGTGCTTTCGTAATTGAAGTTAATTTAATGTAGATTTGCTCTCTGAAAACGCAAAAACTTTTTGAACTAGAATCATTTTTTAGTATATTTTTATTACGTACATTTCTAAAGGAATAATTATAATAGCAGATGAAATAACATCATAAATTTCAGAAATTATAATTACTTGAAACATTTTCCCGAGGATTATTTAAATTTATTTATGAAATTAAGGTAATTTAATGTAATAATGAACATCCCGAGCAAAACTACAATAGAACCTCGACGTACGATTAAAAGTAGTAAGCAATTATTTCAATTTATATATATTTATTCTATTTTATTTTTGATTCTTTGTTATTTGTTGAAAATAAAAAGATTGCTGATTTGATCACTTCATAAATTTCTCCTTACAAACTACATTCGTCGTAAAATTGTACCAAAGTATTGTAAAGCCAAGAACCTACCAGTTGGCTTAGTTGAAGGGCCAGATAATTCCACTAATCATATAGAGAGAGAAATAAGTTGTAGATTTGCTTTATAATACCACAGCTTTTTTTTGCAGGTTCTACTGTAATTATAATTTATTTATTCAAAATATATTTATAATAATCAATACAATTTATCATGACTTTCGTTTGTATAATACGTTTTGAAAAAAAAAAATAGTGTAGGTATTATTACTGGGTACAGCTGAAAAACAGAAACTATAATAACTAAAAAATGTTGAACTTGCAAATCCTTATTTATAAAATCAACTGAAAAAAATCTAAACATGTGATTGAAACAACGATCAAAGAAAATCAGATTGACTCGACTGAAATTTTTTTAAAGATATTTTTATCCAAGTCTAATAAGATTCATACGAGATCCAATTAAATGCTTTTTCTTTGTCGATCGCAATCATCAATTACGATTACAAAGTAAAAAAAAAATGCACAAAGGAATAAAATTGAACGATGTAAAAAGAACTCGAAGCAACTTGCGATTCAGTGATTATCATCAAAGAAAAGAGTTGCATATTATTATTTCTGACTTCTTTAACTTTATTTTTGCCTTCTTTTCAACTTTCATCGAATAAGTGTAATTAAACCCATGGTACCTAGGTGAAATTGAATATCGTTGAGGAGAGAATATCACTTATTTGGAGAGACTAAATAAAAACCCATAAGCACTCAATGTTAGTCGAGACAAGTAAATTCCCAGTAGGACAAAAGCCACACGGAATAATGCTCAACGGACAAAATGCTTAAATTTTATATGTTGTTTTAAATGAGTTAATTATTAAATAATATTTATTATTCTCGTATTTTTCTCAAAGAGTGAAAATTAATAAATGATGAGATAGGCTATCAAAAGTATTCATACTAATTCATATACTTTTATGACCAAACCTAAACTTTACATTTTTTGCAATGCACTTTGCAATTTGCACAGCAATGTTTTACAGCAATGTTTGTATTCTTTGATGTTTTTTAGTGTTTTTGGATCACTATATTAACATTGATGTTTTGCTAGATTTTGGGTCGAAAGTCGTATATTATGCTACAATAAATATGTAAATAAAATACTGAAATCCGATATTTTATGTTTTCGTGTGTTGAACATTTTTTCTGAAGGGCTTTTATCTTATATGGGGTTGAAAATCCTTATAACTTTTTTTTTCTGTCACCTGATTACATTGTTAGAAAAATTCATGGTATTTTCTTTGCGTTATTTTGTCACTACCAAAATATACTTTATACCAAAACAGATTTCCAAAATTTGTTATCCATCATAGAATTCAGTGTCGTATTCGATCTCACGTCAATTTATGTCGTTTTATCCTCAAAGTTATTACTCCTATAAAGCAGCATTTCTCCTTAAATCATAATAATATTATCACCATAGATGGGTTCATTCCTATTATGGTGAAAAAATGATCATTTTTCACAACATCTATCAATCACATAGTGATAATATAAGTAGGTATCTCCTCTTGGTAGAGTTCTTATCTCTGTAATGCCTCAGTTAATGTGTGATACAGGAGAATTACATTACTCTTGTGTAGCAAAACAATAAGAAGTAAGTAAGTAAAGAAACAAAGAAAATAAATAAAAACAAGCTTGAATAGTTTTTCATCATAATAAAACATTTATTTTCAAATCATTTCTGTCCCTCTCATACAACAAACACTCATCATTTTAACAAATAATATATACAGAACGACATCAGAACATTGGATCGTTTATAATATACTTATAATAATATACAATATTACTTTAAATATACTTTTATATAAATTAGTTTATTATTTGGCGACCACATCATTAATTGTTATTTTTTTTTCAAAGAGATAAATTAATGTTTAACACTAAGTAGTATATACATTTCCAAGCATTCATTATACGAAAAATACTATCAGTCGTTTGCGTAAATGCCAGTAAGGCTTACGTCTGTACCCTAATATTATCCATTACATCTCTCAATAGATATTATGTACACTAACTATAAAGGTAACTAGCTAAGGGTGTGCTAATTAGAGACAATTACGTACAGAAGGTTGAGCTGGAGCCACAGCCCTTCGCTCATCAAGGTATCACACGTATTATATTATTATTGATAATATTATCTTCTAACTAATTACACGCACTGAGGCCAAAATAAGGAACTAATCATCATACAATATTATCATAGTATTTCTAGTACAAGAAAGTACAAGAACAAGTTATTATAGATTTTGACCTCAACAACATCAATAACACAATGATGGAAACTTAAAATCACAAAACAAGTTTTAGTTATAATAAATAAATAATTGTTACAATAGAAACATCTCACCACGGTTTTGTTATCTCACGCGTGGTGAGCACTCAAACCATTTCACTGCATTTCCGTTTCCTGTGAACCTCGTACACTATCACATTATACATCCACCGTGAGGTTAAAGAACCCACAACGGCTCTGCACTCGAGCGCATATCTGATGAACAGGTGCAAGTCTGTGTAGGCTCCGCGACTGATAACGTCGAGTATCTCCTGTCTACGGATGAAGGCTCAGGCGTCGTATCGGAATGTTAATTACGGCATACATTATTATCACACAAATTAGTACTTTCAGCTCAACTGAATTGTATTATATACATTTTATACATCCGTACCACAGCCTTCCTGATATCCTTCGTCAGGTGAATTTCTACTATTGACTAAAGCTCTTTTTAATGCAGTGACAGGTGGTAAAACAGGTACACCACCTCTTTGCCATACCCGCAATGTTTTAGCTGGCATAGCTGTGCCTGGTACTTTGGGATCTATATTACCCATCATGGGTAAACCATAATCTGGAGGATAACCATTGTGAGCAGCGTGTGTCCTGGGGAATGTTCTACTAGCATATCCCAATTCTTCCTGGGAACCATCAACACTCCCATTACCTATAATCGGTGTTTTATCATCATAGTGAAATGTTTGATTAACAACTCCTGCTGGTCTACTAAGATACATTTCGGAAGTTGCATCTCTCATACCAGTCTGTTCCCATAGACCCGAAGGATAGAGGGAATCACACGCCTCACGACTATATTCACCACTTCCAGGTCTAGGAATAATATTAGCGTTCTCAGCGGTAGGTGCGGGAGGTAATGGTATATCTCCACTGCCTAGTAATTTAGTATCATTGATCAAATCTGGATTATTTCCAGCTGAAGATGTCGGAGATACAAAGCCATGAGCACCAGTTACAATACTTCCGTGTCCATCATAATGATTAGTTGCATAGGGCATATCAGAATGGCGGGGTGGCTTCTGGATGGGATTACAAAATTTTATCTCATTGGGAGTCCTCCTATCTATAAAAGGAGGTGGATCTCCATTTGTAGGCGAAGGAGATGCTGCTTTTACTGTTGCAGTTGGTGCAGTTCCATTGACAGTAGTTACAACTTCCAGCCTTCCGGGTGTTTTTGTCTCAGAAAAGGAAGTACGTCTAAATTTGACGAATAAAATGATGAACATAAATAATATGAAAACAATAAATGCTATCATAGCAGCACTCAATCCCAAAATCTGTCCGCTCCCTAGTGTTGCCATTCCAGCTGTTCTCATTGAAACGTGAAGAGTAAAGTTTGCTTCGGCATTACCAGCTTTGTTTTCAGCAACACAGTAGAACTCGCCAGAGTCCATTTCTTGTGCATTCGTTAATACGAGATAAGATTTCTTTTCAAATTTTCCTTCTTCGTACAAGAATACTTTCTGGAATGTACTAAAGGCTGAATTATTGACTAGAAGCCTCCCATTCCAGTACCAATTTATATTAGGAGACGGCACACCGCTGGCACGGCATGTTACTGTAGCATTCTCTCCAGTAGTAGCTTCTACATATCGACTGACGTGTAGTATTTCTGGTTTACATGCAAAGTCGTCGATATGTAATTCGGCAAACGTTCTATCAATCGTGCGTGGAGGACCAGACGCACAAATAGGAGCAACTGGATACGGAATATTATGATCTGTTAACCATACTTTGGCAGCTCTAAGTCTGCAATCACAAGCCCAGGGATTATCGTGTATTTCAATTCCCCTCAATTTACTCAATGTTTCCACAGTCTTCGGTCGTAATTCAGTTAATTTGTTTCCATTAAGTTTTAATGACTCTAATAATATAGCGCCTTCAAAAGCTTTCGGCGCTATAGAATTTAGTTGACAGTGTGATAAATCGAGCTTTACTAGACTTGGTAATGTCTGGAAAGCATGACCATCAATTTTTTGTATTGGATTATAGGCTAGAGTCAAATCTCTTAAGAATGGTACATCTGCAAATGTGGCTGACGGTATTCCGGTCAATAAATTATTAGACAAATCTAATTCGACCAAATTCGTTAATCCGCTAAAAGCTTTGTCGTCAATCTGTCCCAATTTACAATTCCTTAAATAAACTCTTTGTAAATTGAGAAGACCAGCGCGGACAAATGATTCTCTTGGCAATATTTGTAAATTGTTACCAGACATGTCTAGCACTTGTGTCTCTGGATCCACTAGCTCTGGTATGGTGATTAGAGCCTGGTCCACACACTCCACAGTCTGCTTGCCTCCTTTCCACTTGCAGACACACGGCGAAGGACAAGATCCTGCCAGAGGTCTGTTGACGCTCATGGCACCTTCCAGACTCCCCATCAGCACCACAACAAACAATATTCCGTACATTTCGGAACAGTACTACTACTTTTATCTTATCATGACTTTAAAACACTCGTTAAAAGTTTGATTGTCAAAATGAAACTCGAAAAATAAAAACTAAACTCACAAGAATCACTATGACATATTTTAGGCTTCAATATCACTAAGCCTATATGAAAATAAAAACACAATCTGATCGTAACATGTGTCACATAATATTATTTTAACATCACGAAACAACTTTGGTATTTTAATCCAGAAATGTACACTTTCCAGAGATATAGGTTCGTATAACACTTTTCGTATTTTTATAACAATTCGTCCTTGGGAATATTCCCATGAAATCGTTTGACCACACTAATCACCGAGTAAAACAACTAGAAACTTTCACTAAACTTCCTCGTGTGCATATTAGTTAGAGGGTGTTGTGACGTAAGGGTAAGTATGTGAGAGATTGCGCGAGCATTAGTAGATTACACGATATCCGTGAATACGGAGGAGATTGCGAAGGCGACGCATACAGCGACCCCGCGCGAGATCTAAACATCGACTGGAATGAGGCGCTGCGCTTGTGGACTATGAGACTGCGCGTACTCCTCACCCCGCCCCAACACCGATTCGAGCCTCTTCACACCCGACGGAACACCCTCTATAGTATACGTATAGGAATACTATATTATACCACAGTGTACAGAAGGCGGACGCACTTTTGACTGTTCGATTTTTTCGTGGATATGTAATTAATTCACAGTAATGATATTGAATGGGGAACATTGAAATACAAAGTGTATTATTAAAGCAATACTTACGAATATTACATTGAAGCAAGTAATTGCCTTACATCCTGGATCCAGATTTGTGATTAGGTAGACTATACTTATAGTTAGATAATATCTCAATTATTTTGTATCTACTTTAATAAGTAATGCTTAAAAACTTTTTCATAACATTACAATACGTACCTTGTTTTATGAGACTGCTTTCGATAACAAATTTGGATACATATTCATTTCGTTACTCCCATTCAACTATCCTGTAAAACGAAAATTCGTTGCAGAAAGTTCAACGCGCATTGCGCTCGCGTAATAAATGTTGTATCAACAAAATTTACGAATAATTTATAATAAAAGATTATAAAATTATTATGAAGTTACGAAATAGTATATTATATTTGTTAGATATTTTCTTCTTATACAAATCACCAAGTTCAAACAAGTATAAGATGCCAAGAGTATCCTAAATAAAATTATTTTCATAAGTCACCTTCATTGATATTATCTCAAGATAAATTTTACTGGTCTGATTTACTTATTTTCCATTCACTGACTTTTCATCAGCTTTGCACTTTTCCATTAGTCATCATCTCGTCATCCATTTATTAATGACTTATATTGAATTATGAATATTACTGGTGCATAACCGGAAACTATTTCCAAGAATAATACTACAAGTCTACAACATAGTATATTTTAGAAATGCATTGAAATTTTTAATGTCTTATTGCATTGTTCGATCAGGATTAAAATGAAATAAATAAGGAAAAAAAACTAAACCATTTGTCAGACCAA
Source organism: Ceraclea dissimilis (assembly GCA_963576895.1). Taxonomy (NCBI): domain Eukaryota; kingdom Metazoa; phylum Arthropoda; class Insecta; order Trichoptera; family Leptoceridae; genus Ceraclea; species Ceraclea dissimilis. The sequence continues at coordinate 14,862,401 of OY756364.1, forward strand.
AAATTCTACCTGGTCGAGGTATCTTGCAGCTTCATTCACAAATAACCGCCAGGTAACTCACTCCTGGGGCGATCCAAAGAGTCTTCGATATAAAAACATTTACGATGAAATTCGTAAACCTAATTTCGTACTACCTTTTGTTGTGTAGATATTCTTTGAAATACCTATTTGTATAGTGAAGAATTTTACTCAATTTAGTTTAGTGAATAGGTGGGTTAGGTACCCTACCTGTTATACAAAAAAATCCTAATGTGACGGTGGACTTGTGCGTAAAACTATTCTGCGAATGAATTCTCTTTAAAAAAAAAACGTGGGCCTCAAAAGGTATCAACAAATAGATACAATATTAAATACAAAAAAATACGGCTTACTTACCTATAGACGTTCATTTTATGGTTTAATTTTTACACCTCGGAAAGTAAGGATCACGTTGCAAAAAAGGTTGTAATATGGACCAAATTTTTAATCCTCTGCCTGCAGGGTTTTTAGCGCGCGTGTACAACCAAATTTGTTACAAAATTAATGACTTGATTGGATGACTGATTGATCATATGTTGATGATGATGACGATGAGTAGAAAACTATAACAGAAGTAGGTAGATATGAATAAATGATTAATATTTTTGATTTTTAAAATTGTTGGAATGTATATAGTACCTACCTATAATGTATACTATGATGATAACGGAACTAACTGAGATAAATAGGTAATAGACTAGTAGGTACTGTGGTATACTTATATTATAGTATGTAATTACTATTTCCATAGTATTTAATCTCATGTTTTCAGGCATTCTGCATTTGAGCTTTCACGAAATTAGTCTTAAACTGAGAAAATCTATCATTCATATTTCATGGCTGTACAAAATTACTTAACTGAGAATTGAAATTATTTCTTTTTCAATAGATAAATAATAGTTGGATTAAATAATATAGGTATAGGTAGAACATAATCAATTAAAATATATGCAGGTAAGTACAGTACCTTGTGTATTTAAATGTTGCATTCATAGCATATTGAACTCACTAATGTTATAGTTCGAGTTAAATTGAGAAAAAACACGATATTCTTAAGTATCTTATATGTATTAGTCATGATTATTACGATGAAGCCGATTTCACTAACATTGCATCAACAAAATTGTGAATCATGTAGCGATTTATACAATCTGCGTATACAAGACGGAAGACATTGTTAAAATATTATATTGCTATGCTACATTACTCATTAGAAGAGTAGAAGAGAGTTCGCGTAATTTCGGGTAAAATTCTCTTTAATATTTCGGATGACACTCCCGTTGTTTTTGGTGAAATTCATGATTTGTTAGGCAGAATAGTACGTGCCTAAGTACCTATCTTAATAAAGATTTTTTTTAAATAAATTTTGGGCAAAAATTAAAGATCTTTTTCGTTACATTATACTCATGGTATTTTCCATAAACAAGTATAAAAACACGTATTTAGTATTAAATGTACACAAATACCATGAAAAATAAAGTACCCAATCCCAGAAACAATAATTATAATAATATATGTAAATCATGATGTACGAATACAATATTCTATATCCCCTATAGACAATTTCTTCATTTTATTATTAATTGAAAAATAGCCCATAATATTAAAATTCCTCTAAAAATTCACGTTCTTCGCGTGTAAAACACGAAATTCTCGAACAAAATGCGTTTTATGCTAACGCGAAGTTTTCCAGTCTACATCCATTAGTTATTCTACGTTGATTGTGACAAAGACAGAGGTAAGAGTTGTTTCATTGCCCATTGAAACTCAATTATCCATAAAATCATTAATTTTAGTACCTATATTGTACATTTATTTGCTTTCTATAGATAAATTGCGGTCAGAATACATTGTTTTGTACTTACAAAATTACAATTAATGAAATAAACAGTAGTGGCACACGCATGTAATAATTAGTCTTTATTGTTTTGTCAATATGTCGTTCAAGAAATAATGAGCTTAAAAAACCACTTTTATTAATCGACGTACTAGATAACAGCGTGAGCTTTTAATATAATTATTAGCTACATTAAAAACTTACAAAATAAAATACTAGATCTTAGGTTCCGTAAGCTTGGTTGTCTGCAAAGTTCACCATTTATCAGGTGGGTTACTTATCGTTCTATTTTATTACATTTCCACGAGACACGTTCATTGCGAAGTCGGAAATAGGCATCAGGGAAAGCATGCAGAACTCAGGGTCAGAGTCATCTATCCTTATAGATACTTTTTTTGTACATATAATCCAGTAGTAACTTTTTTTTATATTTATATGTGCAAAATGGTACAATTCAACCCACGTGGATGGGTTGCCATAATTAAATTTAAAAAATCGTTTGAAATCTGATACGTAAAGTTCGTCAAAGTAACGCTGCACGGAACAAATCCAAACCAAAAATCTCCGAGAGGAACACTGTCAAACACTGTTATAATAGAAGGTAATTACTTTTCTGGTAATATTATGTATAAAAAAACCTACGCTAATATTTATATTATGATACACCAACTACAGGCTACATGAGTGAGTGTCTTGACTTAAGTATTACTCACAATACCAAATTTGACATTACTTTACGAATCATAAACTTCAACCACAGCAAATTGTTGGACTGTTTGTCAGTGTTATTAGGTACTTTAATAAGAGTTTGAGCAACCCATCACAAAATGACGAGAATTTCTATACTTACTGACAGTTGACATTGAATTTTAAAATTTTGGATGGGCACAAATTATCGTAGGTAATGTCCCTTACTGTCAGAAGCTTACAGAAATTAAAATGTTTTCAGCGAACAATGGAAAGACACATTTTGGGTGTCAGTCTTCGCGATAAAATTAGAAATGAGGAGATCAGACGTCGAACAAAAGTTGCCGAAATCGCAGAAAGAACACCAAAGCTAAAATTGCAGTGGACGGGACGTGCGGCAAGACAGGACATTGTCAAATGGGTACCCTAAAAGTGGAACCCTGGGAGAACAAAAAGGAAGACCACAGAAAAGGTGGACAGATGACATTGTCCAGCTTACGGGTCGTAGACGGCAGCAGATAGCCTAAGATAGAAGACTTTTAAATAACTTATTTGTATGTCGCGATTTTTTTGTGAAAGCATATTTTCATTATGGTTGAGATAACTGGCTTAGTTATGAACTCAGCCAATAATTTATTTACATGATGATTTCATTCTTTTTTCCACATTTTAGGTTCAACAGAAAAACAAATTAAAATACCTATACAGAATTAAAATAAAGTTAACGTCCAATCGCGGTATCGCTATTTCCATCAATTAACTCAATTCGAGCAACAAAATAAATTAGCATATTTTAAGCGTTTCATTCAGACACTCTTACAACTTAAATTATAATGTTACTAATGACTGCACGCAGCTACATTACTCTTCAAACTGAAAGATCATTAAGCACTCAGGAATAATCTCGTAAACCACATCATAAAAGTATTTTAATAGAGTATAGGCACCTGGAAATGGAAGAATGAATCAAGAAGGCAATGGAAAGAATAATGTTGGGCATTAAACTGCAAGACAGGAAGAGAAATGACTGGATACGCAGCCAGACTAAAGTGACTGATGTGGTTGAGAGGATAGCGGTGCAGAAGTGGAGATGGGCGGGGCACATTGCAAGAATGCAGGACAACAGATGGACTAGGAGACTGCTGGAGTGGAGACCAAGGGGCGACAAAAGGCCACAAGGGCGATCACCTACCAGATGGATGGACGATGTTAAGAGGTTTGCCGGACCCCAGTGGATGGGACTCGCACAGGAGCGGGAGAAGTGGAGGAGGAGAGGGGAGGCCTATGTCCTGCAGTGGGCAATCGCGGGCTGAATGAGATAGGCACCTACCTATCTACAACGAGTATATTCATAATACCTTCCTACCAACTTACAATGTTCATGTACCGGATACGGTTATACTTTTGACCGGATCAATAAACAATACTATTGCACCGATATCCGTCCATAATATACTCGTAAACTGTATCGACATTGATTCTGATTGCCCTGTAAGCTACAAGTTTATTTACTGCTGCAATTTCGATACTCGAAAATACGAGTACTGTTGGTAGGTGGTTTTGTTTGTTTATTACTTACTTCCAACTTCCAATGTTTTTCTTGTTTTATTAAGATTTTAGAGACAAAGTTCCCCGTTTATATTTTATTTTAAAGATTTTATTTATTTATTTTTCAAGTAAACATTCAATAAGTACAATGCTCACTTAGGAGAACTCATTGCAGTTACGCGACCTTTTCCAATAAACCCAAAATTTCGACTATAAGACGATCAATGATCATGCAATGTGTTGAAATTTGGGAATCCATCGAAAAAGAATCTAGTCTTGTATAGTGCTTGTGCCTATAGTAATTTACAGGAGAATATGAGACACCAATTATATTTTTTTGACTTTTAAAAAAAATCTTTTCTACAAATATCTAGGTATATAGGTACCTACGTAAAATTATTGATTAAAATCATTTGTTTTATAATAGGTATATGATCTGTTGAGGAAAGGGTAGTTTTATTTATTACATCTACACAATTTGCTTACTAGGATATATATTCCCTTTCTTCTTATCTAGTTAAGTGTCATTCCGTAGTGTGACAGTTGTAGGTATACACACGTAGTTTATACCTATTGAAGGAAATAGTCAAAGTCTAGTACCAATATCTTCCCAAATTCTATTTTATATTTCATACCAATATTACCCATATCTTAATATTTTTATCTTAACTCATGTTTCTGGCTTTTCTCGTATCCCAATTAGTATACAATATAGGTACAAAACTCAAAATAATTATTGTATAGATTAACAGAATACTATTTCAACTCGAGTGTAGAACTTAACAATGCAGCTCAATTTCACATGAAAGTCCTCAATTTTCATTTCATTCATCCTCATACAAGATATGTGAGATAGATATATAAAACGATTGTTGTTTCTCTGTTAGTATTTTGTATTATTTTGATTTGAAATAACGATGATTCGGTCGTACAGAGCTGTGATTGTGTATCCGTTGATTGTATGATGCTCGTATTAGTCAGTAAGTGTCATCCAATACATTTGTTGTGGCGAAACTCTTTCGTTAGAATCTTGGGAGGTCTCCACAGAATTACAGGTAAGTACTAAAAAATTCGTGGGAAATTCAGTGCCACTATTAAAAGTGTTGTTAGATTCTATAATTATTGATGAAATGCATACATCGAGTGTACCGTTGGGTCTGAGGGTTTCAGCGTAACTAAAATGCAAAGAACTATTGTCACTTCCTTTCTCCATTCTTCTTCCTATTCCTGGATCCATTTCTATCCTATTTCCTACTTCTTACTTATTATATAATATACTTATACTTTCATTAATAAAACGAAGAATACTATAAATGGCGCTATAAAATGTGATTATATAACATATCATGTTATGTATTTAGCTGTTGTATTCTCTGAATAAATAAATAAATAAAAAAAAAGTTGTCGCTGGACTGTTAGATTCATAATGGAGGCGAACCTCAATGCTGAAATTAATAATTATTTACTGTCATGTTTTACGAACATCTATCTCTTACAAGACACTCGAAAAAAATGGGTGGTAACATAAAACAATATAAGTAAATTAAAATACATATTTTCTAATATAATTTTAACTGCTAGCGCTGTTGTGGCCAAAATCTTTACTAAAACAACTCTCTCGTTGACCACCGTTTATAACTAATATTATTCTTATCATACAATTCATTTTGATTGTGTACTTGAGTGGGCGAACGAGTTCACTCTTGCGTGGAGACTCGAAACCTAGTCTTATACTAACCATCCTACGTGAATACCAAGGCGGTATCAATGTGAGTAAAATATTCTTATGCAGGTGTGCCTCAGCCATAGGTACCTACCTTCATAAAATGTTATACCTGTTTGTAAATTATTTTCATCGTAATATTAGAATGTATACATAACATGTATACATTCATATTATGAGTATGACAGAGGTACGTGGATATGACAATGAAGTAATAAAAATAATATTTACATAGGCACCTATGTGATAATATTATAAAGAATATCCGACGTGTTTTTTTCTTGTTGGTTTTATGCATTAAGTACATATGTTAGTAATTCCTAATAATATAAACAAAATATGTATGATGATGGTCATGGGCGTCGCCCGCCTCAAAGCTAGGGGGGGGGTGAAGAAAATTTAAAAAAATGACGTAGTACAAAAAACGAGTAGACAGCGCCGAAAGCGAAATTATTTTGGGAGACATAGTGAAGAAGGTCGCGATGTGGTTTGTTCATTTGAAAATATACATGACTCTGCACATCAATACGAAAGAAAAATAGCGCCGCAGGCAATTTTTTTATGAAACTGATGGATTATCACACTAATTCTAGAAAATTTATGATATTATGATGCGAAAATGTGTGGTATAGTAATGTGATTTTTTACGAGGTTTTATAATTAAGTATGAAATAATATATACCTACCCCTCCCCCTGACGACGCCCATAGTGATGGTTGGGACGTGTAGAGAGGATGAAAAAAAAATCTTGTGCGAAAGAATGGGTGTAAGGAAGCGCGACCGCGTCCAAGAACCATTAATTTCCAAGAGCATCCAAGAACCGCATGATTGTGTATAACGAATTGTGTGCTGGGTTCCTACTTTCATTTATTTATTTACAATACTAAATGTGTTGCAACAATATAAGCACACAATCAGACATACATAATTTTACAAAAGTGTTCACTAGGGCGAACTTATCGCAATGCTGAGATTTCTTCCTGTTAACTAATTTATTGATTGTTTTATAGATAACAACGTTAATTCTAATGATATAATTCTCAATTATTTGAATGACTATGTATTTCACTGATTATTATAATTCAAGCGATGGTAGATTAATGAAAGAATGGCGCAGTCAATTCCCGAACGTGACGTTTTAATTAAATTTATTGTAGTATTATTTAATCGTAAAAGTAGGCAGGTAGTTGCATTTGAATGAAAAACTTTTTTCAAAGTTTATGTCCCCCTGGTTTTTTGTTACTGAAGTGTTTTTTTTCGCATTGTTAGATTTGTTATTTAAACACCGAAGTTAAATTTAATAAATTTGTTATTTTAAGCTCACTTTACCTATGCGATGAATCAATGTAAAAATATCATTTGGAATTTTAGGAAACGATAAAAAAGAACGGAACTTACAAAACACTATCTTTCGATCTCACAGTAATTGAACACGAATAAATATTATGTATAGATAGAGCGGCGTGGAAGCAGATGGAGGAGGCCTTCGACCAGGAGTGGACGGGAGTAGGCTGACGAAGAAGAAGAAATATTATGTGCATTGTGACGTAATGAGACTACCCCCAAATTGCACCAAACTACTTCCAATTGCGTTTGTTACAGTACACGAATATCGAAGAGCCCAAGAGCCCCTACTGAGTTCGTTAGCCTGAAGAAAATTACAAAATCATTCCGAAAAGAAAGATTCGATTATATATGTAGTTCTAAAGTAAATTAGCAACGAGTAGTAAAAATAACTTTAAAATTCACCAACACACAAGCGACGACTGAGTGTTTTTAATACTTACCAACTTTCCAGTCAACATACCCTTACCCTGTCAAATACAAATAAAAATAAAGAAGTTAATGCTTTCTCATAATAATATCGTATTATTTTTTATTATTATGGCTGAAATTAAGGCGGTGCTAGCTACCTATGGTTACTGTGAAATTATACATACATAACTGAAAGTTTTCCCGCTACTACCCCGTGATATTAGGTAACTATGATTATTATTAAGTGAAAACTTTTACAGGGTGAATAAGAAAGTATAAAGCTGCACTTAATTCGTTTTTGAACAGGTACAATAAAACTGTATTGATATGAGAATCTGTAGGGGGCTGGGGACATTATCTATAGAACTCAAAAATAGGTTCAATCATCGTGATGATCTGGAGAGATGTATACCAATACCAATAAACTTTCACATATTGGTGAAGATAATTATAACCACCGAACGACGTCATCCAATAAGCCACCCACATATGAGAGCCTTACCCTTATTGCCTCTAAATAGTAGGTTTACTTTTCTTCTTCAAGCACCACATACAACTTTCACACAAATTAAAATCTTTAAAAGTTCGTTGATCGACTCCGGTACGATAATCGAAACTAGGCGCCACCGCCAAGAGTGGGTAGGATGCACGTGCGGTTTATGAGAAAATGTGTATTAATATTCCAAAAACGAAGCGTCATTCTTGAATTACTATACTTACTCATTCTTGAACGCCTACATTTATTGCAATAAAATGTTCATTTCAATAGAGAAAACAATAGCTCAGTCAAACCCTGAGTGGGAAGAATAACGCCTTAAGAATGTTTCATTCAGCATTTCTTGCATTAAAAATAGATAGTGAAGAACTACTTGGATGCCTGCTGCATTATTAAAACGTGTAATGAAAAGAATGAGTATGTAGAGAGAATGTTATTACTATATGTAGTAGAAAAGCGAGAAAGTACGTAGAGGTGTAGATGTGTAGAAGAAGTGTGAAGTTGCATACTACTTTCAGCGCTGGTAGTAAAGAGTATGATAAGTTTCATTGCTAGACAGAAATTTTTGAATTGCTTCGCTTCATGATAACAATAATAATCACGCTTTACGACATCAACTTCAAACTTTTACGTTATACAACCAGCTAACGAATCCACATACACACAATCAAATCATGATACGGTTAACAATACTGCGAGTAAATTCTACCATACCACTTTATTACCGATACTCGTAGAAAGGATAATAGATTTTTTATTGCGTGTTCAGTAGTTATTCTACATCTACCGATAAATAGGGAACACGAAGTTAGAGAGTGACGGACTGAAGACCGAAGTGAACCATTATGTGAAGTTATATGGTCAGGAACAAAGATATTAGGAGCAGACACGCGAGTGAAGAGTCGAACGTCCAACGGTTGCAGCACTCTCATAATATGGCTGGACGGCTGACGTTGTTGGCACCAAAGATTGAAGGACCGTACACAATATTTCAGATACACAGAATAGTAGGGATTGGTTATGAATGTTGGCGAAAGCTAGGCCCCTGCATGTAACAGCTGTAAAATTATGAAGCTGGCTAAATGGTAATATGTACGAGTATACGAGGGGAGTTCAAAGTATTCTCGGTATGGCAACTTTTTTGTTAGCAATGGGGGTATTTTTTTCTATGGTTCTGTTTTGGCACTTTCTGAGGTGAAAATTTGAAAATTTCATCGGTTTACCATCATTAGTTTTGTCACAATCGTGTTTTGAGTGCAACAAAATGTCTTGACGCGAAAATGCTTACCAAAATCGAACACCGCGCCGTTATTAAATTCTTGACGAAACAAGGAAAAACTTTAAAAAAACTTCCACGAAGAGATGGTAGCCGTTTATATGGATTCTGCTCCTTCGTTTTCTACCATTCAATAGTGGTCAACTGAATTTGAAAGGGGCAGAGAAAGCATTGAAGATGACCCTGTTCCTGTTTCTACCACTACAGAAGAAAACGTGAAAAAGTCCAGAAACTTGTACTCGAAGATGCTCAAATAAAAATCAATTAATTAGCAGAGATGAACAAGCTATATTTTGGTACCATACACTCAATACTTCATGACTTTTTAAACCTCTCAAAACTCAGTGCAAGATGGGTGCCACGAATGCTCGAACCACCGCAGAAGCAAGTGCGAATTGAATGTTGTAAAAATTCAGGAGTGTGGTTACCGAGAGATCAATTATCCACCTTACAGGCCAGACCTGACACCTAGTGACTATTTTTTGTTTCGGAAGCTGAAAAAAAAGATTGGTGGAAAGCGATTTTCCGACGATGAAGAACTCAAGGCGGCCATTAACGCTCATTTTTCAGAGAAGGAAGAAAGTTATTTTTTGGAGGGTATTGAGAAGATGATTTCGTGTTGTAAGAAGTGTATCAAGATTGCAAGGGACTATATTAAAAAATAGAATTATTTCAGATTTTTCTGCCTTTTCTTTCATATCCATACCGAGAATACTTTGAACTCCCTCGTATAATATAGAAACTTTTTCATTATTGTACCTTGTACCTTGTAGACTAATATTCAATCAAAGAACGATTTAGTGGCTGTACCTGGTATGATAAAAAGATTTTTTCATTTATGTTTTATAAGCTAGATCAAAAGCTTCATGGAATAGAATGAATATATTGGAAAATTTCAATACTATTTAAGTGAATAGAAATTACCTACTGATTTCAAAATTTGTTTTTCAAAAAACAACCTACATTATTATAACACCCACCTGTGTTTCCACTGGAGAAGTGGATTTTCAGACTCTCATTTGAATGGTAAACCTACATCAAAGTAAATTTTCTAAAAGTTCAAAGTGAAAAAACCAAATTATGTTTCCCTTCCTTTTTAAATTTACACTGTGCGGTGAGCGCACAAAAGATCAACAGATTAATTGAGCGGAGCACAATATTGAGTCGTCAAATAAAACGAGGGCGTAGGCAAAAGAGAAAGAAAAAAAAAACAATAAAAAAGATGGGGATAAAAACAAAGTGAAACAATAATCATACTAGATGAATTGGAACGAGACGGAAGATATAAAACGTATTTAGACAGAAAATGTGAAACTGACATATTTTTTCTAATTATCGTGTCATTGGGAACAATCCAAATTAATGTTTTGACCCCAGATATCTCTTTATGCCATCCGCAACGTTAAATTGCCAAAATAAATAAACCTTTTTTGGAAAGAGAAGAAAATTTCAATAGGTACGCTTTTTTCCCCTTATTTTTTAAACATCGCGACTTCAAATGCCGCGACTGGAGCCCAAGGATGATTGAAATATAATAAACAGCATTAAATAGTTGGAGCTATGGAAAAAAACGGAAAATGCCACTGATGCCAGGTTCGATGTATTCCGCATTTCACTGTACACGCTTTTAGCTTAAGTTTACAGAAAGATTTTTTAGGTTTGTGTATACATACACATTTTTATATAAACAGTAGGTAGGTATAGTAGTATCGAGAGCTTAACGGCCTTTTTTGTAGTGTGAGACAATGTAACTACACGCAAGTCCGTACACGGAGTTATAGTAGTATTAGTGAGCGCACAATGAACAAGAATGCACACAGATGCGTTAGGCAGGTATGCCCGTCCTTTCACGAACACTACAAAAAAGGCCGTTAAACTCGCGATACTACTATCCAGTGGCGAAGGGTGGATTTTTGCAGAAGGGAAGCCGAAGCCAATATTTCTTATGGGATTACGTCAGATTAGACACTATTATATCTATCATTTTTTCCAAAAGGTAACTCGATGGGTGCTGTACAATACGTGCTCACTGTAAGTAAACTTTTCGAGAAATTTTCAATTAGGACAATATCCATTGACTACAAATAAAATACAAAGTAAATATCTAAAGGAACGTGCGAAGTTGAAGAAGTGCGTCATTAAAGAAATTAAACAAACGGAGGAATTATCACAGATGCAACAAATTTCAGTCAACACGGTATTTAATTATTTATTTAGGTATTATGTCAATTATATTATGTCTAATGAGTAATGTATATAATGAGTAATGATCATTGCACCGCAGGCAACGTTGGGCTGGCTGTAGGTACCTATACGTTGTAGGTAACATGTAAACCTTTTCGTTGTAATAAAACCTTTGAAATCCAATTCTGTATAAGTAAAGTAGGTGCCTACCTAGGTAGGTTACCTGCGTAACCGTGTAATTGTTTTTCAGGTGTTCATTAGAGATTTTTGAAAATAATATTTTGAAAACCTTCCAAAATAAAACGAACTCATTAAACAAAAGCAGAACAAAACATCCTTCAAACGGTGACATATTATTCCAAATTCAAAAACATGTTTGTTTACATTTTCTGCTCCTGCTTTTCAAATTATTTTTATCAAACACAACAACAAAAACAAACCGTTTTCCTTTTTGTCAGTTGGTTCTGTTTTTTTTTTACACTTATCACTGTCATATTTTTACGAAAAATGGAATAATGTTGGTAAGTAAGTACCTATTATTTGCATTTTGTTAACGAAGTATATGTATGTACTCATCAGTGTTATGCCAGGGCTTCTTAAGATTTATCTAAGTAATTGATATTTGGAAACGAATATACCTTTTTATATATCAGCGGAAGCTTTAGGATGACTTCATCTATAGGCAAGGAATCGAATTTGAAATGGGATGGCCATGTCGTGATGAGGCATGAAGATCTTGAGGTAGACTTTGCACTAGAAATATAAGAAGGAATGCGATATGTAGACGTCAATCCAGGACTATATGGTGGGAGAAAGAACTGGAAGATGTCCAGATTGGCGAAGAATAAGTTTTCGTAGAAAAGGAGAAATGGAAGAGAACAATAAATAAAAAAAATATCGTCTGATTTTCTACTACGTCATTGTCAAGCAGCATAAGAATGTTTAGAGACATACCTAATTAGGATAGAGTTGTTCACAAATATCGTTCCCCGTAGTCATTATCCTTTAGTTTTTACTTCACAAAACATGTTAGGTAATGAGTACTCATGTTTGGTTACAACATCCAAAATCCCGTGAAATGAAATTGTAGTTATATGGGGTTAATTTATCATGTTGTTCATGTAACACTGACTGGCCTTAGGGCGAATATCGCTGTAGTATCATTGTTGTTAAGAGATGAATACTTGTACTACTATACAGCAGTAGGGAGAATTAGGCAAGTACCTACTGGATAATAGGTATAATACGAGTATGTCGATCTTTTGCATAAAACGCCACGATAATTATATACACAAAAACAGTACAAGACAATTAGCAGATCCAGCATAGTTGTACTTATTGTAAGTATAGCATTTGCATTCCCACTACCTGTGGGAATCCCACATGCATCTAAACTGTTGGAATTAAATTTATCTTCCTCCTGTGCAGCATGCGGTTTTTGAAAAAAAAAACAATTACGTAGTTTTATTTCAGGCATGCATTTGTGGAAAAATAATGATCGCTGTTTAAGGAAGAGAGTAATTGCATATTTTTTTGGAAAGCTAGTCGAGCTAGTCGACCAAGAGAGCTCCAACCACCTCACCAAGAGAATGTAACTTAAACAAAGAGATATGTTCCGCTGAATTTATTTGCAAGAATTGAAGAAATGTAAATGATATGAGAAAGGAATAATGAAAACATTAACGAAATTGTCGGAATCCCAAATATCATTTGAAATTCTTTTCCATGAATGATTTTATTCCAGCAATAGGCTCTCAAAATATTGTCATGGATATGTCAACTGTGATTTCGAAATTATGTGAACCTCAGAAGACAGAAAGACTAAAAAAATAGAAACCATGATTAAATAAAGGAAGAAGAATACGAAATGTTACGATTCTTAAGACAGGCAAAGAAAACTATCTTTCCACCACAGTTTAGAAACTTAAGGAACAATAATTGAGAGAACGTATTTGTAGATACCATGGATACATATATAATTCACTCCCATGACTGTTGACAATTTTATTGCAAATTGTGATGACAATTATTACGTAGGTAACGTAGAGTTGAGATTGCGTTGCTAGTAGTAGGAGACGTCAAATTATTTGTTCTAAATTCCAAGGAAACAGAGTTATACCCCTAAAGTACTTAACTATGCGCAATAAACGGTGACTTCACCATCAGACTGCCAGGTTTTAGTTTCAAGTGACAATCCTGACTACGCCATTCTGTGGAATACTTACTTACTTACTTACTGCTAGCCACTTGCGTTCCACTGCTGGACATAGGCCTCTTCTAAACTCTTCCACTGTCTTCTATCTTGGGCTATCTGCTGCCATCTACGACCCGTAAGATGGACAATGTCATCTGTCCACCTTTTCTGTGGTCTTCCTACGTCTCTTTTGTTCTTCCAGGGCCTCCACTTCAGGATTTTAGGTGTCCATCTGACACTGTCCTGTCTCGCCACGTGTCCCGCTATCGTGGTCCCGCTATTCTATGGAATACCTTATGATAATTGCTGTCTTTCCAAAATTTTATTTGTTCGACATCACAGAATAAAAGTACATTTTTCACCAATTAATCCCGAGTATCTGAAATTATATGTTGATTTTTTAATTACAACTTAGAAAGAAGTAAGTATAACTGCTCTGAGCAATTGTAACCTCCACATTTTCGCACGAGAAAAGGCAATTAAAGGACGAATGTAGGAGGTAACTTTTTAGTAGATATTGTTATTTATCACACTCCTTTACATAAAATGAAATAAATATCAATTATTTCTATATGTCCGTATTTCTGAATACCGAATGACAGTTAAGGGTAGGCGTAAATTGTGTTTTGTACCTTCTTCATTTCTGGTCATTCATTACTGTGGTGATGGCATAGCCTTTGAGGTGACGTGTGTGGAGATATAACTACATAGTGCGCAAAACCGCTATAAATGGTCGTGAACTTCGCATATTCCCATGAGGAACCTCAAATGGTGTAGAAATATATTTACTTTTCATACAACTCCCATAAATGGCACGTACAATAATTCCCTCGTGTATTTCATCCTTTATTACCTTGCAGATACATATTATATTTTTGAAATCCCAAATATCGATATCGATACGGGGCTCCCTAATGGAAAATAAATATCATGATCCGAGTCAAGGAACAAAACAAAACGTCGCGTCGTCGCTCGCGCCACGTGACTGCACGGCGTCGCCCTATACAAAATGAGCGCAGATAATGCAATGCTAGAAGTAGTTAGTATCATTCAAACGACTGACATTAAATCTTACCCATTGAATAAAAAATCTTTATCAATATAAAATAAATAGAAACATAATAAAATAAGTATACAGAAAACAATATTTACGATAAGTAATGTACCTACCTACATATTTATCTATGTGCAACTACCTTAAAAAATCGTTTTGTGAGATTTCTCCCTATGAATTCTTTATAAGACAGGGACGTGATATTGAAACTATGATTACACAATGATAGATTGCCGATGTTCTATGAGACAACAAACATGAATATCACACAAATATTCGTATCATAGAAAACTCCGAACAATTTCATTCTAAATTCTCCAGCCAAATACTCGCATATACACTTAGTTGCACAATGTACAAAGTACAGAGGGAAAGTTCACTATAGTACAGTAGGTATCTTTACATCAAAAGACTAACCAGATGTAGAAAATCTGGTTGAAATTGCCATCATGTATTGAATCTCAATGCACATTTATGTACTACGTCCTTATTGTGGATAAACAAAGGCTCAATATAATATATTGCACTATTTTCACAATAACAACACAAAACAATTAGCTTCTATCATTATTGTTCTTGTTGTCTAAGAATTTGTCGTATTATGGTAGTTTATGTAACATATTACTACAGTTTCCCTATCAAATAATTTGATATAAAAATATTAACAAATTAACTTTCTAACAATAAGCAAAGTGTTAACTCATTCTCACTAGATATTTTGAGACATTAATATCTGACTCGTTAGGATTGGAATTCGGACTACTACTACGGCCTACATAGTACAAACGCTAATGAACCAACCCTACTATACATTTCTCTATAATTATAAAACAAAACAAGGTGGGAGCTAATATTTTCTGGACAGTTGAATCACAGTAGGTATCTTTAGTACTAGGAACATTGATCTGTATTGTATAGTATGCCGTATTATTTTTATAAAATCCTATAGCTAGGGTGGCCAACCCGCGGCCCGCGGGCTGCATGCGGCCCGCCGGGTGTCTGAATGCGGCCCGTGGAGCAGTCAGAAAATAAAAAAAATATTTTCAAATGAAACAAGAGACAATAAAATTCATCACTTGACCCAATTTTCCGTTAAAAATTTCGCCTGCGGCGCTATTTGGAGTAATCTTTTCAATTAGAAAACGTTTTCCATATATATTGTTGAGAGCCTTCTCCACCCAGTTTCACAAAAAAACGCCTGCGGCGCTCTTTCACTTTTTTAGGCTATAACGATATCTTAGTTTCTGTTCCCCCCCCGCCCACGAAACGAGCCTATATTTTTTTTTTGTAAAATAGGTTGTGCGGCCCAGTAGGCAATTTCATTTTTAGAATCTGGCCCGGCTGCTGAAAAGGTTGGCCACCCTTGTCCTATAGGTACGTTCTTTGTTGACCATAAGACAGGTGGTATTGATGTTTATCCTGTAGCAACCTTCTCCTGACTTTTATAATACACATTGTATGAAATATGTATGTTGGAACGGAACTATACAGTACACTACACGAAGACATAAAGTCAAATAGTTCCTATGTGCAAACATTGTGTGTTGTTGCGATATTTTATATATTTTCAGCCATCCTACGTAAAACAATAAAGGACAAATTGTTTCAGCGTATGTTTGTTTTGTCGTAAAATGTTTGCAACATTGTAATATAACATGAAGTCAAATATTAAGACATATTACTACACTCTTGGATTTGTTAAGGTTATCTTCTATTAAACAAATATCTAATGAGGTCGTCTGTTAAATGTGTACAAGAGTCAAAAGAGAGGGTGGGGAAATGGTACAATCTCATGAGCAGAATTGATTGGAAAAATGACCAAAAGAGTGGAGACGATCGATTTCTCCCGAGTTATAGGATCTTCATTCTGTGACATGCTTCAAATTAGACTGACACAATCATGCATTTACGATTTGCTGAGATCCATTGATATTTTCGTCACACTTAGAGTTGGTTTATCGTCTCCCGAGTGACACAAGAACATCATCATATCTGTATCTGATTACTCACTGTACCACGACAATACAGGTAGATAGATGGAAAGAAATTGCCACGGCAATAATTGAATATACTTTCGCTATGTGCTACGTAATTAATTGGCATATTTTTTTTAATACGAAACTAGAATATCTACTTATCGTTATCTTTACACATAAACCAATTTACACGGTCTGTGTAATATTTGGATCAACGCAATAAAGTAGAATAAGATAAATGATATTTAGTTTAAGAGAAAAACAATTATTACTGTGTCGCAGCAACATATTAAGTTGATAAGAAAAATGTTAAAAATCTTCGTTCATGCAACAAAAGGAACAAATAAACCAGTATGGAAAAGCATTAATATGACTTCTCTATGCTCCAATGAAGACACCTAAAGAACCAAATAGTAGTTTAGTTACCAAAGAAAGTTTTTACCTATTTAGCAGTATTTTCTGTCGCCTATTAAAAAACGTTTCGAA
Organism: Ceraclea dissimilis; assembly: GCA_963576895.1. Lineage (NCBI taxonomy): Eukaryota > Metazoa > Arthropoda > Insecta > Trichoptera > Leptoceridae > Ceraclea > Ceraclea dissimilis. The sequence goes on from OY756364.1 coordinate 14,879,635, forward strand.
TAATTAAAATACCATTCTTTCTCAAGATTCACAATAAAAATTAAATCAAAGAAATGTCCAACTTTTTCAAGTCTCAAATTTCAGACGCGCAAAACTTTACTTCCTGTGAAATTTACGTAACATTTTTCAACGATAAACATCTATTTTTAATAGTAGGAATACCTACACATAGGTACCTTCATAATATTGTTTTTTTACTTCTTCGTATCTACGCCTAACTCGCAAGAGACTAGTTTCAAACATCAATGTGCGACTGTTTACTCTCAGAGGAATTTATTGATGGCGGGGATCAAAGTTTTTTATTCATTTGAAAACTTACTGTGTACCTAAAAACACAGATCTACAAATATCACAACTTCGAAATATATTATACCTAGAATCAGGCATATCAAAAATGGTATCGTATTTACCTTTGGTTTCATCTAATAAAAATATTCTGAGATTATCTATATTATGGTTATATTTACTCAGAATACCGATAATTTATTTATATATTATACTAGCTGAGTTACCCTTGCTTTGCAACGGCAAATTTGAAAAACGAACCCGGCATACTTTATAGGCTTGAGCTGGACAAAATGTGACTTAATATAATATAAAAAGACTTTATACTTTATACCTATATAAATATTACCCCTCTTTTAGTGCATTTATGTAGGTTTGGTTATTCTGTTAATCTGTTCTGAAGACAGGCGTTGTTTTTGAACAAAATATATTAAATTTTCAACAGAAACAACACAAGCCAACAGTTTTATACTATCCGTGTCTTCTGGTCTATTACCTCTAAGTGTAATATTATGTACCACACAACATACTAACAATATAGCTTGATAGTAAATTTGTCTATTTCCGCAGTCCATTTCTACAAATGCTATATCCGTCGGTCAGGTTGTTTTCCGGCAATGAAGCATCCAATTGCCGTAGTAGGTGAGACGGAAGTATGAGGGGTTTAAATGACTGTGAAATACCCATCTCTAGCTTTATTAACATATACTAGGCTCTATCGAATTCGTGGAAATATTTTAGAGTTCATTATACTTAATTCATTACAATTTAAAACTGTTACGGAGGAAAAAATTTAAAAATTTCAAACAGTTTATAACTTTCTCTTCTGTACCTGTTTGTTATTTATTAAGGAAGGCGCGGAGGCTCGGATCCTATTTTACAACTTTTTCCTCTTTTGGCAATTTGCTTCAGGTGTTCCATTCCGTCCCTATTGGCGACCTCTCTTTCCAGATCCCTTCGCAGCTATCTTCGTGCCCATGTAACAATAAGACGGTGAGGTTGGTAGTGATTTATGCACGGTAGGTATATTTTATTTAAGGCAATTGTCACGCAGAAAAGGTGGACAGAGATGACATTGTCCAGCTTACGGTTCGTAGATGGTAGCAGATAGCCCATGATAGAAGACAGTGGAAGAGTTTAGAAGAGGCCTATGTCCAACAGTGGAACGCAAGTGGCTAGCAGTAAGTAAGTCAGTAATTTATTTGTTTTTGTTTTTTTTTTGTTTTTTTTTGTTACGGATTTTATGAACTATCCGAAAAATACAGGAAAAATAAATGAGTTAATGATAACAGACTCAATTATCACTATGCCATTTTCAATAGATCAATAACTGTATTGAACTAAAAAAGTTATAAACTATATGTCATGCATATGTTGAAAAATTCTAGTTCATAGAAGTAATTTCAACATTATTCTGTGACTAATGAAACAATAAAAAACGAGTGTTTTTATAACAAGAATACCATTGTTATTATTATGCGAGAGAACAAAAAACTTCGCAAATAAAGTGGTAAACGAGTTCAGCACATTAAGAGCTTTCTGGAATAGGTATACTTTATATTGTTATTATCGTTATTAATACTCCACTGTGAAAAATTCAAAAGTTCACAGCAGCCAAGTGCATTATATAAAAGAGCGAAGAAAGAAACAAGTGTTAACTCTAACGATATTAATAATTGTTATGTATGAACTATATTTTTATTTAATAACAATGAACGGTATTCGTACTCGAGCGAATTTAACGGGAACAATGTGAAACTTAACTTTTTAATTGAACTATCATTCAGTGAATGCCGCGGCGTTCCTATGACGATGACATCAGAGCATAATAAAAACGAGTATCTATGTTAAAAGAGAAGAGGACAGAATCTTTCCAGAGAGGCCGTCCGCTTTGGCTATACCTTGTGTATAATAACATTAAAGGGCGAAACAGCAGTTATAGAATATAGTTGTAGGTGGAAGGTAAAAGGAAACAGGGAGGGCAGCAGAAGAAATACAAGGACGTTCTGCATAACACACTGAAGGATATAAATTCTCTTAGTAACTGGAAAAACTTAGTAGGTGATCGTAAAAACTGGCGGAGGATCATCAATGATTACATTGCCCCAGATTATGGATCTACTGGAGACGAAGACATAACACCGAGCTCGAGAGAGTGAGCTATGATAACATAAGAACAGTAAAGATATCTTTGTCACTTAGAGGGCAAAGAATGTGATGACCAGTAAACCTGACATAGACACGTAGGAATATAGAAACTTTGCTGGCACAGTATTATCAGAAATGATGCTCTGTATAGGAGAGGATTATGACAGATTTTGAAATAGGTCAAGACTTGAGATCTGCCAATGGTTCTAGCTTTGCGAGAAGATTAAATAGGAAGAAGGTTTTTTTGTTTCTTTCTAGGTATTTCCTTTTAAATCTGTGACTTTTCACGATTCTCCTGCTTTAAACCTGAGCTATTGTTAATCTTTTTCATTCTTATGCATTAATCACTTCAAGAAATTTTATTGTTTTTCCGTGCAATTGTGTCACAAATAACATTCAAAATAAACCAAGATGTAGAAAACAAGCAATAAAAGGCAAAATGTTGATGAATATAGTGTACCTACTAAACTATGCGTGCATCTAAACAAATCAAATACTTACCTTTTTTTCTGAAACCTAGGGAACATACTAAATCATAGTTTTACAAGATTACCCCTGATATGAGGGTTTTTGAAGAATATGGTCTTCTTGCATATTCGGACATGGCGAGAACGAAATAATTGTTGCATAATAATCTCATCACTAATTTAATTTAAGTAGACTTACATAGTTTAAAAGCCTGTCAAATAAATTTAAATCCCGTGAATTAAAATGACAGCTTATTCCTCAATCATGATAATAATTTCATAAAATTTATTATTCCTTGTTTTGTGTCAACCAGCATTCAACCGAGCGTAAATTTTCAGTTTCTTCAGCAGAGTTCTGAAGAACAATTTTCAAGTAAACGTAAACGTCAAGGATCGTAATATTCAACCGTGGCGAGAAAGTGAACTAAAAAACAGAAAAGACTTTTTACCAACTCTTCCTTCCCAAAACACGAGTTCTGCCTAATTTTGAGGAGTATTTTTTATATTATTTTATTAGGTTTTAATGATAACTTTTGTCTTTATTTTTATAACTAATAAAAAAATTTAATTCATATTTTTTTAAATTGAGTATTTCTCCTACATAGAAGTTCGTTTCGGTACATATTTCTGTAAGCAAATTAATCACGGCAAAAAAATTTCTGCCAACTGACAAAAATTATCTTAAATACATACCTAATTCTAGTCCGTGCTCTCATATTTTACTGAACTTCTACCGCATTAACGGATGCATTTTCCAAACTGTACTATTTTAAACAGGGAGGCATTTTACGGTCGCACTCTTTCGTGCCATATAATAAAATTAGCATGGTTTTCATGAAAGAATTATATGCACGATATAAAAAGTAAAATTCGTTTGGCGATTTGGGCGCTACATTTTCGACGCTCGTTTTTTGGCTAGACGTCTAGGTGGCGAGTATTATTATTATTTCACTGAAAATAAACTCTCCTTGAATATGGACCGTTAAAAGTTTTAGCATTCTCTCTCCCCCTCAACAACATCCTACTCTTTCCAGAACTCCCAATCACCCTCCTGTTCTCGATCCATATTGCCCAGTGTTCTCTTTAAAAATGATAAAATAAAGATTATATTCATGCGATTAAAACCATGTAGAAAGCTCCTTGTCTAGAATGCAGTACAAATGCATTGTAAAGTTTTGAAAACTTTTTAAATTAATTATTAGAGAAAGATCCTACCTTTGAGATATTCTTCTTCAACCTTGATCTCTCCACCGCTAGACAAAGACCTCTTCCAAAAGTTTATTATGGGCTTTTCTCATCCGCTATTGAGCTGTTACGTCATCGACCCAAGTCCCCTAACGAAACCTTTTTCATTGGTCCATAATCTCATGGCTTTTATACTTGACATGCCATAATATTACAGTACCATTAGAAAATTTCAATACACCAACATCTTTTCAAAAAAATATTATTTATTTCTATGTACATCAGCCTGCCATTACAGCATGAAAATGCCTTTATATAAAATACATACCTACACATAAATAAATAAATAAAACTTTATTGGCCAGTAAATATATGTTACAACAAAAACAAGACAATGCAGTGTGCCAAAAGGCGGACTTATTGCAAAAGCAATATCTTACAGTCAACCCAATCACATATCATTTTACAATGAATTAACTAAACCTCTAATGGTATTATCATTAAAATCAAATCTGTAATTTCAACCAATAGTTATCTCCGTAAAAAATAATACATCCATATATCAGGAAGCTATAATATAATAATTAAATTTTTAATAAAATGCAAAATACTCGTACAATATAGTTCAATATTTTGCAATTAATGGCTGATATCCAAGTAGGTATGCAGGTTTATTGTATATAATAAAAGACATAATTTTTCATGGACGCTGGTTATTTTTTTAATTAAAAATATTGTGCTCGACATAACTGCAATAAATTGAATTGTTATTTTACAATATCGTTTTTATATTATAATCTCCATTTCATATAATTATTTCAAGTGCGATTGGCTGGATTCCCCAGTATGAATGTGACTGCGGGGCGGAGAAACAGGCGATATACACCGCATATAGCCGATATACACCAATTTATTTATAACTTTATTCATTTAGTTATATATTTTAGTTTATTACTTTAGGTATACTTATATTTATTCATTTACTTATTTATTTTATTTATTTGTTTGTTTATTTATCTTATTTGTTTATTTATTAATATTTATATTAAGTTTCTTTGTCTGATATTTTATTTTTTCCAATTGCATGCTGATCTTTCCATATATTAGGTTTATTATTCACTATTGTTCTTGCATGCCTGTCAAGTATATATAAATTGGTAATTCTTGAGCCTTAACTGGTCCACTTGTTGTTAATGTTGTACTGTATATGATTTTTGTAAGACTGTCTGTGCTCTAGAAAATAAAATAAAATAAAAAATATTGTATCCGAATGCGGCCAGAGCGTACGCAGGGAATTTAAAAGACTTCTTCTTGCTGACGGATACAGTAGTTTCTAAGAAAATGTACCAAGTATTCTGTAGATCCTTGGAGTGAGTATCTGCTCCAGGGAACATTAAGAGTGTTCAGAGTAGTTTCGGGAGTGGTTTAATGAGGGAAGCCCTTCCGGCGAACCTTGAGCCCTCCTTTGGAATAATGTGGCGTAAGAGACTGGATGACATAGGAGCTGGAGCTCCTGAAACATCCAGAGGTGGAGGTGGGTTTACCCTTAATGCTATTGGATACAGCGACAGAGTATATTTTAAACATTTACCGAAACCTTTGAAAATTAGATCTACCTGTGCTATTATTAGTTTTTGTGTCCAAATTCTATGTCATTGATTTTAAGGTGTTTTTTTAACAATTTGAGTAACAAAAAGCCATACGATAAATGGATACAATTATGATGTCTGTAAAAAATATTTATTAGATTTTAGTTATTTTTTTATGAATGAATGAACTCTCTTCCAGCCTTCAATACGAGTATAGTTATGGATGATGTCAGATTTTGAATCTACTGACAATAATTATTTTCTGCTGAAAAAGCTTTCTCAGAAAGAAGTCCGACGAAATTTTGGGTCAGCTCTAAAACCAAAGCTAATATCCTGTTAAGCTCTCCGCGGTGTTATCCCAAGCAGGTTGGTACTTAATAATATTTCATTAATTAATACGAATAAAAGTACATTGTTTATATTCAGGATGTGTTTTAAAGTGTCTGGAAGGAAAAACTAACTCAGTCCTAAAGTAGTAAAAATATTTATGAACGTCGTAATCCGTCGTAATATTAAGATCCATAAAAATCATATTATGAAGTTTCATTAATTACATTCGATCTATAAAAGCTTTTTCTATTTCGATTCTCTTGTTTTGCTTCCCACTCACTGAGATTTAATTGTCATTTTCGCAAGAAACTTTTGTAAAAAATTGCAGACGATTTTTAAGATTGTAATTTTTGCGTCCAAGAAACGTTGAGATCGTTAAAATGATCTGTCGGGTGCATTTTGATTAGGTATTGTATTATAAAATCTTTAATTGCACATATAGATCATGCGTGCGTATTTGTGTTCAGTTTTGTTTCTCTACTCTCTACCTTTCGTTTCCTTTATGGTAGGTACTTCCCAATTAGATAGTTAATGCTTGGTGTAGGTAAATTGAAAAATGTAGTAAATAATTATTACAATATTGATTGAATATGCGGGATGTTTTTGTTTCACTTCAAATTTTTTTTTGTTGTTTAATTTTTATTTATTTTATTTATTTAGTAATATAATACAAGTACAGTTGTAATTTTTCAGCAGATAGGTACAAGATTTACATAGTTTAATGTTGTCCTTCTCTCTCAATAAGTAAATAAATACTTGAGTAGAGAGAGAAGTGTTTACAATTAGTGCATACTATGTCATGATTATTAACATTAGTATATATCATGAGCATTACACAGGGCATCTATACAATATACGTCACAACTATATACTATATATGTAGACACTTATAGATATTACAAAGTATACACGTGCAGTGTATACTTTGTACCACCTATTATATCAATACATACAGCTTCAGTGAATCCACTATTATACATTATGTCTCCAAGTATACAACAATATTGTATTAATTTGTAATCTTTGTGCATTTTCCTTACAATAATAAACTTTTTGGACTTTTATAGTTTTCAAATTTGCATCTTCACATCTTAGCGAAGGTTACCAAAAATAATGAGATATTTTAAGTACCCACCTGGCCATAATAATATTGAAAGGGATTTGAGGGAGATTGGTGGATATTTTCACATTGTTCCCCTTTAAATAATATTTTGAAAATCCCAAAAACCTTAACGATGACATTTAAAGCTAATAAACACCTTTTATCACATTTTAAAGGCACATTAAACTTTATTGAATCGCCTACTACACCATACAATATAACACATCTCCCTGCTACTGAAGCAGCTAATGCAAAACAAAGATAAGTATGGAATACAAAATATTATTACAACACTTTTTATTATATTGTTGTTTGCTACAAATAGCTTTTTTTATGAAACTTGAAACGCAGGCATAATATCTTAAAGCGATTCTGTAAGAACTATAGTGTAATATTTTCGTTCTTGTTCCCACACAAACTTTCTTTCTTTAACACTACGTATAAGTATTTAAGTAATATATTTTATTCTAGAAAATGTAAATAGACTCGTATATTGAAAATCTAAATAAATTCTTAAGAGAATGAGGTGGGAGGAAGAAGTATTAGAGTGAACTATTTCTCGTGAATTCTTAAAACCACAAAAGACGCCTACGCTTTTCTGTCAAGTTAACACTTAAGAGAACTGTAAAAAATGGTTTAATGAAAGCATTCTCTCGGTATTTTTCAATAAGTTAATAGAGTTATACTTCGTAGCACTTTTATAAAAGTAACATAAATACTTAATTTATCTAAGTACTCGTATCTCATGGTTTGGTTAAAATGTTACTTTTTAGAGGATAGGAATACTAAATGCACGCACCAGGCGCGAATCCGATTCCCAAAAGATTGGTCTAACGTGGTAGAAATTTAGGGTAAGATAACTATAAGGTACAATATTATAAACAATGAACCAAAAATATTGTGGTAAGTGAGTTTATTTTATGGTCCGGGGTGAGTAGCTAAGTAGACAGAATTTGATTTTGGGGAATCTCTGCAGCAAGCTGGTGAAAAGGACTGATGGAGCATCTTCTATGAAAAGAAACTGACATATTATCCTTGGGTACAGTGAATTGACATTTTTTCAACATATTGCCGATAATTTCTTTTAGACAGAGGGATCTACGACTGCTAAAAAGTCAGCCTTCACAACCGGTACACACATACGTATATAATAAAGGTACAGCCGCTCTAATTTAAATATGCAAATTAATAGTAGCCTCGCAAAAAAAGAGATAAGAAAGGTACCGTTGATGATTTCTTCTTCAATTTTGATTCCAACATGATACAGAGTAATAAAAGTTTATATTGTAAAAAAAAAGGATCTTGATCCTGTTGTAGAGATGCGACTTGTAGGTAGGAACGTTTTTTTTATGACCACTATAAAAAAATCTCCCCGTCGTCGCTCGTTGAGTGTGGACGATACGTGTGACTCAATTTTGTTTCGATTTAAATTATACCTCCTTCATAAAAAAAAAGAATTACTGCGTCTGCCAAAAGTGATGTATCGGCACATTCAATGGGTCCTGCTAATGCTGGAAGTATTGGGGTAGGTACGTGAGTAGATTATAATATAAACTGACCTAAAAGATCTATATAGTATAGTTATCTGCGTTGAGGGAAGCTGTTCATATTATAGGACATTTTCATTTAGGTATGCTTGTTATACAAAACTAAATATAGATATTTCCCTGGCTAATAAAAGAAGCGAAGTGTGATTTTAAATTTACTGCTAGTTGGGAAGTTAAAGAAAATTCATCAGTTAAAAAATACGACAACAAATATTTCAAATTCGTTTAAAAAATCGGGCAATCTATTATTATAATTAAATGCTAAATAAATATAGCTATATAACTCTAAAATTTTCTACGTTTTCTTCATTCCTATTATAACAACTATATCCAAGTACCACATCGTATATTAATTGTATAAAATACAAGTGCCCGTAATCGTTATAGCCACTGAATAAATTTATGCCAATGTCTTGTTTTATCTAAGATCGCTTCAGTAGGATGCTTCTATATACCAGACCTCAATAACGGCTCTTGATACGATTGCCTTCCCTACCGTTCTTATCATTTCGTAGTAATCAGCACGAAAACCTACCAGATGCCGAAGTTTTACGTTGAGAATAACACAGAATGCAATACGTGTGGGCATGTATAGTAAAACGATGACTAATATAAATAGTATTCTGATGTTTTTTTCATGGCTTTTTTATATCAACTCACTGAGGAATTCGAGGATTGCTTCCCATTTCAAAACCTCGCATTGTTTTTTCAGGTTTTCTTACAAGGTCTTCCAGTAGCTAAAATATACGTAAAAAGCGAGATATTCTTAGGTTTAGCTAGTGGCATGCGTGTATTTGTCCGATTGCCAAAAAAGGATGACACCATCAAATCTCATGACTATATCAGGCAGGGAGTGAACCGCTTCGGTCAGTAGCGCTAGGCAAAAGTGCTCAGTATAGTTCAGTATCCACACACCATTCATTCCTACTGTGTCTCGTACATGAAGAAAAATCTTCGATATAACTTTAACTCTTATACGATAGAGCAATCCTTTTACCATACATGATATTGAACAAATTTCATTTGCGCCCGTATTTCCTTCGGTTATGTTGGGTTCGAATGAGAATATTTTAACAGCTCCGATAACAATCTTAGGCAATTTTGATTCCGACGTGTTTATATTTTATTCTCCCAACACCGTCCAAATCTTTTTAAATTGATAAGGTTACATGTGACAAAAAATATATACCTATAAATTAAATATTTAAAAACAATAAATGTTTATTATCTTATCGCTTTGTTCGTCCATCTCTAAGACATTATCCCGTCGCTTCAACTTAGTAGATACCAAATATTTTAATAGATTTTTCAACTTTGTCTATAGTTTCCAATAAATTTTCTTCTTTCACCTTTCATCGTTGCTTTCGAAAATATTAAGAAATTCAATGGGATAACTATATTGTGTCACTATCTACCAATCTTTTAGCTAATATGAAAGACAGAAGTATGTAGGTCGATGTATTGTTCGATTGGACCTGTCTTCCGGAAAGCGATAATTGTTGAAAAACATACCACATCATGTTTTCTAAGTCTCGTCAAACTCTTATTATTACCTCGTAAATCTGAGATTATAATTTTGTCACATACTTGGACGAATTTTGATTCTTTTCTATTTTCGCATCAAATATGTCGAAATTTATCACTCCTGTGGCCATTTCTTGGAATTTGAGGACACGAGAAGGCAATAATACTTAATATAAAATTGACGGTCTACGCTGGGATTATGTGCAAATTATACAATAGCGAACTTAAGAAGCAGTCATGCCATTCAATGTGACGGATATAATTGGTTTAAATTCTTAATAGACATTATAAGGATGTCGTACCTAGGTAACTACTTAACTTTACGCTAGATTGATTCTCAGGTCAATGAATAATAAAATTCACTTTCAGTTTTATGGGGGTATGCATAAATTAGAGATATTTTGTTTAAAGTGAAACGTGGGCATCGAAGGAGGCAAAAATTTGCCTACACCTACTCATTTCTGCTCTCAGAGTCTGTTACACTATGCAGAATAATAGAATACGAAGAGAAATGTGGTGTGCTGTGAATTATTTAATTGCAAAAGAGGTATACCTATATGGAGAGGTGACATTTTGAATTCAGATGTCGCGATTGACAGTAAATTCAATACCACGCCTACGATTTAAACTGCTCTGTAACCTATGAATGAAATTATTTGCAATCAGGACCTAAAAGGAGTAAAAACTCTTTTTCTAAACAATAGATCAATTAGATTACATACACATCAAAATATAATCAACTGCTCTCGCTTGGTTGTCTTTATGTTTAGTTTAGGTATATTGTTAGCTCCAGTTTCCCCGTCGTTTCTTGAGCACAAAATGTGTGTCGAATCCGCGACCACTTAATAAGCGTCACAAAACGTCTCCTGATCAAAACCAACGCTGAATCTGTAACTACCCTTCTTATGGACCAAGAGTTTGAATGGAGACATTATTCCAAATATCTCAAGAATCAACAGACAGACTTCGAGACAGAAGGAACGAAGCCAGCAAAATGTTGATAAATTTTATACCTAACACTTTTGGTATCTAATGTGTCACAAGGTATGTCGCTGAGCCTTTGTCCTCATCGCGATATCTCCAATAGGAATCGAGATTCGAGATATTAACCCAACATAAATCTTAATAAGCAGTCGCTTCGAATCGAGTTCCATATTATTATCCTACCTATACCTACACGATGGTCTACCTACGACATTCCACAACACTCTGATATTGTTTTTTTTTTATTCTTGATTGATTGTTTATTTTGTTTTATTGGACAATTCACTTTCATTAACATCAACTCTAAATATTTCTATCGATTTAGAATTAAGATTATCATAGACTGCCTGTATTACATACACACCACTATGTTGCTACTTATTTATTTTTATCATTTTGTTATGTCTTGCTGACTTTTTCCATAGGTATGTATTATATATTATGATGCCTAGCTGCTTAAACGATTAAGCTCGCATTATTGTGAAAATTGGGAATTTTAGGTATCAGTTAATATTGGTCGATTGAGGCGGCGGTCTCTCTAGCGGGAGGTGCCAGGTTCAAACCCCGGCACTGGCGATGTATTCCACACTTTGCGATTCAGGCTTTTAGCCTATAGTGCAAAGTGTGCCGGAAAGTATTTGAATTTGTTGATGAGAATAGAAGGGATTGACTTTTTTATATAAAATATCGTCACTTGGTGATTACTCAAAAGTATTAAGACTCCAAATTATTGTGTACCTATACTTACCTATACCTAGATACTTGCTTATCTATAGGGAAGAGTTTTACTTACCTTATTATTCCTATGATTATAATTCCATTGATAGTAATTTCATGGTCATTATCCTACGACTAGATGTATTCCGTTTCACTTGATTGGAGGCAAGCCTGTAACAAATCAATTCATTGTACAATAATTTAGATCGTAAGGTATATCCTACCTACTAGAACAAACTACAAGGTTACCTATTGTAAAACTTACTGTGTGCTGGGAGTGTTTTGATTTAGTCGGAGAGCAATCTCACAAGCTGGAGTTGTCAAGTTAAAATCTCAGTGCTAAAAATGCATTTGATACGAATACAATTCCACAATACTCGTACCACATGTGGAGCGGGTGTGAATGAGTACCGAGTAGTTATGAATATGTGAGAAACTGTATAGGGCAAAATAGTATCTAGTCTAGTGCACATTTTTTTTTATATTTAGTTAGTTATTTTACTGTAATTACTTTTTCAAATTCGTTCCCTCGACAGCTCGCAAAGAGAATATATACTCGTGTGTATATGTACTTACTTACTATTTAATTTCAAAACCTGTTTCTGCAATAGGTACTGACATTTCATGATTATGTTTATCTTTTATCTTATTTGCCGATGCGCTATGATTAGAATTCGCTATGTACTCAACCACTCGTAGAATATAAAATATGACTTATGATTTCCGCTCGCTTTGGATGTTTCGAAATGATAGTAACATTATGATGGTTGATGATATACAAAGATAGTAATAATATAATAGATAAGGTGAAGGAAGTGAATATTCTAGACGAGTAAAGAGAGGTGTGGTGAGAAATAATAATATTATACGTTGCAGTATTTCTACAGGTGGGAAAATATTGACCTCCTCTATATCTGACCTTCATATATTTACATTACCTAGATGTATAATACGTGTAGTTCTATTGTAGCATATTTTCTATGTCCATTACACAAATGGTAACCACTTTCTACTTGTTCTACGGTGATGGGAAATATTTGATTGATTAACGATATAAATATTGATGAATGAATACGTACATTATAATAATGTGAGAACAAAGTGTTAGAAATAAATTAATGTAAAAAATACACTGCCCAAATATACTTAAAGTGGTGATACTTACGTACTTTCTTCTGAGGGCCATACAGCTCCCGAATAGGCCTTTCTGTCTCTAGCATTACTCTGGAATAGATGTTCATCAAACGCTGACTGGGACTTTCCAAGAGTGTTCTGCCTGCAGGATCATTTTATTGAAGATTTTAATGCCTCAATCAGTTGCCCTGTCCAGGCCAATCTTCTGTATTTACCGTAATGTCGCGGGTGTTTGGTGATAGTGGTTGACCTATTGAGGAGCGATCAGACTCTATTACTAATATGGTAGTAAGTATTATATTAACCAAACAAATTACGCTTAAATACCAAAGGAGATGAACTGAAAACTGACTTGAGTAGTTACATTTAGCCCAGTTGATCTGAGGAGCATAAGTTCTGTTAAAAGGAATGGTTGTTTAAACTTTTGGTTTATTGTGATGCCTAGTATAACATCCACATTAGAAAGACTTTCTCGATTTCGACTTGGAACGACTTTGAGTAAAAAGTGAAATTGTGACGTAAAACAAAATTTAGTCGCCTGACATTTTCAGTGCCGTACTTTGCCCATATTATAAAATCGTCGTCTCCGCAACGCAATCAGCCTCTGTTGAGAGAGTTCATAAATCTACTGTCATCATTCTGTGTATTATCCCTAAACAGGTTAGTTACAACTAAACGAAGAAGAACAGTGAATTAAAATAATACCTATAGAATATATGTGTATGTATTTACTTACACCATTATTATTTGTAATAAATCTCAAAGTACGAGTATGTTAGTGCCTACTTCGTTGTAATATCATTCAATTAATAAAAGACTACTTATCAAGAACCGGTAATTGATGAAGATTCATTATTTTTTCTCTATGCTCTCTTATGGAAGTACTCCAAATAATAATCAATTCACTTCATACATTATTTATGGAAGAATAATAAGACCTGTTTTAGAAAATGTATTGGTATATATAACTACCAAATAAATCTATATTGTTCCTTTCAGGTTATTCGGGTGTTGGCCGCGTGTACAGACACGCGGCCAACACCCGAATAACCTGAAAGGAAGAATATATATACCATGCTGCGAAAACCTACAACATCATTCAAATCTATATTGATAAGAGACGTCAATGTATAATAGTTTCAATACAAAATATGATTATTATCAGTGAATCTAGCGACATGAAATTGACAAGGATCAACGGTAAGAAATAGAAATTAGGTACGAATATTTTTTTCACAAATAATCGTCATCTACAAGTATGAAGTACCACGCAGTTCTAACATACTCGTATGGCATGCAAAATCGTACGATGAAAGTCTCATCTTTTCTATCATTGATACTCGATACTCTTTTTTATGACAATGATATCAGAGCATGAGAGGTAACAAGAAACCCTACCTATTGAAAATGTTTTCTTCCGAGAAAAGTTAAAGTAGTATGTACCTAGTAGAGTAGAATGTACCCAGCAGTGACGAAGAGTGGATTTCTCCAGAAGGGAAGCCGGGTTAACATTTCTTATGGGATTACGTCAGATTAGTCACTATTATACCTATAATTTTATCCAAAAGGTAACTCGATGGGAATCGTGTTCTTAGATAGCTTCGCTCCTGGTTATAGTAGTTATTTATATCCAACATAGTTTTCGACAGCCATTTCAACGAAAACACTTTTTCTCTATAGGTGTACCTATAGTGTTCCTAAGACGATGAGATAAATTGAAGGTGGGTACATGTCTGATGATGACATCCTCTGTGACTTCGGAGCGAACCCAAGACAACAACCATCTACAAAATGCTCACTGATGGGAGAAGGCTCCACCGCTGAGGAGGTTTTGTGATTTCCCTGTGTTGCCATGAGGAACGTTGAAGAGCCAATTTGTAGTTGTAATGAATTATCGTTGTTAAAAAGAGATTCAAACATCATCAAGAAGCACCGGATATCGTTCTCTGCTATAAACTCGTTCATTCTATCATATTATCATTACTTACTTGTTAGATACCACGACCGCTTCAATATGTGAATGTAAATAAAATGGTATCAAGTAGGTAGGAATTTTTAAACCCAATACTTATACTAACTACCCTACCTATAGGCCTACATATGTACACAAAAGTTTTTACCTAGGTACAGTAACACTGTAGTATTTGCTTACGTCGTTTTCTATTAATGGATTTTTAATAATCATGTTCAATAATAACAATACAAGTCGCTCGCTACAATCAAATAAGAGTAAATATGGTTTTTGTGTATTGAATTCTTATTCACACAAAATTTTTTTCACCATGTTTTTCTTTCTTCTCTAACCTCTGCCTCTGAGCTGCTGGATTTAGGTCTCCCCACTGTCCACTCGCTTTCGGAGTTTCGTCGTCCTCGTTCACCAAGTTAGATACATACAGTAGGTATTATATTGCTAGGAAATGGCACATATTTCTTTTCAACTATCGATTTTGTGAATTTCTACTTTGTTAACGCAAAAACATTACAATATTTTATACTATACTCGTACTTATAAGCAACTTCTTCACAGAAATATTGTGAGTACCAATTCTTGCAAAAACCATTCGATTTTGTCGAAACCTATATTCTATGAATTTGGCAGAACTGTTGATACTTGTTTTTTATGTATAGGTACATTTTGTCAAATCCAAGCTTCCCTTGGTACGTAAAAATCTTAGGTATATTATTTTTTAACTAAAGACGGCTTAACATAAAATTCGATGGAGAAATTAACAAGACTTAATAATATAACATTAAAGTAATGTTGTACTAACAAAATAATATAGCGATGCTGTACCAAAATACTATTAGACTTAGCTTCAATATTATTAGCGGGCCAATAAATCTGTAGAGTACTGTATAATTTATCTTCATTTTGTTATAGGTATTATTCGCATTGGTGAAGTTCAGTATGTATTTATAGATAGGTTTTTAACATCGAACACGGCGGATGTTGCTTATTATATCACTATACATATCTACGTATAAGATAGTTAGATATTTATAGGTAGTATAGTAGGAATACCCAATACTAAAATAATAGCATTTTTATAAAGCTAATTTTATTTAACAATCATTTAAAGTTATACTGGTTTACGGTAAGTTCGTCTAAAATCAATTGGTCTAGAATCAATTGGTCTAAAATCAATTCGGCCAAAATCAATTTGCCTAACGATCAATTCGTCGATTTTACACGAATTGATTTTAGGCGAATTGATAATTAGACGAATTGATTTTAGACGAACTTAGCGGACACCAGTTAAACTATATATGATGGAAATAGCGTTGAAATACCACGTCAAAGTGATGTATCGTAACGTGCACTATGTGGCATGACAGGACAGATGGTCATCTAAAATCCTGAAGTAGAGGCCTTGGGACAACGAATGAGGAAGGAAGACCACAATAATGTGAACAAATGACATAATCCAGCTGACAAGTCGTGGACGGCAGCAGATAGCCCAACGACTCAAAACACTGCGTATAATTTCAAGTACTCTAGATTCGTACGTACGGTTATTCTCACATTGTGCTCCATGGCCAACCCCAAAGTAGGCGACCCCCGGGCAGATCACCATAGAGATTGATTAACATCTGGGGTCGACCTCGCTAACTCCTCTTAAATAACAGGCCACCAGGCCTACAGTAAGATTAAAAAGAAGATTTTTCTCAAAATAGGTAAGTAGATAGATGATGGGTATACATATTGCACTATATGCAGTGGACCTGAGCAATGAGCATATTGGTAAAATCAAAACATGCAAGGTTCTTAGTTTTGGTAATAAATACACAATTAATAAGGCAGACAAACTCTTCTTTATACATTCCTGGAATCAACAATTCCCTTAATTATAGTCATAATCATATTACGAGTATAATAATGTCTGCCTAAACTTCGTCAGTCTTTAATGTGGCCTTGAAATAATTCAGACGTAGAAGGAAAACGATAATGTAATGAGTTAAACTAAGACTATTGTACAACAACTATTAGAAGTAAGACATGTTATATGAAATTAACTTATCTGATTATGCACACGAGTGAGTACTTACTGGATCCGTCTAAAACAATGTTTGAAAGTCATTTTCTCTTACCAAAGTTTGTAAACTTTATGGAAAAAGTCGCGGTATCATAGTTCGAACAATGTACTCGTGGATTGGCCAATGAACAAAAACCAACACAGAATGTTCTAGAAATAGTGGCATTACCCTGATATGAGCAGTAAGCACTGACCAGGACAGGAATGCTTTCTTCCAAGTGGTCGTTGAAGTAAGTCGGGAATGCGGCGATACACGTAAAGAAGAAGAAGCACCTTAACTTTTTATCTAGAATGTCTTGTGCAACAAAGTAGAAAAGTCAATAATGTATGGCCATCACAAATATTTTCCAGCAGAATGGTCCAGATCGGTTAGACATTTCCTTTCCATCGCACCTTGTTATTCTCAATTCACACAATAACAATATTTGTGAAAATTTGCATATGGAATTTTGCACTAAAATAGTTGTAGATGATACATTAGTGTTCTAGCTGTCAACATCTTACGAACACAATATATTACAAGGATAGCAAGTATACCTAAATGTCTGTAACACGTCTCCACGCAGTAAAAAAGTAACATATTAAATATTTAGAGATTGTAGGTAGATACCTATACTATAGTTGTATCTATCCGTAGAAAGTTTTCCACTTGTGAATATTATATGAGAGAACAGAAGCATTTCCCATTGGAAGGGTTGCATTACATAGTACTCTAACCACTGGATACAATATGCTGGAGAAAAGTTAGGATAACTATTAATAATGCAGTAGTCCCTTGCTCATTAATGGCAACCACTGCTAATCACAAAAGGGGTCAGCATAATAATATGTATGCGACCACTTAATGCAACCCAAGGGATTTTGCCAAACACGTGTCCGTTCTCATAAATCTGGCTAGAATCGTAATAATTTAATTGCAAGACCATCATGATGTTATTCTGTCTAAAACATCTTTAATAGAGCTGTTTCCATATTTTATGTGTTGCACTACAATAACTAGGTATAATTAAAATTTGAGAATAAAGGACATAAAAAAGGAAAATAAGTGTTGATGAAAATTGTGGTACAATCGAAGCGGCGGGGCTTGTGACTTGTCTGTGTTTCGTAAGGATTTCTCCAATAACTGCATAATTAAGAGATCAACCACTCAATTAATGAATTCTGAGTAGCATTAAATGTCTCATTCTGATCACAGAATCGATCAAAGGAAGAAGATAGAAATACACATTAGGTTGTACTCAAATATGTATTTGTACCTATATCCTATTATCTATTAGCTGCTTAGAATATCAACTAGAAAGAAACTATAAACAAGATTGATTCTATTGTTAATATTGTCACCTTGAATGAATGATTTCCTACGACAATGTTTGACATGGACCTTACATAATCAAAACCTTTAAATTTTTGTAAGTATAGTACTATTCCTTTCAACATAATCATGTTTTAACCCACACACAATAAGTGCACTATCCGTTCAAAATAACTTAGGATACAAAACTAATTATTCTCTAGAGTCATTAATCCGTGACTCTGTTATTAACTACACCGGACATTGAGTGTATGTCTACAAAAAAACAATAAAAAGGACGATCTTTATTTTTCAATCCTTTTATCTCTTATCCAGTCTCGTATTATATCCTTACTTAATATTTTATTATTATTCACGCTAAAAATTCTCAAACTGTATTTTTGTTAGGTGCACTATGAAATCTCTGTTATTTGAAACCGTTTGATTTCCACTGAGTTTCAGTTGTCGCGTCCATCAATCTACCTACGCATTGATTCACTCACATCTTTCTATTTGTCAAAATGCATTGATAATAATTGACATCTGCAGATTCATAGCAAATAGCAAAATTCTAATGTACGTTTTACACTAATTTCGTAACGTCAATTTAGCAAATTTATCTATCCATGGCTTTTAATTGGACCCTTTCTTGGGGAAATATATTCTGTAGATAATATTACTGTACATAATGTTATGTCTTACATCATCTTCTCACCTTAACCTTTATCCTTGGAACACACAGTGAGTCATCCTATATGGATAGGTTGCTTAATTAATAACAAGCAGAATTGAGAACCCTGAGCTGTGTGGAATATTCTCTATGGATTTTAACATGAGATGAAATTAATCTTGATATTTTCCTCGTAAAATAATGATGGACGAAGCTTGCCCTTTTAATATTGTATTTACATCTTACATTTGGAGTAGGCACATGTTTTTGTTTTCCTATAAAAATAGGAACCTATACTTTACGCTGTTTCATCCACAGTGAACGAGGGTAGACGGGGTAGAAGAACAGTGAATATCTACGCGTATCATTCAAGTTAGCTGAGTATCAAATCATTAAATTTTTCTGCTAATCTAGGTTCATTCAACGCAAGAATTTCAGATGACTGTTTGTCAATCTCGATTCTCTAGTCAGTTGCCCAAGCACACTATTCAAAAAGATTTGATTTAGCTATAGGTATCTTTGACCTCTCCTCTTGTGGTGAGTAAGCTATGCAGTATCATTTTATTTCTTAAATGTTTGAGTATCTCTTTTATCATCCAAAGATCGGCATTCCATTCACACGTTATCTTTTTGTTTCAACTTCGTATTCCCGACGAGACATGAACAGGAAACTTTGGCGACGGTGCACGATATATCCATAAATCCAATAAAACATTATAAAATTAATATAGTTAGGTACCCAAATCCTATGTAGCTAAGTATAGATGCAATTATATTTTGTAGGTAAAACTATTATTCGTAAGGATTATTCGTAAGGATTCATGCACGCGCCTACTTCAAAATACTTAACCAAATTCGGATTGATTGTTACCTATCTATATTTAATTATATTTTTCATTAATACGTGTAATATGTACATTGTACTCCACCAATATCTTACTTTAAGTAAGTCTTATACCAAAGGCATATTTTTCACTGTTATAAAATCAGTAAAGACGAGGTAAATAGGTATATTGAGTGCCCTCTTAATAAGTTTTAAAGAGAACGCAATTCTTACTGACTTTCTCAGCCGTTCACTTGAGTAATTCTTTACTAAACACAGAACTCCCGTTTGGACCATCATAGTCTACTATCAGCTGTCACTTTTTTGTCATGTTCTTGGCCTCCAGTTCAATTCCAAGATATCTTAACGTAATATGCTTAGGCCGTCGTAGTGAGAAGCCGTGGAAATTACTTAGCAACTAAAAAATCTAGCAATTTTGTACCTTACAATTTTTCGAGGATAGCTTCGTAAGATCATTTCCATTTTCAGATAGATTATTGAAGAACACATTTTTTTTTACTTCTTCTTTAATATTTATAAAACATTACGATATTTTAAAGCGATTAAAGTAGAAATAGGTAAACAAAGTTGTGTTTTCCATTCAATTTATCTTCTTAAAAATATAAATTTTAGCTAAACGTTCATACCGAACCTTTGCATTATAAAATGATATTTATAGATTGGAAACTATATTTTTATTTGTAAATTTGCTTCTATAAAAAACTGAATATGATGAATTGGACAATAAAGTTAATACTATTTGCAAACCCTCCACCTACACTGACGGCGGTATCGCACAACAAATTGAAAGACGAATGATAAATATTGAATTGAAATTGATAGCGCCATTTCTATATTTAGAAAATTAATTTAAACTGAGAATAATCTCATGATTCAATTTTAAAATAGGAAATGTTCTTTATTAGTCCTTTGGTCCATTAAATGATTTCAATACTGATCCATTTCATTCCATTAAATTCATTCAATACACCAATCCAATCATCCTTTTTTATAATTTTGTTAGAAACCTTTTGAAAAAGGTGTGACCTTTTTGTCAAATATAAATGTATACTTAAGTATTTTACGATTTTATAATTTCGAACAGCAGAACATTTTGTAATAGCATGACTTCAGAATATTTTTGTTCGATAAACTGTACTTTTAAAGACAGAGATCTTATAAATCTTCGGGGTCCATCAACAAGTAGGAATACATACTTTCCTATGTGAAATGTAGAGAATCATTCCTTATCAGATGACTAGGTTCCTATTGAAAAATTGGATTTTACACTTCCTAGTCTGGCCGTCGCTGCTGAGGATCATTACTACCTGTATGGAGAGACAGAGATAATGGATACCGAGACGTACGTATTATTATACAGAAAGGCCACATCTAAGTGGCATAAAAAAACTGATGGTGTCGCATATTGTGGAAGTAGGTGGAATTGTCCAATATTACATACAGTTGTGACATCATTTTGTTTGGATAGTTGCCATGATGGAGTTGCTATTTGAATAATACCATAGATAATATGAGCAAGTCCAACTAATACTCATGGGGAATATCGAGGGACAGCGTGGTCCAGGTAGAAGGCAAACGTCTTGGCTGCCCAATATAAGGGACTGGACTGGAATGAGACGTGTGGAGGAACTTTTTCGGGTTGAACAAGACAGAGAAGCCTTCGCCAGAGTGATTTCCAACAGGGCACATCAAGAAGAAGAAGATAGATATGAGATTGGACAATTTGAGAAAACCCAATTGCCAAGTACAACTACAAACACCCTGTCACTCTTGTTGATACTAAAACAATAAAGAAAGGGGGAAAAGATTACGTAGGTAGTATTAGGTACGTATTACTTACGTAAAATTATAGTAAGTATATTTATTTACCCGGGGTCAACACGAGTACCCATATTTCATCCATTCATAATGAATAAAAAAAAGCTATTATACATAATATGTATACTCGTATAAACTATTAACAAAATATAGAATTAAGACAATGTGATTACAAAATTCATATATTTCCAAATCTTTAATGTTAATTCCATAATAATACTTGATAGTAGTACGTATAAGCTATCAAAACATTGTTTTGTACAACAAGTATATTTACCTCTATTAGACGTACCGTAAACTATAATAATAAATTGGATATAAGAAATCATGAATGGCGTCTCGTTCATGTATCTTAGTGGTAGGTCTAACGTATGTTACCTTAACTCTGTTTTAGATGTAGTTATCTACTTTTTTTTTTAAAAGTATGCGTACTGACAATTCAAAAATTTCTAAAAACGGGAGACCTTATATCTCGACAACCGTTACTAAATATCCTTTGGAACAAAATAGGGAAGATGCATTGAACCTTTATCTAGGGAATAACCGTAAAAGATTTTTTATATCTTGTACAGATTTCTCAAAAAAATGTGAAAAACACCTCTGATTTTTTTTCCGAAAGACGGAAACTCGTTTGCCGAACGTCGCGGAGTTTTTTTTTTGTACCGATAATATGCATTAAAATCTAGGGAATAACCGTAGAACTTTTATGATAGACGCAAAATTAAGCCCAAAAAATGGAAAAAATGCTATATTTACCATTCTATCATGCGATTGTTCACGCGATTTTGAACCTTAATGCCGTGGGAAATGACTATGACGTCATTCTTGGTACCAAGCCCTTAACTATGTTTTAGATGTAGGTAGTTATCTACTTATTTTTTTAAATTCTCGTGCCGTATCATGCACACAGATTACGTATATAGGTACTATACGTTGTAGATATCTCAACCTCTATGTTTTCTACATACTTCCTCATGCATTCATAATGATCCACGGAGGTATGTGTATTAGTATAGAGGCTAGGTGTATATGGATAATGTGTGCATTCCGTGTACGATACCTAATTCCGCTCATGAATCTAATATTGTCTAGTTAAAATTAAGGATACGCCGTATAAAAAATGATGGGGCTCATCGTCAAATTCATAAAAATTATCAAGAAAAGTATATCAATATTTTCAATTATTTGGATAGTGTTTGCTTTTGTTTTTTCGATTTTACGGTTTTGACTGAAAATCTTGGATATTCTTTTATTGATTTTGTTGGTATTAAAGTTGACTTAATTTAACATTAATTCACTTTTTCGTAGTTAAGGGATTCTTTTTGTATTGTTTTGGTAATTTGTGGAACCTTCACTGGTCTATTAATTGGTGATATTTTATTGTATGTACTTTTGTACTGACTGTATGGTTTTTTAGATGAAATAAAATAAAATAAAATAAAATCGCACAGTATGATTGATTCTCAAAGGAAAGATTAAAGGAAGAAGCAACATTCTTGCTTGGGAACATCGGTGAGTAGACGGGAATGAGAGTTGAGGAGTTGTGAAATAGCAAGGGACATTACTTAAAGGAAGTTCATCAGATGACGTCGGGAAATCTGACGTGAGAATATTTAGTAATTTGATGTGAGATGCTTTCTTTACCAATGTATTTTTAATTCGTCAATTTGTTAAAATTATCATTATTTCTCATGTTATGTAATCAAATGAAATATAGTCACAATCACTCCCTGGTAAGTGTTTATGATACTGAAATCACATTGTAACTTAAAGGAATAACGGTGTGGATAGAAATTTTGCAGGCAGGTAAATTGATTTGAGCCGTGAGGTTTAATTAACATTTATATGTTTCCAATAGAAGAACGTAGAAAGAAAGAGAATTAACTAAAAAAAAAAAATATAAAAAGGATCTGGGCTTACATACACAAACCCAAATACTTTCCTGCACACCTTGCACTAGGTTTTAAAATCCTGTATCGCAAAGTGTGGAATACATCGCCACCGCCGGAGTTAGAATGTGGCACCTCCCGCTTGACAGACTGCCGCCTCGACCAACTGCGCCAACCATGTAGTCTCAAATTAGTAGAATAGAATTTTCATAAACTAAACACTCTATCCTAACTTTATAAATTTAGCTTCATGTTTTTCTGTCTACAAAATATAATTACAGAGACTCCTCCACTTGACGTATCTAATGAATTCTACGCTCAATGATTTTTGTACACAGATCTTATAATATGAAATCGTAGGTACTTACTTATTAATTCCGTAGTATAAAATTTCTATCATCATAATAATACACCGGGATATCAAAATAATTAGACAGCGAAGTCTATTTCCATTGAAATCATAATAAGCGATACAGATTCAATGAACCTATCAATTTAATTTAAAATCTTATAATTTGTATTATCACAAATGAAGGTAAATTATGGATTTCCGTTTTTTTTAAAATCCCACTAGGAATTGTAGGGAATAAATCGTGAGGAGCCTAAGAGTCCATTAAATTCCATTATTTCTAAACATATACCTACTATGAAATATTGATGAGTGACTAATATAAATTGAATTAAAATGCCTAACTATGTTTCTATATGTGCATTGTGCACTATAATGACCAATAAAGAATCTATATATCTATACTAATCAAAATCTATTTTTAGCTAATTAACTATCAAAATCTATTTTAAAAATTCCCTACGTTTTTGAAACGGATTGATAAAAAAGTGATGAATGAAAGCATTTTTTTTGTAGATTCTTATTCTTCGTTTCAGCCGTTCTGATGCCACTGATGTATACATAGGCCTCCCCTTTGACATTAATTCTGTCTTGGGACACCTAAATTATATTTCCAAACCCACTATGTATACTATATTATGTACTTACCTACAAATGTATCGATAATAAATTATGTATAAGTTTATTTAATAGTATCTTTCAAAGTTGTTAATAAATAATTATTGGGTACGTAGCTATTCTTTGAATGTCAAGGCCTCGTTAGACAGTCACGCTAACCATCCTCAAAGCCTTGATCGTTCAAAGCACATAGCACGTAGACGTAGAGTAAGTACGATTAGATAAGTAGATATGTAATTACAACTTAATTGTTTTGGTGGGTATGTACATAAATACTAGTCGGAGTTAGACATGAGCGCCGCGCCGGCGCGCCGCCGCTAATCATGGTCGGCGCGCCGCCGCCGGCAAAACGCTCACGCCGGCGGCGTGGGAACTGCGTGACCAAAAATATTTATCCTGTGTTTTTTGAGACAGAAATCGAAGTAAGTACTTTTCCAGGTAAAAAAAATGAAGCATTCAGCTGTGGCGACGCTAGGATTCAGTAATTATATAAGATGTCGAATAATAACTAATTGCATTGTTAACCACTCCTACGTCTCACATATTTCGTTCATTTAGTTTGGAATAAAAAAAAATCGGGGAATTTTCTGTACCTTATTTATTTGATTCTAAAACAAGAAATAGGATGGGATGGAGGCATTATTAGAAGGCTATATTTTTCTTCCAGGAATATCTGACCAAAATATGCGGCCTTTCGTCTTTTCGGTCAACCGTTCTATCTTTTCATTAGTTTAACCTTTGATTTTATCGAAGTACCTAATCGAAATTATTTTCATTCCACTTGACTAGATTCGCTATTCTCCAGATAACAGGTGCACTCACTGACCTGGAGGTTGTCGAGAGTTTCACATACCTCGGATCCGTGCTAAATAACGCAGGAGGATGCGAGGTGGAGATCAGAAGACGGATTGGGATGTCAAAGAACGCTATGACACGCCTTGACAAAATATGGAAAGACCGAAGAATATCCAGAGGGCTAAAAATTAAATTGGTGCGGTCGCTTGTGTTCTCTATTTTCCTCTATGGGGTGGAATCTTGGACTTTGCGAGCGAGGGACAAAGCTAGAGTTGACGCTTTCGAGATGTGGTGTTAGAGGCGCATGCTGCGGATCCCATGGACTTCAAGAAGGACAAATGCCTCTATCCTTCAGGAACTTGGAATCACATCTAGATTGTCATCTCCATGCTTAGAAAGAATTCTCCAATTTTTTGGACAAATCGCTCGCAGAGAGGGAGATAGTCTCGAGAAGCTAATAATCACGGGAAACACGCCGGGACGGAGACCCAGAGGACGATCACCTTTGCGATGGACGGACCAAGTTACGCAGACTGTTGCCCCCTCCATCTACAGGGCAGTGCATCTTGCCGAGGACAGAGCTGCGTGGCGGGGATTGGTCAAGCAACGGGTGTTTGCGTTTTGAGATCGCGACCCTCAGCAGTGAGGAAATCGACAGGAGAGAGAGAGATGCTATATTTAATTTGTTTTAATACAATAAGTACTGTAGAAATAATTAAGACTCCTCTTCTCTTGACAAAAAACGATATTCATTTGGTAATTTTTACGTTTACGATCTTCAAAGTGTCAAAATGTGATTATATTTTGATATTAGATATTTTAACGTTAAAATCCAATTATTTCGCTCACCCAAGGCTGCATTTTAATAAAAAATAATAATTTACTATCCCCTAACGTGGTTTCTCGGACTGTGATTACAGACTACTCTCAAATTGTAATTTATCTTTCCACCGGTAATCATTACGTATTTTGGTTGATGTCATTATTAATTTATGCACCTTTCGACTAAAAACACCACAATATATCTTTATTTATTTATTTTCCTTATTTTTACACCTAAAATAACATCCAAAATAAGTTTTTTTTTTAATAAAATGAATCTGGGTTTATCGAAATAAACCCACATACATCTTTGTACACTTCAGAGAAAGCTTAAAATCTTGTGTTGTGAAGTGGAGTAAGTCGGGGATTGAACCCGCGCCCACTGGATTAACAGTCGAGCGCGTTACCAACTAGGCTACCGACCACCTCAAAACTTAAATTAGATAATTTTATTAAATTACCCTTCCATTCCAAGCAACAGCACATATAACACATATATTTTTACAGTTTATGCTGAACCGTAGTTCTTGGTTACATATGAATTTTGCATTTTGTGGAAGGTCGACCTCGTCATC
Organism: Ceraclea dissimilis; assembly: GCA_963576895.1. Taxonomy (NCBI): domain Eukaryota; kingdom Metazoa; phylum Arthropoda; class Insecta; order Trichoptera; family Leptoceridae; genus Ceraclea; species Ceraclea dissimilis. Next base: position 14,906,352 of record OY756364.1, read on the forward strand.
GCAATTCTGGACTTCATTTCAGAGTTTGAATTCCACTCACCGTTTAGCTAACAGCCCAAATATTGCCAAATGAGAAACCTGTTCGACTGCACTACTGCCCATAGTTAGGCTCATTCTGACGCGTTTGACTTTATGGATTTGTTTTTTTTTGACCTGCCCTCCAGTACTATGAAAAAGCAATAATGAATTTTTCCAATATTTTTCAAATATGAGCTTTTATTTCACTTTATTATTGAAATAATCATAGTTTTTCAAAATAAATAAATCGATTTTATCATTATTCTTTTCACATATACGTATTTAATCATTTAAAATAATATTGCAAAAAAATCCAATGCTCCCCCCCACTTTGGATCCACGCCGCCGGCGTGGCGCCGCCGCCGGCAATTTTAGACATGGGCGCCGCCGCCGACTTTTTTGCAGCCGGCGCACATGTCTAGTCGGAGTATTCCGTCTGCAAATAATATATAAGCAGTATCTACCTGTGTAATGTGTATTATATTTATTACGTGTACGTATAGGTATACTCGCAAATCCAATGCGTGCAGCTTACATAAATTCGCCCTAATGCTTCATAATCTCTTATAATTTATAATATGATGTAGGACGTAGGTAAACTTTAAAATAAAAATATATGCTAGGTATTATTTCTATGAACATAAGAGGCAACAACTATAACATAACGAAGAACACGTTCGTTCATCCAAAGGGCACAGAAACAGACTCATCTGGAAACAAGAACGAAGACAAAAAGTACCTAGCTAGATATACTATTTTTGATATACAAATTTTATTATTGTAAAGCGTTGGATTTTTTCCTTCATTCCGTAGTATATACAATGTAGTATTCCTACAACAGTGTAGAAGAAGTAAGGATGAACATTGTCGGGCTTACGACCGGCCTTAAGCCAGCCGAGGTCGGTCGTAAGCCCGACAATGTTCATCCTTAATTCTTGATATATTTTTCAATGAATCTAATATTTATAGGTATTCATAAAGCGCACACCCACCATCAATACAAATTACCTGCATATGGATTTAATTTACGATACTTTGTATTGTTAGCTGTGAAAACGATTAGGAAGATACAATATTAACACAAAACAATGTCAAAGATACCTGCCTGATGGACGTATTGTCTCTCATCTTCATTTCCTCTTGGCTGTACTGTATGTGTGGGAAGATACCCTATAATGTGTGTGTGTTTGATCCCTAACGGTGTTAAGACAATGCTGGCATTTTCAAACATTCACACTATCCGTTCAAGAATGGCATGTTGATGTTGGTGTGATATCTCCGTTGACTAGTCCGGCAAGACCTTCAATCTTTTAGGCGAGGGCTCCTTGAGACAGAAATACAATTTAACAAGTAAAATATCTATGTGGTACCTGCGTTTTTATGCATACAATAGGTACATTCAATACAAATACTCGTAGTAAGGATTGCTATATTTTTATGAATACATTTATAAAATGTGTGAATGGTTTTCTATAGATTTTTTTGTCGTAACCAAAAACTAACAAGTTTTTGTCGGAGTAAATCGCTTTTGTTATGATTTTGTTAGGTTTCTTTATCGCCTGACAAATTTTACACTTTTATTTTGTTTGTATTTTTGAGGTGTGTTTCTTGGAATAAGAAATACCGTAATTTAATAATTAGATAATAGTCTGCCGTGTAATAATTCCTCTAACAGGAAGGACGGTGTCGTTTCAAACTTCACCCATATTTGGTATTTACTGTCTTATTTTCTTGATGTTTTATGATTTTATGAATAACAAAAACATAACCATTTCATTACGTAAATTAAAAGCGAATCTTGTATACTAGGCAGCAGTGGTGAAGGGTGGATTTCTGCAGAAGGGAGGCGGCCGGGATTACGTCAAATTAGACCCTATTATACCTATAATTAGGTAACACGATGGGAATCGTATTCTTAGGTAGCATCGCGCCTGCTAGGCATTGACTATTCTTTATAAAAAATCTTACATTGATGTATCAATCAATAATAATAATCTGTACAACAAATATAGGATAATCAGGGAGAGATGCGAGTGTCTTATTGTCAAAATTTGTCCATACAACAGCAGCTTCAAATCTTGAACAGAAACCTTCAGATTTTTTTGTGATATCTACCTACTACCTATTCGAATCTCTTGTTACCAAACAAAACCAACACATTCTTACTCATAGTTTGTCCGCCTTACTTATAATACCAACTTATTAGTAGAATCGGAACGGGAGCGTTCCAATTTTTTATAGTCCTGCGTAAAAGTAGGTATACCGTATACCTATACTTAAAATTAAAGTTCTATAAACTTTGTCACTTTCATTGGATATTAGTGTAACAGAATTAACAGATTTTCAGAAAACTTATCTCACTGCATTCATTCTCATTTCCTCCCACTCATAATATTGCAGTACTATTTGATACTTACATACACACATCAATTAAGATTACCTGAGCATTCAAAAGTCGTAAAGTTTATCACAAAAATAATACCACCGACGAAATAACTACCACACAGTTCTTATCGATTACTTAAAAACTCACTTTTAAAACCACCCAGTACGTTTTAAGATAATATTATATTCTTTCCTTCAAAGGGATCGTTTAGTTAATTGTTCCATAAATATTGTAATCGATATCTGTCACCTAGTAATGGTGGAAAAGTTAAGATAACATGAGCTGCACCAATTAAACTAAACTTAGAATATACTAAACCATTTACCTAACTTGTTACCTAGTAGATTTTGTATTATTTTAACTTTATATTATACGGTACGTTTAGTAAGGAGCTTAAAGCTATTTACATATTATTATGTAAGTAATGATAGAGTATTTATACTGTTTGATAATAACGTAATGGATATATTATGAGCAATGTTTAATTAAGAATTTAATTAGGTAATTTAAGATTCTGTAGCTAGCAGTCAGTAGAATGTGAAAGAAACTATTTCTAGGTTCCAACTATTATTCAATGCTTAATATCATAAGACACATAACCAGATACTCTTGAAAATTATACATTTCACAAAAGGAAAAGTAAAAGTTATTAACATTTAGCAGACATCATTATTACCTTAACTATTCAGGAATTCATGGGTCGTGTTTGGAGAATTTCTAACGATTATTAGCTCTAAGAAACCCAGAGGTTTTCTGAATGCAGTTCTATCGTCTCTCGATAATGTGTTAGGGTCAAACGCTTAGAAAAAGGTGATTAATTTTCAATTTATGTGCATCATGATCTACTATGCACTCACAATACAAATAATAAATGACATAATTTTAGGTGTGCTCAAATCCATTTTTCCCATGTTCCTATACTTCGTATTTATACATAAAGAAAAATTATGTTGTCATTCAATATGTTTGTCAAAAACTTAGTACACAGGTCGATCGATAGCAATGAACCAGATTACCAAAAAGAGTAAATAACAGAAAACATACAAAACACAATCATTTGAGTCATTAATGTCCATCCAAAACGCCGATGTATAGTCATTATGTCATCTCTGTTATTGTTAACAAAATAACTGTTCTCGAATCTATTATCAAAATAAAAATAGTAGGTAGTTTAAATTACTCCATCATTCAATGAATGCAATGCTTAATTTTCATGTAGATCTCACAATAATATCTGTTCACCTAAATTATGGCATGATAGAGAATTATTTGATTCTGACGGGAGGAAGGATCGGAAGCATATTTCTGTCACATCGAATGGAAATGAATAAAAAAATCTATACTTACCTTAAATACACAGTTAGGTAGGTATACATCCGAGGCTATATGTACTTTTAGATCTAGCTGTATTAACAGGTGCTGCAAAAGCCCAGCCCCTAACAAAAATGGAGAGGATACCCGAATTCGAACAAATTTAGTTCCTAGAGGACGTGATATACAATGATGCAAGATGGATTACATTCTTGAAACTCTCATAGAACGAATGGAAGCATTCCTACCAAATACGAGGGTGCTCTATTTATATTTTTAAGATGGCGGGGAGACGAAGGAGACAACTCCTACTAGAACCCAAATTCCACTACGAGGTGCAGAGCCAAAGATAAAATTAAACCTTCATCACACTGTCCAAATTAGGTAGGCATACCTACACAATTGTGAACACCTTTTACGAATTCACCACTACATATACCAAGTATTTACTTACTTATTTATTTCATAGTATTTAGTGCGTAATGTGGCACTGGTGTGACCATACATATCCAATTTTGGTTTTCCCACGTTATGAAATAATAAACGGATGAATTAACTACCTAAGTACCTACGTGCTACGTAGTATTCACCATAACATAACACAATCCTAAAACCATAAGTCCTTTCATTTCTCCCTATTTTCATACATAAATTTCCTAGTTCACTACCCTTTGCGTATTCAATGAAATTATAATGTAATAGTAATGGTTCTGTTCTGTTTGTTCATCAATTTACAATGTTTGTTAATGGTAGAAAAATTTATTATCAATTTGAGTTAGATTACGCCCACGCAAAACGTCTAATATTAATGTTCTATAGTCTCTAATAATCAACTAAAGTAAACTCAACTAAAAAGAACAAAGATATATTATTATGACGTCATCAGCTAAAAATATAATAATCCCTCTGTCTAATTTTATAACTCCAGGATTCAAGGGTTATTATCCCTTAGTTGGCAACTATATTTTAGGATGAAAGTTTATACAAACTTCCAAGATCCATGTTTAGTGTAAATTTATCTTACTAAAATAAAGAATACTCGTGTAATATTACACCTTTTATATGAATGTTTCATCTCAATGTCTATTCTCGGCAACATGCCGCTTTTGACCAACTGTCCTCATACTGTCATCCTTTGAGCTTTTGTTGGTGTTTCTTAATTACTTCTATATCACATACTCCACTGCAAGTCATGTCTAGCAGCTCTAAAGGAGAATATTTTTCACCTCGTAAAATTCTTCGATAAACCACAAAACATCCCAAATCAGGCGGTGGAATGGAACCTTTCAGAAAATAGCGAAAAAGTCGCTTCAATACTGAGAGAGGTTTATTAACAAACCAAAGGGTAAATACGTATAATAAGAACCAGTCCCACAACAGAGACTTGTGAAGAGATGTTCGATCAAATTTCCATAACCTAATATGCCAAACACAAAACCCCTGGGCACTCAAGATATCAATGATTTATGGTTGATACTAATTGACACCTCGTATAGTTATTATTGCGTAGGTACTAGAGGGTACTTGGAGTTCATCGAGTCATACTTACAGAAAGTCTATTAGAATCATTAAGGATGACATAAGGTTACCACCTTGTATCAATGTTACAATATTACCTGATACATTATTTAGTCTGAAACCCACGCGTCTAATGTCTACTGACAATAATAAAGTATTTAGAAGGTATTATACCTATCCCAGCATAACAAACATGGGTATGTACTTTCAAATCAGTCAGAATAATAAAACGGAATAAAATTGTAAAGGTTATTCAACATTGTCTGTCAATATAATAAAACCTTCCCTACTACGTATTTCAAAATGTGATTAAGTTCCTATATACGCATTATATTATGAACTTTACATAAAGTAAATTATACACTATACAGGTATCGGTTTTTATTATATTGTTGTACTTATATAAAATTCCGTCATATTAACATAGCCTGTATTTTATCACACAACAGAGGTCATTTATATTTTCCCTCATTTGGAAAAGCGAGCGATTCTGGCTGGAAAAATAAAGCATCATTTTGCAATCCTTTCGATTTCTGATTCTCATGACTACATGTTAATGATCTGGAAGACGTGATACAATACACTATAGTCCTCTGAGTAGAGGAGCCTTGCGACTTACCTTGTGATCTCGTGAGGAACATTACATTAGTTAGGTTTATATACACCAATATTATATTCTATGTAATATCTTATTCTATGTAACTGCATCGATATCCTATTCTACAAAACTGCATCAATGATTTTGTACTTATGTACATGAGTAAACAGTTACATCTAAAATTTTCGAAAATGAATGGAAAAGATACCTCATAATCTACGGGTCGGTCACTGGTCAGCCAATGATGGGAATTAGCCAAAACTGATTAGATTCATTTTAATTGTTGTTTGTGATGATCCTATGTAATGATTTAATCTATCATTTTAACTGTTTGTGACGATCCTATATGATGATAAAGAAAAATGTAAGGTGCCCTTGGGGCGATTTCATCGCTAAACCGCGCCCAAAATTGTCCAATTATTATTATTATAATCTGTTCAAGCGTCCGATGGAAATACCTTTTTCATTGGAGATTGTAACCGTTATTGTGCAATATTCGAATGGGGTAATTCTGGGACGTTTATTTTCACTCGCCAGATTTGCAAAATGTTTTGACTGACTTCTCCACGCACGATGTATATCTCATAAAGGCTGCACTAACTAGCGTCCTCCAGTGGCAGATGTACCACAGTTCGAAACGTATCATAAATTTTCTCAAGTCATTCAAAAGTACGACGCCTTTATAGGTATAATATTATAGGTAAAATATTCCTGTTTATACAATGTATTGATATCATCAAATTCTTATTTACATAATGGCTTTGTATTTTACGACAATCAGAAAGAATAAAAATATATCACCTTCCTGTGGACGGACAAGAAAATTCCTATTGTAAAAAAGTATTTCCTTTACAAGGTGAATGAATTGTTTTTTAAAAAAATGTTTGACACCTTTTTCCCTACTGCTTGTAATTTTCATTTCGTTTTTCTAGTTGCATAACAATGGCTGACGTAATTCATCTGTAAACTGGTGTGAACGATTCTCGAAAATTAATACCATCATTTTTTTATACAAAAACAAGTAAGTAGGTCAATTTTGAGATTACGTATTATTTTGTTTATTTATGTTGCAATGGCAAACACAAAACTTACTGATGTATAATAAAATGAAAAAAAAACTCTTAAAAATGTTCTCGAATTACGGGGAGCAAAGTCCTTTACACGGCAAGTTATGATGTAAGTAAACTGTTCTAAATGAGAGTTTACGTAAATCACAATTCTTCAATATTGTACGTGTACGGGTATAGTCTGCAGTAGTGGATTATTTCAGTTATTGTGTCTCCATCGATGCGACGAACTTTCGATTCGATGAAGATCAGTACACACATGCAAAATTACTCCCAGATTTGTTTATTACTTCGATCACTGTGCGAATATTGTGTGCATCAACTTATCATTAAATTATAATTATTATTTTGTCTGTAGATATTATGTATTATTGTCCACTCACTGGAATAATTAGATTATACATAATCGATGAATTCTTTTAGTGTATTTAATTCCCTATTTGAAAGCACGGTGTTTGTATGGAAATAAATTCATATATAATTATTTTTATGATTGGTTTCACTTGATTGAAATGTACGGGTATTTTTCCAATTCAAATATAATCAACCGCATAATAAATAGATTTATTTGATATCTTCATATAAAGCGTGCGAGTTTTAGTACTAGTTTTATATAATTTGTAAATACAAACTGATTTATTTAATTTATTTATGAATAATTTTGTGTATTCTGTGTGCTTTATCGTTTGAAGATAACCCAACTTGAAAATGAAAAAAAAAAGAACACGAAACACCCAAAAATGCTAATATAAAAACTATACACATAAAATCACGTATTTTTGTGTAGGTTTAGTAGGTCAAAGGAACATTTCATTAATTTTAGAGGTACCTGTATAAAAACATAATAGGTATTATCATCAAATATTAAAGCACTATATAGTACTCGTATATTGTTAGATATTATGTTAGCAGGGACTTTAATAATTTGAAAACTTTGACGTGGGTCTACTCGGTGGTACTGACTACAACAAACAAATAAGAAAAAATATTATTCAAATTTCGTTATTATTTTGTATGGTAATATATTGGAGACTATTGTTAAGGTTTATTAACCCCTATTATTAGATTGTTTTTATTGAAGTTTTTAAGTAAGAAACTTACGATAACTTTTGACGCTAGTATATTACATACAAAACATGGAAAACCGTATTCTAACTTGTGAAATTATTTGTAGAGACTAGAAAGCTTGTAAAATCGAATATCTCTGGTTTAAACTATCCCCATTTGATATTTCTCATAATAATCCGACCTTCTTTGGCGACATTTAGCAATGAATATCGCCTCAAATGCATTGAATACCGAAATAGGTACGAGTATATCGTGGTACTATGTGTATACCTACCTACTCGTAATATATATCCTAAAGCATAATTCATTACATTACGCTAAAGAGCATTAACTGACGGATTGTTTTAAAAAGAGGTACAAATCCCAAGTAGGTGCGTACCCTGCTATTTGTTCTCCATTTTAAGATTTCCTAATGGCAATGGGCACTGGGCAGGCCACGTTGCGAGACAGGGAAATGAGAGATGAGCACCCAGAGTCCTAACGTTACGATCATCGGAGAACATAAGAGCTGGAGGACGACCCCAAAAAAGGTGGGTGGATGATATAGTCTCGCTGGAAGAAACTGGTTGAGCGAAGCTCAAAGTAGAAAAATTTGGAAAACGTTAGAAGAGGCCTATATCCATCAGTGGAGAGATGACTGAACAAGAAGAAGAAGGATGATTTGTTAACAGTTTCCAAAGACGGCATAATATAAAAAAAATGAATTTAATATTACTTAAAGTGAAATTCTCAACATTTTTTATTATCAAAATGTACAATAGTAGAAAGAGAAACGTAATGTCAAAAGGGAGGACTTATTGCTTTATGTTTATGTAATTCTAATACATTACGATATTTACTGCTCAATAACATTTGCTGCACCTGCAAACAAAACGTATAGTTTCTAGAACATAGCTTCTTGATAATGCACTCGTAATGTTTTTATTGAGTGTCAAAGAACATTGTATTTTTACTATTTGAAGTTTATGATGATCATAGCTGGAACCTAATAAATTATATCCTTTTATCTAAATACGAAATGTTATAGAAAAGTGTTTTATTTAATAATATTATTATCGTAGTGTTGTCGTAAAACTTTACAGTTATTTGAAAGAACTTCAAACAAAGTATGTTGGTATTACTACAATTTCACTTATCATACTACTGTTAGGTACTAAGTATTATTGTTTCTGCTTACTTTTTATCAATAACTACTCTAGAAAGACATGAGTTATTCGCTCGAACTATAACTTCTGTATTATACTAAGTGCTTGAAACTGCTCGTATACCTATCACTTGAGTTCGGGTGCTTTTCTTGAATAGATAAAGAGACAAAGAACTTTTTAAATTTTGCCTATAGGTAGGTATTTACTTAATTAAACTAGCCCAGAATTGGGAGGAGTTCCGAAGCGACTGTTAAGTTCCATCGTCCAAAAGAAACTGGAAACTACACGAAAATATAAAAAGTAATAAAAACCATTTCAAGAATTTTCCAGATCTAATAATGTATAGGTACCAGGCGCTACCTAAGAACACGATTCCCATCGAGTTACCTTTTGGAAAAAATGATAGGTAAAATAGTGTCTAATCTGACGTAATTCCATAAGAAATGTTAGCCCCGGCTTTTCTTCTGCAGAAATCCACCCTTCGTCACTGATAGATACATTACATTCTTATGCCGCACGTTCAGTTTGCGCAAAAAGAATTTACACAAATTTAAAGGTTAGCCTATTTGTTTTCATTAATCTTGATGGTATACTTCCAAGTTGTAGAAGCAGATTATGTCACTAGATTTAAGAATTGTATAGTTCCTAATACTGGATAGGTTGTATTTTATTGTAAAACATATGACAAAACTCGTAAAATTCATTGCTAGAAAAGACGTATGCGAGACATTTGAGTGTCTGTAAAAAAATATATATACCTAGGTTACCTAATTTGTGACTTGTATAAGATTAAGGTTACGAAAGCTCGTATTTTTACAACGATAAAACAAAACTTTACAATCTTTGTTAGAGCCTTCAAGTTTGTTTTACTTTTGTTTGCTACATAACATCTATAAAAGTCTTATTAATACTCTGAAGCAATGATGTATAATTTTAAAAAAGAAGATCATTTAATTTTACAATTTGACACAAATTTCCTTCCTATATAACATATATCCATAATGCGTGAGTTGGATATTTCTTTGCATGATCTCACATGCAGTTGAAAGATAGCTTCGTTTCTTCCCTGTTTGAACCTGATTTGAGCAGATAAAGCAGTGCCAAGCAACTAATGAAAAAAAAACCTTGCAAGAAAAATGACTATAATGTCCAAAAAGCTTTATTCTCGGTACCTACCTACTATTCTTTCCGTAATTTGAATTGTTTCAATTTAATTTATTAGACAATAGATTTTAATGGTCCGGGAATGATTTTTCACTCACTTAATTAATGTGTTCGGTGACCCTACTCGGTAGGTACCCATGTCATCGTCAAAAAGATCCAGATAATATCCTTTTGTCTATAATTCTATGGAGGTATATTATACCTTATACTTGATTCAAATTCAGTGAAAATTACTGTAGCTGGACAAAAGTAAAAAACAAAAGTTTTTTATGTGTGTTCTTTCCGGCGGAAATGTCTATATCCTTGTCGGGTAATTTCGTTTCATGCTAAATAATTCTTGAGCGTCTCAGTACGGACAATTCCCCTGATGATAGTAACAAAAAAGAATATAAATGTAGGAACATTGTATTCAAATTCTTTAGGTAAGAGATTCATAGAAACCAAAGAACACACTCATGATATTATTCGTTTATTTCCAAACTTAAACAATTTCATCAAATACTATTTGGTTAGGAGCTTCAGGAACTACGTTCTTAAAACTTTCAAGTATTGAGATATAGATTAAGACTAGGTATATTTACACACAAAAACTATATGAATCATCGTTGCTAACTTATAAACATAGTTTTTTTTGTTTACTTTGTAAAGTAAATTCATAAAACTTATAATAACAGCAGAACTATAACCATTAACATTATGAGAATTAAGTGTACAGAAACATTATAATTAAAACGTAAAAAGGCACGCAAATACGATTTTTAGAAAATGTGATTAAAACGCAAAATAATTCAATTAAAATTACGATAAGTTGATTAAGGCAAACCCACCCACTTAATTAACTTGTGAAAATATCCCGACATATTTTTTTACAAAATAAATGTATTTACCAAACATTTTGGACAAAAAATATTCAAGTCGCGCGAATAATAAAGTACATACAACGCTAAAGCTATATAGGATCTATTATAAACATCAATTTCATCTTCTTCTTTGTCAATTTAATCGACTAGTAGGTACTTTTCCATTAAACTTTCCTTTACGCACTGCCAAAAATGCAATTAAGTAGGCTATGATATTTCATGTAAGCGTTACCACGTAATTCCCGATGCTGTCGTTGCAATAGGAGCGGACACAATCAAATACGATCTTTCCGGCAATCAGATCGAAAACTGTGCGTTAAAAAGATACTGATTTTCGCGATATAATGTAAAAAATGTATAAGGTTTTTTGCTAAGGCATTGACAAAACTTCTCTGCCCGTTTCAAACATGCTATGAAGCTTGTGTTCTGATCGTGAAGGATAGTTACAACTTAGAGGCATTTTTCCTTTGGAAAAACATTCAAAAATAGCATGGCAGGTAAAATGTAGATACTTCTTCTTTTTCTGCTTCTTGTCAGTCTGGACAGTTCTGGACGAAACGATCCTCTATTTCATTCCTATCTTCGCTCCTCCAGATCCGGTAGACAAATAATAAGCTAACCTAATAAAGTCTTATCAGTGAGGTAAATACTGATGAAAAACATTTACGTGACACACAGTATTACCTATCATCTACACTTCAATGTATTTTTCATTATTGCATGTTTATTATTTACCTTTTTATTGTGTCAAGTGTGTAATAATTGTATGTATGATATTATTAATATTTTCAAGTTTTCAATATTACAAATATTGTAGTTGTATGGAACAACAACATGAAAAGCAATGTTACGAGTATGTTGAAGTAATGAATTTTACAATCAATAAACTCAGTGAGAACTACATGATGTTATAAAAGTTATACAACGCAACGAAGAGATTATTATGAAAATTGAAGCTTTGAGGGAAAATTAATAGAAGCTTTATGGTTTCAGCTGTACATAAAATCTAGTAATTTGATGTGCATAACATTTGATACCTCAATCTTAAAGTTTTGATGGAACTTCTGCTTTAATCACAAAAGGAACTTGTTTATGTAAATATTAAATAAATAATAAGTATTTTATACAAGTCCATACAACGAACCCAACATAGTACATAAAATATCCGAATACCGAAGAAGATTCTCAGCACGCGACCAGATAGGAGACGAAACGTGGGAAGACCTAAGCTGAGATGGATGGATGGTGTGGAGAGGGACCTCAGGGCAATTGGAGTGGCGAACTGGAGGGTGCGGGCGATGGACCGAATAGAATGGCGAAGAATTCTGGAGGAGTCCAAGACTCACAGTGGGCTGTAGTGTCAGTGATGATGATGATGATTATATACTATATAAATTGTTGGCTAGAAAGCGGATCTTCTAAGCTAGAAGGGCCGCAAAACATACCTTCATACAGAAATGTAGGAACATTGTACCTACGTAGTAATTTGGGTATGCAGCTCGTACGTATAATATATGTAAGTACACTAAAAGTAGGTATTATATTAAATGACTAATACCAGGAGTGATCTTTCGGGCATCAGGGTGGCAGATGGAATATTGTCTGAGATTTTGAAATTAGGATTCTTCATTGATCTTCATAGTACGAAGGCTGAACTTTAAATATCACAATATCCTACTTAATATGATGGATGGAATGACTTGGCATATTATAACTACCTGGCAACTGCATATATAATATCATTATATTAAACAAAGTGCCAATGAATGGAAGCCTTATGAAGAATTATTTGTATTATGTATCATTTAACTACTTAACTATCATTCATTTTATGAATAAAACATGATTTTACTGACGCTATTCATAATTTTATACATAATATCATAACGACTTTCATTCCGTTTAATGTTCATATAGAATGATAACATTATCAATTTAATATTACATTATCACCAAAACACGACAATATGTATTACAGGTATTTATTTAAATAATTGTAATTAAAAGGAGTATAGAAATGATGAAATTATTAATATTTCCTGCCAGTAGGTCTACCACAATAATATACCTAACTAAACTATAGCATTGTTTTATTTTATCGTAATCAAAATTTAAATTAAACTGGAAAGATAATTGGGAACGGATTATTATTAAAACTAAAACAAACATTGTATAAATTATTTATTTATTTTTTTGGGAAACGAACGGGCGGCGCCAGAATCCTATTAAAAATGTTGATCCTCGTGATAAAAAAGTTTTATCTTTGAAATGAAACCAACCCACCCAACAAAGTATTCGATACAACCTTAACGATCTTTGTATCTTTACGTCAACGTTTTGTATCTAATATTTTGGTTTCATTTAACGTTTCACGCATCAGTGCTTTTTTTTATTTTCTCTGATAATAATACCTGCCCTTAGATGAGGTTTAAAAAACATGTGGTTTTTGAAACTGATTGAAGTTGAGTCCTCTATCTTCCAATTAGAAACACCAGAAAGTAAGCAGGTATCATCAATTATTGCATTGTTATTTTTAAACACATTATCTAAAATTAATATTTTTTATTGTGTCTTTAATTAAACTCATTTCCATTGGAAGAGTGTACAAAAATCGACTGAAACTATATGAATTGAGTGAGGCGATCTACAAGCGAAATAGATGGAAAGGTATTATTTTGATCTATTGGGCCCCGGATAGCTATTGAAGTAAATGTTTTTTCCTAGATGTGATTATAATCTTTGATAAATAAAACATTCTCTAGTTATTGATAAAGACTGCTTTGTCGCCAACTTGTCTCTAGTTAACCCATTTTGTGTAGAACGAACCACGACTTTATATATGGACGATGAATATTATTTTTGCGCCCTGTTTCGAAATTTTCGATCAAAAGTACCTATAAGTAGGTTCCTATACATAGGTAAAATTTACTAGGTACATTAGTGTTGTTTATAAATAAAACTCTTCTGAATTGCTAACAATTCTATAAATATTCGTAAATAAATGGATGTTGAATATTGGATGCTGATTAATAAATTAAAATACTTATCTCTTATTCAATTGTAAATTCACTACAAAATTTAGCCATTTCCCAACCTCGATCAGATATATAAATACGAGTATATGTAACAGAAATTTCTGTATAACGAGGTTTGTATAAAATAATTCTGTGCTTCTTTTTTAAACCTAATAAAAATATACTTTTTTTTATTTAAAGATAAATAAGAGGGAACTGCGAATGAAAGTTCAAAAGATAAATAAATAATAATAAATAAATAAATCTTTATTGACCAAAATGATTACAATGATTACAAAAAATTAAGACAATCTTGTGTGCCAAAAGGCGGACTTATTGCTAACGCAATATCTTACAGTCAACCCGACAAATCAAAAATAAAAAAAAAATTAAGTTAATTTTCAAAGAGGAATATTAAATGTAGGCATACTGATTGACTCTTCACCTCGCCTCTGGACCTAATGTGAGACTGGCTAGGAACCAAGCCGAAAGCCAAGTAAAAAAAATATATACGTCACCTGCTGTTTTTTTAGATTATGGAGTATTATTTACACAAACTGTAAGCTGGTGTAGACTCATAACAAACAGTAAGACATCAGGCACTCTATATCTTCTCTTTTTTATTTTGAGTCAACATTGGTCAAGAAGAAAGGGATAGAAATTACTTTACTATACAGCTTACAAACATATTGGTGCCGCCCAGTTCTTCTCATTCTTGAATTATCACCATGGAAATATCCAGAGCAATACTTGTGACTTGGCATTATCCCTGGATACACCTAGCAACTGGTTTGTTGTTGTTTGTCAGTCAAAGTCGTATCTCAATTTTATTGCTTTTTTTTCGTTTTCGAAATAAACAAGCAAATTATGGTACAAGCTTCACACACGAAAGATATTTATTTAACTTACCTACTTTACAATTCACGCGGCAACAAGTTGGTTGTTTATCGGTTGCCAAGGAAACCAAAGCCACATCCTTATAGCAGCCATAGCAACCTTTCTACAATGAGAAAAATACCTGCTCTTATTTTTCTTCTTAAGAATTGTCTGTACCTACTGTGTAGAGACTAGGGATCCAAGTCTGTGGAATATTGCAAAGGTTTGAAATATAGATGTATTGATATTTTACGCGGAAATATTGAGATTTATATATTTAGGCCAGTTAAATCACGATTTGCAGCGTGAATAATTGTCGGAAAGCTGAAAACTGTTTTGACATCAACATGCAAAGAAGGATTTTTGAAGTTTACACCAATTTCCGCTTGTGCTAAGTATGGGGTGTCCCAAAAACCATTTTTTTACTTATCTTCAGTTTTTCACTAGGAACTCCTAAAGGAACCATTCTAGGAAAATTTTGTTCTCCTATGAATTAAAGTATGTTCATTAAATTCTTTTCGAATTAAAGTACATAAAACTTCAAGAAACTTTCTTTGCATGTTGATGAAGAGATTAAAACAGTTTCCAGCTTTCCGACAATTATTTACGCTATACCCCCTATTCAATGTTATTTGCCTGTTGTAATTTTTCTTCCGTTCAAAAAGTAATTCTCTTATCTCATACGTCAGTAAGTAATTTTAAAAAAAGACAGTGAGATTCTCAACAACCACACGGGAAGTAATAAAATTATTGATGGTAGGTAATAAAATCGGCAATCAGAAATAAAATACTATACATTTCAATTAATGAGCACCTAGTAAATATAGTGACTATAATTTCCTTTGATAAATAATTACTACCTAGAGAGATACGTACTTAAACATAGGTACCTTTATATAATAAACATGAGTTACTCGTAACATTCTTCAAGATTCATTAATTTGCATATAATTCTTATTAATCGCTGCGGCTCTAAAACCAGAATCACCTGCTCTCTGAATTATTCCTTTTTCCCTTTTACTTCATTCACCGAGGAGGTCTGGTTCCATTATTATAATCTATCGAGGAAGTCCTCTACTCATAGTATAGCCACATAACTTGTCTTACATACAACATGGATAAACCTATGAGCAAGTAGGTGTATAGGTAACGAGTCGGAATCTTTAAGGGCTTGGTACCAAGGACGACGTCAGTCATTTCCCACGGCAAAATCGCTCGAACAATCGCATGATAAAATGGTAAAAATAGCGTGTTTTCCATTTTTTGGGGTTAATTTTGTGTCTATCAAAAAACTTTTACAGTTATTCCTTAGATTTTTATGCATATCATCTGTTCAAAATAATAACAAAAATACTCCGGGACTTTCGGGAAACGAGTTTTCGTCTTTCGGAAAAAAGATCAGATGTGTTTTTACATTTTTTTTTGAGAAATCCATTCGAGATATAAAAAATATTCTACGGTTATTCCGTAGATAAAGGTTCAATTCATCTACCCTATTTTATTCCAAAGCATATTTAGTAGCGGTTGTGGAGATATAATGTCTCCTGATTTTAGAAATTTTTGAAATGTCGGTATGCATACTCTTAAGAATGTGGGCCGTGGGGACGTGCCTTACCTACTACAGAATTTATTGTACACGTACATGAGTAAAAGCTCGATGTTCGACCAATGTTTAAAAGCGTAGGTAATTTGGATAGCTGGTGTTTTACTGTGCGTCTATTTCATCTTCATAACATCATTTCCGCTTGTTAATGAACTATGCATCATATAACCCATGGGATAGAGAATTATAAAAACATCGTCACGTAGGTATTGCATATTGCACTGCTAATACCAATAATTCATGTATGTAGTACTTCAACTTCGGAAATAGTTGCGGTGTAACTAAAGAAATAAATCAAAGGTTTTCCTCAAATTAAGTTATTTTTACACTTTATCTAATTCAAATCACATTGTTTTTGCATGCATTTCAAATATATATAAATTGGTAATTCTTGAACCTTTACTGGTTATGTTGGACTGTATATGATTTTTGTAAGACTGTCTGTGCTCTAGAAAATAAAATAAAATAAAATAAAAAATAAAATCAGTTCATATTATTCCAAGTGTGGTTTACTTCGCTAATAATACCCAATGAAAAAGTTGTGGTATCGATTCTAGTAAAAGGAATGGTATAAGTATCACAATTTGCCTGAATGTGACGAAAAGACGAAGTGTCTGTAAGGATACGACAGTCTGGCGATCTGTTCGCCTACCCGGCAAGGATTCGTCGTGAGGGGGATAAAATATTCTATAAAATTTTAATACTTTAATACCTTGATGCAATATAAAATTTTCTAAGGGTCACAATACTCGTATACTCGTATTGCTGGAATAATATTATATTATTACGTCGCAACTTCACTTCGACCGTAAAATATGAGGTAAAGGATTTTAATAAACATTATCTTTATTATGTAGGTACTTACCCACTTATAATTTGTGTTTTAATAAAACACAAGATCGATCTTAAAACACATTACAATTTTAAACACAATTCATCAATCAACTCTACAGTTGTTTGAATCTTTCGTAATCCCGAAATGCTTTTATCCTCTGTCAACGTTAAATTATAAGTTTATATAAAACATCGATACCTAAATTCAATACGGTAACGATTGTGGATGCGACGATTATCGATTATACGATTACCTACGATTATTCAGCGTTTAAGAACATAAACTAATCAAGGGTTATAAAAAATATGTATCTCCGTAGGTACAAGGAATGCAAGGAGGGTCGAGAGCCGAATAGTCTCATCCTTAAACATGTCCTCTATGATTGTTTAGAAGCTAAGCAATGAGCAATCTAAGGCTTATAGACCAGTGTTTTAACATTAAAAAAGGGGATATAGCGTAGATAATTGTCGGAAAGCTGGAAACTATTTGATTCCCTTCATTAACATGCAAATAAGGTTTCTTGAAGTTTGCACCAATTTTCCGCTTGTGCTAAGTACAGGGTGACCCATAAACCGAAAAAATAATGTACTTTTTTCCGTTTTTCAGTAATAACTTCTAAGCTATGCTTTCTACGAAAATGGCGTCTTTTTATAAATTAAAGTACATAATATTCTGCGTCGTTTGAGCATAAATACTTCTTTGTACCTCAAAAATTATTGTGATACAGACACTGTCAAGTACATATTAATTTTCGGAACAAATTGAAATATTCGTATTTTTCACTTTTGTTGTTGAATAACTCCCCAACTCAGGTATTTACGGTAAAATTTTACTATAAGTATTTAGTTGTGGGTCAATTTTCTCTAACTTGTGATTAAAAGTTTAGACCTACGGCACACAGTTAAGGATGCACAGGTATTTAGAGAGAGACGAGTGAAATAAAGAAATTTATCAAATGATGGATTTAGATATGTTAAAGTTAAGCTAATTTAAATTTTACGATTTCATTTTATTAATGTATAGTTTTGTCAATTAAAATCTGATTTTTAATACTGTTACGCCACTGCCTAATATTTTATATCGAAAAGAGTATTTTTTTTACATTCATTGATTTTATTAAAATACCTCCTAAACGGTAAGTGTTATGAAAAAATATTTATCTCACAATTTATCTAGAATAATTTCTCTATATTACATTTGAAAAATAATTTATCTAATTTGAATACTAAGTGAGGTAGAATTGATTAAAAATGGTATATAAAAAATTAGTTCATACATACCGTCACTTTTTGTTAAATTACTTCTAAACCAAGCAATGTAGCGTAAATATATTAAATTGCATTTAAAGCGAAATAAATTTTCTATTAAATCAGTATAATAAAATTAATTTGTGATTTATAATAAAAAAGTACTAGATGATCAAAGTTGATTTTGTGTAGAGGCACATTGCTAAGTAAGAACATTTTGTATGGGAAGCGTTGAATTATTTTACTAAATATTGATATTGATCATCTAGTACTTTTTTATTACAACTCCCAAATTAATTTTATTACACTTAATTTATAGGAAATTTATTTAGCTTTAAATGCAATTTAATGGATTTACGCTACACCGCTTGGTTTAGAAGTAATTTAACAAAAAGTGACGGCATGTATGAACTTATTTTTTATATACCATTTTTAATCAATTCTACCTCACTTAGTATTCAAATTAGATAAATTATTTTTCAAATGTAATATAGAGAAATTATTCTAAATAAATTGTGAGATAAATATTTTTTCATAACACTTACCGTTTAGGAGGTATTTTAATAAAATCAATGAATGTAAAAAAAATACTCTTTTCGATATAAAATATTAGGCAGTGGCGTAACAGTATTAAAAATCAGATTTTAATTGACAAAACTATACATTAATAAAATGAAATCGTAAAATTTAAATTAGCTTAACTTTAACATATCTAAATCTATCATTTGATAAATTTCTTTATTTCACTCGTCTCTCTCTAAATACCTGTGCATCCTTAACTGTGTGCCGTAGGTCTAAACTTTTAATCACAAGTTAGAGAAAATTGACCCACAATTAAATACTTATAGTAAAATTTTACCGTAAATACCTGAGTTGGGGAGTTATTCAACAACAAAAGTGAAAAATACGAATATTTCAATTTGTTCCGAAAATTAATATGTACTTGACAGTGTCTGTATCACAATAATTTTTGAGGTACAAAGAAGTATTTATGCTCAAACGACGCAAAATATTATGTACTTTAATTTATAAAAAGACACCATTTTCGTAGAAAGCATAGTTTAGAAGTTATTACTGAAAAACTGAAAAAAGTACATTATTTTTTCGGTTTATGGGTCACCCTGTACTTAGCACAAGCGGAAAATTGGTGCAAACTTCAAGAAACCTTCTTTGCATGTTAATGAAGGGATTAAAACAGTTTCCAGCTTTCCGACAATTATCTACGCTACAAAGCTAAATTTCCTGGGCTATTAGGTCATACATTGCTACTTGCTACAGGTTCACTAATCGCTAAGTAATCGAATGATGATAATCAGACCACGTCGACCAAATCTTCAAGGATAGACGAGTTGTGAGTGAGAGAAATCGGAGAGCACGTATAACATACGGATGCATGAATGTGATGGAAGCAAGGAGTGTGTGTAAGGATCTGTCGTTCTGTCCTCTCTGCCTACCCCGGTAAGGGCGTGAGAGCATAGTTGGATAGATGATAATCAGAAATTACCATTGTTCAATAATCGTCGATTCATCGTATCGGAATCAATTGATTTCCCTGTATAAGTACCTAATGTTTTTGTCCCCGTCTGTTTAGGGATACTCAATACTTTTATTATTAGGTAGGTACTTACTATTGTAGAAGTCTTTTATGTTTGAAGTTTGAAGCGATTGTGATTTGTGAGTATCGCCTTCATATTAAGATCTTATCAATTCAAATAAACACTTTAGTGTTTATCTTACGGGTGATAAAATTCCTTCATCAAAGGTAGTTAGATGTCACGGTGAGTATTTAATTATTCATTTTAGTATAATTCTGTTAATTAAGTTAATCTTCAATAATATTATAAAAGATTAACCGGTCTTACGACGAATTAATATCAAAATTATTATTGTTGAATTATTTTACGTAGGATGATTCTTAATTAATTCTAACTTAGGTTGTGTTGTAGATATTTCAATCAGAAGTCCTAATACTACTACCTACTTTTCTGTGTATAAAATTATAACCTTTTCCCTTTCACTGAAAATAATTCAATTTCAAATTTTACTTCTTTAGTTCTAAGTACCCAGTAGTTTAAAGTTCTCTTTTTATTAAAAGGTATCTCCCTAATTAAAATGTATGTGCCTGTATTTCTACTCTATTTTATGGTAACATGTAACCTCGTTAAAAATCCACGGTTGTATGCAAATTATACTACTATATTGGTATATCTAAGAATTGTCTCGTCCACTCGTCCCATCTTACACGTTGATGAGTATTTTTAACCATTTACTAATCTTTAAAAACACGAAAACATTCTTTAAAAAAGTGTAGGCACATAGCATGCCTGTTCAACTAGTGTTAAATGGCATTATTATTTCGAAAGTAGGTAATTTTTTTCTGCTTCCACATCCATCCACTCGATTTCCGTCCATCCATTTACAACCTCCTGGTTGCCTTTTTCAAAGGAAAACACAATACTAGACAGTAATAGTCAAAATAAAACAGGGCCAATCACCCTGCCCTGTGGAATACCAAACAATGAATTGTTCACCTTTGGGCGAATTTTTAATTCCTTTGTAGCAGTTATCTATCTTGTTAGTAATTAATTATTGTGAAAGGACTTATATGTTGATGGTAATTTATTTTCTTTAAGAATAACAAATTAAAATGATGAAGGAAAACACGCCTAAAATATATTCAATAAAAACAGAATAATAGAGTCAAAATATCTTCATATTATGGTAAGTATTGATTATTCCTAATAAATGATTATTATATAATATCTCTGTGGTGTAATAGCGGTGTATTTTACATATGATATTGTCATAAGATATTATTATATGGGCAGATACAATAAATAATAAATTTTATACTTATGAGTTCCTCCTTTGGTTATGTACACGAAGAGTAAGAAATATTATTACTGTATTGTAAACATAATGTAATGGGTATTATAAATATCAAACATCCGTTTCCTTAGGCGATGACTCATTGCCATGCACCACATACCTATTCATTCCAAGCTATGAAACATATGGCTCGCTAATACCACATTCCTCTGCAGATATAACATTATGAAAATATCTCTTCCTATGTCCAAAACATACTTCATTTTTGAGAATTCATTTTTGTAAAGTGGGACTTTTAAATTCTCTATTGGATAGGCTCAAAAATTGGTAAATATAATTCTTCTTTACTTTTGTTAAAATCAAGAGTCTGTTCTAGCAGGAGGAGTCTCCTCTTGGGATGCTGAGCTCCAGCTGTCCCTCCATACCTTTAGGGGCCCCCCGGCTTGCGTTGTCCATCTGGGATACAATGCAGCGCCAAATGTGGTGTTCATTCTTTGGACGTGTTGGTACAAATATCGCCGCCTCTGTCGCCCCCATAATATATATTTTTTTCCACCAATACCTACGTTTTGTAATATTATACCTACTCGTATTGACTTTATGATAGCTGATATTTTAAGTTGTTGAACCCTTCCGCTATAGCGTTTCATCAAAATGAGGACCAATATGAAAATGATCGATAAAACTATACGATTTCAGTCGATGACTTCTAAAAACACGTTTTCTTCTATAAATGACACCAACCAGCCTACCTACACATTGCGCTAAATTTCGATAAGACTAATAAATAAGCCATCGGCGTCATGAATCTTGATCCAATCTTTCAATAATTAACCCAATAGCTATTTTAAGTATGTAAGTAAGAAGTACAATAACTTCATAATCTGAAGCTGAACAGTAAATCGCCCTCAAACGTCTTATGTGAAATTACTGATCCAACAAACATAACATCCAAAATTTTTTAGACTGATAATCTTCAGCATTCATATGGGAGTCCTATGCTTTCATTTTCTCTTATATTTTGTATGTTCGTCTTCTACACTAGGTAAAATACATTTAGTTTATGTTGTAAAGTTTTTTGTAACAAATAATATATTAAGTGAATTATTATCATTCATTCAATAGAATACTATGTATATACCTGACTCATAATTTTATGAATGACTCAGGCAGCAAGTGAATGAATGCAGGTTTACCAACATTATCATACATAACGTAACGTACAAGTATAATACGCAGGTAACAACTAATGTATACGAGACATGGTCATAAAATAAATACATTACAACGTCTGAATGTCGAGTGAGAATTTATGGATATCCTTTGTAGTCGTAAAAATTGCATTACAATTTAATAAATTTAATTAAATGTGAAACGTGGTGGGTACATGGCTCAAAATAAATTTAAATTATTATTTTACATGAATATTACTACTACTACTACGCCCTTTATGTCTCCATTCGGGAGCACAGGGAGGCTACCAGGCGTCTCCATTCAGAGCGATTTTGTGCGAGTGATATTACCTCTCTCCACGTCATTCCTAACGCTCTGATCTCGTTGTCATAGGAACGGTGCACTGTGAAAGAGGGTCTTCCGGGGCGTCGGGACCCCTGTGGGTGGAAAAACAGCGCTCTCTTTGGCCAGCTGTCGTTGGGCATTCGCAAAACATGGCCCAGCCACGACCAACGTCTTTCCTGTATTACTGACAGGATTGATCGTTGCTGGGAACGCCGTCGAACGTATTCGTTGGTTTTACGTTCTTGCCATGTGATACCCAGTATCCTCCTAAGACACTTATTCTCAAAGCTGAGTATCTTACGCTCTTGAGCCTTGGTTAAGTGCCATGACTCGCAGCCGTAGAGGAGGACAGGGATCACACAGGCGTTGAATAGGCGGCGTTTTGTCTGGATACTAAACCCGGATGCCTTCCAGATCTTGTCCATGTTGTTGAATGCCCCACTGGCAGCTCCGATGCGAATGGGCAGTTCTGTCCGGAGGTCACCTGCCGGGGTGATGGTGGCGCCCAGGTATTTGAATTTGTTTACCTGGGAGATTTGATTGCCGTTGACAATCATAGCTGTGACCCTATCCGGACATGCATCGTTACAGATGTACTCAGTTTTGCCAGTGTTGACCTTGAGGCCAAGGCGTGTCGCGTTGTTGTAGAGCATTGTAGTGCTGTGCTGTAGTCCACCCACAGACGTGTCGAATAGGGCGAGATCATCCGCATATTCTAGATCGTGTAGAGTTCCCACGTTTGTTTCGTTGGCAGGTCTTTGCAATAACGGCACTCCCCCTGAGTTCCCCGTGGATTTTCTGAGAAGGTAGTCCATGACGGTAACAAAGATGAAAGGCGCCAGTACACATCCTTGTCGAACCCCAGTTGTGATCCTGAAGGTGTCAGTTGGACCACAGGAGGTTCTCACACTGCACTCCGAGTCCGTGTGCAGGGCTTCGATCATGGCTACCAGCCTCGTGGGAATACCGTAAAGGGCCAATATCTTCCAAATTGATTCTCTATGGGGGCTGTCAAAGGCTTTTTCGAAATCAATGAAGCAGCAAGCGACTGGCGAGTTATACTCTTGTGATTGTTGGAGGACACACCTGGCACAGAAAATTGGGTCCGAACAGGACCTGCCAGGCACAAAGCCACATTGCTGCTTCCTCAGTATGGCTAAGATTGGTTTCTGGATGCGGTTCAAGATGATCTGAGATAGGACCTTACCGGGTACGCTCAGTAGAGTAATTCCACGGTAATTTCCACATTCCTGAGGGTTCCCCTTTTTGAATAGTGTTATGATGGTTCCGTTCCTCCAGTCCTTTGGGCAGAGCCCCTCATTCCAGATCTTATTGAAGAGGTGGTAAAGCGGGTCAATGAGTGCGTTCATGCCGCATTTTATGAGCTCTGCATGGATACCATCATCTCCTGGAGCCTTGTTATTCTTGAGTTTCCTTACAGCAGACACAATCTCCCCGTGACTCGGAGGTCCTTCAACTATACCACTCGCTCGTGGTATGTTTAGGTCTCCCTCCTCCTCGCCAATGTTGAAGGGCGAGGAGGGGTCCGGTCGGTTTAGAATTGACTCAAAATGCTCTCTCCATCTCCCCCTAAGCAGGTCAGGCGAAGAGATCAGATTTCCGTTGCGGTCTCGCACCGCGTCCATTCTTCTTTTCTGACCCCTGCCGCCCAGCTCTCGGGAGATTTCGAAGAGAGTCCTCGAGTCATTCACGGCCGCTGCAGATTCTGCCCGCTGTATGGTGGCTTCGATGTTATGCCGTTTGTCGCGACGTACAGATTGCTTCACCTTGCGGTCAAGCTCTCTGTATTGAGTTCTCAAGGTCTCCAGCCTATTCGGGGATCTTTCGCCATCTCTGAGGACCTTTAACATTTGACGATCCTGAATGAGTCTCCATGATTCCGCTGACATCCAGCCTGGATTCTTCCTGTCCCTATATCCAATGATCGAAGCAGCTGACTCTTTAATTACCTCTCGGAGTCTCTCCCACGCAGCCTCCACTGAGGGTATGTCAGAGAGAAACCTCTCGGGTTCAAGTTTCCTGTGAAGCTCAGCCTCGTAACGAATACGCGACTGAGGGCACTCCAACCTACGTACATCAAGTATCCGCGGTGCAGGTGGTCTTGCAAATCTTTCGAACCTGAGTTTTAGAGAGCCAGCAAGCAGCTCATGATCTGAGCTCAGGTCAACTCCGCGGTATGTCCTGACATCGAGCAAGTCAGAACGGTTTGAAGCCCTGATTAAGAGGTGGTCAATTTGATTTCTGGTTCGGCCATCAGGGGAGGTCCAGGTATATTTGTGGATGTCTTTATGGAGGAACAAAGTCCCCCCTATCAGGAAACCATGGAGTGTCGCGTATTCGATCAGCCGGGTGCCATTGTCATTTAGCACTCCCATGCCATGCCTACCCATTACGCCGGGTCCGTTTGACGGGTCACTGCCTACCTTGGCATTGAAGTCGCCCATCACAATGACCCTGTGCCGTCTGGGGATACGAGACGTCACAGCCTCCAGAAGGTTATAAAAACCGTCCTTTGCAGCGACGCCCGCATCCTCCGTGGGAGCATAACATACAAGTACCGTCAACGTTTCACCCGCTGCCCTAAAGGATGCGCGTAAGATCCTGTCTGAAATTGGATCCCAGTCAAGGAACGAGCTAGAAGCTCGTCTGCTCATGAGCAAGGCAACGCCTCTCCTGTGTAATGTTCTATGACCGGAGTAAAGCATGGAGTAATCCCCGGCATCACACCGATCAGAGCCCAGCAGGCGCGCCTCACACACACCCAACAGATCGAGTCCATAATCGCTCGCTACCTTGGCGGCAACCAACTCCTTGTTCGGTCTCAGCGTCCTCACGTTGTAGGTCCCGACTTTCAAAAACCTTTTGAGTTCCGTGGTCGTTGCAGGGGATGCACGAGCTGCGCGGGCCCCCCCCTGTGCGGGTCCGTGCGTCCGAGGCCTGGTGGTGTTTTGCCTGTTAATCCCTAATTAGTTTCGGGTGCTGGGTGATCAGCCCAGCGTCCCTATCCCGTCGAACTTCGCCGCAGGCGGCTCCGACCCCCGAAGAGGGACGAAGACACCCACGTTGCCCAGGGTTCGCCACGTGGAGGCGCCGACGGGACTCCCTCCCTCCCACATGAATATAGATTTGTTTTTTATTCATGAATAACTTGTTTTATTATTGTTATCTGGGTTGCCTGTAAGATTTAACATTTATAATAAGTCCGACTTTTAGCGCTATTGTTCTCAAGCTGTTTTATGTTGTCTCATTTCCTCCAATTAAGTTTCATATATTTATTTGTTTGATTAGGTAATTATACTAATTATTTAATCACTTTTTTACATATTTACATACTTATCTGCATTTTGTAACTTCGCATTTTGTCACTTACTACACAATCCTGCGAGTAACGATTTTTTTAAATATATATATGGTCTTAGTTATGTGAACATAATAATCTATATTTGCTGTGAATTTCTTCAGTGTTATGTACAAGTTTTGTATAGCTACATAAGTATATTTTTTAAATCCGCTAAATACCACGCGATGTTTCTGCTGCTATGATAAAATCTTGTGGTTTCTACTCGTACTTATACTTTTCTCTCTCCTTCACCAAGTGTAGTTCAATGTACCTTTTATCGTTTAAGTCTCCCTTGAACCTCATTTGAAAATCTTATCTACCAAATTAAATGAACTCTTCGTTTATGTGCTACAAAACAAGGGAAGTAAATTCCATTTTTCTTCTTTTTTTAGGGTCAGCTCAACTGTCAGCGTCTAAACAAGAAATACGCCATCTTAAATTCATTCTAACGACCGATGTCGTTACTTCGGTTGTGTTTTTTATTGGTCTCATAATGAAGTTTCAATCCTCAGCGCAGTGCCGTAACGTAAAACATATTCCGAATCTTTAAATACGTAGTCAGACTCTTTACTGATGCTGTTAGATTATAACATATTATTAGAAATATCGTATAGATTGTGAGTGTGGGAGTGAGAGATTGATGAGTGAGTGGAGCTGAGCAGACAGTGAGACACGTAGAGTGCCACTTTAAAAAGTTCAGTGGAAGCGTCAATGAGGCTACGCCGGAAGCAGTGGACTGGTTGACGGCACTGGATCCAACACTGTCGTCCTACGAGCACTTTCTGA
This sequence comes from Ceraclea dissimilis, assembly GCA_963576895.1. NCBI lineage: Eukaryota > Metazoa > Arthropoda > Insecta > Trichoptera > Leptoceridae > Ceraclea > Ceraclea dissimilis. The sequence goes on from OY756364.1 coordinate 14,933,556, forward strand.
CTCAGCCCGAATGGGTGAAGACACTACTTTAATAACCGCGCCACACGAAAAGTAAAGTAAGTGTACATATTAGAAATAGAAACCAATTTCTCTAAGCAAAGGTTTAGCTGCTGCACTTACTGCACTTTCGAAGCAAGACAATAACAGTGTATTGTCTTTGAAGGTCCCCTTAAAAAACGCTGGAAACCTATTGAGAAAATGAACTTTTATGTTACTTATATTATAACGAATTCACACAGGTAAATTCAATGGCAGATACCATAAAACCAGTTGGAGACTGCGGAGTGCAGGGTCCTTCGAACAATTTGAGCTCCAGTTAAGGATACAATAAACAGTAAATGGTGTTACAAACTCTGAAACTGCACAAGTTGATAGGTAATAGAGAATATTTCACCACATTTATTTAACTATCTTTCTATATCTCAAATATCTCGCCGCCACTGATGGGATATTTTCCGCTCGCCAACAATAAGATCTCAAGTCCATAAATTATCTTGATATCTCGTCCACTGAGAGAGGATTGTGAAAAAGTGTCTTCGATATGTGATTATTATACAATATCGAATAATATACATACCTATATTACTCTCCATATATCAGTACAATAATCTGGTTATTTACATTACAATAGGTACAATCTAGAAGTTGGTAATATTAAATTATTTAGCAAAAGTCTAAAAACACTTTTAATAATATATTGCCTAACTAGACCTACTAGCAAATAATTCAATTTATAAGTTCAAAGGATGCGACGCCGAATAAAATAACTCTTAGTATAAAGTCTTCACAAACTCACTTTATATTGAATTTAATCATAAATAAAACCTGGAGTAAATTACACTTTCGAGTACCGGATCGAGAATCGATTAGAGCTCCTATTATAAAGTTTGAAACAATGCGTTTAACACCTACGTCTTGGAAACGATTATAATCGAGAAGTTTAAAATTCCTCCTCCCCTGCCACGTTATTCTAACTTGAAACAAATGGCTGAACAGAAATCATAGTCACACTCTTTCAGCTTTCTTAAATTCATTTCTGAAATTAACATCTCGTTGGTGAATTCCAGATCATCGTTGATCCTGACCGTTGATCACCATCACCGTGTCACCATCCACTTCTAAGATGCCACAAGAAGATTTCTGAGTTGGCATTCCACTAACCTTCTGATTCGCCGTTTGAATTTGTGTTTAACTAGGTATGTAAGTAGTTATTTTTAGTGTTTTCGTTGGTGGAGTTGGTTTGGATTATTTTAATTTTTTTAATGTATCATGTTATGACATATTGTTGAGCATTTGCTGTAATTACTGGATTGTTAATTATGCGCTTTGAAAGTGTCTGCGCTCATGAGAATGAATAAATAAATAAATCACTTCAGCCATTTCCTCGTCTTTTACCTAGACATCGATGACATCAATTAAAATATGTGTAATCAAACCTGGCTGACGGTAAAAATTCAATTAATGATGATACTGATCATTGTATATAAACGCATGACAATATGGCATAGTCATATTTAGGAGGACTAGTTCTTTAATCACTCTTCTCACGACAAATTTCATAAGAATGTCGTGATGTCAACATACCAAATTATTTACAATTGACCTGGGAATGATATAATGTGACAGGCATAAAATTAATTATTGTCTACTCTCGCAATTAAATAATCATAATAATACCTAACCTAGTTAAGATAATAGACAAAAGTAATTTGGTTATTATTATGTCATCCATCTGCGATCATTCATAATGTCAAGGTCTAGTTTTTTATCAGGATGATTGCAACAAAAATTCTCACTAGACGAGTAATGCTAATTTACGATATGTCTTCCAACTTCCAAGTATCCCAATTTCATACTTTAGTTTATGTATCAATGAGTTTCATGAATACATGTTGGAAGAGAGAAGTGTTTCTCGAGAAGGTAGAAATCTGGACTTACTCCTTGGTTCCTTTACAATTCCCCTTCCTTTTCTAATCACCGATTGTTTTAGTTTTAGTTAAAACTAACTCAATTGATGTTTGTTTTTAAGTTTTATATACAGAACGTATTAGTCAATTTATTGTATGATTTTTTGGATATCTGACATCATAGGATATCCTATGTGGACCCTTTATTCGATTTTTATAGTTAGAATGATATTCGTTTTTTTTTCACGTCCGACTTCTTGACTTATATGGATTGCATGCCACTATCGCTTGCCTTCAATAATGATGATCAAAATATTATTTAAAAGAATAACATACATACCCATATGGTCTCTTCTTCTTCTTGCCTCTTCCCAGTTTATCTGGGGTCGGCCCTTCTGGTACGTAGTCGCCAGACCTTACGATCCTGTGCCATCCCACTAGTAAGCTGTTGGTCCCTAAGCTCCTTTTCGATATTTGTCCACCAGGTGGCTTGTGGACGTCCTCTGGATCTGGACTGTGATGGTATGTCCAGTGCGAGCTTTACCACGTGATCGTTGTTACGTCTGCTCACGTGACCGTACCATCGGAGTCTTGTTTCTTTTAATTTCTCCGGAATTGGCGCGACCCCAAAACTACCCCGGATGTATTCGTTTTTAATTCTGTCTTCCCTTGTAACACCTCCGGACCACCTAAGCATCTTCATTTCTGTTGTATGTAATTTCTGCTCATGTTTTTTCTTAGTGGCCCAGCATTCCGATCCGTAGAGCATAGCCGGGCGGACGGCTGTTTTGTATATTTTGCCCTTGGTTTTTATGGGCATCTTTGGATCGCACATAACACCCGTTAGGGCTCTCCACTTCATCCAGCCCGTATTTACGCGGTGTGTTACATCTGCTTCTACGGAGGCATCTGGTGTCACAACGGATCCGAGGTATTTGAACTGGTTAACTGTTGGAAGAGGTGTGTCATCTATATATATGATGGAGCTGCCCGTACTCCCATCGAAAATGCATGGCATGTACTCGGTCTTTGTTCTGCTTATTCTCAGGCCGTTGTCCTCCAGAGCAGCCACCCATCTATTCAGAGACTCCTGCAGAGCCATGGGGTCTCCATCTATCAACACGACGTCATCTGCGTATAGCATGCACCACGGTAGTCGTTTTTGGATATCTTTGGTTAGGTAGTCCATCACCATGTTGAATAGTAGGGGGCTCAGTGCTGAACCCTGATGGACTCCGACTCCTACTTTGAAATCCTTGCTATAGCCCGCAGGACCCCTGACCCTGGTGTTACATTCACTATACATGTCCTTCAGGAGGTCGATATACTGTTCGGGAACACCATGCGCTCTCGATGCATGCCATATTAGTCTGCGTGGGACCCTGTCGAACGCTTTCTCTAAATCAATGAACACCATATGCAGATTATCCCTATTTATTCGACTCTTCTCTAGTAGTATTCTTATAGTCTGTATTGGATCTGTAGTTGATCTTTCAGCTGTAAAACCAAACTGATTGGGAGATAATTGGAGTATCTTTTGCAGCCTCATGTTAACCACTCTTTCCCAGATTTTAAATGTGTGGGCTGTAAGTTTTATTGCACGGTAATTACCACATTGACTAACATCTCCTTTATTCTTATAGAATGGGATCAGTGTACTATGTCTCCAGGAGTTGGGAATCCCGCTACCATTCAAAATGAGATTGTACAGTCTTGTGAGCCATTTAATACCGACTGGGCCGAGTTTTTTAAGAAGATCTGTCGATATTTCATCGGGGCCCGTTGCCTTGTTGTTTTTCGTATTGGAGAGCGCTATTCTAACTTCAGACTCGGACACTTCATGAATGGGACCCATCGTAGGTTTCAGAGTTTCTAAGTTTCTACTAGGGAACTCTTCGTTTAGCAGCTCGGAGTAATATTGCTGCCATCTGGTATTTATGTCTGCATCGGCGGTAAGCAGTTTTCCCTTTTCGTCTTTTATGTATTTGTTTGTCTTTATGTCCTTGGTTGAATTGTGCCGGTATCTAGCAAGCTTGAATATGTCTCTGTCATTTGTAGAACTCTCTAGTTTATCATAGAACGATTGGTTTGCCATTGCTTTTGCGATGGCTACCTTCTTCTTGGCTAGGGCTTTCAATGTTCTGTATCTCTCTCTGTCGTCATCCAGGTTCGATTTTTGCCAGGTCTTAAAAGCCAGTCTCTTTTCCTTAAGCACCTCCCCGACTTCATCGCTCCACCACGATGTGTCCTTACAGGAGCTCAATCCGCCCTTGGACATCCCAAAGATCTTCCTCGCCTCCTCCTTACACTTGTTCTCGAAGCCATCCCACATTTCGTCAACGGACTTCTGTTCGATCATGTCATCTATCAGGTATTTAGTTATGTCGTCTATGAACAGTTTACCCTTTGCTTCGTTGTTAAGTTCATGCCACTTGATCTTGGGCGTTCGGTTCAATCTTCTCTTTATTGGTGTGGTCAGTGAGAAGACCATACCCATATGTACATACCCATAAGTACATACCCATATGGTAAAGTTTCTAAAATTCTTGGTATATTATGAATGTGTAGATTGGGGACCTACCATTTTTCAGAAAACCCTTCACCCGGGTGCAAGTGAACTAGATAGATACCAACATAGTAAATGTTTTTGTAATGTGGTTTAAATGATATAGGGGAGTAGGTAGTGTGTGTCATTTATTAAGCATTATAATGCGTATTTTTCCGGTAAAATTCTGCCAGAGAAAAGATCTCATAAAGTTTTTTCCAAACCTCAAAACATTATGAGGCTAAAAAAATGAACGATTTACACAATACTTTAATATTTTTATGTGAATTGAATATTCAGCGGAAGATCTTGAGTATATTTCGGAAAAGAAAAACTTTGTCATCATGAAAAGTCATGCATACAATTTACAACAAGGACGACAGAATATTTAAAAGAAAGATTAAATAGTAGTGTAAACAGCCATCGTCACGCTATATGTAATCAGGTTGTTTAAAACTGTTCAGTCTGTACCTTGGTGTACCTACGGGCTCATGCTCAATTAGGTAAAACTTTTTATGCTGTATGAATTTTAAATTAAATGGAATAGGTAACTAAATTGACGCATACATGTATAAAATAGGAGCATAAGCATTATTGACACTTCAGCTTCATATTATATTCAGGCACACATTGTCGTTTTATAAATAAAACTCAAAATTTAAGTAACCGTCGTTTTAGGATATTGTGAACTCAGCTTTAGTACGAATTTCATTAGAGCATAACACCATAGCTCGGTATGGGGTGACCTCGCGGAAAACTTATTCGCTAGTATCAATCACTGACATGACCCATGCATAATGATTTTCTTGTTCACCCTCATCACCTGTCAGCCGGGCAACTTTTCAGAGAGCTTTATAACAATATACTACCACTACTACTAGATACTACTACACACACATTTCTACATTAACGTGTGAGATTCAATCTCACGGGGCACAATCACTTATATGATGAAATCACATAAAGTGTGGTTATAAATTGGCAATAATATAATATGTGGTAAACTTACAAAAGGGGAATATTTATTTAGAAACTTCCTTGCAAAATCTTGAGTTATAGAATAGGCTGCCACTACTTGCGGATTAAGCGGTACACAAAGTACGCAACTGCGTACAGCCCCGAGGTTTGGGGGTCCCCAAATTATCAGGTCAGACCTTATACGATATATAAAAATATAGTTATAATTTACATATTTTCAATAATATACCCTTAATCTAAAAATAAATACACCTGGGGCGCTATTTACTTGTATTTCCTGGTACATAATGTGCGGGTTACGTTAGGGTGGGACCCCCAAAATCTGTTGTTTCATAGGGCCCCGGTTGCCTAAATATCATCTATGTGATTTTATCTTATGTGATTTGATCACAAGTATAGGTCAACATAAATTTGTCACGATATGTGGTTTTGTGACGTAACCTTCCTTCATATCTCCATACTTTACACTCTGTCCGCTCTTTTCGCGAAATGTTACGTTATGTAAAACTCTAGAGATATTTTTTTTCTATCTATGTATCTCCAGGTTTTAAAAATAGGATTTTGATTGAATTATTAATTAACTCGAGATTGTTGCTGTTTTTTTACGTTCAATTCGATCCCAAATCGGTACTTCAAAAATTGCGATATGTGGTAACATATCAGCCTTTTTCAAGTACCGATCCCAAATCGGTACTTCAAAAACTGCGATATGTGGTACCATATCAGCCTTTTTCAAGTAAGACCTATTTTTTTATGTAAAAAATATGCTTTTCCATGATCATACCTATTAAGTTGCGATCGCTTGCGTTTCCGATAGAGAGAGAAGAGAATACCTAATAGGTTATTAAAGCTAAGTTACATAATCTTTCATATTCCAAATTCATATTTCTAAAGATACAGGGACATGTTTTCCTAATTTATTATTCCAAACAACGTTAGCTTCTTATTTCCAAAAAATATCCTCTCATGAATTCCATTACATTAGTCATATTAGATATATTACAATAATATATTTTAAGTAAATAAATATTTTAATAAAATGTGTCTTTAAATTCCGTATACGAATGTAATTTTTTCTTATTTTTCTGCTGCCACTTAAATCCACTGTTGGACATATGCCTCCCCTTTGGTCCTCCACAGTTCCCTGTCCTAGGCACACTGCATCCGCATAAGACGACAAATATTTACAGAAATACAGAAAACAGTCATCATCAACACATGCACAACAGTGAGACAATTTCTTCAGACACTACAACAGTAAAACATCACAATACAACAGGGTAACTTGAGTGCGCTCCGTTGACCTGTTCTCAGTACCAGGTCCTGCACCTGAGGGCAATCACTGGGATGGAAAATAATAATATTAATATCAATTTTTTGTATAATAAGACAGTCCACTTATTAATATTTAGTAAAGTAATAAAATATCGAATAATATATCTTCATTGTAATAATAAGTGCCCATGTGACGAGATATTAACAGGTAATATTGAAAATAAAACGCTTACAAGTATAATATCATGTCGTGTGAAATCTGATATTACTGAAAAAGATTAGAGACGATATTAAATATTTTTATACCATCACGTTACATGAAAAGAGTAATCTTAATACATGTTATAAGGATTGATATAATTCCATTTCAATATAAGTAATTTAAGCATTCTCAAAGGTATATTTTCCCTTAATTCAATATGCCTATAGAGTTACTCTCAAGCCTAATTTCCTTTTATTTATTTTTGAAGAGCATTAAAAAAGCACATATTAAATTATTTATAGAATAATTCAGTTGAATTTATAACACTTCTTCTTCTTCCATTAGTGTCTTGTCAGATCCTCCAGCGTTGACTATCATCCAACTGTCTCTATCTTGAGCAATTCAAAACCAGGGCTCCTCAACGCTTCTCATCTTTCTAATTCTGTACCTATGGATATTTACTTCCTACCTTCTTTGACTCTTTACCTTTGATGATTCAGCGCAGCGTTCGTTAATTTCTCTCTTATTTTTTGGCATTAAGTATGTGTTCTAAGTATTTCTAGGCATTTTGAAACTAAGAGTTTATTTTTACGAAGTGTGTATTAAATCATCTTGCAGGCTTTCGCAGCATGATGAATCCATTTCTATACTGTTCGTTCTTCAGGTTTCCCTTCTTCTTCTTCTTCTTCCTCAGCCTTCCTCCCTCCACTGCTGGACGTAGGCCTCTTCCATTTTCTTCCACTCATCTCTGTTTCTCCCCCTCCGCATCCAGGTTCCTCCGGCTTGTTGGACTAGGTCATCAGACCACCTTTTGGGAGGTCTTGATAACAGATAATTTAATAATTTTAATTGGCATAACAGAGATAACCCTGAAGATGGCAGTAGTATCGCTGCCGAAAGCTCGGTTATTCAACCACTCTACACGCAGTAAGGGAACCCGAAGAACGAACAACATAGAAATGTATTTTAAATCACTTTCAAATTGATAAAACACGCTACTGCGGTTTCGACGCATATTAATGCATGTGCGTTACAATCTCTGTAGCATGTTTTGAGTTGCAATACAGAGTTGACAATAAACTCCTATTTTCATAATTTGTATATTTCGCCTGAGTGAAGACTTCTAAAAACATTAATTAATGTCTTTCAGCATCTTAAGATAAGTGTTGAAGAAATATGACAAAATATTGCTACAATGTTTGTTTGTTTGTATGAAAGTTTGGTCCATTAATTTTGCCATGTGTGAATGCTCACTTGTTAATCTTCTTCACTACATTGTTTAGACTTTGACTATAGGTATAGTATAATGAATATACGTCTACTTAGTATCATAGTGGGTACGCAACTAATGCCGGCGATAAAGTTTCAAGAATTTCACGATACTTGCGAGACCAAAATAGTCGCGCAGTTAAGACCCAAAAATTTCGTGTACTTGTCAGTAGAAGTCGTGTTAGTTTGAAATTGATGGTTATACGCTTTACCTTTTTTGCGTTCACCACACAGTATCTAAAAAGGAATACGCGTATATATTTTTTGCAAGAAAAATGCGTTTTTATAAATAAAATAAGAATTTTATTTTGCTGGTTCATGTTTTGTTTCAGTAGGTATGCGAATCCTTCTGTTTCTGTTGATTTATTCTGTTTACGTCTTTCGTTGAAAATAAACAAGTTAATTTTATTTGCATTTAAAATCCACTCACAATAATAACTGGAGCTCTTCCCATATTATATATCTTTTTTTAATCGCGTTCTTTCAAACTTCCACGTATTGCTGATTCTCGCTTCAAGAGAGTCTATGGATGCATTCAATCTATGTGGGTTGAATTTATGCAATTTTCCGGAAAATACCTACGTAAAAAGTCTCGTTCCTACATATTTATTAAATAGTCTTAGATAAGATTTGCGAAGAGGAATCAATCGCTATTTTTATCTTTTCTCTTCGTTGGAACTCCTCGATTCAACTTAGTAACACTAATGATGCTTTATTTTGGTGAATTGGTTGGTTACATATTATTTTGATTCTTTTGATGTTAAATACTCCTTTTTGATATTATGTTTCCTCTAATTAATCGATGAATATTGGTCACCACAAAATAATGATCCGTAGTTTCTCGGTCGCTTCTCCTCTTGTATCATATAATATATCCCCTGCCCTTCCACTCCTCTCTCCAATACACCCCATCCTCCAAATAAATTATACTGAAGACTTGAAATAAAATTCACAGCTCTTTATACAACACCATAACAAATCGCTCAAGTATAAGAATATGACTATCGACCGGAGTACGGATTTAGTAGGTGGGTAATAATTAAACTTTAGTTCAGAAAGTAACCTACTGTTTTCATAAGTTTTCAAATTGCCGTTGGTTCAAAAGTTTAGTTGTTTCAATAAAGACACTAACCATACACAATTTTTAAAACCTTATTTTAAATACATGTATATAGTAATGGTTAGTATTTCAGTGCAATTACCTACAACTAGCAAAAATCACAGTCACTTACTGTTCTCGCTAGTTTGATTATTTCCCTGCTCCACACACATCAGATCTAATAATAATCCATAGGAGACCGTCGTCTACCTTTATCAACACCTCTGATTTATATGATGGATAAAAAGCTTTGACACACTAATCAATAAATGTTTTGCTTACGGTACCCTAATTAATATCCCATCGCATACAATTCGATCAATCTTTATTCTCGCCTCCGCTTTGAATATTTTAATATTATAAAACAACATTTTATATCGTTACAAAGTTATTGCTCCAGCTTCGTTAGTGACATCAAAGCATTGATCATCATTATTGAACCCATAATATACATAATATCCATTCTATTATAGTTTGAAATCACGTAAATTATGCTTTCTGAGATCTATAATCCACCACTCAACTTGAGTCTACTGCATGTGGTATTGTAGGATTGAATGTTCTAAGGATAAAATCACTGCCAATTTCCCTCGACCTATCAATATATCTGGAACAATTGTACCGCATAATATATTTGAAAATGAAGATTACCTATCTACCTCTGCAGAATGAAAGACGAGATGTAAAACTTTCGCGAAAAGCATTCCTCAGAATTGTGAAGTTTTCAATTTCCAACTGTCGCCTGCATTCACTTATTTAAGATCTGATCCCGCTTTCTCAGAATGACTTTTAGTAGGGGATACTTTCTGTAATGAAATTATAGTTCCTCATAGTGGCATATTCATAGATTAAAACAAGATAGCCCTGAAAATGATAAAATAATAATAAATAATTATGCTACCAGGCACGCTGAATGTTTAGTAGATTTATCATATTTTTTATTCCCAATATAATGATAGAGGACGTCGAAATCGGTGACGTCTTTACAAAGTTATTTGTTTTTTGCACAAACAGCTTTGCACATTTTTTTAATATTATGAACTAAATTTTACAAGGCAGATGTGAAATATTCATGTTCATATAAATTATTGTCAGAGGAAAAATAGATATGCATATCTACCTCTATTTTTATTTATGAATATGAATAATTCTGTATTTGCGCGTACTTTGGACCCATATAGTGGAATTCCTTATTAGATGTATCAGGGTAAATACTTTTCATGCATAATATTACTAAAAATAATAACTATGACCATTTATGTTAGTTTTAGGTATAAAATCTAACAGTTTGAAAAATTATACATTCGTTCGCGTTGGATCTGTTGAACTCATTAAGAGTGTGTTTTATGGAACATTGTACTGTGTTGTACTATGTTGCACTTATTGTAGGTACCTAATATATTGTGTAATAGAAGACCGGTGGACCGCCCCAGTAATAGCTGGCAGAAGCAGGTGACAAAGTTGTGCGAGGAGAGATTGTGGTTGGAGTGGCCAGAGTGACGATGAACGATGAATGAATGACCTCTTTGAACATGTGTATGGAAAGTGGATCCAGAGAGCCCAAGATTAGAATGACAAGATAAAGAAGAGAAGAAGAAGATTATTCGAATACATCGTCAACGCCAAGATCAGAAGGTGGCGATACAACTAACTGAGCCGATACCTTCTCATCTCCTAATATTCCCATCATTGTATGCATACAACATAATTACAATGTGTACAAAAAATACAAACACAATGAATAGAAGTTTCATCTAGGATATACTTAGTACAATAAAAATAATATCAAGCATGTAAATTTCTATCTAGCTTATAATAATTTGATAGCTAGTATTCAAGATGTATATTTGCATCACAATCAAACCGACATACGTATTGTTGAATATGTTACTACGCCCACAGGCCACAACACGAGTAATAATAATTCTACGTACGAGTATGATGTTCTATTGTACTTGTCCGCATTCCTACATAGTTATTCAATGTAACTATCATAGTTCAAGTCGAAAATAATAGTATGATTTATTGCAATGCAAATACTCTAAATATTTTTGTATCTAAGGAATAGCACATAGAAAATGCTATTGACTCTTTTTAAAGCTAACAAAAAAATATGTATGTAGGTAGTGTAGTATACCTTCTTAATTAGTACTATTGTAATTGTGTTGTTTTATTATTTTTTTGAATTGACGTTTGTGTAATTTTTAAAATATATGGCAAAATTAGTGCCGTAAAGGCTTGGGATTCGTGAGTTTAACTAACTACTCTATGATATATTTTTAAATTTCTAACTCATATCACTATTTCAGAGGATGAGAATTCATTTTTAAAATATTTATTTAGTTAATCTCTATACGCCCACACAATATTAAACATTATTCTCTACTATAATCTCCGTTGGTCTACCACCATTTTAATAATATCTGTAATACCAAAATCCCTAAAACACTTTCCAATCATGTTCCATCACAACGAACGGGAGAGGAAGGGAAAGGCCAGGGAATAAGGCTACCCACTTGAAATTAATATCTAAAATGAGTCCGAGTATAATACGTCAAAATATTATACCTAAGCATTTGACAGTATAGGCTAATTTTAGACGTAAAATTAACTAACTAACTAACTACGCCCTTTATGTCTCCATTCGGGAGCACAGGGAGGCTACCAGGCGTCTCCATTCAGAGCGATTTTGTGCGAGTGATATTACCTCTCTCCACGTCATTCCTAACGCTCTGATCTCGTTGTCATAGGAACGGTGCACTGTGAAAGAGGGTCTTCCGGGGCGTCGGGACCCCTGTGGGTGGAAAAACAGCGCTCTCTTTGGCCGTTAAATAATTATTTAAGTCACAACACTCGCAAGTCATGATGTAATTATTGTAGGATTCCCAAGAATCAATCTATCTATTAATGAACTCCGTAGGAGACTGAATATGACTGGACAAATACATACATCCATGTTCGCAAAATTCGTATTTTTTAGAGAATTTGCTAATCACACCTAATTAGTCATTTTTACTATCCCGTGTGTCACCTTGTCTCTGATTGTGTAACAAGATTACTCAGCCAAACAACAATTAACATAATTCCTTCAAATTCTTGTATTTCTTCGTATGAAGTCACTGAACTATACGAGAAATCACACCCAACCGACTGACATCACTTCCAAATCGCGTGACAAGATGTAAATATCATAAATAATATCAGTGAGTAGTATAAGCTGTAGAAAATTAATAACCATCAACAAACTGAACAAACTCATCCAACTCACATTATAATATCCATTGTGTGCAAATGACGACAATCTTTCGTCTCTTTACAAACTGTTTCGTTCAACATCCAAGAATATGTTAATGCACATTGACACGTATCTTGGATATGTATTCACGGATTCTACGGTTTATTATTCCGTGACAGGTGATTCATCAATTCAATCCTCAAAATATTACGTTACATATTCATGATCATGATCGTGATGAATTCAGGAACATTACATTACAATACACAAATCATATAATACAATAGATGATACGACACTGTGGAGCTTTTATTGACGTAAGTTAGGCGTAAAAATCTCAGCAATTGTAGTAGATAAATGCGCCATTTGAAATGCTTCAGTGCCTACATCGTACCTACATTCTTCTTCTTAAAACCATTCCCCATTATTTGAGGTCGGCGGCTCGGATCCTCTCTCTCCATTTTCCACCTATTGAGGCAGTCTTTTGGAGTCAGCTCCAGGTGTTCCATGTCCCCTCAAATGGTCTCCTCAAGTAACTTCTCTGGACATCTTCTCTTTCTTGGTCGTATACCTACATTATGTTATACTTACTACTTACTTTCCGTGTCCGGATGCCTCAAATCAAGAACCTCCAATAGTTGGCCACATGTATTATGTTATCATAACACTAAAATGTATTTTCAGTTAATCAAATGTCGCTCCTCTAAAGGATGCAAAGAGTCATATTCAACATATAAGGTAAGCACTCTAAAACATTAAGTTAGGATATTTTTTATGAAAAGACCTTCAGGTTTACAAGTCTGCAAAATTATAATGCACACTGAAAATTATATATCGAACAAGCAGTTATGTGACCCACTCATATTCAGGTCCCATAGAATACCTTGGCGCATTGTCAGTTAACGAAAATCCGTTTATGAATAAATTTAGTCAGCAGATTTTGGTTGTTACAAAATACCCACATTCATTGTTGTAAGTGTATGTAATATATTCTTATTGTTTTCCTACGCACATCTCATTCCTCTAGATACACATATAGCCATCCATATCCATTCCATTGATAAGAATATTAGGTATATATCAGAGGTAATCGTTTTTCCCACGGGCGAGATTTGTAAAACAAAAATGTATCTCCGAACTGTGGATATTCATTCTCTCTTGAAGGTTTGTAGATAGTTACTACATACATATTAGGTGCTATGATCAAGATTTCGAGATTAATTGCTTATGTTTTAAGTTTCTTATAGTAGGTACCTATACTCCCTACCTATCAACAGTTTGAAAGATTCTAACATTTTTATTTAGTAGCGTAGGTACCTTCATAGATGTACAATATACCTACATATTCTGCACTTCTCAACACCCTAATGTTAAGAGTAAATGAAAGTAATTAGTTTGGGAATACAAGTCCAGATGCCTCATTTAAAAAAGATGATGTTTTTATCATAATGCCAAATCTATGGATTGTTGACAACAAAGTGTTGTTGTTTTCTGTGCTCCATAAAACAATATTTTCTTTCCGAGTAAAAAGTGATAAAAAACTAAGTAAAATATATCATTCGACTCAAAATTCAATAATCTATCTCGTGGTATAATTGATTTTCCTATATATTGACGCGCAGAAAAGTAATTGATGAAAAACTGAAAATTATTATACAAATTTGTGAAAAGTGGAAACAGTGTTTTTCCGGTATTAATGAACATTGTAAATTTTATATATTTAAATAGAGGAAGATAACCCGCAAAAATATTGCGCGAGTGCAATATCATATAACAAACAGTCACAGAGAAAAACAAAATTTTCCGAAAAAAAATTTTCCAAAAATTTTCCAAAGTTAATTTTTATTAGTTCATCAGAATAAGAAAGAAAAAGTGAAAAGAACTGTGTTTTTCTTTTTATTATTTACATAATTTTTATTTAAATATACTTAATATAAGTGACGAAAATGACATTTTTGTGAAGTGCCACTTTGTGAATGATGATATAAAAAAAACAAATAGTGCATAAAAAAGCCACAGAAATTCTCCACAAAAAAGTCAGTGAGTGATATACTCTAACTTTTCTATTATTTGAACTATTAGTTAAAATAACAATTTTCCCATAGTAATTTCATGAAAACATCTTGTACTACCCACCCTCAAAAAACATAACGCGGGGTTTCGTGTCTGCTCCAGCATTCAGTGTAACTAATTAAAGTATTGAACAACGCCCTTGAACATTATTAACTTAATTGCTTTGTTTTCTTGTTTGAACAAACATATTCAGACATGCCTCCCATAGCCACTCGGAGCCAAAGTAGAAACCTATACATCACAATGGTAGATACCTCTCAGGAGCTGGTCGTACGAGATGACACTCCAGATATGGGAACTGAACTGCAAAGAGTGGATGCTGAGAGAGAGAAGGTGAAGGGGGAGTTGGAGGAGAGTAATAGGCATCTTAAATTAAAAAATAGAGAAATAGTTCTGCTTAAAAGGAAAATAGAAATATTATCAAAGCAGAAGAAAAAATTAGACCAGTATAGAGAGATAAACAAAACTTTGGAGGTTAACATTAAGGCTAAGAAAGTAGAAATTGATAATATGAAAATGGACTTTAATAGAAGAGAAAATGAGAGAGAGAGAGAAATGAGGAAATACATAGAAGATAACAAAATAATATTATGTAAGCTTCAGGAGGCTCAAGAAACTAATAAAGCTCTGCGGAGCACTTACGATGAGCTATATGAAGTGGTAGAAAACTACCTGGACCGTCAGAATGCGCAGGTTGTTCCGCCGTGCGCCCCGAAGGATAGCGACAGTGGCGATGGTGTGTTTGAAAACAAGAAGAGACCCACAGAAAAATCAGCCTATGACAACTTATATGAAGAGTTCGAAACCCAAACCCGTAACGATAATAAAGTACCACAGAAGCCTGGGCGGTCGGAAAAGAGATCAGACCCCAAAATGTTTATCATCGGTGACGGAAGCGCGAGGGGATTGGGATTTAACTTATATAAAAACCTCAAATATGATATCAGCTGTGTGACTAAACCGGGAGCCAAAATTAGAAACTTATTGCACGATATAAATGATGCTTTGAATAGAGCACGATATAATGACGTTATTGTACTGGCGGTCGGAGAGGACTCAAATGCAGAGTGTGCTAGACAATATAAACAGACTATAGAAAGCATTGTGGAACGAAGTGAGCAGATGGGAATCACTTTATACATAACAACGCTAAAGTACAACAAGAAAGATATTTATAGGAATAACATAATATATAAGATAAACTGTTTGTTATATAACATAATAAGAATGTGTAGCCACACACATATAATAGAATCTAACTACAATGACCAAAGGCTCCATGAGAGTATCATGATGCACGTAAATAATAAGACACAAATAAGCAGAAATATCATACAAATTAAACTGAGTGAAAATATTGTGAATGATGCAACACCGATAGCTGTGGCAGGCTCAAGCGGGCCTTTTTTATGCAAGAGTCGCGGAATCCACCACACCTCGGCGGCCGCGATGATGTAGCGACACTCTTCTGTGTTGCCCACCAGAATGCAGAAGGACTAAATGGGAAGGGGAAACTGCATGAACTTTACACATCACCCGAGCTCCCTCAAATAGATGTATTATGTTTTACTGAAGGATGGCTTAACGAATTAGAAGAAACGAACTATAAAATATCCAACTATAATATTATCAGTTAGTTCTGTAGGGAAAGAAGAATTAGAGGAGGATCCTTAATAATGGTCAAAAATGAACTTAAATCAAAAAACAGATCAGACATTGTTAAATTATCTGTAGAAAATCATTGTGAATTATCATGTGTAGAAGTAAATAATAGTATTGTTGTTTTATCAGTGTATAGGCCTCCATCTGGTTGCTTTGAAACCTTTCTCAATACCATGGAGAGTGCTCTGACTCGAGCCACTTGCAAAAACAACAGAGTCATTGTAGTATGTGGTGACTTCAATGTCCACTTTGACAAAACCTCGAAAGAGTGTAGCTCTTTTATTGACTTAATGAATACCTTCCTGTTGAGTCGCTGTATCCATGAACCAACACGAGTTACTAGAAAATCCTCCTCGTGCATTGATAATATATTTGTTAATACTGAGGTAACACACGCTCAACTTATAGACTTTGTTAGATCAGATCATTCTGGCCAATTGATTAAATTTGAAACCCAAACTAAAATAACCAATAAAATATCTAGTCACAAACTTATCACCAAACGTACGTACAGTGAAGACAAAGTTAAACAGTTTATAGAATCTATCAAAAGTGTAAATCCCACCCACCCACAATGCTCTGCAGATAAGAAATTTGATGATTTTTTTTCAACTTTAATGCTCGAAGTAAATAATCATTTTCCAATTAAAACGATAAAAGTTAAGACCAGTAAGTCATTTGATAGCTGGGCAACTCCTGGTATTGTAGTATCTAGAAGAAAATTGTTTGAATTGTACAGCAGGAAAAAATTTGACAACTCTGAGACATTGAAACATAAGATAAGGGCTTACAGTGCGGTGTTCAGAAAGGTCTGTGGTGAAGCCAAGAAAAAATATCTAGCAGATAAAATAAATAAATCAAAAAATCCTATTAAAACCACGTGGGATATAATAAAATGTGAAACTGGTAGAGATAATAGAACTATCGATGATAGTTTGAACTGTTTTGATGAATCCCATAAGTTGAAAACTGCCAACAGCTTCAATGATTTCTTTGTAAATATAGCATCCTCAATTACACATAAGACGTCAACAGAAAAAGCAATGAAGCATCTAACTCCAACTCGTAGACCCAATACTGTTTTTAAACTTAGAAATATCACAGAGTCAGAAATAATTAAACTATGTAAAAATATTAAAACAAAAAAATCTGATGATCTATGGCATATGTCCACCCACTTTCTGAAATTAATCATTAACGGACTCGCCCCTTCAATCACCAACATTCTCAATCAGTATATGGAACAGGGCGTATTCCCTGAAAAGCTTAAAATGTCAAAAGTTATACCAATATATAAGAAGGGTGACAAAGCAGACCCCAGTAATTATAGACCAATCTCAATACTGCCTGTATTAAGCAAAATATTTGAGAAGGTTGTCGCCGAGCAGCTCACCCACTATCTAGTTGAAAATAGTATATTACACCCCCAACAGTTCGGTTTTCAGAAGGGGAAGAGCACATCCGATGGTGTAGCATCTCTTGTTCAAACGATCCTTGAGTCACTGGACGGTAAGTCGGATGCTTATGGAGTATTCTGCGACCTTTCCAAGGCATTCGACTGCGTCGACCATGAAATTCTTGTCAATAAGCTTAACTATTATGGAATCACCGATAATGCATGTAGTTTCTTCAAATCGTACCTCCAAAATCGACAACAGGTAACGGAAATCAATGGTGCTCGGTCCAACGAAGCACGGGTGTGTCGTGGAGTGCCTCAGGGATCCATATTAGGGCCAATACTGTTTTTATTATATGTAAATGATCTGCCAGAGTGTGTCTCCAAAGATCAAAAGGTAATTATGTTTGCAGACGACACATCAATTGTAATTAAAGAAAAATATAATAAGGAAAATACCCTTGCCTTGACCCTTAAAGCTCTGGATGGGGTGGGTGAGTGGTTCGGGGATAACGGACTCGCATTGAATGTGACGAAAACGGGTGCGGTTCACTTTTCTCTGAAGAGAAACTTAGAGGATGATCCGGTAATGTCTGGCCTTTCCCAGCGGAAACTGGAGGTGGTAGACAACATAAAATTTCTAGGTGTAAAAATTGACGCAAGGCTGCAATGGACACCGCACATTGAGGCAATATCCAAGAAACTGTGCTCGGCAATTTATGCCATAAAAAAGGTAAAGGAAACCTGTGGTGAGGCTGCAGCCAGGACTGTGTACTTTGCCTACTTCCAGAGCATTATGTCGTATGGAGTGTTATTCTGGGGCGGAGGGGCTGATTGGTGCAGAATCTTTATACTCCAGAAACGTGCCATTAGAACATTAAAAGGCATGGGGCCAAGGGAGTCATGCAGGAATTGTTTTAAAGAACTCAGTATACTCACTTTTCCTGGCATGTACATCTATGAATGCTTGCTCTTTGCACGCAAGAATATGCCCAACACCCCTCTTAACTCAGACTATCACGACTACAACACTCGCTCCAAGGGAAGAATACGACCCGTAAAACACAGATTGGCAAAGCTGTCAAAAAGTTTTGTTTGCCTCAGTGTGCGCCTGTTCAACAAGTTGCCTGAAGAAATGAAGTCTCTGAGTGATAGTAAATTTAGGGAAGCAGTGAAAACGTACCTCGTTGATAAATCATTTTACTCTGTCGACGAAATGCTGGAATGAACCATTTACATTCACTTCAGCATTGAACTGACTATATCATAAATTGTTTATTGTGCTTTCACTATCTTTTGTCTTGCTCATACTATGTCACTGACGAAATGCTAACAGAGCCCTTTACACTCTTTAGCATTGATATTGTGCATTATTGTTGTTATTATTGCCCTAATTGTTATATATATATATATCTTTTTTCTTAAAAAAAAAAGAAAATTATTACTTTTACGGGTCTCTTTTTTTATGTTTAGTCTCTGTGTATGTATGTGTGCGTCATAATTATATATATATATATATGATTTTGATTGGTTTTCGGGTACGACGCGTGAGTTTGCTTTTGGGCGAGCTTTCGACATCTCACGGGACGTCATCATCAGGCAATGATGACGTCCCGTGAGACGTCGAAAGCTCGCCCAAAAGCAAACTCACGCGTCGTACCCGAAAACCAATCAAAATCATATATTCCGCGATGCGAAAAACTAACAATTATATATATATATATATATATATATAATTATGTAAAACTGACGAGTCCAAGTGCCCGACATAGGGTCTAAGGACGATAAACAACAATAAACAATAAACAATAAAAAAAAACACAAAATTAATGAAAAAATGGAATGGTATTAGATGGGTAGGTAGGTACTTGCTTTTTATATTTCCTTAGAATTTGATTATTTTTCAGATATTTGATAAATCCGGGATTTAGCTGCCAATCGGTCTGGTATTTCTGAAAACTGGTGAGTACTTAAAGTTATACCACCACCAGTAATAATAAAGCATTATGTAATCTAATATTTTCATTGGTATACCTATTTAATACCTTGGAGATTGTTACCGAGAATAGGCATCGATTCCTGAATGAAATACATGTAAGTACATAATATTATTATTTGTCAACCAAACATGTATTATCAAGTATTTATTTAAGATAATATCCTCACATCGAGGACAGAAACACGTTCTAACCTGTCAGGACTTGTCGACGTCGAATTAATAAATGATGAATCTCACCCAACTTGCCGTGTTGCTGCGACGAATTCTTAATCAAATATTTACCAGAACTTGTGGCCATGCGAAAAACACACTTATTGTTTTGAGACAAACATTTCTTAAAGTCACTACTAACTTTCCAATTAAGGAAGAGAATACCTTCGTATAAACAATTAATACTGTTGCTGAAATTTTAAAGAATTTAATAAAGACTAACCAACGTTTCAATAAGTGGATAGGTTATAGGACTACAACTTTTGCTAAAGAAATAAAGCAGCAAAAAGTTGAAGAGTGCGTCTTTAGAAAATCTCACAGTACCGAATATGAAGCTGCGTGGAAAATAATAGAAAGATCAACAAAGTATTTTGATAAGGATGGAAAACGAATAGCTTCTCGGCTAAGTGTTTCAAAATAAAGCAATCATTTCATGGTGTAGTTGAAACTCGATAGGTCGTCAAACCAAAAAAGAATAGGTACCTACTTAGATCTACCGGAATTGGGTTGATCAATTAGGTAGGAACAAACTGTATGAGTTTACTGCAAATAGACATTGGTCGGTACTAGTAGTAGGTAGGTTACCTACCACGATTTCAACCTGTTGATCACATGGTTTTAAGTGCATGTGGGCTTCCCAACGATTTGCCAAAATCGTACGTCGTACCTACTACGAGAGATGTACGCTAGCCGCATGTGTATCTATGTATATGTAGCTTTTCAAATATAAGAGGTAACCTTTGAATATTATATAACTAAAAAAATATTCAAATTTCTCAAGTAAGTAAATACGTAGAATTTAAATTCCTAGAAAAGATAAGTGTATCTCTGCAAAGGTGGGATTCGCAGGAAAATAAATGTTATTTTATCATTTTGTTCCTTGTCTCAACATCTACTTTAAAATTTGTTGGATATGACTTGGTATATTATTATTTATTTTAGATTATGGAAGACGATATGAATTGTTTAGTCAATTCGAAGTTTCAAAGTCTGGCATTATTTTCACTGTGATCCAATTTGACCCGTTTTCCTTCTCGGAACACGAGTATTTTACTCACATCCGCGGGGAGTATCACTGATATTGTCATCGTACTGTTTAATTATTTGTTGTAAATTATGTAAAATATGTTGCGATTCAATAAATAAATGAGTAAATATATATGAAATTAAATAAATCGCATGGGAATCTAAAGCTGTTGTAGAGCCATCAGAAGTTTTTCAGAAGATTCTGAGGTCGCCCTGAGTTGCAAATAGTGCCAAAAGTACGAGTATATTTGCGTTTCCAAGGTAAAAGGTAAAAGACGAAGTAGTAAGCCGAGGAGATATAGATTGTAATACGTTTAGTGTTCTTACGATCTGACATACAGGAATAGAAATAAGGAAAAGTTAAAATTACTAAGAAGATATGATGGAATTAATGCATTAGGAGATTGTAAACAAACGAGAGTTTAAATTACATACCCTTCACACAGTTTGTAGGCATGTTTTGTCAACATTTGAAGTTCTACTTACTGAAAAAAAGAGGTTTATGTACATTGTACATATTCATTTTTTTTAACAATATTTACGCAGTAGGCGCACCGTAAAAATATATCGTATGTCACGACCACATGGCAACACATCGCGATAAAAAGAAGGCAGATGTGTTTGTGAATTCAATTTGATATAAAATATCCTTTTCATTCTGCGGCGTATAAAAGGACTTCCTTTAAACACCGCAATAAATCAGAGTTTCTAAATCACGAGTACAAACAGCGACTTTCATTCGTTATTATGTATATTGCTCTTACTAATAATGTAAATAAATGTATACAACATTGAGTAGGAGTAAGTTACATTTCCTCTTAGAAGAATTTCACTACAACGCCGACGCAAGATACCTTCGTTTAGGTTTGATTTTGTCATATTTTATATAAAGGAATTTCAAAGGTGGTACGTATCCTTTCTGGAACTAATGATTTTTTTTAAATTTCTACATCTTATTACTTAATTTATATCACGATATTCTTTTTATATACTTACCTACCTCTTTTATTTTCGGGTTTTCATCACCTCACTCAATTTGAATCTGTCGTCTCGTTAAACCTCAAATTACAATTGTCACAGGAGAGAAAATATCTTGCAGCGTCGGACCCGAAAAAATCGATTAAACTCTGATAAATAAATAAATATACTAAGTAGCTAACACATTTGTTTGTTTATGAATATCTGAAAATGTTATAGATTGATAACGAACGGTAGTATCTAGTACTAGTGATTGGTTTATTAAACACCTAGAAAACGGTGAATGTATTTAAGAATCCCCTTACGATTGCAAAAGACCGCTAAATTAAAATCAGTTTTGATAACTAGAATGCTATTATCATACTAGGTACATACTTTACTCAGCCAATTCCATAGGCACATGGGAGAGTCTCGCAGATCGCTTCCCCTTGGACGATGACGCAGGAGAGGTTGTGAGTTTCTGGGAGCGGATGGGGATACATGGTGAGTGCCGACCGACACGATGAGAAGAAGAAGAAGATTTCATAGGCCAATTCAGTTGTTTTCAGCGCGATATCATTTCCATTTCCACAATCATGCACGGTAATATAATTCCTTACAGTCTTAGAACCAGGGAAATGAATAAAATGTGATATCACATAGGTATTTTTGATTTGTCTGTACAGAGCACATCATCCTTTGTGAATTCAATAACAATATTACCATGTGTTTTATTATGACATCCTATATTTACCTTTAATACAATCTACTTTCAATTCTAAAACCTGTTCATTCCTGTCATATAGTATAAAACATACAATTTTAAATGTGACAGAAACCTATCCCCTTTGTTCAAATATATTTTTCATTGCTAGGAATATTATGCACTGGAAAAGGGGTAAATAAAAACAACCCTACATCTTGTAGATAATTAATTAAATTTTATAATACCTGCACTGTTTTATTTATAGATTTTTTCTTTTATGTTAAGTACCTATGTAATTTTATATCAAATATAATTACAGCACAAATCTCCCCATTAGTATCAAACATTACATAAAATATAAAAAGCAAAATAATCTAGATTTACAATAATCATAAGTAATGCTCACTAGGGCGAGCTCATCGCTATACAGCGATCTCTATGGGGTGACCCAAGTCTGTTTTGAGTGGTGATAAATAAATAGGTACCAAAAATTAACATATCTGAATAATGTGAATATGAGTATTATTTTTAAAAGCATTATTATCGGGTCGAAGACGTGTACGCAATAACAAACCTACTCGAAAATATGGTAATTTATGTAAAAGACTAATGTCAGCTACATAAGAGTATCTGTCATCTCTACAGATTAAAATTGGATGCCAAAATGTTATTGAAGATATTTAATTAAATACATAGAATTATCGATCGTTTAATGCCATGATTTTAATGATTCGTGTGAATTGCGTTATGCTTACAATAGGAAACTGCAAAGTTTTCTAAATCATTTCTTTGTAATGATATAAATTTCAACAATTTGTGTTAATTATGGTATTTATAACGCAAATGATCGTCAATTTATTCCTAATGAGATCTCTCGCTTCTCAAGTTTTCAGTCTCTAGTATCAAACCAAGTCGGTATTTTATATTACCTACAGCTGTGTGGCCATTCTTTATTATTACTTGTTGTCTTTAGTATGAAAAATTTTGTCCATTCGTATTCACTTTTTGTACGAATATAATAATTGAGTCGTTATAATTATATTTTTGTTGTTATAGTTGAATAAGGTATTGTATTAGGCGAATAAAATAGAAAATATGGGTATGTTTAAGAGAGCAAATGCTAACAAACTATATTGCAGTCTGGCACATATTAATATATTATGTTACTGTAATTTCATACATTACGAGTACATAAATAAATTTAAAAAAACTTTTGATGATAACACAGCTTCCAAAATTTATGTACCTACTTTGATTATGAATCTGGAATCCTTTTAAGTAAGAAATACAATAACTGTCGAAATAAAGGTTCATTTTTTCTAAAGTTAATTTCCCACAAAGTTACAAGGTATATGAGAAAATTGATCTTACTGCGATGCTTGGAAAAAACTAAACATATTACGTTAATTACATCATACATATTACTGAAGATCTTTGATGTACCTCATATTCAGCTCTAATCCTGTCATTTCAATATGTACCTATTAAAATTTATTTATTATGCAGTCGTCATAGAATGCATACATGATTTCTTTGAAAATTGGAGCCTATTAAGGAGTGACGTGACAAAATGTATTGCAAAAACTCGCTCTAATAAAGACGACGCCTGGTGATTTCTCTGTGTTCCAAAAGCTTAGTTGATTTTTAGGTTATTGGAATAAGGAATTGTTATCAGACACACTAGTGCCCTCTAGCGACTGATGCACTAATTTGAGATGGTAACTGAAACGTTTTTGGAAATAATGTTTAGTATTGGCTTGTATCAGAAAGCCGGTTCTCTCTTGTTCTCCCCTACGCCGAATTTCTAATTAATCGATCACATTTAAAAAACAATTTCGTGTTAAGAAGATGAATGCGATAATTATCTACGTTAGCTTTAATTAAGACGGGAGACTGGTTTCAAAAACGACAATTAAAATAATTAATATACGAAGGAGAAAGATCCGTCTGATATTTGATATACGATTATCTAACTAAATGGATCTAGATTATTCATTCGACACTCTGAGAGGTGGGCCCTACTAAGAATACAAGATTAAGTATATCCATTTGTACTTAATATTGATAAATAAATCTATGATTTAATATTATTGTGTTCAATTAAAATTCATCTATCTATTTATATATCCCCTGACGGCACGTCTCTTGGAGGGTAGGCAGAGATGACAGAAAGCCAGACCGCCCTATTCTCACACACACTCCTTGTTTCTTACACACTCATGCAGTTTGTCAAGCATGTCCTCGATTTCTCTTATAACTATACTCAAAACGCGTCCATCCTTGAGGATCTGGTCGACATGATCGGTCTAAGTTAGTCTTGAACAGCCGTGGTTCCTCACACCTCTTCTTCCACCCGTGTATGTATTTTGGTAGTCCATCTAGGCTTGTGAAATTTCATTCTATTTACTATACCTTCTCCTTACGGTTATCAAAATAATTGAAAATATATTCAATAGCATACGTCATCCTATAGTGGATATTATACCGGTAAATATTATGTATTAAAAAGTAAGAACACTTTCAGGTATAAGTAATTGAATGCCAAAGTAAAAGAAAAATAAATTCTACCTTCAAAATTAATGTTATGCAAATTAATACTAGAACCCTTCGCTTCAAACCACAATAAATGCTACCAGTATTTTTCTACATAATAAATTTTCTTCGATAGCCTGCAATAATAAAATTAATAACAGGGAATTAAAAAGAACTAACGGCGATATAGGTATACAGAGTATAATATAGGAAATACCTGCGAGAAGAAAAGTTCTGTATAATTAATAACAGTAACGAGTCGATAGGATAATGAATTATTATCGAATTCGGTAGCATTATTAACAAATCGAATAAAACTTTTCTAACGATAAAATCAATGGACGAAACTAAACTTACCTTAGCTACACCAAATGATATTTCGCCCGAGGTAAAATGTTACTTCTATAGGTGATATTTATTCCAAATAATTTATTGATTTCATTCGAGTAATATTGTCCAATAATACGTCCCTACTTATATTTTTTATAACTTTACCTACTGCCTAGTAACAATTTATATTGGTTACTTATACCTAGGCTACTTATGGTTCAAGTCTACTATTAGTAGGTACCTTAAATTTGATTAGATTGGAGATGAATGGAGACCACAGAAAAGGTGGACAGATGACATTGTCCAGCTTACGGGTCGTAGATGGCAGCAGATAGCCCAAGATAGAAGACAGTGGAAGAGTTTAGAAGAGGCCTATGTCCAGCAGTGGAACGCAAGTGGCTAGCAGTAAGTAAGTAAGTAAGTAATTAAGTTCGGAGATAGCAATGGTACTTATACGTTTAGGGATAAGTTGTACTTATAAAAAATTGTAGAAAAATGTCTAGTATACTTTATATACCGAATTGCCATAGTGCTTACTCCCACAAGAGAAAATTTAGTAAAGAAAACCGTGTAGCATATTGTGTGATCAACCTTTTTAAGAATGTGCTGAAAGCCAAGAAAAGTATCAGTACACCAAAGTAATTCATAAGTCATACCTTTGTTGCCCTATAAAGCAACGCTGAGTAAGAGAGGATATAAATAGGTATCCTTGGAGAGTACCTACTTAATACCTTAATATCATCATGAACGTATTAACCTGATAAAGCTTGAATTCGAATTTATTATTTTTCTAATTTACTGTAGGTGAGATAATATGTCAGACAGAGAGAATTTCTAAAGCCCAAAGAGTGAGTTTCACTTTGATATCAAACGCTGAAAATATTAGTACGAAATTAATAAAATACTTTACCTACCCACGCAAACACAAGCTTTCAAAGTAGTACATTATACTGTGTAGAAGTACGATATTTTCTATATCTATTTATCCTATACAAAATAATTTAAATGATACAAGAAAATTGCCTCTGGCTGTGAGTGTGTAGTTCCTTTTTAAATAATATTCTTTGTAGATATCATCTTATAACCAACGCCTAAATAATATCCCTGATTGCTAGGGACGTTTGATATCCCGGGGCTAATCTCTTATTAAATTATCGTAATCCGGTAACTGCTGGTTGATTTTATCTGAGTGAGATAGATCAAGAGAGATAAGAATTTCGTATAGATAATTATTAAAAACACCAGCATCTTACTCTTATTTATTACCTAGTACGATTTCGCACCTAAATCGTTCTTCGTGAGAACACGAGAAGCCCGACTATGGACTTTGCCATTGAAGACATTTGTATTGTATAATGCAGCAGAGAGACAGAAATGGAGGAGACTCTTGGATTCAGTCAAGAACCACGACTTTCGAGCTTTTAATGGTTTAATACGTGATAAACAGTAGCAAGTGAAATGTAGGTCTTTACTGATTTACTGATCATCTCGAAAAATCAACCATCAATACCTAATTGAAAACGAAGATAGGTAGGTACCAACATATATTAAAATCAGGTTTATATTGAGGGTGCGAATGAAGTAAAAGATA
This sequence comes from Ceraclea dissimilis, assembly GCA_963576895.1. NCBI lineage: Eukaryota > Metazoa > Arthropoda > Insecta > Trichoptera > Leptoceridae > Ceraclea > Ceraclea dissimilis. The sequence goes on from OY756364.1 coordinate 14,960,548, forward strand.
TATTAAGTCATAAAATTTGCAGGAAATTGTACTATCAAATTTAATGAGCGTTATTTTCCATAATGTCTACTGTAAGGAGTAAACATTCAAGGAGCGCTTATCTTTGATGAGCACAAGTGTTGTAAATTACTTTGAATTTTGATTGCATTTCGTTGGTTTTCCTCGCGTTGCAAAACGAATAGAGTGTTAATTTCGGATGACTACGATTCCTCTCATACTAAATATACATACGAGTATGGCTGCATCACGTATGGTACCTACTTAGTACTTATGTACGTATGAGTATATTGACGGTTATTTGAATATAACTTCGCTTGGCAGATTCACAAAATTACACACCCCCAAGCCAAGTAGTGTCATCAGATTTGGGAACAAGTACACTAAACCTTACCCTCATGCCAATGTTGCATCCTGCTTTGAAATTGTACAAATAGATTTGCAAATCGTAAAACTGTTTGATACGAAACAACCATAACGAACAATGTTAATTTTAAACTCATTTGAGACAAATATATTATTTATTTTGACAAACAACTTAAATACACATTCCATACTTTACTTATTATGAGCAACATTAAATTTATTATTAGTTTAATTATTTTTCTTGCACTTTCCTCTTGCTTTATTGGTAAAGAAATACTTGTGTTGAGACGTCAAATCAAACGAGTCTTTTGTAGTACCTCCTTATATATAAGAATTTTAGAAGTGTCTTTTATCACGGTTTTTATTAGATTTTTTCCTTCTCCATAAAGCTCATCATCTCCATTTTCTCAACAATTTCTTGAGGACGGAGAGAGTTTGTTCCTATATCGTCGGTCTTTCAATTCTGTTGCTTCCAGGCCTTTCGGATCTAAAATTATTCTATATCTATCTATGATCTATCAATTTATTTTCTCTAACAAAGTCTGTGGACATCCCCTCTGTTAGGTCCTTTCATTACCTACATAATGCTAATTTCCTACCTTCATTTCATGGTGTCACATTCTTTCGATTTTGAAAAACACCAACATCGTAAAGTCATCAGTTATAGATAGTAGGTAATCTTGGTTCATGTGAGCTTTGCAATTTACTATCAAAATTGATTGAATATTCAAAACTGAGGTTTTCCTTTAAATTCTGTAATATTATGTTCATCATTCAAACCTTAAAAGCTCGTTGTATGAATGTATGTATCTTTAATATACTAATACACTAAATAGATACTTCATGAACGTTGTTGCATAACGTATGCATTTCTCGTGCATATGTTTACTTACATTACGATATACGTATGTGCAACTATTTCATATGCAATGATAATAATTGCATGTCGTGTACACACACTACAAGAGGGAACATTTATGTTATTATTATCATCTAGGAACATTTTAGCATGCAATAGAGTACAGAATATTATGACAATAATATTACAAAAAGCTTTTTACCAATTACTAAAGATCCTTAAATTCCTTCATTTCCATTCGTACGAGACGAGTATTTTAAATCTGTTTGAAGTTTCCATTCGTAGAAACTAAACAGATATAGACGAGTATGTCCATTGGCAATTTTTCGTTATATTTCATCCAAATAACTTATTATGATATTCAACCGTTGACGAACATGGTGGAAGTCCATTTACATAGCTGAAAATCATCGAACATACTAGTTGCGTATAATAAGGATAACTAAATACTTCTCGTGGATTTTAAATAATTTACCCTTACTTTTTTCCTACAACAAAAACTACTTTTTTCATCATCATATTATTCAAGACTAAATTTAAAGACATTACATAATTTATAACAACGGTTTTTATTGTTTTTCTGGGCTGTTCGGCCGTGGTCGACTGCAGGACTTTGTTTTTGTTTTCTTAGCCGACGTTTCGCCATGCACACTTTTGATGGGCATCTTCTTACATTGTTAACATTGCCAAAGCTTCAGAATTCAAAATATATTAGTCAAGTTAAGAAACCGCTCTCTTAATCTTTACTAATGTTATCTCACTATTTAATTTAATTTGAAAAATTTGAAAGATATTATAACCTACGTATAAGGCACTATTGTATTCGTTGCGTCTTACGACTATAATACCATACAATAATAAAACGCTGAAATCAGGGCAATTTGTAGGATATTCTTACGATAAAACACAATAAATTACGTCATATTTACACGCACAAATCACGGCAAAATACCCATGTAACATCGCAACACAAACGTACATTAGGAAAACATCACGTACTACGAGCAGAAAATCTTTCTTATACCTACGTATTATTTCTATGGCAATCGTGATATTTTTTCTTATTCTTTTTCTCTTCTGTTTGCACATCATCTATAGGAGAGGATTTATACATAATATCTTACAATAATAATATAATAAAAATATGAAGTTTTCCTTGAATGTGTGGGTTTCTATATAATACAATAATGTCAGAGTATGTATACGAGAATATCACGTCACGCAGAGATATTTTCTTATAAGTTTTACTCAAAGAAATCTGCTTAGTTAGCCCTTTATACTCAGTCTAATATTATTATTACTCATAATACTATTCCTCAAAGTTTGTTCATCTTCAATATACCTACTTGTACTAATATTATATTATTAGGTATTATATGAACACACAAGTTTCAGTTTCACACAATACAGTTTGCTTTCAAACCTTAATGTTAAACTTTCTTGGTAATTCTGAAAATATATTATTATGTCAGTTTAAATTTGCCACAATTCAAGGACAATTAAATCGAAACAAGAGCCTTGTTCACACTAAGCTAGTAGTTTAGTCGAGTAGGTAGTGAATTATTAGTAACAATGCCAGATATACACTAAGATCCTACATATATGAATGTAAATCTGGCTATATAACTTACCCGACCAAACTATACTAGCCTAGTGTGAACAAGAATCATAAATTAGACTCTAAGACGAAGAATCTTTTGAGTAGAGAGCTGCACCTCTGATATTTCGCGTAGGTCACGAAAACATCAGTAATGAAATGTTGACAATCCATTGACTCACAAACAAATATCATTACCATCAACTGGGAATTCATCACTTCAGAAAATTCAGAAGAAATACTATATGGATTACTACAACAAACGTTGGATTCGAGTAAAAAGGAGGATGAATGACAATTCTTTCCTGAGACATAATAAACGGTCATTCTTAAATCATCTCGAAATTGAATAGAAGTGGGTATTATTTTTTTAATATGTCTTAAGGCAGGTCCAGACGCTATGTTTTGTACAACTTTTGTCTGCACAATTCAAAACTTTGCGTGTAGACTGGAAAACTGCGCAGTTTTGAATCCCGCGCCAAGACTGTACAGCTGCAGCGATAACTGAGCAAAAGAGCATAGATATCTGCGACCTGTTCAGACAAGTCGGTGCATGTGAACGGTAGCACCGTTTTTCGATTCATTTTGTTCCTCAGTTTCAATTCGTCAGGCCAAAATTGACCACAGCAGTACCTTCTCCATGAGGGTATCCACAAAACTGAGCGAAATATACAGACATCACTGCACCGTGTGAACACTCTATTAATTGCACCGTTTTCATTCCATCTCAAGACTGCCCAGACAAAAGGTTGTACAAAACATAGCGTCTGGACCTGCCTTTAAAAAGTAGAAATTGGATTATTTTTACAAAAACTGTCATGATGATGTATACCTGGATGTCATGCACTATGATAAGAGCGAATAATATTTATACGAGTACAAGGTAACATATCAAGGTAAACTCATTCTTCTACATCTGAAAAGTATTTTGAATCGTTATATGAATGTTATAAAATGATGGGTTGGGGAGGGTAGGTAAATAGTACGACTGCTCACTCATTTCTCATGTCAGACAATTGGTATTTGCCTCAATTTTTCTTGAGGTTATCATTTGTAACCCCTTGGGTGGGAACATTTATTTATTTGGTACGCGACGAGATTACAATTGGAAGACGTCACAGGTTAGAATCTATATAATAACTAATATTATAATACCTACGTTTATTAAATTTGTTTAAATTTATTATCGTATGATTTGCTGAACTGAGTACAATCAAGATAAAAAATGTACTTGAAAATTTTAGTATTTCACTGATGTTTCTGACATTGACTATGTAACTGTTTTTTAAACTTAAGTGCTTCTAAAATTTTAGTCTTACTATTATTGTTTCTCTCAGATAATAATTAAACCTTATTACATGTATATATATAAACTGGCATATGGTTTGCAAGTTCCACAAGTTTCATTTCTGAATATTAATGGCTTCTTTCATGTCTCTATATCTTATTAGGGGCGCGAATATCTCTTTGATGCCGATTGTCCATAATGATGGGTCTATCGATTCTAGAAAGCTTTAAATTTAAATTATTGGTTGTCCTTCGTTCAGAATGATGTGAACTTGAAAAAGTCAACTCTAAATACTTACATCAGAAAAGAGGTGCCTACACCAAAAACCTTCATCAGAATTTTTTCATTTCATAAATAAAAATAATAGACGTCTCTTCCATTTCTCTGTCATGTTGTGTTTTATTACACGGAAGATTCTGTGTCTGGAAATACTAGGCCAGGTTAATAAAATATTTCTTAAGACAAACTTATGAAGGTACCTTAGTACTTACATTTATTTCAGACAGATCACATTTTAAGTGGGAGCCTAACAGAGAAAATTGAATTATAAATGTTTCATGTAATGGATTAATAAAATTTCAAAGTCGGTTTGTTTGCTAATTACTTAAACTAAATTGTCAGTTGGTAATAATTTATGTAATTGATGAGTCTCTAGAGACACCAAGTCGGAAAACTGTAAAGAGAACGATTTTAATTACCCACTAGAAATTGCAAAAGCAGAAAATATTGAGCAATCTGAAGACTTTTCTTAAAATAATCCGTAATTTAAATGTCGTTTCCCCGTGGAGTAGTCGACAGTGCTGGAATATTACTACTCCATACAACTCCCATTATTATTTTGTTATAATACTTTTTGTTTTTTTGAGTTTTGGTGCCAAATATTGGCAAAACTTTACACAGCAACGGCAAAGAGAAAACCTTTTCATTCAGGCGATGAGCGAACGACACGTACCTACTTTAATAACACTGCTATGTTATGAATCTCTACAGCATCAACGGACTGTTAATGAGATTGTGGAGTTAAAAAGTACGTATCATCACCCCATCTAACTACTAATACAAACACTACATAAATAGTCCTATATCCTTCCGTGTGTAAACATAAAGAAGTCACCAATCTTTGTCACTTAAATATCAAACTAATCAATTCAAACCTATTCCCTACCATTCCTCTGGCCGTCACCATCAAACCCTTTGCTTACATGTACCTACTTGTGGGTTTCAACATGCAGGAATCTATTTAGCGTGTGATTTCCATTTGTGCAATATGCCCATTGCCCACTTCTTGTCGAATCTTGTTCCTCTTCTGCTAATGGCACTTTCTCACACGTTTCTCAATACTTCATTCGGTCAAATTTAATCTTCATCTTCACCTTCATCAGCTGAAAACCTCAACATTTTCTTTCTCGGTCTTTTTCAAATTTCGAGTATCATATATGCTAATATACGTAGTAAAATTACAAGTCGAATGTAGTCTCGACCTTCTGCTTGTTGATTACATTGTGTTTGTCTGAAATATATGAAAAATTATACAATCTAATACATCCTTCGTTAGTAGTAATATGCCTTTGTAAACAATCAAGGATGAAAATGCTCGGAATACCAACCTTAATCCCTCTCTGAAAACTGATGAAACCTATCTGAATTAAAATAACATGAGATAACTTTGTATGTTATACATCAATCTCAATGATCTAGAAAATCTTTTCGTAAACAAGCAATATTCTACTCGCAAAGCCAAGATATAATATTTAAACGAATACACACGAATAGCTGGTAGTATGCCGTATGGTTGTTCGTTGTAGGTAATATTAAAAACAAGCAGGTAAGGTTCGGGAGTAGATTTGGAAACGGTAGCTACCTATACGTATTTCTCAATAATGATACTGTATATCACCTAATGAAGGGTTCCCCTCAGGGCATGGGGCAATAAACATACCTACATATATGAAGCTATTGTGTTTATGGGCTTTGAAAAAAGGTGATCCGCAATAAAGTATCTTCATGCGTGGAAAAACTGACTTCATCACTTTAGTTGTGTTTGTACGTATATGATACATCTACTTTGTTTCGGAGACTGAAAAATATATTTACAAGTATATCGTTCGTTTTTGTACATTTGAAATGAAGACCAAATTAAACGTTTGTAGTTCTTTTAGGTTTGATTTTCGCTGGGTTGGATTAGGTTAGGTCGGTCATTTTGGCAAAACCTCCTTCTGCCATAGTCACGGTATTGTCACATTACGAAATTCCGATACCCAATCGAACCCGAAAGAACTACAACGATTATAGATCGTCGTGTTTTTTTTTTTTTTAATAATTAATCAAACAAATTGTTATTTCAATAATTTAATTAGTTGGCTGGTATTGGTGGCTAAATGGCGATTTTTAGAGACAAAGCTGTATTACCTAATGTAGAATGTGTTTTTTCATTATTATCTATAGTTTTGAAGGGTCGAAAGGCCACAAGAATGAAAAATGAAGTTCATATTGACAAGAAAAATTTGTAAAATTTGGGAACGACGTAGGCCTGGTAGAGTGATACCAAAATGATATACGTGAAGACACAATAAAATAGAATTATGACGTCAAATTCCACAGAGAATAGGCACACAACACTATTATAACCATTACACATTGCTTCATTCACGTCAGAAAGACTAAAAATAGTTCTCATAGATTCTATATCTCTAAGATCTAATATTATTAGGCACGTTATATAATGTTAGATCCTAAGGTTCGATTACACGAGGGAATAAATTGCTCCATTCACGGTAATTTTCGGTCACAATGACGCAATACCTATACTTGATGTTGACATGACGTAATTGGGACACGAAATTGCCGGTAGTGGAGCAATTTGCATGCGAATCTTTACGTACACACAGTACCTTACGCCTTTGTAAGTATGTATCGTGTTTCGTCGGAGTTGGGCAATTTACTTGCTCGTGTGAAATAATTTTATTGGAAAATGGAAAGCAACTAAATTGCTCCACTCCGGGCAATTCTAGTTGAGAATGCGTTAAACGTCAAGCAATTCCCGGGCGGCATGCAGAATTAAGTGGAGTAATTACTTTATAAGCAATTATAATTATTGTAGCAACTATTTCGCAATATTTTTGTGTAGGCTTATGATATAATTCTAACTAACTTATGATATTATTCTCTCTATTATTAGGTTAATATAAAGTTGTAAAGTATGAGACAAATACCATCTCCCAGAGTTAATATAAACTTTTATTGAGATTAATTTTAGAAGATATTAAAAAAGGCTTAGTATTTGGTACAGATACGCCTACGTACTCATGTGTAAAAACACTATTAGAACGTAAATTCTCTTGGCGAAGACGCGGGTTATTATTTTTATAGTTTTTGTACAGCGTATTTTTAAGGTGCTATGGTGAGACATTGTAATGTAAGTTGAAATGCGACAAATGATTGCTTTAATTACCTAAATGTATAAATATTTGCACACCGCGACCATGACAAAATAAATACAATTGAAAATAACAGATTTTAAATTAATCGTTATGATGTAGTCACTGGTTCTTCCATACAATACTCGTACAACGTAATAAAATGTACCTTTATATTTCATTATCATCCAATTTTATTTTTTTGCTAAAAAAATACATCTATTGATAATTAAAAATGATTTTGTATACATTTTGCAAACCTCAACACCGATTGCCAACTCTGTTTTAATTATTTGCCAACGTTTCACAATATTTTAATTAGTGTAAATAAAATAACATAAATGTATTTACCTACGTATTATTTTGAATAACGCTTACGTTTTCAATTTTGACACGAGATTTTATATATTATTTTTAAACATAATGTTATCGATCTCCTATTGAAAGTAGCTTAAGGGCTTGGCACCAAGAATGACGTCACAGTCATTTCCCACGGCATTAAGGTTCAAAATCGCGTGAACAATCGCATGATAAAATGGTAAAAATAGCGTTTTTTCGATTTTTGGGGTTAATTTAGCGTCTATCAAAAAACTTTTACGGTTATTCTCTAGATTTTAATGCATATTATCAATACAAAAAAATGTTACTCTGCGACTTTCGGGAATTGAGTTTCCGTCTTTCGGAAAAAAGATCAGAGGTGTTTTTTCAAAAGTTATCTTGAGAAATCTATACAAGATATAAAAAATGTTTTACGGTTATTCCCTAGATAAATGTTCAATGCATTTACCCTATTTTGTTCCAAAGCATATTTAGTAACGGTGTTCGAGATATAAGGTCTCCCGTTTTTAGAATTTTTTGAAATGTCGGTATGCATACTCTTATAAAATTGTAATAATGTATGTAGGTATTTATCGTGGCTTTCAATTTAGCACAAAGGGTATAATTTGCTAATTCGTAGTACAATGAATGCGTAACGTTTTGTATGTCCATGATTTGTTTTGGATTCACATTGTAATTAATTACCTTTTATTAAATGCAGTGGTAAAGTTCAAGCTTCAAAAGGAGCCATTAGTGTCTTTATCAATGTTCAACTTGGATGATTCAGAGATAAAAATCGTCAATTTTTATTATTTTTGATTTACAAATTTCGTTCTTGTAAAGCGTTGGATTTTTTCTACATTCCGTAATATATACAATGTAGCATATACAAAATACTATATACAAAATACCACCCTCTCCCCACAGTTAGAAATGCAACAATAGATGGGTACTTAATATACCTGAAATTCGACAACACAGCCGTCGCTCCTCGTGGTGTAGTGGATACGGTCCCTACTAAGCGAGACGAAGGTCTGGGTTCGAATCCCAGCCGGGGTGAACTGAAATGGCGAATGTTTCTCGAGTGTAAAGTGATCACTTAAGCCAGCCGAGGTCGGTCGTAAGCCCGACAATGTTCATCCTTAATTCTTCTACACTGTTGTGGGAGACTACATCGTCAATTTTTATTGTACACACTACATAATATGTAGATGTGATTAGTTTTAAGTTTTATATTAATTTGTAAGAAATGAATTGTAAACTCCTTGGACAAGGACACTGAATGAACGTGATTTAGGGAAGGGGTTTGCCGGGGGGCTTCCTTATGGCAAACCCTGGACCCACCTCGTAATAAGATTTGCCTAGAAGTGCGGGTAAAGAGGTCACTATTAATATTAATGCGCCTGAGCTACCCGGGGATGTGGAGGGCCATAAGCCCGCTGGATTTTCCTTCAATGTACACACTATATATACTGAAAGAGTAGAAAAATGGGCGATATCAGCAACATGGAATGTCTTGCATGGAGAATGTGTAATAGAGAATAGGAAAAACAAATATATTTTTAATTTTCAGTATCATTGAGATGAGTTTGTAGATTTATGACAAAATATAGCATTTATTCCATGATCAGAAATCATCGAAACACTCTTGACTTGACCATACAAAAAACTTGCTCAGCACTCCTGGGATGCGGGTGACAAACTGTCTCCCCAACATTTTGGTGTCTTTCCTAGCAGACTTTCATTTGCAGCAAAGCGGGCAAGTTAATTTTCTTCCATCTTGGTTATGTAGTCCCGCCGGAACTACATTCTCTTCGGCTCAATCGCACAATATCCTCAGTTTAGCCAGTTTATCTTATGACAGAGTTTCTAATTCTTTTCTATTCTACGGACGATATGACTGAACACACATAGATATTTATAGTACAACACTATAGGTTTACCGTTGACGAGTAATTTGCATATATGTATTTTCAACTACTGATAAGTTTGAAACATCGTCTATTTCTCGGCTGAGAATCGGTCACTGTATAGTTGCTCAGCACCTAAGCGGGCGAATTACATGTCGGTGTGAAGAGGACGATGAGTCAATAGACCATGTCCTATTTGTCTCTCCATTGCGGGGTTATGGTGAGGACTTCTGCTGAGATGATTTCTCCAGACCCTTTATCTCTGTTTCGCTTCTAGCAATGAAGCCTAAGGAATCATGTCGCGAGCTCGCGTGATTTCTGAAGAAGTTCGACATGAAACTTTAACAGATTTGAACTTCTGAATCTCATTTTATCTTAGGTTTTCTTAGATGTGTACTGGCACAAATCACCCAGTTAGGGTGAACTGCCTAATTAAAAAAAAAACTTCCTTACCCAGGGTCCTTAGTACAAATCCGATTCATTGTTGTAACTTATTCGCCACTGATTTCCAATACATTATTATCCTGAATTTCAGCATGGCTATTATTATTGATATTTTTGTAACAAAGCGCAATTGTTATAATATTTTAGTGATTAGCTCATTATTCTCTTTGGATTCTCTACTCACATACATTATACATCAATACTGCGTATATTACTAACATTATTACTGAAAAGTGTACCTATTGTGTTACAATTTGTTGTTACTGGCAGTACCTATTTGAAATAATTCATAACACTCAATACGTTTCATTGTAAAGTATTAAATTACTCCACACAGCGATTTTGTAATATTAATTAATGCGTTTTGAAAATCAGATAATTTTGCAAATGAGAAAATAAAAATAAATAATAACATACTGAAAATACATTGTTAGCAACTGTAGAAATTAACATTAGTATAACGTAGGTGGGATATATTGCTAGATTCATAATAGCTACGAAAACAAAAATGAAACATATAAAATAAGTACTGAAGATACTTGAATACTGAAATTGCCATTTGGCAATAAGTCCGCCCATTGTACGATTATTTTTAAGTACAATAAAGATTATTTTATTTTTATTTTATTTTAAGATACTCGCGATATTGTTTTCTCTTAATAAATTCAGCACATGTGCTAATTTTCACAGCTGATGCATCTCGTTAAGAAAACTTTCGAGACACATATTAAGCTTCTGTAATCTCCTTACTTCTGCACATCGCCTCACTAAGTGCATGAATAGTCGTGAATAATTTAATACGCTACCTACGTGTATTAATTTATTACATTTTCAATGTGGATCACACAAACATTATCATATCGGTTTTTCTCCTTACTATAACAAGCTGTGGTTAACGAATGTATGTTGAAAAGTCTTGCAAATGTTTGTTCATCTTCGCCTAGTTTCGAATTCTTAAAACACAATTAACAAAACCGATTCTGGGATGATGGGATGACAAAAAGAGCGTGGGGCTGAAAAATGAGATGTTAGAAAACGAAAACCTGGATAGATCATAGCGACCAGATACCCTACTAAGGACGGGCGTATACTGCGTAAAGGGAAGAGACTTGGGTGCATATGACGAATTACATGAACGTGACGGAGCCAGGAAATGTATGTAAGGATAGGGCAGTGTGGCGTTCTGTTTCTCTTGGTCGCCTCACGCCGCAAGGGTCGGGGCGAGAGGGTGTTTACCTACTAATAGTAGATTTTGATATTTTTCACGATAACACAGCGATGTCCCAAAGTTCCACAGAGTTAACAAAGGGCAACTTTGTTCGCTAATCATTCTACGCTGTTCTTAAAACATTTCAACCAAATTGTATTAGGAAAAATGTCGGTAGGTACAGTACAGTGTAAGAAACTCTTCCTCGAACGAAAATAAAAGTTATTGCATCTTTGACCTCCTACGAGATTATTTTCATAATTATAATTATTTTACAAAACGGGTGAATGTACAACTGATGGAGGAATATGTAAGCATTTAATGTATTTAATTCCTAATTGACATATTTGTGAATAAATTAACAGTGTAATTTACTTAAATAAACAATAATATTTAAAAAAAAATCTGTAATATAATCTCGGTCTGTACATTTAAATGATTTTTTTGAAGGTCAAAATAAATGATGTTATTCATAACCAGCTTTTTTTACCCGGAATAATCATAAGGAGAAACACACGAGCCAGTTGATTAGCAATCATTTACATACACAAGGCAGCTTTCGAATGATATACCTACCTATTAAATCAGTTTTGGTTCAGTTAATTTTGGAGGCATATCTCCCACACAAGCTTTTTTTAAGAACCTCATGACGAAAAATCTTGATTTCATATATTCTCCTAAAGTTTACACAATACGAGTGTACCTTGTGTACTTACATGATTTCCGTTCGCAATTAAAATACAGGTAAAATATTTATATTATTTCTATGTTTATTTGATTCTAAACATGCCAAACGTGAATTATAATTTCAAACATGTTATTACGCAAAATAATATTAGGTATTTCTTAATTTCTCTCGTGTGGCCGATTTAATGTAATCTTCGCATGAATTAATGTCTTTTTTATTTAAATATGTCATAATTTAAATACAACGACCCGATTTGGGATTTAATCGCTCCATTATTTAGTTTTATTTATATTTAGCAAAAAAGTTGTTGTTTAACTTTACACTTTTATTGGTTTAAATAAGATACGGAGTTTGGTTCCCGGAGATAAACACATTGGAAAATTTGCTCATGGTGAATAAACCCTAAAATAATAAAATTTAGAGAAATATGGGGTTAGCTGGAGGAGATCGCATCAATGATTGGAACAATCCCAATTCCAAATAATACCAACTTTCTAACTTCCCAAGCCTGTGGAATGCCCTTCCACTCGATGTTAGGTGTGCCAAAAGCCTGGAGGAGTTCAGGAGGTTGCTAAAGACTCACCTTTTTGTGCGTACCTACGGGTCAGTCACTGGTTAGCCAATGATAGGTCAAGTTAGCCGAAACTGATTAGATTAATTCATTTTTATTATTTTGTTTTGTGACGATCCTATGTGGTGATTTAATTATCATTTTTACCGTTTGTGACGATCCTATATGGTGAAAAGAAAAATGTACGGTGCCCTTGGGGCGATTTTATCGCTAAACGGCGCCTAAAGTTGTCCGATTATTATTATTATTATTCTTAATGTGTTTAGATGTGTTGTTTGTGTGGATAGTCAGTATGACGAAAAATAATTTAATTAGGTACTTCAATAATCTAAGTGTGGATATCTTCTCGGATCTACTTCGGATCTTCTTGGATCTACTTCGTATATTTTTTTATTCTATTTATTTTTTCTGTTTTTTCCAATATTTTTGTTCAATTTCTTTTTTTCTGTTTTTTTCCTGGGATTAACTGGAAGAAATCGCAGTTCTGCGATAAGTTCGCCCTAGTGAACAACGATTTATAATCTGCACTATGTCCATTTTTTATATTTATGTGTATTTGTTGTTCACTTTAAGTTTAAATAAATAAATATTACCATAAGACAAGTAGGTACTCAACAGCACACTTATTGACAGTAGGACTTATGTACTTTCTAATTATGTATGATAATGACAAAAACTCAATATAAATTTATGACATTAGAAATAATTTGTGAATTAATATTACTCTTTGGGAAAATGTTGTAGACATCCAGGGATTTTAGATTCTCGAATCCACCTATAGATCTCAAAGGTATACCTATCTATAGTTATAAGGAAGCCTTACATTTTCCATGCCATTTTAATTGTGTCTCCCTCCTCTAGTCGTGCTTAAGTGTTTTTTTCTCAAGACAGAGGTAGTTACGTTAAGAACTTAATCTACATTTATATCAAATTGGAACTTGGAAATCATAATAATCCTATTATTATTTTCCTGGAGTACAGATACATCGACAAAAAAATCATTCTATTTTTGAAAAATACTGAACGTAGTACGTGATGATAATGATACTAGATAGGTAGGGCATTTTCTAATCATTTTCGAGCATCGATATAAGACGGTTAATCTAAAATTTAAGAGACATGAAATAGTTCATTAAAATGTTCAAAACTCTTAAATTTATCCATCTAAAGATGCTTTTGGGTATACCATTGTTCTAACATCATGTTTGCGTTGTATTTTTTCTGAAGTATTACATATCGACGAGGTCAATTTGCAGTTGAAATACTAATAACTCAGAAATAATCAAATAAAGGATTAAAGCGTTAACGTATGTACTATTTTTGTTGAATTATATCACAAATAAATTAGTTGTAAGTATAGTAAGAGGCAAGGTGGGTGAAGAAAGATAGTACCAGACTGGAGTTGACAAAGAAGTTGAAAACCACGAGAGCCAAATCCTTTGAGAAGGATTGGATGAAGGCTCACGCTCCCTTTTTTTCAATATCCATTATCTAAGTCATGCTCATATTGACGTACAGATACTTATTTTTTTGCGTATTTACTTATTTAAAATACAAGTTTTAAATACTATACGAGTATACACTTGAATAATTAATTTTCTTACTTCAAGAGTAAATACGTTATACTTGCACATCTTTGATGCAGAGTAGGTATATGATTAAATTGAAGGTCTAGAATTTCACTTAAATTCAAAATGTTCTCTCAAAGACACTCGAAAGTTTAGTAAAATTACTCACGTGAATTGTAGATTCGAGTTAAGGTAAAGTCAAGTGGTAATAAACTAAAGTGAATGCAAAACCCCCATAGTTTGAATGAAGAGGAAAGACCAAAAACTATTGAAATTACTTACTACTTCTATCAACCATTACACGAGGGTCTCAGAGTCGATAACAAATTCTCGTATCGTCGAATGAATATCTACATCGAGAAGCGATTAGTTCAGAGGATATTGAGAAATACATTTATTAATTTTGATAAAATATTGCGGTCAGTAGGTATAAATTAGCAATGTTTTGACACACATACTAAATTAATTATTCATCAATTTGAAATGCACACAAAATGCAAAAAAATTATTCTGTATTATTTATTCTGTGCTTCAATCTCAAGCTTTTATCTTGCTGTGAAATATGCGCGTAAATATTTGGGTTTATGACCAGATCCTTAAGAGCATACGACATTTCAAAAATTTCTAAAAACGGGAGAACTTATATCTCGACAACCGCTACTATATATGCTTTGGAACAAAATAGGGTAGATGCATTGAACCTTTATCTAGGGAATAACCGTAAAAGATTTTTTTATATCTTGTATAGATTTCTGAAAATAAATTTTGAAAAACACCTCCGATCTTTTTTCCGAAAGACGGAAACTCGTTTCCCGAAAGTCGCGGAGTAAAAATTTTTTTTGTACTGATAATATGCATTAAAATCTAGGGAATAACCGTAAAAGTTCTTTGATAGACGCAAAATTAACCCCAAAAAATTGAAATAACGCTATTTTTACCATTTTTTCATGCGATTTTTCACGCAATTTTGAACCTTAATGCCATGGGAAACGACTGTGTCGTCATTCCTGGTGCCAAGCCCTTAAAAAGAAACTTGAAATCCGTTTTTGATGCTTGTAGGTAGCATTCCTTATAAACACACTAACATTTTCTGCAAGAAAATAAAACAAAATCTCAACATTTCGATCAGCTTATTTATCATATTTTCTAGAAACGAAATTAATTTCGAGATTGCTTTATATTACTCACTACCACCAACTCGTATTATAATAGTACCCGGACCGAATGCTAAAACTTCTAACAGTGCTCTGAAACATCAGTAGGTACTGCAATCTATATAAATGCCATTGTGCTTCATGTCGAGTAGAAGACGAACAATAAATTGCTTGGATAATAATTTATCGTTTCCACTAATTTTCACTACAATGATAATCTGTAGTAGGAGTCTAAAGAACACCCGCCCATTAAAAACCACTTATGAGAAAGTTTGATTTAGCTATTAATAGTTCCCGCAACCTTTGCAATGAGTGTAGGCAGATGAAACAATTTAAATTTCCATACATCTATTGGTAAATGGATATCATACAGGTTATAAAAAATGATGAGATTAAATATTCCTTTGACATTCCAATAAAGGGGGTTAAAAAGGGATCCTGCAGAGAGTGGATGGCATTCTAGAGGTAACAGCTGATGCAGACTTTAGATCAAGTAGAAGGGTCAAGATCAGGTTGTGTGGAAGTCATCAATGTTCGGAAGGTTCAATGTATCTACCTTAGTTTTTTTACAAAGCATGTATACTAGAGGTTGTTGAGATACGTTTTTGATTTGAAAAATACGCTTTAGTCGACACCCACTTAATTGATACCTGATGCCAATACTTCGTCCAAAACGTGAGACATACAAAGAAAAGATATAGAAATTCATCAAGTATGGTACAAATTACGAATACTACGTTATAAATTCGTTGAATTATAATTGGAACAACAATTACGAATGTGAAATGAAAAGATTCCGTATCCTTTTTATTCACATTCGTGAGGACATCAGCTGCTTTCTGTTTCTGTTTAAATAATAATAACAACACGAAACCCAAACGTGTCTGGACAAAAAGGAGTTCCAATATTATTTTTCTAAACCGGTCGTCGTCCAACAAACAAAACCGCCAGCCTTCATTGAATTCAATTTCATATACGTACAATGTACATTGCAAATACCAGCATGTATGTAGTATTATATGAATAAGCCTTATAAAATGACGAACCATTTATTATAATGGTACTTATGTCCCACCAAATATTGTATAGGCATGTTAGTATAAGTCGGGTTTCATGTTATTCTTAAACAGGACTGTAATATTTTATTTTACTTTTGCAAAGCGGCTGCTGGCTGGGCAGTTTCCGGTTCTTTGTTAGTTTAATAAAACCATCACAATACAAATATTATCTCAGTTGTAGTGTAGTATTATTTATTATATTAAAACTATATTGAATATTTTTTATTTGAAGTATAAATAGATTCTGCTTAATCTTCACCACAAATTTTTAATCTTGTTGTAAGTATTGCAAACAAAATGAATAATAATGTCCAAGTTATCGGATCGGAAAGCGTCAAGTTCCTTCGTCAGATGTTCAATAAAATAAACTTAAAATTAATCAAATATAAATTTACTTGGTTTCTGATTTTCTAGGTGGTTTTAGATCTTATCAATAAATCACATCCACACGGCTTCTAATATATTATTGTCTTTTCGAAATCAACAAATTCCTAACTTCATTTTTAATCTTAAATAAATAAATAAACACATAAAATCTTTATTGGATATAAAATCATTATGCCGAATGGCGGATTTATTGCCGTAGGCCATGTCTGCCAACAGTGCCAACCAACCACTTGTGACATCAAAATAAGATAAATTGTACACAATATATTCAGGACAGTATGAAAACCAAAAAGAAATGAAAAAAAAATACAAAGAGTTTCACCTACAGAAATAATAAGAAAAGAATCTTATTTTCTCGTAATATGCTTTGTATCGCATTTACAAAGATACTAAAATCAGAAGGGGTGAGTTCAAAACTATGCCCTGTTACAAACAGTAGCACGAGATATTTAAAGATCAATATTAGTTTTCAATATTCACCCATGAAATTGGATTTTACTAGACAATTTTCTTAATCTCTACAAAAAAAATAAAGACGATTTTAAACCTCGCTGCGTTTTATTCAGCAATTTCATGCATACACTTTGAGAAGCGTCCCATCTACAAATTGCTTTCAGCCTTTACGTGCAATATCCAGACTTGAGGGAATTAGTGTCACAATAAGAAGATTGGAAGTGAAAACACATGCACGTTGTATCATCTAATAAAAGGAATCATTCGCTTCAATGCGATGCGATGTGATGGTGGATTTATTTATGGATTGCGACAATTCACAATAATAATACGATACTCGTACCTATGTGTATTTGACTTGACGCTTTCAGTTATAAGGAATGCGCTGTGTATGTTCCAAAAGCTTATATTCATATAATTGAATTACAGTAGGCACATACTTTTCTTTAACCTCGTTTTCATGTCGTTGGGCATCCTACTTTTTGGTACTTATTATCATCGTATCAGAAGATAAGAGAGTCAAAGATTTTTAGCCGTTACATCCAGGAGACACTAGAGAGCAACATACAAATCATCAAGCCATTGAATGGCGTTGTACTAGGTAGTAGGCACACACTTTAGTTTTATCACATATGTACTTACTTACCTAAAACTAATATTCTCTAAATTATCTAAATAAATATTGAGAACTACGAAGAATATTTACTTACATTAGTAAGTCTTTTTGAAAAGGATTTTAATATCAGATGATACGTTCGTGTCTTGCTGGATACTCCTCGATCGATTAAGCTTTATTCGAAGCAACTATCATTTAAGGAGAATCGTTTCATTTATTGAAAAACAATGTTCTTTTCATGAAGCGTTGCAACATACCACAGTTGAATGATAAGTCCAGTAATCACCAAAAATGAGTAACAACAACTGGGATTAGATTGAATGTCCTGATTTCTTATCCCGTTGCGGTAGGAAATTATATGAATTTGATTTTGTGAATATATATTATAATGTATGTATAAATGATTACCTACATTAAACTAGCTGACCATCAACTACAAACCCAATTGAAGTTTGAAGACATCTACATACTCGTAGATACTAACTTATCATCACTGATAATTTTATTAATACTCGTATTTTTCGGTAGAGTTTCTGTATTTTTTAGTAGACAAATCAAATGTATAATAGAACTGGACAGATTTGATAAGCAATTGAATACCTAATTTATTGATGTGGGTACAATATCGCATTTCACACATGTTTTGAATTATACATTTGGAAACCAGAGTTATATCTTATACTTTTTAGTCGATATATAGTCATGAAATTCAACACTATCGCAACGAAAGCAGAAACCGTTAAATATTTTGATTATATCAGCATTCAATTGAAAATAATAATTATATTGTTCACCTAAGCGATTCATTTAGTATGGGGCGAGCAAATCTGATCAATGGAAATGAAAGAACTTTAATGGGTATATGAGATTTTGCGATAAAAGTTTTAGGCTACTATACATTCATTCACAATGTCAAATACACAATACAATATAGTTTGGTTCTTAGTAGGTATTAGAAACATCCGGTACCGTACCAATTTTATTGTATTTTCATAGAATAGGCCGTTGAAATATTACTAAGCACCACAGTTATATAGAATACCCCATATTATATTAACAATAATAATAAGTATACGAATCGAAGCTGTGTAATTGCATTTCGGTTTTAAGTGTATAATTGACCGAGTACTAATGGCTATTTTCATCCCAAGCTTTTATTTATGCATTCTCACCATTTTTTCACGTATTCGAGTTTATATTTATACCTACATAATTTTGTGTCAGCTACTT
The DNA here is from genome assembly GCA_963576895.1 of Ceraclea dissimilis. Classification (NCBI taxonomy): domain Eukaryota; kingdom Metazoa; phylum Arthropoda; class Insecta; order Trichoptera; family Leptoceridae; genus Ceraclea; species Ceraclea dissimilis. The sequence goes on from OY756364.1 coordinate 14,979,675, forward strand.
ATACTTATACTTAAAGCTAGTACTAGTATTTTGTGGATAGACATAGTAGACATATCATGTCAGCAACAAGAGTTTTGCCTAATTAAATGGTACATTAACGTACAATCTTCTTTGCCCTGCCCTTCTGTCCCGGTTCATCCAGGGTCGGGCCTCCTCGTACGTAGGCTCCAGGATCTCCTGTCCTGGGTTGTCATCGTTGGGATTCCCTGCGCCGCCAGCTCCCTCTCAACATTGGACCACCATGTTGCCGGAGGTCTACCCCTTCCCCTAGGTTTCGTGGGGATGCTGAGTGCCGTCTTCACGGAGTAACTCTCCTCTCTACGCATGACGTGTCCATACCATCTCAGTCTGCCCTCCCTCAGCTTTTCTGTTATCGGGGCCACTTTAAACGATCCTCTGACGTACTCATTGCGGATTTTATCCAGGCGTGTTACGTTGCCTGCCCATCGTAACATTTTCATTTCATTTGTATGGAGCTGTTGCTCATGCTTCTTTGATGTTGTCCAGCACTCCGCTCCATACAACATTGCAGGTCTTACGACTGTCTTGTAGACTTTGCCCTTAGTTCGAATGGGCATCTTTTTATCGCATAGTACGCCAGAGAGAGATCTCCACTTCAGCCATGCTGTATTGACACGGTGGTTTACATCTTTATCTACATGAGCATCGGCCGTTAGCATGGATCCAAGGTATTTGAAGTGCGACACTTTGGGTAACTTTGTGTTGTTTTCTATGAGTATATCATGACCAGTTTCTTCCGCTCCCCCGAAGTCACACTCCATGTATTCGGTCTTTGCCCGACTTACTTTCAGTCCGTGTCTCTCTAGTTCTTTCACCCATGTATTGAAGGTTTCCTGGAGCTCCGATGGTTTTCTGGCTATAAGTACAATATCATCAGCATATAGCATACACCATGGTATTGGATGTTGCAAGTTCCTTGTAATGTAGTTCATAGTGAGATTGAAAATTAGTGGACTCAAAGCTGACCCCTGATGCACACCTACCCTGATATGAAAAGGATCACTCGTACCTGCTGGGCCCTTCACTCTGGTGCTAATGTCATCATACATATCCTTTATCAATTCGATGTAAGCTTCTGGCACATTATGTGCTTGTAGTGCCTTCCATACCAGTTTTCTTGGAACTCTGTCAAATGCTTTTTCAAGGTCAATAAAGACCATATAGAGGTTCTCCTTATTAGTTCTATATTTTTCCATTAACACTCGGATCGTCTGAATAGCTTCTGTTGTTGACCTGCCAGCAGTAAATCCAAATTGGTTCTGTGTAATATCTGTTATGGCCGATAACCTTGCCGCAACTATTCTTTCCCAAAGCTTTAAGGTGTGTGATGTCAGTTTAATTCCTCTATAATTATTGCAGTCTGCTACATCTCCCTTATTTTTGTATATAGGACACAGGTAGCTTGCACGCCATGACAGTGGTATTCTATTTTCAAAAGCTATCTTATTGAACAGTTCTGATAGCCAGGGCAGCGCATCCACTCCCATAACCTTCCAGATGTCCGCAGGTGTATTGTCTGGGCCAAGAGCCTTATTATGTTCCATCCTCTGAAGGGCCTGCTTAATTTCTTCGTGCTTAACATAATCAATCGGACCCTGGGTTTGCACTGGCATTGGTAATTCCTCACTTGGGAATTCTTCATTCAGAAGCCGTTCATAGTAGTCCTTCCACCTGTTATTTATTGCCTCATTTGATGTTAACAGCTGCCCTTGCTCGTTCTTTATGTACCTAATGTGTTTCAAATCCAGTGTAGATCTATGACGTTGTTTGGCAATTTTGTATATACTATTTTCATTTGGTGCTCTTTCTAGTCTATCATAAAAGTCCTGAGAAGACATTGCCTTGGCTTGTGCAACAGCTGTTTTAACCAATTTCTTCATTTCTTTGTATCTTTCGCGATCTTCTTCCTGTTTCGTCCTTTGCCAGATTTTAAATGAGTCACGCTTGTTCCTAATTATTTCTTGTATTTCTGAATTCCACCAAGAAGTATCTCTCTGGATGTGTAGACCACCCTTGGAGACACCGAGTATGTCCTTTGCATGTTCCAGACAATACACTTCAAAATCCCTCCACATACCGTCTGCTGTTTTGTCATTCTCCAAGTCGCCCTGTATATATGCCCTAATTTCCGCAATAAAATGTTTTCCCTTCTCACTGTGAAGCTCCCTCCACTTTATTCTTTCCGTCTTATCTCTGTGTACTTTTATTGGTTTTGGCAATCTCATGACTGCCACAAGCAGCCTATGCTGTGATGTAATAGGTTCTCCTGGTATCACTTTACAGTCCCTGTAATAACTAAGCATCGGGCTTGCAGAAAGAATGAAGTCTATTTGTGTCATTGCTTGAGAGCTTCTATACGTAACAAGGTGTTCTTCTTTTTTCTTAAAGAAAGTATTTATAATTTTGAGATTATGCCTTGCAGCAAACTCAAGAATGTCCTTTCCCTCACTGTTCATCACTCCTATGCCATAACCACCGTGAACCCTCCCATGGATCTCACTCTCTGTACCCACGTGTCCATTCAGGTCCGCTCCAATATGGATTAATTCATCCTGTGGTATACCCTGCAGTACTTCATCCAGATCTTCCCAAAACTCTTCCTTCTCTGTCAGCTGACAACCCACCTGGGGTGCATAGGCTGAGATGATATTGAGGACTGGTATCTGATCCAAGGCCAACTTGACAGAGATAATGCGATCACTCTTTCTCAAAACACTGACTATTCTCTGTTTCAGTTCTCCGTCCATCACCACTGCAACTCCATTACGCTTTGTGTCCGTTCCATGGTATATGAGCTGGTATCCGTTTCCAATGTCTCTTGACTTTGAGCCTTTCCACTTTGTTTCCTGTATACAACAAACATTAATGTTTCTCCTTCTCAGTACATCACTCAGCTCCGCACTACGTCCCGTTAAGCTTCCCAAATTCCAAGTTCCAAGTCTAATAACATTAACAGTTTTAGATGAAGTTATTTGCGAACAAGTGTTCTTGTCTTTTTCGTCGCTTTGGGGGGACGCCCTAGCTTTTTCGTCGCTTTGGGGGGACGCCCTAGCATTCTTTTTAAGATTCTCATTAAGCTCTATTATAGCATTACCGTCGCTTGGGGGGGACGCCCTAGCCTTTATAATATTCTCTTTTTGTTTCACTTTCATTTTTCGTTTGTTTTGTACGAGGAGATTTTTGTTTGGCGAGTCTTTTTACAGCCGGTTGCCACCTGACGCCAAGGCCTTCATCTTCTCAAGATGTGGGCGCCGCCGTTGACCTTCTGAGGTTCTTCCGCCGCCATCCCTTCTGTGAGCTCCAACCCAAACTCACAGCACTGTCCTGGCCTTTGCTCCAAATATGTCGGAGAAGCCCAAGGACAGGGGTTTTATAAGGAGTGTCCATCTCCTGCCTGTTGGTCCACGGGGGCTATTTTATTTCACCCCTACCCTGCATATCTGCCGAGCATTCCCCTATCCGCCACCTGGGGACGCGTCCCGTAGGGGTTACAGGCTCCCCCGAGGGACATTAACGTACAATATTGGGGTAAAATCCCTGCATCGCGATAATAGCTCGTCTTAGTATGATTAAATTTTACGGTTTCATATTGTGTATTATTTTAATATCATACCGTATTTTGTTCCAATGAAGTATAAGTCATTGTTCGCATTTTGACATTCTCGCGCTATAGAAAAATGTTACAAATAACATAATAATATTTTCAAAGCGCATGAAAATCTTAGTAGTAAAGTAATATGCATCAAGATTTGTAAGTTGAAACATTTCAATCTCAGTATAGTAAGAGTGAAGTAACTAAGTAACATACTTAGAGTAACACTAATATTATGAATAATCTTTAATGTCTTGCAGAAAGTTTCAGGCGCTAACGACTTCTGTAACATGAGAACTTAACAGTGTTATGATTCATGAATCACGATTAGATTATATAGCAATTTCTGAACACGTGCCTCTACCTTAGTCCAATATTATCAAAGTAATGAACAACTTTTGTGTTATATTATTATACATAAAGATATGCTGTCGCTCACTTTTAATCGCCGACGTTATTGCGCTTCAAATATCACAATTCTTATGCCAACAACTCGATAGGGCGAGTAAGTTGAGCGCTGGGGGTTCATGGTGGATCGCGTCGTAACTCCATTCTACTATGCCATCTCAGATGGCTAAATAGGCCGATCCGAGATAGACATATCTAATCACACTTAGGGCATGGATGTTCTCCTCCGGGTGGGCCAGGGTGTCCTCTGTCCTTCGGTTGATATTCATGGATAGCGTGTCTCCACTTGGCGCGGTCCGCATGGTCTTGTTCCCAGGTGTGCTGGATATTACTGTCCTTCAATATATGGTATGAAGGACATCTTTGTATCGCTTGCGCTGGACTATCCTGGATTACTGGAATAACCAAGGAAAAAATTTGTGCGCGTAAAATATTGCATAGAAAAATTCATAACAGATGCAGTTCCTTATCCACGTGGCAACACATGGAAGTCAACAAACTTTATAATTCATAGCAATGCCAATAACGGTTCGTCGTAACCTATGTGATCCCGAACGTTTTGATAAGGGTACCTACCTAAAAAAGTAATTCGAAGCATTTATTAAATAATGAATAGGTACAAGTTCTATTTATGTGTGTTCTGTATAGAGCGAGTGTCTACTGAAGATTTATTTGTATTTTTGAACAAAAAGAATACATGGAATTATGTAATTGACACGAAACCTGGCGCATATCAATTCTACGTATGTCCCGTCCATCGACTGGATAAGTGCACTACGTCAACATACTTTACATACCTCTACATTCTACATTCTATTACGGGAGAAAAGTTTTCTATTCATGAATAATGTGCCCGTATACACCTTGCAGATTTCTAGTGCAAACTACTACTATTATTGGAGCATTGAAGTGAAAAATGCTATTTAGATCATTTATTCGAGGAACTGAAGTTTTCAACACTTCTAAATTATAACTTTTGTAGGTAGTACTGATTACATACTGAGTTACTTTTTCACTGACAATATTTTTTTTCATTAAGTATTTATCAATTATTTGGGCATTACACTTATGTGCTGCTGCTGGTGTCGTTTATCGTCATGACTGAGGGTCGCGACTCTTACTCCCGCAGTTGATAATCCTCCTCCATGAGCCTCTGTCCATGGCCAGATGTACGGTCTCGTGTAGAGTGGTATTTGTGGCTGCTCTCACTTGGTCGCTCCAACGCATCGGCGATCTGCCTCTCGGTCTCCTGCCTTGTACACTGCCTAGCATTACCGTTCTTTATAACACTTATGTAGGCTCTACAAATTTCAATCGTTCGATTCTCTTGACATTATGAGTGTCTTGATATTATGTTCTTGATAGAAGTCCTATTCTATTCTATCGCCTCACGTAGTGTCCGTAGCGAGCTAGACTACGACTTCTCTTACTGTGAACACTTGCTTCCTTCACATTCATTCAATCCGTCATACACTCTCTACGATTCCGAGTTCCGACTAAAATATATCCGGCCCTGAGAATCTTGTCAAGTTGGTCGAGCTAAGTAATTCTCGGGCCGCCGCGTCTCCTTGTATCTACTGCACTTTCACCCATTTTTTTATCACAATATTTAAATATAAACTGATTTCAACAAAGAAGATAAAAATATCATAAATGGGCTTAGATTCTATCAAATAGTTTACGAATATAATATGATTCTGTGTTATTTATAGATTGACCTATATACATACCTATAATCTAACTATAAATATTGATATTTTTCTTTGATATCAATTTCCTATGAATTCCATATTCCTAAATATTTTCGTTTGGCTTCTTCATATTGTTGTTATGAAATACAAAGGTATATAGATACGAAAATATAAATAAGCAGTAACCCAGGAATACATACATAGGTAGTTTATCCAATGAATTAATTTATATCCATAATGTTACTGAATTTATCAAAAATCTTACAATATTAATACTTAAACTCACTATCTATTTCATTTGAGTATTCGTTTCAAAAATCTGTTGAACTTAATTTTATTTTGAGATAATTAGAGATTGACTTGGCTACATGTAATATGTATAGAGTCACGTGGGGTAACCGTACGCAGAGGGTAAGTGTACGCAGTGAAGTTTGTATGAAAGCAGTGACTGTTGTTGGAGTGTTTTCACATGAAAATGGTCGCGCTTCGCGGTTGCTCGAAGTTGGACGTGTATTCTGTGTTCTGCGCATTGAAAGCAAAAATTGACAGGAAAAATATTTTTTTCTCGTGTTTTCTTATTTTTTATTCAAATAATTCATTCATGTAGTCTCTCATAGTCTCTTATCTAAGAGCCTAGTATTATATGCTAATATTTCTCGGCATAATGTTGTTATTGTTGGGCAATTACGCAGTATTGCATACTGACAACTGTTTGCCGTTATTTTAAAATTTCTTGTATTGAGACGTCATGGGGTAAGTGTACGCAGCGTACACTTGAGGAGAAACAAAGAAAAATTTACAAAACCGTCAAAAAACCTAAAATGAAAGCCTTGAAGAGTGGATTTAAGAACGGTAAAGCGGTAAAGACCAGTAAAGAAATAACTGCAATTGACACTCCAGGAAATTTTCGCCTACAAAAAAGAAAGAAGAAAAGCACTTACCCGTCAAGGTGCGTACACTTGCCCCTCGAGTGGGGTAAGTGTACGTATTTGACATGTTGGAGAACTTCTGCATTATCTTTTTTTATATGTAAAGAGGTTAGTTTTATTATTTGTTTTGTGATTATAAATGCTTATTCTATAATAATAAATTATAGCTGAATATTAATATCATCTAGTTTTGTTCTAATTGCATCGTAATTCAAAACTGCGTACAGTTGCCCCACGTGACTCTAGCATTTAATTTATTTCAATGGCAGTGTACGAGTATATTTAATCTTTTCAATTACGAGCTATCCAAAACCCGCAAATTCATTAGTAGATTACTAATTGAAAATTACTAGGTATTAAGTAAACGATAATGAGGCTATCTTAAATGTATCATTAGGCTTTGACTTTTAATCTGGCTAAATCGTAAGATCGTAAGTTACATTCATGGATTACTGGAAGTGCCATTATGGGAACACTATCAGAAAACTACTTTGAACGTATTAGTCTTTTCTAACTGATAATTCCTAATATGATCTTGTCTTACATGATATGTGTGGGTGAGACATTGAAGGGCATACGGGGTATATTGAAGGACGATTGATTTAATAAATGCGACTCTTATGTATTATGTGTATTATCTTGCTTATATTTTACTTATTTTTTAAATGAATCTGGGCTTATGAAATAAACCCAAATACATATTTGTACACTTCACAGAAAGCTGAAAAGCTTGTGTTGTGAAGTGGAGTAAGTCGGGGATTGAACCCGCGCCCACCGGATTAACAGTTGAGCGCGTTACCAACCAGACTACCGACCACCTCATTATTCATGTAATGTTCACTTAAATAATAAATTTATTAATTAATTAAAAATTTTATTTCATTTAATTTAGGATATACCTGAAAAAAGCTATTCACATACAGCTTTATTTGTAGTTAAGTAATTATAATTGTAATTTTACAATTACTCACACCATCAACAAAGTTTTAAACTCATTCTCTATATGTACCTACCTGTAGTATCACTTCTACAGACAGAAAAGTATGTATCTTCATTTCGATAGAGTTGATGCCTAATATCTAAATATAGTAATAGTTTTAGAGTACTTTAGGTTCGGTGATCAAATAAAATTTCGTAGAATCTGTTAAATGGATTTTTTTTTGGAATTTACAATAGCTAACTTCCACCTTCTCCCACAAAATAAGAAACCGGATAAATTGACAGAAATAAGCCCATGTTTATATTTAACTTTTATAATATTTTTAACAACAAAGCGTTCCGTTCGTCTTCCTTAATACCCCGGATTAAAATATATTTTTTTACTAAAGTAAAATGATCATATATTATAATAAATAAATTAATCCCCTTTGAATGTACGTAATTTATTGACAAACATAGTGTATTCTTATTAAAATGTAGGTATTTTTTATAATACCTAATAATGTTAAACATTGTATTATGCAGAGGTTTTATAAAACCGACGCCCTATAGAAATGGACCAAATTTTATCTCTTCGGCGGTTACATTATTATATTATTTTTATTGTATAAGAAATAAAATGCTTTTACATAAAAGAAATATTTGTGTATAGACCTTTACTAAACTTTACTCTGGTTATTATTATTGTTAATAGTTATATTATAAATAAATTTCAAAGTTTGTGTAGTTGTAAGTATACCCGTAATACTTAGGTAGTCCTGGTAGTGAGGGTACGCAACCTTTTGGCAGAGCTTCCTGAAAAAAAAAGGAAAATGAGACGATACCGCCCAAAATCCTATTTCTTACTCTTCTTTTATATATAAAGCTTTAGAGGTTTGAAGTTTCCAATGGTTGAAGTTTTGACAGTTGAGTTTCTGAATCTTTTGGTCAAGAAAACGAAGGCTACTTTATTACTAAGTCACTATCCGGTTAACCACCTTCAAACCGGAAGATGTTCAGGACAATACTGGACTCCTCGATTTGGGTATTCATTTATTTATTTATTTATTTATCTATGGTACAAATACAGTCACAACAGTACAATTAAACAGGAATATGTATTGACAAACCTGACCAATTACATTTGTACACAAATAACAACACACAAACACAGTAACACAAACTTAGACCCATACATACATAGCAAAAACAACTTAAATAATAGATATTTTGATTATACAATATATGAAAGGATAGGATGGGAATGGAATGAGGAGGAGGAGAGGGATTGGATTGGGGAGGAAATATCCCGTGAGGTACAATTCCACTCAAGTCTATACTAGATCAAATTATCGTTATGAAATGGAATACAATGCAAAAATATATTTATATATATTTATATACACATACATAAATACGCACACACACACACACACACACACACACTAGGTGCAATATCTTCTCAATGAACTCCTGTATGTTGAAGGAGACGTATTAAATAAATCTGCGTGATTAATATTTCCCGAGAGTTTACGATTGTAATATGTACAAGTCATTGTATCTAGTATCATCCAACTGTCCAGTTTGCAGAAAATATTGCTACCAACTTAAAAAACGGCGCAACCGAACTAAGCCGGACTGTAAAAGGTAGTCAAAAAATACTGTCATCTATAAAATACAGGATGAACTCTTAAATAAATACATGTTCACCTACATGCATATATTCCCGTAATCTTACATAGTAAGTAGGTATACTTAAATACTTTCTCATCGAATAAAAGTTCATTGTATCTATATTTTAAGAAAGGGTTTCTGAGATCTTTAGGAAACCTATTGTATGGATTGTCGAAACTAATCCTAAAATATATAGGTGTCTTAACTATAGTAGTTAAAAAAAATCAAGAACTACATAAATGTACGTAGGTTTTTTAGAATGATTTTGTTTGGATGCATTGTTAAGCTCGCGTAAAATAGAATATTTGATATAAAATGTTATGTTTTTAATGAAATAAATAACGTATTATGGTGTAAGCTTTCACTAAAAGTTCATAAAATGAGTTGTATATAAAAGCGATAATACACCTACCTAATTCCATTAACAGTAGTTATAGTACAATAATATCGTATTTTCGCGGAGAAAAAACTATAGACATTTTTTTCTCCATCATACTTTACGTATTTGGGTGCGCTGAATCCGAATTTCAACTTTGCCACCTCGTAAATGTGATGCGTTCTGAGATATCTCAGAAAGAAAGAGAAAAAAATGCTTATTTACATACTTTGACTCATAATTCAAAAAGTATTCATTTTAGAGAAAAGAAGCTCAGGACAAGAATAAACTTCACTAAATTTCCTACAAAATGACATATAAATCTTTTTTGTGGCGTAAACCGTTAAGGTATCAGAGCGAGCTAAAATAGAGCGTTATTTTCACCCTACAGCCAAAAATTATATATGTTTGTAATTTTTCGCTCATAACTCAGAACCTACAAACTTTTGAGCAAAAATATCTAAGAGAAAAATAAAGTGCATATTTTTTTCTTTAATTTATGCTACTAGTGTTTCGTCGACGGACAAACAGTCTAGGCGCTAGAGCGCATTGAAGTTTAGTATATATTATTTAAACTGATATATAACGATCAAAAAATACTTAATTGTAGGCAGTGCACTTGAATATATAAGAACAAAGGCTGTTATATTTATATTTTAAGGTTTGCCACCACTTAATAGTGCTGCGTTTATAGAAATGTCAGAATAACTCAGAAACAATAGCTATTTTTTTTTTTTGTCCATATTTTAAAAATTAAAAACTTTAAAGGAATTATTTTATTGAAAAAGTAAACTACATTTAAATATCTATAAATCACTTCTACATTTTTTTTTAATCAGATGAACCATTCAAGAGCCAGAGCGCTTTAAAATTAAATCAAAATGGAAAAATCCTCCAATTACTGTACTTTCTTTGGTTTCTCGCCTACGGATGAGAAGGTACGTACTTTTAATGAAAAAAATATAAAAGAAAATTAAATTTTCTACAAATTATGTCTCTTGAGTTTTTTCACTCAGACGTACAGGTTCGGAGTTATAGCGCATCAAGATTTACAATTCAAAATCAAATAGAGATATTAGTACGACGTACATAAATATCGTTCTCTCTGATGTACTACAACAAATTTTGATGCTTTATAACTCCGAACCCGTTCGTCTGAGTGAAAAATATTAAGAGAGATAATTTGTAGAAAATTTAATTTTCTTTTATATTTTTTTCATTAAAAGTACGTACCTTCTCATCCGTAGGCGAGAAACCAAAGAAAGTACAGTAATTGGAGGATTTTTCCATTTTCATTTAATTTTAAAGCGCTTTGGCTCTTGAATGGTTCATCTGATTAAAAAAAAATGTAGAAATGATTTATAGATATTTAAATGTAGTTTACTTTTTCAATAAAATAATTCCTTTAAAGTTTTAAATTTTTTAAATATGGACAAAAAAACAAAGAAATAGCTATTGTTTCTGAGTTATTCTGACATTTCTATAAACGCAGCACTATTAAGTGGTGGCAAACCTTAAAATATAAATATAACAGCCTTTGTTCTTATATATTCAAGTGCACTGCCTACAATTAAGTATTTTTTGATCGTTATATATCAGTTTAAATAATAGTCAAAACTGCTTCTAATGTACTATACTAAACTTCAATGCGCTCTAGCGCCTAGACTATTTGTCCGTCGACGAAACACTAGTAGCATAAATTAAAGAAAAAAATATGCACTTTATTTTTAGCTTAGATATTTTTGCTCAAAAGTTTGAAGGTTCTGAGTTATGAGCGAAAAATTACAAACATATATAATTTTTGGCTGTAGGGTGAAAATAACGCCCTATTTTGGCTCGCTCTGATGCCTTAACGGTTTATGCCACAAAAAAGATTTATATGTCATTTTATAGGAAATTTGGTGAAGTTTATTCTTGTCCTAAGCTTCTATTCTCTAAAACGAATACTTTTTGAATTATCAGTCAAAGTATGTAAAAAAAGCATTTTTTTCTCTTTCTTTCTGAGATATCTCAGAACGCATCACATTTACGAGGTGGCAAAGTTGAAATTCGGATTCAGCGCACCCAAATACGTAAAGTATGATGGAGAAAAAAATGTCTATAGTTTTTTCCTAGAAACGCCGTTAAATTTCCTCTCCTTACTGCACTATTAAATACTTTATTATCTATATGAATTGTGCGACGAATTCAAACGATATTTAAACTAATTAAATTACAAACAGAACATTTAATTATCTCAGCAAAGCCTTCGTGAGAAATCAAATGATCGGTTTAACTTTTTTCTTAGAAAGTAAATTTCTTGAAATCTTCAGCGCTGGTACATAATACTTATTGCAAAGTAAAGGGATTTATTTCTTCCTTAATTATTAAGTTTCCCAAAGTTTTCCTTAAGTCCCGACAGTTTTCCTCCCATTTTCTTTTTTCCTTCCTATCATTCAATTACCTTGTCACCTCCGTTGTCCCAATTCCCTTTATATTCTTCTTATTATTTGTGTATCCTGTCACTTAATTTCGTTATATTAACAAAGTATTCCGTTTTCTTGTTTATTCAATTCTAAGTATTATTGTATTAGTGAAGAAAACAGTGCCTATATAATTAGTATGTACCTGCTTACTCCTTACTGCTTATAAATCCGTGAGAAAAATGCTACTAAAAGATAACGTTATTACAAAAGAAGATAAAAGGTGATGAAACAAAAATTATCCCTCTGAATTTTAAAAAATAAAATAAATAAAATAAAAAAATCTTTATTGAAAAGAAAACATATCTTCCAAATGGCGGGTTTATTGCCGTAGGCAATATCTGCCAACCAACCACCTGTGACATTAATTTGATGTACACATTACATACAGGTGTATGAAAAATAAGAAAAATATAAATAAATATGAAAATAATAATAATATATAGAATACTTATACATACATAATAATACATATATAAATGTGGATGGGATGAAGGACAAGGAAGGAACCACGGGATTGTCAGTTAGATGGATTATTTAAGGAAAGGTAATGATGCCTCAGTTTACTTTTGAAAGAGAGAATAGTTGGAGCTAGTCTGATAGGAAGTGGAAGGTTATTCCATAGTCTAGCCGCGTGTGTAGTGAAAGAAGAAGTGAAGAAAGATGTGTGATGTGAGGGTATGGTTAACAAACGGCGTCCACTTGAACGTAGAGATAAGCCATGAGATGCCAGGGGTGTGAAGTTGGACTTAAGGTAATCAGGTGAAGCAGGATTATTCAGAACATTGAAAAGAAGAGAGAGAATATGGAGATGACGACGCTGAGTCATCGTTAGCCACTTTAGTTCATTTCTAAAGTCTGTGATATGGTCATATTTTCTCAAACCGAAGATGAATCTAATACATACGTTTTGCAGACGTTCCAGTTTCATGGTTTGTTCGGATGTAATATCCATATATGCAACGTCCGCATAATCCAGTAGAGGTAGGAGAAGGGTTTGAGAAAGGAGAATCTTTGTCGGTTTCGGGAGAAAGTTCTGGTGTCTCTTTAGTGAATGTAGATTGTAGAGAGTAGAATAGTTTACGATTTATTTCGGACATTTGAGGTCGCCAAGAGAGACATTGATCGAACATAATACCGAGATTTTTTACCTTCTCAGATAATTCAATGACAACATTATCAAGAAGAAGAGGGGGTAAAGAGTTGATATTTAATTTGCAGAGAAGACGAGAGCTACCTATAAGAATGGCTTGGGACTTGGAAGGATTGAGTAACAATCCATTTTGCTGTGCCCATTGAGAGATGCGACTTAATTCGCCATTCATAAGATCGATTGCGGATATGGTATGATTCGGCTCGAAGTGAGAGTAAATTTGGAGATCATCAGCATAGAGGTGGCATCTAACGGTGAGATGTTCAACTACAGAGTTGATGAAGATTGAGAAGAGAAGTGGAGAAAGGATTCCACCTTGTGGGACTCCTGTACTAAGTGACAGCCAATTAGACAATTTGTTATTTTGAGTTTTGATACATTGTTGTCTGCCACTTAGATAGGACCTAAACCAGGAGAGTGAGACGTCTGAAAGATTGAAGTGTTGGAGTCTTGCGAGTAATATGTCAAAGTCGACAGAGTTAAAGGCGCTACTGAAGTCAAGAAGTAAGAGAAGTGTGAGTTTTTTTTCCTCCATCGCACCCCTAATGTCGTCAGTGACTTTCACTAGGGCAGTGGTAGTACTGTGGCCAGTTCGAAAACCAGACTGATACTGAGTTAATAGATTATGTTTGGTAAGGTAGCTGGTTAACTGAAAGTGAATAATTTTTCAATGACCTTGGAGAAAATGGGAAGAATAGATATGGGACGAAAGTCTTTTTCGGCTTCAGGTACCGGCTTCTTCGGCAGTGGGATAACATACGCTTTCTTCCAAGAAGAGGGAAAAGAGCCTGAGTCCATAGAGCAATTCACAATATGAGTAAGTACGGGGAGTATATGGTCTAGAATAAGTGTAATGAAAGTGATACTGATGTCGTCCACTCCAACGGACTTAGATTTTATAGAATTAACATACCTTCTCACGGTTTCAGTCGAGACATGTGCGAAATTGAATACTGGTGTGTTCACAGGGGGTAAGGACTGAATACTGGATAGTGTAGCATTTTTAGTGGTTACATCAATATCACAGGGTGGGGCAGCAAAGAACCTATTTAGACTGTTTGAATCAATAAATTTAGATGCATCAGGGACAACTTGGCGACCCATTCCCATGGCATTCAGGCCCCTCCAAATGTCAGCAGAAGAGCGATTTATGAGTAATTGTTTGAAGTGGACGCGTTTAGAATTTCTACACATCTGGTTGCAGCGATTTCGGAGAGTGCGATAAGACTCCCAGTTGGGTGGTGAAGGGGATTTTACATACCTGAGTTTGGCTCTGTCTCTTCTCCTCATCAGGTGTTTTAACTCATCAGTGAGCCATGGAGCAGGAGGACGCTTAATGCGTACTTGCCGAAATGGAGCATGTTTATTACAAAGATTCTGAAGTATACCATTCAGCAAATCAACCTTCTCATCGACAGAGCCAGCGTCATATATGCAATCCCAGTTTGCAGCCTCCGCATCAGATAGCAAGGTTTCCCTATTTATCCTGCGGAAGCTACGAAGAGAAATTATATAAGGTTTGGGTTTGGGACATTTGACAATATATGTGGCATAAATCAAGTCATGCTTAGAGAAAGCTGGAGCAGGAAACTGGAACTGAAAATTTTCCAACACCGAAGCTAAAAACACTTACGAGTACTTATTTATTTTTTCTAATTAATTCAGTAATTAATCTGCGAGCAATGAGCATGCAATATTTTATTGTCGATTTATGCACTCGTGAAATATTGGTAATAGATACATAAAATTAACAAGCGGTTTATACAGGATGGTGTATGTACGTTTTTATCATCATAATAAGTTCTTTTATTGTTCAATTAAAGTTTGTATGTTTTTTATTATTTTATTGTATTTTCAATTCAGCGCAAAACCTGATTATTATTGCTCTAATGATTATCAGTAATATAGTGATGTTAATAACACTAAAAAACACACCTGATGCTTCCCGCTTTCATATGCTCTTGCTTATATTGTACAGTAAAATAATTATGCATAATACGTTTCTCCTTTAGTATGAAAAAAGTTCTATTTGAACATTAAAAGAAATCTCTAATTAAAACCTTTCTTTTCATCTTTTTTCGTACCTGGGAGACCTATTAATGTTAAGTTCTACTACTTTCCTTGACGTATAACCTCGTCGATAACCTCAATGATTTAATCCTCTCAAACTTCATAGGTACTAGTAGGATTGTTGTCACTATATGTCGTGTCGATCTGGTGACATTTACAAATAGGATTTCCGTGTTACTAATAACACAATAGATATAAGAGTATTATTCTTATAAAAAATTATATTCAGTCAACGTACAAGAGTGGAGAAACACGAAACATCTCACAATGTTATTAAAATATCACTGTTTTATGCTGCAAACATCTGTAAACCAGAAAAGGTTTTAGGGAGGAGAGATACGTACATAGAATTTGCATATCAAGATACAAACTGGCGGTGTAGGTAGGTGGATAACTGTGCTTTAAAGAGTGAATGTTTGAAGGCAGAAATGCACATTTTTATCCCTTTGCAAGCACGACTTGAAGCGGTTGTGTTTACCTTGTAGCGTTAACCTGTGAAATGGCCAAGTAATCTACCCGACATACTACATTTGCTACAAACCTTATGCTCAGTAACCAATACAGGGTTGCAGCAAATAAAGTTTTACTGAAGTACAAATAAATATATAATATACTTAAAGAATTTTAATGAATATATGTTAATGATTTCGATACAAATTTCAATGATCTCAGATCAAATGTAGTCGACAAAATCGTATTATAATATGTTTTCATACTTACATAGTGCTAGCCACTTGTGTTCCACTGCTGGGCATAGACCTTTTCTAAACTCTTCCACTGTCTTCTATCTTGGACTATCTGCTGCCATCTACGACCCGTAAGCTGGACAATGTCATCTATCCACCTTTTCTGTGGTCTTCCTACGCCTCTTTTGTTCTCCCAGGTCCTCCACTTCAGGATTTTAAGTGCCCATCTGACACTGTCCTGTCTTGCCACATGTCTTGTTTTCCTGTTTTTTGTGTTTTTTCCACATGTGTTTTCTTCTTAACCAAATGATATTTAAAGATATGTGTAAAATTCAAATGATTAATTATTTTCATTATTTTATGTAGGTCCTGACGTCCAGTTAGCCTATAAAAAGAAAAAATACTTATTTGACAATAAAATCGGAAGACTAGAATTGTGCTCAGACGACAAACACCCAGAACGAAAATGCACTACTGTGTTTCAAAGTCTATTGAGTTGTTTTGATATTTTCTCTGAAAACTTTAAATATATCTATAGGGTCAAGTAAAAATAGTCGAACCTCGATGTATCATGTAACAGCCCTGTTACAATAAGTAAACAGCAAACACGTAGTATCAGCTTTTCAGGATTGGGTCAGTGGGGTGTTTCATAGTTGACATACTTTCAACAAACTCCAACCACTATTCAATTTCAGTACGGTCTACTTCCCCCTGTGTGTGCGATCAATTTACCAAGCACTTTACAAGCACTACACGTAAAAATTGCTCACGATAATACCCCTTATATGACATTTATTTCAATAACTATCAAATAAATTGCACGAGTAACGTGAATGAAGAGTATTCTTTACGATGGAAGTATGTCATATGGAGGTCCATTATGCAGTTTGCAAACAGAAGACTACAACAAACAATAACATTATATTACTCTACTCCACTATCATATCTGTACTCGTAGTTCCTATCTCTCCTCCAACTATTTATACACCAGCGCAGTATTAACGGCTTTTGTGACTAGGGAATCCAATCCCGCATCGAAATCGCGATCCCGCAAGCCTGCAGGATTGAGGCGATCAATCCCGCGGATCCGCGGGATTTGCGGGATTACGGGATCACTCGATTCTAATAGAAAACTAAATATTTACGGGGTACGAGATAAGGAAAAAAGCCTTATTTTAGTCATGCCTTGATAAGTCGTCCCCTTCCCCTCCTACCGTCAACCGTCCCAAGCATGATTTGGCACTCCAGGCTGTCTGGACCCGCTCTCACAATATGGCCAAAGAAACGGAGCGTACGCTGATCACACACTGTGGATAGGCGAGTGGAGACACCGAGCTCTCTCAGGATCGATTCATTGGTTCTATGCTTAGACCAATGCACACGGAGCAAACGTCTCCAGCACCACATTTCGAATGCGTCAATCCTGTCACGTTCTCGAGCTCTCAGAGTCCATGTCTCTGAGGCGTAGAGGAAGACGCTTAACACCAGCGAACGGACCAGCCTCATTTTGGTAACCCTAGAAATGACGTGACTTTTCCAGATCTTGTCGAGATGACTCATTACGCTCTTTGCCAGTAGGATGCGGCGGTTCACCTCTTGATCGCTCGTGCCTCCGACATTAATAAGGGAGCCCAAATAATCAAAGTCATTGACAAGGTCAATGTTTGCAGTACGTTGAACAGCATCATCCAGCACTCCCCACAGGGGTCAATACTGGGCCCATTAATATCAATGGTCTGCCAAACAGTGTTGATGAGGATGATTTTATTGTAATGTTTGCGGATGATACATCCCTGTTACTAAAATACAATATTTCAAAAAAAGAATGCCTCGATGAAAACCTTGAAATTGAACGGGGTGAAAAAATGAACGGGGCGAGAGGGTGATTCAGTGACAACGGTCTCGAATTAAATATGACGAAGACCGGTGATATTCACTTCTCTGTTAAGCGACCGTTGGGGGTGGATCCAGTGATGGACTCACTTTCTAGTCCATCTTTTGAACCAGTTGACTAAAATAAGTTTCTTGGATTAACAATACACCGAACGCTTCAGTGGCCTCTGCACATTGAAGTACTTTGAAGGAAGGTAAATCCGGCTATAATATTTGATATTAAAAAAATAGGCTCACCTGTGGACTTAAAAAGTCTGTACATTTTACTTATACTTCCACAGCATTATGTCCTATGCCTGAGGGAGGGGGGCAGACGCGTGTTTTAATATTGAAGAAACGATCAGTGAGAACCATGCTGGGCATGATTCCCAGAGATTCCTGTCAGGATTCCTTTAAGGAACTCCTCACCAGTGCTCACCATGCCTAGCATCTTCATATTTGTTTGTTTATACATAATACTCCCCTGAACTCAGAGTATCACAACTCCAGGGTCAAAAGGTACCAGGTCAAAAAAAGACACAAGACCTTTAAAGCACAGATTAGCGAAGATGTCTAAAAGCTTCGTGTGTCTCAATGTGTGTATGCTAAACGTGCTTCCCGGAGAGTTCAAATCGCTGGATGATCCGGCTTTCCGCGAAGGGGTGAAGAAGTACCTACCTCGTTGGTAAAGTATTTAACTCAATTGACGAAATGTCAAAACGATTGATTTTTACATTCTGATTGGCATTGATCTGATAGCATAGGATTAGGAATGGTACCTCCGAGCTTTCTAACTTTATGTCTGATAGTGATGATGCGATTATGTTAATTTTTTGTTTACGATATGAATTGTAGTAATGTATGTGCTGATAATTGTAAAAACTATCGACAGCTGTCCGGATGGGCCTAAGAACGATGGAAAATAATAAACTTGTTGGATCCCGCAAACATGCGGGATCCCGCAGGACTAATCCCTCGTTTTGAATCCCGCAAAAAAAGGCGCGGATCCAGCATTTGCGGGATCCCGCGTTTGCGGGATTGGATTCCCTATTTGTGACATTTTGCAAGCGGATCTGAAAATAAAGTGACGATTTGTTCAAATGAAAATAATACGAAGAGAATATTTCCATATTGTTAAAGTGAAACTACGAGTACCTACGTACATCGTGTCAACATTGTTTTTTTTTTCGGAATATAAAACGACATGAAAAAATACATTGAATTGTTACATTCTTCACCAATTCTATGAATTTTGTGTTTCAAGCGATTTCATGACTCTTCTTTCATCATTTTTCATGTTTTCGTCGATAGATAGAAATATTTCAATAGCTGGACTTGGAGTATTGAATAAAAAAAACCGTTAGGGTCACTTTAAATATTTTATCAAGAAAATTACGACATTTTATAGTCAAATCATGACCGACGGAAATATCTCAAGTTTCAGTAAATTTCAGCTGTAATTTTGGAAATAATATTTTTTATCGAGAAAATATAGACAAATCAAAATTTTACGCACTAGAGTCACAAAAACATATTCTCATTTATCCATTTTTATGTTTTTTACGATGTCTTTTAACTCATAGCCATGAGTCATACTTTTTCCGACGCAAATTTTCGAATGCTCAGTTGCATTGGAACTACAAAAAGGGATACCACCACTGCCACCTAGATAGTCTTTCACTACATATGTTTGATGTTTGGGTTTTCGAACATAAAATAATCAATAGGTACACAACAATAATATGATGTCGTTATAAAAGAAAAATTGCCTTTTTGACATAACAGTATTAAATAAAAAGTCACAATATGATGTCAGCGTGTATGTGGCACTTCGTATGTCGCATGTCACAATATTCAAAAATACGTATAAAAGTTAGAGGAAATATAAAAAAAAATGTATATTCCGTTTCACAATATTTCATGAGTTACCCACGAAATTGACGCTACTTTTGTACGAAGTATAATCTTTCGATTTTCCGCCAGTCATGATTTGACTATAAATTATGACTGGGAGAGAAGGGTGCTTGGAAGTTTTGGAAACCATAATAACACGCCACACCGTCTTCTAGAATCGCAGAGAATACTGCTACAAGTAAAAATAACAGTGATATTGATCTATCTATACCCTCACGCCACGTCCCTTGCAGGGTAAGCAGAGAGGACAGAGCGCCAGACAGCCCTATCCTTGCACATTTTCCTAGCTTCCGTCACATTCATACAATTTTTCATACACTCTCTCCGATTCCTCCATCTGGCCTGGTCCGATCATGTCGACCAGATCCTCAAGGATGGGCGCGTTTTGAGTAAAAGGAATCGGAGAGCGTATATAATAGTGATATTGCTAAAATTGTGAATTCAAATATGACATTAACCATAAAAGTCTACAATCCTAGAATAAGAGCAGAAATAGTATAAGAATGTAGGTAGCATCCAACACTAAAAGTTCAGGACCGTAAGATTTGTGAATTCAAATATAACATAAACCATAAAAATCTACAATCCTAGAATAAGAGCAGAAATAGTATAAGAATGTAGGTAGCGTCCGGCACTAAAAGTACGGGAGCGTAAGAATTTCAGCAAAATAATTAGACACTACAATTTTAGCTCAGTTTTTAACAAGCTAAACCTTCCTCTACAGCTGTCACTCCGTCGTTGATCTAGCCATTCATAATATTTTTTAATTCCATCAGCTTAACCATGATTATTTTTACAAAACTTTTCAGCAAATGATAAATTTTCACCTGATCTAGATAATAAATTACGTATCCTATAGTTACTATACTTTTTTCTTTCACATTCTTTTTCTTTGCCCTCGCTTTTTTCCCATTTACTTGGAGTCGGCTCTCCTAGTCCTCATCCCAGAAGGAATCTTCTGTCCCCCGAATCCTCCACACGAAGCCTCGCCTCCTTTAAGTCTCTCGCGATTGTGGACATCCATGTGGTCAGGGGTCTGCCCGGTCTTCTGGGCCCTACTTCAATGTCCATTGTCCTTTTGATCATGCTGTCCTGTGGCAGTCTCATAACGTGTCCGTACCATCGTTAATCATTTTTTCTTTCAAATTCGAAACAAAATTATTAGCAGTTCTTGCTATTTCAATCAAGATCTTTCCATAGATATTAGTACTAACCTATACTTGTTCATTATGCTGTGTTCTATAGAAACTTGGAAAGTTGTTGCGTAGGTCGTTATGTACCAAAAGTTTTGAAACTTTTTAGGGATTTTTGTTAGTTTTTCATTTTATGGGAGCAAGTTTTACTAATTAATCTATACTTCTTTGTTTACAAGTGGTCTCTATTTTATTTTAATTTTATGTCGATAGATCTCTTTGAAAATTTTTGAAATCTGTTTCTATTATTTCATAAACAAATTTTATTTTTATTTCACAAAACCTAATAATATCAATATTGAAATATCGATCATACTTATGAATTTTGTAAGCTCTCAATAGTCATAATATTTGGCTTAATGTCTAAATTTAATTTAAACGAGAATGAAATACGGAGAGGGCGAAGGTAGATTGTAAAAATGTTTTTTATAAAGCATCATTTAAAAAAAAACAGGTTTATTTATAAGTAGTCCTTAACGTACTCTTTTCATATTTCATATGGAGGGTTCGAAAGAATTCAAAGAAATTTTATCCGAAATAATAAAATCTCTTTTGGGAAAATAAGTACTGCCTACAGCTAATGAAATTGTAAAAAAAATCAAATCGTTTTTTTTTTATTAATCTTCTACTAGCTTTTACTCTTCAATAATTTATAATTCATTAAAATTGAGTGGATCGTAATCTTCGGACGACTTAGTATTATAAAAAAGATAGAGTTGCCTTAATAGCTTCGTAAAAAAATAATGAATTTGAGCTTTTTTCTTTCTTTCAGGGATTTCAGTTTTACCTGAGAAAATTTAAATACATCTACGTCTTTCATCCACTTTCCTACCAGAATTAAATTATTATCTCCATAATTTTCGCATAAAAATCTGCAACAGTCGGCAGGAATGGTTCTTCAACTTGGTACAAAACTTTAATTTTTCTTTATGAAAAATACCTACAAGTTTTTTTTTTGCGTTAAGAAATTTATCACCAATGCTGTCTGGTTTCTTAAACACGTAGGTGTTATCAATAGCTAAGAAAATTCATAAGAAATGTTCAGATGAATATATTTAGCAACCTGATAATCGAATAATCCTGGTTGAAATAGTGTTTTTGGCGATACATTCAGGATTGAGACATGAGCTATGTTTATTAAATCTGTTGTTTTTGTTATAACCATTCTAAAGAACCTATGTCCATTTCATTGAAGAATATGAATTCGTCAGCGGCAAACTGCTTCGTTCTATCTTGATACTCGTATATCCGACAATGATAGTTGATATTTGTGTACTGCAGGAAATTTATATAGTCGAGATTTTCCTTATAAAAATACTAGTGAAAGTGGTTCAAGTCCTTCTGCACATTCTGCAAGTAGTATAAATTTCCCAGCTTTCAACGAATCTCTCCCTGCTCAAAAATATTCCAATTTCAAATTCAAATTCATGGCAAAAATATACCGCTACCGACTACCTTCTTCAGATAGGTACAAAATAGAGAAAGTCTATTAATATCTGTCTTTTCATCTAAGAATATAAAAATCGATACCTATATGAATATGTACCTATAATATTATTTTATCATAGACCTTTCCTCTCATGTACCTAATACATTTTACTCCAAAATTCTATGTCGTATTGTATTCTAATCATATATCAAAATAGAGATTCTCGAATTTTACAAAAGATATGAGAAAAGCTGTTATTATAGTATTATGTTTAACTTCATATTATGATGTGATTATCATCATGGTATAATATTATTATGATATGGTAAAACTTTAGTATCTACTTGAATACATTTTGAGAAACGTGCGAGGCAATCCACTTGTGCGATAGTTGGCAAGAATACCTTCTGGTTCGGACTTATAATGTGCTTTATGACAATGGAATGGTACGGCATTACGTCTAGAAACGAGAGTATAAGATTCCATACTACACTACTTACTACTAGATATATTATAGACTAAACCTCCAGGCTTTTAATACGACACTTGCAGTAGTAATGTAGCTTAGAGAGTCCATTTTTCATAAACTTTGAGAATTACTAAATCTCACTTACTTTCTGGCAGAAAATTCTGTACCATATTGTATTAGATATTGCTGTATCTCTACAGTCTACATACTACAAGCATTATTATGAGTTACTAGCAGCTTAAACCATTCATCAAAACGCTTACAAGTCTCCTACTTCCACTATTATGATACTAAGTTATATTAAAATTATAATCTCCATGTACTCATTACGCATTCAATCTCTACTAAACTCAGAGATTACACAAGTAGATGGATCCTTTGTTTGAAACAGTAACATACTAATTTCATTTTTTTAAACGTAATTGAAATTAACAAAAAACTGAGAACACATATTACGACGCAACGCACCCACGCAACACTGACAAAAAGTATTGTCCTAATCTGTAAAGATTTGGCATTACATGTGTGTGCTCTTTCTCCAATGCCTTGACACAATACACACCTAATGATAATAATTATTCGTCTATCCATATAGAACTTGCAAAGAAGTAGGCAGTTTTATTATTTTTACCACATTTATCATGCAGAAGTAATGAAAAACATTGCATTGCGCACAGTGTACCATAAAAGGTACAATACAAATATATTAAATCTCCTGCTCATTCCGAAAATATTGAATTCGCAGCTCATATGGGGTTGTGGTACTAAATAATTTCCTGATGGACCTGTACATCAGTCTGAATTGTTGACATGCCGACCTGTTCTCCGGACATTTGTATTGCTACCTCCTAGAATTGATAGAAAAACACTATTTCTCTTTCATATGTTCTGATGACACCACTCTTGATAATATAATTGGTTTAATACTAAAATTTCTGAGATCTGATTATCAAAATACAAGTAGGTATCTATCAACCACTACAGTAAACCCACGCAAAGCTATAAATACCTACCTACATACGCAAGAAGTTTAAATTAATATAATATTGTATTTACAACCGAATAATTTCAGTACAACATTATAAAGTCAATTCAATTCCTATGGGAAATAAACTAGATAATGTATGTAGGAAGGTACTAATAACCTCTTCTAGGAATCTACTACTTCCTACTAGGAAAGTACCTACGTTCGTATAATAACAATTCATAGTACATGTCTACTTCTGAATTATTGTACCTATTATTTTAAAGGATAATACCCAGTACAATATGTGATCAATATAACAGGCAGCCTTTAATCATTTGAAATCAAAGCTTTCAATTATAATACTACTTATAGTAGGAAACCAAACGATATAATTTGCGTATTCAAAAGTAAATGATTTTTCTAATTAAAAGATGGATTGAGAACCTACCGTTACTAAATATGCTTTGGGATAAAATAGGATATATGCCTTGAACATTTATCTAGGGAATAACCGTAAAAGAATTTTTATATCTTGTATACATGTCTCAAAAAAATTGAAAACACCTCTGATCTTTTTTTCGAAAGACGGAAACTCGTTTCCCGAAAGTCACGGAGTAATTTTTTTTGTACTGATAATATGCATTGAAATCTAGGGAATAACCGTAAAAGTTTTTTGATAGACGCAAAATTAACCCCAAAAAAATGGAAGAAACGCTATTTTTACCATTTTCTCATGCGATTGTTGACGAGCTTTTGAACCTTATTGCCGTGGGAAATGACTGTGACGTCATTCTTGGTACCAAGGCCTAAACTTACCTCTTTGCTTTTCCGCCAAATGAAACACCTATTTGATGCTTTGCTGATGTGAGATAAAAAAAAAAAACGTTTTCAAATGAATTCAATAATAACCCAACACGATAATGATAAGCAAACAAACCGAGAGAATCGTATATACTCACGTATACTAATATTGGTTTATGATAGTTGATAATGCGGACATCCACAGACAAGCGTATATAAAATTGATTATGTATTGAATATTTAATACGGAATCCGTAAATACTGACAATATTATATTTTAGGTTGATGCATTTTATTATTGTTTTATTTGTGTCAGGTTGACGGTGCGTAAAATGAATAATTTCCCAAAGTAATGCGTTTTCCACAACGATGAATAAATCGATATACACATAATAAAAAATAATACTTGCATAACATACAATACGTATTTTTATTGGGATGCAATAAATAATAACAGACGTACAACTTTAAAGTTTAAACTACCAATAATAAATAATATTATTCATTTATTAAAATTCATAGATTCACCCAGTTCGGGTGGGCTACTGAATTATAAAAAAATCTTATACTGCGTTGTACACGATTTGAATCGATTTGTTTGTAAAATCAGTTTTGTGATAATTCACTGCATGTTTTTTCCCCTCAACTCCGCTGCAACTCTTTTAAGATAAGCAAAGAAAATTGAGTAACACACATTGAAATTATTACATCCTACAGATGTACTAAATTTCTCATTTTCAATAACACTTTATTTTACTAAACAACCGCATGTTTTCTTTTTCTCACAATTTTTTTTAATTCCATTAAGTCATTCCTAATACTTTTAAGAGTATGCATACCGACATTTAAAAAAAAATCTAAAAACGGGAGACCTTATATCTCGACAACCGTTACTAAATATGCTTTGGAACAAAATAGGGTAGATGCATTAAACCTTTACCTAGGGAATAACCGTAAAATATTTTTAAAATCTTGTACAGATTTCTCAAAAAAATAATTAAAAACACCTGTGATATTTTTTGTGGTACTGATTAGGGAATAACCGTAAAAGTTTTTTGATAGACGCAAAATCAACCCCAAAAAATGGAAAAAACTATATTTTTGCCATTTTATCATGCGATTGTTCGCGCGATTTTGCACCTTAATGCCGTGGGAAATGAATGTGACGCCATTCTTGGTACCAATCCCTTAATCTCAATAACACAAATAGGAAAATAATTAATAATGAAAGCAAATAAGACTGCTGGGAATAGTAAACACACCGTGGGTGGATACTAATAGCATAGACCAGACACAAAAACCAATTTAAACGACAATTTAACAACGCGTCATTATCACGTAATTACAGTTTTACGTCAACAATTTGACAGCCTGTGACGTCATTCTTAAATACCAGAAAATAGTATTGAATTGTCTCCACGCAATCTCATCTACGTCAAATTCTATAATACTCGTACTTTCATGAAATTAATTTCTATGCTAGCGAGACGTGGACAATGGACATGACTGAAGAACGAATCAAAGATAAGTGCAGTGGAAATGAGGTGGTTTGGAAAAATGTGTTGAAAGCACTCGAGACATGGTAGAGAATGAGGTGACTATATGATGTAGATGGGGGTGGGGACCAAAAAGAACGTTATCAAGCTTAGACGTTTTTGCCATGTATCTTCTTCTTCTTCATCAGCCTTGGTCCAATGTTGGTCTAGTATTTGCCTCTCTGCCTACCCCACAAGGGACGTGGTGTGAGGGCATAGAAATTAATCACGCGTGGATAATTTCTAAAATATAAAATACAACACATATGTAACATTGAGTATGATCATATTTATTCAGTTTCGATTGATTACATAAAAATACAGATAAATTACAACAGATAAATAGCTGTAACAATACACCTATCTATAACAATACACAATGAAAACAATACGAACTTGTGAATGAACGTCACGTAGGCCTATTATTATTACTCATCCTACTCACCTGCCCACAATCGTAAAGTAACAGATAACCAAAAATTGTAAATAATTTAACGGGACACTATGAGGTTGCTAGGGAGTGTACAAGGCAGGATACCGGGAGGCAGATCGCCGATGCGTTGGAGCGACCAAGTCAGAGCAGCCACCAATACCACTCTACAGGAGGTCGCACATCTGGCCATGGACAGAGGCTCGTGGAGGAGGATTGTCAATTGTGGGAGTGAGAGTCGCGACCCTCAGTCATGAGGATAAACGACACCAGCATGAGGTTGTAACGTTAGTATATACGCAGTCATGTAATACCGATTTAATTTGGGCGAGTTAAAAGGTTCAGGACAAACTGAAAGTTGCGGGTGTTGATCGGGTGGAATGGCGAAGAATTCTCCAGGAGGCCAAGGTCCACATAAGAGTACAGCGACAATGATGATGACTAGCTGGAAAAGTGACTTAATAACAAGCAACCCGCTCAAATTACAATTTTTAAGTAAAAGCATCACTTGCTCGCTGATCTAGCGTGAATATTAAAAATTTCCCACCTGCTCGTGAATACCTATCTCAAATAAAAGTGGGTTTGTGAATACTGAACCTTCATACTCGTAGACTCATATGGTACAGTACAGAACAATAGAATTATTCAGTTTCGTATCTTGGAACTTGGAAGGTCGGTTCTTCAATCAACTGAACCAAACTTCACTATCATGCAGTTCTCACCGTCATTCCCCGGTGTTCTATGACTCGAAAAATATATTGTGTACCATTTTTAAAGATTGTGACATAGTTACCTTATACGCGACGTATTGTAGCATTCTTGAAAATGAATGAATTAAGAATACGCAGGTAAGTATTTCAATGTATTCTTATTTTGTCACTGTAACAAAAGTAACCTGTATTATTATTAAGTATAATAAAATAATTTTAATGAATTCTTAGTATTAAGTATTGTATGAAGTGACAGAAAGCGAGCAAACGAACAAACCGTAGGCGGCAGGTTTCACTTAGTTACTGTTATAAAACAATACAATAATATTCGAGTAATACGTGTAAGAATCTGTGCCATATCTGTGCATACAAAATACAATTGTGGGTGAAGTAAACTACTTAGATACTTATGTTATGATTGTTATGACTGTTATGTTATGAGTTATGCTTATGATTATGACTAGTTAATCAAGTGCGTCTTCTTCATTTCTTTGCAGTTGAAATGTGTAATTTGGTGTAATTTTGGGCGACCCCGTCGGCGCCTTCCTGAGGGCTCCAAGTAGCAGTGATCTTACAACTAATTTGACGATGTCGAAGATGTTGTGCGATGGGGAAGACGTATCTGGAGAGACAGTGTGGTGAGAGCCAGCCAGCGAAATGCCTTTGGGCCTTCAAAGGAATGGGACGACTTTTGGGCTCCGTAAATCAGTTTTCGAGAAACTCTAGGATATTGGGTAGGTACTTTGCTTTAGAGTTTAGTTTTTGTCGGACAAGTCAAATTAATTAATAAGATAGCATTGATAAAGCAGATTCTGAAAATTCGTATCCAGGAATTAAGGTTCTAAAGAGATATGGGGACATCCCAAGAGTCAAATAAGTTAGATTTTAAAGTCACAAAACGCATCACCATGCATGATTTGAGCATTACTACAATGACTAATCCAAAGCTTGTCACTATAATTTTTATTGTTACCGAATTGTAGATGACAATGGTGTAGGTGTTTTTTTCATTTTGTATTCTTTATATGATGATGTCTCGTTGAATCCAACATTTCAGCTTCCATCACGTTTCGGAAGTATATTTTTAATCTGCTTCACCTGAACGTGTCAATTACAAAGATTCCATAGTGTACAATCTATAACCTCAATAATAAAAACATATCCACAGAAATCACGAACATGAATTATTTACACTATCGTATTTAGTATGACAGACCATGATCGCATAAAATATTACTCTAGTAGTAGTTATCATAACCAGATACAGCGATTAAACTTTCCATCAGACTTCTGGGTCTTCTATCAGGCAAGCCACCTACCAAACTGCCGTCACAAGAACGAACCACGCCTAAGCCAACATTCATTTTTAGGCTATTTCGAAATGTATATTTCAACTCAACTTTCTTCGTCTGCTTGTGCCCTGCCAGGACTCCCCAACGTTGGCGATGACTAATCAATTCAACGTTAGTTAAGTTTCCATACGCAACCCATATTTTCCAGCCCCCCTTATGTAATATGGGTGGAACTAGATGTTTTCCGCGTTTATCTTAGTTTTTTAAACTATTTTTATGATGTGTGATTCTTGCGTATGACGGCAGCGTTACTACTCTAGGGGTGGGCACATTCTCGTCTCGAGATAATACGACCAACCTTTGTAGCACCATTAAATTAATCGGTCAATTGGTAGTAGGTACTTGTCAAGTATAATAGTACATTATGAATGTACACTGTACAGTATTTTAATGAATTGTAAATTTTAGCTTCCTACCAACAGACCTGAATAACATTGTAAGAAAGCAGCGTACAAGTTGTAATTTTTATTCAGGATAAAAATTGGTTTCGTAACATTCTCTCGCTTTAAATAATCTCCAAATGAATAAATTCAATTCGTTACGTTACAATATTCAAATACGCCTCTTCTGTACAAAATCAATCAAGGTTTCTCTACTCGTGTACGTTCAGAATAAACAAAATACTGTTATTTTTTATTCTTCAGAATCAATACAGGGAGTGTGACAAAAAATAATACATTCATATAGAGATGTTGCAACTCCCGTGATCGCATCGATTTCCCTCAATATTGTTCGTTGTCGGATGGTAAAATATAATATCACTTTTCAATAATCATGAATGTCAGTCATGTTTTTCTACATGGATTATGCTTAAAACAGTGAGTAGGATAAATAAATAAATAAATCTTTTTTGGACAAAGAAAAATATACATAGTAAAAAAAAATACAATGTTAGTGTACCAAATACAGGAAACAAATAGGAATCATTTTTTTCTTACAATTTGAGACAACCATATTAGATCTCAGTTGATTTTGTATAATATGATTTTAGCGGGTTGTTCCTTAGCCAGTATCCAGTATCCCACTTTCCAGAGTTTTCTCCTGCCCACAAAATTATTTTCCAGACATCTACTCATATAATTATATTGGAAGTATATTGAGGCTCATTTCTGTCTGATAATTCCCCACAGTCGGTTCTTTTGGCTGTAACAAAGATTGTATGATATTTTTATGGGACGAGTTCGATGTCATGACTTGAAAACATCGATACTGATTTACCATCCCAAATATTTTCAGTTTACTCGAATGACACATTTCCGATTTTGATAAGGGTTGATATAAAAATAAATAAGTTGAATAAAAAAATCAGTCAGACAAATAAATTAACACATGACAGAATAATGCTCAGTCAATTTATTGATGAGGAGGACAGTATAGTATTTATGAATTTGCATAATTAGATGTCCATAATAAATCATGACGAGAAATTTAATATTATAATACATGTCCCTTTAGTATTAGTTGCAAAATGGAATGTATTGTATATACCTACGTTCCTTAATATGCACGACGAATTAAACGAAGATGTGCTGGAAAAACCACCGACAACCATCGAAAGTACATATATAGGTGCTCGTAAGACTCTTGCAGTTAGACGTTAGACTATGTCTAGTTTAGGACAATGAATTTCTGGTTACCTGGAAGGCTACTCAAGAGATGGAAGGACAGCTGGACCTCCTCATCCCAGGACAGCCCGTCACAAACAGGTCACCCAACCTAATACAAGAGGAAGAAGAATTTCTGGTTTTGTAGGTATTGTAAGGATGAGGGAACATATATGTACTACCCTAACATACCCTATACCCTACATAATAAAACATACCAAAGATTTTGAAATCCCCGACCTGTTTTTTACAGGATGACTCTCGTATGTGGCAACTTACTCACATATGCTCAATTATTTAGCAATCTTCTCTGAAGACTCTGAAACTGAAGCTTAAGTTTTCTATTGCATTATATCAGATCAAAAATTATTGAATCTACCCATTATTTTGTCATCCTATAACTCGATGGAAATCGTATTCTTAGGTATCTTTGCGCCTGATGTAGACATAGATGATGGAGATAGGTATATGATATACAAAATACTTTTTCAAAGGCTTTTTATACATAAACACTTTCATGCACACGGCAGTTAACTGTAAGCTTGTGTTGTGAAGTTCAGAATACGTGGACATCAGCGTGATGGTTCATATCCGGTACTTCCCGCTCATAAGTCCGTATACTACAATCAACTGTGCCAATGCCAATAAAATTCTATGGCCAATAATGTGTTTACTCAATTTTGCAACAGGATAAGGAAAATAATATTCAGTTGGCGATCATCAACTCTACAGTACATCAATTCTAAATAATTACATAAATTAGTGTTAACAACGTGCTTTAAAAGGGTATTTCAGATTC
This sequence comes from Ceraclea dissimilis, assembly GCA_963576895.1. Classification (NCBI taxonomy): domain Eukaryota; kingdom Metazoa; phylum Arthropoda; class Insecta; order Trichoptera; family Leptoceridae; genus Ceraclea; species Ceraclea dissimilis. The sequence goes on from OY756364.1 coordinate 15,010,730, forward strand.
TCGTTACTTTATAATTTAAGTACCTTAAGGCAGTCCATTAAGGTAAAAATTATTTGATACTTTCATAGTCTTGGATTACAAATACTTACAATGAAATGCTATGTTTTTTAAGTGTGTTTGCAACTAGCCTTCTGTAATTCATAGAATTTATATGGTACTCGCAAGTCAAATAAAAACTTTGACTTTTCGCTTCCCTTATTATTTGATTAATATTCACCATGCAACTGTATTTCATGCACTCCATGTTAGAAATTAAAAAAAGCAAAGTGTATTATGTTTTTACTATTATGCAGTATGAATAGTTGTTATATTTTCATTCACTCCTGTATGCCAACACAAAAGGTATATTGTGAATGTAGTAATTGAATAAAAACATTATATTTTTCGCGCGAAAACCCGAAAACAAAAACAATGTGTTGATATTTTCCCCATGATGTAAATATGGTTTCGGCGCCTATAAAACTGAAAAAAGGACGTTTTCCAGTTCATAAATTTCTCTGCTGAAAAAGAATATTATAAATTCATCAGGCTTGTGCCAACACTACTACCACCGTATGGAGGTATTATGAATACCTACTATATTAGGTATGTGTACTACAGGAATATAATAAAAATGATGTAAGTATATAATATAGTACAGGTTGTTAAGTAGGTAAACATCGAAATCTATGAACATTGCAAGTAACCCAGTTCGCCAGTTGACGTTGCTTGTGAGAACACAGGGATATCACAAGGTTCCCCCTTTTAAAGCAGTTCTGTGTAGTTCCTCTTGGCGATGTTTACCGTCTGGCAAATGTTCTGTCAATCACTATATATTTTTTATACGATTGGAATACATTATTACACCGGCCAGCACAAAAGTTCATCGACTAAACAATTCCATTATGACCAAAAGAAAAATTGAATGAAAACAACACATTTTACTCATCACAAGATAACAGTCTGTATTGATTATTTCAACATTAATATTTTCAACAAAATATAGTCCAGAAGACCGGAAGAACCTGGACGCGAAGAGGAAGAAACAGAGATGATCGGAAGGGGATGGAAGAGGCCTAAATCCAGAAGTGGAAGGAAGAGGGCTGAGGAAGAAGTAGAATATGAAAAAATACATATGAAAACACAAAAAACCTTAATAGGCAAAATACCATCGTACGAGTATCAAATATTATGACAAAAAAATACATCTGAGCTTGAATACACAAACCCAAACACTTTCCTGCACAATTTGCACTAGGCTAAAAGCCTGTATACCTAAGTGTGGAATACATTGCCAGCGCCGGGGTTCGAACCTGGTACCTCCCGCTCGAGGGACTGCCGCCTCAACCAACTGCGCCAACCATGTCCTCGACAACCATTTGTCATTTGTCATCACTGATGACAAATGACAAATGGTTGTCGAGGACATGGTTGGCGCACTCGAGATGACTCATCAGTCGTCAGTTTGCCCTTTCTAGTGTAGGTATATTGATAAGATTGATAAGTTGATAACATCAATAAGGTAGAAGTTCGTAAAATATACCTGCATGACTCACCTTACAGTATGTAGGGTCGTATACAGTTTAACCGCACATGAAGAAGTTAGTTTGTCTTGTAGAAACTCATCTCGTCGTCAAACTGATGAATGTTTACATCAAGTAATAATATTCAAGCTTCAGTGAGTCTCTCTAACCAAAGCGGATCATTAATGTGCAGGTAAAGTTACCTGGAAACAGGGATGGCAAAACAATTGACATTCCGCATGGTATCCAAACAATTTTCAAATCTCAATTTTTAATAAAATCCACCAGATTGTAGCTCAAATAAACCCAAATTCCTTAATGTCTTATAAACTTTATATTCCTAATTGACGGAAGGAGGACTTGACATGGCACAAGAAGAACAAGATATTCCTAATAACCGTGACAAAATAACACGATCATCCATGAACAGAGTAAGATCACTTTACCCTAGAGAAACTTTCACCATTTAGTTCATCTCATCAGCTGTGTGTGGCTTCAAGTACTAATATTAATCTAAGGTCCAGTGAATAGCATAGATGTTGCGCACAACTTATTACTAAGTCTCCTAGAGTTTGTCAAAGTACCCACTATTTAATGAGGTGGGCCTTCAATAAATCTTCTTCTGACGATATCATTCTTCAATCGCTACTATTAGTACTATTCCGTATATCAATATCGATAACTCTGATCAATTACGAGGACAGGACTCCACCCATTATTTCCAAAAATATAACTCAAGTATCATAAAATGTTTGTACAACCCTGTTTAAGAAACGGGTAGATGTGACCGCTTTTCGTCAGGGATGAATGACAAAATTCATTGAACATCTTTTTGTTTATATACGAACAGAAAAAACAGGCAATAAAAATAATACTATCAACAAAAACCTTTTCAACCAAACCAAATTGGCTCTGCCGCTACGTTGGCGAGTATTCATACTCATTTCCTGTCGGTTTGTCTTGTTTTATTTTCAAAAAAAGACCCAATACGGGATTATTGTAAAAGAATACCTTTCCTATTGGATTGGATGGAATGGAATGCTCACAAATCAAGGTATGGGATAGGTAATCTATTTTTATAAAATTGTAGAAAAGAACATAGGAAATATGTGTATGACTATACCGTTTCTTATAGGTATTCAAAAAGATGACTTTGTAAAATTTCGAAGGATGACGGAAGTATGTTAAAATTAGGAATCAGTTTAGACCGTGTGTGATCTTTGAGCAACCTAGTCCTTCAGTAATCTCTTGCAAGAGTATCTGTATGATACTATTTGTCTTTGATAATATAACATATCGAAGCAAAATACGAGTAGGTACTACGTATTATATAACATATATCTCTAGGTTTAGGGAGTTTAGTATTTTATAAGGCGGAGAGGCATAGAATTGTAATCGGAGAGGAATAAAACATGAAAACAGAGTAATCGTTACTCAGTAGATATTGTGTTTTAATGAAAAAAATAATGCAGTAGATACCATGAGTAAACGTTGTTAAAAATATACAATAAAAGCATTTTTTGTAATTCTCTAGTGATTAAAAGGTCCATCAGTGAGGATTATTTTCAAGATATTTCTAATGAAAATCCAAGGTCAAAAATTGTATGTGTTTTTACAGCTTAATATTTTAAGAATAAGGATGTTTTAAAATTTTAAGTGCTTAGTAGAGACAAGGGGAAAGAAAAGGGGTGAGGCTCTCAAGTTTTAATAAAATATTAAAAGTGGGTAATTTTGTTTTTGTTTTCGTTGTATTCTTACTGAAAAATTAATAAAATTAGAGAAGAGTTTTGATAAGCCCTTCTTATTAACGATTTTTGAGGTACTTACCTAGTTAAAAGCAACAATAAGTAAGTGCCTGTGTTTTTAATTTTTGGTTAAATTTTATAAACGTACTTACTCAGGTAAAACAAAGAATCAGACAAATACTTATAAATAAAAGGCAATAATAGCAAAAATGCATTAAATACGTACTGTTGAATATTTTAGCCGAAGGTTCTCGGTGGGTTTTCATTTTAATAATATGTTATGAAGATAGAAGGTTGTCTCAATGCGAATATATGTAGTTTAATTCGAATATATTGTGATTGCCCTTAAAATGATTGCCCTTAAAATTATCTACTACGTCCAGAAATATATACCCGATAAACCTCTAGTCAGTTCAGTTTTTATTTATTAAAAAGCAGTTCTAATGAATATACATATTATCCCGGCGCTAATGACGAATTCTGGACTTCACGACACAAGCTTTAAGCTTACCGTGATGGGCGCGAGGAAGCGCAATATCCGATTTTTATTCAGAATCCTTATATGACTCTCAAAGTTCCCGAATACATCATCAAGGATTTTGTACGCTTAAAACCAAATTCGTAATTTATAAAACAAACTGAATTGTGATCACAAAATACTAAAAATTTACATATTTAATGAAAACAAAATCTTAGAAAAAATTTGTATGTTATTAACCTAATTACATCTCAAATATTTTAAACATTTTTTCTAATTTTCTTAATCGTCTTTGTAATAAAACAATGAAAAGTTTAAAGACTTCTAAAACTTTACGGCCCTATTTCTTAAAGTTAAACCATCTTACATTATTGTTTTTCTAGGTAAATTATTAAATTAACCTTTTAAAATTGTTGCGAAGTTTCTTAAAGACCGTAACTGTATCAATTTGGCAAACCCATCTTTCTATCCACGCTTCACAGTAAGCTTGAAAACCTCAATCGTGAATCGCAGTAAGTCGACATCAGGGTTCGAACCCGCTCACCGGATTAACATTTACCAACGCGACTATCGACTACATTGAATTGCAATTTGTAGTTTAAAGGATTCTAAGCGCTTTCAATTTCTTCTACTAAATCTTCCAATAAAAGTGCAGTATGGTACTGCCGTTCTATGTAAAAACCACGTATACCTAAGCCAACCTTATTGGACCCTTATATTCCGCGTGTGGATGGTAGATGTTTTTCGCGATTATCTCGGTTTTTAACTTTTTGTCGGTTATTGCATAGGAGAGCAGGATAGGGTAGCTGCTATAACTGGTTACCCCACATTGTAGACAAAACCATCATGACCTAGTTGGTTGGATTAATAGGTGCAGAATGAAAATAGTAATATCAAAATCCAACATTTTTAAAAGATATTTATGATAGTGTGTAATTATTCATACAAATCCTACTACACATTTTGTTAAATTAGATTTTAATTAAATTTGACGACAATTAATTGGATAGGGTAATAATTTATTGCACGGGGGTTGGTAATGTAATGATATTGTAACCAGATGATTATTTTAATTATAATCAATTATTGATTAATTAATTAATTATAGAACGTGTACACTGAAAATTTCCAATATTAATCAGAGAACTATTTTGTTACCTACATAGTTTTGTATTGCTGTTTAATACGTTATAATAATATAAAAGTAAAGTTTTGAAAGTGTGCATAATGACATTTCAAAAATTTCTAAAAACGGGAGACCTTCTATCTCGACAACCGTTACTAAATATGCTTTGAAACAAAATAAGGTAGATGCATTGAACCTTTATCTAGGGAATAACCGTATAAGTTTTTTTTTATCTTGTATAGATTTCTCAAAAAAATAATTTAAAAAAACCTCTGTACTTTTTTCCGAAAGACGGAAACTCGTTTCCCGAAAGTCGCGGAGTAAAAATTTTTTTTTTACAGATAATATGCATCAAAATCTAAGGAATAACCGTAAAAGTTTTTTGATACACGCAAAATTAACCCCAAAAAATGGAAAAAACGCTAATTTTACCATTTTATCATGCGATTGTCACGCGATTTTGAACCTTAATGCCGTGGGAAATGTCTGTGACGTCATTCCTGGTGCCATGCCCTTAAATGGCTTTAAATAAAATGTGCGGTACTTATTTTTTCATTATTTTGCAAAAATCAATTTTATTTCGCCATTGTCTTGTATTGTTATCTTCTCTTATGATTTTGGAACATTGTATTTGGTTTACATTTTCATGTTGAACTTAGTTTCTTATGAGCATTGGTAAGGTAACATACAGGAAATGTTTGGCGAGTTATACAATGGAGTTTGGAAAAATACTGTGTATTTTATTTAAAGTCATTTAATATCAAAACGTGATGAACGACGTGGTAAGAAGTGAAACGCATTGCACAATTCAGCTCCGAGTGGTAAAATTCGACGACAACCCTGTGTTCCCACGTGGAACATGTTGGGAGAGATAATTTTATTCCTTTGATTACCGAAGTACCTAATCAAATTATTTACATACTACAAGGTTTACTCATTTATTGGGACACTCACAGAAAATCAACACACATACTTAATTATTGACTGACTATGCTGTTTTTCGAGGCATTTTATTTACACCAGTTTGGGGGCCGAAACGTTAATAAAACAAATCAACACATGGCTCACCCGAAAATCAAAAGCAGTCATGTAAGTTTGCAACAATTATTACATACAGAAAAGGCAAAATTGACATCAACCCTCCAATTAAGAGCACCCACGGCTTATACGATGTATACTAGAAATCAATCTTTTCAGTAGTTAATAATTCTTATACCAACTTTTGAAGGTACAACTATTCAACCACTATGATAGTAATAAATTCTCTTAATAAATCTAGATAGTCGTATAGCCTGTAGAATCTTCAATATCTTTCCAACATAAGTAAGTAATATACCACGGTGGAGTGATATTACTATCAAAGGTTTGTATTGTCTACAGACACGTAGGAGAGCATCCTCTTCATTTTATTGATCGACTCTACAGAAGTAATGAAAAATTATTGCCATATTTCTGTATAGAGGACCAGTAAGTACTATACTTTACAATGGTACTGGGAAGGTACATAGAAACTTCGTAGAGTATTATTACATTCTGAGAGATCTCGTAGATCATATTATTAATAATGTCATCACTCTTCTTTATTCTTTCTACAGCTTAGTTTCCACCAGTTTTTATTCCTAAGAAACAATACCTCTTATTAACAATACCTCTTATTAAAAAGGCCTTAATAAAAATCGATATAAATTTTCCGAAAAGTAGGTACTTACAGTACAAGGTGGCCAGAAATATATTATAATCCGTACGTGTCCCCAGAAACAAAAACCTAGACCTTACGAAGAAGAATATTTCACAGCTCTTGTTTTGTGAAAACGAAACTATCGTATCTACCTACTCTTATGAAAACATTTGTTCAGACCTTTTATACTATTTAAAATGAACATAAAGGTACCTAAAATAGTCAGGTAGGTATAGTAAAAAAACCTAATTTTAATTTACTCAAAATTGCTTTAGAAATCCGCCTCTTTTGTTGCGTGTCCGTGGGCAGTCATGAGATCGATATTTCTTCCGGGAAATTTTCACTTCTGAAAGTGGAAAACTTATTAAAAACTTGTTATCTATCAAGTAGGTAGCAACCCAAAATGGGCGAATGAATTATTTATGTGACCCTCACACCCCGGTAACACCATCAGACTTCATAGATTTTCACGAAGCAAATAATACAAAAACATACCTACCTATACTTAACGATATTATTTACGGCGTTCTAATCTCGTTATATTATTTCAAACTTTTTCTATATGTTTTGTTAGGTTCTTTGAAATCCTTATGTATTTTATTTCACTCCCCCGCGAGATTTGAAATTAGCTTTATTTGAGAAGGAAGACGGATGAAAAGGAATGAGGAATAAGAAAATATACCTTCTCTTATATTATAATAAACATATAATAAAATAAAACTTTGTGAGGGATTTCTTAAGTAGATATTTGAGTAAGTATATTAAGATTTAAATAAGTCATTATATACTCTTCTTGTTCCTGCTCTTATAATATAATAATGTTCTTTTAAAGTTAAAGAATTAGATTTCAATTTGATCCGCTACTTGGCTGAATATTTTTTCGGTTTGTAAACAATTTAGGTGAAAGTATAAATGTACCCCAAGAACTCCACGTGTAGGACTTATTACGAATTCAGTGAAAAAGCGAACAGTGTGCTGAAGTATTTCAATTATTCATTACATGGGGATGATCGACACATTGAAAAAATACTAAAAGGGACAGTTCAATCGACTTTTGGTTCAGTAGTCACCTTCAAAAGCTGACCAAATCTTTTGGTATAATTAGTCATACACTTTTTGCGTCGTGAACAAATTAAACACTTTCTCAAGATTCGCATAGAATGCAATTCTAAAACCAGTGGCACCGTCATCGAATTAGCGAAACCTAAAGACGGATTCACTGAACAATTAAGTAGTATGTATTTCTATCTATCTAGATATACCCTCACGCCACGTCCCTTACAAGGTAGGCAGAGAGGACAGAGCGCCAGACAGCCTTACACACACTCCTAGCTTCCGTCACATTCGTGCAATTAGTCATACACGCTCGCCGATTCCTTTTACTGAAAACGCGTCCATCCTTGAGGATCTGGTCGACATGATCGGACCAGGTCAGTCTCGGGCGGCCGCGCTTCCTCACTCCTCTTCGCTCATTCAAATATAGTATGTATTTCTATAATGCAATATAATCGGTAATCTATTCAGTAATGAAATCTTTGTTTTAAGATAACAAATTATGCATTTTTAAAACTTATCTCCGTTCCTAAAATATACTAAAAAGTTCTTTTAAACCTGAGAATAATACGGAAAACCAAATATCCTAAAGAATTTTTCTCTGCGAAAATATTCGTAAATTGACCTAATGGAAGAAATTTGTTATAATAATATTTTTCAATTTCCAAATACTTAAAATTAATTTTATCTTCCAAGTGTCGGGAAATATAAAACGACGTTATTTTGACACCGGTCTTTAAGAAAATTCAGGGAAAACGAGGTAACTACCTAGGTACCTACCCGTTCAAATTTGTGTATCAAAAAATAAAACTAAAAAAGGGGAACGCGACAGTCGTAAACATTCTGCCTTATCAAGACTGTTTCAAATTTCAATTACACATTTTTTCATTAAAGAAAACAATTCCAGAAATTTATAGGCCAATTTAAGGGCGTAAAGCTCCAAATTTAGCAAAGAAAATTAGTTATTTATCGTTGTCGTAAAGTTGTGCTCTAAAAATTCTTTCAAAGCTTATATTTACCTCTTTTGGTGGATATTTCATAATATTAAAGCTAAATTTAGAAGCCCTTGAAAAATTATCGATTTTTTGGGAATTTTGGACAGAAAATTTAAATGACAGTGATTATAGAGAAATTGGTATATTTTTAACATTTCTAGTACACTAAACTCACACATATTTTCCATTACCGATTTTTTTATCCACCTTTACACATTTAGTATTGTTTTTTCGGATCCATTTGACTTCATTTTAATCGTCTCCGAAACAAACGATTTAACCAACTTGACGACCAAATAAACATGCCTTGAAATATTCAGCAAACAAATTTGTGCGTTTCGGTTGCAATAATCTATGTCCCTGTCTCTTGCAGTCGTCGAGACCTCTGGCCAATCTCTTCACACTCCATCGGTACCTGCTCCTTTCTTCTGCCTGCTCGCTCCTTTTATCGGAAGCCCTTCCAGTGGCATCAGAGACCTCTCTACGATGGAAAATCGTGGAATGGTAAATCTGATAAGCAATAGATACTTGACGATATTTTATAGGTAGTTTATCTCGTCTATCATTTTGTTTGTTTTATGCCTATTGGAATACGAACTTCTGTTTCCAATATTATATTTAAAATAATACCTGACATTCTCATAAAATGAAGTGACTGAACGACCGTAGATCTAAAAATATGTAGATTTCCAAATAACAATACTAATTAAGCCATCGCCGCGTCGTTGGCGGCGTCGATTTGTTTATACAATTTTTCCGAGTGACCTGTTACGAGATGCTAATGAAGACAGTTAACAAAACAGTGAACGCTTTTAATAACATTAAAAAACGAGGGTCACTTCCTATTGTAAATGTGTTGTAATTATACCTACGCATAGAAAGTTAGATAAAGAGAAATCGTGTTTCTGCGATAATTACGACAATTTCCTCTGTTTCTGTTTTATTTTTAAGGTTAAAGATGTTAATGATATTGTCATGCATATCATGAAAATATTTTTTTGTGAGTTAGTTGAAGGTCCAAACGAGAACGCCTTCGACTGTCTGCCAACTAGACGATTCGTACATCGAGACGGACACGTTTTTAGACTCGCACTCACAACAAACATGATTTTAAAAAAGGGTCATGGGAAATTTACAGAAGGAAGATATAGAGGGACCATGTGGTCTGTTTTTTCAAGACAGGTGCTCTTCTTGTGAAGTGGATACCCATCTGCCCATTCGTAGTATCTTTTAGGAGGTCTTCTACGATGACGAATTCAGCGAGGCTATTGGTTGTGCCTAGTTGTGTACCTACTGACTTTTCCATCGAACAGTGTCTGCAGCCTCACTTATTTTGTAGTTTAAGGAATAAATAATAATAATAATATAATAATAACTTATTTATTTTTTAAACAACTCAAAAAGACACATATATGATACAAATAAATAAACAAATATAGTAAAATCTCCCCTCAGAATTGAGCAAAGCTCGTGCTCTGAGGGGAAGCTCGTTTCCAACAATATCAGCAATACAAAAATTCAAAAAATACATACATACGCGCACACGATACAATAAACAATAACAACAAAGAAGATATGTCAAACAAACCAACAAAGTGCCATCAAGAGCAAGGACCTAAAGAGTGGCATAAATTAAAAAAAAAAACACAAAATAAATAGATTACGTCATTTAAAGAAGAGTGAAGCCTGTATGATTATACGCTTTAATGCAAATATAATCTGATACACTATTATCATATCACACATCACATCCCTCGCCCACACGATTCATTTCAGATTCATTTATTATTCCGGACAATAAAAACCAAAAATATGTGTGTTGAATACATTCACAAAGTTATTATTTTCGACCTCAATATTTTTTATCAGTTTTGTAATAAAGTTCCTACGTGACATACCAAAAAATGACGTGTTTTTATGTAATACACGCCCTCAAATTACAGGCAGTGGGATGTATTTAAAATTCATATTTTCTGTGTGAAATTTAATTGAAAATGGGACCATTTTAATGAACATGAAAGTACGAGTATATACTTATTTCTATGGCGTTTTGTTTTACCTAACGACATAGGTCACAATAGTCGTATACTGTGACCTGTGACACATTTTAATACTTTTAATACAGGGTTTTTCGCTATTCATGCATTGCTCCTATTTTATGTTAGCGTTTTTATAATGATCACGCAATGAATGCATAAAGATTCATGAGAAGAAAACACCTTAAAATACCTAAGTTCTAAAACACAATAATTTACTAATTGACGTTAAATTTTGATATTTAATTTACTAATGCACTTATTGACATAAATTTTTAAATCGTAAAATAAAATTACCATAATGTTTTAGTAACGTTGCCTAACATACTAAATTTCCTATGTCCAGGAATCAGTTATACACGGTAAAACTTTCTACGATAGAACACAATTCAGGCTATTAAGAAGTCAAATATTAATTACAAAACAACGCGTGTGCAAAGTTGGTTGCATCAAACCCAAAACAACTTGTTATACTCGTAAGTGCGCATAATAACGTAAATTTAGATAAATGGATATTAGTTTTCATAAAAACTACACTGTTACATTCCAAAATATTTCCTTCTATCCGCCGACTGACTACGTAGTTTTTCAGGATCAATATCTTTCAGCCACTAATTATCTGTCAGTGATTTCAGTTACACCAAGTGGGTTTTTAATTGAAGTTTCAACTCCAAATGAGGTTGGGCCTTTTTTTAATTAAACGTTTGAGGTGAACTCAAGTGTCGGATTGTCAAATTTCAATGCAGAATACAATCAGTGCTAAACTTGGTTCTATGAGGCAATATTCATGAATTTTGTGTCCCTTTTAAATTAAAATATGTTCTATACTGTTAGGCAGTTTATTCTCTGTATATTAGAATAATAGTGCCTACACAAACCCCCTGTGTTATTGTAAGAGGGTTACAATGTTATTTACACTCGAGTGAACGATAATCGATACATTATTATTAAGTAGTAATACATATTAATACTGCAGGTAAAACTATAGTAGGCACGTATACCTACAACATCGTTATACTGAAATGCGGGACTGCTGTATACTATGGGCATATAAAATAATAATATTGGACATTTTAGTCAATCACTTGCAGAACCATACCATGAGTAATGTTCCCTCTGAAAAACTGAAAAAAAATTTTTTTTTTCTTTATAGATGACTAGTGGACTAACCCAGAAATAGCTGGCAGAAGAAGATGGCCAAGCTGGGTGAGATGTAGAGATGCCTTGATCCCCCAGCCAAGGATTGAGGGGAAGAAGATGTAAGGATACCTATATATTTTATGTACTTACTTAAAAAAACGTGCCAATTTTGTAATCGTAGTGGCTTATGAAGTTATTGTAATAAAAATCTACAGTAATTTTAGAACACCATAAATGCTAAAATAACCTGTTTTGGAAATGGAATTTTGAGGAAAATATCTCTAAATAATTATGTTCTCAACTCTAAAATCTATTCAATTCTATTTTTATACTTAGGCAATCCACTCGAAATCGAGGTGATCTATCAAAATCCTCTACAATCAAAAAGTCGAAACCGCGTGGGACGATGTTGGAAAATTCTTACTAACATCTTGAAATGGTGACGTCATTTAATTTCCAAAGTTCACAAGAGCAAAAATAAAATATTGCGAATAAAAGAAACCTGAAACCTGGTCTACAAACTAAATTACTACTAACGCACCCTGATGACGTAATGACGAAATCTGAAATACTTTTCGATAATGTTTTGTATTATAAAAAGTACCTATAAGTAATTACTCTAAACAAGTATGAAATATTGAAGTAACAAGTTAGGAATTAGGCAATAGCACAACAAGCACTTTAATGGTGACATGGAAATAATAATTATTATGGGGGCCCGAATATTATAAGGTATTAGTATTTCTACACGCCATAAAACATAACATCTACATCCATTAATTTACGGGGTGAACAACTTTGTGCATAATATTATAAAAACCTACATAGCATATAATTCGGTATTATAACCATATAAAGGAATTTCATAACACTCTAAATTCAGTAATCTATTCAAAATAGTTCCCCCAAGTGAACAATTATTTATAATCTGTACTATGTATTTTTTTTATGTTCGTATGTTTTTCGTGTGCACTTAATGAAGAAGATTACCCGGAAGGCCACCCAAGAGATGGAAGGACAGCTGGATCTCCTCATCCCAGGATAGCCCGCCGTCACAAACAGGTCACCCGACCTAATACAAGAGGAAGAAGAATACTTAAAGAATAAATAAATAAATAAAATTTCCAAGAATGAGCGTCTATTCCTTCTCACAATACAGATTTCCTCAGATACTCTTTAATGGTACACGGTGCTCGTTGTTGGAATAGTCTTCCATCAACATTCCGAACTAGCCAGATAACAGACACGTTCAAGCGAGCTGTAAACAACATTTTGTCGTTGAACGTAACATCGGATCCCTGACTTTCCTATATATTTCACACTACATGATAGATGCCCATTTTTAAAAGTATGTAAATCCATAAATAATGACGTATGAAGGAAGCTTACTTTATTTGTAATCGCTTGATGATGTGGACTCCCGTCCTTAAGAGTATGCATACCGACATTTCAAAAACTTCTAAAAACGGGAGACCTTCTATCTCGACAACCGTTTCAAAATTTGCTTTGGAACAATATAGGGTAGATGCATTGAACCTTTATCTAGGGAATAACCGTAAAAGCTTTTTTATATCTTGTACAGATCTCAAAACCAAAAATTAAAAACACCTTTGATCTTTTTTCCGAAAGACGGAAACTCGTTTTCCGAAAGTCGCGGAGTAATTTTTTTTTGTACTGATAATATGCATTAAAATCTAGGGAATAACCGTAAAAGTTTTCTGATAGACGCAAAATTAACCCCAAAAAATGGAGAAAACGCTTTTTTGCCATTTTATCATGCGATTGTCACACGATTTTGAACCTTAATGACGTGAGAAAAGACTGTGATGCCATTCCTGGTGCCAAGCCCTTAAACGATTAAAATTTATTATGCGAGTAATAATAGTCATTATCGTGTTTCAATAGTATACCTACCTATTCATAAGACAGACCATTTAAATTTGATGTACCTTACGTTAATTAAAATATTGTTCCAATTACTCAATCGAAGCAAAAAAATATTAGTTCAGCTGTTTCATTTGTTGATTATTATAAAAAAAAATCCCCGTAACTATACTAAATATGGGTGTTTTCCAAACTTTCAAATCACTTCTGGGTGAATAATTCACCAAACTGTTTTCAATAATAGTTGAATTTTATTTTTTGATAAAATACTGCCGATAATAATTTTATTAACATAACATTGTTCGTATACATAAACATATTTTACAGAAATTTCATTGGAACTTTATAATTCCATTCACACAAAATCCCACGATACAAGTTTTTTTGTTTGTAGTGAATATTATTTCAATAATTATTATAATTTTAAAATGAAAAATTATTGTAATAACCAATATTTCATGGCATTGTTCTACTCGTAATTCCATTATATTGATTAAAATAGTACGAATAATACATTACTCAATATTTCAGATGAACCATAGTCCATAGTGCATTTAAGGGCTTGGCACCAAGAATGACGTCACAGTCTTTTCTCACGGCATTAAGGTTCAAAATCGCGTGACAATCGCATGATAAAATGGTAAAAATAGCGTTTTTTTTCCATTTTTCGGGGTTAATTTTGCATCTATCAGAGTATCAAAAAACTTTTACGGTTATTCCCTAGATTTTAATGCATATTATCAGTACAAAATAAAAATACTCCACGACTTTCGGGAAACGAGTTTCCGTCTTTCGGAAAAAAGATCAGAGGTGTTCTTAATTATTTTTTTTTGAGAAATCAATTCTGTATAGGATATAAAAAATCTTGTACGGTTATTTTCTAGATTAAGGTTCAATGCATCTACCTTATTTTGTTCCAAAGCATATTTAGTAACCGTTGTCGAGATAGAAGGTCACCCGTTTTTAGAAATTTTTGAAATGTCGGTATGCATACTCTTAATCAGTAATACCTATATATCTTGTACCAAGATGTTACAGACTTTTAATATTACCCGTGGTTGTTTGAAATTTGGTGGTTGGTGTTAGGCGTGTAATTTTAATTAATGTTTCAGTTGTTACGAACGTTCGTGCTGCAATTGGAAAATATGGTGTCTCCAATTCTTGTTATAATAGGTCATAAACAAATAAATCATTTACTTACCCAATAAGCGATGAGGAATTTCAACGACAAGTTTAGCGATGTCGACATCTTCAATGTCACTCCGTACCAGTTGAAAAGAACAATACTTGGTATTCTTCAGGGTGATATGCAAATTTGAAATGATTTTCCCTTTATCCTACACTTCCTCTCCCTATCCCATCCTATCCTCTCCCTCCTTTCTAGTGATTGGTGCATTGTTTTCTTTTTAATGTATTTGTGTAAGTGGTTTTATGATTTAATTTGACATATTAATTTTAGGTTAGATTGTTGTTTTTTTTTATTTTGTTCTCTCCTTTTGACTTTCTTATTTAATTTTATATTTAATCGTAGATTAGCTTTTAATTTCTTACTTATTGACGATATAATATTGACTAAACTTGTACAAACTAATTAGGTCGCTGTTTGAACTATATACTTAAATACTCCATGTCCATTATATTTCTATGTGTATTCAGTGTCTGTGTTGTACTTATGAAATAAATAAATAAAGCTCACGTCTATCTCGGGGTACCTAAGTATAGTTAATACAACAAAAAATAAAATAATATAAAAAGCATTTCGTTATACTCTAAATATAGTCCATAATGAACTGTCAAAAGCTTTAAGATTTAATACAGACAAATACACATACAGACTTTCCTTTGAGAAGTATTCAAATATTTAGATTTGGATACTTATATGAATGAAACTTTATGTTATACTGTTACGAGTATATGAACGACATTTACCTACTACTAACTTTTGGACGAAATATTATCAGAATGTAGAGTATTTATGTAACCTAAATTAAGATTTTGCATATTATTATGTTTACTTAAAGTAGTACTTGATAACTAATATTATGCCTGATATGCAAAAAGTTTGTATAGTAATATTATATTTGCAACGTTGCATTTAATGAAGGAATTTCTAACCACTTGAACCAGTAGGTATTAAATAATCTTACATATATTATGTTGGTTTACTTTAAACTAATGCTTACTTTAAACCTACGTAATACTAATGTTTGTGAAATTAGAATTCCTTAATAAAACTTATGTGTTTCATCTCTTTACTTCTTCCCTGTAAAATTATTATAATTATACCCAAGATATATTCTTTCGCGTGGTGTCAACGGTTCAACTGCTGGTTCCCTAAATATCTTCAGGATAGCCATGAACTCTATCGAACAGTTTAAAAAAAAACATACACTTTTTTCCCATTCAAGAAGATAACATGAGTTCTTATTTTTCATTTTCAAGGTTTTTTTTCGGGAACAGAAATTATCAAGGTATTGGCTTGTTACGAAAACCTAAATTTAAACCAACATTGTAATAAATTGTTCACCGTTAATTATTAAGTTAGTATATCACCTACAATCACCTAGTGATATTATCGAAATGTTTTTGCTAGTTCCTTTACGAATAAAATGCAACAGTTTCTGAGAAATAATATCTACAACAGGAATAGGTAACATAATATTATATGGGGAACATTATAATGAAAATATTCCGAAATTGTTTCACGAAATACAATTATTATTATTCTTATCGCTTTAACCACTCGATTTCCCATGATTTATATTCATAGTGAAATAATAACAAAAAATAAAACACTAAATAATCTTTTGTTTACATGCACTAAAGTGGAGTTGTATAATAATATGCGTAAATCATTTTAAATTTGGTTGTAATCTGGTGAATTAAATTCATAAATTCCTGAATACTTAATATATTAAGGGCCCATATAAATCCTTGAAGCTTCACCACGCTTTCTCTTATAATGTGCGGTAACTTCATAATAATAATAGGAACATTATATTACTGTTTTGATTCGTTTTTTATGTACTTAAATGTTTGAGGATTAAAGGGGTATTAAGTTCAACAAGTTTTTAGATATCTTTTCGAATATTAGAATCTAATTTAGCGGTATATGTAATTAATTATTTTATTTCGATATAACTGCGTGGTCTTCCCCACTGTTGCGTTGGTCTTGTCACATTTTCATCTTCGCTCGTGAAACTTGTAGCGAGCGTGTAATATAGACGTGAGAATTTCCTCTACTTCTTCTTCTTCATCAGCCTACCCCGTCCACTCCTAGACAAAAGCCTCCTCCATCTGCCTCCATGTTGTCCTGTCCTGTGCAAACTGCATCCAGGTTGCACCGCACGTCGGACCAGGTCGTCTCTCCATCTCAGCTGTGGCTTCCTCTACTAGTTCAAAAGAACATAATCTGCCCCGTCCAAAATTCTAAGATTAGTTTCATCGTGGATCCTACCGACCTAAACAAATACTTAAAAAATTCTTTCTCATCAAATCGTTTTACATTTCACATATCGGACAAGTTGCATGCACATTCATTTCTCTTGTAAAAATTACGATAAAACCAAATAATCCATAAAACGCTAGTGAGTGTTTGACATTGCACGCCAATATGTATTATTCTATAATCCTTCATGATTGTATAACTTACCGATAAATTCTTTACGGAACATTTTGAGATAAGTGTAAGTAATATAATAATAAAATAAAATTCTTCTGGACGATTTTTACGTCAGTCAGTAACTTTTTATTTTGGGGTTTTACCGACTCCCAACTACGCTCATTTTAAGAACATACATATATCCTCACTTTCCCCATGTATATAACAAAGAGGATAAAATAATAGTTATCTAGATACATATTTACCTACAATTTTTCATTGAATTCTAGTTTATCAGTTGTGTGATTGTTAGTCACAAATCACTCGCCAATCGGGTGGAGTGCCTAAAAAATTAATTAAGATTGTTATTAAGGTATAAGAAAAGTGTAAATTATAAAATCAATTTCCGGTATTATAACAAACAGTGTGCTTTGGGTTCATATCAATATCGTATTTTTATAATATCTTATAGTCTCCTTCTAACCAATAGCAGTTCATATTGTAGTGTATTTTGGTTGTCTATTTTTGCCCCTTCTTGAACGAAACTCGGTAGTTTTCTATAGTGATAAATTCTTACTTGTAAATCATAATGATTGTCGAAACATCTGACTCAGACCGTACGTTTTCATGAAAATGTTTCAACAGCGTAGAAAAAATATGGGTCATTCTTTATCAGTGAGTTGGCACTTCGATCGACCGCTTATATAATGTCTATACCCCCGGCACGTTTGTTTCCTATACAACAAGAGTGTTCTGAAACGTTTTAAAAAGATTTCAGATAGTGCTGACATGAAAAACGATTAGAATACAATGTATTTGTTTACTCAGGGTGAATTTAATGGGGGTAAACAATAGATTGTTGTGAAATAAACTACAGTCCGAGACAGAAGAAAGAATAAAATTACTACCCCCATTGTATAATATATTTTTCTTTACGTTGAGTGAATGGAACTAGATATGAATGCATAGGTAGGAAAACAATCTACAGAAATTCAATGACCATTTAGCAACTATTTTGTGAGTTTGCCAGTCCATAGAATAAATAGGTAGGCAGTCTAGCCACCTACTGATTTATAAAATGGCGAAGAGAATACCAAATCTTTAATTCAGATAAAAAAAACGCCATGTTTATACCTAGTGACAAAAATACGTTTATTCAATTACGAGAAGCTAAATTTGATTTAGATGTGAAATTGATTTTATCACTACATTCCGTATACCCCCATCGCATCACGTATTCGTACTTTCTTCACTCAACAGTAAATAAATACGAAGTTGTGTGTTCTTCTTGTGTAAAGCGGGTCGTCAATTTTCAAGATACGAAAATTCAAAATACATGCAAACACAGAAAATTACACACCAGCAATGCTGAGATTGAATGAAAAACATGATTACGTGAAGAAATTTCAACTAAATCTTGTAAATTAAGTGCTGATATTTATTTAATATAAATAAATGAAATACTTATGTGAAATGAAATATTGATGATACTCAATATGTAGATTTAGAAAATGATATACTTAATGAAATACCTACGAAATACTGAGAAATGAGCCACCTTAGTACGGGCTTTGCCTAGTTAGGTGGCAAAATTGTGATTGTTTTAATTATGTCAAAAAAATGTAAGTATAAAAAAATAAAAAATAAAAATGTGATTTGTAATTTTTCTCCACAATAACGGAAATTTTCTGATCTCGTCTAAGAAATTTATACAATACTAACGGTAAAAAATAAAGGTTAAAGAACCACGATGGATATAGATTGTCTCAGATATTTCAGAAACAGGACACTCCATATTTTTGATTGATGGTCATCTTGTGTACAAGGACGATACGTACATTTATTAAGAGTGCGCATGCCGACATTTCAAAAATTTCTAAAAACGGGAGACCTTCTATCTCGACAACCGTTACTAAATATGCTTTGGAACAAAATAGGGTAGATGTATTGAACCTTTATCTAGGGAATAACCGTAAAAGATTTTTTTATATCTTGTATAGATTTCTCAAAAAAAATATTTAAAAACACCTCTGACCTTTTTTCCGAAAGACAGAAACTCGTTTCCCGAAAGTCGCGGAGTAATTTTTTTTTCTTGTACTGATAATACGCATTAAAATCTAGGGAATAACCGTAAAAGTTTTTTGATAGACGCAAAATTAACCCCAAAAAATGGAAAAAATGCTATTTTTACCATTTAATCATATGCTAATGTCACGCGATATTGAACCTTAATGCCGTGGGAAATGTCTGTGACGTCATTTCTGGTGCCATGCCCTTAAAGGGCGATATTATTATTTTATCTAAGTAGATTCTTCAGTTTTACTTAACACGACAACGCGCAACCACATTTCAGTGTTCTGTATAGTAAAATATGTACATTTCTTAGTAAGTGTGACAATTTTTCTTTCGCATTCTTACCCTCTCCACGGCTGACAAGCTCTATACATGAAATTCCATTACATAATACTGGTATTATCCAGGTCATGTATGTTTGTAACGATGGCCCTTTGGCAAATTTTGCAAATTCTATGAATACATATGTATGTCAATTTAAAGCAGCGACGCGTTCGTGGGTGGCTAAAAATTTTCGTCGAACTCTCACTTTTTATGTATGTAAATTTAAAGCAGCGACGCGTTCGTGGGTGGCTAAAAATTTTCGTCGAAGTCTCACTTTTTACGAATGAAAATTTTAAATACCGAATGTACCTACTAATGAAATTATGAATGAAAATAATTTTCCGCGTAAAAGAACTACAGTATACGTACATACCTACCAGAACATAATTTGATTAGGTACTTCTATAATCAAAGATACCCTATACCTATTATATTATTAATAGAGAATGCAATTCAAATTCTTTCAGTAATCATACTTACTGTAGGTACATACGAGTATGTATAGTAGAATTCGTATGGAAAGTAGGTAAGACTAACACCCTCTCTGATATGTTCCTTCGAAAAACTTTGAAGGGCGTGGTACAGTGGCAGTATGAGTAGTTTTTCTTCTTCTTCAGCCCTTTGTCTTCCACTGCTGGACATAGGCCTCTTCCATATTCTGCTGTTTGCTGCTTACAACCAGTTTTTTCCCCCCACAGCGGCTATGTCGTCGAACCACCTCTTTTGGTATGAGTATTTAATTAATAAAAATGCCAAATTCCTTTTATTTATTTAATAAAGTTTTATAAGGTTATGTTACAAAACTTAAATACAACTATTTTTTACTACAACTTAATTACTACAACTTATTAGTTCTAAATAATACCTAAGTCAATTGTCCAGATTTCTTCTGTCCAGACAACAGCTGACAGGCTTTCATGGATTATTGTCCATGTAATAATCTATCAGCTGTCGCCTGAAGTTCTTTGCAGTGGGTGCATCTCTTACCCCACCAGGTAGGTTGTTGAATAATCCGAGGCCTTTGTAAAAAAGGCCATTGTTCGTTGTTGTATGTTATTCACGGGACCCACTAGTAGTATAATAATTAATAATACACTTCGTATCTACTCACTTTATTTTGTGTTTAAAGAAAAACCACAGAAAATGCTTCGTTATTTTTATCTTACAGTCTGATCCTACCAAGTGTCCCACTTAGTGAAATTTTACATACGTTATTTCTTTACAATATAAGAAGGTACTACTCCTATATTGATATTCCTTCTTTTTTTTTTTTTTTTGAGGCAAAGCACCCGTTGTCGAGTGATACATGCCTTGTGTTAATCATAACATAGCTTGTAGAAAAATTTTGTTAGAGTAATTATTATTTTATATGTAGCAAGTAATAACACAACGAAGCAATCATCATATAACGGCAAATACAAACAAAAGTATTCACATTACAATATTACTATCCTGTGCGGGTAAATCATAGTTACCTATAGCCACACACACGAGCTACGGCATCACTTCGTCACAGAAACTACAACAATACATCACTTGATTATATTCGGCAAAGGGCCGTTTTTTTTTTACAATGCATTCCTGAAGATAAGTACGAATGTACGAGTAACGAACTTATTAGAGTATTAAACTTAGATATTAAGAACAGTGAGAATTATATGTAAGTTATACGTTTTTTTGGTTTCTTTTAAGGTGATTTATAATATAACTATTAATTTTTGGGTTATTGAGTGCTAAAAGAGATTGGATGTTAACTGGAAGGGTCACGCAAACACTTTTGATATCAGCAAGAAATATGGAATTTGGGAGCAGGCGACAGTTAAAAAATATGTGGTCGATTGTTTCGTCATCTTCCCCACATTCGCACGAAGGGTCGCTGACTACTCCAATTCTAGCGAGATGAGAAGCCAGAACAACATGGCCGATTCGAAGGCGGGCAAGTAGTGACACGTTGAGTTTTGGTATTTTCACGTTACTATACCAGGGATGGGAGGGAATACATTGTTGGATCGCTCGATAATGTGCTCCGGTGGTAGCTTCGGAGTAAGCCGTGTTCCACTCCTCTCTAATTAGTCCTTCCACTCTGTTCAAACAATCTGATATGGGAAGTATAAAGGAACGGGGTTTGGTTCCGCAGGTACACGCTTCTTTGGCCAATTCATCTGCCCTCTCGTTTCCCTGAATACCTACGTGAGAAGGAATCCACGCGATTGAAATATTTACGTTTTTTCCTTGTGCTATGAGCAGGAGATCTATAATTTCTCGTATCAGATGGTTGCTATTTGACACTTTACATATTTAAAGCTACGCACTCTGCGGTAAAGACAGAGGAGCAACTTGGTAACTCAAATTTACTTTCAATGTTCAGCAGAGGAATGCAAAAGGCTGCCCCGCACTCTCCGGAGGAAAGTTTGGAACCGTCCGTAAATACGTTTACATGGGATGGCCACTTTTCATTTACGATTTGAGAGAATATTATATTAACCACCCGGGGACTAAGCCTCGAATAAGATTTGTCCAGGTCAATTGATCTGATAATAACTGCTGGGGGTGAGGAACCCACAAATGGAACTGGTAATATAGGAGTCGGGGGAGTCGACATTTGGTCTGAGAAGTTTGCAAAGGAAAAATCCCATGCCAAGGTCAGCAGTGTAGGGGTTTTGGAGCGGGGACGGGTATATTTTTCACTTAGAGTATGTAATTTGGAAAGGATTGGATGATCACTTATGTGGAGACGTTTGATTAGAAACCGAAATGCAAGGGATTTTCTTCTTAGGGAAAGGGGCATTTCTACGCACTCTGCCTGGAGAGCAATTATAGGAGATGATCTCATAGCGCCCAGGATGAGTCTCAAGCCCTTGGATTGTATTCTTTGGAGTTTAGTCTCGAGGAATTTTGGTAAAGGGTCAAGAAGGAAACAACCGTAATCCAAATGGCTACGGATTAGTGCCGAGTATAATATCTTCATAGTGGTAGGGTGGGCTCCCCACCACACTCTAGATACTGCCCTGAGGATATTGATATTTCTCTCGCATTTGGCCGAAATATATTCTATGTGCAAATTCCAAGATAATTTTCTATGTATAATCATTCCCAAAAATTTTACCGACTCTTTAATGGGGATTGGAGAGCCATTATATTTTATCGAGATATTAGGTATGGAATGCTTATTTGAGAAAACAACAATCTGACTTTTGGAAGGGGATAGTTCAAGACCATTATCATTAAACCACGAATTAACGGATACTAACATTTGCTCCACATTTTCTGCAGTCCTTGTAATGTGTTTCTCTGATGAATAAATAACAAAATCGTCCGCATACTGTAAAATGCTACAATGGGGAGGGATCGCTTGCTGGATGTCCTGTGTGTAGATATTGAAGAGCATTGGACTGAGTACGGAGCCCTGTGGGAGGCCTCGGTAGACGGATCTTTCTAACACTCCCAGCGGTGTTTCTATGAGCAGTTTTCTTTCGCACATGATATTGAAAATTAACAGACACAGCGGTTGAGGAACACCCAGGAAAACAAGTTTTTCGAATAACACAGGGAGCAATACGCTGTCATAGGCGCTGGAAACGTCCAGAAAACAAGCAATCGTATCTCTGTTTTCTGTCTTGGATAATTGGATATCGGTTACCAAGGTACTCAGGTTATCAATACATGATCTGCCTTTACGGAATCCGAATTGCCAACTCGGCAACTTACTATTACTCTCCATGAACCATTCCAACCTAGTCTTAATCATTCTCTCGAAGATTTTCAGAAAGCAGCACGATAATGCTATCGGTCTAAAAGATGATCCCAATGAAAGATTCTTTCCAGGTTTCGGTATTGGAATAACCGACTGACGCTTCCACGACTCAGGCACAGATCCCGACCTCAACATCTCATTATATATTTGTAATATTATACGAAGTAAAGGCTTGGGAAAGTGTCTAAAGAATGAATAGGGAATAAGATCTGGACCCGGAGATGAATCCCCGGCTGAGTCAATAGCTGACGCAAGATCGGTTAGAGAGAAACAAGACAACATGTAATCTTGCCCTAGCTGAGAAGTATCTGAATTCCTTGCGAGCTCCAAGACGTTGGGGACATACGAAGGAGATAACTTTCCCACAAACCCCTCAACCCAATCCAGACACTTTGCCAGATTGGGGCGTGGTGTCAGAGAGCCCCGGAAACGACCCACCGAGTTCCATACCTCTGAAGTATTCGTTTCAGGAGATAGGGATGAACAAAAATTGAACCATCCCTGACGTTTTTTTTTCCTAAGGAGCTTTTTTGTCACGGCCTGAGCCTTACGAACCGCTAGGAAATTTTCTGGAGACATGTTCTTTTTGTACATTTTCACTGCCTTACGTCTCTCCTTTACCGCACCAGAGCAGTCTTTATCCCACCAGGGGGGCGAGGGCTTTCTAATTTTAGGAAAGGATTTGGGAATGGCTATATTCGCCGCATTATGGATGATATTAGTAATTTCGTTAGAGCGCTGATTAATATCATTTGACACTACATTTGATTCCATGCTCTCAACATTCTCCTCCAAAAAGCTTTCAAACTGATCCCAGTTGGCATTTCTAGTACTGAATCCCTTTCTAGCATTCTGGTTATCAGCTTGGCGAGGCTGATGGTTAACAGAAAGTACGATTGGATAGTGATCGCTTGAGTAATTGTCGCTGAGTACTTTCCAAGATGTTAAAGAAGCTAAGCCGCTAGTGGAGATTGATAAGTCGACAGCGCTAGGATCTTCATTTGGACGAGAAATTCTTGTTGGTTGTCCGTTGTTGAGAATAATCAGATCGGAAACATCCGCAAAATTAAGTACATTTCTTCCCGGAGTGTCCCATTTGACACAGCCCCAAACAGGAGAATGCGCGTTAAAATCTCCCAAAATCAGAAAGTTAGGGGGAAGTTTACTTACTATGTATCTCCAATAAGATTGATCAAAATATTTTCCGTAAGGATAGTATACCGATACTACTGTAATATCCAATATTGACGCAGCCACAATATGCATATTAGGATGACGGGGGAGAGGAATTATATTGAACTGTAAATTATTCCTTATTAACAGGGCTGCTCCTGCCCAACCATCGGGGCGGTCATCCCTTAAACAGCTAAATCCGTGGAAATTGTAAGAACGGTCTACGTGAAAGTGTGTTTCTGATAGAGCAGCGATATCAACGTTATGTTCTTTTAGCAAGAGAGAGACATCATCCTTGTTGGAAACTGCACTACGGCAGTTCCATTGAAGGATGGAAATATTCCTAATCCGTAGTTGGTGAGGAGCCATTTTCTCTTATGAATGATTGAAGTGAAGAAATCAAGTAAGCTGCGTTGGTCGGTAGGTTGTTTTGGGTTGATGAGAGTAAATCAATTAAAATATTTATGATATTCTTAATGAAATCAGAATTGTCGGAGGAAAGAGAGCTTTGTAGTTTTTCTGCTTGGGATGGGTTAGTTTCACTGTTATTAACGTTAGAAGGGTCCCTTAAAGCACAACCATTAGGGGACTGAGAAAGGGACGAACCGTTATTGAAATACAGGAGGGATTCTGGAGGTCGCATATTTTTCATGTAAGAAGGAATTTTGTAGGTGAATTTGCCGCGTGTGGTGGGTTTTTTAGTCACTGCAGAGTTTAAGTTGAAAGGGGGAGGAGGAGGATGGGCGGGTGATGAAAAGGGGGGATTTGAGAAACATAGACGGGAAAACGAAGAGGGAGTTGGCGGTGGAGGATTGTTTTCTGACACTTTTTTGGCGGTGACATTCGAATAGCTATTGTGTGCTTGCGGGTGGAGGGCCGCTGCTTGAATATATGACAAGTTTCTACAAGCCATCGTTTGCTTGATCGCCTTTTGCCTTTCATATTCAGGGCAGGACTGGCTTATAGCTTTGTGGGGGCCTTTGCAATAAAGACACCTGATATCCTGGCCAGAGCATTCGTTTGCTAAGTGGTTGTCGCCGCAGTTGTAACATTTGGGTGTAGACCGGCATACGCTTTTCGTATGGCCGAATTTACAACAGTTGTAACATTGAACCGTTGGAAAGAAATAAGTCTCCACATTGAATGAGTTATACAAAATATACAAATGGGTGGGGAGTGATTGGCCTTCGAATGTTACGACCATTGATCGAGACGGTTTCCAGACCGCCTCGCCATTAGAAGTATCTTTGTAGTTTAATCTTCTAATTTTTACTACCGCCCCAACATCTGGATTGGATTCTTCGATGGACTCTTTGATTTCTTCATCTGTCACATCCGTCGGTACACCTCTAATAATCCCCATACGGGTGACGTTGTAGGAAGGGATAAATGCTTTGTAAAGCCCGTTTGATGTAATGAAGATATTTTTAATAAAGGCGTTGGCTGCTTCTCCTTTCTCGAATTCCATGGTAATTTTGAATTTTCCCTCTGATCTTACAGAACCGTTCACAATCCTATGTATGTTGTTGATGCGCAAAAATCTGCCGAAGCTCATGGGGAATATAGCTTTTCCTTGCTCAGTCATTTGCACATTTACAACATATGGCCCTAGTGATTTTACGGAGTACCAATGTTCTCTGAGGGGCATTGTGAATATTTGTTTGGCATTGGAAACATCGTCAGGTGGGGGTATATCTGCAGCAGCTACATTCCGTTTTCGCGAGTCGGGTGGGTCCGGCAGAGGCGGAAACGGCGGATCGGGATTTTTTAGGGGAGGGTCGAGATCCATCTCGACCTTCGCGCTAACAAAATTTCAGTACAAACGAAAAAAAAATAAACAAATGTGTATTTTTATAATACAAGAAAAAATAATAAAATAACTCTAAATAAAAAACTGCCCTTAATGTAGGAACAGAATAATGTTAATAATAAAGAAAAAAGATACAGCTCACGTGGAATATGTAGGTAGCAAATACAATAACACTGCAGCGAAGGAACACGTCTCACTGTCACAATGTCACAATATCGACTGCTGATATTCCTTCTTCGTCGATATATTTTTTTTTTCAAAAATTAATCTGGGTTAACCGAAATAAATGTCGTTTTCGTCCACACTGGCGTATATTATTTTATTTTATTTCATTTATTTATTTACACTTTTGGTGAACAAGATACAGAGATATGAAAACATTTCAAATTTAAATCACAAGATTTGTTCACTTTTTCTTCTTTCGCAGCCATTCAGGTCCATTGTTGGACATAGGCCCCCCCTTTGGTCCTCCACAGCTCCCTGTCTTGGGCACACTGCACCCATCCACCACCGGTACTAGGTTTTTGTTTGTTTTTCATTTGTTCACTAGGGCGAGCTTATCGCAGTGCTGAAATCCCTGCCAGCTAACCCCAAAAATAAGAACTTCGAAATGCATATACATACATACTTACATAATACTGTGCGAACTTGCAAATACATTATACCAATTAAACCCAAAAAAGAAATTCACAACCTTGTCTCCCGAGGCGATTCAGTACCTGAGCTCCCGCTATCTTAATCTCTGACTCCGGTCTCTCCACTTCCATACGATATACATACCTACCTATATTTCATTATTGTATTATGCATAGTTTCTATATTTTCCTGTGATTGCATTTAGCTTTTTGCTGAACAAAAATAAAAGTTTTAAATATTGTAGATATTATGCTATTTATCACAAAAATTTTAGCTTAAATTTCTCTGAATGGTTGGAGCCTGATGTCTGTCTCCTAGTAATGCAATTTCCATAAATGTATAATGTTGACAAAATAATAAATTCACGAATTTTATCCCATGTTTATACATAAGCAGACTAAAAGCTTACGCCTACACATTGATAATAATACACCACATAATTTCTTATTTTCTCAATACATTTTATCCATTCGTTCATAAATTATTACTGAATCAATAAACCAAAACAGAAATCTCACACGACGAAAAGAATTAACTTTTCATAACGTATTTTCTCTTCCATTCACCGTAGGCATATACAATACATACTCGTATCTGACAAAAACACGTGTATTGAAAAATCTGGAAATACTCAACACATTTTCTCTGTATCTATTATGTTAACCTACTGAGAGTAAAAATAAGAGTTACAACCTAATAAGAGTAATCTATTTTATCTTTATTATAATGTTAAATACTCATAAAATAGGATACAATTACATTATTATACTCTCTATTATGCGATGACTTTCATCTAATCATATAATCATATATTGTTCTTTTTCCTATCGGAGGTTGGCGACCACCACTCGAAACACTTACGAATTCTAGGCCAATCTAGCAAGTGCCACTGCGGGTATTCCAAACCGCTGTCGAAAATTCCCGAGCTCCGTCATCATCGTCTTATGTTCTTAAATCCGTTAAACTTTACAAAAAATTAAAAACTTTATTTATGAACCAAGCCTTCATAGTTATAAAATCTATGTACTCAGGTTACATAATTGGAAATATAATTCTTGCTGTCGTTTTCGAACAATCGGAGAAATTATTTTCCAAAGAATCCTCCTGTTTCCTATAGTGTAGTTATGTGTTGCAATAATTTTATTTCGTTTTGTTTCTAGAGCCTTCTAGTGAATTTCTAGTTTTACGTTATTGCATTCCGTAAATTGTTATTTAAAAGGAGCAATTAGTGCTATAATGGCTTATTATGTTACACTAATTGGTTTGCATATTCAAAATATTATAAAATGTTAACAATATTTTATCTACAAACATAAATTTGGCGACAATCTTGACACAATGCTAGCAATAATTACAAGCAAATTAATGATAGCAAAACTACTTCGGGAAGAATGAAAAACGTGTAGTCTACGAGGAAAAATTGGTCTTATTAAATAAATATTTTCATAAATCAAGGCAATATGAGAAAATTTCATACATTTAAACCACAACTTTAGTCGGCATAAGGGCTGCAGTCACGCAAGAATTCGGTATAACGATTACGGACGAAAGTTCTTTTTACGTAAAACGTACGTAACTACTTTATTTTCTACGTGGAAATTTTAACATTATTCCCATATATTATAAAGAATATTTTCCTTTAGTCATTTATGCTGACTTAGATTGTCGTGGATATTGTTTAAAGATTTTTTCAGTCACCACATAACTCTAGAGTATTACCCCTCGCTACGTAGTGCGACTAAAGTAAGTATTAGACGCGGGTAAACGAGTATTTTTAGAACCTTTTGAAAATATTAAACCATTGTTTTTACAGAAATCACTTACGACAGAGATTACAATCAATAAGAAACAATTTGTTTCTATATTGGTATGCCAGTTTTTTGTTTGAAACCAATGTTTTTTACGGTAAATGTTATTGAGTTACGTAAGGGCAATGTATTGCGAAAAGCTTGATATTTATATAAGAATTAAGTGTATGTAAAATTCTATTAACAGTTCCAATAGGTAAATTAGTAAAGCTCACGGGAGATTTTAAATTTTGTGAATATTAGCGAGTTAAATCAATAAGGCCATACCTAGTTCAACCCAAAGAATAATGTTGTAAATTTTACGATAAAAAAAAACATCTATACTAATATAAAACAAGAGTTTGAAAATTGTTCAATTCGACAAAATTGAGCAATGGAAAATACTTTATATTTCCAGTTTCACGTGAGTATTTAATAATTCGTTACGAGAAAATATTCAGTTACACAACTACACGTTAACGAAATTCAAAAGCTTAATGATTGTTTTCACGTAGTATAAATTTCAGAAATCTTTAATTTTTTCAATAAATTTTGAAATTAAAACAAACAAACACTAAACAAATCGAAAATACAAAAACAGCAATCATTTTCGCCGTATTTTTTCATAAAATAATAATTTCTGGATACAAAAGCATAATAATTTCAAACAATGTTTTAGTATAAGTTTTGTTCCATTCTTCTCATATCGTTTGTCAACGCTGCTGGATGTAAAGAGGAGTATAAAATATACTGTGGGTATGGGAAAATAAGAGGAGGGCAGGTTGAATTGGGGGTTAAAAAGGAAAGGATGGATGAATGACAAAAAAAAAACTCATGATTATAAATTATTTTTTCACGAGTGATAAATTTGGGCCTTGATGAAAATATTCATCGATCATCCTTTATTATATAATAATTCGCCGTACATTTTCATCAAAGCAGAAAAAAACATCCACTTATGCATAATTTTTACGACGAAAATAATCGTATTTTTATATGGTTAACTCGCCTATTATTCCTGTTTTTTTAACAAGGTGTTTTATTAGGATAATTAGTCTTTGGTTCGTTGGTGGAAAATTTATTGTTATATCATTATCTGGAATAGGATGATGATTTTGATATCTAAGTACAATCAAATCAATTTTTATTAATGGACTCAAGTTATAAAAACGCCGAAATTTCGTATCGCTATTTTATATCAATTTTCAGCCAACATCATTAACCATCATGCTTACGAACGTGATATTGGCCGCACGATAAACAAATGAATATTACAAAAACACATAGGTAGGTACTTTTTAAATTTATTTTCATTATGAAGACAATGTCTCAATTTGAGTGCCATGTGATGGCCATAGTCATAAAATAATAATTTCTTCTTCTTCTTCGTGTGCCCTGTCGGGTCCGCAAACGTTGGCGATCACTTGGGCGAACTTGTCGCTGTCCTGCGCCGCTCGGAATAGCTCCCCTACACTACAGATACCGGTCCATTCACTTACATTCCGCAGCCAGGATATCTGTCTTCTACCGGGCCCTCGGCGTCCCTTTATTTTCGCCAATTAGTTGGAGAAGGTGGTATTTCATGTTAATTTAATTCTCGTAAACTTGGAGTCTTAATCATGAATGTCTTATATATTTTTTTTCTACTCCGTTACTAAGAGTTCGCTTACGCGACAAACTACATTGATCCACTCACGGCAATTTCACGACATAATGACGCAATACGCAATGTAATTGATGTTGTCGTGACGTCATTGTGAAGTTGCTGGTAGTTGAGCAATTTACTGTCTCGTGTAAGCGAACCTTTCAGAGTTTCTTTATTTTCTATTAAACATTAGGCCGGGTTTCCACCTGCAAGAAAACGTCTGCAAGAAGTGTCCGACAGTCTGTCAGACAGGTGTAAACTCCGTAGTAGAAAGACTTCTACTAAAAAAACAGACAGCTGTCTGACAGACTGTCGGACACTTCTTGCTGAAGTTTTCTTGCACTCGGCCTTACAATCGGATAAAAAAATTAAGTTCTAGTGAATATCAAAATTTGTGTCACAATCCGTCACCATGGCGGCAGTAGGTTCGCCGAAACGTCGGATCATCTGATCTTCACACGATCAACCCGAAAAATAAATCTACATATGGATCATCGTGAAAACCTGCAACTACTATTGATCAAAATGTGTTGTTAATATGATACAAGTGAAGTTGTTTAAAGGTATTCAAAATAAACAAATACTTTCATAAATATTTAGTTTATTTTCGATATCATTCAAAGCAACGAGGTCAACCGTGTGGGGTGTTTGTTGGCAGTCACTTTAGCGATTATTATCGCATGTTTCATAATTTGACATGAAGTAGCTATGAATTTGAAGTAGCGAGTTGATAACAGCATGCTAAATACAGCAATGAAACTCTAACTCCGTGCTTATGTAAATTTAAAAGGAAACATTCTTCATAACAACGGAACATACGATTGTAAATAATGAAGTTTGTATTACATTACTTGTATGATGTATGATTTCGTAGTTAGCTTAAATACATTGTAATTTCATACATAGTTGTTGTTGTAAAGTGTTTTCACTAGATCACAGTGGTGGCGAAGAGACCAAAGTCGCACAATCTGATGATGCTCCGCACTTAAAAAGCTTGTAAACATAATTGTCCTTTGCTGTTACGGTTTAAGGCACGCGACCTAACTATGACGTCACGGTCATTTCCCACGGCATTAAGGTTCAAAATCGCGTAAACAATCGCATGATAAAATGGTAAAAAAAGCGTTTTTTTTTTAATTTTTTCGGGGTTAATAAAGCGTCTTTCAAAAAACTTTTACGGTTATTCCCTAGATTTTAATGCGTATTATCAGTACAAAAAAATATATACTCCGCGACTTTCGGGAAACGAATATTCGTCTTTCGAAAAGATCAGAGGTGTTTTTCACCTTTTTTTGAGAAATCTATAAGTACAAGACATAATAAATCTTTTACGGTAATTCCTTAGATAAAGGTTCAATATATCTACTCTATTTTTTTCCAAAGCATATTTAGTAACAGTTGTCGAGATATAAGGTCTCAGAAAATTTTGAAATGTCGGTATGCATACTCTTAAAAAGCTTGTAAAAAATAGTGGTCCTTTGCCGTAACGGTTTAAGGTTTTATATATACCTTATATGAATACTCTAATACACAACGAGTGTTATCTTGTTCGAAACTTTTGACATTTTTTCTATTTATTATAAAAATGAATTACTAAAATCGTGATATGGCTGCTGGGAATTATTTTCGTCCTCGTGATTTGTAATTATCTTTTTTATCACACCTGGTATTAAAATTTCTTTAGTATTTATATTCAGGCATCGCACGCAAATTGTCCTAAAATAGTGCATCTACTCTTTTTAACCAATAAGTATGATTATTTTCTGGTGTCCTGAAAAAGTTCAGGAATAAAATACATAAGAATACAAATCTCAACAGTTCTGTTATGAGGTTCATTTTTCAATAAAATCAGTTTAATATTATATACATATATTATGTACTCTATCTGGCAACCTCTGTCGTGCACTCTACACTTCTTCTCCTTCGTCAGCCTTGGTCCCTCCCCTGCTGGATATAGGCCTCTTTCATTTGTTTCCAGTCTTTTCTATCCCTCGCCTTTCTTACCCACTGTCTACCCGCTACCGAGGTTACGTCGTCATCTTTTCTGGGGCACTCTACACTGATCCAAAATAATGTCATATTATATAATTCATTCTCAGATAAGATTCTCAGATTATAATCAACTCCTACACGACTATCACTGTTTACTCCACATTTAAAATACCACGACGTCATAGATAAAATGCGATATATCACAAAATTAAATAAATAAATAAATCTTTATTGGCCAGTAAATATGTATAGCAACAGTAGTAACAAGACAATGCAGTGTGCCAAAAGGCGGACTTATTGCAAAAGCAATATCTTACAGTCAACCCGAAAATTATTTTGTAGATCAATGTCTTTCTTACTAATAATAACATTAAGTAGTATATCAAACGTTCTATTCTATTGTGTTGGCTTTTCACGCGGTACCAGAGTGATTCCACTATGCCGAAAGTATTTTTCTTAAAGAATTACCTATATATTTCGATAAGTCACAAACTGCGTGGGAGGCAAATAAAATTGTTGTTCATGCTCATAATAACATACATCCGGGAAACGCCAACTTTCAATCAACAAATAAATCGTTCTCTAACACAGAAAATATAGATGGAAATAAAATACCTACATTTTTATTTTAGTAGGTATTCACTTTTTTGAAAACGCTTCCCGTATTTTTCTCGTTGATTTATTAGTAATACAATTTACGAAAGCCATATATATTTTATGAATAACTCAATAAACTAATCAGAACAGGCAATCTGCAAAAAACAATATGAGCGAAATCAGCGGTAGGTACCTATTGTACGAAATCAAGAAATGAAAAAAAAAAGATAAAAAAATACTTTTATTATAGTCCATATTCATAAATCCTCCATTTCCTTCTTGTAAATTAAATTTTATGATTTGTAAAATGAATTGAAACATTGAACGCTGAATGATAAAAAAGGGGAAACTGAGAAAGGGAAAAAATGATAAAGAACTCTGTGATACAAAAGTCACGTATTGCGAACCCGAACAATCCATGTCATCATGTGATTAAATTATATAGGATATTGAATCAGTGAGAGTGACAGAGGTTCCCAATCCCTCTGTATCCTTTTAAATAATATTAATTCAAGCATTATGTTTGTCCAATGTCCATCCGTCCAAATATTCACACAATTTCCATAATTCCACTATACATTACATGTTTATGTTTAGCGCAGGTGACTGGAGAACCGCGTCAGTCTCCCAAGTGGGAGATGCCTGTTCGAACCCCGACTCTGACGATGTATTCTGCACTTCACGACCCAAGATTTTAGCTTACTGTGAAGTGTCCAGGAAAGTATTTCAGATTAGGTGTTAATTTAAAAAGTGGGGATAACCGTGACAAGTGTGGGTGTCTATCGATTTTCTTGTCAAATTATGCACGATACAGGTATAATGTAAGAGTTCGAGTATGTGATGGTTTATATCGAAATTATATTGATGTTCTTGCATTCAGCCAACGAAGATATTCTTAGAAACAATACTTCTTTAATATCAGATTAGGTATATCACAAATAAATATTATAAGATAGGTAAAGGGTGTTATCATCAAACAAATCCCTCCATAAGATTCCGTCACGTAGATACTTCATTCTGCCATATTCCCTTATGAAACAATGAAGACACTCAATTCAATAACTTCTTAACATGTCAAAAACATTTGTGTCTTTTTATGAAATTCTGTCTGTCGTAATATAAAATCCTCGCACATTTTTGTAGTTTTTCCCTGTACACACAACATGTATCAAGACAAGTCCCCCCATATTTTGATAAAGAAAAATGATCACATCATCTATGTGACGTTGATTCTTCTTTAATAATATAGGACATGAACTGCGCCACATATGTCGAGTTGAAGAGAGCTGCGGGAGACAGTAAAGAATGGAGAACAAGATGTAGGAATTTGCTGCAAACCAATCCGCAGGATTGAAACTAGAGAAGAAGAATATAGTTAGCACCCTCTGTCGATAAATTTATAAACAACGAAATTATCTAGAACCTAAATGTAACTCGTATTATTCAAAGAGTTTACAGCTCCTATAAGAAATTTCAATACAGTAAAGAACAAATACCAATATCCTATCGTAACGAAATATGCACTGAAAATATACGCAAATAATTTTCTGTAATTGTGTTTTATTCTCTGTCCAGTACACACATTATATTTTACATGAAAGAATGTGACCATTACTGTCTTGTTTCTCTATAAATTGTACAAAGTAGGTATAGCGAAATTGATAGCCCCAGCGATGATCGTGTTAGAAAAAAACCATAGATTTTTCAAACTTTGCTTTCTAAACTTGGTACAAAGTTTCATTTTGTTTTACAATGAGGATATGTGCTTGCACACACAAACCCAAATACATTCCTGAAAAATTTACGCTAGACTGAAAACCTGTATCGCAAAGTGTGGAATACATCGCCAGCGCCGGGGTTCGAATCCGGCACCTCCCGCTTGTGTAGACCGCCGCTTCCACCGACTGCGTAAATCGGGGACGTATTATTAACGTTCTAAAAATATCTATTCGACGAATTTCCAACCCCGAATCTCATAGTTTTATCGTCGTATTCCAAGTCGATAACTTCTATGGCGATGCAGAGACTTTCCAGCAGTCTTTTTTTCTTTGGGTGTCAGCTTGGTATACGGATTCGTACACAAAAATCTTAGTAATTTTTATTTAAATAGTATAAGCATTCTAAAAACAGGTTTCATTGTGTTCTACCCCATTTTACAATGGCCTAAAAAAACATAATATCTTCTGCCCAGACAACATATTAAAAATGGTTCACTCTAGATAGTAACACACAAGTTTATGTTAAATCTGTCTGGAAGAAAATAGAAAATCTATGTATAAAATGTATACTACTTTGCTTGCTAACACTTGCAAACATACACAAGAATCTAATATACTATTATAATACGATTAGGTACACAATACTTTTAATACAATATACCTAAAAGCTTCAGTCGATTCTGAGAAACAACAATATTAGCTTTCAGTGACAGTACGGATATGAGAAAAATATCGAAATAAGAGATTTCCCCTCAATATCTTGACTGTCATAAGCTACATATCTAATACATTCTACTACCAGTACCTAATATAAATCGATACATAAAGACTGTGTAGTATGTCGATACATTTGGAGAATACAATATACGTAGAGTACAAGTCGTTTGCACAATATAAACACATAACTTTACTACACTGTAGTATAGATGATATTATATGAACATGAACAATATTATACCTACCAGTCTTTGATATAAGTTCTTTTGACAACAGCATTGTTGGTTGGATTTCATACTGATATATGTACTAACCTATTTTATTAGTTAAACCATATTATGAAATTTTGTAATATCGAAATAGCTTCAAGTTTATTTTCAAGTTTGTAAAAAATGAATCTGGGTTTATCGAAATAAACCCAAATACATCTTTGTAAACTTCACAGTAAGCTTGAAAAGCTTGTGTCATGAAGTGGAGTAAGTCGGCATTAGGGATTAATCCCGCGCCCGCCTGATTAACAGTCGAGCGCGTTTCCAACCAGGTTACCGACCACCTCGATATTAGGTGTTCATAATTTTTAGCAGTTCTTATTAGGTATCTACATTGTTGGATTTTTTCAGTTGTTTCATAATACCACAAACACAGATATAGGTACGAAGTGAATTTTATGAGGTAATAGGTAGAAACATTTATTTTACGGAAAAGCTAATTTTGATAGTTTCTCTGTCATATCGTGTAGAGCTTTTGTTTATAGTGTTATCTTTTTCATACTATTAGTGATGACAGAGATCGCAGCACTGCGATAAGCTCGCCCTAGTGAACAAATGTTATGATGTATATTATATGTACACATCACTAGTACGAAGTATATTAGAATTTAATTCGTCGATCTGGTCCCCCAACTATAATATTCACATTGAAAACATTGAGCGAGTGCAGCGTAGATTTCTTCGATTTATAAATTACAAAATGGGAATACCAAGGGAAGAACTAAACTACGCTCAATTACAATCATATCTTCACTTAGAAACACTAGTTGATAGAAGAATAATTAATGACTTGATTATGTTATATAAAATTGTAAATAATTTTTTTGACAGCCCTGAATTGGTACAACTTATTGAATTTCGAGTGCCAGGTAGAAGTACAAGGAGTCGAGATCTTTTTTATTGCGACAATTATTCCACTAATTATATTATAAATACAATCGTCCCTCGCTTGCATCAACAAGGCAATAATTATTTGACAGAAATAGATATTTTTAACATTGGCATTTTATATTTCAAAAGACTCATAAAAAATAAATTTTGCCCTAAAATTACAAATGATGATCACAGATAGTTTTTATTGTTATATTATTATTTGTTTTGTTTATTATTATATTTTGACAAGTCTTTGTTTTCGATTTATAAATCATGCTCTTGGCTTTTTTCATGTTTTGTGAGCGACAATCTAAAAATTTCTAGTTGTTTATTTGTTTTGTCCCGAGCTAAGTTGGTATATAATTTTTAAAGTCTTGTTTTTTCTTTTTTTTTGTTGTTTTTATAAATTGACATATTATTATTTTATTGTTTACTTTTGATTTAATTTGATTGAAAGCGACATTGAATTTTCGATGTACCTAGAAGTAAGCTATGTTGCGATATTACCACGGTGAAATTAATATTGATTTTGTACTAAATGGTTTCCTATAATGCGAGTTTGATTGTATCTCGCCACCTGTGCGGTGTAATATTATTGTTGTAAATTTAATGTTTTGCTGTGTT
This sequence comes from Ceraclea dissimilis, assembly GCA_963576895.1. Classification (NCBI taxonomy): domain Eukaryota; kingdom Metazoa; phylum Arthropoda; class Insecta; order Trichoptera; family Leptoceridae; genus Ceraclea; species Ceraclea dissimilis. Next base: position 15,047,960 of record OY756364.1, read on the forward strand.
AATGTACTGATGACTATATATTGATATTTTTTCACATCTGTTTGTTCAATTATTGTTATTACTCGAAAACGCTTTGTAGATTTGTTTATGTAGATTTATATTGAATTTTAATTTTTAATATTGTATTGTGTAATATTTTGATAATTCAACACTAATTGTAATGCAATGTAAATGGCGTATGCCGTAGATAGATAAATAAATAAATAAATAAATAAATATTTGTGATGTTAATTTATCTCTGTATCTTGTTCGCCAAAAGAGTAAATAGATAAATTATTTGAGTATAAAAATGCTTCAAATCGCTAGATATAATAGGTACTATCCATTTTGGATAGAGCCAGTGTGTTTAATTATTTCACATTGTGATCTATCGATTTATACACATCCTTATATTTAATGAAGCGATTTTGTATGCAAATATTTAACTTTAAACTGATTAGTTTTTAGTTTATGTAATGTTCTTCAAAACTTTCTGCTAGCTGTTATCTTTATTTATTTATTTATTTATTTATTTAAACTTAAAGTAAACAACAAACACATATAAATATACAAAATGGACATAGTACAGATTATAAAACGTTGTTCACTAGGGCGAACTTATCGCAGAACTGCGATTTCTTCCAGTTAACCCCATCCTTCTAGCTTCTGATACGACGCCACTGAAGAATGTCCTCTTGTTCGATAAAATTGAAAAATAACTACTCGTCTTTCCTTTTTTGTCATCCGATGACGACACTCGCAATGTCTGAAATCAAAATAAGTACCTATAGGACATTTTCAACTTATCGCCCCGAATCCAATACGACAGTTCTATCAAATCTGGTGATATAATTCCAACCGGCATAAAAGGCATTCAAGAGAAAAATTTCCTTATTTTCATATAATCCTAGGGTTTATTTTACTACTCTTATTGAAGGGTCATGGATATTGTAATGAAAATTTATTATAATGCTCGAATTGGGAGATAATCCAAAGGGTAGATATACCACAATAAAGACGAAAAATATAAAACATACCTATCTCCTAGTAGGTATCTATACTTATAACATACAACAAAAAACTTGAACTTTGCCAATTCATAGTAAATGTTGAAGGTTTTCACGGTGTGCGATTGACATTGTTTTTTGATTTTCAGGTAAACCATGTGAAGATAAACTTGATCGACGTTTCGACACTCCTACTGGTGTCTTCCTCTTGTGTCACTCCAGTGGAAAACACCAGTAGGAGTGTCAAAACGTCGATCAAGTTTATCTTCACACGGTTTACCCGAAAATCAAGAAACAATTTGCCAATTCATAAATCTCCTTAATAATTGTGGATTTTCGGCAGCGTTGAGTATTTGACAAAACGCTGTCACAATCACATCGGAACGTTATTTTGAAAATTGTATATATACTGTTTACAAAAAACATTTCGCATTGCACCTAATTTAATTTTGTTTTAATTATATACGTACAATACAAAAAGTAGATATTCGTATACGCCACTGACTTTGCACGAGATTGTATTGATATTTTGGATAAAAATATGTGCAACAAAGGGAATTATTGATTTATAATGATTTTTTATTTCATTTCTGATTTTATAAAACATCACTACCGCCATCTATGAATCATAAATGACCTGGGAAAGAATGTGAAAAAAATGACGATTCGCGTCCGGAGTAAACATTAATACCAGACGATTTTAGACATCCATCTATTAAATAAGCTTACAAATGGAATCTCGGCTTCAACATAGGCTATTAAAATATATGATTTGTATCGTGGTTTGGTAAAATTATCAATTTTCCCAAGATACTGAATTCTATCAAGTTAGTATGAAAATGAAAGAAGCCATTTAAAGTAGTCCCGTTAATATGGTTTTTAAATTTGTTTGCGTCGTTACATAATCTAGAACTAGGATATACATCTAAGGATTATTTTTATACAATGTTTTTGCTCTACAAATACTTCTGTATGACTAAAAATATGTCTATAATAATTAAAAAATAGTTTTGACATTTGCTCCGCGGCGCTTTCTGTCGTCGTCTGTTTTGACTCGCGTGGTGTAGGGGCTAGCGTACTTAACTTAAATTGAGTGTTATGCGATGCGAGGGTACGAGTTCGATCCCACTCCATACCCAACGCTTTTTTCTTCTTTTTTTTACTATCTTTTTGTGAAATTTGAATTGAGCAGAATCCTATATACATAAAAAATAATTTTACTAGGTAAAACAAATATGTTCCTTCCTATATGCCAAAAATTTATTGCATTAGGTATTTAATTCTAAGACGATGTAACTTCACCACCCGTACACAATTTTAGCCGTTGCGAAGCACGGGAAATACAGCTAGTAGAGAATATAGTCGATTCTATTATGTTTCTCAAAGTTGTCAGGAGAGCATGTTGAAAAAGAAAGTGCAGACTGAATTTTAATGTGGGAGTGTGTCCTTAAGATTTTTCACGGAATGCGCATATAAGATAGAGATCAAAGCAAGTTTTGGCACAGTGCCTGTGACTTGAAGAGGATATACAAGAAGCTTTACAAAGGAAATATTTGTCAATAGTATTGTGTGCCTCATTTTTAGATTTTATTCTTTCTCCTTTACAGTTTTTGTGTCTTACCTGCTCCTATTTCACTGCCAATAATTCAATATATGCATGTTTTCCTGAATAGCGCAGGTTTTGTTTAAAAATATCGATGCAATGGTGTACGTAATGCTAATGATTTTATTTCCTACTTTTTTCGTAAACCGCTTGATATTTAGAGTTAAAATTTTATCCTTACTAATTCCTTATTCAAACAATTTTCTTGCATTGTCAGTTGCGAGCTAGACTAGAATCATTAAGCAAAATGGGTTGGTATTTCAGTACTATCCCCATACCTAGTTTCATAACTTTTTCGTATAAACTTATCTGCTGCAGTGGAATTAAAAATCTATATCAACGTTTTTCTTGTGAAATTTTAAAATACTATATATGGACAAGACGGAGAGAACTGAATGCTCCACCCTACCAAATCTCACATCAATCACATTCGTAGAGTTCTACTTGAATACTTGATAACAGACTCATCAAGGAGAGTTGGATCGCAGGGAATGGGTGACGCATTGAACCGCATGCAAGAACGGGATGCAGCAGGAGAGCAGCGATGCGTCACAGATGGGGATATATCACCGACCCCTCGATTCGACTGCGGTGCTGTCTCTCAGACCCTACATCATATAGTGGAGGAGTGCCCTATACATAGTTTCCATGGAACGATGGAGGATTTTCATAGTTTGACGACCGAAGCCAAAGTATGGCTAAGGGACAATCACGTAATTTTATAGCGCCTTACATGCCATACGCATATATATCAAGTTCCTCATTATGTTCCACAATTTTTACAATCAGAAAGTGACTATCCTTCAGGATTACACGTCATTTATTTCTTTATCACCACTTTAAAACAATTAGGTAATATAAAAATACTGTTATTTCTGTTGACAATTTTTATTCCAGAATTTGGCCAAACAAGACATGAATTTTTATATTCTGAGAGAGGATATTTTTTCGGATAAAATTGTTATAAAAGCTGGCATATTTTTTTTTGTAATTAATGATAAAACTTATGATTGCACAAGTTTGGAGTAGGGTGTAGGAGTATCCGTTCTTTATGAAGACGTTAATGTCTGAAAATGGAAGATAAACATTAAATTCCAAAGTTGCTTTCACAATAATTTTATATTAAGGTTAGAAAATATGGGATTAAAAATGATTTCCAAATTATTTATCGTAAATAACCTGTTGAGAGTACGCACACCGACATTTCAAAAATTTCTAAAAACGTGAGACCTAATATATCGACAACCGCTACTAAATATGAAAAAAATAGAGTAGATACATTGAACCTTTATCTAGGGAATAACCGTAAAAGATTTTTTATATCTTGTATAGATTTCTCAAAAAAAAATGTTGAAAAACACCTCTGATCTTTTTTCCGAAAAAACGGAAACTCGTTTCCCGAATGTCGCGTAAAAATTTTTTTTACTGATAATGTGCATTAAAATCTAGGGAATAACCGTAAAAGTTTTTGATTGAAGCGAAATAAACCCCAAAAAATGGAACAAATGCATTTTTACAATTTTAACATGCGATTGATCACGCAATTTTGAACCGTATTGCCGTGGCAAATGACCGTAACGTCATTGTTGGGTCGCGAGCCTTAAAACATTAAATTTGATAAAATACTCGTAGATAAAATAATAGAATTAATTTTACTTCAAATACATTTTAATAACTAAAATCTATTTTAAAACAAAACCTATTTATAACATGCATAGTTTCACCAACTCCCTTAATTTAATGTCATTAAAACACAGGAATAACTATAAAGTATGTCAGGAATAACTCTAGTTTTAAATTATAATAATACCATTACTGAATACTACACACTATGTAATAAAGTTTTGTATAAAACGACACTTGTATTTATTACACGACACTATTTATTATTTTCCTTTAATTCATAAACTCTGTAGTTCGGAAAACAGAGAGATCTTGGCTATACAAATTAGAAAACGTATCCAAAATAATAATAAAAGCTTTTTTTTATATAAATTTATTCCTATTCCGTTGTTTTGATGTTCAATGTTTGATGCACTCAATGTTCCCGGTAGGAGATCCAGAGGAAGACCCAAGCGCAGGTGTAGGGAAGTGGTGGATATGAGGGAGAGTGATGTTCTACCGGAGGATGCGCAAGTTAGAGCAAAGTGGCGGCGAAACACAAGAAAAGCAAACCCCACCACCATGTGGAATTAATAATTGCTAAGGAGAAGAAGAAGAAGATTCCGTTGTTTTGAGCGTAATATGGATGCGGAGTCTAGGTATCTGAATGAATGAATGAATGAGTGAAATTTATTTTTCCAGATATACAACAACATGCAAAAAATAATGAATTTTTATATATACACATATAAATAAATCAAAACATGCCATGAGACAGCAGTCGCTCAACTATGAATTTTGTAGAAAATTAAATTCTCCATAAGTTATGAGAACTTTGAGGCTAAAATGAACAAGTTATATTGGCGTAAAATGGCCTCAAAAATTAAAGAAATTATAAAATATGGGCAGTTTTTGGAGCTTGACCGCTTCGCTGCTTTTTATTTTAGAATAATGGAAAATTTGTAGGAAAAACTTATGATTTACAAATCTGCAAATAAGTAACTACTTTTCCCCAAATTGCGAACAACGAATTTATATTGCATACAATTGAGCTTACGTTTTTCGAAATGGCGGTGGGGACAAGGAGAGAAAAATTGTAGAAAATGTATTCTTCACTACCCCATAGGCCTATATGACGTAACAAAAATTCACATAACAATGATATAGTATAGGGTCTCCACTCTCCATACGATATATCTGTTTACCGGACTAATACTATAGTACCTATTGTAGGTAGGTACTATGATTATAAGTTTATACTTAGTAATATTCCCCACTATTAATAGTAACATAAAGGACATGTCATACAAGTTGTTTTACAATAATAATATCTACTACCTAACATCCGCATATATTATTATAAAGATAATGAATACATTTCAAAACAAACTAAGTTACGTTGTGACAGTTTTTATTATACGTACGTACTGCCTTTGTAAAGTGCAGTCGTATGACGTACCTATACTTAGTTATTAAATTATCTACGTATGTATTCCTACCTACTTTCACAATTATTTGTAACAATAGTATAAGTACTTACATCAATATAGGCAATTACAGGTACAACAGTATTCTCGATAAAAAATTGGTACAATTATATAACTTTTTGAACTAAAATAAGTGCGTCAAATTTACTTTACTATGAAATAATTGAAAAAAGAACGTCATTATAGTCCGAGAGCCCGCTGCTTAATTTATGACGTATCTGTTTTTTGATCGAAATGTGGTATAAACGATAGCTTACCAATAGGGTATTACATCGCGCTAGGGTTGCCTATCAAAATCTTGCCGCAACCCCCCCTGCCCCCCCCGAAAAGGTCCCTCTTCGCGGTTTTTCGCATTTTATAGGAATATGGTACGAGATAGGAGAAAGTAGTCCATGACAAAAATAATTCTCGCTAAATTCTCTACAAAAAATGTTACGTCAATTTTTTCGTAGGACTAGCAGTTTACCCGCAATGGCCGGTCAAAAAACAGGATATTTTTTGAAAAAATAAAAAAAAAAGTTTGATTTTTTTTCTTTCACATTCTTCCACCCATTATTACTAACATTTTATGGAAAAAAAAATTTGGCCTGCGGCGTTATATCACTGGTTATTTTATGAAAAACTAAATTTTAATAATTTTCATCACCGAGTTTTATTGTAATAACTCCGAAATTATTAGATGTATGAACATAAGTTATAGCTCGTTTTGTAGCTAAGACTATGGTAATTAATTCGTTCTCTGACTATTTTCCTGTAGCTCTTATCAATTTTCAACCAATTTAGTTTAAATACATTTTTTTGTATATTAAATGAATTTAGGTTTTGGACCGGCCATTGCGGGTAAACTGCTAGTTCTACAAAAAAATTGACTTAACATTTTTTGTAGAGAATTTAGCAAGGATTATTTTTGTCGTTGACTACTTTCTCCTATCTCTTGCCATATTCCTATAAAATGCGAAAAACCGCGAAGAGGGACCTTTTCGAGGGGGGCAGGGGGGTTTGCGGCAAGATTTTGATAGGCAACCCTAGTGCGATGTAATACCCTATTGGTAAGCTATCGTTTATACCACATTTCGATCAAAAAACAGATACGTCATAAATTAAGCAGCGGGCTCTTGGACTATTACGCACCAGTGGCGAAGAATGAATTTCCGCAGAAGGGAAGCCGGGGCTAACATTCCTTATTGGATTACGTCAGATCTGAATTATTCATATTGTAGATTTTTACAGGAGGAACTAACAACCATAATATAAAGTATTTACCTTATTTTTTTCAACCGTTAGGTACACTGATCAACAGTGTGAAATTAGCTTAGTTTTATATAATACATCATAGAGTCGTTTCCAATCTAGCTCTTTACATTTTGATTTTTTCAGCCTACCGTTATAGAAAAAGTGTGAGAGAAACTTGCGTATTTAATAGAGTAAAAACACGTGGATATAAAAAAATACAAATGCAAAATTTATTCTGCATTGCAGAGGACAAAAATTATTCACCGTCAACAAAGCTGTACAGAAATCCAAACACCTCTATAATATGTACATTGTACATACGGGAACAAAAAGAGCTCCGCAAATAATTTCAATACAAAAATACTAGAACACATTCTCTAAAGAACAGAAACATTCCTAATTCGAAATTGAACAAACAAAACAAAGTAATGCAAAAACAAAAAAGAAACGAATGCATTTGTATGGAAATGATATCAGTGGATACAATGTTGTATGAACATTGAACAACGTATCTCTATGCTTCGTATGGAGTGAACACAATAACCTAAGGTCCGACCGCTAAAAATGTGACCTATTTGTTTTTTTTTTTTTTTTATAGAAATGTGATTTAAATAAACGTTTACACACACACCGCCATAGGGTTGGCTGTCAAAATATTGGCGCTTCTCCTCCTGCCCTTTCAAATAATCTCCCGAGTGCTTTTTCTCATTTTTTGGAATATGGTAAGAGATAGGCTAATGTGGTCAATGACAAAAATAAATTCTCTACAAAAAATGTACTATACATTTTCCGTAGGACTAGCAGTTAATTACTCACAACCACTTTCTCCTATATAGTATTTGCGTACGCGAAAAACCGCATAGGGGGGCCTATTCGTGGGGCAGGGGAGGGGACGCGGCAAGATTTTGATAGGCAACCATATGACGATGTATGACCCTATATGTAACCTTTTTAAATAGTTTCGATTAAGAAACGGATAGGTCATATTTTTAGCGGTCGGTTCATAGGCTACAACGAACACACTTGTACTACGTACGAGTATGTAGTTTTGTTGTTGAATTATATTAACCGTAAGCATAATATATGTAGTTCTCTTTCCGAGTGCCCCTCTCTGATGTTGTCCATTACTTACTAGAGATTCTTTACAGAAAGAACTATAGATATATTATCATTACTATACGTCGGTATACCTATATGCGTATATGCGGTCTCTTCAACATCCTTCTGACCAGGGATATTACGAATGTTATAATTTAGACATTCGCGAATGCGAATACGAATGTTTGGAATGCGAATGTGCGAATGCAAGTGCGAATGCGAATATTCAGGAAAGGCAAAAAAATCACTTAATTTTGGTTTTAATCATAATTTTTAATCAATTAAGACACAATTAAAAGTAATAATATTTTAAAAGTGGCAAACTATACATATTTTAAAAATAAAAGCCTGGCTGCTTTTTTCGCTCATGAGGCGATTTCTCAGTGGCTCATGTATACTACTTGTCGTATGATAGTCGCATTCGCTAACACTCGCATCATTTGAAGCGAATGCGAGTGTTGATGCGAATGTTTAAAATGATGCGAATCTTTCGCATATGCGAATGCGAAAATTCTTTCTTCTGCTTCTGACCACAAAACACTTTGCAATATTCTCACTAGCGGCCATAGAACGTAACTTAATACATCATTTCGTTATGAGATCTTATAATTTCAACATTTTTTTATAAGATATTTTCGATGAACTGAAGACCGTTAACAGAAAATATAGACCACAAAAAAAAATCAGTTAGTGCGGCATATTTAGTAAAAAGTCCAAAACAGGAAGCATATGTGACCTTCAACACTGAAGTCAAAAATAATGTTATGCAAGATTGAAGTAGGCTCGCCACAAGGACTCCGAAAAGATAATTTGAGATACAGAAGTCATGTCAATAGAATAGACTATGTTTTATGCTGAAATTATCCACGGAATACAACGACATCTGCACGAAATGTAAGCAAAGAAAACTAAACTAAGATAAGGCGGAAAAGTGTGCTTAAAAATGGGGACAGACGAACGCTTAATCATGCTTGGGTGGTCTAAATTATGTACCCTAGATCGGATATGTTTTTTAAATTTCAAGGCGATTCATCGCGAATAAATCCCATAGCACTATTTAAAATAATTTGTAGGTATTGATCGTGAATAGCCGTACGAGAATTTAGATTTATGGTAAACTTGCCTTATCTCTCATGAAAACTCGACAATAAATTAACGAAACACTAACGCCTCCTGGTGTCGAAAAACCACACCTAGTTCAGGGAAATAAATTTTCCAATTTCGGAAGTTGTACGTAGAATGATAGATAGGTATATTATAAGACTAATATAAAACGCTCTTGTATAAAGTGACATGTGAATGGAAACGTATCATCAACCAATATTATGGAGACGGTGACGATTCATCTATAGAGATTCTTTTATATTCTCTGAATAGGAATAATAATATTATATGATAGACATTATTATATGAACATATCTAAGAAATAATGAGACCCATCGACGATCCGATGTGTTTTCATATTACTTTTGATAGGTTTTCCTGCTCCATATATGATTATTATTAGTGTATTGGAAATTCTCTTTCCAAAGTATTTTTGTTATTAGACCCTCCAACCCCCAGCCTCCACAAGAAGCCGTCGTAACACAGGGAGTTGTATTATTAATAATAATGTACTCAGTACTTTTGTTGTTATTTTCATTAGTATTATTCTCATTGTTATAAACGTTCTTCACGACATATTGAAGACCTGTTTTGATCTATGAATAAGATTGGTAGGAAATGAGCTTATAACACAGAAATTTTGTAAACGGAATTATTTCGGAATTATTTGTTAACGTATATTCATATGATGAGCCGAATATAATAAAGTTAGTGGGTGTCGCCAATAGGCTATTTTTCCGAACAAATATCTCGACAACCTCACTAGATATGCTTCGTTAAAAATAATTTTAGATACGTTGAATCTTCCTCTAGTGCATTGCTCTAGCAAATCTTTCATATCTTGTACATTTTCCTGCAAAAGAAATGAAAATAGCATCTGAATTTTTTATTCAAAGTAAATAAGATTTTCTCATTGTGATTATAGTATGCTTTAAAATGTACACTGCATTACCATGAAACTTTTTTGAGTAAAGCGAAATTGTCACCAAAAAATGTAAAAACTTTATGTCTTAAAAATTGATAACCAATCTACAATTATGGTCCGTAATTCTGTGCATGCGATTTTGAAATGTTTTCATGATATTGTTTTCCTTCATATTTTAGAGGAGATAATTCATTATTGAATATTTTACAGGCTATATTATGTGGCACAAAGGAAATTACATTACAGTATTAATTACTTTATGGTATATGGATGGATGGCTTTATTTTAATTATATTTACATGTACTGACAACCATCCACTCCTAACCATCGCACTGTCACTTAACAATTTGATTGGCATTGCTAATTCAAATGGAACAATCAAATCAATCCACAAACTCTAGGACCATTGACTACATACAATAATACTGATCCAAGCGCTTCCTCTCCCTATTAATTAAATTTGTAGGCTTTAATTTTATCATCGAGCTTAATGAGTAGATACCAGCTCAGCTTTCATGTCCTCTGTAATAATATGACATGTCATTGAATAATAATATTATATGATGGCAGATATGACATTGAGAGAAAGTACATAGGCCGTATTATTGTCACTCAATATGAATCAATTAATTTACACTTGTTATTTTTCATTATACTGATATGTACAACTGCATGTTAAAAATGATGTTTTATATCAAACTAGGGTCTAAAAGTCGTATGCCCAATCCCACCAACTTTAACCTAGGAAGGAGAACCCTAAGAAATTTCCATACAAGAACAGAGATAATATTGATTAAATAACATCCGCTTGTAGCACCACCACAGCCTAAATCCATATGAAATGCAACATGCAGCTCACCTAGTCTGGGCGAAGATATTTGGGCACCTAACGTAGGTGAGTTGCATGTTGCATTTCATATGGATTTAGGCTGTGGTGGTGCTACAAGCGGATGTTATTTAATCAATATTATCTCTGTTCTTGTATGGAAATTCCTTAGGGCTTTCCTTCCTAGGTTAAAGTTGGTGGGATTGGGCATGAAACGAATAAAACTGAGCATTGAGTAGACGTACGCACGCCTGGCTAACTATGTAATAGAAGAAAGAAGTTTCAATTGATTAAGAAGCTACCTCAGCTCAAAGACCGCATGATGTGATCAGATTTGAAGATAATAATAATAGTCGTGTGCCCGATACCGAGCATGTTTTTAGCTCCGAAGAATCGCTGTCACGTTATAACTGATCCTGTCGATGATGCCATTCGAGGTGACTATGAAGGCCGATTCTGGACATGCACACTCTGTCACACTTTGGACAAGGCTGCTCCTCACTTGTGACGGGTCTGCGGGTGGTTCTGTTTTGCGGGCCAGTGTAATTGTTTGTGATCTTCCGCCAGTTTTTACGATCACCCACCAAGTTTTCCCAGTCACTTTGAGAGTATATATCCTTAGATTTAAAGATACCCACTGAACCAAAGGAGCCAAACAGTAAATGAAAGTGTACGGTGTTCCTAAGTACAAATAACCCTGAAACGTAACGCCGACAATTTTACAATACAAATCACTCATGCGTTGAGACCTAACGAAACATAATACAGATTGTCCTGCAGCGTTCTTACTGCACTAGGTATACAATATGTACAGTCATTCACACTTTGTTTGTGGTCTTCAAGTCTATTGTTAACTCCGTTTACTTTCTCACGACCGATCGTCAAAACACTCAAAACAACCGGAATAACATGATAGGTACTGTACATAATACTATTATCAAACATTGCAATACAAATTTACCGTTATAGATATGTACCAATGCTAAACGTTGACACTCTCACTAAAGTATTTCTGGATATTGACACCGGAAGTGTCATTTTCGATATAGCAAAGTTGTGATACTTTCAAACTGAACGACATAAATGACATTCAGTGAACTCTGAACGAAATAGTATAGAATTTATTATGGTATATGGAGATGAGGCTCAATGCACTAATAGTTTCGTACCCTATGAGCACAAAATAATGATGCCACGAGTTATTGATGTTGGAACCTGCTTACTTTTATCTATCTCACGCAGCATCTCTTGCGAGATAGGCAGCCCTATCCTTAAACACAATCCTTGCTTCCGTCACATTCGTGCAATTTGTCATATTATACGCTCTCAAATTTATTTCACTCAAACCGCGTCCGTCTTTAAAGATTTTATGGCGTGATCGGTCCAGGTCAGTCTCCGTCGGCCAAACTTCCTCATACCTCTTCGTTTACCCAAATATATCTTTTCAGTTATCCTGTCGTTATTCATTCTCTCATTAACATGCCCAAACCTAATATTGAACTGATGTATTCTAGTTACAGTCACTAATCTCTCTAAAAACCGCATTCCTATTTATAACAATAACTGAGATTTAACGAGAGATGTCTCTCAGTATTTTCGCACATTTTCTTCTCAATCTGTACCATATACTCGTCATTTGCAGCGTGCATTTAATATAAACGTAGATACTACAGCCAATTACCTACAAATAATTTTAAATTCACGACTCCAAATGTATGTACGACTATATTATCGCAAGGGCCATTAGGAGATTTACGAATGGTAGGACCAGTACTCAATTATCCATAAGATTTCTGTAATACAGTACAATGATTGATTCTTCCGTCAATGAATAATTCATTTTGGATATTATTTTTGTACGCATAATTTCGCACAAACTCAACAATCGATAATGTTCTGTCGAATTTGGATTGTAGGAAAAGAAAAAGAGAGCAGTAACATTTGACTATTCTAAATAACACTAAAGCGAAGCAAAAAGAGAGGACAGAATACAAGACTGCTCCATCTCTACATTTTACGTTTATTTGCTTTTGTTGTGGAAGTGGAGCAGGGGAGATAGCCAGCCCTAATTTTTACGCTCCGCCCAAAACTGACTTTGAATTCACTAATGTATCTAGCACTCTTAAATGTATTTTTACATGCTTTTACTTAAAACTTCATTTGATCTCTCCACATCTTGCAAACGAATTTTAACTCATTTCAAAGAAAGATTTTGTCCTGTTTATGTCATCGGGAAGCACCCAGAGATTAATCTAGATAGAGAGATTAATTAGATCTGGCGATCTAGCCACCGCGTATCGTCATGTTTGGTGTCTTATGTAAATGTTTCATGGACAGAACTGTGATTAAATTCAATTTTGAATCGGACAAGGCTCGGTGTAGACGCCTTCAGTCGTTTGGAAGATCGCGAAAAACAGTATATACTAGGTACTATATAACATTATTCTATGAATACCTAAGCGTGTAATTTTTTTTTTAATTTACGTATTTGAGTGAGCGAAGAGGGTTGAGGAAGCGCGGCCGCCCGAGACTGACCTGGTCCGATCATGTCGACCAGATCCTCAAGGATGGACGCGTTTTGAGTAAAAGGAGTCGAAGAGCGTGTAAGTATGACAAAAAGGAGTCGAAGAGCGTGTAAGTATGACAAATTGCATGAATGTGACGGAGGCTAGGAGTGTGTCCAAGGATAGGGCTGTCTGGCGCTCTGTCCTTTCTGCCTACCCTGCAAGGGACGTAGCGTGAGGGTATGGATAGATAGAGAGTTTTACTCACTCTTTTTAGGTTCGTTTAAAAATAGCAGTGACAGTGATGTAAACTACATGTAATCACTTTGAGAAAAAGTAGGTCTTATATTGTATTCTTTGAGTAGGTAGCTGTCTATAGGCGATTTAGGCTCAGCAGTGAATGTTGTCATAAGGACAGTGAGATATCAGCTAAGGACTAAGGCACAAAGAAGGGACACGCCACTTGAGCGATCAAGATAACATTGAATTGTTGCTGTCACCCTATTAAAATATTTTTATTTCTTATTGAACGATTCAATACCCAAAGCTCAAAGTGACGAAGTCGTTTAAAAAAAAATTGTATTTTTTGTAGAACATCGTATGACTTACTAGGTTTTCTTTTACTATCTAATACAGTTACAGTGTCTCTCAAATTTGAAATACCCACTAGATATTATTTATTTATTTATTGGGTATTAATAAGAGATAACGAATATTAAAAAGTTAAGTAATTAGCAGGCGCGAAGCTACCTAAGAACACGATTCCCATCGAGTTATTATAGTTAGAAATATTTTGAAAAACACCTCTGATCTTTTTTCCGAAAGACGGAAACTCGTTTCCCGAAAGTCGAGGAGTAATTTTTTCTTGTACTGAAATATGCAGTAAAATCTAGGGAATAACTGTAAAAGCTTTTTGATAGACGCAAAATTAACCCCAAAAAATGGAAAAAACGCTATTTTTACCATTTTATCACGCGATTGTTCACCCGATTTTGAACCTTAATGCCGTGGGAAATGACTGTGACGTCATTATTTGTTCCAAGGCCTTAGCTGAAAAAGAAAGCAGAATTATAAATGACAATTACTGTTTTGAATTGCGCTTGAAATAATAATACATACCTCCCTTGTGCACGAAGCTTCTAAATTATCATTTGACGATTTCACTTTTTATTTACTTCACCCTGAGTCCAACTGTTAGAATTAATGGTTCTGTCGCTTTATTTTTTAAAGGAAAATCGGTGGATTCTTTCATACAAAGAATAGTCCTTAGCTGAAGAATATCATTTGGTTTATTCGATATCCGATAAATGGGATTTTAAATTTAAATGAGCAGGAAGAAGTATCGAAAATAATGTTCAATATTCTGTATCCATGTCAATGGACAAATCAATACCGAAGTAATATAGGTATAGTAGGTGCGGTTCCCGAACAAAAACCCATTAGAATATCGCTCATAGTAAAATTACCCCAAAAAAAAGATAAAAACCTTTCAGAAATATACTCAACGTATAAAAAACCAAACATTCTGGTAGGGTTCCAGTAGGTAAATTATTTTAAAATACTTATTCCTTTATTTATACATAAAATGTTAACATAGCATGATTATCTTTGTTTCTCCCACTAGGATTATCTTGTGTCAATGTAAAATTTTCATTTATCACATTAAAAACAACTATGTCAACAGTTTTGTTGACATGTTCTACTTACTTTACTTTACTTTTCGTGTGGCATTTCGGCGTTGTCCTTTGCCCGTGTAGGCTGCGTCGACATAAGTATTCTTCAAAGCCTCGGCTCCAGTGCTGCCAGCCAGACCACCATCAAATCGGCAAAAAAAGGACATGTTCTGTTTAGAACGTTGTCA
This sequence comes from Ceraclea dissimilis, assembly GCA_963576895.1. Classification (NCBI taxonomy): domain Eukaryota; kingdom Metazoa; phylum Arthropoda; class Insecta; order Trichoptera; family Leptoceridae; genus Ceraclea; species Ceraclea dissimilis. The sequence continues at coordinate 15,063,190 of OY756364.1, forward strand.
ATTTTTATTGTCTAGCGCATTATCCGCTAATAATTACATAAAATGTAATGAATTTACTACGAGTTATTTATAATTCTCCAAAATCGAAATTAGATTTGAACTCTTACTCGTTAGGCATAATCCTATGTGGCTTTTGTCCTTCTTGTGTTATATTCATCTTGAGCAATATTATTATGGGTTTTTGTCCGGGCACGAGTTGGTCGGTATGTGGGGAAGAGAAGAAAGTATTTGGTTTAATGTACTTGTATGAATTTGAAGCTGAGAAGGCATGGGCGTCGTCAGGGGGGGCACCCCTAGAGATTGGAATAGGTATATATTTTTTCATACTAAATGATGAAACTTCACAAAAATCACATTATTATCAAACGTTTTCTCATCATATCATAAATATTCATGAAAATCCATCAAAATACAGTTCTTTCATAAAAAAAATTGCCTGCGGCACCATTTTTTATTACTTTTCTATAAAAGACATTTTTCATACGTGTTGTTGTGCAAAAAAATACACATATTTTCAAATAAACCAAACCACATCACGACTTTCTTCACTATGTCTCATAAAAAATTTCGCCAGCACTTTTCATGATATATCGAACTTCAATTTTTGTTGCCCCCCCCTCCCTAGCTCCGAGGCTGGCGACGCCCATGTGAGAAGGAATACCTGTAAACATAATAATACGACTCCTCAAATGGATAGTGCCATTAGGAGTACCGGGATGAAAGAAAACGCTTGCAAGACACGCGATGGTTTCTTCTTGTTCACTAAATTGTACTACTAAATGGTATAGGTAATAATATAAAAGAACGACTGTTAATTCACCAACTATACAACAAGTTACCATAATTATATTACGGTGAAGAATCGTTTAGGTAAACAAGTGTAATTTCATAATTTGAAAGATTCTATAGTATGTAGAAAAATCAAATTTCCAAAGGCAATCAAGATATTTTGCACCAAACTACTATCTACCTCTACCCTCACGCCACGTTCCCTGCAGGGTAGACAGAGCGCCAGACACCCTTACCCTTACACACACACTCCTAGCTTCCGTCACATTCATGCAATTTGTCATACACGCTCTCCGATTCCTTTTCCAAGTCCAGTTTAGCATGGATCACTATCAAAACGTTAATATTCTTATAAGCACCTATATGTTATCAGTTATCATATTCATGGCGAAATGCAAACTGAGCCCATTACACTCTGTTTGCATTGATTCTACTTCTCTAGTTCATTGTCACTGTTGCTCCTCTTGATTGTATACTATAACTATGTAAATTTGAGGAGTCCAAGTTCCCGAAATTAGGGCCTAGGGACGATTATGATGAACAATAAACAAAGAACGGATCAATTCCACAAAATTTATCTGTAGAGGATCCATTCTCATAGTATAGAGTATTCCTAAAGTGTTTGATATTATTTATTCTTTCCTACAAAATGTTTCATTGTGATTGGAAAAGTGGAGTATAGGTAGGAGTATCATTCATTAGGTACTATAATAGGGCTATAATATTATCTAATAGTAGGTAGTAGTCGTTGTAAACTTTTCGACAAGAGGTAGTTGTTATGATCCTATAGTATTCTCGATTCTTTTTGACAAAAGCCGACCATTTCCTGTATCGGCTTTTATTCTTTTATCCCCCCTTTCCGATATATTTTATAATAACAGGTACACAAGTCGTATCACAGTCATCCAATGTATTCACAATATGAACAATATTTGACATTCAAAATAATAATTCACGCACAATTTGTTAACAGTTATGAATGTGAACTGGTAAATAAAATGTAAAAAAGCGAAATATTGATAAGTTATCGTAAAAGTTCGCTTAGACGAGCAACTATTGCCGAAATAATTGCGCATTAATTTCTCCAAGATGCTGAGCAACTATTTAAAGTATGAAATGTTGCCGAAATAATTGTGTAATTAATTGCTCCAGTTGGGGCAATACGAGTTGCCGAGCAATTATTGCTCGAAAAATTGCCCGCGTAATGTAACCCAAATGATATCAACACCAACTAGCGTATAGAAACCACTAGTGACACCTGATGAGAGAATATCGCACATCAAAAACACCTACTACTCGCTATAATTTCTCAGGACGTCGAATTTTGATTCTTTTTTTGAATAACTTTATACAAATTTTGTCTCCTTCTCCACTTCACTCTGATATTTCTCTATAGAAAGGAAAATTTTATGGAAAGAATAGAATTATATCGTTTTGATCTCATTTCAAGGCGTTTGTCAGTGATTTTCAAAAAGCTGCACATAAATAAGTTCGGGACGGGCTGAATGAATAATGGGACATAAATTATACGTAATTATTCCTAATTTCTTTGATATTCACGAGAAGATTCGTATTCTGTATAAGATATTTGAAAATTACTCTAAAAATATAACAGGTTGATATCTCCCTTCTACTCGTATACCTACAATTACAAATATTGGCATGTCTATTGTCCATCTACACTGAGACACAATTTTTTGAGTATTAGGTATATTGAAATTACCTACGTTTACATACAAAATATTTTGTGGTACATAATAACCTTATGTGAATGTATATATTATCTCCCGCCTTCCTTGAGGAAAATCTCAATGTATGCCATCTGCGAGATGCAGACAAATCCAGTTAATACCTAAACAATTTAGGTATATCTCTCTCATTATTATTTAAATTATTTATAACTTGATGATTGTTAGTCTGTCTGTAGGTTATTTCAAACCATTTGATATCTATTTAATATTTCATGTTACCTATTTGTTAATGTTTCAGAAGTACCTACCTAGAAACCTATTTGTGGAACCATGGAATCATGGAGCCATACCATGGGACATATTTAATCACTTGTTTTATTGTGATTGTTAAAGGTTTGCGCCGTAAATAAATAAATTATGAAAAAACTCACTTAGACATTTGTTTGATTGACTCAGCTCAGACAGAAAATTGTCCCGCAACATAGTAAGGGTCAAAGAGTCATTTGGGATAGCTAGTTCTGCGGTAGACCCAGGACATTCTGGGAGAACATGTTGACACATCACGCGTCAATAAGTCAAACATCAAATCTAACAGTAAAATGAATCCAGACAAATTATGATAAATTCCAACAGATTCGCTTCCCTAATAGAGAGGAATAAAGTTTTTATAATTATTCATGTATTATGTATTGTTATGTGTTAGAGAAAAAAAACAACAAATAAATTGTTAGAACTCCACGCTCGACTGGCTCATGACAAATTCTTTATAGCCCGACTTCATTTTTTATCACACGAACTTCCAACCGCACACCTCTATTATAATCACTGAGTATTACTGGTTGTGTTGTGATTCTATAAGAGGACGAACTAGAATTACATATTAATACATTTAAATATCATTTATCTTGAGGAACTTCTTCTTCTTCATCTTGTTCTAGATCATTGATCTGTTTGTTAACGAATGCCTTCCTCTTGGGATGTGGAATACCAACTATCCTTCCACCTTTTTGGCGGTCTGCGACGGTGTCCCACGGGTATATTATGGACAGCGATGTGGGGTATTCTTCCCTCATCCATCCTGTCCACGTGGTCTCTCCAATATCGTCGTTTTTTCCTACCCCATCTCACGATATCTTCCGTCTGACAGGTCTCTCTAATCTCTGTATTTCTCATCCTGTCCCTGTCTGTCCCTGTCAGGAACTGTATCATCATAAAATAAATAGCAAAGGGGTTCCATAATAGGTAGGATATTTTTTACACCTGGAGACCATAGAATATTCCTCTAAGCTGGAAACTCAGTTCGATCACAGAATTAGATTCGGAATTACATAGAAAATTGTCAAGACAGAAAACTCTGACGGAAGAATTCTATATTCCCTACAAATTTGGAACTATAATTTTATTTTCATTTTACTCACATAGTACGTGGGTAGTTACTCCACCCACATAATGTGGCTATAGAGATATTTTTGCCTCATTATTATGAACACCCATAGAGATTTTTAATATCGATCACGATCTTTTGATAAGGATCAAGAGATTTTACCAAGAGTGATGAATGAAAGATTATTGTTAATATCCAATCCAGGCCAGTGTAATCCTGTGATCATCAGTCACCTTCTCTCTATACAAACCTCACTTCCTCTGCCTCAATGTCCCCCTCGCCTGCAACCCTTCACGGTCTATCGCCGGCGACTATAGCGTGTCCACTGTGGAACTTGTTTTGATCTAAAAAATAAACACAATTTATTCATTGTGAGGTCCACGCCATGAGGCAAACATTTTTAACTACTAAATTTAGTTTATAAACTGTGGAAATACTTGTGCAAACTGGAGGTAGGTATATATACTCCTAGGTTTGTAGGTATGTGTGAACGAACTACTAAAAATATCAAAGTATTTTTGCAGAAATATTTTTTTGGAACCCTAATAAATAAATAGTAGAAATAAAAATAATTAATAGAAAACTTATCTAGAGAAAAATAACGTAGTTTCACAAAATTCTATGCCGTTGGAAATGCCATGATGCCTCTGACTGATTTTTTTTTCACTGTAATTTTAAGTGAATCAGCTGAATATTTTATACTATTCTATCCCCTCGCGCCGCATCCCTTGCGGGGTAGGCAGAGCGAACAGATCGCCAGACCTTCCTATCCTTAGACACACTTCGGACTTCCGTCACATTAATGCAATTCTTCATCACACTATACGATTCCTTTTACTCAGCTGAATATACCTATGCAATTCTTTATAAATGTGACCACAATATCAACGTAGGTCATCCTTTAGTGTAGAATCAAAAGTTCTATATCCCCATCAACCATATCCGGTGCAGGTAGCTTATAGCCACTGTTGTTGCTTACTAGTAGTGACTCCATAAATTTAATACAGATATACTGCCTCGCTAGTCCGAGTAATACAGAGCTACTGGTATAACTATCCTTATCTGATAAATCCATTGGCATGTATCTATTTTCTCTACGTATGTATGTGATCTTTGGACCTATCTCAACCACCTATGATGCCCAGTACAAATTCTATATTACATTATCTAATAATATTGTGGGTGTAGTTCCATGAAGAAAACGTTTTTGTATAAGGATACGACCAAACGAAAGAATTCGTAGAATAATAATCTTCTTCTTCTTCTTCCGCAGCCACTCAGGTCCATTGTTGGACATAGGCCTCCCCTTTGGTCCTCCACAGCTCCCTGTCTTGGGCACACTGCATCCATCCACCACCGGCACATTTCCTAATATCATCAGACCACCTTGCCTGGGGTCTCCCGACGCTTCTTCTGCTTGTTCTTGGCCGCCATTCTAATATCTTTATATTTCTTTATATTATATTCTATAAACTTATAGTTACTGTGAAATCGGCGTTTAGGTACCAATAAAAATATATTGCCATACCAAAGCAAATGGAATAAAATATACTTACTTACTTTGTCCTTGTTCTTTTTGCAAAATGAAAACGAAAATGATTTCTATTCTTTTGAATTTATGAATCGAGGTAAAAAGATGGTCCTTTCGAAATATTTCACTGTAAAATATTTTTGTAAAAAGTCCTCGTTGAGTCAGTATCAATACGTGCTTAATTAGTTATAGAATGGACCCCAGAGTGAGTAACTGTAGCGAAATTGATGGAAATAATTAGTATCGCATCCGTTTATTAAGTTAGTAGCGTCATGGGCACTACGTGTGGATATGTACATATTATGTTATTCGGAGATGCCTACAGGACGGTATTCATCAACCTTAGTCTCACTATCATCCCGCTTCGTGTGCCCGCTGTGGGTCTTATTCTAATACAATTATACCATCATCAATTCATACATAATACATCTTACCTGTCTTCCTTAAAGTCACTTCATAATAATCATCGGATTACGTAAATTCGTTACGCAACGAAAGCAATCAATGACTAATCAATAATGCGGAGAATAAAACCCGGACTCTAATAGGAAATCCTTTGCTTAGTCTCGGCGGCGTCTCATGCCGACAGATTGTCAAAAAGATCATAATATTGTACCTGCTTCGATGGTTTGGATGGATGGAAGAAGACCTAACTAATACTAGAATCTGAAGTGTGATAAAATTCTGTGTTTTCCTTATGTTAAAATCTTATTTTATTTTACTTTCATGGCGAGGTCGCTGCTTCCAGGTGCCAGTAATTAAAAACACATCTTATGCGTGGAACTGTTTATTGGATACTGAATTACATATAACAATTCATTTGCTTATATCGACATACATATCAAGTTCACAACTTATTAATAATATTCGGGCGGAAATAAAATTAATACTTCCGCCAAGCATAGAGAATCGTACAACCTGATTAATGTATTTAGTCATAGACAAGAATATTTTTATGTCTTTAACACCTTATACTGTCACGGAAAAAGATACCTATAATGTGCGCTGCATACAAAACAACTCTGTGTGAGTGTGACGAAGCCTCGTGACCTTCCAGTGTTCCATGTGAGAGACCTAAGGGTACGTAGAAGCAGGTACCACCTTCGCCTATAATAAATAAATAAACAGTTAACTCAATACTTTCATCAGGTTTGCAAGCATGCAAATTGATCGTTGGCTGATTTGATTTTTTACCCTTAGGCAACCTAAATCAATTGCAGTTCTTCCGTCTTCCTTGGATGAGATTTATAATAGCAGGTAAAAGGCGACAGTGTGTCTTATCTTATTTATTTATTTATTCTTCTCAACATATACATAATACAAATAATAAATACATCAATAAATCTGTATACAGTACTATTATACTATTATATAGGTAATTGCCAACCCCACTAGGTTACGACCTGTATCTGGGTTGACAATTGATCAAAATGAAGACATCTTTATTTCACAAATGCACAACAAAAAACAAAATAAAATATTGTGGTCCTCATTATGTCAAATTAATAACATAAAACGTACTAAGAAATACTAGGTTGCATATCGGCAGAGTTGGGTATATTATAATTATAAGTAATAGAATTCTGACGGTCCATATCTATAATATGCTGGATAAATTACTTTGTTCGAACTAATTTGTATTTCGGATTGATTTAATTTCAATTTCACTTCATACGTTCACCTTTACAAATTCAATTAGGTTATTGAACTCACAAAAGATCAAAGAGGCTAAAAGTATGAACTGTATACTCGTACATTCATTATAAACGGATTGATGGGGGCCAATAATTATTTCCGAGGATAATTTTTAAGAATTATCCCAGGCATTAGTATTGTATACAGAAAATATATAACACAGCACAGGTACATACTTACGTAGCAGAATACGGAGAGGTAAAAAAACTCTAATATTTCATTCAATTCAAAAAGTTTTTTTTGTGACGTCAAAGAACGATTATTATCGTATTAAGAATGTGTGTGAACAATCGGAAATTATGATTGTTCATTTTTTTATGTTGGTACACTCTGCCTGTTGTAGTCTTGTTTTGTCTATTCTGATTCTTTTTACTAATGGCAGTATTTGTAGTTGGCCCTAAAGAAACATACATCATATAGAATTATAAATATACAAGAATAGAAAACATAGAAAACATCGTATCTATATAGATACATCACTAATTTAACAGATGATACCACAAAAACAGTCACACTTTCGAAAAAAAAAAACAGTTGAATACGTAGAACGTTATGATGACGTTGATTTCTGGAGCAGGCTCGACCTATGAAAATAGTTTGAATATACATACATGGGTGTTACCGATGACCTGCATAATATATTTTTTTTTTCATTGCGGGTACGACAATGAAATTTCATAGCAACCTTCAAATTAGTATTTGGAAATACGAGTATATTATGTGTTTTGCTGGCGCTAAATATACGTCATGTATTTCTTTTACATTTTCGAAGTGAGTTTTTTTTTAACTATGTTTGTATACCACGATTATTCTATGTACTACCGGTTTCAATGCACTAGCATAATTTTTTACCTGAACCGATAAATTATTCATTCGAAAATGTTTTTTTTTTCTTGCTAATAATTTCTCGATATAAAAATGAGGTGTGTAAATTTTTAGACTCATTTCATGGAGCAAAGTACGTGTACCTAATGACGTTAATGATCTTAACTGCGTTTAAAGTATGAAATAATTTTATTTATTGAGTGTGGACAGACCTTAATATATCTCTCAAATCATCTAGGTAATGTTCCCATGAACTAGTGGACCAGATAATAATTATGGAACAATATGAGGTAAATCTTACGTAAGTATTACGTATTTCAAAGTATTTGTTTTTCTCGTAAAAATAAGCTTGATGGTGTTTAGTATTATTTTCAAACTGCTCTCAGTGACGAATCTTTGTTGGCCCCTTATAGTTCCATTGAGGAACGGTTACCAACAAGTAGTACTTAATATATTTTTAAAATTAAATCAATTAAACACTTCTGTATGTTATTGAGATTTGTACATGGACGAAGAAGGACAAATCAGGGTTGAATGTTGATTGTTGAATGCAGTGGAAATGAAGAAATTGAGAAGTATGTGTGGAAAAACACGAGAAATAACGTTATAAGAAGGGGTGAGTAAAACGTACGTACGAATGCGCAAGTTAACAAGCTTAGGTGGTTTGGACATGTTGAGTGAATGATTGAGGTCATGATGACCAAAAAGGTATATTATTGAAAGAATATATTTTATATAATATGAGGAATTACCGCCATCCAAGACTGACCTGGATCGATCATGTCAAACGGATCCTCAAGGACGTAAAGGAGTAAAATAAATCGGAGTACGTGTTTATGACAACCTGCATGAATATGACGTAAGGATAGGGCGGTTTGGATATTCTGTCGATCCTCTCTGTCCACCCCGCAAGAGACGCGACATAAGGGGATATAACAATAGATTTTTGAGGTGGTCGGTAGCCTGGTTGGTAACGCGCTCGACTGTTAATCCAGTGGGCGCGGTTCAATCCCCGACCTTCTCCACTTCACAACACAAACTTTTAAGCTTTCTGTGAAGTGTACAAATATGTATTTGGTTTATTTCGGTAAACCCAGATTCATTTTATATAAAAAAAAAAGATTGATATTATTGCATGGTAAGTATATAAAGAAGTCGATATTAACATAAACAAACAAGCCAATTTTAATAATAATAATTTACAGGTACCTATTATATATACTCCCAGACTAATGAATTTTGTATGTTCCTACCTACATCATTCCTTCATTAACATTCCTCTTCGCAGGTAAGGAAGATGATTAAACGCCTCGAATTCATGTTTTGTCCGACTAAAAAGAACCTCCATTATAAAAAGTGAAGATTTCTTGAGAAGCGAACGAAATTCTTGGCTCGACCTGGTTGGGAATAACGGATACGCGTGATAGACGAATTATCCGGACGCTCAACACAAAAACGTGCATTCTTAAGAACCATTGTACCTACATATATAACATCTAACAAATTCTTAGATAACCTACTGTTTTTGATCTAAGAAAAAATCTTTAGAATTTGGAGCTTTTGAAGTGATCGATATCGGATGTGAAGGATTCGAATTCTGCTACCGACATACTTACTTCAATGTTCCGACTAACTCGCTCATTTGTAACTAACCTCATAAGAACAACTGAAATGAAAAGACTCTCCGATCCATTGCAGCAAAAGAACTCCGAACCTGCAATGTCTTGAGGATGTTGTAAAATGCTTCTGGAGAGACCATGTGGAAAAACACAATATTATGACAGTGGTTAACATAGCGGTAAACGAAATCCCATTGGGTAACAGACCTCCTGGAAGACCCTCGAAGATGGCGCGCCAGTAGGACGTTCATGTCCCAAGAGAACCAGTCTACGAGAAATAACAGGACACAGGCCTAACAAAAGCTGAAGGAGAAGAGGAAGAAGGGTATAAGTAAGTATAAATAAATATTGAGGTGGTCGGTAGCCTGATTGGTAACGCGCTCGACTGTTAATCCAGTGGGCGCGGGTTCAATCCCCGACTTACTCCACTTCACAACACAAGCTTTTAAGCTTTCTGTAAAGTGTACAAAGATGTATTTGGATTTAATTCGATAAACCCAGATTCATTAAAAAAAAATAACTTGAAATACCTATTGACCAAAATAATACCTACTCGGGAAGTGATATTTAGTTGTCTCATTCTGTTCCTGTGCGGAAGGAATAGCGCAGAAAAAGAAGTTCAATGCTCCACTGTAAATATAATGGTATGAAAAATGGATTCATCCTACCGTGGCACAGAAATACCATAATATCATGCCATTATCATCTCAACTATGAATAATTGGTGTTTCTTGGTAGACATATATACAATATAAACCTTACCACAAATAGGGAGGTGTGCGATTCATCGATGGTAATCCCTGATATCGATTATCGTTGCGAAACTCTAAATTAGTGGAGACATTAAAAAGGAATGAAACGGGAAACAATGTATATAGGAGAAACCAGGACTATAAAAGAAGGGTATAGAAACTAGTATCAGCAGAAATTGTGATCCTAATCAAAACGATTGCACTAAGGGATAATGAATGATGGAGAAGATTGTTGAGACTAAAAAATGGCTAGAATGTTGACGAATCAACCATGGATTGTTGTGTGTATTTTTATCATTTTAATTAACAGGTTTGCTTATTACAAGTCAAAAAACATGACAGACTCTTCCCATGGATGTTTTGTTTTGTGTGACTGTGTTGTTTTCTTTTTTTCTTTTGGGTAGATTTTTTATCCATTATTTTCTTTCACTTTTATTTTTTTTTGTTTGGTTTTGTGTCTTTGCTTTTTCTTTTTTCTTTTTGATTTTCTTTTTTTGTTTTACTTCGTATTTTTAGTGGGATTGACCCAAATACAGGTTATAGCTAGTTGGGCAATCCCGGTGATATTGTATTGGTATATTTTATTTGTGAATAAATAAATAAAATATCATCAAACAAAAGCGAAGAAAATATGACGAAAAAAATCCCGATATTCCATCGCACTGAAATAACTACATTGGATATTGATCATTGATGAATATCCACGTGATGTTGGCAGGTTATAATTTCTATGTAGTCCCCATACAATAAATTTCGATGTTGTAATTTTACGTCGTAATATTTTTTTACATTATAAACCTCTAACCGCAGACGACGACTAAACACTTGGATAATTTTATTCAGTAAAAAAGTCCATTTCCTCATGTTGCTTCTGTTGGTTGATGGTGTAACCAACGAAGCATCACATTTATTCATATCATTATCTTCTGTCTTTACTTAACCGCGTCCCTTTTAATCAACAGAGATTGTCAACTGAAATGACTCAAGTATATAAATTTACATCAGTTATCAGAGCATCACAAAGAATATTAATAGATATTAGAGTAAATGAATGAATAATTATTTTTTTTCCAGAATATATACACATATTAAAGAAACAATCAATACAAAAATACATATGTACATAAACGAATCATTATTTGTTTCTTTACCGTATGGTCAAAAGAAGTATATCACATCCCTCAAAGGAAAAAGTTTGAAGGTTGGGCATTGGGCAATGATAAATTTCGCAAGCAAGCTTGGTCGTCAGAAACTAAACTGAACGTGCTTTATATAATCAGTCGCTGGCTCATTCAGGTATAGGAAGTCATCGAAGCTCCTTTCGTATGCTCGGAGATGTGAATCATTAAATGTGGCACAAAGCTACCTCAACTATTCGGAAAAAAATTACTGCCTCACTAGACCGAGGTCTGTTCCGAGGCAGTAGACACCCAAACAGTTTGTGTACAGAGTGCAGTATTGCAACAACATTCATTAATTATTCATGTCACTGGACGTACAGGATCAGTCAAAAACTCGTGAGGAAACAACTGTAGGGGACAAACAATTAAACAATACAATTAAATTTCCCACTTCAAAAATAAATAAATAAATATCTGGCTAGTTATCAGCGAATTCAGCAATACTAAGTCGACTTAAAAGGAAATTGCATTATTGTTAGCCATTCCTGACGATTTGTTTCAGTGTACATTTCTACAGTGGCGATGAAATCGGAATTCACCAGGAATGAATGAGGAAGAGGTAATCCCATGTAACCAAATCTAGTCACAAAATTTTCATTCTACAACATCCAGACGCAAAGTTACAAAATGTGTACACGTGTGTAAACGTAACAGAGAAAAAGAATAACACTCTGAGTTGCAAAACCTCGAAGAAGAGATTGAAGAAAATTGCAAACCACACTGTTAGTTGTAAAATTTAATGACTTCTGTAGTGTCAAATTATATTTCTATTATAATGAACCTATCTACATCGTGACAGTCATCTCAATTTCGTTACAACAAAAAGTGGGGCATAGTCAGTATAACAGAAACGTTTCGCTAATAACAGCTGATTTGTTATAAAATGTGAGGAAATGTTATTTAAGTATTGCTTAATCATTTCTTTAACAACAATTGTAAAATACCGACAAAAACCCATCACAATGGTCGATGATTTTCACAAACATAGTATATGATCAAAACAATTTTCTTTTTCTTCTTCTTACGCCCTTCATTATTCTTCCTGGTATTTTCTTGAAAATAATAGGAAATTCATAGACCTTCTAAATTCAAAAGAGTACTTAATTGCATATTGTACAATACCATCACCTCAATAAACAGATGTTTTTTTTATTTATTAAAACTCTTAGGAAATATGAAAAAAATTATAGTATGTGTCTAATACGAGTACATATCTATACGCAAGTCTAGCGAGGCACCACTCATATTACCATAATGAACATAACTATACTTGACAAGTGAAATATTTATATCCTTAAAGTGTACACTTAATGAAATAAAAATTATTATATATTTTTTTGTATTATTGTCAGCGTTCGATTTCAAATTACTACGAAAAGATATCTCTACTAGACTGAGGAAAATGACTACGAAAAGATATCTCTACTAGACTACAGGAAGATAAGAACCGGGAGGCATAAAATTTCGTCACTCAATGACAAACCAGATAATGGGCTCCGACGAAGTTGCAGGTAGATAATCATGTTAAGTGTTTCTTGCGGTTTTGCTTGACCGGCGAACGGATGTACCCAGTCGTAAGAATAAAATAAATAAATAATACAATATACCTCTAACAATAATAATTTAATAATAATTCTCCGATTTCACCGAAAGAAAAATAAATAATAAGTAAATAAAATTATAGGGGACAAGAGAACATAATGAATTATAGATCTGCCTTGAAAAAGCTGTCACTGGTATTTTTCTACGTTTTTTACTGAATTCACTTGTCCTGTTCCTAATATCAGCTGTAGCATCCATTCTTGTCTAGACTAATTGTGGATGTCGTCCAACTGTGACCGACTTTTCAGCAATAATCAACAGCACATTTATTATGCAGAAATGCGATTTGTTCGTCTATGTGGGTGGACTTTATTGTGGATATTATTATCCAATTAACCATATGCTTCTCTTTTTGTTTGAAGTCGCTGGTGATTTTAATGATTATGTACTTCAATATAGCAGATTATATCCTCATTTTACCCAATTGGAAGAAGATTACCCGGAAGGCCACCCAAGAGATGAAAGGACAGCTGGACCTCCTCATCCCAGGACAGCCCGCCGTCACAAACAGGTCACCCGACCTAATACAAGAGAAAGAAGAAGATATCCTCTTTTTTATAACGTTCTCGCAGATAAAAATAACTGCTACTTTATTCACATCTATACAATAGCAATCTATGGATGGAATTACTGTAACTATGGATTCACCTCTCTATAAAAATATAGTCAAATTATCTCCGTAAGATATTATATAAAAAAAAAGGAAAGAGAAAACGAATTGAACCAAAAATCAGAGACAAAAGTCATTGAATCGAGACGAAGGACAAAATTACACAAAATGTCTTGTTAGTACAAATCCCTTTCGGTTGATTTGTCGACCGTAATTATAGGTGTAGTTAATTATATGGTTGAACCGAACTCCGATATTATTAGAGCCGCTACGGTTATGGCGAAAAAAAAAACCTTCACCAGGCAAACAATAATAGATAATTACGTTTACCGTCCAAGTCCAATTGAATAATCCCATATCGACCGATTTGCAAAGGGCGCAGCATGTATAAAAAATATATTGTAGTAGACTAATGACTCTTTTTTTTTACTAGAAATGAAGGGATATTGATCGAGTCTGCATGGATTTTTCATCAGCTTGAACTAAGTGCGTTTTATAATTTCTAATTCAAAATGCTAATTATTTCCATTTTGTCTGGTACGATGACCTATAAATAAAATATAGATTTCAACAAGCCATTTTGATAAGTCGTTATAATATATAAATACAGATATTACCAACAGCCTCAACTGTTTAAAATCAGTCAGTATGGTATTTTTCAGATAATATTTCTCTACGTGATTTTTAAAACCTTGGGCTCATTATCATTAGCGGACGACGAAGTATGAAGCTCTAGAACTAAACTTGTGGGTTTTGGGTCGGAGACTCTAGTTTAATTTTAAAAAGGATCTGAGCTATTACATTAAACAAACCCAAACACTTTACTGCCCACCTTGCACTAGGCTAAAAGGCTGTATCGCAAAGTATGTTATACATCGCCACCGCCGGGGTTTGAACCTGGGACCCCGCTTGAGAGACTGCCGCCTCAACCAACTGCGCAAACCATGTACTCAACTGTTATTGCAATGAATCAAGTATCTCAAATTAATATAACGGAACAATTAAGTGCACAAGAAAGTTTGCAAAAATACATTAAGTAGATCGATGTTTGTTTGTCGACAATACGGCACAACCCTTTTACAAGTTATGACCTATGAAACATTGTAGCAGACGAACCACAAACAAACTAGGCTTAATGAATAGACCATCCCTGCCTTCTTAATGATGTATTTTACTATCTGTAAATACACAAAGTTTACCAAGGTCAACAAATTGTCTATTTGTAGTTTACTTGGGTTATAGTAATTTTTCCAAACGTCTAGTCTGACCGCGTGCCATACTGAATATTTAATACAGCATTTGTTTGCCTGCTTTAATCAATAGTCTTCACCTACCAATTAAAATGTTCACCATAATAAATTACTTTTTCAAGAAACTAGTGAAACATTTTTATCATTATTACTATATTTCACCCTACGGCATAGCAGCTTTTGAGCCTTATTTGCGCCGAAGTTCCCAAGAACCGAATTCCAGCTTGTCTAAATCAAAGCTTGTCCAAAGGCACACTGACGTTTCAAGAAATTACCTACCGAATTTAGTTAGGTGCTTGTTGACTTTATAACCTCAGGCACCGTGAATCGACAAAGTAAAATTGGAGTAAATGAGTTTTTTTTCCTCACATTTAGAATTCAAAAGACATCGTGGTTAAAATTCTAGTTTTTCTCAATAGAAATAGAAATTATTCAAGATTGCATGTGCGGAAGCAGCGGATGACATCAGATCAAAAGATACCTTGAAAACCAGTTTTGCACCAGCTACTCCAGGTGGCAAACTGTCCAATATCCAGACTACGATGGATTGAGAATGCGCTGCGAAAACCCATTGCATCATCCATCTACTAACAACACAATATTATTCTTGCTGTGTTATGCTTGACTTGTCCCTCGATCTCATGAATATTATTACGGCGACTACTTTTCATGAAATTGTGGATAAAGGCATCAGTCTCATCAAATCCCCAAATATGGAACCATTCATAACATCACATAACCCTCTCCAGCAACTATTTGTCATGGTAATCCTCGCAACTTCATTTCATATCCCATCTCTATATCGAGTGTTTTGCTGCTTCTATGATATTTTAACTTATATTAGGTTACATTATTCAAAAGTTATTCAGTTTAATATTATAAAAAATGTAATAGGATTTGATAAGCGGATTATTTTTATAGCGCCGTTGCGTAAGCAATCGTAAATACCTATACGTTGTTGGAATGTTTTTTTTTAAGTGTGTTTTTAGTAGGTAGGTCAACTTTTGAAGCAGGTCTCCTGTGCCTGTCTGATGTTCACAGACTATTTTGTAACAGTTAAACTTGTAGCATTTCCAATTCACCAAAATACAAAATAATTTTTAAAAAATCAAAAGATTTCCTCAAAAGAAACGAGAAGAAATTGTTCGCATAATGCTGCATTATGGGAATGCAGATTTCTCTCGTTTCTGGGGAAAAACCGTAATGTGAATCCGACTGCGCAATGCAGAACAAAAAATATAATAAATTAGTTTTATAGTTTTCTTGTCTTCATTTTTATACCCTGTATAATATTACATGCATAGAGAGAAATATATTCTTTTTACGGATATATTTTTTTACATTCCTATCACGTGGCCCCATTGATAAACCAACTGGTGACATATGTTGGTCAGTCGTGCGTGATACTTTTTTTATGGCAGACGGAAGGATACGAACCGGGAGCGTGTCTGCCAAGACGTTATGTATGGAGCCAGTGAACCGAACAGAATATTATATCATGGGTTAAATACACTACCTACCAGGGGCGAAGCTACCTAAGAACACGATTCCCATCGAGTTATCCTTTGATTTAGATAGATAAATAATAGTTAGAATGATGTATAATCAGAAATGCACTAAAAAATATTACATTCAAACTTTGTAGATTCGTCTCCGATAGATGGCGGTGCACGGTATAATAATATTAGTAGTTTAAATAACCGCGGGAAACGTTTCCGATGAGCACCCCATACTCTTTGCTTGAGGTAAACCGTGTCGTCTTTAGTTACTGGTGCAGATTTTATTACGAGGCGGGTGTGTTCATATTCCTTTAAAATGACAAAAATATATCTTTCTCTCTCAGTCTTATGAGAAAACGGGAATACTACTGTCTCTTTCAACGTCATAGAGGAAAAAATTTACCATGTCTTAGCGGCAGTAATTTAGGAATGTTTTTCAAAAGAGACTAGTTCACTGCACATTTCTATTCTCTAATACAAAGATATTTTTACGAATGGGTCAAATTTGTAATGTTTTTTTAAAAAAATGAAGAGCACGAGAAGTATTGCTGTTTACAAATATTATCGCTAGATGTGATTAATAATTTGTTGGTTTTAGACCCTTTTTGTTTGATTACTTGAGGACAAGTATATTAATCTATTGCTAACTACAGGTATTAATATAAGGTTATTAACAAGTAGTAGATTTTCGCATATTCAATTTTAGAATATTTTAGATACATGTTTTTTTCTTCATAATATGACATTCAAATTATTAGCGATATAAAACTTTTCATATGGCAAGATTTTATCTGACACAAGCTGTCAAAACAAATGGAATATGTTTTGTATATTTTTATCTCCGGGTTTTGTATTTAGTATAATATTATATTGTATTTTTTTTTGTTTTAATACTCATATGGAGGTATTTTAGTGATAGTTGTGGAAAGCGGTTCAACTTAATATATTTTTACTAACTAAATATAATTACAAACTTTTTCGATCGATGTTGATATACCTGATTAACCTTAAAGATGGGAACGTGCTTAATTATATTAGGTATGTACTAGACATGAGCGCCGCGCCGGCGCGCCGCCGTTGATCATGGTCGGCGCGCCGCCGCCGGTTAAAACGCTCACGCCGGCGGCGTGAGATCCGTGTGACCAAAAGTATTTATCTTGTGTTTCTTGATACAGAAATCGAAATAAGTACTTTTCCAGGTAATAAAATTGAAGCATTCAGCTGTGGGGATGCTAGGGTTCAGTAATTATATAAAATGTCGAATAATAACTACTTAATGCATTGTCTTATTTATTCAATTCTAAAACAAGAAATAGGATGGGATTTATTTATAGTTTTGACGGCCACAAGGCATTAATAGTTTGGTTCTTCATAGTGGAAATTAAATTAAAAACAAACGTTATTTTATGTAACTGGGAATTATAAGGAAAAATCAGAATTTATGGTTTTTTGATCGATTTTATCATACCACGCTGAAATTTTTAAACCACGTAAATTTTGGCAGAGTATCTGACCAAAATTTTCGGCCTTTCATCTTTTCGGTCGACCGTTCTCTCTTTTCATTAGTTTAGCCTTTGATTATCGAAGTACCTAATCAAATTTATTTTCATTCCACTTGACTAGATTCGCTATATTTCATTTGTTTCAATACAACACTGTGGAAATAGTAATGACTTCTTTTCTCTTGACAAAAAACGATATTCATTTGGTAATTTTTGAGGTTTACGATCTTCAAAGTTTCAAAATGTGATTATAATTAGATATTTTAAGGTTAAAAACCAATTATTTCGCTAACCTAAGGCGGCACTATAATAAAAAAAAAATGCTATCCCCTAACGTGGTTTCTCAGACTGTGATTACAGACTACTCTCAAATTTTTTATGTTTTGATTTACTTTTTTATTGTTATAATGCTCGTATATTTTGTACTTATGGCCTTAAAAGCCGTATGTGATTGAAAATAAATAAATAAATTGTATTTTAACTTTCTACCGGAAAGAATTACGTATTTTGGTTGATATCATTATTAATTTATCCACCTTTCGACTAAAAACACAACAATTTATGTTTATTTGATAATTATCCTTATTTTTACGCCTAAAATAACATCGCAAATATGATAGTTTTATTAGGTAAATTACATAATTTTATTAAATTACCCTTCAATCCAAACAACAGGACATATAACACATATGTTTTTACAGCTTTTGCTCAACTGTAGTTCTCAGCTACATAGGAGTTTTGCATTTTGTGGAAGGTCGACCTCGTCATCGCAATTTATTTCAGAGTTTGAATTCACAACACTGTGGAAATAGTAATGACTTCTTTTCTCTTGACAAAAACGATATTCATTTGGTAATTTTTGACGCTTACGATCTTCAAAGTGTCAAAAATGATTATAATTCGATATTTTAAGGTTAAAATTCAATTATTTCGCTCACTTAAAGCTACGTTATAATAAAAAAAAGAAATTACTATCCCCTAACGTGGTTTTTCGGACTGTGATTACAGACTACTCTCAAATTGTAATTTATCTTTCCACCGGTAAGCATTATGTATTTTGGTTGATATTATTAATTTATGAACCTTTCGACTTGAACACCACAATTTATGCTTATTGAATAATTATTATCCTTATATTTACACCTCAAATAACATCGCAAATAAGATAGTTTTATTAAATTACATAATTTTATTAAATTACCCGTCCACTCCAAACAACAGCACATATAACACATATGTTTTTACAGCTTTTGCTCAACTGTAGTTCTCAGCTACATAGGAGTTTTGCATTTTGTGGAAGGTCGACCTCGTCATCGCAATTTATTTCAGAGTTTGAATTCCACCCAACATTTAGCTAACAGCCCAGATATTGCCAAAAGAGAAACCTGTTCGACTACATCACTGCCCATACTGAGGCTCTTTCTGACGCGTTTGACTTTATGGATTAGTTTATTTTGACCTGCCCTCCAGCGCCATGAAAAAGCAATAATGTAATTATCCATTATTTTTCAAATATGAGCTTTTATTTCACTTTATTATTGAAATAATCATAGTTTTTCAAAATAAATAAATCGATTTTATCATTATCCTTTTCACATATACGTATTTAATCATTTAAAACAATATTGCAAAAAAATCCAATGCTTCCCCCCACTTTGGATCCACGCCGCCGGCGTGGCGCCGCCGCCGGCAATTTTAGACATGGGCGCCGCCGCCGGCTTTTTTGCAGCCGGCGCACATGTCTAGTATGTACCTATATTAATTTAATATTTTAGGTAATTATTATGTTCGACAATACGCTGGAAAATTGATAATATAGTAGAAGCGTGTTATTTTTTTATTTTGCATAAGGATAGAGACATCTGCATAATAAATTTGAAAGCTGCGTGTTTTGCTTCGATTTCGATAGATGGTGTTGAGTGGCCGTGTGTGCCCACGAATTACAATACATATATTGCAATAAAAAATATTGGTACCGGCTTCCCTTCTACAGAAATCCACCCTTCGCCACTGCTACCTACCCTTTACAAATATGTCGTCTGAGTTTGATACATTACGATATGTATTGTGATGTCTTCAAGGAAAAGGTATTTTGTATTGTGCTATGTTCCCATTGTACGAAAACATTTTCTTTTTTATTGATACTATACGTTTGCCCTTCACCGTTCCTCGGGAGAACTTACCATTCTCTCAAATTAGGTAGGACATTTCAGAACGATGACAGATCAAAACAATGTGGCCATACAGAACTCACCAACAGAACAGAATACTACCACACAAACATTGTCACAACAGAACATCTAGAAGTGCAAATTTTCTATATTTGCATTAATTGCATTGTTCTGAAATGTCCACCTTTCGTATAGACCGTTCAGAAATTGGTCGGTTCTGTCATCGCGAGTTTTGCATCCGAACGTTCTGCTTTGGTTTTGTTATACGGACGGTCCTGTCACCTTGTCATCATTATCATCCGCAGCGTTACAACCCCGTGTGGTTCTTGGCTTCCTACAAGAACTGTCGTCGTCTGCTTCTATCCGTCACCGGTCGCTTTGTATACTTGTAAGTAATCTGGGTTCTTCTTGATTGACGCTGAGTCTAATATGCCTGAAGAGTGAAAGTCATACATTCGTAATTTTAGTTTTAGTCCGCAGATTTGCAACCGATATTCCCGTTACTTAAATTTTAAATACATGCATACATACATACAACTTCTTCCCCTTCTATCCTTGGTTGGGTCGGGGGCTCAAAGCATCTATGTATCTTCGCTAGAGGCCCCTATCACTTGCAGCTTCCAGGACCTCTGGCCACTCCAACCACAATCTCTCCTCGCACAATTTTGTCACCTACTTTTGCCAACTATTTCTACAAGTAATCTTTATCCTATCCAAGTTTTAATAAAAATACGTTCACCGAAGACTTGCAATCTGCGGAAAATTGTATTTATGTATACCCACCTACTGAATGTATGTATGTAGGTATATTTTATTACTTTCAAAACTCGTGCCATCTACAAATTTCAAGTAAAGCCGTACCTGTTTACAACAACATAATCAGGTTTCCAAAATAGAGGTATTATTTACTTTGCTAATGCAGCGTTCGATCCCCTCGGGAGGAAAACACCGTAACAAAATACATTATATTATTAGTATTATTATTGTGCATCAGGAATTATTCCAGACGAAAATGCTGCTTACCTATCTCTAAAATGCAACGAGATAAGTTATACCTACCTATCTACTCCAACCCGTATTTTTCCAAGCAATCTATAAAAATCCTGATTTATTTAAGTAAGTATTAGCAGATACGATTGTTATGTGTGTTATTTTTTAATTAATATATGCAGTCCAGTGTCTAAACTACAAAGAGAGAAGAGTATCTCAAGATTCCAGCAAACTCCATGAAATATCATATCCCTAATACCGTGTGCGGACTTTTTATGCTCGTTATTTATGGTCATCACAATACAGATTTCTTCGGGTAGCCGAGATGAAAACTCTCAGATCCATAGCCGGTAGAACCCTCAGAGACAGAATTAGAAACTCTGTCATAAGAGAAACTTGCGAAACTGAGGATATCGTGCGGAGGAGCCCGAAGGGGAGGCGGTTCTGGCGAGACCATTTTAATAGAATGGATGGCACAAGACTCGCCCACGTTGCTGCTAATGGAATCCCCATAGGTCAAAGGCTGCCAGGATGACAACCAAAAAGATGGAGAGATAGCTGTTCTTCCACATCCCAAGAAGGAGCAAAAAACGCCGATACAAACAAATCCCAGATCTAATATTAGCGGAAGAAGAAGAAGAAGACAATACAGACAAACCCAAGTTTAGTTGAAAGAAATCGTCCGTGATATGTAGAGAGCCTCGTTCACAAAGTTAAAGAACTAAGCAGAATAGAAGCCAGGTACCTACTTCTGTTACCAATCATCACTGCAGATGATAACAATTATATTGAGTTGTACTCGGGATTTATAAAATAAATATAATCATATGAAATCTGATATCTTCCATTCATATTTTTGTGATAGCAATAATAATATATCATCCAGCTGCTATTTCGGTAATGCGTATTGCGACCCATGTAATGTATGTACTGTGTACCCAGGTACCTACCGCCAAAAATAGAGGAGCAACCCTTAACAATGAACATATGTATTATAATAAGAAACTCGTAGAACTATACGGGGTGTTTGTAATGTAAATTAACTCGACGTATGAATGAAATTAAAAAAAAGCATTGATTATTTATTTGCATGCATAAAAATTTTAACCATAAAAACAAAGATGTGTACATCCCCTATTATATTTTGATGTTCTTAGGCCCAAAATTTCAATTCTGTTTAAGCGGCCCGTAAACTCTAATTTAGCGTATTTATTATCTATTATCTATTATCTTATATTAATGTATAAATGCATAAAGCTGCGATTTGGCAAACTCCAGGATTTGTCGATATATGAAATTTCGAGCCTTATTTCGATTCATTTTACATTAAGTTGAGCATCCGTTCGCAAGAAAATAATAGTGGATCATGTTGAGTTAAAGAGCCTTAAGTAGACAACTTTATCATCAGCCTAACCCTTCTAGTAATATGTTCCGAGTTTTGAGTCCTGACTTGGAAATGACTAATGGATCACTAATGAATTTTTGGACTATGGTTCGGAATACGAAAACGCTTATCAGAAAATTAAGCTGAAATCCCACTGCAACGAGGAACTGACGCTATGCTTAATTGAAAGAAGAAAAAGAGAAAAAAATCTTCATCTATTCTATATTTACCTCAGCAATTCACTCATGAGCGAGTGATCTGTGATATCTTCATCTAGAATTAATGTAATATACTCTTATTGAATCCATCTTACTGAGATTCATTAAAAAAGTATAGCCAACTGCTATCCACATACTTGCATGTGCAAATTCAAAAAAATATGCAAAACACCCTGTACATTCACTTGAGAGCAGTACGTATCTTGATGATTGTACAAGGGTCTCCCTTTTGATGGGAACTCCACCTTCTGGCCACGTGTCTACCTAAGCAACGGCACGCACGCATGCATCTCGCCCAACACGCGTTTGATCCTGGGGGCGTTTACTTTGATATTATGCAGTACGCTTGCAAGTATCATTATTTTGTGTAAACTATATGTACATTGTGCATTCCAACCAGTAGCTTTTTCATCTGCTGTCATTCGCACTCTTTTCGTGCCAGATATGCAACTAGCTGGATACCCTCACGTTCTAAAAATATTTTGAAAGTCGGTGCGTTGAGTACGTGTCCATGTATACTCAAATATGTATTTGGGTAAATGCGTTGTGGTTTAAAACAATGTCTCGGTTTTTATTGCACCCTTCTCAATAATACACCCCACTAATGCAAGTGAGATTTCAACATAGTTAGACCGAACGCTTTTTTTCTGTCGTAGAGCCAGACGAACAAATTGATTTCTGGTTTTTGAATTAGACGAGCAATTGCCACACAATTCACGAAATTAACAAACCTTTAGAAGTGTGAGTCCTATCCTAAAACCAAAGAAGAAGAAGCTCTTCTTATTCAGGCATCCCTCCACTGTTGGATATAGGCCTCTTCTAACATTTCCAAGTTTTTCTACTTTGGGCTTTGCTCACCCAGTTTCTGCCTGTTCATATCATTCAAGAAGAAGCTGCCTGTTCATAAATATCAGACGCTGAAAATCACAAAAACACATGGAGAAAAATTGACTATTTTGATTATTGAAAGGAGTAAGGACAAAAGGAGGGTATATACCCTTCAGATGCAGCGGTATATACATGGTATCCAATGAGTACAACAATCGAACACATACTTACATTTACATATACAAAGCATAACTTTTCCATTTCCTTCCAGATCTTTTATAGTAAGTAAGTGCCGCCTATACAACAATTTGTAATCCCTATCTTTGTATACCTACATACGTGTACGAGATATTTTGTTCTACTTGTTAAAACTTAAGCCGATATATTTTTGATATCCATGACAACAGCATGACGGAGATACGCCAGCTGTTCTATTCTCATACCTTGAGCTGTCTCAGCTTACAAATAGGCGTTTGTACTAAACACAGAAACACTTTTATATCCCAGTGATAAAGAGTGTGAATAAATGAGTTGCTTTGTTCACTGAAGAACATACGAATACCATTACATATTTATAGTTTTCAAAGTGTATATTATTCGTAAGGAGACTAATCAGTAAACTTTTAAAGCCATAAGCCTTAAAATAATGGCGCAACCTGATGCAAATACATATATATTTTATTTTTGTCCACCAGTACGCCCTTTTGCTGGACCAGTCTGCGAAAATGGTGTCTGGAGACGAAGACACCATGCCGAGCTTTATCAGATGTACAGTGACTAAAAGCAGTCCTTGTTACTAAAATCGCTCGACTTCGATGGCTCCGTCATGTGCAGCGGTTGCAGAATATGGAACCAGCAAAAAGATCGATGACTGTCAATCCAGTGGGAAGAAATCGAGTAGGAAGGCCAAAGCTCCGCTGACTTGATACGGTAACGGCTGATTCTGGGTGTTAACTGAACGACTGGTGACAGTAGAGAACGGCGACGGATTCTGAAGACAGCCAAGACCCACCAAGGGTTGTAGCGCTATAGAGAAAAAGAATTACGACTTTTTAAAGAGAATATTTCCCCTAAGACCCACAAAGAGTTCATTTATTTCTTCATTTATAGGATATTAGATTAAATTCACCATCTAGTCCGTCTAAAATCAATTCGTCTAAAATCAGTTGGTCTAAAATCAATTAGTCTAAAATCAATTCGTCTAATTATCATTCGTCTAAAATTAATTCGGCCAAAATCAATTTGCCTAACGATGAATTCCTCGATTTTAGAAAAATTGATTTTAGACGAACTTACCGGACACCCTCAAAAATCCATGTACGAAAAATAATAATCGAAAGTAACCTCGTGAATCTATTTCTGCTTCCGGGATTCCTAGCTTTAGTATGAACTAGTATTCATATACCGCTGTCTATGTATTATAGCCTAAAGGTAATATAAGAACAATTACCGTGGCTTCAATTTTATCCTTTGTGCTTTTGACACGAAGCTAAACGAATATGAATTCTGAAACAACGTCGACGTAAAACGATGCATATCCAAAAATTCACATCTCGTGTTAGTGGTTTACCCTTTGGGTATAGAACCTGCTTACTTATACCTACTGCCCTCCTTTTTGAGAGAAGTGTCCATAAAAAATAAGAAGCTTGAAGTAATTTGTGTCAAGGTACGAGTATCTGGTATTAAAAGATTATATATTATATTTATAATGAGAGTAGAACGTGTTATTTAACACTTTTTAACAATTAAGATCGATTGTTGACAGGTTGGAGAAGTGAGAGATATAAAAATCTGACGATTTAAACGCTATCGTGCCTATAAATTGGCTTCATTTTGAATTTTTTTTAGAGTTGTATTAAAACAATAAAATTTAATTATGACTTAATTATCTGTGTCAAATAGAATTATAATAAATTTTCAAAATCTATGGGTATATAGAGTATATAATATTTTATGCTTTATTTTCCTACATTTTTTTAAACTTCATTGTTCTTTTGAACAAAAGACTTACAAGGTCTATAATATCTTTTGAAGATTAAAAAATACGTTTATGCTTAAAAATAAGTTTAGTATAAACAGCGTCCGCTCAGTTTTCTCGAAAAAGATATAATCCCATTTCAAAGATTTTCGTTTCCCTTTCAACATTTTTTTTTTCTTTGTTCTGCATTCATTCATACGGCATCTCAGTGACCCATTTTATTGCTACTAGTGTAGTTTTTTGGAACTATGATGTTTTTTATTTACATAAGTAGGTAGTGTAGGTACCTATTTACCTAGTTTTCCTGAAACTATGAAATTGTTGCAAATAATGTTTAATAAATTTTAATATAAGTGCCTACTGCCTACCTATGAGCTGTTTCTAAAATTACAGTAAGTACGTAGATAGGTACAGGGTACTACGCCACTATCTTTATAGAGGTACTGAGGTATCCACGATTTACCCACGATACTCAGCGCAAAAATCTAGTATTTTTTTACAGTAGGTAGGTATGACCAATTGTTGCATATTTGATGGGGTTGTGCTTAGAGTACCAGGCTAATTATGACGTGTATAATGAGCTGTTTGTTTTCTTTTTTACCGCTAGGGGCGCAATGAGGAGTAGGGTTTGTTGTCAAATTGTCAAAATAGAATTCATGATATCAACGTTATAACGTTGTATAATATAATATACAAGTCGCATAAATCACCGTGTATACGTGCTTTTACAATAGAGTTTCGAGCACTTTCCAAAAGATCTATAAATGATTTTTGACCATAGACCCTTACGCGTATGCTGCCATCTGGTGTGCATTGCTGGAAGCTGCATAGAAAACAACCCATTATCCCATTATCTATAGAGGTATGGATTCTTTGTAGGTCCCGGTTGTGATGTAAGTACTTACATATTTTTATAGGAGGAGAATCTCCACTGATTGGAATTAAGGCGAACTGTAGGTGGATAAAATAAAAAAAACACTATTAGGTACATTTATCCATAGATTATTTATCATCATCATCATCTATGGAATGCATCTCGACAGGAAGCAGAGTTAATTCTAAATTGAGGTTAGGAATTATTTGTCATTTTGTTGAATGACTTAAAATCGTTATTATTATTTAATGTTCTTGCGGATTTAATGAGACATAATATTTGGTATTTTAACAAATGACGTTTGCCGCCTTCACATCCATAACAACATATGTATTTTTGAACATTATCTAATATGGGGGTTAAATATTATTATCCTAACGTTTCGACACCGATACACCACACTTCCTCTATTAAAACCGAAGCAAAAAATAAAAGAGAACAAACAATGCAAAAATGACAGGGGCGTATTTCCAATATCCTTACATTTTTTTTTAATTTTATTCTTCGTGTTATTTCACTTGAGAGTTACTTATAAAATAGAATTACAATTTGAATAGTATATACATACATATACATGGTTTCCAGAGAAAAATCCATAGTGATAAACCCCAAAAAAGACAAAAGCCCAACAAAAATATGCTCAACGGATAAAAGCCAAAATTTTCTAGATTTATTCCAGCATAGAAAATATTTATAAATATAGCCAATTTTTATAGTCTATCGCATTACATGTATATCTGTTTATTAATTTTCTAATTATTATTAAAAAAAAAACACGGATTTGAGCTTTTGTCTAAGCATAAACCCGTGTGGCTTTTGTTCCGTTCGAGGTTTATTCATGTTGATCAATATTCTTATGGGCTTTTGTCATACGTAAAATCTAAGATAGCTTCGACTTTGTATATTATTCAGCAAAGACAATATTTTATAGTGATATTTCTCAATACAGTTTGGACGTAAGAACTACAAAGTTGTCTTGCAAAAATATTTAAGTTTTCATACTGGAGAAGGTATTCCGTTCTAAGTTCGAACGTCTTAAGCATTGTTAAGATTTATTTTTATAAGTATCTATGATAGTACTTTCGTGATATTATTTTCCCGTCAATGAACCATTAATGGGTCTTCCTCGCAGACCATCTAAGTTACTTTTATGCTATAAAATCGCCATTAAGGAACATTTAATATAATAGCAATATATATAGAGTTCAATAATATTATTATTTGGTACTATTATGGACTTTATTAAATTTTATATGAGACCATTGACAACAAAATTAATATTGTCCAAGTTACCTACCGTAGAAAATAATAATAGTAACCTTACTAAAGATCAAACTACATACTACACCGCATCTTGAAAAATCTGTTGTAGGTATCTGTTATCACGTCGAAACTGACTTCTCAAACCAAAAAATTCAGCGAAAATAAAGGGTTTGCTAGAAAATATCACGACTCACTCTGGGACTAATTTAAATTAATTTTTAAATATCTATTCTAATCTATATAGAAACATTACTTTCTCTTAAAAATTTAAATCTCTTAAAAACTCTTAAAAAACACTAAAATATTTGAAAATAAAATTAAGGCAATCGGCGCACAATCAACACTGAAAAATATTATTGACGAAACATCCCTAAAGACTAATTATTATCCATAGTACATAAGATTAATGTTTTTTTTTATGTTTATAATATTCAATTCTCCATATCCCAAGTTCGGTCCTGATGTGTGTTTACAATTTTTTGTCCGTTCGTGAAACCCTCAAAGTGATGATTCGTGTTTCTATTTCTATATACACATCATCATCAGAGGTATAATGTGTTGCAGTGTGTCAGCCAACCATCAGCCATATTGTGTCCTGGTGCGAGGCGCGCGCAACTACCGTTCTTAACATCTGCTGCCATAATTGGGATTATTCTACATAATAATTATTTAGTATGAATTACTTTTTAACCGCCTTTTATCTTCTTATGAATTACTTTTTAACCGCCTGGTTTCGACCTGCTTCGCAAACTATGGGCATCCCTAAATAGGATCCGAACTGGCCACGGGAGATGTGGGCACCTTCTCCATAAATGGGGAGGGGACATCCCCAATACCAGTGCGGGCAGATAGAGACAGTTGATCGCATTATGGGGCACTGTCCCATCAAGAAGTTCGAGGGGGATATTTGGGAAATCCATGAGGAGACGCCAAGGGCAATAGAATATCTGAGAAATATTGACGTGGAGCTCTGACTCAGACTCCCAGATCGTTTGCACAATGGTCGTTTTCGCATTCGAAAGCGAAAGAAGAAGAAGAAGATCTTCTTACATATTGGTATATACTATTTGTATGAATCTATTTAACTCATCGCTCAATACTATTCCCCTAAAAAACACATAGGGGCAACAAAGCTTCATAATATCGTTAAATTTTTGTATAGGCTATAGCTAATTCCCAGATAGAAATTAGAAACTTATGCCAAATTAGCAAAAAAAAAATATTTACACAATTTTTCAATCTTATGGGGTGGGCTACGTAATATAGGTATCAATAAACGCCACATCAGGTAATCATTTACAAAAAAACACAATATTGCGAACATTTATTATTAACTATGTCATATCATTTTTTGATTTTAGAAAGATAATAATACATATATGCTACCAGGGATGGCATTTTGTAAGTCATACTCGCTAGTTATGCGACGTGTAGGTATACGCCGTACAAACAATAAATGTGCGTCGTGTACACGTCGCATAGCTAGCGAGTAGAGCTACAAAATGCTACCCCTGTCCACCATTTTTTTGGCAAATACGGGTTGTTTTTTAGCCTCCTATTAGATAAATTGAGGTTAGGTATTTCTATGACAAAAAATACCCTATACAAATACTAATAATAATCACAAATGGCATAACTTGTCATACTTTGTACCCATCTTGTCAAAGTCATTAATCGTTATTCACATTTTTTGTGTTCACTTTGACGCTGTCGGGTATTTTAGTGCTAGTTCTCATTTCCGTTATTTCTTCTCTAAGGATTTAAGTGTTTGTTAAATTTGACAAATCATTAATAACTTTATACCTATTATTGTGAAACATAATACATAGTTCATCCTTCATTTTATATTAGGTAGGTAATGGTTACCGGAGAAAAACCCATAAGAATATTGCTCAACATGAATAAATCCCAATAAAGACAAAATCTCTTCAGAAATATCCTCAACCGATAAAAGCCCAAACTTTCTAGTTGGATTCCAGTAGATTAATTATTTATAAAATGTTGACTATTTTATTGTCTATCCCGTTTTAGATCCACTAATTTACATGTTTATTTTCTAATCTATGGTAGTTTCTATCACACCGAAAGAAATCGTATGCTAAAAGATATCATTAATTTTGTTTTCAAAATCCAATTAGATTTGAGTTTTTGTCTTTGAGGATATTTCTGAAGGACTTTTGCCTTTTTGGAAATTATTATTCTTGAGCAATATTCTTATGGGTTTTTGTCCGGTCACGGTATTAGGATTCAGCAGCGACCTATTCACCTACTTGCATTTTTAAGAAATGCGCGATCGGACAAAAACCCTTAAGAATATTGCTCAACGTGAATAAATCCCAAGAAGAACAAAAAGCACACGGGATTATGCTCAAGGGACAAAAGCTCAAATCTAGTTGGATGGGATTTAGAAAAAAATAGTAATTCTGATTTTGATAAAATTAATTGTATCTATTAACAGTACCTAATAGAGATTAGAAAATAAACAATTGGATCTAAATGGGATGCATATATACCAATAAAATAGTCAAGATTTATAATTTTTATAAATAACTCATCTACTATGGAATCCAACTAGAAAGATTGGGCTTTTAAATCCGATTTGAGGATACTTGTAAGTCCCTGAATTTTTCCAAAATTCCGACTCCTATTTATTAGGATTTTATTAACTCGTTAAAAATATAATTTGGATATTATAAATACCTTATTTATGAATTATGCAAAGTTCTCATTCATTTATCAATAAATCCATTAGTATGACAAAGTATTGAAACAAACTTTGTAAATTTCTCTTGGTTTCAATACAAAACTTTGGTAAGCGAGTATCTATCGGTGTCTCATATTTAATTAAATTTTCACCCGACACAAAATTCTTCCCCCTTTTTCCCACGAAGGTGATATATCTGGCAGCCCTATTTAATTTATTTATCTACTTACTTATCTACATAGAAAGTTCGATACAAAGATGCTTTAACGATCTGTTTATTTTGTTTTATCTCAGACCTACTTATACTATTCTTACTCACAATTATTCATCAGTTCATTCATCAGTTCATCATCAGTTCATCTTATCATTTTGGTTAGCATAACAAGACATGACCGGCGCACGAATATTGGGCAAGAGGGACAAAAGCCATAGACGCGGGCCCAGAATTATGCGCAACGGACAAAAGCTCAAATTCTAATAGAATTTCAATGAATTATAAAATAACTCTTATTAGATTCATTATTACACAACAATGTATTATTTTTTTTGTACTTACTGAATTATACAGATTAAGTAAATAATAACTAAGTATCTAAACGACCCAATAAAATACCTAGTTTATCATATTTCAGAATAGGTATTATGTTGAGAATATTATTTCTGAATCACTCTTATTCTTCTAGAGTTTATTCGTTATGGGCATTTCTCTTGTGGGTTTTTCCGGCCTAATCATGAACCTATCTACTTATCTAGGTATATTCTAAAAAATATTATTCCTAATATAAAGTCTAATTTATTTATTTGTAATCATCGTCATTCTAATATTGCATTGATTTAATTTCATTTCTTTTTGTATTGGCACAAATCACTCTTTACGGGTGGATTGCCACAATAAATAAATAATTAAGTCTAATTATATTATGCATACATTTTTCCCAGAATGTGTACATTACCTCCATCTATAAAATCATACATGTAAGTGTTTGTTAGCCATTGAAAATATTTGGCAACGTTGCATTGAAGAATGAATAAAAACTATTTTCTCTGTCGCATAGATGGCGATAATGTCAAAATCTTAGTTTAAAAAAATTAATGGTGTTTATGGTTCTCCTGTCCTGTCAAAACAAATTGTCAATTTCTAATTTTTTTTCGAACCTGTCAGGTAGTGAAAAAAATACTAAAATTAACGGTGTATGTACAAAATCGTCATGTGTATGTAGGTCCAGGATTATCAATAAATTCTGGAGTATCTTTTTAAAATTTATGTGATAAAAATCAAGGTACCTGTTGGCACTGCAATCCTTGATTGTGATTAGGTATGACTAACGCGGTTTGACGCCCAATTTTTAGATTTATTACGTTATATATAGAGTGTATGCAGCTATTCGAGCGTAAAGTTTAATATAAATATTATAATATATTTAGTTTGTGTCATTGAACAGTGTTTTTCAGTGGATAGCGCTGTTTATTTCAGTGGCGATATTATGTATTTCGATGATAAGTCTAGTCTGGCATAATAAATTCAAGAAAATAACCTATAAGTCTTATTACAATCAAGGAAATGGAGTCTCCAAAAGAGGAAACAACTGGTCCCACTCATTCGAACCCTGCCTACTTCTTTGTTGGACTATTTCTGGCCATATTTTCAAGTGTCTTCATTGGATCTAGTTTTATCATCAAGAAAATTGGTCTGAGACGCTTAAATTCATCAGGGTTTGTTCGAGCGGGTGCTGGTGGTTATAGATATCTCCGAGAATGGATCTGGTGGCTTGGACTCTTAATGAGTAAGTAGAATGGTATAATATTATCGGGCTAAGTACAACTCACTTGATTTTGAGATGGGAAATACATGTAGCCACTAGTTTTCATTGTAAAAACCCATTAAGTATTATTATCTGAATCTGACCTTCACTTCTCTTACCTAATTCCAGTACACATTCATAATTTCCGATTAATAATGTAGGTATAGGTAATGTCTACAGAGAGACATTCTTATCACATATTTAATATTTGTAGATAATGATGCATTTGTTACGTAGTCAAATACAGATTTTTATGATTATAATAATTTGTTAACATAATTTAATGTGACACGATTTTCGCATCAATATTTTATTTAGTTTTTTTATCAATTATGATAATAAAGACTTATCTTTTACATACTAAACAATATTAGTAAAAACTGGGACCCAAGTATCAAACATATTTTAAAATCCACGAAATGACACGTGCATGACTAGTGTTGTGACCCAAACACTAGTCGCACCTAAGAAAAGTCACCTCATGGATTTTAAGCTGATCACTGTACCTACCTGCTATCTGCTGCTTTATTCCATCTCATTACCTCGGGGTGTAAAAGAACATCATTGTTGAAGAATAGAAAACAGAGGTTTTGAATACGGAATGCAGCAACTCTCATTTAACTGGCATAGAATCAAAAGGACGATCGTTGAAATCTTGTTTAAATAGTATTTTGTTTACTTACATCTTTATTATGTGAGTCTACAATGTAATTTTTTTTATTTTACATAATTTACTCATAAAAATGAATTGCTTTTGTAACCCAGATAGTTCGGTTATCCTTGAGTCTTCGCTGGTGTATTTGTTGCTGATGTTAAATTGTTAATAGGCACTTATTGAAAAAACTGCACTCGAAAGATTAATAAAATAACTCTGATATGAGTGATACAAGAGATTCTGAACACAAACATATACATATTTTATAGTAGTTATATTATTTTGATGATCATTAAGTGTTACATTTTATTCCAGTGGGTCTTGGAGAAGCCATGAACTTTGCAGCTTACGCCTTTGCTCCAGCATCTCTAGTCACACCACTCGGAGCTCTCAGTGTTCTTGTTGCAGCTGTACTATCTTCCAGATTTCTTAAGGAAAGACTCAATTTTCTGGGAAAAGTGAGTCTGTACATAAAATAACACATCAAAGTTTCAAGTTTTGACTTTACTTGTTGTAATTGGGTTCTTTAAAGTTATAAATATTTGTGCTCGCAAGTTTTCTTGTAGAATTCAAACTCTCGTTGTACTAATACACTTTTATCAATGAAATCTAATTATATTTTCATATCTTACAGTTGGGCTGTTTTCTCTGCATCGTTGGATCGACTGTCATCGTTATCCACGCTCCCAAGCATGAAGAAATCGATAATCTACAAGATTTACATCAAAAACTTTTGGAACCTGTATTTTTATCGTATTTATCTCTCATTGTATTAGTTTATTTCTCTATAGCATTTTATTACAGTCCTAGATTTGGAAATCAAAATATATTAGTTAATCTTTTATTGTGTTCTGCAGTCGGCAGCCTGACTGTAGTGTTTTGTAAGGGAATCGGTATATCTTTAAAAGAAACGTTCGCCGGTGGAAATAATGATTTTAGTGACTGGTTATTTTGGGCTTTGATAATCGCTACCGTCCTCTGTATTGTAGTACAAATGAATTATTTAAACAAGTCATTAGATATTTTTAATACAAGCTTAGTTACTCCAGTCTATTATGTGATGTTCACATCTCTAGTCATCATAGCATCATCCATACTATTCCAAGAATGGAAACATATGTATGCGATGGATATTTTAGGAAACATTTGTGGATTTTTAGTGATCATTGTGGGAATACTTCTTTTGAATGCGTTTAAAGAAATAGATGTGACATTCATGGAGGTGTTTAATAACATGAGATCCAAACGAGAGATCACACAAGAAACTAACTGTAATGGGGGAAGTGTGGAAAGTGAACGAGTCGAAGTTGTCTATGGGGCAACGCGGACATCGAGACTATGACATTAGTCTAACATTTAAAGATAATAATGCATTATCTAACAATTTAGACTGATTACTTATTACAATTATGTTCTAGTGTGATGTTATTTATAATAAGGTGTTATTAATTTTACCAAAAAGTACAAATAATTAAATTATTGCTATACCTACTTAGTTTTTTTTGCGTATTGTATAATATTTTTAATGTTTGCATTTTGTCATATAAATTAAGTAAAATAAATTGTTTACCTAATTTTTAATTAAATTTTACTATTTTTATATTATTATAGGTATTTTTTTTGTGTCGAGAAAGAGATGGCTTTCAATGAGGGCGCTACATGTAGCTTTTTGGAAACACTTGTAAAATTTCAGTAGAAATGTAATTTTTACCAGCAAGCAACGTTTTTGTTCAAATTAATCCTAGACCATTTCTTTCTTGATATTAAACTGTTTTTTAAATACAAGTAGTTAATGATGTACATTCCACAGGCTTAAAATTTTTTCTCTAGTATTAAATTACCAAATGCTGTTATACTAGTTTGTAGTATTTATTTTAGTAATAAAGTTTTCTAGATTCCAGATTTTTCTTGCACACAGCAGGCTGAATTAATAATTAGAGAATTAATGCCATAAGAGTAATAAATAAAAGAAAGATTTCAAGAGAAGAATGAAAGAAGTTCACACAATTTCTTCTTCTCAATATTGTTCTTCAGTTTTGACTTGATCTTTGGTACTATTTTTCTACCTACTATAGTTGTTTTGTGCAAGCTTTATATTAGTCCCATGTTGGCTACATGAATAAATAACAATGTCTGTTTATTTTTTAAATCTACCATACTGATTCTGTTTATTATTCTGTATTATATTTGCGTACATTTTATCTTATTTGTCGTTTTATTCATCAATATTTCTCCAAGGACAGGCCACAATTAGCTTGCAAGAGGACTTATGAAAAAAAATACAGGTTTTAAAGAAAAAATAAACGCAATTGACTTTTCCATCTTTTTATTTCACATAACTATAAATTAAGTAACAATAATCCTTGATATTTAATATTGACAAATAAATTAATGAATTCACAGCCATACAAATAGTGAAGGTATTAACCATTACCAATCTACATAGAAGTCCTAGATGAGGACAAAATACAATCTGTCGACTAATATAATCTGCATGGCCGGCCACACACTAAAGGCAAGTTATATTCTGAAATTGTTTTTTTGTTAAAAAGATCCGACCAAAACCTCTAGGGCTACTTACATAACTTAGCTTTCAACGTTTTGATGGGTCGGGTCTGGGAAAAAAATGATATTTAGGTTTATTGGTCAAAACTAGTCTCAGAACTGCTTCTGAACAATAATGTCTTGATTGTGTCTATTTATAAGTAGGTACGACCAAGCTTTAGAAAATTGAGACAAAATAAATTTGGGCTAGCTTATTCTCCCGAAGAAAATGCTCAATAGCTATAAAATTTTTAAAGATGTGCAAATCATCTAGTGCAGTCATGTCAAAGATATGGCCCCCAGGCCGTATCCATACGGCCCGCGATCGCAATGTGTCACAGAAAGAAGAATCATGTTTTTTAGAGCTTTTAGACTTCTCTCGATTCCTCTATGGAAGTTTTAAAATGAGTACACTACATTTACAAGTAATTTCAAGGGCAGTGCGTGCCTAGACAAGCGAGAGAGATAGACAGTAACGCCAACTCTTAGTAACAAGCGGAAACACCCTATTATTTTTATTGAGACCAAAAATTCTTCCATGTGCTTCGAGTCTAGACTAGAACCTTCCTTATCGATATAAAAGGAGTGCGAGTGGCATTTAAAATCATTTGGCACAGTGAATAAAAAAAATTGGATCAATATTCTCAACTTATGCAAAATCTGATCACGGAATTCAACAATCGTTTTGAAGACTTCCACAAAATGAATGAATAAGGATTCCCAATTTTCAAGAATCCATTCAGTTTTGAAGCTTCACAGGCACCAGTTCATTTGCAAATGGAGTTGATAGATATTTCAATAGTGCTTGCGACAACTGGATGAGTCCTGAATGAATCATGAACCCTGGGAAAAGTATAATGATATATGACATATTGCGAGTTACTAGGACATACTTTTCCAAGGGCATTTACTCCTCAAAACATTCAAAGTGGATTCAGAGTATCAGGAATTTTCCCATTCAATAATGAAATTTTTACTGATGACGAGTTTCTCTGGTCGTATGACAGACCTGTCGGAGATGAATCTGTAGCAAATAAAGAGAGCACAGTTGATTCACCTAATATAGGACAGGACTATGAAGAAGCCAATTTGGTGTTGTGCCAAAAGACATTGAGATGATACCTGGATCTACATCTGTCTGTTTCGGTCCACAAGAGATCCTAGAAACGTTTTGAGGAACTCCATACAAAACGTTGACAAGTGAACAAATTTTTCTGTTGGTATTGTATCTTCTTTTCTTCTGAAAAAAACGAGTGAAATACCACAGGATATAGTGATATGAATAATATAAATAACGCTATTAAAAAACATGAACAATCGCACAGACATCTTCATTCTGCTATTTCGTTCCACAACTTTGGAAAGCAAAGAATAGAAACAGCTTTGTCTCGGCAATATTCTGAAGACATTTCAAGACACAATCTGAAAGTTGATAATAATCGTGCCATTTTCCAGCGTCTGGTAGATATAGCATGCCACTTGGGCCAACAAGAACTCCCGTTCCGAGGACATGATGAATCCGAAACATCTTTAAATAGAGGCAATTTTTTAGATTGTGTTACATTGTTATACAAGTATGATACAGTTCTGGAAAAACATTTATGTCAGAGGTCTGGACCAACTTATCTGTCCAATATAATCCAAAAAGAATTGACTTATTGACTAGGAAAGACACTGCAAACATTAAATTAAGATTTCGTATTGAAAGCGATACTGGTAAAAGGGACGAAAATGATGCAGTATCAGTAGATCTCTGGGTGGAGGAATGTAAAAATAATAAAACTGGAGAGAATCCCATTCTACTTTATAAACCTCAGGGCACGGAAGCAGAGGGATTTGCACCACAGGATTTTGGCTGGTAATAATGAATGCTGTACAGAAACATATGTTTCAACAGTTGAACCCCTGGTGCCAGTGCTTGCCAGGAGGAAACCTCGTAACATCCAAACTGGTGCAAAGAAGGACAATACAACGCTTAAATCGGCTCCTCGCCTTTCCTTCTTACATGTGTGGCGTCTGCATAGTGACACAACCATAGAAAGCCTATAAGAGTTCCTTAAGAGTGTAGATGACAGTGTGTCCGACATCGAAAAGTTAACAGCTAGAGGCGATTACGCCTCTTTTAAGTTCTCAGTTATACATAGCACAGCATCAAAATTCTACAATCCTGATATTTGGCCGGAAGGAGTGCATCTAGGTAGATATTACGCGCCTAGAAAATAATGGATAACTATATATATATTGATACTGATGATCAGATCAATGGGGGTGTCTAGGATTTTTTTATCCCATATCATAATAGATACGGCTAACTCTCAAAACGGGTACTGATTACGACCGGTTGGTGTGGATAGAGTGATTAATTAGATTAAAGTTTACTCTAAAATTGATAATAATTAATCATTTCAATTACGGTACAATGACTGTTGATGAAAAACGAAGGCATGTGGTCTTTTCGAAAGGTACACAACACTGAAGAAGGTGTTAAAAGATATTATCGTTGCTCTGGATCCATTCCTATCCTATTTCCTATTTCTTGCTTATATATAATGTACCTACTTATACTTTTGTTAATAAAACGAAGAATACTATAATCGGCGCTATAAAATGTAAAATATATATATATAAAATATCATATTATGTATTTAGCTGTTGTATTCTCTAAATAAATAAAAATAAATAAAATAAAATAAAACATCCTCAGAACAAACTGCTGACTTTACATTTGTATTTATGGCACTCAAGGAGAGTGTCTCTTCTATACACAAAGAAGATTTGATCCCAGATATATTGATATCTGATGCTGCAAAAAGCATACAAATTGCATTTACAAAAGTTTTTGGGCCAAATGCCAAAATAAGAATGTGTTGGGCACATGCAAAAAAATATATTCAAAAACGTGTTGAAAAATCAGTAGACAAATCATTGCACAAACAAATATTGTCCGACATAGATGCTTTACAGTGTTCATCGTCTTCTGATGTCTTCGACCGTGCTTGTGAAAGTTTCTTGGCGAAGTGGAAAGATCAACATTGTTTTGTTTTGATTGTTTTTTAGGCTCGAGGATTATGACCGAAATAAAGATTTTAAAATCAGTGCCATGTATGTACCCTCAGATGATCTGCCATGTTCTGTTATGTGACCCGAAGACACCAAATATAGCTGTGCAAACAAAAATACTTGTGTGCCTAGCTTGGACATTGTTAACATCAATATGTACTTTTTAGAATTGTACAGGGAAAGTGAAGGAATGAGTGAGTATGCGGCAGTGCATAGAAAAGGATACAATATGATGCTCAATGAATATTTGTTAGCACTTACCCATGTCCAGTGCTGGGCACATAAATTAAATGTAGTGGGAAATATTTTCATGAAAGAACTTGCAGAACTCAATAATGCCGTTTCAAAAAAAAGTCATTGTTTCTAAATATAAGGAAGAGGAAGCATCTTTTCTCTTCCTTTTTAAAAGAAAAATGGGGAGTGGACTGTCCACTCTTTCCAGTCCCCGTAATAACCAGGTGGAATTTGTGGTTCAAAAGTGTATTCTACCTGGCAGACTTCTTCAGCGACATTATTGAGTTCTGCAAGACAGAAGAAATAAGGGAAATTAATAATCGTGGGGTTGATTTTTCATAGGCCTGACATCAATTCAAATCAAAAGAATTGAATGTCAGGCAACATTTGCGCTCGAGCACTGTGCAAAAATAGTGGACACAATAAAATATTTGGAAGGGTCCTCATACCCAACTTCTCTCCAGTTGGTTGGCCTACTCGAAGAAATCGAAAGCGGTTTGAATCTTGTGGTAAGTGGTGTATTCTTTGACAAGACTCGAAACCGCTGTTGACAATTTAGATCAGGAATCTCGTTTAGGCCTAACCCAGACTGGGGAGAAGGCTCTTAAAAAAATAAGGAATCTGAGAAAAAATGATCCCAATAAAGAGAGCTATGAGGACCTAACAATTTTGTGTCCACAAGTGGTCATGTCCTCGGAGATTACCCCTGCGTTAGTGTCTCGACTAAAATCTCTCAGAGATTTAAAACGACTGAGTGTTGAGACACTAACAACGGGGTACAGTAATTATAAAAAAAATATTGAAAGCCAGATTGCTTCGGGAGTCAAAATTGACGTTGTCAAGGCATTCGAGTCGCTCAAGTTAACGATTGAAGCGATTTGGATACCTTGCTCCAACGTAGACTCCGAGAGGTTTCTCTCTTCGTACAACACTGTACTAACAGATAGAAGGAGGAACCTCAATGAAGACAATCTACTATGGCCATCTTTAATTTTGAAAAGAATTAGTTTTTTTTTAAATTGAACAAGATGAAATTTTAATCTGTTTTTGTAAAATTAATAATTGTTTTGTATGTGTGAGCCGTAGTGAAATTGATTTTTTTTGTTTGTTGTTTTTGTATGCATTTTTAATGTGTGTATTGTTTTTTTTTTTATATTTTTGTATTAAAAATTGTAAATATTGGTAATATCGATTGTTTTATTTTTAAATAAACCTTCATTTTAATCAAATTAACGTTAGAATAATCACACCGAATTTCCCGAAAAATATCACCGAATTTTCAAAAAAATAACACCAAAATTTTCCAGTCTCTACTAATAACCCTTTTTCGTAGTGTTCTTAAAAACATGTAGGGTAAACCATACAGTAACGGGCCACCCAACAGTGATGGGTCACTTCAGAATATATGTTCAAAAATAAGAAACTGGTGACCTATAGTTATGCTATTGCATAACAGATGTCTCTGGTGACATGTTATCTTCGATTTAAAACTAAAATATATTTCCTAGCTGGTAACAATAATTAGTCAGACTTCATTTTGTTTGACAAGGTGTTGTGTTGCGCGTTGTGACAGTGAAATAATTCATTTTTTGTTAAGGA
Source organism: Ceraclea dissimilis (assembly GCA_963576895.1). Classification (NCBI taxonomy): domain Eukaryota; kingdom Metazoa; phylum Arthropoda; class Insecta; order Trichoptera; family Leptoceridae; genus Ceraclea; species Ceraclea dissimilis. The sequence continues at coordinate 15,103,424 of OY756364.1, forward strand.
ATTGCTGTTGTTTTAAAGGTAATAATTTGTTTTATTTTAAATTTCCTTAATATATTTTTTCAAATTTAGTAAGCTAATGGTTATATTTATTCATTTTAAGTAGTTATTATAACTATTTCTAAATGATAAGTATATTTTATGGGTGGCCAATGACTGCACCAATATTTTAATAATAATTCTATGATGGGCCGGGTGGCCGATCACACAATTTAATCGTACATTTAAAAATGACGATACTATTAGGTATGTTGAATTATTACTATTATTTGTATTCTATATGTCTGAAATTTGTTATTATTTGGTTATTTTCATGTTTGACAGTAATCGGCCACCGGCCCATCACTGTATCTTGTTGTGGCCGATCACTGTATTTCATGCAAATTTAAAATGTTTGTCTTGCAGATGCCGAATTAATGTAAAAAAAAATGATGAGAAGAGCATGAAGCTTGCCCTTGAGCATTTAAAAGAGCACGGACTTGGATAATCGCATTAGCCAAAAATGGTTTTCCTAGGAAAGTGGATGATGCGAAAGACAGCGTTAAAACTTATTTGGACCACAATCCAAGGAATAACCCATTTAATAATAACAGACCAGGAGATGGGTAGGTGAAGGCTTTTTTTAAACAACATCCGATATTGAGACAAAGAACAAGTAAAGGAGTCACGGCAGCAAGTTCCTGCGTAAGTGAAGAGGATATTCGGAAATGGTTTTTTAAAATTAATTCATACTTCACGGAAGAAAGTATACTGGATGTTATTCAAGACCCGTCACGAGTTTTTAACGGGGATGAAACGGGCTTCCAAACATGTCCTTCATCTGGTAGGGTAATTGCACCAATAGGAGCAAAAAATGTGCATTCAGTAGAACAAGGTAGTTCCAAAGAAAATGTGACAGTGATGTTTACATTCTCAGCAAGTGTATGGTATGTAATCCCATGGTGATATATCCATACAAAAGAATTCCAGACATAGCCACACACTGCTACCTCTCCCCCCCAGCGCCCCCGCCCCCTCTTATTCCTGCGGATATCGGCAGGGTTACTATTCATCTTATTGATACGGAAAACTATGGATTCGACACTAATATCACCTTTTTCATTCCACCCCCCCCCCCACTTACAGCCCCCAACCCTAAACCCTCCCGCTCCTTATTCCTGCGGGTGCCGGGAGGGTTACTATTTATCTTTTCGATATCAAAAGCTATATGGATTCGACAAAAACGCTTTTTTCACTCCCCCACCCCCTTCGTGCCCCCTCCCACCTCCATGTACCCCCAACCCCCTACAAACCATCCTTGGGGCAAGCACAAGAATTTCCCAAAGTTTTATCGCAATCGGATGAACGGTATAGGAGTTTATATACGATAAAAAAGGAACTTTATTTCATAGTATAGATTTCAGGGTGTCAACTATTAGGTCACCTGGGTGTCAACTATTAGGTACTCCTCTTTTTTCAGGTGTCAACTTTAGGGCACTTTTTAGAGGTTTACAAATGTTCAATTTACAAAACATCTAATGCATATATTTTATTCCTTATTTCTTCATCTACTAAAGGAAGGATCTGTACATTACAAATAAGTGGTAACGATCAATCAATAATGTTTCCATTTATAAATAAAGAACTATTTTATGAATCCAAATAACATAGTACATAGTTTCAATAAAATACCTATTGTAAGAGTGTGAGCAGCAGTTGAAATAACAAAATTCCTTAAGTGGCCGATTACTGTATAGTTTACCCTATCATCTGTTGAAAACAGTTATTTACCTATTTTTTTCCCAAATTTCAAGAAAATTTTAAATTGGTAATTACTTTTGATTACAGAAATAAAATTATTGAGGATTCATTCATATACTTTATTATATTTTTATTAATTTGCTGTCTGATATTTTTAATTATACGCCCAGACAGTGAGTGATATTTAACGTCCGGCAGGACAATCGAAATTTATTAGCTCAATCCTACCCTGAGAAAAGAATACAAAAAATGGCACCTTACCTTACAAATTCCTGCCAACTGATATACATAATCTACATAGCCGGCCACACACCAATGGAAAGTTATATTCTGAAATTGTTTTTTAGTTAAAAAGTTCCGACCAAAACCTCTAGGGCTACTGAATTTAGCTTTCAGTTTTGATGGGTCAAGGAAGACGTAGAAATTGTTGCCCGTATTGTACCAAACTTGTTACTAACTTTACACGTCACATTTCCACCCATCATCCCTTAGAAGCGGAAGTATTTGAATATAGTAAAATTTTAGACCCAGATCGTCAGGAAAGAAAGAGAAAACGAGAAATATTATCAAAACAGTTAAGAAATAAAGGAAATTTTCTCCACCATCAGAATATTTTGAAAAAACCAACAGGATTATTATTGCCAAGTCCAAGGTCGATCACGACTGCTACAGATTATGCCGTATGCATTCAATGTACAGGCATTAAAAAAGTGTTCAAATAATTCTCAAACAGCCCAAGAAGGAAATCTGCTCAAGCGCTCCAGAGTAATAAAATCTTCATCAATTTTATTAACTTCACACAATGAAGAAATAACAGAAACACTAAAAAGTCCAATATTTCCTGTACTCAAGAACGACGATATTGCAAAAATTGCTATGAACGACCCACTAATTTGTACTTATGAATCTCTTTTGCTGAGTAATCACAAAGAACACCATACATAGATAAATGTTGCCAGTTGCTTATATTTTATTGCAAAAGCAACACTGGCATGACATTATGAGGAAAGCATTCAACATAAAGTTGAAAGTAATTGCACCTGTCTGTGATCAGGGAGCAACTAACAGTAAGGCCATTAATGAGTCGGTTTTAGAATCAAAACGCAATGCTTTTAGGAACAATAACAAGTTGAGAGACAGAATGCCATGACTATTGATAACAAGTTGGTCATGGCATTATTTGATCCTCCACATCCACTTAAATGCATCCGTTATAATTAATTCCAAAAAGTGTAAAACATTGCCGAGTGCTTTCACATACAAGATGCATATTATATAGAATGTAGTGCTGGAAAACTTTGTCTTTCACCAAGACGTACCGAATGTCACGTTAGTACAATCAAACACAATCAAAATCAATCAGCAAAATATGTGTATCCACCCAGAAATAAAGGTGAAAATTCAAGGTTTGATGCACAACAAGTTTACTACAATTAGGGATATAAAATTACACCTAAGAGAAAAAGTTAACGAATCCTTTCCCGAGAAAGATAAACTAAGCAGAATTAATTCCGTGTATTTCAGACTGTGATTACGAAGGTCTCTGATTGGAGACTTTTCTACCAAAAAACACAAGCCGGTCGCGTTTAAAAACAAAAAGAGAGGGAGTTTTGGTGTTCCAGAAGAAATAAGATTGATGTCGGTTGGTATACATATGCCTATAGAAAGTACATACAAGAGGTGCAGATTGTGCAACACAAAGAAGGAAGAAAAAAGATCCAATAATATGTGCTCACATTGTCAAATACCTCTGTGCGCAAAAAAATGTTTTAAGCTTTTCCACACGGCACCTGAGGAGAACTAGCACTTTTTTTTGTTGATTATTTCTTGTGGTGCCGACCCTGATGTATGCTAGTGAGACGTGGACGTGGATGAAGAAGGATGAATCAGGGTTGAATGCAGTAGAAATGAGGTCATTAAGAAGAATGTGCGGGAAAACGCTGAGAGATAAGATAAGGAATGAGGTTATTAGGGAAATGATTGACTGCAAGACTGGTGTAGTGACAAGAATGAAAGTAAACAAACTAAGATGGTTTGGGCATGTTGAGAGAATGAATGATGACAGGATGACAAAAAAGATATATCTGAATGATGTCAAGGTGTATTCTCACCTTGACATAAAAAACCTTCCTCCCAGGAGATAAATTCAAATATTCCCGCCTTTCAAAAATCTCTCTGAAAATATCATTAAGTTGATATCCATAGATGACACAAATTCGACTTCGGCAGTCTTTAATTTGACTCCGGAAGTAATTCTCAGCCATTTTTGAAGGATGGCGTCCTTTTCCGTTTCTCTTTGACAATCGCTCCCAAGTGAGATACACGCGTTTTGTCGCGCTCCGAAAATTGCCGGTATAAAATTAAAATAATGTAGTTACAAAACTCAGAAAATATGGGTTAAAAACTATTGTTTGTGCTTCACCGCCTTCGTACATGTGTTAGTACGGTAAACTTTTGTGTTTAAAAACTTCGATGATGCCTGATTTGATGTCGGCATATAAAAAAAAGGCATAACGGTTTTTCTATAAATGTGACCGCAATCATCTCAAACAATTATCTGACAATCAGTTTCGGTTCAGTAAAGAGCAACGAACCAGATACGTAGTCTTTCCAAAACTCACAAGTTTCCAGCTTGCGGAGCCCCTTCCAGTATCTTGCCTCCTCGGTACGAGTTGAGGTTCCCGAACAACCCCGAGCCTCCAGACTTTTGTGACAAGTACGTTCTTGCAGACAACGTACCAGCTATCCAGTTTTAAATAAGTTTCCTCAAAGGAAACCAGGACTTCCACCCCTCGGAGCAGGCCATGGCTACAAGGTATGGAAAAGTTGTAACATTCATGTTCTCCTCCTTTTGTTGTATGAGTGAATAATTATATTTTCCCCTTTTGTTTAAACGTAACTTGTGTTGCTATTCAATTCAATAAAAGTATTATCATAAACCTGGGTTCTCATTTGTCAGTTAGTAAAATATCTTTGGTATAAAGAAAGAGGTTGACCTAAGAAAGACAAGTGAGTTGTGGCAGCCAAAGCAAAAGCTATCAATGTGGGCCATTCCCACGGCTTTTCACCCTCGAGATCCAGAGCTCATGCCGTTAAGAACCTGAAACCTTTGCCGTGGAGATCTCAAGGATAAGGTCTGTATAGTACGTTTAAGGTAAAGTGAAGTGTATAGGTTACACTGATATATTACACCGATAGGTAGTACACCTGTATGTTACACTGGCGCTCCAGCGTGATGGCTTTGCTAGGTTGACACAGCTCCCTTCTCTGTAAGTCACAAAAATTATTATTTTATCTTGCAAAATAGTTAGGTATTTTTATTTTTGTACTAAGTCATTTTGTAAGGTTGAATATTGTTCATGAATAATTTGTTGTGTATTCATAACCTCAAATAGTATCATCATATTTTTTCACGCAACGGAAATATTTGTGTAATCTTCGATATACCTATGGACGACACGAACGCCGCCGTGGCAGGAAAAAGTAACGTGAGCGGCCATTTTGTTTTCCTAAACTAGGAAAACGAGTAATATCACCAGAGGCGGTTCATTGTTTCGACATTTTAGGCAGTGCCCAAAAGAAAATTTTTTTTTGAAAGTTTGTCTTTCATTTCTTTTCTTGTGTTTGTTTACACTTTTCTATACACTGTAACACACAGAGAAATAATAAAAATTATCTCTCACACTACATTTTCCGCACACCTCTTCAACACTTTTTCTTGTGTTTGTTTACACTTTTCTGTACACTGTAACACACACAGAGAAATAATGTGAATTATTTCTCACGCACCATTTTTTCTCACATTTTACACATTTGACACCTCATCTTACTTTTATGTCTTTACACCCTAATCTACCATGGATTCAACACCAATAGAAAACATAGATTCTGCAAATGCAACCACCTTGCGGAGGGAACTCTCGTTAAGAGAGATTCAACCAAAACGCGCCTTGCAGTCCTTGCGCAAACAGGCAACAGATTTCAACAACATACTTTTGGCTAGGCTTACGAGCTTATCCTCGTCGTCAAATACGAATGACATTAAGTTGCGTAGAATCCTGTACTCCGCACAGCAAGGCCTCCACTCTGTCAACGATTTTCTAAAATTTATGAAGGAAAAGAATGACGCACTTTCAACCCCTTTAGACATTCACGAGCTTGTGGAAATCATTCGTTTAGGATTGCGCCCTGAACTACAGGAAAAACTCCAAAAGTATCCGGTAGAGAATTTAGAATCGTTCAACGTTCTCATTGACATCGAAACCTCTCTGGCCACTGCTAGCCCTCTGAGGCGTGCAGTCGCCCAGGTTTCTCCTTCTTCTTCTTCTTCTCCGGCCCCCTTGCCCGTGCTCTCGTCTCATGACGTCAGTAAAGTAATTGAACTACCACACGCCACGCGACCGCAACCAACCATCATCGTGTCTCCTTCTTCTTCAAGGGGAAATTCAATTAAATATTTTATCAAGGATCCCCGCCCTTTGCAAGGCTTACAATCGTGGAAACTGCGGTACGATAGTAAAGCGGACATCACAGATTTCCTCACGCGCGTGGAGGAACTGTCAGAGGCGCGTAGCGTCCCCTTGACGGACGTCATGAGATGCTTTATAGACTTGTTAGATGAGAGCTGCTATCCTTGGTACCGGAAGGAGAAGTCGCGTTTCACTTCATGGGAAAAGTTAAAGGAAATAATGACGTCTGAATTTCTTGACCCCCTTGGACAGCTCACTCAAAAGAAGGAGCTTCTATGTATCTCACAAGGCCGAGATGAACTGCCAACTTCTTACGTTCGCCGCGGCCGAGACCTCAATACCAAGTTGAACAACCCTTTAGATGATAAGGAGCTTATCTCTTGTCTTTGTAGCGGGTTCAACAATAGGGCTACGGATACTGTCTCTTGTGCGTCGTCTCTAACGGTAGGCGAACTCTTAGACAAGGCTCGCCACATGGAACGCCGGTTCTGCCACGAGTCAAAAACTTTTACTTCTTCCACCTCCTCTTCGCATCGCCTGTTATCAAGATGTAGCGAGGTATCGCGCATACCTCCCGAACCAACCACGATTTCCAAATGTAACGTCACTTGCTTCAGCTGCAAACAATTGGGTCATATCGCCCGTAATTGTCCAACTAGGCAATCGAACGTAGTCCCAAGACGTAGTCCTAGGTTTAAGAAACCTGAAAAACTTTCTTCATCGGTGCCCGACACCTCCCGTCCTCCACCACGTCTGCTCAATTCAAAAAACTAGATTCCGGCCGTTTTTTCCAGATATCACCGCCCTCGGACGCCGAGAAGATCCGAGAATGGGAAAGATGGTTGGAGCAAGTTAGGTTTTTTTTCTCAACCGTGCCTTTGGCGGAGGCGTCGTGTACCCAAGCCAAAGACGGTCGCCCCTACGCTACCGTCCGAATTGTGAACCAGAAGTTTGTTGCATTACTGGATACTGGTGCCGCAGTCTCAATTCTCGGTGGAGACTGGTACCAGACTTTCAGATCCCTTGGTTTCCCAATTGCCAATTCTCATGTTCTTGTTGCCACTATGGATGAGAAAGTTCACCCTCCCATGGGCCAACTTCGTCTACCGGTTACTTTCAACAACATGACCAGAAAAATTGATTTCATCATCGTACCCTCTTTCAAGCCCAGTTTGGTGTTGGGTGTCGATTTTTGGAAGGCATTCCATTTGGCGCCTGACATCGTCAGCATAGCCACCACTTCTGTCCATCCAGCCTCAGATAAACTTTCGGTTGTGGATGCTCATAGTCTCAGCCCTTCTCAAACTTCCGTTTTGGAAGAAATCAAATCTCTTTTTTCTTCAATTTCTTACGAAAAATGTGGTTTAGGTTTAACACATTTAGTCGAACACCACATTGTAACGGAGGGTTCCCCCATTAAGCAACGGTATTACCCATTATCACCTGCACGTCAAAAACAGTTCGAAGACGAGCTCAACGAAATGTTAAAACTAAATGTGGTAAGCCCGGTAAAATCGGGCTGGAGCAATCCAATCGTACTAGTTCAAAAAAAAGGATGGCACGGCTCGACTGTGTTTAGATTCAAGGAAACTCAATAAAGTAACAAAGGCCGACGCATACCCCTTGCCGTTTGTCCACAGAATCTTAGACCGTTTGCGTGACGCCAAGTTTCTTTCCTCCGTTGATTTGTCAAAAGCGTTCTGGCAGATTCCACTGGCCCCAGACAGCATTGAAAAGACTGCTTTTGTCTGCCCAGGTCGAGGAATGTTCGCCTTCAATCGCCTACCCTTCGGCATTAAAAACGCGCCCGGAGAACTGCAACGTTTGGTAGACAAGATCTTCGGTCCAGAACTGGAGGAAAATGTTTTTTGCTATCTTGACGATTTAGTCGTAATCTCGTCAGACTTCAATCACCACGTAAGCCTTTTAAAGACCGTATACAGCCGCCTTAAAGCCGCTGGACTCACCGTAAACTTCTCTAAGTGCGAATTTTTAAAGCCCGAATTAAAATACCTTGGTTTCATCGTCAATAAGGATGGTCTCCAAACTGACCCAGCAAAACTTAGCGCTATTCGCAATTTCCCAAAACCAAAAACAGCAAAACAGGTAAAATCATTCATAGGTCTTTGCAGCTACTACCGGCGATTTATCAATTCTTTTTCAACCATTTCGGCACCTCTTTCAAAATTAACGGGTACTTCCAAGGGTAAATCGAAATTCGTTTGGTCGCCTGAGGCCGACTCCGCGTTCGAAACTTTGAAAGAAGCAATGCTGCAAGCCCCGGTACTAAGATGTCCCGACTTCCAAAAGGAATTCACAATCCATTGCGACGCTAGCAACGTTGCCGTCGGCGGAGTCCTCACTCAAATCTTTGAGGACGGGGAACATCCGATTGCCTTTTTCTCACGTACGCTGAATAAGCACGAACGTAACTACAGTGTGACGGAAAGAGAGCTTCTAGCAGTTTTAGATTCAGTTCAGAACTACAGAGCGTACGTAGAAGGAGCCCACTTCACCATCATTACGGACCACAGTAGTTTACAGTGGATACACTCTCTCGAAAACCCATCCGGTAGACTCGCTCGTTGGGCTACCAGACTTTCACAATATAATTTTTCAATATTACACCGAAAGGGGTCTCAAAACATCGTACCCGACGTTCTTTCACGTATTGAAATCAGCGAAATTTCTACCCTCGCCACTGTACCCGATACACAGGATAAGTGGTACAAAAGAATTTATTCAGGTTGGTTAAAGAACCCCCAGAGATTTCCAAATTATTTAATTCAAAACGATTGCCTTTTGCGTCATGATAAAGATCAGGACAATCAGAGTCCGAATTGTAACTGGAGACTCGTCATTCCGCAGGAAAATCGGCAACAAATTCTGCAAAATTATCATTCAGGCCCGAATTCATGTCATCCCGGCACGTACAAAACGTACAAATTCTTAGCCTCTCGTTTTTATTGGCCTGGGCTACATAAAGACGTGAAACATTTCATTTCTAACTGCGATATATGCAAGGCATATAAAATTTCTACCGCCCCTCCTCTTGGACACATGTCTGTCCCAAAGAACGTCAACAAACCGCTTCAATCCCTGAGCATCGACCTTATAGGACCATACCCTAAGAGTTACAAAGGATTCATACACATCCTTAGTGTTGTAGATGTGTTCACAAAATTTTGTTGGACCTTTCCCCTTCGGAGAGCCACTGCCACCGCTATCATCCAACTGTTGGAAGACCACATCTTCATCCCACTAGGAATACCCCGTACCATTATCATGGATAACGGATCCCAGTTCATTTCGAAAAAATTCAACGCTTTCTTAGACAAACACCATGTCGCTGACCGTTATTATAACACCGTTTATACCCCTATGAACAATGTAGTGGAACGCTACAATCAGACAATTAACACGTCCATAGCTATCCTCGTCGATAATGATCACCGGGCGTGGTGCAAAACCCTACCACAAGTCCAAGCCAGTATTAATAACACCGTCAATGTTTCCACAGGTTTTACCCCCTTTTATTTGCTCCATGGCTTCGAGCAAACAGTAATAGGTACAGAGCATCTGGCCCAACCTAACGTCAACCCACAAACAGACCCCCATGTCTTACACGCAGAACGTTTAAAGGAACTAGCTGCAGTGTATGAGACCGTTTCTGTGTCATTACTAAAAGCCTTCAAAAAAAATGCGGAAAGATACAACAAAGGGCGCAAGGAAGTCGAATATAAAATAGGAGATGTCGTGTGGCGTAGAAACTTTGTTCAATCCAATGCAGGATGCTATTTTTCGGCAAAATTAGCACCTAGATTCGTCAAGAGCAAAATAAAAAATAAAATCTCAAGTACCGTATATGTAGTAACCAACATGGATAACAAACCGGTCGGGAGATACCACGTCAAGGACCTGGTGAAATCCAAAAAATAACTCTTTTACACATATTTTTCTCCGTATCTTTGTCGTAACGTTGATTTTTTTTTCCTACTTGTGGGATGTGACCGTTTACTAGTGACAGTTACATCACCATATTTCGTCATTCTATGTGTGTTCCAAGGCGAGATTAGCTACCTCGCCAAAGAATATCACGTATTAAGGCCCAGGGTAATTAAGGATACACTTACGCACACGGTTTTTTAATTTTTTGTACTTTACATGAAAAGTTTTGGAAAATTCATGAAAATTCAACCTTGCAAACTCAAAATTTTTTCTCAAACAAATGTAAGAATGGTTTCTTGTTTTAAGCCAGAAAGAAAAAACAAGTGGCGTTCACCCATGAGATAGGAATTGATTTCAAGAAATATGTACTTGTAGTTTAGTAGGTTTTTGTAAGTCAGGTAGGGCTGATAAACATAAAGTTGCTATATTTACTCTTTTACATAACCTTTTCATTGTATCGAGCATTGTCAGTATAACCCTTTCTTACGGGTATACACTTTTGCTAATGATAAGACTGTATTTATTTTAAGATAATTTTTGCTCGCGTTGAACCTCAGCACCCCTGTGCGAGTAAGGTCAACACTATATTAAATTATAGATGTAATTATTGTGTGTCTGGTACATACCCGAGAGGTATGCATACTCTTACATCACTAAAGAAGTAAATTGTTGTATGTCCAATTTTCCTTATCTGTTGAATGGCATAGTATGGTTTCGCCCAACTGTCATCTCAAAGTTAAATTTTTTTGTAATTATGTCCTGTTACGGCCTTTTGGTGCGAGCTGTCGGCAAGGTTTCGTCCTGCTGTCCAGTCGTAGTGGCCATAGCAAAATTTTTCTTGTTCTGTTTGTTTTCCGGGGAGGAGGAAAATTGTCATTAGCCTAGTACTATGACAAATATAATTATGTACATTGTTAGCTTATATCCTTTGATAAGTAACTGGATAGGAACGTTCCTTAGAAATAAGTTGCGTGATTCTTTAGTAATAGGTATGTGCAATTTTAGAAAAATGTAACCCCTAGCATATATTTCATTAGCTATAAAATTCATGTATCATTTAGTATTGAATAGAGTAAAGAGAACCTAGCGTGTAGAAACTTTGTACCAAATCTTGGCAACTTGATACAGAATATTTAATGTACTAGATAAGTATGTGAACTTTGAAATTGTAAAAAGAACCACTCACTCAAAAATAAAAAAAATATTTTTTGCCTCAAGAATTAAAAAGAAGACTACGAATTATATACAATTTTTTATTAAAAAAAAAACAAAAATCGTACAAAATAAACATTACAGTGAAAAAGACCTAGATGTTTGCCACATACTAGGCAGTGAAAGTCAATCAGTGGGCATAATAAAAACAATAACAACCAAATATACCAATACCATGTTATAACTATGTAAGGTTATGTTAAAAAAAAAATGCAAATGTTTATATAAATGTTTCATAATTGTAAGTATTATATGTTGTAAAAGGTATAATTGACTGTTTTAAGACTGAAAAATATATACCACCTTGTTATGTAAAATTGTGATACATCACTGGAAAATTTAAGTTGTCCAAAAAAAAAAAACATTATATGTTATTCATATGGTTGTCAATGGATCAATTTTCTCTCTGACCATTGACATTATATTGTAATAGATTTAAGTAACTTGTGTCATGCTACAAACTCATTGTTGAAATGTGTATTTGTAATCCGCCATGTAGACCATGTTTTGCCTGCCGAGTCCCGCCCAAAAATCAGTGGTACTGATTTTTCTTCTTTTCTCATCCCGAGGAAGGGGAATGTGTCAAGGTGTATTCTCACCTTGACATAAAAAACCTTCCTCCCAGGAGATAAATTCAAATATTCCCGCCTTTCAAAAATCTCTCTGAAAATATCATTAAGTTGATATCCATAGATGACACAAATTCGACTTCGGCAGTCTTTAATTTGACTCCGGAAGTAATTCTCAGCCATTTTTGAAGGATGGCGTCCTTTTCCGTTTCTCTTTGACAATCGCTCCCAAGTGAGATACACGCGTTTTGTCGCGCTCCGAAAATTGCCGGTATAAAATTAAAATAATGTAGTTACAAAACTCAGAAAATATGGGTTAAAAACTATTGTTTGTGCTTCACCGCCTTCGTACATGTGTTAGTACGGTAAACTTTTGTGTTTAAAAACTTCGATGATGCCTGATTTGATGTCGGCATATAAAAAAAAGGCATAACGGTTTTTCTATAAATGTGACCGCAATCATCTCAAACAATTATCTGACAATCAGTTTCGGTTCAGTAAAGAGCAACGAACCAGATACGTAGTCTTTCCAAAACTCACAAGTTTCCAGCTTGCGGAGCCCCTTCCAGTATCTTGCCTCCTCGGTACGAGTTGAGGTTCCCGAACAACCCCGAGCCTCCAGACTTTTGTGACAAGTACGTTCTTGCAGACAACGTACCAGCTATCCAGTTTTAAATAAGTTTCCTCAAAGGAAACCAGGACTTCCACCCCTCGGAGCAGGCCATGGCTACAAGGTATGGAAAAGTTGTAACATTCATGTTCTCCTCCTTTTGTTGTATGAGTGAATAATTATATTTTCCCCTTTTGTTTAAACGTAACTTGTGTTGCTATTCAATTCAATAAAAGTATTATCATAAACCTGGGTTCTCATTTGTCAGTTAGTAAAATATCTTTGGTATAAAGAAAGAGGTTGACCTAAGAAAGACAAGTGAGTTGTGGCAGCCAAAGCAAAAGCTATCAATGTGGGCCATTCCCACGGCTTTTCACCCTCGAGATCCAGAGCTCATGCCGTTAAGAACCTGAAACCTTTGCCGTGGAGATCTCAAGGATAAGGTCTGTATAGTACGTTTAAGGTAAAGTGAAGTGTATAGGTTACACTGATATATTACACCGATAGGTAGTACACCTGTATGTTACAATGAGCGAAGAGGGGTGAGAAAGCGCGGCCGTCCGAGACTGACCTGGTCCGATCATGTCGACCAGATCCTCAAGGATGGACGCGTTTTGAGTAAAAGGAATCGGAGAGCGTGTATGACTAATTGCATGAATGTGACGGAAGCTAGGAGTGTGTGTAAGGATAGGGCTGTCTGGCGCCCTGTCCTCTCTGCCTACCCTGCAAGGGATGTGGCGTGAGGGTATAGATAGATAGATAGATAGAGATTATTTCTTGTATACGCAATTTTTGTTTTCAATCCTTCAACATTGCAATAAACGCTATTAAAATAATGGTTAACATATTCCCCACTTAGTGAATACATGAATCAATCGAAATTGATAAGTCATACGAAGAGCGTGGTAAACCAGCTTTTTTCGATCATCGTCGAAAACCAATGGCCTCAATATCGCTCCCCCAATTCAAAAGTCGGACATCTTAAAAAAATGTGAAAATGAGATAAATATGGGGTCCAATAGCATTTTTTAAGCTCTATCTATCATGATTTTTGGATTTTCAAGATTCGTTTTTTTTGATACTATAAAAAAAATATCTGAGTATTACTTTAACCCTTTCGTGGGCAAATTTTTTGAGCAATGTTATCTGTAATTACTGTGTGTGATAGCTCAGTTTAACTTATTTAATGAAATTAAAAAAATAAATAAAAAGATTCGGTCATCGGTTCACAAGATACACAAGGTGGGAAGTATGATTCCCACGGAACTTTTGCTGGCATAAAAAATGAATTTTCCTATAGAAAAATACATTTTTTTTTGGATTTTCAAAAAATTTTTTATGCTTTTAAAAAAATGTATGTATGTTGTTTTGGTAAAATAAGTGGCACTTAGAGCTTAGAAAAAGCGAAAAACTAGAAATAAATTAGAAATATTGAAAAAGTACAGCAAAAGCTAAGAGAGAAAAGCGAGACATAAAATTTGTAAAATGTCAGTTTTCCCGCTTAATAACAAGGCATCAGAGTGTCGGCAAAACATTTTTTTTATAAAAAGTGTTTCTCTAATGTTTCAAGAGAGATCACTCCAAATCTAAGACGTGTATTCCGATTTCTAATGATTTTTTTTGTACTTTGTATCCGCTGGGAAACCATCTTCCCACGGCCTACGAAAGGGTTAAACGGAATTTTTAAATATATTCGCTTCAAAACTCGGATATGTTAAAATGCCTTAATGAAATGTCCTAGACACAAAAATACCCCAGTACAAAAGAAGGACATCATAAAATGTTATAGAATCGTAAACTCGACCTACCTGCATCCCCAGTTCAATACGCAGGTATGTTAAAATATCGTTCGTGGAAACGAAAACAATAATGATTTTACCGTCGAAAACAAAGACATGTTAAAATGTGTGTGTCTTGAAGCAGGGTTCCTAGCTACCTGCCGACAACAATAGAGTACATTTTAAAATATCCTTGTCTTCGACCGGGTTTTTTTGCAAAGCGGCGTGTCGTGTCAAAGTTGTCTCATTCAACACTGTGCTCTTCTGTTCGCTGGTGGTTTCTCTCTGGAAGTGTTTTTTGGAAAACTTATCATTTCCACAGTCAATAGCTTCTTTACCTGACTATTAATATATTTAAATGTTGTGCTTTTTCAGAGCAAAAGCACTGAATGCAGTACTGTGATTATCTCCATGGATAATTCTTGTAATGTGAACGCAGTGGCGCCTCTCTCTGATGTAATCGTCCAAGAGGTAATTCTACCGCATAATTATATTCACATGAATCTGATATTTCAATAATTCCATGTGTGTTTGTGTACAGATACTAACTAGGTACTATTGTTTGTTCTAGGCAACTCGTATGGAATCAGAAAGATTAATTATAAGTCCTGGCTCTTCTGCTGTCCGGAATCTCGATGAGAGCTTAAACCTAGTGAGACAATCACGCAAAAGGATTCGCAATGAAACTATGTGGATGAAAAATATAAAAAAACACATTTTGAACCATGGGAAGGCGTATACTACGAAATCTGGACGTGAAGTACAGGAGAAAAAAGTAAAAGTTGGTTGCCAAGACAACTGCAAATTAGGGTGCACAAAAAAATTCACAGAGGACCAGAGAAGCAACATATTGCGTGAATTCTACCATCTTGGAGATAAAACTCGTCAACGGGACTATTTGAACAAATGTATGAAGGTTAACTCTCCAAGAAAGTACCGTAGAGAGACAACAAGGAAGCTGAACTACAGCTACTATATTTTTAAAAATGAAAAGAAAACAAGGGTGTGCAAAGCATTTTTTAAGAACACCCTATCCTCGACAGCCCAGTCGAAAGTAAACAATGAGAGCATTATAAGTAAAGATTTTCGTGGTTTACATGGAAACCACGTTAAATTACCAGATGTAGTGAAACAGTCTGTGCGTGACCACATAAACCAGTTCACGAGGATTGAATCGCACTATTGCCGGGCTAATAGCAGTAGAGAATACCTGGAGGGAAACCTCAATATGGCCACAATGTACAGAATGTACTTGAAATATTGCGAGGAAGGAGTCCATGTACTCTACAATCTTCAACAGGGAATTCAACATATCATTTTTTAAGCCAAAAAAAGACCAGTGTGCAAAGTGTACAGCATATATGAACGCACCTGAAGGAGAGAAGGTTAAATTAAAAGACGAATTTGATATGCACGTAAGGGAGAAGGATTTCTCGAGGGTAATTAAATCAAATGACCTCTCCAAGGCAAAGGAATCGCACGGTAAGATTTCCATCTGTGACTACGATTTACAGGCGGTAGTTCCTTTGCCCCTGGGAGAGGTCTCTGCTTTTTATTATAAAAGTAAACTAAATTTCATAAATTTTACCATTTGTGATGTTGTGAAGAAGGAGGCCACTTGTTTTGCATGGCACGAAGGAGTGGCCAAGAGAGGCTCCAACGAGACAGCCACGTGTGTTTTGGAATATGTACCTGGAAGAACTGGGCCCGAAGACAGAGGTCATATTTTATTCCGACAACTGCAGTGGGCAAAACAAGAACAAATATGTCCTGTCGATGTATTTGAACGCCACACAAAATTTACCAATAGAAACCATTACGCACAATTTCTTGATATGTGGACATACACAGAATGAGGCTGACAATGTACACTCTATTATTGAAAGGGAGAAGAAGAGGATTCTAAGAGGCGGACCAATTTACACCCCAACACACATGGGGATGATATTGAGGTCCGCCAAAAAAACTGGGAAGCCCTATACTGTTAAGGAAATGGACACAGACCAATTTTGGGATTGGAAAAAGGTGCCAGATCCCAAACATAATTTTGTTACCAATAATGAAGGCATTAAAATCAGCTGGAGTGACATTAAATCGATCAGAGTGCACAAAAGTATGCCACATTGCTTTGAGTATAGGCTATCGTTCTCTAAAGACTTTGAGGGAATTATTAACTTAAAAAGGGAGCCACCGCAACCCAGACAACAACGTAGACAACAACGCAGGCAACAACCCAGACAACAACTCAGAGAACTCTCAGTAGTATTGCAAAAAGCTTATGTGGCACCACCAGCCATTGGTGAAAACAAAAAAAGGGATTTGATGTCTCTGTGTAATTTAAATTTGATACCTCGTTGCCACCATTCTTTTTTTAATAATTTAAGGAGTAATTGATTTATGTTGTTTTTGATAATACATGTGTTTTTTTATCCTTGATTCCACACTTTTTACAGAGGTAATAATAAACAACACCATTTAAAATAAAGAGCATAATTGGTAACTAATTTTGGTAAGTATGTACCTTGTAAGTAAAATTCATTCTGTCCTGATATCAAGTACACAAGGGATTGATAAAATACTTTGTATTGCTATGGAATCTAAAGTAGGTTCTGTCCTTGAGATTATTATGGATGCCTTCCTTACTGGCTAAGTATAATATGAATAGAGTTACTGATTATTTTGATAAACAAGAAAGTTACAATGCTTTTTCAGTAGTATGAAGTAGACTCACTTACTCAGAAAGTTGATTCAAAACTCAGACATCTTTAAAAAATAACAATTTTAATAAGTTTTCACAACTCAGATAGAGTAATTTTGTTATAAATCTGTAGATATGTACCACTGCTGTCATAAATTTAGTCATTAATTAATTAAAAGTATGGTTTGATTATAAATTACATTAGGTGACATGTTGGAATCCTTGGAAAATTCCTAGTTCAAAACCCAGACATCTTAAACAATACCTGGTTCAATACGAAGACATCTTAAAATTTGAAGCTTAAAAAACCTTTTTTATTTATTTTTTCATTAAAATCTAACAAAGCACTCAATTTTACATAAGAAAAATATTATACAAAGAAAAAAACAAAATAATTACGCATTTGGTTTACTATTATCTGAACCAAAAACCTTTATTCTCATTTATCTCAAAACATGGTGTGTTCAAGATGTCCAACTTTTGAACTAGGGGAGCGATATGTGCATGTATTTACTGACTGATCGAAATCTAACGATTCTTCATGAGGAGCAGCTTTCAGCATCCCAGAATTGGGTGTTGAGGGTAAATTCCAACTACATACCAAACTTTTCTACTATATTCACGACTGAACTGAATGCCTTGCATTCAAAGAAGCCGTTTCCAAAATTATCTTATCCCATTCGCCGAGCGCTGATTTTAATGGATTAATCGAGCCTAGTAAAGAAACTTCAATCAAATTTTAAATATTCGTGTAACAATAGGCCTACTCCATACTGCTCACTGTCAAAATATTGATATAGTAACCGTGTGGATGTGATGTGATTTTTTACCCACATGTTGTAAAATAACCTCAGGTAGGGCAATTAATATTCTAGGTAATTTTGTAAGTAGTATTGGTATACTGCAGTGCCTACTACATATTTGTATGGCTGAGAAAAATATAATGACCAGAATGTAAGTACATTTAACAATGTTAAAATTTTTCACAGAAATACCTTAACTAATGACCAAAACTCAAATAACTCCAACGCTGAAGGTAAGTCAGGAGGAGGAATGCTTTCCTAGGTCTCTACGGCGGCCATCTTTAGTGTTAAAATCTGGAATATTCAAAAGGTATCTTATCACAATACTCATCTAAAAGGTATGTAGAATTTCAAAAACATTCAGGTCCAATAAGATAGGAAATCAAATTGTAGGCTTTAGAGTATTAACAATATAACAAGAGGCTTAGGTCGGACGTTGAATACTACTACATATATTACGATAGATCAACACAAAAGTTTGAAAAAGTTATTTAAAATGTTAAAATATACCTACCCTTGTATTTTGATCAAGCACAGCTTGTACGTTTTGTTGGTTAATGGTATAAGGTACGAATATATCCACTAGTTGATCACCCGCTTCCACCACAATTCTATCTTCTCCGACATCCACTTTGAGATCATTCAATGAAAGCTGTAATAGTGATTAGGTAAAGTTAATTATTTATTAAGAGAATGTACATTTGTTATACACATGGCATTTATTGGTATAAATGCTGTCAAGATGAGATCGTTGAGAAGAATGTGTGGAAAACATCGAGAGATACGATAAGAAACGAAGTGATTAGAGAGTTGAGTGAGTGTAAAAAGGATGTTGTGACTAAAATGAAGGTGAACAAGTTGAGATGGTTGGGACATGTGGAGAGAAAAACGAGGAAAGGATAACAAGGAAAATTTACCTGGGTGAAAGAAGAGGTGTAAGGAAACGCGGCCGTCCAAGAACCACATGGCTGGACCATGTTGACCAGATCCTCAAGGATGGCCGTGTTTTGAGTAAAAGGAATCGTAGAATGTGTGTGAGGAATTGCATGAATGTGACGGAAGCCCGAAGTGTGTGTAAGGATAGGAAAGTCTGGCGATCCATTCTCTCTGCCTACCCCGCAAGGGAGGTGGCGTGAGGGTATAGTATAGTATAGCATTTATTGGTTTTCTCATTGTTGGGATATACCGTGTATAATTGAACTATGAACTAAGATTATCGGATACATGAGCACGCTATTCTGGCAATCACTCATCTACAAGTGTTCTGGGACATAAGCACTCTAGGGGTACCACTTAGAGCTTATCTAGAGAATGAAGCAGAACAGATTGTGGCTTCCTGGGAGTGAACCGGAATACAGCCAGGGCCGGACTTGCCAAAGGGCCGGGAACTATGGGGCGGCATTCGCTGTCTTTTTTGGTTTTCACGGAATTTTTTTACACCCCCCCGTCATGGATTTTTTCTTGCCCAAGGTCAACAGTTTTAGTTTTTATAGGGACACCCTCCCGTCAACGAAAAATTTTTTTATGTAAAAAAAATTAGAGTGCTTAAATAAAATATACATTAAAAAAACTTTTCGTTGACAGGGGGGGGGGTGTTAATATACTAATAAAATGTCAAGGCCTACTCTTGTGAAAAGTGTTAATCCAAGAAGATTGCAGAATTAAGAGAAATAGAAGTAACGGTACTATGAATAATAAATTAAACTCACCATAGTATTAGTATGAAACTCTCCTAACAGATATTTCATCTTACCATCTTCTTTTAATTTCCGTAACGTATATTTCATGCTGTTTAATTTGTTATTCTTATCCTGATTTATTTTATTCTTTCTACTCTCTTGTAATTTATTGTCGTCTAAGGATGAGGATGTTGTAAGTGTGCTGAGTTCTTCAATTAGTGGTGTATAATTTTTCTCCTCGCATTTCTTAATATCCCTCTGCATTACTTTGTGTAGTTGTAATTCACCGTGCGCCTTTTTATTCTTCAATATGACATATTTATCCATCTGTAATTCTATTTGATATTTGTCTTGAATTCCTTCGAATACTACAGCGATAAAGAATGAATGAAACACTTCACTCTTTTGTAATTTCTCAAAGAAATCTGCGTTTATCGCTACATCATACACGGTCGAAGCGTTTCCTGATTTATCATTCCCAGTTTTTGGTTCTCCGATGCTCATAGGAACCCTGTAGTTGGTTGGCTCCTCAGACTGTAACAACTGAACAAGTTTGTTATCCGATATGTCATCCGGCGGTGGTATTTTATCTGTATGACAGACGTTGATAAACACTTTCTTTTCGAAAGGTCTTGTCCATGTTTTGATACAAAATCCTGTAAATGAAATAAATACATAAGGTATTGTACTGCACATTGCATAATGCAATGTATTTCATGAGCTAATGATGTTTTCAACTAAAGATTCTGTGTAAATAAAGAAACAAATATAGAGCGATATCAGACAGATTTCGATGCCTGTTTCTAGGATGAAAACTACTACCACCCAAAATGGCAGATAATTCAAGTATCTCATTCAATGGTTTCAGTAACTGCAGCAATCCTGCATCTTTTACAATGTGCCAGACAGTTTTTCATTTGTCGTTGATAATATAAATGTCAAAATTTTACCTGGTGATGGCTTGAACATAACAGATGGTGGCTCATGTCCAGTTGATTTTAAATATTTATGAATTTCTTCATTAAAATCGGAGCTATCCTGAAAATAAAAATTACAGTTTACCTACATGTATTAACAAAAATTATAACCAACACGATAAACATAACCTTGACTAACCCGCAGACCTAAGACCTAACCTACAAGATTATCGCATTAAAAGTAAAAACAAGTCAACAATAAACAAGGGATGGAATAAATGTGCACCACGAAACAAAGAGGGGCTAATTTCGACCACATATGCCACAAAAGAAGAGAAAAATCTACAAAAACGTACACCGTAACGTCCGTAACCGTAAACCGATCACGAAAAATTAAATCACTAAAGCATCAAAATCATCATACCTGGTTGATCAATAGATTGTTTTGTATTATCGAAGGATCCACATCGAGTTTAATTGTTTTTTTAGACATTTTTTACGTGTTTTTCACCAAATAACAAATGAAAAACAGCGGCAGAAAACGACACAACATGGACACAACGCAGCCGCCAAACTCGCCCTTTTCAAAATTATTCCACAGACAAAACAATAAACAAAACAAAATCGTGTTGTTACATTTTTCTATGGAAATCATAAAGTATTGCAGTGTTGGTATCCCTGAATTCAGTGACGTTCCGTGAATAATTTGTGGTTTCACCAGGGTTTCACTCATATTAGGTAGGTAGGTACCCACATTCTTTATTTTTTTGGTAAAATAAATTTTCATAGTTAAGCGAGCGTGACAGGAATATATAGGTTCCTTAACAGGAACAGGGGGGTACTTTGTAAGCTTTCTCACGCAAAACACGCAGATAAAATGTTTATGGAAAATGACCCTTATGGCGATATACATAAGGGCGTTTTTCGTGTGCATTTTATCTGCGTGTTTCGGGTGAGAAACCTTTAGAAAGTTTCAGTACAGGTATATGGTCGCAAATGAGCTCTTCCGCCTCCTCCGAAGTGATAGATTCTCTATCAGCTCCGCATTATAGTCTTTTTGGTTGTCAGGCTCGGCGTGCCCTGTATTCTTGTCCCTGAATGAATTAGCTATAAATGTTAAGGGCTTATATGAGCTCAGCAAAAATCGTTCTATTTTTGCTTTAACTTTTTCAAATTTTGTATGAGAATGTTAGTGCTCAGAAAGAATAACGTAAGTGACAAAGTGAATTATACATTTTTAAAAGAAACCTGGGAAGAAATTTAAAAATCTAAAACAGCCGATATGTTACGATTATAATTACCAATACCTTACCTAATTATATTGATTTTCATATGAATATTTTATAGTCATATTTTGTTTTTGTTGTATGGTTTTGTCCATATTAAGTGATATTTTTTTTACGATTGTAATAAATTCTTCATAATATAAATTTTAGAGACCGACCGAATATTCGGTTTCGGTTTCGGTTACGGCCAGTTTCGGCCAAAATAGCCGGTTTCGGCCCCAGTTTCGGTTTCGGCCAAAAAGTGGCCGAATCTTCGGCCACACCGAAACTAGCATCCGTATTATATCGAGTATTGTCGAGAGTCTTCGGAACAGATTTACACTTTGTGTTTGTATTCTGTACACAAGAGTCCCTTTTTTATTTTACAAAAGTGAACTAGATTTATTTCACTACCCATTTTTATACACATCATTAATGTCTTACGACAATTTTTTTGCCTGCAGCGCTACTTAGGCAGCCGTTTCCCTGATACAACATAACCAAGTGTTTTACTTACCTACAACAAGATTCATCACTTCGTCCATTAAAAAAAAACAAAATTGCCTGCGGCGCTACTTCTTGGAGAAACACTCACAATTATTATTTTATTCTATGTGTTTACCTATTTTAGTTCAAAGATTATATACACATGGGCGTCGGCAGTAGAGATTCGAATAGGTATACATTTTTTCATACTATATGATAAGACCTCACAATAAATCACACTACTACCGCACATTTTCTCACCATGTCATAAATTTTGTAAAATTTGTATAAAAAATCCATCAAAACACAATTGGTTTACAAAAAATTGCCTGCGGCGCTATTTTTCTATTGCTTTTTATAGAACACATTTTTCGTACATAATATTGTGCAAATTATTACGTACATTTTCAAATAAACCAAACCACATCACGGTCTTCTTCACCATGCCTCACAAAAAAATTTCGCCTGCGGCGCTATTTACCCGTTCTTCATCCTATATCAATTTTGTACACATACACATTAGCAAACTACACCACAACTTCCGTTACTTCATCTCCCGAAGAAAAATTGCATTTTTTATGCCCCCTCCTAGTGTTACCTATGCCATGGATACCTACATAAGTTGTAGTTTAATGGGTTCCTTTCTTTTGTGCTTACATTGAGTTCCGAAAATGAAGTGGTTTCCTAATAAATATCTTAGGGAAACACTAGATATCAGAGTAGGGTACCTATAATATATTTTTTTTCAAAATTACAACTGAAATTCCTAAGTTTCGGTTTCGGTTTCGGCCGAAACTAGAAGGGGAGCCGAATATTCGGTTACGGTTTCGGTTTCGGCTAAAAATCCAGTTTCGGTCGGACACTAATAAATTTAAATGTTCCATTTACTACATGTACTACATTCGCTTACACTACCAATTGTGAGAATTTTTTATTGTTTTTGATTATATTTTGTATTTTTCAAAGGCCGTATGGCCGTTTATGTCATAATAAATAAATAAATAAATACCAGTATTTTGGCTAAATTATACTTTTATATCTGAAAAACTGAACGATAAATCTTCGGATCCCGTAAATTTTAGGGGTACTTTAGAAATATTTTTTTATTCAAGGAATTTCTAAATCCTGTAATTCTAAAACTGCCAATCTGTAGTCCATACTTTCATCTATCACCGTTTTTAGTTTTAAGACGATTCCTTGAGTATTGGCTGAGTAAGAGTCAGGGCGCCGAAGCCCCCTGACATCATATAGGGCCTTAAGCAGGTCTAAGTTCTATTGTGTTTGGTGACGTTAGCATCGCAGGACATGACTTAACAACATAGGCGTCGCCAGGGGGCAGATGCCCTATAAGTTAAGTAGGTAATGTTGATAGTATAATGTGTAGTGAAGGAAGGTATATACCTAGCTATCAAAAGTTGGTTTAAATTAAGTACTTAACTACTTATGCAATGTACACGCCCTATGTATATTGGGTAAGCGGCAAATTAGTTGACACCCCGCGTAGGTTATTGATTATAAATTAACGAAGTTCGTTAGAAGATGCTGTAATTACTTTACAGGCTCTAGGTAAATTAATTAATATACTTATTGATTTACACAACTTCTCAATTAATTATAGGCGGATGGTGTGGCGTGGCGTGCCCACATATTGATTAATGGGGTAATAGGGAGTATATGTTAAATAGAATTACCTTTACCTACTTCTCTTATGTACATCAGGTATATGATTATCAATCTGCCAACTCAGGTGAAAAGTGTGTAGGTACTTATCTACACAATAAGAGGTACAGACAGTAGCGGCGTAAGGGAGGGGGGGGGGGGGGTAGGGAACCTGTATAAATGTAGGAATTCCTAACGGATAAAGCCATAGTCATAGATATAGAAGGGGCTCAATGTTCAATAGTTCTTCCCACCTTTATACAGGTTCCTTAGGGGGAGGGGGGTCCGCCCCGGGTACCAAGCACCATGGGGGTGCCAACGGCAGCTAAGGAGGTGCGTACGAAGCTTTTCGAAGCTTAAATAATAAAGACATGCTTAAGATCCACTATGAGCCAAGTTAGACTGACCAATCTCTCAATTTTATCTATAGAAACAGATATGGAGGTAAATTTTGATCATGTGGTGGAAAATTTCAGCAAAATGAAGTCGCGCAAGCATATTTAGTATTTTTTTTTTAATTTTAAGTTGGGAGGGGGGGTGCATAATACAGACCCGCCCCGGGTGCCAAACTACCCTACGCCGCCACTGGGTGCAGGGCTGAGGGCCGGATTCGCCAACATGCTGGGGACTATGGGTGGCATATTGCATATTGTTTGGTAGCCTCCGTATCTTCCTAAAAGGCGCAATAAGTGTGAGAAAAGGACTTTCAATATAATATTATGGCCATTATGGGTAGGTACCTCCATTCCACCCAGGTTAATTAATCAAATTATGTGACGGACTTAGGTAGATAGGTTATCCTACCCCCTCTCAGCTTAAGCATAATAAAT
This sequence comes from Ceraclea dissimilis, assembly GCA_963576895.1. Lineage (NCBI taxonomy): Eukaryota > Metazoa > Arthropoda > Insecta > Trichoptera > Leptoceridae > Ceraclea > Ceraclea dissimilis. Next base: position 15,128,084 of record OY756364.1, read on the forward strand.
AACAAGTTTCAGAAAATTTCAGAAGAATTATTTTCGTTTAATGCCGTTTTGTGAGAGCAATAATTTATTTTTCGACAAAATTTATGACATCTATCTGAAACTGTTTTCTTATTACAATTCTAAGTCCTTCCGTGTTCCATTTGCTAACACGAAGAAGTCATTAAGTAGAAGACAAAATTGTACAATCTGACAACTTGGTTAACAATCGAAGTAAGTAACGAAAAAAACTGAAAAGTCTACGCCATTTATACAGGTTAGTTAATTATTGGGATGCTATGCGGTAGCATCCCAATAATGGAAATGGGCAGGACACGTGGCTAGATGCGCAGAGTAGAGGGCAAGTGGACTAAGAACCTCCTAATGTGGAGACCTCGAGATGGGAACACAAGTGTGGGACGGCCAGAGCTGAGATGGAGAGACGACCTGGTCCGACATGTCGGTGCAACCTGTATGCAGTCTGCACAGGACAGGACAACATGGAGGCAGATGGAGGAGGCATTCGTTTGGCAGTGGACGGGATAGGCTGATGAAGAAGAAGAATAAGTTAATTATTAGAAGTGTTTGTCACTGAGACAAGGTGACGTCACCATAAGAGTAGGGTTACCATGGAGATGTTATTTGAATGCAGGGCTTTCGATGTACCTACTCTGTTTTCGAACTTTTGTACGCAACTGTATTTTGTATAAAAGTTTTAGTTGTTCCGTAGTTTCGAATCTGACGACATCCTAGATATCAACCTCTACTCGTAATAAATCCAATTATAGAGGGACTCTGTAGCTTAAGTAATATTTTCTAGTGAATCTTTTAAATAGATTTTAGTTTGCATTACAAATGCGAGCAGCTAGCATCAGCTGTCTTTTAGTAGAAAGCTTTTTAAGTGCTCTAAGAATTTATTCATAACTATGGCACATTGAGAAAAAAGGAAAAGCGACTGTACTACCAAGCATTAATAATTAACTCTCAACTATCTACAGACAACAAGAGATTAAATTGTGAATAAAAAAGTATAAAATATTGGCTTTTAAGTGCCATCAATCTTAATAAACTATTCAACATTTGCGTCATTTTGAACATAAACGTTTTTTTTTGTAATAAAACATAGACAACTTATACAGGGTGTCCCAGGAAGTGCGACCAAGAAGAAGTCCAGAGATAGAGCACCACTGGGGGGTATCTAAATACCCCAATTTATGTTAAAATTTTGAATTATGACTAATTTTGATATTCGTCATTTTTTATAGCATGATTCTTTTTGTATATACAAGGCATATTATTCACCTATTCTAGAAAAAAAAATCAACTATGTATCTCAATAATTGGTGTCTCTGTGACCAATAACGTCTTGCAAGTCGGGGTTTGGCGGAAAAATAAGAAAAAAATCATAACTCGAACACTACAAAAAAATCGCCTAAGATAAATCGAGGTATTTAGGTACCCCCAGAGGTGCTCTATCTCTGGACTTCCTTACATATCCTGAGTTCTTATTAAGATATTAATTCTGGAACGTACCTGGTCGCGTATTTACGTTTCCGTGTTCAATAGGAGGCAGTACTGCCTCGAAACCCATACGGGTTTGTAACGCTAAAACCCTTTCCAAATCCGTATTCAAGTCGAGGCAAGCGTCCTCCAGTCGCGCTCGGGTTTGTTACGCAAACTGTTCTTCCAAATCCGTATACAATTCGAGGCAAGCGTCCTCCACTCGTAGCAATGTTCATTTTTATGCATGTTTTTTTAAGATTATGTATATAAATAACGTAATTTTTTTATACACATATTAAAACCATTAAGTGATGATATGTTTACAATATTAAGTTATAATAATGAGATATTTAAAATTTTAAATTATTGAAAATAGCGGTTTCGTGAGTGGAATTTCCACTATGGCCGATTTCGGAGGCAAAAGTTTTTTTAGGATTCACAAAATAGTAACAAAAAACGTTAATATTATATGCTAAAATAATCTCGTAGTATTTAAATGAGTGGATTTTTCATATACCATTTTGAAGAAAAAATAGTTGAAACATCACTTTAAATGGGGAAAAGCACTAGGCGACTTGCCAAAAATGAGTGTCTTTTCAGCTTGTTATTATTATTATTACACTGTTATTATTAATTATATTTAAAGCGACTAATTATGGATGAATATGCACACAAAAATAATCATTCTACATAATCAAATCATTTTATAAGCAATAATTGAACGAATAAAATAATAATTCAATGTTTTTAGTAGGAGACATAGCAAAAATCGATATAGATAAAGAATTACGAAATTTCTGAAATAATAATGACTTAATTATACAACGTCACTGTTTTTTGGCAGGAGGCTCATTATCATTAATATTTGAGTGAGATGCGAGCGGCGAAGTTTACGCGCGAATTCACCTCGATTTACAATTGCCTCGAATTGAACACGTGTTTGGAAGAACAATTTGCGTAACAAACCCGAGCGCGACTGGAGGACGCTTGCCTCGAATTGAATACGGATTTGGAATGGGTTTTAGCGTTACAAACCCGTATGGGTTTCGAGGCAGTACTGCCTCCTATTGAACACGGAAACGTAAATACGCTACCTGGTCATGTATAACAATTACCGCCTACTTAACCAATTCATCAAATTAGGAGATGCATATAGAATAAGATTGGAATTTGGTATGTAAGCTCAGTATGTAGATGTAGTAAATACTGAAGTACAGCGTTATTAGAATCCATGGAAATGTTAAACTTGCCAGGTTTCTGTCTACGCCTACGTAGTAGATAGTCGTAGTCGTATCAGAGGTATCTACACGGATTCCACCTCTAGAACTGACAACATACCTGTTCTATGTTCAACGCTGTACCGCTCTCTGCGGTTTCATAAATATACAACCTGCTCGTTTAATATTATAATTCCAGTATTTCATATCACATACAGGTAATAAATACGGAATATTATGTTATAAACTAAAAGCTTATACTCTTTCTTATTTGTATTCCCATGCATATTATGCATATTTTCATAAGAATCATAAGCATACGAGTAATGTAAATAATACAAAGTTACGAGAATGTTGACTCATTTTAGTCGTCCGAGTAACTCTCATGTTGAGGTTGATCAAATTGTATTCCACTTTATGCGAATGTTAATTACCCGTTCTTTTGACTTTAGCATTTCGTTGATGCTGTTAATAAAATTAAAATGAATGAATACTAGTTACTACGTAGCTCTATAGGTATCATATTTAAAATAAATATGAGGTTTATATTTGTAGTACCTATTGACAATTACTAACGCCATCGACGAAGACATGTTTAACCGTTGAACGATCGTTTTAAACTACGTAGGTATACTCTGAAAGATGAGGGTAACTTTAAAATCTTCTTAAGATTTTTAACAAGCTTTTATCATAAAAAAATAACAATATCAACACAACACAGAGCGAATGCGATATAAACATCCTATATTAACAACGAAAAGGATATTGCTTGTATAGTTATCGGTATGTGAACTTTAATGCAAAAAAGCGACGCTCCGGTGAATTTGGTCAACTCATTAAAAAGGGACATAATAACTGAAATAAATAATAGGAGATTAGGCAATAATAGCGGGTAAACTCTTAGAGAGGATAAATAAAAATAGGAAAAGAAGCAGGCACGTGGAAGCGGTTAAAAGGGAATAGAAATAATAATATATAACAAACCTTCCTTAACTTTCTACTTGGAATTAGGGACTTATCCAATCTCCTGTAGAATCCCTAGAGGGAAAAGTCCTGCAGTTGACGGGAAGGATTTTGTGGTCGACTTGACAATGTATGAAGATTAGCCTCCTGGTATCTACCCACGTTACATTATAGAAACTAAAAGGAAAATCACGAAAACTAAGACAGAAACTAACTTCCCAATAATGAATAACTTGTTGTAAATGTTCAGTTAATTTTGTTTCATGTAATATCAGAGTACGGTACGATATTAGAGAATGGTTAACTAATAAAATAATTTATAACTTTATAGTTATTCACAAAGACGCAGACATTTCATTTTGTTAATAGATATTTAGCATAATTATTAATTTGTGGCTTTTTAAAGTAGTTTTGTTCATGGACCGCACTGGTTTCTACTGTTATAATACATACTTCGTTGCGTTCGTATTTTCTACGCCTATCCTACTATGGGGAAATATTTCAATTCTAGATTAAAATTACTCCATATAGATATACGGTTTGCCGTATATTGTACTTACATAATTATTGGATTAGGTATATACCTATGATACTGCATTGATGCTTGAGGATGACTTTACGAGTAAAAATATTGAAAGTTATTCTTTTAAACCACTTCAATTTGAGACAGATGCTTTGGTGTAGGTACTCAGTTCAGCCATTACGAATTTTACCGAGACGTTAGAATCGAAGGTAAACAGAAGATAAAATCCACAGATCCGACATGGATACTATAATGTAAGATGGATTTAAAATCTTCGATATCTATTGATTTTGTAACAATTACCTTTGCTCAACTTATTGCATCATAACTCTCCAACATGATAGCTTTTAAGAAACTATTTTGAGTTTGTATTTTCATTTTATGTCCATCTGTATGTAACTCGGTATTTCGCCCATGACAAAATTAAAAGCTAATGATCGTATGTAATAAAATAAAATAATCTTTATTGTACAGAAACATACAAAAGGCGGGCTTATTGCCAAATGGCAATTTCTGCCAGCCAACCTACGACAGAAACCAAAGTGAGACAAAACTAATTATAAATTTAGTACCAAAAGGGTACCTTTACCTAACAATAATTGAAAACATAAATACATACATAGATAAACAAATACACACATAGATAAACACATGTATTTTTGTGTATTAATGAAGAATTAGAGTAGCTGGTAGCGTGAACTATTGCAAGTATGATTATTATAGGTTTAAGTAGATTGTGTAAGGTGAATTGTATAAGGATTGTATAAGCTCTTGGGGGAATCATGATGGTATACCTATGTCTATCAAGTTGAAGGAATAACTACCCCTACGAAGTGGGCCAACAGTGAGTGATATATGCGCTGTCAACTTGAGAGTGAAATAATGCTTATGTGGACAAAGTTATAGCAATAGGCGCTTATCCTACTTGGTGAAACTGACACGCGTGAACCTACATTACACTCCATCAACTAGGTTGTTTAGTACTATGGAGAAGAAAATTAACATACACAGCGACTTCCAGGAGTTCCAGCCTATGCCTAATATGTATGGAGTCATTGAATAGTCATGCGATTTGTCGTACACGTTCCCCTATTTGTTTTAATCAAAATGCATCTCCTCTTGAGGATCTGGTCAACGTGGTCGGTCCAGGTCATTCCGGATAGCTACGCTTCCTCACGCCTTTTCTTTCGTCTAAAAATATCTTCACAAAAGTTTTTAGGTATATCTTTGGGAAAAGCGATATTCATTATTGCAAAAATATATATTGATTATATTGCATTATTCACAGCAATAATACACAAAAAGATGAGTTTTATCTAGTCAGAAAATAAAAAATCAATTAATAATTGCGGAGACAGAAGGAAAAATAAGAAGAGAGGATACATACTACATAGTGAAATAAAAGTTTAAAATAAATACTTATAATAAATTGGTTCTATTTTGGATGGTGTTGACACTAGGTAGAAACTACTACATTTAGAAAACTGCCCGGAGAGACCTTTGTCCATAACTTCATTATGTTTGGGTATAGGTACGAGTATATATAAGCAATTTAGAGTTCCTAATAATATCAAATTAAATAGACTCAAAACACTGAGTTGCTTTATGTAATTAATGATTGAAAATGTCAAGAGTAAATTGCTTTAAATTTGAATAAGACATGAATATTTATGAGATGTTTAATCGTTTTCAAAGTTAAAATATTTAAGTTCGTATATAACAATTGTAAGCTAGTGATTCCATTACCAGCTTTCATAGGCTCTATTAAGTAAATTGTCTAGAAATTTGACTTTTTAATGCTTGCGAATTTACATTTTCCAACATCGTCTACTCGTTAAAAGGAAGAATCTCTCAAATGTCCTCGACAAATTTTCATTGCGAAATTTGCTCGTTATATAGCGAAATAAATATAACGTCAAAACAAGAATAACAAAGTGGAAAAACTGGGCTTACTGGTTAATAGAAGTAACTACTAAAAACATTATTTTGTATTTTATTAAAATATTGAGTGTTCACAAAAGGGCATTTTTGAGAGAAAAAATCTTGACAACTTTACTAAATATGATTTGTAAAAAATACGGTTGATACATTGAAACTTCCTCTAGTAAATTAATGCAACAGATCTTTCATATCATGTATTTTCTGGAAAAAGAATGAGAAAATAGCTCTGTTTCTTTTATACTTTTTAAAGAAAAGGGCTTCCTTCGCGAAGGTCCAGAGAAAAATTATTTCTCGTAGCGAAAAGGCAATGAGCTGTTAGGCCAACTGGTTATGTATTTTATTTGAAACAAAATGTACCTTATTGTAATTCACATAATTCATGCCATGTTATTATAAAGAAAGACACAATAAAGTTTATTATTATTATTATTTCAATAAATAAATAACATGTACTAAAATCGACTGAATTAACATAAAACATTTTTTGAATAAAGCAAAACTGCTCCGACAAATCGTAATAAAACACTATTTTTTTATTGTAAGACGTAATTCAGTGCATGCGACCTTAAAAAGACTCGGGAAATATTTTCGGGGTAGGTACTAAGCCCTTTTAGTCCAAGAGCCCGCTGCTTAATTTATGACGTATCTGTTTTTTGATCGAAATGTGGTATAAACGATAGCTTACCAGTAGGGTATTACATCGCACTAGGGTTGCCTATCAAAATCTTGCCGCAACCCCCCCTGCCCCCCCCCCGAAAAGGTCCCTCTTCGCGGTTTTTCGCATTTTATAGGAATATGGTAAGAGATAGGAGAAAGTAGTCAATGACAAAAATAATCCTTGCTAAATTCTCTACAAAAAATGTTAAGTCAATTTTTTCGTAGAACTAGCAGTTTACCCGCAATGGCCGGTTCAAAACCGAAATTCTTTTAAAATACAAAAAAAATGTATTTAAACTAAATTGGTTGAAAATTGATAAGAGCTACAGGAAAATAGTCAGAGAACGAATTAATTACCATAGTATACCATAGTCAGAGAACGAATTAATTACCATAGTATACCATAGTCAGAGAACGAATTAATGATAATGGGTGGAAGAAAGTTACAGAAAAAAAATCATTTTTTTTTTTTTTTTTAAATATCCTGTTTTGACCGGCCATTACGGGTAAACTACTAGTCCTATGAAAAAATTGACTTAACTTTTTTTGTAGAGAATTTAGCAAGGATTATTTTTGTCATTGACTACTTTCTCCTATCTCTTACCATATTCCTATAAAATGCGAAAAACCGCGAAGAGGGACCTTTTTGGGGGGGGGGGCAGGGGGGGTTGCGGCAAGATTTTGATAGGCAACCCTAGTGCGATGTAATACCCTATTGGTAAGCTATCGTTTATACCACATTTCGATCAAAAAACAGATACGTCATAAATTAAGCAGCGGGCTCTCGGACTATTTATTAACTAACTATACTGACACCTGGCCGAAAGTTTATTTCGGAATACATTTCTAAGTTTTACGCAAAGTTTATACTTACTATACTACTTGTAACTTGTAATGAATAATCTCCTAGTATATAATATCTTTACATATAAATATATTTCGCAGAAGGGAAGAAAGTAAGTAGGTAATACAACAAATGCAATTAAAGTTTAACTTAAGGACCAACATAGGCAGTTCTTCTCTCCTTTAAAACTTACGTTAATTACAATATTTTTACGGTAACGGGGTGTCAGTGTAACTTGTGATAAAGAAATTATTGCTTTCGTACGTCTACCTTATTTTAAGTTTAAATAAACTTAGCTACGAGATGAGTTTTTTATTCCCAACACAATTATTTGACTGCTGTGTGAGGAAAAAAAACTGTGAATTCAAAAGTATAGGTATGTGAACATCAAAATGTCTGCATGCATTCGAGTGTCGCCAGCCTCGGAGCTAGAAGGGGCAACAAAAGTGATATAGGACGAAAAACGCGTAAACAGCGCCGCAGGCGAAATTTTTTTGTGAGGCATTTTGATGGATTTTTTTATATTGATTTTACACAATTTATGACATGATGAGAAAATGTGCGGTAATAGTGTGATTTTCTATCATTTAGCATGAAGAAATATAACCTATTCCAATCTTTAGGTAGGGCCGGCAGCTGCCCCCTCTGCCGACGCCCATGCTGCATGTTCAATAACTATTAAAAAAAAAAACAAAATGTTTGGTAAAAAACTAAACTAAAACCAAATTTAATATAAAAATATTAAAGCAACCTCGCAGCCGTATAATGATCCTCCATTTTTACAGATATTGTTTCTACACTTTAATAAAAACTGTTAGAACAAAAAAAAACAGTAGTTGGTACAACACGAACAATAAGACGGATACAAGTGAAAAGTTTACAGTTTTTTCATTGGATATTTATAAAAATCACTAGATATCGATTTGCCTACAACGCGGAAGCTTCATAGAATTGTAGACAACAGAATAAAAGCGGAAAGCTTCAAATGAAATGTTGGTTTTAATTTGCTTTTACTAATATTTTATATCTGTTAGGTTCACAAACCTATATATAGTTTTTTTAATATAGTTTCAGAGTTTTATCCTTTATAGGTATACTAGCTGTAACCTGCGCCTTCGACGATGAGTAATGTTTAGTGGTTAGACTATACCAAACTAATTTGTTGGTATTGTTGACACATTTCATACATTTTGATGTAGGTATATTTTTTTAAATCAAACACTTTTCATCCCTTTTTATACAGTTTTGGAAAAACGACCAAACACCCAATTACCAATTTCAATAACAGAATCTGCATACAACATTTCAGTTTCGTACGACGTCTAGTATCCGAGATATTTGTATACTATAAAAAAAACTTTCAACAGTTTCAACCATAGTTTTCATCCTCTTGGGGTGCGGGTTTTACAAAATCCTTCCTTAGTGCGAAAGGTTTTGCCTTAAACGTTATCAGTCTACCAAATTTCACTTCTCAACGATTGGCCGTTTGGGCTGTCTGTTGATGAATCATTCAGTCAGGAGTGTCAGGACACTTTGGTTTATAATAATAATAATATAATAAGTTTATTCAGAAAAATATGTACAGTTTACAAATAATGGTTACAACACTAAATTACATAGATATAGATATTCTATTTATTTCACTACCGAGGCGTACATCAGCCGAGCGACTAATGGATTTTGCATTGTTGGCTTTCAAAATGATATAAAAAACGTCGATTTTTTTCATTACTATTATTACTATCTACCTATTGACGTTTATTTTGATAAAGTTGTTCAAATAAAAGCAGATTACACGTACATAGGCACATATCTCTCTGCCATAATTGGAAATGATAATATTGACAATAAATTATTTTGTAAATTGATGTTGTCGATAAATTTGTAGGTATAAAAGTTGCAATATAAAAATAAAATCAGAGAACACATGTAAATGGTATATTAAAAACCTACTACATTAATGAGTCAATTTTTGCGAGGCATAGTGAAGGAGGTCGTGATGTGCTTCGGTTTACTTGAAAATGTACATAAAATAATAATAATGGACAATTTATGTCGCGCCGTTTTGTGGGCATTCCCACTTCAAGGGCGCTCTGAGTTCCTAATCCCTATGTTGCTGGGAAGGATTTCTTAAATAAATATGTTTTCAATAGCCCTTTGAACCCGATTAACGTTTTTGCCTCTCTGATGTCTGCAGGAAGTCCATTCCAGGCTGAAGGACCTGCCGCAATGAATGCGCGGCTCAAATAATTAAGTTTCGCAATAGTACTTTGCACAATAATATGCAAGAAAAATGTACTTACTTACTTTATAAAAAGAGTAATAAAAAATAGCGCCGCAGGCAATTATTTTGATTGAAATAATTGTGTTTTGATGGATTTTCATATGATGAGAAAACGTGTGGAAACAATGTGATTTTTTGTGAGGTTTTATCATTTAGTATGAAAAAATATGTACCTATTCCAACTTCCCCCCCCCCCTCCCCTGACGACGCCCATGATTGACAGCAACATTAAGCTTGGTAAAAATAGGTATGTTTTTTAATTAATTAATATTGTATAGAAATACTGATCTGATTTTATTATGTCGCATAACATCACTAACAGTCCCAACATCATTACACTTTGTTATTATTTTATCAGGTAGGCAATGTTTACCACAATTGCTAATTAGTTAATTTAGTTTTAATTCACTGGCATTGTTTATAATTATTATGTTTTTAATACCGTAGGTGGAAATTATAAATGAAATGACAATTTAATGAGCAGTGGTAGTGAAAATTTTACACGAAGTCAAATATAAAATATTTCAAACGTAAATTCAACTAATTAATGTGGTTATGTGTGTCGAAGTTCAAAATCGGAATTTCCCAATATACAGGGCCGTTCCTGCCTTACAGGCAAGCAAGGCAAAGCCCTCCGAATGGGCGGTATTCTAAACTCGCAAAATAGTTAGTTTAACTAGATAAGTAGGTAATGACTTGTAATGGTATAGCAGTCAACTAGAAATTTCGACAAAGAATGCGAGATTCCAAAAATCCAAAATTTCTGTAATTTTGACCAGAGTTTCGACACCTCCTTTGACACCACCTATGTTCTTGTTTGTTCCATGTGCCACCAAAAAAATTAACAGGAAAATTGAAAATGTATGAAATTTGTTTCTAGTTTTAACGTTTAATTCAGTAATAAGTATAGTGGCATATTCAAGAAAATATATAGTATTTAATTATCAATCGTTTTTAGATTTTGGAGCACTGAATGTGAATTTTAATTTTGGTCTACCTCTGGACTCAGAAGAAAATGTTCTCTGTACCGATATATTCGATAGCATAAATTGAAAATTATACATATTAGAGAAAATAATCTCAAGACTGAAATAACAATAAATAATACAAAATACGTAAAATAATGATGATTACATAACATGATGGGGTGAAATTGCGTTACGTAACGTCACAAATATTCATAGTCGTAATAATAATATTAAATTAATTGTGTGAATATATTATACGTACGTTGATTATTAATAGTTAACGTCATACGTACAGTTGTCCATCATCGCCAGATTGTGGTGGAATTAATCATAAATTACGACTAGATTCTACATGAAATAATGATCTATATTCCAGTTAGTGCGCCCTGATAACAATTATTATTTATATACGAGTATGTACGTACATATTATGTGTTGCATACAGTGTTATAGAATGGGTATAGATAGATATTTATCAGTAGATGCTATTATGTGCCTAGATTATAGTAGGTATTATATTATTCGTTATTTACACAGTAAATGTAAATTCATACAAAATCCCTATACTTGATAGCGGGAAAATTGTTGCTAGGGAAAACGCGCGTTATTTTGTATGGGACACTTGTAAACGTGCGCTTGCCCAACGCGCGTTTAACACCTGTCATGTGAACTTACCCTTATTTTAGAAAACTGTTAAAAATATTTAATTATAGAATGTTAAAAACTTTGGAAATTATCTCAAGTTTGAGTAAATTTCGTTCAGTTAGATAGTATACTATGGATTCTTGAATAAAAGAGAATAATATTATGTTTTAGTTACTATGCTGTTCACTTACTATGGCCATAAGATAAAACTTGGGCCTAACGAAGAATAAGATGATGACTTGGAATAATTCGTAAAATACCGTTAAATAATATAACCGAGTCTTGTCAAAATATTGCCATAAAATAACACATTCGTATAAGATAAGAAATTGTGAATAATATCTTAACTCTGCACGCATCATATTGTCTATAAATCCTCCCTTACGAATGTTTCATTATATTAATATACACACAATATAATAATAATATAATTTAATTACATGTAAACACGAGTTGTCATGTGAGATTATTAATCTTATTAAGTTGTTATATTAGAACCTACACACAGCACCAGTATTATCTTTAAGGCATGATAATTAGCGATCATGTTTCTCTAAGACATCTACTAGCAGATAATGACAGATTAATTAAAACATTCTGTATGAATACACTTCAAGTACCTACACATCAAAGCATTCAGTCAGTACCTACACATCAATATATTGGTAAGACTGCTAATGATTTACAAAGATGTCTTAGAATTAAAATTATTCTCAAACCCAAACCACATTCCCTGAAATTGATAAAAAACGCATGAATTTATGCTCGAAATGTTTAATTAAAGACTATGAAACAAAGTAGGGACCAAGGCGGTAGCAGGTTCGCTGAAACGTCGGAAAATCTTGTTTCTCTCTATGCTGCTGGTGTCGTATATCCTCATGACTGAGGGTCGCGACTCTCATTCCCGCAGTTGACGATCCTCCTCCACGAGTCTCTATCCATGGCCAGATGTGCGGCCTCGTGTAGAGTGGTGTTTGTGGCTGCCCTCACTTGGTTTCTCTCTATATGAACGCGAAAAACAACTCGAAATACAAAAAAACATGTTTTTTTTAATGTTATAATTTATTTTTCTGCGAAAACATCACAAGATTTCTTCATGTCGTAGTTGAATAACAAGTTAGTACAGTTATCTTAGTACAAACCCAATCTAATGGACGCCGGCGCCGGTAGTCACATTCTATTTAACTTCAGTTGCTAGCGGCGCCGGCGCCGGGTTGAATACCGGTGTATCAAGAGGTTAGAGGGTCTTGGTTCGATTCTTAGCCGAATGCATATCTGTTGAGATAACTACTTAAAAATACATAAATTATTATCCGAAACTTTTGCTATTTTATGTTCAAACCCAAAAATATTTTGAAAATATAGATTGTCTAGGGTTATTGTAGGTATTTACATCCATAAAATGTATTTTGCTTGGTGGATACTTTAAACAGAGGAAATAAGTAATCATTTTGTATATTACGATAGTGGGTAGTACAAGTAGAAGGTTGTCATTAGGACACGGACCATTTAAAATAATGTTGGTGGGTCTATTTCTACATTGCGTGGCCCTCGTGGACGAAATATCTACGTATTATTGTATATACCTACTTAGATTCGTCGTAACAATATAGTAGTAGTAGGTAATATAGTCTCCACATAATGTCACAACAACCGCAAATAATTCTACCTGTCATTTGCAACTTGTCATGAGAAAGGGGAATAATAATGCTGGAAGGAAAGGGCAGTAGAAGATAATGAGGGTTGAATATTATCTTCACAAACTTGTGCACATTTAACAATACGTTTTCTTTTCTATATAGACGAAACGAGAAGTAACTATGACAGTTGGAGAATTTTATCACTTTAACCATTCACTGTACTTAAATTAAGATTTGATAAATACATCACCCACGACACGACTATGTCTTCTTCTTCTTAATCTTAATGTAGGCCTGATGGCCTGTTATTTAAGAGCGGTTAGCCTCCTGTGAGATCGACTCCCAGCTGTTAATCCATCTCTTTGGTGGTCTTGCCCAGGTGTCGCCTACATTGGGTTTGGCCATGCAGCACAATGTGAGGGAGCCTGGATGGTTTCATTATCCCCACATGCGCGTACCAATATCTCCTCCGTTGCTTTCCCCATTTGACGACATCCTCGACGACTATGTGAAATCGAGTTATTAGTGCCCAAGAAAAAGAGGAAAATTACAATTCACTAGTTTTATAATCTTACTTAAGAAGCTATTCGTCTGCTTTTCTCTCTCTCGTCATTAAAGCAGCCCGGTTCGAGTGATGTGTGCATGGTTCATACACGTCAAGCCAATATTTTAAATTTTCCATAGAGAGCTACAGAAAGTATGAAATTAAATCAAACCAGTGTGTACATATAATTATCTCGAGTGCGATACCCATGATGTACAAATTCTCTTAAATAAATTTTAGTCGACAAATCGAGATATCCTGCTCTCGACATTTCGAGAAGGGAGTGTTTGTGAGTATTTTTGACATACGAGTAAATATGGGTCACGCGGATGGAAGACAAAACAAGTGACGTTCATCGTACGTGTAATTTTCCCATGTCATGAAAATTTAACCCTCTGTCGGACGTCATGTAAACGTATGGTATTTTAATAACATTTTAATGCTGCGGTACCATTTAATTTCCTAACGCCTCCAGGACATTTTAATGCTGCGGTACCATTTAATTTCCTAACGCCTCCAGGACAATTTTATTGTACTGCAAGTTTTTATCTATATTTTTAAAGTAAAGTCTGATTTTTGTAAGTATTTGCATAACTCCCACATTTTACGACGGATTGCTGCAAAAATTTAGAATGACATTTGCGATAATATACATAGGCTGTGTCCTACCGTCGCCGTTTTTTTTGACAAAAAGCTTTTCCTAGAAGATGCAAAGATGATGAGGCGATTCAAGGATTTTGTGGGGTCGAGTGTAGTATCATATGAAAGGGCGTTGGAAAAGAAATTCAGGTATTAAGTCACATTTTGTCCAGCTCAAGCCTATATGGGGTTAATTGGAAGAAATCGCAGTTCTGCGATAAGTTCGCCCTAATGAATATCGTTTTATAATCTGTACTATGTCCATTTTGTATATTTATATGTGTTTGTTGTTTACTTTAAGTTTAAATAAATAAAAAAAAAATAAAGTATCCCGGGTGGTTTGTTAAATTTGTCATTGCGAAGCACGGGTAACTAAGCTAGTATTTAATATAATACAGAATTTTCATATGAAAATAATACCTACCAAACACACAATTTCTCTGCCAGTCTCTCTATCTTCAGTGATTTTTTTCATATAGTTCATATTTTGATTTACTTGAGTCATGAAGAATCAGAAGGACAAAGTCGGTGCTGTACAAAGTGTTGAGATAACCCCAGTCCAGACGCTTGCCCTTTACGCATTCAGTAGGTCGTAGACGACCGGGGAGACCCAAGTTGCGGTGGATGGATGCTATCAACAAGGTGTAGAGCTGAAAGCTGTAGGTCGGCGACGGTCAGAAGGACGGATCTTTGACTCAGACAGACCCCACCCAGGACCATCGAACTGATGACCCAGTTTTTCACGTTTAGGTAATATTATTATTTATCAATATTATGTTTTTGTTTATCTCAAACATATTTCATCAACTAATTGGAAAGGAATATCAAAAATATGAAAGGGAAGGCTTCAAATTCTATCAAAGAATTTTAATTAAATGAAGATTAGTATATTTCAAAATCCGATAATAAATTGTTGGAATATTTTACATAATTAACTTAATTAAATTTCCGATCTTTAATGAGTAGAAAATACATATAAAATAAGCTATTAAATAATTATTAGATGCGTATAGGTTCTCTCTATAAGTAGATTTTAAAAACATTAATTATTCATATTTTGTGAAAATTAATAACCACGAATTTTTTTATGCTTAGCCACTAGTATTTCGTAAGGTTCTTACTTTACTTTAGACGGCGAAATTTACGAATATATAGATAATAAACTTTTTATAATAATCACAGTTGTTTTCAACAACTTTTTTAGTAACTTCGAGTGCTTACATCGACAACTACTTAAGGTTATCAATAGAACTATATACTGTAAGAAGAAGCAAAATTAAACTTAACAATTGTACTAGAACAAATCAATATCACATAATATTTCGGAGTCACGTTCGATCTAGCAACAGATGCAGAGAACTGAAAGGTCAGATAAATAACTAAATCTGTATTGCCTAAAACAGTGAAAATAATCAATGATAAGAGCCAAACAGTAACCCAAAATAGTTAAATTTCTATTCCATATTTTATACGAGTATATTTCTTGGTAGGTCCTATATCACTTATTTACCTTTCTAGATCACTTTGAAGGGTTTCGTGTAAAACTTACATTACAATCGCTGTGTATCTTTGGAATAACTACTTGTTACAAACGTTACAAATATTTTCTAAGTGAAGAGAGATACTTTTGAAATGTTTTATAAGTATTTAACTAGTATATTGTACCTCATTAATCATTCTCTCTATATTATAGGGGCTACTTCTTTTACATTATCATTAAGTAGGTACATTCACTACCCTCCTCGCATCACTTTGGTTGTTGTGGGTGAAATGGTGAGGGCCTTGAGGTACCTATACCCACTACAGCCTACATTCAAATGAAAACATTGCCTATTGATTCTGTGAACAGGCTGTGTCAAATTATAAAGAGGATAATAATATAATAATCTTTTCAAAACTGAATGATTCCTTTTGAATATATTCTTTATATAAAGGAACAGGCTTTTTCTTCATAATAGGGATTTGCGATGCCATCAGTAATTGATACGCGCATTATGAAATGAATAACTTCGTCTCTATACTTATTAAAGTATAAATATATAAAACTCTGATAAAAGAACTGAGCTACTGAAAAGAGATACCTACTACGTCTTAACATATCATAGAGTAGATTTACGGAGTAGCATGGCTTGTATAGAAAAGAAGTAAGTTATTCTATAGACGAAATAATTAAGAGCGAAAACTATGTAAATTACCTTTACAAAATCTCTAAGACGTAGAAGGAGGGAGTTACTAATTAGTTTGATGGGATCTAACTATCAAGTATAACTAGTTTGTTTAAATTTTCTCTTAGTGCTATCTTCGCGCTTCCTTGATTTTGGCGTAATTATTATTTAGATGTGAAACAAATAGAGATGAATTTTAAAATCTATAGAAAAATACGATAGAAGCGGAAAAACCGTTTGGCATGTAGTAAAATAATCGCGAAGGGAAGATTGTGGTCCCTGTATGTATTTCTATAAATATTAAGAACATTTTACATCTTTATTTAGGCACTTTCATACCTTAGGATTGCGTACCTAAAAGGGAGTCGCAAAAAAGTCCAATCCAAAATATGCGCAAGTTTACAAGTAATATGAGAGGGTATAGTGTATGAAAGGGCGGACTTATTGCAAGGACAAATCTTACAGTCAACTCGAAGCCCTCCAGTCGGAGAATATTTAGATAGCTACGAGTATTATCGAAACGTGATCAGTTTTGAATAGTCCGATCAATAATATTTATAATATTGTTTAGAGAAAACTTGCTTATTTATTAAATACGAATCTATACAATATCTGACGAGGGACACCGGAAGGGGAGGAGTATATAGGATTTGTCATTATGTCACTCCATTTATATGACAGACAGACTGAGAGGCTATTTCCAGCGTCGACAGTTAACAGTTTTGGAAATGCCTGAAGTTTGAAACAATATTCGAGGGTTGCTTCACGATACATTTCAAAATAAATTTAGCAACATTGAAATAGTTCCAGAATAAGAGTTTTTTATCGTAGTTTTTATTTAGTTGATCAGAGTGCGAACGTTCTTACTGAAAGCATAGAAATAAATAAATCTTAAGAAGTAAAAAAAATGTTATAAAAAAGAGAACGGTAGTGTGCCAAAGGGAGGAATTATGGAAAAAGTAATATCTTCAAGTCAACCCTACAAAGAATTACAGGTAACTATTCTATTATGAAAAAACTTACATTTTTTTCTACACAGCCCGTTGCTTCAAATTCTCAGTTAAGGTAATCCACATGTCGACGAGTAATACGTATAGATTATTGAATGGTTTGCTTCAGAGAGGAAGAGATTTTGCAGTCAAGTTTAGATGAAAATAAAGTACAAGGTTATATAAACTATTTTTCATCAGCGTTAAAAACAATAAATGTGGGTAAAATTGCTGCGAAAACATCCCCCGAACTCGTCATAAAACTTTTTAACACAATTTGAGTAACGGGAAGCCTTTTAAACACGACATCATTATTGCAAAACTTTGACAAGTAAGAGTGGTTAATACAAGGTGAATCACTGCTCTTTTCTAATTAGATATAATAAAATCTTCACAACTGCTACTTACAGAATTTCGGTTACACCTACATAATTACATATTTGAGTGTGTGAAGTTTCAGGTAGCGTATGTATTTTCTATTCAGATTGTTGGGGTTGAAAATATGGTCGTGTAATCATATTCTTTTTCTACGTATATATACGAATCAGCTCCCCGAAGAAAAGTATTGGAGCTTAGGTATTTCCTGGTCCATATTTTAAGATAAGTGTATCATTGCGGGAGGATAAGAGCCCTTTTTTGTGGTGTGAGACAGGGTAACTACATGCAAGTCCGTACACGAAGTTATAGTAGGATTAGTGAGCGTACATCAATGAATAAGAATGCACACAGATGCGTTAGACAGGTATATCCGACCTTTACGAACACTACAAAAAAAGGTCTTAAACTCGCGAGACTTCTATACCTACCAGGCGCGAAGCTACTTAAGAACATGATTGCCATCGAGTTACCTTTTGGAAAAAAAAATACAGGTATAATAGTGTCTTATATTACGTAATCCAATAAGAAATGTTAGCACCGGCTTCCCTTCTGCAGAAATCCACTCTCCGCCACTGCTACCTACGTAAACTATTTGAGTGATATGACCTAGCTAGATCTCAAAAACTTGTTCGCCTCACAGTGAATCGATTCTTCTGATTACTTTTCACTTTTTCTTTTAATTTTCTGCGAGACAAGTTTTTTTTTTGTGATCGGGTCAAAACCCAACAAAATAAACGAAACATTTAGAAACAACGTTATACAGTGATATGAAATGAAAATGTTGAGATGGATGTTCGGCGTCACCAGGCTAGACAGAATCCGTAATACATACACACGTGGAAGTCTATGTGTACGTGACGTATCCGACAAAATTCAGGAAAGCAGATTACGGTGGTACGGGCACGTGAGTAGAAGACCCTCCGAATACATTGACAACAGGGCACAGTCATTGGTTGTCCCTGGTAGGAGATCCAGAGGAAGACCCAAGCGGAGGTGGCGTGAGGTTGTGAGGCAATAATTGCTCAGGGAAAGAGAGAGTTATAGTGATATGTTACATTACAAAATAAACTTCAGTAAATGTGCAACATAATACGACACAACACATGCATTTAAAATCCACTAAAAGATAAATCAAGTTTCACAAATTAGTAACACTAAAACATCCGTATTGTTATCTTTTGTAATGTAGTAACATAAACAAAAGTTAATGGAAGTAATTTGGAAGTTATGCACACTAGTTTCATTTCAAACAATAAAACAAGGATGTTTTCATAGTCTTTGTGGTATGAAAATGAACCACATTCTTCTCATTATATAAAGCACGAAGCTTAGACAGCAGCGCCGCCTGTGAGAGAAAAACCGTATTACGTGTGGCAAACAAATCTTAATTAAAACGCAACAACCACTCTCCCTTTGTTGAAAAGCTCACAAAAACAAAGAGGCTCTTGCAATTTAATAAAAAAGAAGTAGGTTCTACAATCTACATATTGTTGTCGACTAAGAACAAAGGATATTAAATTATTAAAATAATGAGGATGTGCGGTTTCTGAAATACCCACGACCGTTTGGAGATAAAAATATAAAGATATCTACGCTGTAAAAATAATTATCCACCTGTTTCTGTATTCTTTACAAGATATCGTTGGAAAAGAAAATTTAAATAAGTAATTCAACAAGTTACATTATTTTAATAGACTTACTTGTGGAGAGAAACTATAAAAATAATTGTTTAAGTAAGTAGGTATAATATAAAAGAAAACTTTTTTTATGAAACACGCTTATTGGTCAATTCCATTACAAGAAAAAAATGACTGACGGACTGAATTTTGAGTATACATTACACTTTGGAAAACAACCTCAAAGGCGAACAAATCAGCTGGCTATCAACGAATTTTAAGATATAGAGGTTGCGTATATTTAGGAGTAGCTTTAGTAGATTATAATATAAATATGAAGCATTTTACCAATTGAAATGTATTTGTGAGAAAATAGTTTACAATTTTAAACTGTCACCTGAGTATGAAATTTTTTAAATAAAATGTTGGGATATTGATTCTCGAATGTAGAACAATATAAAAAGTTCTCACCATGATATACCCGTGGAATTTTTACATCTGAAGCAAAATCTGCCTTTAACGTATAGGACGTGTAGGTATAATTAATATGATTAATTTATGCTTCATTTTCTTCGATGTTTCTATCTTAATATGAAGGGAAAAGGAGAAAAAACGCATTATTTTTCTCGCTAATTTTTTGAAGTTCAGACCAAGAGAATGTAGCCGGGTGGATGGCTACTTAAATGATTACGGACCACCGTACTTCATTAATAAGCTGTCAAAAACATCGGTTCTATGGGTGAAGAGAGCGAGAGAGAGAGTAAGTGAGATCTTTTGTTTCGAGCTCAGCTTTTCTTTGTAACAGTTTTTTTTTCTTTTTTGATTAATCCCCCGGAACGAAGTTTTTCTCTACGTACATTTAATTCTTCCGTAAGAGTGGATGTTATTACTGTTACGAGTATGTAGTTTCTATTATAATATTATGCAGCAATAGAGTTGGTAGAATGAACTCTAGTAGAGATAGTAATAATACAAGAATATTATTGTATCTAAGTCTTGTAGGTAAGTTTTACTATGCATCGTTATAAAATATTCCTTAGTATTCGTACAGTACGTAAGTCGCTCTGTATGTAGACAAGTATGAAGTACATGGGACCGCTTATTATTATGATAGTACCTACATAATATATTATTGATGATATGGAAATGAGTTTGAAAGTAAGAAAGGAAAATTTATAAAGAAATGTTATTTCCTACAATGGTTTGAAGAAGGTGTATTGTATAAAAAGCATACACGAAAAGCTGTGCATCAGCGCATCCTATTCAAAACTTACCTATAACGAGGGCTTCTAATAAATAGGTGCAGGAATATTGTAAAAAGATAATATTTTCCTCTTCTTTTAGAGCTGTCGATCTGTTCTGGCAGAAAGCTTTTCTATAGAGACGTCGAGAACCAACCGTCCCCCTATCTTTTAGGTGGTCTTCCAAGGTGACGATAATCTGGTGTATTTTCGTTTGCTACAACGTAAGGAATTAT
This sequence comes from Ceraclea dissimilis, assembly GCA_963576895.1. Classification (NCBI taxonomy): domain Eukaryota; kingdom Metazoa; phylum Arthropoda; class Insecta; order Trichoptera; family Leptoceridae; genus Ceraclea; species Ceraclea dissimilis. Next base: position 15,149,053 of record OY756364.1, read on the forward strand.
ATTTAGGTACGTGATCCCTCCAGAATCTTTTTCTTGTTCTGCTCCATGGCACGATATTTTCTAAGCGACACAGGTCAGTCTAATTTCTTCATTGTGGATTCTATCTCTAAGAATTCTCATTGTGATTGACCTTAATGTTTTCATTGCCGATATTCTGAGCAGGTTATTTGATCTTGAAAAGATCTTGTTCAAATTAAATAAGGGCTTGAAGGGCGTAATGATTAGGTAATTCTACTTAAAGTCTATCACTTAAATAATTACAACTTGATATGTGTAAACTTAAAGAACAAAACAATACTTCAAGGAATTTTTGACATTATTATTAATCTCTTACTTAAAGATAAAAGGGAAACATTAATTAGAACTTAACTACTGCGTCAAGGTTCTTTAGTTTCAGGAGTCAACGAGCTCTATAAATATTTCACTTAGACAATACTTATTTAGTTCGAAACTTTGCTTGGAGCCTTAATCAATTTAAGTACGTAAGTATATTGATTAATAAACAAGTAGGTATCTATATAAATTACACTACGTTCACATAGTATTACATTTTGGAATTATTTCTTATAATGGAATAAATAACTAGTGTGTTTGTTAATTTGTTTCATTAATTTATGTTCCAGGACTTTCAGTTTCTATCGTTGAAGATTTTCACGGCGTAAACTTGACATGACTGCCTCTAATTTTCGGGTGAAGTGAAACTTATCTGGTGTCACATTCTTCAGATAACTATCTCGTGTCTTGTCTTTTCAACTTTTTTACAATCGATGTTAATTTTTTATTCTATTAATTCTTATTTCATATTGGCCACTGCCTTTTCTATATATTTTTTAGATTGGCCGTGTTTTTGGGGTCCGACAACGATGGGCCGTATTGTCTTGTAAAGGACATCTTCAGGGGTAAAAACGAATGTTAATTCCTAGATGTTATACACCTAAAAGAAATGAACTCTTTACGGAAATTCTTAAAACAATTAATTATAAGTCAAAAAAGCTCTGATAGAAAGAAATCTCTGAAGAAGAAAGGTTTTATGATATGATTTAGAGTACCCTGAAAGCTCGAAAAACTCAGTTTGATAGAGACGGATAAAACAGATGATAATCCATAACAAAATACATATGTATGTACAAAAAATATATGACAAAAAACTAAACAGTGGTATAAACCACAGATATTTCTTTCTAATCACGTTCGACGTAAGAATTCATACAAACCGAATAAACTAACTAGGTACATTACAAATTAATGAAACAAAAAAAAAACTATCTTAGTTCGTTCAAAGAAAATCAGTGTAACTAAATAATCAAATAATATTATTATGTAAAAGTTGCTACAAAGGGGAAAAAATCGCTACTGAAGAAGAGAAATTGGATATTCGTAATCTAATTATGATCTGAATCTTGAATAATACATTCAATCCATGATAATTTATTATTAATTTACTGGAAGATTATAACGAAATTAATACACATAATTGTTATCTTCATCTTTGTACAGTAATAATATAAAGTGAATTCCTTTCTCTCTCTCATATTAGATAATGGATATTACAAATTACTAACATGTCTTTTACTAACGATATTACGCACAGTACAACATACTCGTATTACGTAGAATATGGCCGTAGTAGAGCGAAGAACTGAATTGTTTTACAACGTATGGAATAGTGATATCCTATGTTACTGTAAAACCTCGAAATCGGGAAAGTCTCAACGTTTTTCAGTAAAACCTACGATGTACCAACTCTTAATGATTATAGTCCGAAACGTTCTGTGATTACAGTCAATTTCGAACGTTTACTTACTAATTCAGTAAATCTTATAGGTACCTCGGAGATACCTACTGCAAATTTTTTTAAATAGTCATGTCTAGATGGAGTATTTTGAAGATGGTTTAAATAAGGTGACCATATTTAAAAATAAAAAGGAGGACAACAAATGCGTAAATAGCGCCGCAGGTGACATTTTTTTGGTAGTGAAGAAGGTCGCTATGTTGTTTGATTTATTTTCTTGAAAATGTATCAAAAAATAGCGCCGCAGGTGAAATATTTGTCATAAGACATATCAAATTACATACATACAAAAGGTAATCAGCGCCGCAGGCAAAATTTTTTAGGAAACAATTGCATTTTAATGTATTTTTATACTATAGTACTAGTTAATTCATGGTATGATGAAAAAACGTGTGGTTTTGAGATTAATATATTAGTTTTAAAAAGTAAAAAAGGAGGACAAAAAGGAGGACACTTTTGGAGCCAGGACAGAACCTAGAAAAGGAGGACTGTCCTTCCAAAAGGAGGACGGTTGGTCACCTTAGTTTAAATTATGTCTAATACTAGTTAATAGTTACTAATTAATAAAAATTAATAAAACCCAAAGCAAGACTATGCAGGAAAACTGTGCAAGGATTCAACTGATAGATAATTTTAATTAATAATTAAGAAATACTCATTGTTTTATTCACAAGACCAACATTTACCAACCGTCATTGACAAAACCTAGCATGTACCAAAATCTGATGGTAAAAACCCGAAAAATTGTTTATTTTGTTATTAAAACCTTACATTTACCGTAATGTTGTTAATTCAATAATTTTTCGGTTGAGGATATATCAATAATATAAGTCGATCCTGCTATGACCAATGAATTTAATATTGTTTGTATGTGCTGTCCTTTTTGGTTTTGTTTGTTGAATTAGTTATAATGTAGAATAGTATAATATTTTATTTAACATAAAATACATTTACAATTATTAAATACATGGTAAGAATATGATTAGCAATGATCTTGTTACTCCTACTAATAAATTGACTTATAATGACTAACTATATGTGTGTACCTTAAATAGGGCGGTAATGATGTTTCTTTATACTGTGTTTACCATCATGTAAATATATGTTGCTGTCTGTGTGTGTGCTATCTGAATAAATAAATAAATAAATTCAGAAAATTTTCAACTTGAACGTATAGTAGTTACCAATACACGGGCTTTTACCGTAACGTATTCATACCTAGAATAAACTATGAAGCTTGTGTATAATATTAAACACATAAGTCTACAACTAATTTCCTTTCCGAATATTAAACAGATGGGAGCTTTACAATATAGCATAAGACACGTACATACATACGACACAATAGGTATCAGAACATATTATAATATTAATATATTGGATATTACAATTTCAAATTTGTGGTTTAGTTTTACCCCGAGGTATAATTGATATTAATGAGTTTTAGGTAACCACATCACACAGTCCTATTATAGGAACACAATGCTACCTATCTACTATATTATATGATATACACCCATGGAGCAAACATTTTCAATTAACCTAAGTATTCTGTGGATATTGTTTTGAATTGACGAAGTACTATTTATTTTAAGTTTTTCCTCAACAGAGACGAGAGACGTCTTCATTCACATAATGCAGCGTTATGTGAACTCCCTTGGGGAGGAAGCAGGATGGGTGTTCCGACGCTTACGAGTCGGCTCTGGCTGGCTTAAGTGATCACTTTATGCCCAGGGCAACGTTCACCCATTCCACCACATCCTGCTATCAATCGTGTAATTTTTGAAAGTAATATTAATAAAAAAAAATTGAATTGAATTGAATTGAATATTCTGCAGCTGGAAACGATTTCACAATTAACCAAATTTCTGATGCTAACGCCATCTGTTGAGGAGTAGACGCAACATTTGTTTATTAATTACTATTTATTTATTAATAAAAAAAATAAAACAATTTAAAAGAGAGTCTAGCGTCTGTAGTCACGTCACTGTCACGAAAGTGCAAATGACAGGGGCTTTTGGCGAAGTTACACATACAAGATTTGAAGAAAATGACACCGCAGTAAGAGTGTGGAAACATCGATTAAAATTAGACTACATACGGTTCACCCGAAAATTAGAAGCAATCTTGTCAATATAAACCGATGTTTTGAACCCAGCACAAGGAAGGGGTGACATTGTTTTTAAATATACGTACATAGTACCAATCTGTATAAATATTAGGTACCGTACGAAAAAGTTTTGTAACAAATGTAGTGGTTTGTCAAAAAATGAATTAAACTCAAAGTAACTGAAACCATTGTATAAAAAGTTTCTTGAGTTTCACGAAATTATTGCAATAACATCGAATGACGAAGATCAGAATTGTCTTACAGTTTTTCTATTGATTTTAATTCTGTACGCTCGAGTAAGTAATCGGTTCGGGAGTAAATAAAAATCAATCAGAGTGAAGCGAATTCGGGAAATGAAAAAATAAATGGTTTCCGGGATGTCAATTATTAACCGCTCTTATTATTTATTAGGTACATACTGCTGATAGTACTACGTATTGTACTCTTTCTGTAGTCTTTAGGTCAGAGAAACTAAATAAATAAATAAAATAAAAAAATCTTTATTGAAAAGAAAACATATCTTCCAAATGGCGGGTTTATTGCCGTAGGCAATATCTGCCAACCAACCACTTGTGACATTAATTTGATGTACACATTACATACAGGTGTATGAAAAATAAGAAAAATATAAATAAATATGAAAATAATAATAATATATAGAATACTATTACTATTTTCATATTAAAATAAAATATTAAATTAAAAAATTAAAAAAATATTTCATATTAAAATAATATACATACATAAAAATACTATGCATATATCTAAAGCCTTTAGCAAGTTTCTGCTTACTTTTTTCATAAAAAAGAATAAAATGCCATCGTATATGATGCGACTTAAGCAGGTGTAATATTACAAGGCAAATTTTCATCTAAGTAATAATATTATCAAAGAGAATTCATAGTAAAGACATAGAGGGAGATTATATTATTATACAGGAAGTATGATTATGCACTAGGCTTTGCACGTACTCTAATTACTAGATGAAAAGAAAAATATGATCATAAGGAAGATACATAGTTGCTGGTCTGTGGTGAAGAGTAATCATTTAGGTTCCTTTTTCCGAGGAGTATACTAGTGTTATAAGAAGAAAATGTTATATTATATACCCTCTGAAATAAATAGGCGCCAATTAATAAACAAATGTTTTGCAGATTATTTTCTCTCGCACTCCTATATTTTTCGCCTTCGTCTTTTTTCACCCCTTTTCAACAGTCTGAAAAGTCGAATATGAGTGCAAGAATATGTTATATTGTGTTTTGATGAGCTAAGCAAATGCTTACTTAATGTACCTAAATATTTTAAATCTCATAAAAATGTTCTTGTTTACCAGTGATCTTATTCACGTGGAAATCTCTGACCATTTCTTAGTATTGATTCTTCCATCTTTAATCGCAGTTCTCCCCTTTTTTAGTTTATTAATCCTGCGATTAATTCTGAGTGGCTGTAAAGACATCTCCAGTTCCAGGATCCATTATCTTACCTTGCTCCGCTTTTTATAGGAATAAGTCGTAATTAAGTTTAAACTCCATAATACATAATATGCTTGAATGACTCCAGCGTTTCGGGGAAATAGAACGGAAAAACAATTAGGTCTGGATGCTAATAACAAGTAGCCTTAACAAAGGATGAATATTTCATAATGCTATAATCATCTAAGTTGTATTCTAGCGCGATTTGATGAATTAGTTTTTAACATTTTTTTAAATTTATTTTGTATTCACGGATATATTTCTGTTATGAAGTTTGAGAAAATATTTACAGCGAAGATATTAAAACAGAAAATTGCCTTGAGTCAAATATTTACTTTGATAGTGGAATGAATAATGAGAAATGTAAGAAACTGTTTGTGAACAGTATTACAATTATCTTAGTTTCATTTACTGTATAAGTGAGATGAATATTAAATAAAGGACCACTAATATTAATCACACAATAGAGGGGAGTGCTTTGTCTTCTTCTACACTTCCTAGTTATACACCAATTTTAGTCTTTGCGAATAATAGTCCGAGAGCCCGCTGCTTAATTTATGACGTATCTGTTTTTTGATCGAAATGTGGTATAAACGATAGCTTACCAATAGGGTATTACATCGCACTAGGGTTGCCTATCAAAATCCTGCCGCAACCCCCCCTGCCCCCCCCGAAAAGGTCCCTCTTCGCGGTTTTTCGCATTTTATAGGAATATGGTAAGAGATAGGAGAAAGTAGTCAATGATAAAAATAATCCTTGCTAAATTCTCTACAAAAAACATTAAGTCAATTTTTTCATAGGACTAGTAGTTTACCCGTAATGGCCGGTCAAAAAACAGGATATTTTTTGAAAAAATAAAAAAAAAAGTTTGAATTTTATTCTTTCACATTCTTCCACCCATTATTACTAACATTTTATGGAAAAAAAATTTTGGCCTGCGGCGCTATATCACTGGTTATTTTATGAAAACTAAATTTTAAGAATTTTCGTCAGTGAGTTTTATTGTAATAACTCCGAAATTATTAGATGTATGAACATAAGTAATAGCTCGTTTTGTACCTAAGACTATGGTAATTAATTCGTTCTCTGACTATTTTCCTGTAGCTCTTATCAATTTTCAACCAATTTAGTTTAAATACATTTTTTTTGTATTTTAAATTAATTTCGGTTTTGGACCGGCCATTGCGGGTAAACTGCTAGTTCTACGAAAAAAATGACTCATCATTTTTTATAGAGAATTTAGCAAGGATTATTTTTGTCATTGACTACTTTCTTCTATCTCTTACCATATTCCTATAAAATGCGAAAAACCGCGAAGAGGGACCTTTTCGGGGGGGGGGCAGGGGGGGTTGCGGCAGGATTTTGATAGGCAACCCTAGTGCGATGTAATACCCTATTGGTAAGCTATCATTTATACCACATTTCGATCAAAAAACAGATACGTCATAAATTAAGCAGCGGGCTCTTGGACTATAAAACGTGATTACTGATTACACTATCTATTGTACAAATTTAAAATGATACAATGTACTCGTATGTCGATGAATGTATATCTCATTTCAATAAGCAACTGAAATTGTAAAAGTTACTCATTACCGATGAGTTTTTATTTATTTGTATCTTTCTGCTTTCGTTCTATTTAAATTATTGTATGCTTTTAAAATACGCTTCAATTAAGAAACTTTAAGAATGATTGAAATAACTGATATACAACAATGAAAAAGCTTTATAAGCAATTTGTGTCTCGAAAGTTACTTGAATGCATTTTGTAACTCAGTATAATTTGCCTGCGGTAATTGTACAAAATATTGAATGAACAAGCAATGAATGACCACGCGCAGAATTTTAAATTGTTGACAGATTAAATTGTGAAGCATTATTATCTTCATTTTTCATATCTTTCAATGAAATGTTGAGAAAAACGAACAACACAGTCAGTCAAGATTTATAGATATAGATTGGTAGCTTGAGTATGTGAGTGTTGGCATGATTCGATGAAATTTAATGAAATATAAACAAACATCATTTGAAGAAAAACGATTTCTTTAATTCCTTACATTTACAATAATTCCTAATGTTACTTTTCTAAACGTCTACCTATTTGTTACATTAACAAGAATATTATTACTTACATATACTTACTTATAATCAAAGTTTAGCAATGAAGACTTGTTAATATTTGAAGCAGTGTATAAAAATAGAAAATTTCAATCAATATACACACGAGTCTAATAATAATTCAAATATAAATATTTTTTCATAACTCACTGTAACAATCGAAAGCAAGACGATATAGATAGTGACGTAGTAAAAAAGTCATGTTCGTTGCTTAAAGTTCGAACAAAGTTATAAACATCGTAAGATTTTGTGACTGTTGATAAAGCAGATAAACAGTCCCTTGTTCCGAGGGGTCATTCGTCCCAAAGACAGTGATGTTTCTTATGGACGTGGTACTCAAACTGTTGGCATCTTCTGCAAGTGTTGATTCCACATCTGTAAGATAAGGGCGCAGCGGCTGGGGGACCCCTACCCTTGCAGTATTTGAGGCCGCAAGGATACCAGCCCACGCAGACTTCGAGTCTACAGCGGCAAGGGGCTCTATTCTCTCGCATCCCGGCACAAGGTGGAGCTCCTTCCGGGAATGGTTTGATGTCGTCTTTGAAAATGTCGGCTGAAGCACCTGCGAAAAAAGAAAAATGAGGATAAATTTGGATTCTAAAGAATTGTAACATCTGGAATGTAGAAACAATTGAGGATTCTTTATTTATTTAGTACAAAATTAGGCTATACCTAATACTTTCATTACGAAAATGTACGAGTCATAAAGGTATACTAATACCTATCTATACGCAAATATACTCGTAAATATTTGAAATTGCACGATTTGATGGAATTCAGTTTTTACGCGGAGGCAAGAGTTGCCAGCCAATATTGTCATACTAATATATATTAACAATGTATTTTTCATTAATTACATTAAAATATTATAATTCGTGGGTAATTATATATTCGTTGACATAATTATATATATTCGTTGATAGTTGGGGGAATCTATTTTCACAGAATTTTTCAACAAATTCTGATAACCATAATTTATTCATTTGGGATACTCGCATTTACACAGCGAATAATATTATTTAAATTACTTTAAATAAATACCGCATGGAAATATAACTTAATAAATAACTTCGTGTATTTTTTTTTGCTAATTAAAATATATTTAACTTTTGTAAATATTGTAGCCAAAATCAAAAGTGGGGAAATTATGGTATTCTATTTACCTATAATATCTGCAAAAATATACACAAGTAGGTATTCCAAAAACTTCAACTTGGTTTTTGAGTTTTATTTAAAGGTTTACTTGGGTTTTGAATACAGATTTTCATCAATCTGTGAATCACTAGATTTTTTGCGAATTGTACTTAATAAGAAGGTACCTATCACCAAATACAGACTCAGTGGACATCATAGATGAGAATAAAAATAAACAACTTTTGATAATCTCATAGAATATAATCAACAGAGACTGAAAAGCCGCCTAAAACAAGGGAATTACTCAAACTCTGTATATATTCCAATGTTATAATAATCCAAGAGCCTGCTTAATTTATGACGTATCTGTTTTTTGATCGAAATGTGGTATAAACGATAGCTTACCAATAGGGTATTACATCGCACTAGGGTTGCCTATCAAAATCCTGCCGCAACCCCCCCTGCCCCCCCCGAAAAGGTCCCTCTTCGCGGTTTTTCGCATTTTATAGGAGTATGGTAAGAGATAGAAGAAAGTAGTCAATAACAAAAATAATCCTTGATAAATTCTCTACAAAAAATGTTACGTCAATTTTTTCGTAGAACTAGCAGTTTACCCGCAATGGCCGGTCCAAAACCGAAATTCATTTAAAATACAAAAAAAATGTATTTAAACTAAATTGGTTGAAAATTGATAAGAGCTACAGGAAAATAGTCAAAGAACGAATTAATTACAATAGTTCTAGCTACAAAACAAGCTATAATTTATGTTCATACATCTAATAATTTCGGAGTTATTACAATAAAACTCAGTGACGAAAATTCTTAAAATTTAGTTTTTCATAAAATAACCAGTGATAAAGCGCCGCAGGCCAAAATTTTTTTTCCATAAAATGTTAGTAATAATGGGTGGAAGAATGTGAAAGAAAAAAAATCAAACTTTTTTTTTCAAAAAATATCCTGTATTTTGACCGGCCATTACGGGTAAACTACTAGTCCTATGAAAAAATTGACTTAATGTTTTTTGTAGAGAATTTAGCAAGGATTATTTTTGTCATTGACTACTTTCTCCTATCTCTTACCATATTCCTATAAAATGCGAAAAACCGCGAAGAGGGACCTTTTCGGGGGGGGCAGGGGGGGTTGCGGCAAGATTTTGATAGGCAACCCTAGTGCGATGTAATACCCTATTGGTAAGCTATCGTTTATACCACATTTCGATCAAAAAACAGATACGTCATAAATTAAGCAGCGGGCTCTCGGACTATAACCCACACCTACATACACCGCAGTACCGCATTTGAAAATTTCAATAACACATTCATTCGCAGAATTATAATACAATACTATCTCAATCTCAGAGTCTCAACACTTAAATGTCAACTAATTATTATCAGAATCTAGGTACGGACGTACAATAAACGGTCTTCCGTTTTGGGGAAATTGTAATAAATTATCTTTGAACTAAAAGCATGAGACTTGGTTTAATATATTGCATGTAATGTGAGAGGAACCACTAGTTCAGGTGATAAAGAATACCAGAGTATGTATGAACTAGTACATCAAGTGGTAAAGTTTATTACGGCGGGCGCGAGGGCACACAAACATGAAAACCGGCGGTTAAATTACAACTTGGAGGAAAGATTCATTACCAAAATAATAATAATTATTATTAACCTTGTTAAATTATTACGACGTGTTATAGCAATATTAATTTATCATCTCCGCTGAGACTTTGTAATCATACACCCACATCATTACCTATAATAACGACGTATACCTAAAGATTTGTACGTACGTATAACAGGCGAAAACATATTATATTGTTATACATTGTCAACCTAATAATGGTGTACTTTGATAAATTCCTGACTCCTAAGTATTGTAGGTACGCAAGTATTCACTCTACACACATATTATAAATTTTACCTTTTAATCGAATATTCAACACAAGACACGCTGGTGATTTAAAACACGTGTCGTAAACGTATTACATACGTGGAAACTGTCACAAAACTAACTTCATATTATAATAATCGATGATTGGTGATTTCAACGAATTTTATACGAGTAGAGTTATCAAAGACCCACCCACCTGTACTATAGTTAATTCGAGTAGTAAAATAGGTACACTAGACGTAATATGGACGGAACCTTGGTTTTGCTCAAACACAGATTCGGCTTCTTGACCTGGCTGAAGAATCTGTCTGATATACCTGAAATCCCCTGATTCCCAGTTTCTATAAACAGCTCTCAAATATCTACAAAATGATGCAGTAATGTACACGCTACTGATGTTATTAGTATTTATGTTGAAGAAATTAAATTCTTTTATGCAAACTGCTTGAATTGCATCTAACTAATGATTTGCGTTGGATTGTTGCTCCAGATGCCGCGCCGTTTATTTTTTTATAACATTTATATCCAAATGGAAGTTGTCGCATCTTAAACTAAAGTCTACTGTAGTTAAGAGTTAAATTATTAAAAGCTAAGTTATTAAAATAATGATATAAAAAAGATAAAATTCAGCGCAGCTTTACTGGGCTAAAGTTAAGTCGAAGTATCTAATATTTTAACTTAAAACCAAGATGTTTTTAAAGTAGAGTAAGTGAGATTTATTAATATGTACGGGACGCTTTGATAATTATATTTCATATCTATCGTATAACGTAATCATTTGTGGCAAGTAAAGAAAATTCCATTGAAAAACAAATGGTAATGCTACATACATGAGAGATGGTACAATATTACTGCAATGTACGATGTAAGTACCTATACAAAAAACACGTTAAAATATTCATTGCAAAGAACATTGAGATACGCGACAGAACCAAAATAATAAGTCACAATGATATAATAATACTTTGGTATGAGAAATATAAAGGAAGACACTAGAAGACTGGAGTAGAGCGGGAATACACAAGCAAAGAGAAAATGACAAATGATTAGGAAAATAAGGAAAACGAATAGCGGCGGTTGGTATAATAATAAAACAAAACAAAGGACGATCATAAAATACCATGTAATAATAATAATAATAATGATGATGTAAAGCACCAGCAAGGTGCTGAATGGTGGAGTACAGCAACGGCACCCCAGAGATATGTTCACTTCATTCCTATCTTCGTACATCGTACAATACTAAAGTAATGTACTCGCCATGAAGCATCGGCGGTGATTTACATTGCGCCTTCAGAGAATTGTCATTTATAATGAAGATAACTACCAAATTCTTTATTCATTTATCACAGCATTGTGTCGTAAAGCATTAACAAAATATCTCAGAGATCTGTGAATAAAACACAACACAACAATTAGAACTGAATGGGTATTCGGTTGTATCATTTTTTTAACTCTGTTCGGCTAACGAATAAAACGTTCCTCTAGATCTACAATTATATTCATGTAATACGAGTGAACAACACTTCGTTTCAAGATAAAAACAATCAATTAATATTTGTTGAAAAATCATTATTGCAATAAAAGCTTACTAGCGAGAAGTTATCGCCATCTAGTCTAGCTTAACTAAGTTTTTCACAGACGTTTATTTGCTGATGGCATGAATATTTATTCTATTTTAATAAAATTCGATTCTACATGTCGGTGTGGAGAGGATGATGAGTCAATAGACCATGTCCTATTTGCTTTTCCATTGCGGGGTTGTGGTAAGGACTTTTGCCGAGATGATTTCTCCAGACCCTTTAGCTCTGTTTCGCTTCTAGCAATGAAGCCTAAGGAATCATATCGCGCGATCGCGGGTTTTCTGAAGAAGTTCGACTTAAAACTTTAACAGATTTGAACTTCTGAATCTCATTTTATCTTAAGTTTTCTTAGATGTGTACTGGCACAAATCACCCAATTAGGGTGGACTGCCTAATTAAAAAAAATATATAAGTCGATAGGTTCAGGTACAATAATGAGTTACAAAAACTATTCACAAAACTTTTAAATAAAATTACGAAATGAATGTGAAACATTTCGTAATATTTTGTATATGGTTTCTAATAAAAGTTAGAACATGTGTAAAAATTTTTATTCTTTAAATAATAAGGGAAATCAGATTCGACATTCATTCATTCGGAGAATAAATCCATTCGCCCACAACTCATTTATTCACTGTGTTAATACTATCCTTCATCATGAAATTCTACAATAAAGATGAAAATGTAATAATACGAATATAATAATAATGTGAAACAAAAGGATTGTACAAATACTATAAAACAGGATATTAACAACAATGTCTACTTCAGAATATTAGATAATACAAAACCTGCCCCCCCTCCAAGTCTCAAAGCTGATTTCATTCTCACACTGTAGAATACATTTTATTTGATAATTTATTATGACGAGCAATATATAGATTAGTTGGTAATGGGTGACGGGACGGTCATGATATACAGATTTTTGACGAATGTTTTCAGACAGTGTAAGGACGTTTCGCGATGCAAGGATCCGAAATGAAGGGGACCTGGTGCGATCAGTACACGATTTTCTACGAACTTTTCGTACGTCAAACTGCTAGGTTTGATAACCTCGATATCCGAACATTGGTTCAACACGTTACGACTGTTTCAGTAGTGTGTTGTTCACATAAACGCACGATGAAACAAAAAGTGTTTCCCAAGGGTAGCGAATTATATTATTGTTTCCAAAAAACGGCAAAGTTATGAAAGAAAATAGAATTGAGAACAGTTTTCACGACGCTACACCCTTCATTCTTAAGTTTAGAGAAGCTTTTAGCTTATTGTTCGTATGAAGGTCTAGGATAACGGTGAATTGCGCGCACAATAGGGAAACGGAAAACATTTTTCAAGTGAGCATCAAATGCAAAATCCAAACAAGAAAAATAGAGTAGGTTGGTATGAGAAAAGGGGATAATGTTGTGATTGCTTTCACTACGATTTCATTTCAAGAGACAACAAGTGAACAAATAATACTAGTAGTAGTGAGTCGTACGGTTGTGGAGTGTCGTCTCCATTTCATCCTCTGAATTACTTGCGAGAGATTCTGAACTGTTTTCAACAAAACATAAGGCATAAGTATTATCGTAGCACAAAGAGAGTGACACAGACAATTGTTTTATCTCAAAGATATCACTATAATAGTAGGAAACTATTAAAGATTTGATACTTAGCTAGATTTTGTAGTTTTATTTTTATTTTATTTTATATTTCTCAACATTGTAAGTACACAAACAATACATACAACAATATATAAACGTACACAGTATAGTATATAATTATCAACCCCACTAAGTTACATACAATAGTTTAAAAACAAGGTTCAGAAGCAGAAGTTGAATATAACTTGTTTAGTTTACGCAGATGCTATCAAGACATTAATAGAAGTTAAAAAACTACTTATATCATTTTTCATTTTATCAACAAATGTGACAGAAAAAGTAATAAACATCGCTTGAAAAAATCTAGCTTAAAAAACTTCATCGTCGTTTGATGAGGTTTGTGGAGAATATTAAGTTTTTATGTGTTCATTCAAGAGGGTAAAATTTCCACCAAAATTACAAGGGAAATTCCTTTTAAAAATACACTACTTCGTGTAGGGTAAACAACACGTAATTTAACCAATTTTTCTGGCGTAACTCAATTTGTAAATCTCGTATGACTCAAGTGTGGCAGTGGAAACATGACACGTAAAAAATATAGGATAAAAGTATATACACACTCCTACGATTAGGGATGCGTACGCGTGGAAGTTATAGAACCTAAAAATGTACGTTGGTGTACGTATAGGTGAGTACATGTAACAAAGTAGGTAATATTAAAATATCCCAGATATCTGAAAAACAGTGACAACAAAGAACAGTCACTAATCAATATCATTTTGTCTGAAAAAAAAAAAACAATGAAGACAAATAATACACAGCGTAACTGCCTTGAATCACCTGCTAATTCTTGCGACATCTTAGTATAGCTATTTAACGACATGAATACTCACAATATACTTGTACAAATTCAGGATGGAAAATACTATTTATGTATTATTTAACAAAACATGAACGATAGCTGATAATGATTAAGTAAAAAAAAAAGTGTTAAGTCAATTTTTTTTGTGACAATATAGTTTAAATTTTCAAACACCAATTATTGTACCATAATCTGATTAGGAATCATGAGAAAGAAATGTAGCAGTTACTGCTATTAGATTTCACGTTTCAAACCCTACACACATGTGAATTACCTACGGGGATGTGTATTTAAGAAATTTGTGTATCGCATTGAGGCCGCAGTATATAAATCATTCGGCGTTCGACGAAATTAAAGTATTCTCAGGGGAGGTGATGGCTTCCAAACAAGATGAAAAAACAACACGGCTTGGGAATAACAACAACAGTTATTTATTTTGTGTAATATTACTTTCCTGACCATACGCATTAATTGAGAATTCCCAGTTTAATTGTAATTAACAAATGAAGCCGCAATGTTGCGTTAAAAATAATTTCAAATTACCCGTAGAAAGTTAAAACCGAGCGTTTTTAATTAAAATAATAAAACTTTATCGACAACCATATCTAGCGATACAAAAATTCAGGTGGACTACACTATTGACCAAAGGGCCAGCTTATTCAATAACTATAAAAATATTTCAGCTAATTACCATTTTCAAAAAGCTGATTAGAATTAATGTTGAAGATGGGAGTATTTGCCACGAATTCACAAAAATCCGGGCTCAACTCTCTACTGTGTCATGATGCTATTGTTCATTTATTGTTTTGTTCTCAATTATACATACCCGTCCTACTTATCGTGTCAGATTGATAGTTGTTGACTGATAAAAATTACTTTACACCTCATAGTATTACGAGTAAATCTATAAGATATGAACTTCGTAAAATAACTGCTATAGAAAATTGTCTTCTGCCTTGAAACTTTATACTCGCCATATTATGTGGTACTTCTTAGAATACAATGGAAAATCTTTAATAGTACGTAAGCCCTCAAACCTTCTTATAACGCTGCGATGGAAACATTGTACATACCTACATATATACTCGAAGAAAATCTGGAATGCTGTAATAATAATACGACTCTTTGCAAACAATAACTTTTATAGCTCGGAACTACCACTTTTCCGATTGTCGCAGGAAACGTGGTAGGCACTCAAAAGGATATTTACCAGTTGTAATACGGACGAGTATATACAAGTCCTGGCAATAGAGACGCGATAAAATCGCTACGTGCCTCCTGTGTTTACTAGACCTTTCCAATGAAAGTAAGGATGTGTCTGCAAAAGGACTAAATAATAACCTTAGTCCCGAGAAAGAAAAAAAAAACATTAATCGGATTTGAAAGAAAGAACCGGAGAAGGGAACGGAAACATTATTCTCTTATAGTTTAGGCTGAACGAATTGAATTTAGAGTCATTACCGATAAAAGTAGGGAGTTTAATATTATTACACTTTACACGAACGGAAAGTAACCCTTTTGTTTTAAGTGTTTAGGGTAATGTATCTAAAAAGCTACGTAGGAAGGGTATTGGGAAGAGTATTTCAGATTATAGATTTAATATGTAAATTACTCATCGATAATGTAAATTTACAGCCTCAGAGATAAAACTTATAATAATAACAACGCTGTAGTCCTTTCCAGAGCAAAATCGAATCTGTGAAATGCTACACATAAAATCTGACTTGCACAATTTTGCCTCGATACTTATTATCGTTGTGCTTATATAATTCAATAGCAAAAAAAAACACAAAGCATTTCCGTGAATTCAGAAATGTAAGTAGAGAGGTACATCATACAGAAGGTTAGTACTTAAAAGTATAATATTACTTCTAGGTAAATTAATTTCAATAGAATCAGCATAATATATTGAATATCAGCTATTCCTTCGATAATATAGATTAAATGAACTGTGAGGGTCTATCATTAACTACAGGCATTCAACCTCGTTGAATGACTTAAACGTTAAAAGAATTCGATGAATAAGTAAATAAAATAAAACGCAAAGCATGTACCTAATAAAGGAACTTTTGACGTAATAAAAAGCTAATCAGCTCGCAACGATTTTATTACAAAAAACGATTCGTGAACACAAACGATTGGATATCACGTGAAATATGAATTTATTAACCTATATAGTATACATTTTATTTTAAAAATAAATACGAATGACTTATTACGCGTGCTTTATAAAATGGTATTTTGCCAATAAGTCTGAAATGAATCATATGTATACATACTGTTATGACTTATGACATACGCAATATAATATGGAATAGGTATACGTATATGCTGAAGGCGAATATCGCACAA
The DNA here is from genome assembly GCA_963576895.1 of Ceraclea dissimilis. Classification (NCBI taxonomy): domain Eukaryota; kingdom Metazoa; phylum Arthropoda; class Insecta; order Trichoptera; family Leptoceridae; genus Ceraclea; species Ceraclea dissimilis. Next base: position 15,165,955 of record OY756364.1, read on the forward strand.
GCGCGAGTGCGTCAAATATGACACGTTTGAACGATTCGGACGAGACTCGAAAACCAAGTTGTTTCTGTTCTTCTTTCTTCATCTGCTGTTGACACTATCGAAACAACTTCCGGTACCTATGTATTTAGAGACGAGTGAAAAGATATTCCCGGTACCTATTCGAAAAAGTTATCACATAGGAAGTAAGAAGTATACTTGTTAATTATCACTTAAATAAATAAATAAAAAATTGTGAAATAAACATCGCGGACTTTTCCCGAAAAGTCGAAACAAACAAATTGTATTTCAAAATAAAGTTTAAAGAGGTGCAAATTGGAGAAGAAAACAATTTCCCTAAGGCATGAATAAACACATTAATGAATTTTGGAGTATATATGAGATGTAATAAAGAGATGATCTCGGAATTACATTTCCATGTTAAAAAACAACACATTTCACAGGCAACCATTGTAAAGGAGTACATGATATATTGATATACGTACAAGGTGTTAAATAATATTCGCAGATACCTGCTACCAACTTCACACAATTCTGTATGCGGAAAACATAACTCATACTTGACTGGGTGCGGAAATGAATACGCTCTGTATCAAAAATATGTATTATATTTAAAACAAAGACCAGGCGTCGAACACTGAAATGGGAAATGTCGGGAGGTAGTGTAAAGCATAAAGTTACCTAACGATCTGTGAGTACATTAAGTGTTATAATACTGTATCTAACAGCATATTATTCGTTTTCATCAGGAACTGTAATACAGTTACACAAGACGCTGCTTCTGGGCAAGTGTAAGGGATTCATATCCCAGTAATGTTAATTTGACTGTGTTTCAAAATCAAGTCTTTTATCAATGCACTTATATCCATGGAAGTAGGGGGAAGTAAAAATCGTTACAAGTGTAGCGAAATATAATCGAAAAATTCCACGATTTCTTATTTTTTTAGGCTAGCAAAAAGTTGTTACGTTTCTTTAAGGCGATTGTTGATACAAAGTATCCATGTAAAAAAACAGACATAGGATTCGCAAAAAAAAATCTAGTGGGTAGTACGACACCATTTTTATAAAACAGAAAATAAAACGATTAAAAAAAATTACCTACCATCAAAACTCCGTACTTAAAAAAATACAAAAAATATTGTAGTGAGTATTATAAATGTATACGCATTATAGCTTTGTTTATAAAAAATATACAGAAGAATGAATTAATAAGTCTATTTCTCTCTTAACTCATAACTTTGGAGTTAATAAACAGATTTTTAGCAATCAGCTTCGTGAATTGAACAAAAGAAACAAAAAAAAAACTATCCTAGTGGGTCTGCCTTTATTATATTCAGCTAAACACATGTTCAAAATTAAAGCGATGGAAGTCTAAATAGTTTCATGAACAAATATAGCTGATTTGATATTCAACCCCAAGCTTGATTCAATATTTAAACATTTAACTGCTGAGCACAGTGTGCTGTTTTAAGGATCCAAATCAGAATAAACTCCACAGAGCATGTATGAAAAATTTCAGAATAATTTCAGCGCCGTTGCAAAAAAAAAACTTTCCGAACATAATTCCCAATATTAAACACCAAGGGTGGCCGAGGGACGGAATACATTATACTCGCTACGTGTTTGCATTTTTTAACAACCATTCTTCGTATACTGCGGTACTGTGATTACATTTTGCATGATCAGTGGATCGCCAGCGTACGTGTGTAAAAAACATATACTAAAAACGAATGCTCTTTCCCTTGTGTTCAGTTTTCACAACTTCGTGATCGATGAGCATATAATGATACCTACACAACTACCTCTAAAAAGAAACAACCTAACTGGGGAATGTATTGAATAATAAATAGACATTGTTCCAGCTTCGTATACAAGGAGCGTTGCAAAGGAAATGCACATAACTATCATTATGCAAGTATTTATTGTACGTGTTTGTATAAGATGACATTGTAATGAAGTAAAGAAAACTTTCAATGCGATGCTTTGTCTTCAGGTATTTCAACTACGTAGTACTTGATTCATTATTATATTTCATATTCTTGTAAGTATATGAAAACGTCTCTTTATTATTACTGCGAGTTACAAAGAATGTTCTACAATAAGCAAGCAATATGAGGCTTATTCTTTGTCGTGTTTTATATGTTACGCGTTATACTACTACAACTGTACATTTCGTTTCATCCGTCTTGTCACACTTTTTGTATAGAATTACTATGTAGCCAGTGGCCAAGTTATATGAAACAAGGAGTAGTTTGGATTTAAGTCTTACCGATTAACTATAGTTGGGAGTCAAATATCGTATTTACTCAACGTGATCGAAGCTTGGTAGTTTCAATTATTTTGAAATCCGATTATAAAACGTCACGAGTTGGATATTATTCCATCAGAATAACGATGACAGTAAATATTATCAGTGAACGCTAATCAAACATCTAAATTTCCATTACTTCTTTTCACTGGTATTTTTTTAAGCAATTATGAAGGAACTACTTCGAGATGAGTGGTTTCATAAAATACATTTCTTACTTTGTTTCAAGAGTTTTGGCTCAAGTATAAAATAATGAGGGTTTAATTGTGTTAGAAAGTTAAGAATACCAAAATATAAACTTAAACGAACTTTGTTTAAACATTAAAATTTCCTGCAAAGTTGAAGTCTGGTTGCTGCTTTTTTTATGCCGGGTGAAAAATTTGTATAGTATCTAAGGAATTCATAAAATATTACACAGTGTAATTTTACTACAAAAATACTAAAGTTGTGTTCTGTTCCTCATGCTTTCGTGAAAATTACAACCCTTAGAGATGAGGGGAATTAAATAGCGATTTATTGCTAATGCGAAAATGGGGTCAAACATTGGAGTGAAAAAATATTAATAAAAAGTGACCGACCAACCACTGATGACATTTAGCGTAATTGATGATTCCATTCGGGCGTGTTGTTGGAGATATGTACCTTAATATTACACACATACTTTACAGTTACTGAAAATTTAATACTCATTAGAATACCGACACCTACTCCTATAATTACAAAGTTGCTAACACACAAATTTATACGCAAAAAATCAAAAATCTGTAAAAAAAAATACATGGATCGCAAGACCGGGTAAACGGTTAATCTATGATATTATGTAGATAGATTTTGTATTATCAGAATTATGAGTTTAATTAAGACAATTTAACATGACTGATAAATAAGGACTATTTGAAACTTAACAATACCGAAAAGTTTGGAATAAGTAATAACTTACACCAATAACAAATAAATGTATTACTTTGTCAAAATCGCAACGATGGTACAATAACACTATTTTCTTCATTAGCGATTGATTGATCACAAACACAATATAAGTTTAGGCTCAATAATAGGATTGGATCTGATGTAGTTGTGTCATAGGTTTCCTAATGCGGATTCGCCATGCCATCGGAAATAGAAGAAGAAAACGTAATACTTATTCTTCCGTAACAATGACATTTCGTGATGGATTCTTTATTAAATTTATTACAAATTCAATCGATAGAATACGTGTTCAGTGTTCACCACCTCATGTTTCTCTTCAGTATCGCACAGAATTCTAAGAATATTATTACAGCCCTCCGAGGGACGGACGGGGAGTGTTTTATTACGGGAAGGATGACTGGATATATGTTTATAAACGCTGTAAAATAAGATAATGTACATGCTCAATCTACTTTCAATATTGAATTTTGCAATATATGGAAGAAAGAATCAAATAACATATATCTAAAAAGACGAAATTTTCATTTCAAAAGGAATTCTCATATATAATAAATTACATTAGAGATACCACGTACAATGTATATACAGAAAAAAATCTCACTGAAAAATTCTTCAGAAATACATTGAAAAAAAAATGTTTCAATTTTCACATAATAATAACGAGTAAACACGTGTACAGCTTGAAATTTTAAATAGATTTCGAGACACTAATGATTTTAAGATGTTTTGACAAAAGCTCTTTTAGTCTACATAAACTCATTATTCAGTGATAATAAAAACAGTGTTTTTTTATTAACATAATAGTTTTTATTGTTTGTTTTGACTGTAAATTCAAGATTAATACCTACACAAACTTGCGGACAACATTTCATTTTTCTAAACAAGTTTGGGGATTATTATTAACATGGATTGTTCGACTTTTATGCTGAAACGAATCCAAAAATAGAACCGAATCGTTATTTATCCTGCGGCTAATTGTATTAGGTTACCTAGTTAAAAGTTCAACAAAGGATAACATTACCTACGTAATTTTATTATACCATTGTTGATGAAACGTTCCTAAAATATAGGAAGGTAGATTATGTTTCTAATGTTAGAGTCGTGTAAAAGAAACAACCCAACAAACAATATTGTCGATTAGTTTGTTACGTTCATTACGAAACTAAAACAATAACGTGTTTTATAACAAAAGAACACATTCCTTTAACTAACGTAATTCCCTCGCATTAGGTCTTATCATCGTTATAGACCTGTGCATAGAAACACTATAAAATAAATCAACGATGAATCGGAGAACTGACGAACCTATTGAAAGAAATGTGGAGTAGATCAAAAGATTTTAAATATAATCGGAACAGCTTTTATTTTTTAAAAATAACGGTCAAGTTTAACATTTTAACATTCAAAAGCCATCACGGAAAGAATCCATTCTCTTTTTGCGATAATATCGCATTCCATTTGAAATCAAATCGTCTGAAAAAGGTCGGAAAAATCCGAGTGTAAATTTCAATCAGCGAGCGTGTATTGGGAATTTTGCTGCAAAACACAGCAAAAAAATAGACGCAAAGAATGAAAAACTAGAGGGAAAACTGGAAGTGAACGGAAAAATAACAATAGTAATATTAAATCGTGAATGAAAACAAGAAAAGAGATTTCCCCGATGGACAGTGGATAAAACGAAAGAACAGAAAGGTATGCAGGACTACAGTGAGTGAAACTAAATTAGATTGAAAGACGAATGAATGGAAAAATAAACATTTCAATGATAGCGACCTCATAGAATTGTCCGTAATTTACGCTAGAATATTCTCAACTCTCTAACATAACTGAATATTAATAAACTTTACCTAATTAACATACATTTTAATCGAAAGGTGTAATCGTTGAACGCAATCATTCAATAACAATGATTGTATTATGTGCGAGCCGATTGTCATCGATTCAAATTGCGGTGAGTGAATTAAAACAATCCAGATTTTTGCAAAACGATAATTTAATAATACCTATTAATTAAATTAAGCGCCATTAATATTCAGTTATTCGTCCATGGACCACAAACAAATCGAACAATAAAACTGCGTAATGCATAACAAATACAATAAATTTCAGTTTACAGAACATAACTATAAAATAAATACTTTGTGGCGTCTGTTTCATGTTTAAATTGGTAAATCGCAGTCCTGCGATAAGTTCGCCCTAGTGACCAACGATTTATAATCTGTACTATGTCCATTTTTTATGTTTGTATGTTTTTGTTGTTCACTTAAAGAATAAGTAAATAAATAAATCGGTTCGTTCCATGGACTGCTTGTTGCAAGATTATATCCACAACTTCTCCTTCGGAACGTATAGGCATTTGAAGGAGTCTCACAAGAAATTTAGTCTATGGTGGTTTGTTCGTAGATACGTTTTTCACGACCCAAGTTATTCGATAAGGTATGAAGTATTCGATAATGTTTTAATATTTGAAATATTGAAAGATTCCCACGGGCTTAAGGCCCTCCGCGTCCCCGGGTAGCACAGGTGCACATAGCGCCCTCTTTACCCGCACTTCTTGGCAAAATATTTTTAAGAGGTGGGCTCAGGGTTAGCCAGAAGGGAGCCCCCCGACAAACCCCGCCAAGATTTGAAATAATTATTAGTTCAGAACTTTCAAAAAATATAAATATAGTAGTTATTTTGAGACGAAAAGAAAACATAAGATATAAGTCGACGAAGAGCCGGTAAAAAAATCATTAAAGGGGAAGCTGAAAAAATATTCACGTCCACAGGTTACGTCAAATACAAAATCAATGCAGGTATAAAATAAAGCCCAAAACTTGTTTGAACATTTATCTACGAGTGTTGATACGGGTTGAATATTTATGTGATAGTACAAACAGATAGGGTAGGATAAATTGCTAATTTGTAAAACAATTCCCTTATGAGCGTGGGCAGATATAATCTGGCCTACATGGACGCAGGAAATATCAGAAAAGTTATCGATTAATTACGAAACCTGTATCATATACGACAATAATTGGCAATCACAGAAATTGTCTTAGCTAATTATTGTCCTACTACTAATATAACGTATGACAGATTTCAATGACATTTTTTTTTTTATTAAAAAAAAATAAAAACATGGATTTGGGTTTGTCGAAATAAACCCAAATACATCTTTGTACACTTCACAGAAAGCTTAAAAGCTTGTGTTGTGGAGTAGGTCGGGGAATGAAACCGCGCCCACTGGATTAACAGTCGAGCGCGTTACCAACCAGGCTACCGACCACCTCACAAATTAGAATAATTTGGGTAATAACAAAAATGTTGTAGGTACCTCATGAAGTAGGGTGTGAAATTAATATACCCAAATAAGTTAGTAAATTAAAATTCAGAAGGTATACAAGAGAAGAATTGGTAAGAAATACACAATGATGATCGGACCATTAACTTTCATATGCGAATACAACCATTGTACAAATGACCATTAACGAAAACTGTTTTTTAAAAATGTGTAAACGATGTACGAAAATTGTAATACCTACGTATGCTTACGAAATGTACTAAAATCGTAAATGTAAAAAGTTGTAATGTGCGATAAAAATTGATGACATATCGACGAAAATGTACGCATGGACGTAAATCACATGTTAAAAGTATCGAATTGAAATCTCTATCTCTGACAGAAATAAAAAGGGGTCTACCTACATTGAATCGGTGACAAATTAAAAACCTTTACCTATAGTAAGTACCTACGTGAGCAGGTATCATGTCCCCATATCATTGAACAGAATATCCAATTTATCCCAGACACTAACCCCCATGACATAAACACAAATCAACGCCATACGACGAGCTCTCCTGCGGCGGTAGGTCGGAATGAAAATTCTGTAAAAGTAGGTAATTTGGGAGAGTAAATCCCCACATTATCGTAATGGGTATACTTCCAACAGACACTTTAAGGCTTCAAAATAATGCGGGTAGATGCAGAGTGTTATATTTTTGTTCAGAAATATGCCTAGTCATAATTTTTAATTACTAAAAAGCAGTATTTTGTATACGTACTCTCTACCGACATCATCATCAATACAACATACTTTTTAAGCGATTGGGTTAACTGCTTCCATGTATCGAATTCCCCAAACTGCAAGTATCTTTAGATGTTACGTTTTTTTTTCAGATGTGGATTTCAACCTTAGATAGGATAATCTATTTCAATCATAAAAAGTCCGAATTTTCACACGCAACCCCTATGCACTCTCTATAACGTGGACATATACCTATGACCTATGCACGAAATTATGTGAGCGATATTTGATTTTTGGCCCATACGTGCTTCTTACATTGGTCACTCATAAGTCGTCTGCTGAACAGCTTTGATATCTTAGCAAATGATTCATTGTCTGAGCTGTAGAGATCACAAGTTACGGTTAAAGTGCTTAAATACCTGAATCCTCACCATCTTGATCTCCGATTCTGTCTTCCTCTATGACATAGTGTAGGGGCTTTGTTAACAGGTACAAATGATTTATAGTAAGTAGTAGTGTAGTTACCTACCTACCTGAAAAGTTTGTCATTTCGGATGTGACATAATCAATAAAAAATCACATTGGATTTGTATAGTGTTAGTAAAAATAATTGATTTCCCCAGCTAGAGCGGTGTCGAGTTATTTCAATGGCTGTCGACTAAAACAAAGGTAATCAATCAATGACTAAAGTTAATGCATAAGCTTACACAGCTTCAATCACGATAAACAAAACTAATACATAAATAAATAAAATACGGTGAAAATTTATTACACAAATACAGTCGACATCGCTGAATCAACGAAATTTTGTGCAATTAATGTTAAAAAGATAATTTAATTTAATTTCTACACTATAGTACGTGTCTGAGTTCTGCTTACATATTTGTGTTTTGGTTTTACATGTTTCGGCTTGTTAGGCCATTCTCAAAAACTATTACCACAACTATACCGTCACAACATTCTTTTTTCACCCCAAATCATCACTTTATCTCTAACACTAATTAAATTTACACTCTCCTCTTAAATAAAAACACCATGTCATCACTGAAAAAATGTAATTGTTACTAGTTAGCTGTGTGCACAACCAATTAATTGAAAAGATAATTAAAAAATAAATAAATTAAAGAGTATAAATATATAAAGCATCTGCGACGAAATCCTAAATTGTTTCTTATATCTCTTTTCTTTTGATTTATCAAAAAATCTAACTTGAATAAGTAAATTATAAGCACTACAGGTCCCAAAATTTTCACAAGTCACATCCGACGATTTAAACAAACAGATCTGCAACAGAAAACTCAATAAAATATACACCGAATAGATATATTTTTAAGTTGCTAATTTTCTTCACACGAGTCTATAACGTAATGCCACGTTTCGATGAACGGCAACGCAAATAAAAGGATTTTGCAAAGAGACCGAAAAACAATTCCCGAAATAATAATGTCGTTGATTCGAAATGGAAACTTGTGCACGCGATTGGAACATAAATATTACAACTGTCTCAGACGGTAAATAGCCGTAATATTGCCTACAATTAATATGAAATTCAATAAGGTAAAGTTAATTTCCGAAAGGTACTCTGTCAGTATACTTGAGGGCAATTTAGCTTTAAGTGAAATTATTAATAGTAATTGATTTTAGATTTAGGTTAGCCTACTCTATCTACGACCGAAAGCAAACATACTATGACCAAATATATATAATGTAAATAATTTCTGTCAATTAAACTGAATATACTATGGTTTAAGAGAAATGAATGTATGTACATTTGTGACAAATAATAAGTATAACTTTGAATCTATGCCAGGATGATATTGAAAACAATATCGTTTATTCTGTTTTATCATCTAAGTTCATCTAGTCGTTTTTATAAATTATAAGAAATAAATAGCACTTAATAAAGTATATGAAAATATCAAGAATTTCGGTTAATGAATAAAATATACCTAAGAGAAAATGTTTTGACGAGATTTTTTTTAAATCCTAGAAGGTTCGTTCACCGTTCGTCGAAAGAAAAAAAGAAAAAGTATATACCCCTGCCAAGTCCCTTGACAAAAAAGAGATTGGAAATCTCGTTCAGTTTTTCCAGCACTCAAGTCGACACAATTTACAATCTACCCGACTTTACTCCCGTGGGCACACAGAACGTGCAATGGTCTCATGAATTCGTCACGGATTAACGTTCCAACATACACGTAAAAAAAAGCTACGTGGCGAATACTAAATTAAATAATAAATCCAACTAAAACAGTTCAATTATGTGTCCGGAAAAAACACGGAAGAATATCTTCGTTTACATGATATAGCAGGAGAACTGTAGTAAAAGTCTGAATGTACCTTTGTCGTACTTGTTTCTAAGGGCAGAAAGGTATCTAAGACAATCCCCAACATTTTTATGGTTTCAAAACTTCAAATTAATCGTGGGAACTATGGAAAACAAATACCCTATATAATATGTAGTCATATCTACAAACATACATTTATTTTTATTTGACAGAATACATAAAAGATCTGTGAAACGGCGTACACAATATACATACACGCAGTCAGGTGCACTGAAAAATAAATACCAAAATTTTCGTCATTTTTCACACCATTTTCATCCGCCTGCCATGAAAATGAATACAAATTTTATAAAACTACAACATAGCGTAATAATATTATGCCTACATAGTTGGGCCAAAAAATAATTAGGTTTACGTGCGAATGAAAAATAATTAATTGCAAATATAATATCGTCGCTAATTAGTAACATTGTCAGCACATGTGTGCGACATTAATAAAGAATAATGGCTCTCATAATGAAATATAGTAAAATACTAGGAATGGTATGTATTGTATAGGTAGAACATGGATGAAACAAAACTCCGGGAAAGATTGATGCATTAGTAGAGAGAATTGATTACTATATAAAATAAGATTACACATTTGTTAAGCAATTTATTCCAGATGAACTTTCTAATATAATAAGTTATCGTGAAATACCCAGAATGATAATCCCAGGGAATTATTCTTACGGAAAATTGTTTTTGTGAAAGTTCATTAACTCGAAATGAATTGGTTCTCATACGTATTTTAGATTTTCATTTAATTTTACTGAACTACCCTCCGTATATTCATGACACCTATGGGACCAAGAAAGTTTCACAATGAAAAGGGTAAAATTTTAGGCCTAAGGGTGAATTTCGGGAGCCGCTCAAGGATAAAATGGGAAGATACAGACGAGAGGTTTGGATGAAATGAAGGCATTTAAGTAAAGGGACTTTTTTTTACCATTTCGTGTTTCATAAGGCCTTCAGTGAAATTATATTCAAGGGATATTTGCTTGAAAAAATTTAAATTGAAATATTTCTTCTCTGAGAAAAATTCCATACATTTATCAAAGCACATATTACAAATAAATAATAATATGCCAAAACCGATTGAAAGAAGAAGGTGAAAATTGGTTCTCACTGAAATTTACAGAATGTTTTTGACGTTGAGAATTATTTTAGTGTAGGAAGTTTTAATCAAAACTTATAAATCCTAGTGAAAAATAAATAAATAAAATAACACTAGTTTATTGTATACGTCTTTAAAATACAACAGACGAACATGATAATAGTTAAGCAAAAACTATATAGGTATAAAAAAAAAACAGTACAATCGAAGATTTTAATCTGTTGTTCCAATGAATGGTGCCAAAAGAGTTTACTATTGAAAATCGGTGGTTGGAGTAAATTCACACATTGCAATGTTTTTTAACTTAATATAAACAGTTACGAAAAATTTATTCAATGATAAAGCAACAGCTGGTTATGTGGCAAAAAATAATGTCATGTGAAGTAAGTTTATTGTGCTTATTAAAATAATATTTTCTTCTAGGGAGCCTACGTGTAATTAGGTTTTAAATATTAACCATGAAAATTTACTCAGCTGCCGTGTGACTTTGATACCGTAAAGAAAATAATAATAAAGTTAATCAAGTCTGCGATGAAATTTATGGAATTTAAAAGCATAATAAGAAGTTTCATATCCCGACGGTAATAAGCAGTTCCATACATTAGGTAGGTACACAAGAAGGCGTTGTTGGTGAAGCGAGGCTACAATCTGGATCATCATAAGAAATTTACTTTGAGACTTCGCATGGATATATAAATAAAGTTCTTATGAAAGTGTGATAAAGGCGCAGGATGACAAACGGAATAAATACATATTACAAAAAGAGAAATATGCGGGCGGGAGATCTTTACACAGAGTCGTAAGATGAAATGGTATCTCCATAGAGAACTTACCAACCTAATATATTATTATGAAATGTTTTCGCTACTTTTTTTCTCTCTCTTCTTGATTCTTTTATATTCTAAGTTATGGAAAAATAAATCCGCGAGAAACTTTAAAGTAGATACTGAGTTTAGCTTTTTCTTCGAAACGGACTACGTGTGACAATTCGTCGAATAACTATAATAATATGCTCGTAAAATGGTAGAAAACGTAATACACAAATTTCTTAAGTGACCGAAGTTTGTGATGTGACATGAAGTAGGCATTACTGAATTAAATTTGGGAAAGACTCATTTATGTGGATGCCCACACCACTTCTTTATAGTTGCAAACTAAATAAATACATACGTAAGTACATTCGGAAAACGGTGGTGGACTACAACTTTTTAACGACACTACAATGAATTGAGTGAAACCAAAAAAGGGAGGGCGTCAAAGAATGGAGATATCCGTTTAAAACTAATAAAGGAAGAAAAAATGTATTTCCACAAATGAGCTTTTATCAATAGATAGGTGAAACCATCACAGACAAATAAAATGATACAAAATACTTGCACGGCTCCGTCTGACACAAAACAATCTACATTACAATGAACCAATTCAACTGCATCGTAATCGCTGTTACCTACAACACAACAATGGGAATAATAATAGAGGAGGAAAAAGTATATCACGAGAGGTTGTGCCTTCAATTGAAATTGCAGTCTTAAATTGAGTTCTTCTATATAGAAGTCGTAATTTGAATAACGGGAAAGTATTCAGAAATAAAATAGGTTAAAAAGACCGAAGTACTTCTACAAAATAGGGTAAATTAATATTTCTTCACCGTATAAATTGTACGAGAGATTGCAGTAGTTATTCCATGAAGTGAAACGATAAAAAAAGTGAAGAAAAATCGACAAAGAAGTCGAGTAAGGGCAATATTAGTTCGAATGAAAAAAGTGAAGTAAATTTATAACTGCCAGACACTGTAACTCCACTCAGGCAATTAAACATTTTTATTCACGGGAATTCTTTAGCGATTTAAAGTTTTTGTACCTAGCATAATGAGTTCATCACCTAACGCCTGCATAATTATTACGTATTCTAGGAAAAGAAGGAAGCTATAAGACTTTACAAAAGTAGGATGAAAAAGTTCAATATTAATTTTTTTAACCTCAAACTTCTCAATATAGTAAAGATTAACGTGTATGTATAGTATAAACAACCATTCCATGGCAAAATAAGCGAGTCACAATGTGGGGGTACTCAACGACAGGTGTGCATTATTTGTTCAAACGTATTAAGTACATACTATATTTATTTTTATTTATTTTAGTGATAGTGCATATAAAACTGCTCTGTTGTTCCCTGAAGAGAGATTAACCTTCAAAATGGGCGAATGATGTTTTTACCACTAATACACCTAGTGAATGATAGTGAATATTTATTGATAAAATTGTAAGTTTCTCGTATCTTAAAAAGAAATTAAGAGACACATGATGGAGGCACTTGGCCCAGTAGTCTCCTGAGATTTTGCTCATTTGTTTCGCGGGATGTAACTTTGTTGCTATGTATGAATTTACTATGTGGGATGCTTGTTATATGTGATATTTTGCTACAATGATATTTGCTATATGAATATAATTATAAGTGCAGGATCCCTCCCCACACACGAGACTTGTCTCTATTGGGGAGGTATCTCGAAATGTGTATAGTTTTAAGTATTTAATTTGTATATATGTATGTAAAATACTGAAGGAAATAAAAAGAATTTGAAATTGAATTGAATTGAATTGAATTGCATTGTTCATACAAAATAAATAAATAATTCATTTGATGTATCTATCTACGTATAATGTGCACAAAGGAGAGTGAGTCCATTAATAAATAGAGAGATAGAGGTTTCACAGAGTCACGACACAGATTGTATTATGCGTCATGTTATTAAAGTTGGTATGAAATTTAAGGGCATGGCACCAGGAATGACGTCACAGACATTTCCCACGGCATTAAGGTTCAAAATCGCGTGACAATCGCATGATAAAATGGTAAAAATAGCGTTTTTTCCATTTTTTGGGGTTAATTTTGCGTCTATCAAAAAACTTTTACGGTTATTCCCTAGATTTTAATGCATACTATCAGAACAAGAAAAAAAATTTACTCCGCGACTTTCGGAAAACGAGTTTCCGTCTTTCGGAAAAAAGGTCAGAGGTGTTTTTAAAAACTTTTTTTGAGAAATCTATACAAGATATAAAAAATCTTTTACGGTTATTCCCTAGATAAAGGTTCAATGCATCTACCCTATTTTGTTCCAAAGCAAATTTAGTAACGGTTGTCGAGATAGAAGGTCTCCCGTTTTTATAAATTTTTGAAATGTCGGTATGCACACTCTTAATAGGAATATTTAACGCGGACAGTGCTGGCTGGGCTGGGCTGGGGGAAACGAGTGTTGAATAGTGTAACAGATCATAAATTATGATTTACTAACTGAAGAGTGTTGGCAAATGTAGTGGCGACTGTAGGTACTACAATGTTTAAATCACAATATGAAAATAATGTGAGATACTACTACTACAACAACGAGCAGCGGAGCCATCCCAATACCAGACAGCATATTAAGCGGGCAATATCAGCAGAACCACAAGAGACGCTATATATTAAACTAGGAGAATAAGGTCGTACCTTAAACAGAAATTAATTAAAATATTTAATAAGCTTATTCCACTTCATACTAACCCATTCTGTTAGTATGGTTTATTCACGTATATTCACCGCAATACTCAGTAAGGTAAGGTTTGGAACACATGTACTCGTATATGAGATATACTCGCAGATACATGGTCGTTGTGGTAAGATTGTAGAATCGGTCATTGTATGTTGTGTCCAGATATGTCATAATATGACCACCTAACACCTCCCATATCGTTAATGCTTTACGTTTATAACCCTACATTTGGCCATATATCGTACTTATACAAGGCATTCAAAGATATTAAGAAGAATCCAGAGTAAACATTTTCAGTGGGAAATTAGGATATATAATATTAATAAAAATAACTTAATATTCGCGGCAAATAAATTAAAATTCTTCACAAAACAACGTTGGCTTGTAAGTTAACGGCTTGACTGGTAACGAAAGCACTGTCAGTGCACAAGCAGTTCACAGTGCAAATGTTTTATGTTCTGGCTAGTCAACTTTAGCCATATATACTATGAAATAATAAAGTGTCTGTTGGGATATTGACGAAATACTTAAATTCATCGGTCTGCCAAGGCACATCGTTTTTCGCCAATAGGCAGAGGCCACATCGCGCTGAGAACCTCACGAAATATCCAATTCTACAATCGGCCCACGACGTAGGAACTTGATAATGCGCTAGTCCACGACAACTTTTACACAAAATGTCAAAGGATGTTTTTTTTTTATACTACATACGTATATATACAAAAATGTCAGGAGATCCACGTAAAATAAAACTGTAATGTACGCGTCTTAAGATATTTAAATAAAATATGTGTAAAGTTGAACGAAGTTCAAAATGATTTGTGAGCCGAGGGCTGACAGTCGTAAAGTCGTATAGAAAGAAAATAATGTGGAACGTGAAAATATATTTGGAAAATGAGACAATGTTTTGGCTTCCATTGTTAGAGAATCTCTTTATTTAACGGCTGTAATCAGCACAAGTACAAGAATATCATAGCGTGGTACTCTATGATCACAGAGTTTCCCATATTTCGAAGTGTCGTAAAATCTTCAGATGCTCCGCAGTGATTTATAAATTGTCAAATTTTAGTCTAACTAAAATGTACTAAAATTTTAAGCTCGTCATTTATTTATTTATTTATTCATTAATATACGATCATGTAGATCATTTACATATTACAATATTGTATTTAAATACAATAACCTACAAAAACAAAAATTATGTACTAAGCAACATACCCACAACAAATTGTAACATTTTATTTACTTAACAATAACAAACTAACATCATTATGTCATAAAACAGCAAAATAGCAAGTATATGGGTGTTAATGTATCGCTCCGTTACGATACTTGGATGACCAAACTGTCCGTTTAACGAGGCCCCTAGTTTCGCAAACCACACATCTCTATGTCGAGACAGAGCGAGGACATTATAGTGATATTATGTTTAGGGGGTGATGTACCAGACTCTGTCCGGTTCCGAAACCCTTTCGATGTACAAGAACCGGTTCTTAAAATCACACCACCCGTTTTTTCTGGTACTTTGGGCTTTCAATCGGAAATTTTTCCTAAGATTTATATTTTTTCCTAAAATTTTAAACCAGACGCACAAAAAAAAATGTTTTTTTTTTAAGAGATTGGAGGACCCGACGATATTTTGGGAGGAAGGAGGTTGTAGAATTACTTCAATAAGTTTCTTTTTGTCGTGATTTTTACGCATTCACGTACGAGTATATTCTCTTATTTGAAATGATCGGTTGGTGATCGCCGCAACACACACCCAAAGAACCGAAAAAATGGGTATTCGACTCTTATAGCGAACTGAACAGAAGATTGGGTATCCGATTCTTATAGCGAACTGAACAGAAGATTGGGTATCCGATTCTTCTAGCGAACTGAACAGAAGAATCCGGCTCTCAAAAACGGACCGGTTCTGCATCTCCCAAATGTTACATTATAGGAGTTTGTGTCGAGTTTGTAATAATATATACGTACGGCGCATATGATACGGGATGAAACCGTGGTGGCGTTGGGAATTATGTATTATGATAATCGCAGCAGTCCTCAGTAATATGTTTTTAGTAAAATGCCAGCCAGTAAAATGATGATAGTGCAGTGCACCGACCAACCAACGATGCCCACAAAACGTTACATAAATAATATGAAATACTACACGAGATGAAATTATTTGTAGCCTTGCTAGTTTGTAACAATTTAAAGAAAATATTGTGAAATTTTTGGCATGGAAAATTCATATTTTGAGAAAAATTCGGAGATTTTTAAATGAGGTTCAGTGCTCATTCTGCTTGGCTCTATTTAGGGCGCGACAAGGGGTGACTTTCCATTTACGTAATAAGGTAGTGCACACACGTGCAACTGTCATTCTTTAATCCACAGCATGGAAAATGCTGTGATAGTAATTAATAGCTGAGTAAGAACAAATATTTTACTATGGAACTCGTCCAGTTAGTTCATTTTCTGGTGTCTTGTTAGTGTTGGGCCTGCGATCAAGTTAATCCAAAAACAGTCTGTCAATGAGATTACCATTCAGTTGAAGACAGTGAAACTACAATTTATTGGTACTTTTCCTAGCATCAGCCTGAGCAATTCTGAAAACACCAAATTAATAGTTGGTCACAATGAAAATTAGTGAAGAAAATTAGCCTGCCCAATGGCTCCTGGGCGGTGCACATGGGAGAGCCTCGCAGATCGCTTCCCCTTGAACGATGACGCAGGAGAGGTTGTGGCTTTCTGGGAGCGGATGGGGATCTAGTGAGTGCCGACCGACACGATAAGAAGAAGATGAAAATTAGTTTCCAAATAATTTCGACGGTAATTTTCCGACTACGATAATGATATCAGAGAGTCGATAATGACGTGGGTGTATAGAAAATACACAAATGTCCATTCCCACCAACTTTCACCTAGGAAGCAGACCCCTAAGGAATTTTCATACAAAACCACAGATAATTTGAGTGATTATTATAACTGTCATAACCTTTAAGATATAAATCCATACAAAATACAGCATGCAGCTACTTAAGTGAGGGAGATTCTGGGCGGAGATATTTGGGCACCTAACTAAGTAGAGCTGCATGCTGTATTTTGTATGGATTTATATCTTAAAGGTTATGACAGTTACAATAATCACTCAAATTATCTGTGGTTTTGTATGAAAATTCCTTAGGGGTCTGCTTCCTAGGTGGTAGTTGGTGGGATCGGGCATAAATCTCTTAGAACTTCGTACTCTTTGTTCTCACTACGAACGATAAAGATCACAATTGCTTTATTACAGTTAAACATTTTTCGATATCATCAGCAACAAAATGCAATATACCACGGATATTGCAATCCGAAAGCCATATCTATAAGTCCAACCAACCCGGATACCTAGTATACTCGTAATATGGATAAGTGTGGAGTACACCAGTACTTAGATAACCTATATAATACACGAATAGTAAAGTATACATAAGTAAATCTACCACAAAATCACGTAGATACTTTAAAATATCATGAAGGTACGGTTCATGAAATACCATACATTGCCACTCAAAAGATGATTTCGCTGCAAGCTGTTGAAAACTGAAACACAGTAAAATATTTTTATATACGAATTTCAGCATAATAATAATATTAATGTAATTTTAGCAGCAAATGAAGGACTTACAGACTACGCATCTGTTTTGCATAATTTAAGATGGATTCGTTTAAAACTGGTAGAAATATTATACACAATTAACATACCGCCTAATTTTAACAAACAACGTCTATCTGATGTAATCTTGATTTTAAGACAGACTTGAAAATGTTAATTATTTACAAGCAGGTACACATTTCCAACTTCGTCTTCCTAGCCTGTTAATGTACCTTTTGTAAACTTAAGCAAATTGCAAAGTTTCCAACATCCAAAGAATTTTGTTCAGAAGAATATTATCAATAGGTTCATATATGTATATCTACTCACGTTATTTCTGATGATCTGCTCATGTTGCCATCAAGATGAAATAGGGACTATTCAGATAAAATCAAGTTCATCACATAATTTATTGTATACAGCAAAAATCTATTGGGTGTGATTGCATTTAGTATTAATTCTTCTCTGATCAGTATTCGAGTATGTTCCACAGTCACCAATATTGAGGAAACAAATTCACGTAATAAAATTCACACTGAATTAGCTGCAAGAGATCGCTGAACAGTGATAAGCTCGTCCTAATACCCATTCGTAATCTAATATAACCCTTTGCGTTATTGAGGAAGAATAAGCAATGTTACAAATATTAGGCATTTTATTTAAATTCAACAACCTGTAAAATATTAAATAAACCTCGAATTTCTCGCATACGTCGTTTCCCACGCGTTCACTCAAGTATGTTCAAAAGGTAAAATAGGTAATACATACCAGATAATACAACTCATATCAAAGTGTAGGATTGTATCTCATACGAGAAATGTTCGCTGTAATAACATAGAGTACACTTGAGATGATATATTCCTCGTATTAATGAAAAGTTGCAATAATTCGACAACAACGGTGGTTTGCACAAACAAGGAAAAGCAGTGTATTATAAAATTTCACGTAGTTCAAGCGTAGATCCACTGAAAGATTACAGGAAAATTAATTTAGAATGCAAACACAGAACATATGGTTTACGTCCAGTGATGAGGGTTGGAATTATGTAACATAATGTAGAAAGGTTTTTGAAGGGAGCATAATATGATAATTTTATTCTATAGAATATACAGTTTTAGTACTTGGCCGGCTCAGGTGGCCGGAACCTAAATCACACGGTACAACGTACATATAAAAGTCTTCATTTTAAATACAAATGGTTGTCGATGCTTTCTGCATCTAAAAATAGAAATTCTTATCATAAAATCAAATTATGACTGTGTAAATCATAGGTATCTATTTGTATATGATCCTGATATATTCGGGTAAAAGTCAGATGACAGAGAATTTCAAAGATGGATACGTTTTAAACTAAATTATTACAAGGATATCTAGTCAATAACATTGTGGAATGTTGCTATTCTTTACAAGTAATCAAATGGGGAAACTTGCATGGTTACACTCAAAGGTTCTTTATATTTAACAAATTAAGATCATAGGTGCTTGACAAAGTAAAAGTGCACTAAAAAATAAGTAAATTGATACGTTTTAGGATGATATTACTAAGAATTAATATTCATCATACTTTATTCTACAGAAATCCAAATAAGCCACCGATAGTTTGTGTACAGAATCCGTTTAAGTTGTGATGGATATCATGATTCAAATAGCATGCAAATGTCGCCACGTAGTAGAAAAACGAATGAAAATGTAGGCATACAACTTGAGTACTTTACCATACCTGATGTTGGCTATAAACATTTTATTTTATTTTTTACCTGTTCATTCGCCTAGTCATAACATAAATAAAACAAAAACATAAAACATATAAAAATACCTGTCATACTTTTTATAAAAGGACATAAAAACAAAAAAAATATTTATTGTGAGTATTGTGACATAGTTCCGACTGAATGCCGTACCGGGCAAACAAAATAACATGCAACTACACTCAGATGTAAACATCTGATTAGAATTTAGATCAAAATGATTATTTCACTGAAGGGGGAAATAGAATCGACTGTCTTGAAAACAAATAAGTAATGAGCTCTTCACCATACGAACTTTTAAAGAACATCAAGTTGAATACTTTTAAACCAAAGAAATGGTCATAGTACCTTCTCATTTTTTAGCGGATAAAGGGCCGCGTAAAGAGGTAGAGGGAAAGAGGGAAAAATACATCACAACGATTATGCGGGCCTCTCAACTGATGTATAGTGAACGAGTGGCATCTACTGGACTTCGCTTGCCATCGGTTGGTTTAATTTGTTTGCTCTCGAGAAACCTTCGATATTCAGTCCTTAATTACTGTGTGTGTTTCGTACACTTTTTCGGAGCGTATTATTAAACTCAGAAAACACCGTTTCTTGGGTAGGGTTCGAACCCAACACCTACGACTATGAAGCAATTATTCAGAGACCTACACAATCGTTAAAATAAAAACGATGAACTTAGGTAAACACAGTAGTGATAAAATGGATTTATATACCCTTCGCTGATATTTCTACATCAGTTTAATTTTAGCTTCGAAAAATATTTCCGTCGCGCTAAAAACAAAGACTAGCTCGTTTCATAGGAAAATTGTCACCGGGTTAACTTTACTCATACTTCACATTTAGACTAAATACTTAGTGTCGGGGGTACAAACTGCCAAAATACGGAAGAGTAACAAAGCATTACGTAAGCGCCAACAAACAACGAGGCTATGATCAACATGAGAGATAACGAAACAACGGAAGGCATGGGAATTTGTGGAGAATATGTTTAGACATTATTTGAGCATCGCGTGACACGGCCGCATATAAAATGAAAAATTAATGCTATTTAACTTCCGACTTACGGAGTAAACACCGTAATAAAATATTGCAATAGAAGAAAGATTTTTTATTGCTCCTCATACAAAAGCTATAAAAGCAATTTATTTTTAAACGGGTAACAGTTCTGAAAAGTGAAAATAAATTAATACTTTTGCAAAGCTATGAAAACGCTCAACGAAAACTGATAAGGACAAGTCGAGATTGTCTTATATTTGAAGTTCATTCATTCACACAACAACTTATCTAGTTTTAGAAAAAAAATCCATTTGACTGATAGAGGCGGACAAGAAGTTTAAGTTAAGTAAATGGGTAGGTATTATTATTATAATTGAAAAAGATAAAATAATTTTAAAAATAGTTGCTCTATTTGGGAACACACAAGAATAAATTTGAAAATAAAGCTTCGTCAGCTTGAATGCGCTTAAGTTACAAATTCAATTTTGTAATGAATTACATATTTAGGCGTTTGAGAATTCAGACTTCAGTAAATTTGGACGGAGTTGTTAAAATATTTTAATATAAATGCTATACCTAAATATATAAATGTTATACACATACAGCAATTTTAGTAGAATAATTTCAGCCCTCGCAGAAATATAATTATGCGTCATTAGAGCCTCTGAAAGTTACAGCCTTAAATATTTATTCTTTACGAAACCTAAATAGAAGGCCTTTGTGTCAAAGATAAGCATCATTATAATAATGTGTATATCCGTATGCCGTCTTCCTCTTTTAGCTTGATGTGCAAAGGGAAATATATTAAAAGTCATAAATAGACAAAGCAGCAACTTCCAGCCGAGATCTAAAACGCCCGCAAGTTAACGAATGGCTACCAATTATATCCTTAGATAAAACGCCGTTAACCTTTTAAACACCAACTTCGAAGCTATATAAAAAAAAAAACAGTTAAATTATGAAAATAGCTCAAATTGTTTTGAACAATAATAACAAACTATAAAATAACATTGTCTGGCAAAATATTAGCGACGCTAAGTACATCGAATAAAAAAGCCGTGGTTATTACTAAAGTTTCAGATACATAGGAAGTAATTGTGGAAATACTACATGTTATCAATCACTCACAAAGACCTAGTTTGAAATCCAGGTGTTCGTGATACACTCCTCCATAACACAAAAGTGTTTGCACATGCTCAAAAACTAATGCCCAAAATAGAATGAATATAAAACCATCCGATAACATCAAGGTTGAATATAGTGAGCGATATTCTGCCATGTTTATTTACATGACATCACGATAAAATTAGTACGAAAGCTCAGCACATTAAATAACTGATACATTAAATTTGTATAGAAACTGTCAGTATGTTTCCTGTCAAATCCAATTATTATTAAATAAAACAGATTGTGTTTGAAATTTCATTAAAGGATTAAAGTGCCGAATATGCATTAAAATTATTAATCCGCACAACTCGTTAATATAATGTACAATAGATTTTATCGTCAGCACTACGAGAGTCACAAATGCTGTTGAAACATTTCGTTAATCACCTTTTGAACAAATAACTAACTTAACTTAACTTTCGTTAAATCATTGCAATAAACATTTCATTGTCTTATGTTCTGGAACACTTTGAGTACATTTATTTTCTTGCCTTTGAAAACAATGTCGAATTTGAATGCTCCTAGAAGATTCGATAAGTTTACGCATCACGACACTAACATTTCAATAAAAATAAGAAGGTTTATCACCCGTATTGAAACTGAGATTAAAATTGCTTCACGTAATGACGGACGATGCGATTTAATGGTTGCGGAATCTGGATGCGGGTGTATCTGCTCATAAGAAGAAGACCACAAGGATTACGAATTTCTATAAGATTTCCATTTACTGTTCAATATAAATAGCATTCTAGGTGATGTAGAATAATTAATTAGCACGTTAGTCACTGATAAGTGATGACATGAATAGCAAATACCGAAATTCGACTATGTGAGCCATCTGCTGCTACAAGTGTAATAGAAAGTAGGTACTCTAAAACTTACTCTAACTCTTACTTCTAAAACATTGAGTGATAGCGAAAGAAATAACATAGGAATCATAGGCATCATTAGCTTATTTTAAAAACATTGGTAAGAACGCTAATAATTTTCATTCGGTAGGTAGGAATAGAAATGCTCACTGAAAAATACATAATTACAATCCCCTTCACGTTTCAACCATTGTTCTTACATTATCTTTAATTGAAGTGTTTTACATTCAATTCAAATTCCCGTTTCGTTGATTGCTTTGTAGATCTTAATGCAATCAAGAATGAAAAGCTCCATTATTATTTATTTTCCATCTTTTTTCATTATTTTTATTTTCTTAAAGAAAGCATCTGCCTTAATTACGATTATAAGAAAACGATTTAACGAAAAAAAAAAGATTGAAAAGAATGATGGATAATAATAGGAAATGAAGAAAGTGATATCTACCTGCCCCCCAAGGGACGAGGAGGTAAATTAAAAAAAAAACGTAATAGTTAAATATGTATGTGGACGTAAATTATGGGATTAAAAAAACAAAGCAAGACTTTCAGTGATTACCTAAATATCCAACGAGTACATTGTAGGTCTACGCTTTTAAAGAAAAAGTATAAAGGGGGGTCAAATCCTAACCTCTATCAATTTTGAGACAGATAACGCTATGTATGACTGTGAAGTGCGGGAACATCTAGAAATTTTATATATTTTTTTTTTACTTTATCTTTCAGACATGTCACAAAAGATTATATTAAA
This sequence comes from Ceraclea dissimilis, assembly GCA_963576895.1. Taxonomy (NCBI): domain Eukaryota; kingdom Metazoa; phylum Arthropoda; class Insecta; order Trichoptera; family Leptoceridae; genus Ceraclea; species Ceraclea dissimilis. The sequence continues at coordinate 15,189,326 of OY756364.1, forward strand.
AAAGTTGAGTAGGGTAACCCCAGTTCTACAAAATATAAGGCAGTTGAAGTATTTCGATACAAATAATGTATTTCAAATATATGCAGGTGAAGAATATAAGTTAGTTTGTAAGATTAAATAAATTAAATTAAATGTAAGATTAAATTGAAAAAATATATATTTAGTATAAGTTTAGCCAAAAATCCGTAGGATTAGGCAAAATGTCATGTAAATTATACTTTTGTAAAAGTTGAATAACAAATAACACTAATTTATTTTGTTTATTCTTCAAATGAACACAAGGTTTGTACGTACATACAATAAAATTGAGCATAATAAGGCACACAAATTGTTCACTAGGGCAAACATATCGCAAAGCTGTAATTACTTCCAATTCACCCTGATGCTGGCATTACGATAAACGATACAAGTATGCCCACTAATAATATAAATCAGTATTTCTAAAATTCTACAGTTGTTCGCATTGATTCCATACCCAGAGTTTTGTAGAGCAAATGGAACGTGAACTAACTCATGACGAAATACACTGAACTTCATATTTTTTGAAGAAGGTATCTGTATTTAACATAAGTAACTTGACTTTGACTTTTTTATCTGTCCATAGACTAAATAAATTGGCTTGAACGACGTTGATTGATTTCTGAAATAATTTCAAAATGATTAGATCAGAAAAAAATTACATCAAGTTATTTTAACATACAGCTACCCTCCTTAATTCTTAGGCTGTTCGTCTACGTTATGAAATTATAATATTACATTTTCAGTTGGCCCCAGGCTATCACATCCAGAGAATTTCAGAGAAATCTAAAGTAACTAGTCCAGCTTTGCCCGACAGCACAAAATTTCCACACAAAAAATAAGACAATCAAACTTTCAAAATGTTTGTGAAAGTTCACGACAGTACCTAGCTACTCGAGTAGGAATACCATCAATCCTGATTTAAAATTAGGTTAAAATAATGAAATGACGAATTCCTCATTTTTTAAGATAGCGGCACTCGCTTAATAATACAAATGAATAAATAAATAAATCTATAAAGATTAAATAAATAAATCTATAAAGGCTAATAATAGCCACAGACCAAATTTAAATAACAAATTTTATTAGACACAGAAGTATGCCAAAGGGTGGACTTATTGCAAAAGCATGTCTTATAGTCAACCCGAAGCAATGTCTCACGGTCAGCCCGAAGCAATGTCTCACGGAAATATAGTTAATTAATTAGGTACATTTTATTTCGTTTAGCCCAGACTCCCCAAAAAGTTGCACTATACTATCACTATGTATCAAGGGCGAAACGATAAAAATATAAGATAATTTCAAATATAACGACGCCCTGAAACATTATTTGTCGAAACACAAGAACGTCACTGCAGCCAGTCACTCAGTAGTTTTATGCAGATCATGTTACTTCTTAGCACGTTATTCCTATATATACAAAACACTTACCTGTTTAAAATATTAATGAAGGCAGTAACAGGTACGGTTCTAAGTACATAAGTACTGAAACATTTCAAACGAGTTACTTCGTTGAATTACAGAAACGGAGTTTTGATGGAACAAAGTGCCTGTCAAATATAGTACAGGAGAATTCACCTTACATTATGAATTGGTTATAATATAATACATACTAAGCGGACAGATAATTATAACATAGAGGGCGTTTTATGTTCGAGTACAATTATGTTTGGCCGCCATTTTAATTCAACTGTCAATTGTTAGTTCACGTTTGACAGTTACGAACACTGAACATTATTATCGGGCATCTACGCCCCGCAACAATAAACTGTTATACACTAGATCATAAAAGGGCGCACGGAAAGCTGGAAACGGTTTTAATTTCTTCATAAGCATTTAATAAGATATTTGCTATGAATGAATGGTTTTATTTAAATACATATTCTATTGAGAACACTAGAATGAAATTGTCTGAATTTGTAGCATTGATTACGTTAAGGATCACCGGATTTGGCCCCTCCTGTTATTTACTATGGATTTACTAGAAGGGAAAGATATACAGGTACAATAATAAATACTGATAGATGACATCCGAGGAAAAAAATCTCAATAATATCAAGAATACTGCAATGAAACGAAAAATGTACTTGTTGCGGGATTAGAAATGTCAAATATAAACGGACAAATGTAAAACAATCAAATCAAAATGGTGGCCAAAACAAAATCGGCCTGTAACATAAAGGGCGCACCCTGTACCATATAAGTTGGTAGGTATGAATGTACACGATAGTTCAAAGAGAAAATTTACAATGCTTCAAGGAAGTAGATAAGTAGGCAGCTGAGTTTCTGACAATTCAGAATTAGACCTGACCCAAGCTAACGAACCGGCTGAATAAATTTTACAACATGAAAAATATAAATTTCACGGTAATTATTTGGTTAGTAAAACAAATATAATTTTTATTTATTTTTTAAGTACTGACACGAAATTCATACTGCCCGCGCCGTAAGCAAGAATCACAAATAAGCCAACCTTAGTTATCTATTTTGTTTTTTTTTTTAGCGAAATAGGCATTTGAATCCTAAATCTATCTTTTTTAATCCTAAAAAGTCTGAGTCTCTTTACGCAACCCCTATTTTTCAACCCCATATTCTTATTCGATTTATACGAACGATACTAAATGTTTTTACAGTTTCAACTTTTTTGCTTATACGCAGTACTGGTTCTTGCTTATGACGACAGGACACTATACTGGCTTCTTTAAGAATACCGAAAGCTTTTTTAATGGCCAGATCACAAAACTCAGTTATAACAATACGATTTAAAAGACTCTACTACTTTAATTTAATGTGTTGATCTATGTTTTAATTACCTGAGCTATTTCTAGTTACAACTGTTAAAACGTATTAAAAAAAAACAGTATTTATTTTGCATGGGCAAAGTAATTAAAGAAAATATCCATAAAATTCTTACAACTGTACAATACTCGTAAAAGTGGACTAGAATGGTAGATAGTGAGCCTACACACTCATATCAACCGCACAGAATAAAATAACTGCCGGGGATAAAAAAATGCCGGACACGAGCGCTTGACCTTATTACCCTGAACCACGACAATGCGAGAAATACAAAAGAGTTCATTCCAAAGTTTCGAAGACAGAATGGATAGCGTACTATTATTTTTCAGACCTTATCTACAAGCCATCCACGTATTCGTTATGTTGCGAAATGAAATCAATCAATAGACTTCGTGACCTGTCACACTGTAAGGTGATATTTATATTTACGAATTACCTTACACCTTTGTGTTGAAAAATGGCGAAGGTGGAAACTTTGAAAGGGAAACCAAAAATAAATAACTAATCAATAAAACATAAAAAATAACACAGAACGCTAAAACTAATTTGTACAAAGGACGCTGAAAAGAAAAATGATTTTTTTCACATTGTAATGTAAGAAAGTACTTGGATCCATCTTAATTTTCGTAGAATGAATCGTTTTGGTTTTCAAGATGCCAACCCACCTACCTGTGAAAAATATCCAAATTTATGGCGAACGGTAATAGGTATTTCCCTTTTTTTTCGATATCGGAAGACTACCTGCAAAGAATATCTTTAAAGTTATGAAAGACGACAACTAAGTAATAAAAATTCCCAGATGCTATCGCCCATCAATGGAGAGCTTACCCGACGTGGTGAAAAATGGTTTTTCAATTTGAGAGAATTCATCTAAGGAGAAATTATGATAAGAAAATTCATTACTCTGACGAAAATTAAACCTGAAGTGGTTCTTCAACTAAATATTCCGGGGCGCGGAGTAACAACCTGAATATTAATAAAGGTAGGTTCTAATTTAAGGAAGATAGCCGTAGTCAAATTTGATATTCTTTAATCCCAATTTATATCTCATTATTTTGTGAATTCTAAGAATAAAGAATCATTTAGGAGGCACTGAAGTAGAAATTAGAAAACAGATTGCAAAACGTAAGTGTCGATAAAAGGTAAGATTTTGCGTCGCCATCAGTGGGAAAACATGGATACTTAAAAAAAAATCTAATAATTAGCAGAACACAGAGATCTATAGTCTTATTCATTTCACGTATTAAAAAGTCAACATAGAATAAAGGGTGAATACAAAACTGTAACATTCTACTTGATGCATAAAAGTGCAAATGGGAATAATCTATTCTATTGTGGATGATTAACTCTTTTCAAACCCTCTAGTAGCAAATGTAAAACGTAATACTCCTGAATGTATGCAAAGTTTACAGCACCATTTCACGAGGGATTTCAATAATTTAATTTTACAGCCAGCTTCCGATGTGATTTACTTCACATAATTATATACACCCCGCGTCACATTCGTTAATACAATTATGAAATAACTTTCTATACACACGAGTTGCATGGTATATAATGCATTCAATAATATAAGAGGTAAATAAATTACGTTATGTCATGCTTAAATGCGATGTAACCCGTTGACGAAGTAATGCAATTTATCAAATGTCGCAAGCATTCACTTCCACTGAAACGTACGAACCATTGCAGCGGCTATGAAAATTATATTATTATTATCTACGTAAAGAGAAATTTGTCTATCCGTTTGGTTTGGATACAGAGGTATCTAGTGCTTACGAGTGTTCGCTAACTCGGGCACTTAGTAACCAGCCAGACCGCTTTATTGAAAATTATTATTGTAGCCAGCAAACATTCAAGTATTTGAGCAAATTGTGTATTATGCGAATTAGAACCAGAAGCGCCAGGTTTCAACGACGTTGATTACTAATATTTGGATTCGGATTTTGATATTACGGTTTAAGTGCCGGTTAAATCTGCAGAATTATTCAAAATAACTTTACGAATTAAGACTCACGTATTCTACCGTATAGAAACGATTATGTTCGAGAGACTTACGGAGCAGAACCCACACTTCTCTAAACAGAGAGGTTCCAACTAAGATGGCTGGAAAACGTCATCCGTTTTTGAGGATAAACTGTGGTTGGAGTGGCCAGAGATCACGGAGACTGCAAAAGACGGAGACCTCTGGCGAAGATACACATAATGGTTTGGGCTCCTGACCCAGCCAAGAATGAGGGAAGGAAAATTTATGTAGGTATGTATCTTACCAAAACTGAAGTAACTTTGCGTAGTTGTTATTATAATCAGAGCCTAAATCGTAGAAAAGAGAGCATGAAGTGAATACAAATGTAGGTTTTAATAAAATATAAGTCATCTCAAAGATATATATTTTATTTGACCGTTCAGAATCCTGCGAAAGGTAAAATTGTATCAATTCGCTATCGATATTATTTTATTTAGAATAAATAGTAGATAGTAAATGTTTATTCATCGGTCTTCTACACTTCACTCCGCAATACCATTTTCTCAAATCGAATCATTCAAATGCAATAACTTTTGGATCGACTACCATCAAGCAAAACAAAAACTGTGTTATAGAGTCACGCTTCGCCTATTAAATGATTTTTTGTGCGTTATATTATTATGCCTGGTTTCCATTTACGGAATGCCGTGCCTCCAGCGATATTGCGACATTGTTAAAAACTACTTCGAAACATGGAAATATGCTGAGAAAATAATGTGTAACTATATAATGGTTCGTCATTCGTCGACAGTTAAAATGATTTTAGTCACTCGGTCGTGGCAGTACGTCATTAAAATAACAAACTTTAGTATTCCACTCGTAGGCAGACACGCAAGTGAGCCGTTCTCTAGCAGTCTAGTTGTTCGAGTGGTCGATGTCACTATACACTTCACATTAAACTACTGTGAAGCAGCAATATTGCTGCAAAGTTTCAATGATAATAATAACGTGTCAGTACAAAAGCTACACACGCTACGTAGGTGGGTACATTCTGTAAGCGTTATCTGCTGTGAACACGTAGTATGGATGTAGTAAGAACGTAAGTACCACAAGTAGTGGTAGATGGTGTGTGCAATAAACACCGAGCGCGCATTCATAAACACGACTTGGTCCACAATCTAATTAGGTGATGTCTCCTCGCTAAGTTAAATAGGTAGATACCTACATATTATTTAAGTATCACCTCATCCATGAATCTCCGTCGTAATGCTTACCACTACATACTAATCTACAAATACATCGCCACAAAACAGTCGCGAGATTCTCAAACACTTTCTGTCTAATTTAAAACATTTAATTAAACAACACCGTATTAACGTAAAGGTTAGCTGGAAAGTCTTAATACCGCGACAACCTTGCTCTTTCTGTTCATAAGCATTATTCAAGGGACCTGAAAATTAAAATGCTTGCTCACAATAATTGCTTGAGACATGGATTGCAGAAAACACGATCTACATTCGAAACAAGTAGAACTCCAATCATATGACACATATTCTAGGTAATTTGGTTACATTATGTACGTGGGATATGCATTTTCTGAACTTAACAATTACGGAAAAAAATGACTCCAGACTCTTGGAATATTGCAAGAGAGAGTGTTTATGGAACTGTCCTTACAAACAACTGTCTCTAGTGAGATAGTAAAATATGTATTTGAAAACATTTTTTTCCCAATGTTGTTCATTAAGCCCGCGTGCAATTAGCAAATACTAATTTCCGTACACTTGTGTTGAACATTGTGCGGTCTGAATAATCTACATACCTTCAATACAACACAAATTACGAGCACGCTGAATATCTACTGAAAAATGCATCCTCATTAGCGAGTCTATTCATGAATGAGTGTTTCTGTGGAAAATTTTGTAAAATAATTTTCATATTACACTCGCAATGGCCCCATTCATACTGCACTGGGAAATGTAAAAAAATATATTCACTTTTTGATGAATGGTAATATTACCTATTGAACGTCATGCAAAAATTAGACATCGTAATGAACTATTGAAAATATTATCACTTATTTTACAGGTGCTATTCATTCCATCGAGACAAGTTTCCCATAGTGTGATAGTGAATGCATAACATGATACATTGCATCTATGCATATATTTTTTTTACTTGTTTAATTCTTTATTAATGTTATTGTGATACCTACCAGGGTAAATTGCCTTCTTTTATTATTATGTTGTGTTTTTTTTTTCGTGTTTATATTATTGTTTTGTTCGAAACTTGTTCAATGTGCACTCTTCGGCGCAAAGGCTGAGCGCTGTAATGCCGAAGAGAGCGCTGTAATGCCACTGGCAATAAGCCCGCCATTTGCATAATGTATATCATTGCGATAAAGCTTTTTTATTTATACATTAAAGTAGTAATAGAACCATCAATTGCATGGCATCCATAATAGATATTTAGAATATGTAGGCAGGTCGTTTCTAAATCAAATAACATTAGTTTTATTTCTCTTTAATTTTAGATAATCCACCCTTCAAAGTACAATCTGTAGAGAAACAGATGATGGTCTCGGCTTAAATTAATAAACAATAACATTTCTACTGAAATTATACATTTGTTGCAAAAAAGCTACATGCAGCGCCCTGATTGAAAACCACATCTTTCTTGATATACTGTAATCCCTACAGATATTAGTGGAAAAGAGTATTACCTATTTATATTACTTAGATTTATGGTCTGATAATGGCACTAAACTACGAAGTACCTAACTACATAGTGTCGAGGATTTTCAATGAATAATTCAGATTTCTCAATGTAGAAACTTATACAGTATTTCCATCAAACTGTAAGCGATTATTAGAGTACCTACCTAGGCCGGTCCTCCTAAATCAATACAAGTTGAAGGGGACGTAAATCACGAAGCAGGTACCCAAAGTATTAAAGTTCCTGAGACCATCCCAAAATCGGGATAATCGCAAAGACAATAAATAAAAAGCACTGAGCGAGATGGATTACAGTCAGAAGCAAAGTATGTACACGAGTATAGAAGTAATATTAACAGAATCAAATACCAGGGGGATGAAACAAAATGAGAAAATAATTATATGATAAAAAATATACTTCGGTATTTCTTAATTACTTTCTAAAGATATGTCTCAAGAGACGAAGAATGTACTCTCTTGTTAAATGGTTTTCCATTAAGCTAAATGAGAAATATCTCAAAATAAAATTAAGGACCTATATAATATTATTTACTGAATTACCTACACGTGTTGTGAAGTGGAACGACTTCCTGGTTTTACTAAATACTGAATTCATCAGGTACCTATGTTTTGAATTTTTTATTGCTTATTCGTGTTACATCGATATTTCAATACTCCATGTGATCCGCATATTTAATAAGTTTTAAAATACTGTTACGTGCTGCAAAATATTATATGATCTTACGTAACAGTATACGTATACATTTTATCCTCAACGGGGTGCCCCAACAATTGGTAACTTGTTTATTGTTCATTTTCTTCCCTAGGCCCTAATTTCGGGCACTTGGACTCGCCAAATTTACATAGTTAAGAGGAGCAACAGTGACAATGTGCCGGAGAAGTAGAATCAATGCAAACAGAGTGTGAAGGGCTCAGTTTGCATTTCGTCATGAAGATGATAACATAGGTGCTTACAAGTATATTAACGTTATGATAGCGATCCATGCTAAACTGGACTTATTGTCCTGGACAGCATTTCGTCAATGTTTCGTTTTCATAATTACGGTGTCACACAGCACACTTGGAGCAGATGGGATCGTATAAGATGTGGTCCAGGGTCATCTTCTTATATCTGCACTCACACGCTTGTAAACACCTATACTTTATTTTTAAGGTCATCTCAGTGAGAATTTGAGAATTACTGACACTTATTTGCTCGGCTTTGGATGGGGGCGAAATAGTGGAAGAGTACGGACGAAACTACCTACTTAGTATAAAGATACAGCGAACACGAACGCAATATCGCGAATGACTTGCACACTTGCGAATTCAGGTATGAACAGTATCTACGGAATGTACCAGATTAGTCACAACACTATCTAAAGAAATATAATGATGCTTAGGGATGGCGATCATATGTAACATAGAGTATTTTAACATTTTCAGTTGTACTAGGTGGCTAGGTACTTACATACTTACCGCATATTGAAGTGAATAATAACTTAAAACCACTCCTTAAGATATCCAAGAACTTCTTCCTCTCGCAAATAAACTTACCTGTGAACAATGAGAAACAAATTTAATTAATACAAAGTAAATATTGCAATAATAATATTCTAGACTTTTGCCTTCTACTGATGAAGCCAACGCTACTAAAAATGTTTTGGAAAATATTTGAGATATTAGAATGAAATATTCTATTTTACATTATTAAGTTATTTTTGTTATTCAAACTGTAAATATATACGTAAAAACATATTAAAGAAACAAAACCAGTAGTAAAAATTTCAAGAAAATTGTCCTGTGTTATCAGGGCCGGATCCACTAGTTTTTGCGCTGTGGTGCAAGAAGAAAATTTGCGCCCCCCCCCCCCCCCCCAACCTCCAATGCATCGCCAATTAGTTGCGAAAGCGGATAAAATCCTAATCAATAGTTGGATACCTGATACCTCGCATGTTTTTAATTTAAAATTTTAATTTTCAATATTTACAACGGATCGTGTTACCTGCGGAGCAGTGACGGAAAAATAAAAATAAACTAGTGGCTACTATATAGTATAAGTTGTGTAGTGATTAGTGTTAAGTTGTACATAGTTTGTAAATATTCCATCATACATTTCCAATCTGCAATCTGTTTATATATTTAATTGCCTCTAAACATAACTTAAACTTGAGTCCTAAGGTTATTGTTTTGTACTTTGTTTCTTGTTGTTGTTTCTATCCTTTCTTATTATTACTATTTTCAATAGTTTATCACGATATTCTAAGTTTCTGTTGTGATTTATGAATAGATATACGTTTATGTACTGTGATGGTTTATGTGCTGTGTAGTTATTGACTGTGTATATTGGATTAAGTATTTTGTGTATAGATCAAGGAAAAAAAAAAAAGTTGTCATTAATGTATAGAATAAGGATAGAGTGTAAAATAAGTTGGTAGGTTTCTAGATTGTACATAGGTTAAATGTTAATGGTTATGTAATGTGTAATGTTAATGGTTAATGGTTAATGTACATAGGTAAATGTTAAATGGTGGGTAGGAGGGAAATAAAATACCTCCCGCGGACCAAAAAGGCCGTAGACAGGACACTACGTTAAAAAACCCCTTCTTCGAGCTTCCCAGACTTATTCCGGGTAGAGGTTGGAGAGGTGTTGTGCATTTTTGGCAGGAGTGCACAATAGAGATGGCGGCGGACGAATTGTGAGCATCACAAAGAACGGCGGCTCTCAGGTCTCGAAAGCAGATCAATGCCTTGACGTCAGGTGGCAACCGGTCGTAAAAATATATAGCCAAACCCCTTCTTCTGGTACAAATGAACAGAGACACAAAAGAGAAAACGATAAATACTAGGGCGTCCCCCCCAAGCGACGAACACGAATCAAAAACAACCACTAGGGCGTCCCCCCCAAGCGACGAACACGAATCGAAAACAACCACTAGGGCGTCCCCCCTAAGCGACGAAAATAAAGCGAGAACTGGTAAACGAAGAGACGAAAGACGTGACAAGAACAATGTTCGTTCGCATAATTCTCCCAAACTTATTAATAGACTTAGAATAGCAACATGGAATATTGGTACTTTAACTGGACGCAGTAGACGTCACCGAGGTCCTACTAAGAAGAAACATAAATATTTGTTGTATCCAGGAAACTAAATGGAAGGGGTCAAAGTCGAGAGATATTGGAAATGGGTACAGAGTTGTGTACAATGGAGATCAGAGCAAACGAAATGGTGTTGGAATAGTCCTGGACGAGAATTTTAGTAATAGACTCATACACGTGGATAGAATAAGTGACCGATTGATGTCTGTCAAACTGGCATTGGAAAGTCAAGACCCCATAAACATAATATCCGCATATGCACCACAAACGGGATGCACAGAGCAGGAAAAGATCTCTTTCTGGGAAGACTTAGATGATTTAATTATAAAAATACCATCAAATGAAGCAAAGTACCTTGCCGGAGACCTGAATGGACATGTCGGTGAAATAAATGCAGACTACCGTTTGGTGCATGGGGGATATGGGTATGGTCACATAAACCTACAGGGAGAACAGATATTGGACTTTGCAATGGCGCACGACTTGGCAATAGTGAACACATTTTATAAAAAGAAAGATGACCACCTGATAACTTACAGAAGCGCAAATAATCGGTCGCAGATCGACTACATACTGTGCGACAGAAGGAACCTGAGAGGATCGAAGGATTGTAAGGTCATACCTGGTGAGCCTTTGACTTCTCAGCACAGACTCCTCGTCTCGGTCTTCTCACTGACCACACCAATAAAGAGAAGATTGAACCGAACGCCCAAGATCAAGTGGCATGAACTTAACAACGAAGCAAAGGGTAAACTGTTCATAGACGACATAACTAAATACCTGATAGATGACATGATCGAACAGAAGTCCGTTGACGAAATGTGGGATGGCTTCGAGAACAAGTGTAAGGAGGAGGCGAGGAAGATCTTTGGGATGTCCAAGGGCGGATTGAGCTCCTGTAAGGACACATCGTGGTGGAGCGATGAAGTCGGGGAGGTGCTTAAGGAAAAGAGACTGGCTTTTAAGACCTGGCAAAAATCGAACCTGGATGACGACAGAGAGAGATACAGAACATTGAAAGCCCTAGCCAAGAAGAAGGTAGCCATCGCAAAAGCAATGGCAAACCAATCGTTCTATGATAAACTAGAGAGTTCTACAAATGACAGAGACATATTCAAGCTTGCTAGATACCGGCACAATTCAACCAAGGACATAAAGACAAACAAATACATAAAAGACGAAAAGGGAAAACTGCTTACCGCCGATGCAGACATAAATACCAGATGGCAGCAATATTACTCCGAGCTGCTAAACGAAGAGTTCCCTAGTAGAAACTTAGAAACTCTGAAACCTACGATGGGTCCCATTCATGAAGTGTCCGAGTCTGAAGTTAGAATAGCGCTCTCCAATACGAAAAACAACAAGGCAACGGGCCCCGATGAAATATCGACAGATCTTCTTAAAAAACTCGGCCCAGTCGGTATTAAATGGCTCACAAGACTGTACAATCTCATTTTGAATGGTAGCGGGATTCCCAACTCCTGGAGACATAGTACACTGATCCCATTCTATAAGAATAAAGGAGATGTTAGTCAATGTGGTAATTACCGTGCAATAAAACTTACAGCCCACACATTTAAAATCTGGGAAAGAGTGGTTAACATGAGGCTGCAAAAGATACTCCAATTATCTCCCAATCAGTTTGGTTTTACAGCTGAAAGATCAACTACAGATCCAATACAGACTATAAGAATACTACTAGAGAAGAGTCGAATAAATAGGGATAATCTGCATATGGTGTTCATTGATTTAGAGAAAGCGTTCGACAGGGTCCCACGCAGACTAATATGGCATGCATCGAGAGCGCATGGTGTTCCCGAACAGTATATCGACCTCCTGAAGGACATGTATAGTGAATGTAACGCCAGGGTCAGGGGTCCTGCGGGCTATAGCAAGGATTTCAAAGTAGGAGTCGGAGTCCATCAGGGTTCAGCACTGAGCCCCCTACTATTCAACATGGTGATGGACTACCTAACCAAAGATATCCAAAAACGACTACCGTGGTGCATGCTATACGCAGATGACGTCGTATTGATAGATGGAGACCCCATGGCTCTGCAGGAGTCTCTGAATAGATGGGTGGCTGCTCTGGAGGACAACGGCCTGAGAATAAGCAGAACAAAGACCGAGTACATGCCATGCATTTTCGATGGGAGTACGGGCAGCTCCATCATATATATAGATGACACACCTCTTCCAACAGTTAACCAGTTCAAATACCTCGGATCCGTTGTGACACCAGATGCCTCCGTAGAAGCAGATGTAACACACCGCGTAAATACGGGCTGGATGAAGTGGAGAGCCCTAACGGGTGTTATGTGCGATCCAAAGATGCCCATAAAAACCAAGGGCAAAATATACAAAACAGCCGTCCGCCCGGCTATGCTCTACGGATCGGAATGCTGGGCCACTAAGAAAAAACATGAGCAGAAATTACATACAACAGAAATGAAGATGCTTAGGTGGTCCGGAGGTGTTACAAGGGAAGACAGAATTAAAAACGAATACATCCGGGGTAGTTTTGGGGTCGCGCCAATTCCGGAGAAATTAAAAGAAACAAGACTCCGATGGTACGGTCACGTGAGCAGACGTAACAACGATCACGTGGTAAAGCTCGCACTGGACATACCATCACAGTCCAGATCCAGAGGACGTCCACAAGCCACCTGGTGGACAAATATCGAAAAGGAGCTTAGGGACCAACAGCTTACTAGTGGGATGGCACAGGATCGTAAGGTCTGGCGACTACGTACCAGAAGGGCCGACCCCAGATAAACTGGGAAGAGGCAAGAAGAAGAAGAAGAAATTTTCAATATTTAAGCCTGTTTCCATGCCAACCCAGGAGGTAAGACTACTGGCTCGTTTTTTTATATGAGGTATCCCCCATTGTAACGACAGTCTCTCCATAGTGCAGTAGTTGGCATGTGACCATTTTCAAATAGGTACATAATTGTAGTAAAACAATACAAAAATAGTAAATACGGTTGTCGGACTCAAAAAATAATATTTATATATTTTTAATGTAAATTAGTGTAAATTTTATAACAAATTATTAAGACTACACGAAATAAAGTGGAAGAATATCGCAAATATTTTTAATCTTACATATTTATTTTTAAATTAAATTAAAATAATAATTACATACTACAAAAGCCCAGTTTCATAGCTAGCAATGTTAACTTGCCGTGTAATATAAATTAATGCTAATCAATTATTTTATATTACACGGCAAGTTGCTTTTAAGAGACTGAGGGTGAGAGGTACTAAGCATTTAGAAATATAGGTATTTAAAATCACTTTCAAATACTGAAAACGGTCACATATATGTACATGCAAAAACTGTCATTACAAAAGGCCTAATCCTCTGGACCTCGACGTTCGGCGTCGACGTTGCTGTTGTGCCGGCGTCGGCGTCACAATGTCGTACAAACTCCGAGCTCGGCGGTACCGACGCGACGTTGTAACATCACAACCGCAACGCTGATACCGAACATCGGGATCCGAAATGTATCTTAAGTTAGGCAAATTCCATTTCCGCCTTCAGTAGAAAACCAAGCAGTGCTCAAAGATAGCTAGTAGGTATAGTGTATGCTATAGGAACGTATAGAGGACAGACAGGCGTGCACGGTATAGATTTGAAAAAACTCAACAATTAAACGCTTCACTACCTACTCTTAACATATGTATCTACTATATGCAATTTGTACCGTTAGACAACTACGTGGTTTTTCACTGAATATGAAACGGTTTGTACAGGAATAATATCAAAAACATCAAAATGTGTATATATTATACTGTATTCAGTAAATAACATGCAATCATTTTGTTGCTTTCAACATAACATGAATAGGTACAGGTTTAATACGCACGTATTTATAATTATAATTTAATAAAAAGCTATGCCGTATATAATGAACAACCATAAACCATGCGAGCAACCAATCGAAATAGATAAAAATAATACACGGATGCCTTCCCTTGAAAATGGAAGAATACGCGTTAAGAAAAAACGACCTTTCGAGTTTTCGCACTTGCGAATTTTTTGATCAAATGATCATAAGAAAGAGACCTGCATATTTCACTTTCGATTGACCAAGGACGAAAATTTTTTGAGTTCTTCAAATAACTCTAAACCATTGATATCGGATTTACTCCCATTGGTTAACGATTTCTCAACATTTTTGCATAGCTGACGTGAATTTTCACTGTCGACGAAGTTGCTGATGTCATACAACACCTGAAATATATTTCTATGCTCCCTCAATTGCAAAAACCTTTCTGACACAGACCCAATGGCTTTATCCAAAATAAAATAAAAACATTCTACTTGAAATTTTTTCTCCAAATCAACTATAATATGATCGACGCATTCGTACTCAAACAACCTCTTTTTCATCCTCATTCGAGTTGATGAAGACTCGGGAAATTTGGGATCTAGTCCAACCTCTTCAGCGATATTTTTGGCAACCGACAATGCCCTAGTGAAACCTTGTTCAGAACGATACTCCTCTAAAAACAGTTTTACGGACTCTAAAATTTCCACTGCAGCTTCTACATTGAGTTTCGGGGACTGAAGAATTTTACTAGCCCTATCAATTGTTGATAGAATGTCATACCAAATGACAAGAACAGCAACAAATTTAAAATTAAGTAAATTACTTCCAATGTTTTTAGCGGATTCTTTTGTCTCCCTATCAAATTCACCTTCTTCAATTTCAACGACGGCCTCCAATATATTCTTTAAATAAAATCTAAAAGGTCTGATCGAATTAATTCTACTTGACCACCTAGTTTCGCAAAGGGGTTTCAAGGTCAGACCTTGAACATGCCTCTTAAAGGTATCCCAGCGGGCTACAGAAGATGAGAAAAACACGTATGTTGTTTGAATAACACCAAAAAAGGAGACTGCATCCACAGAAGAACAAACAGCATCATTGACTACTAAATTAAGACTGTGACATGTACACGGCACAAAAAAGGCTCGAGGTTCTATTTCCCTAATTCTTTTTTGAACACCCAAATTTTTACCTTTCATGTTAGAACCATTGTCATAGCCTTGGCCTCGAAGAAATTCAATTGAAAGGCCCAATTCCCTAATCTGATTCAAAATAAGCTCGGTCAAACCTGCGCCTGTTGAATCTGGAGCGCACAGAAATCCTACAAAATGTTCCCTTACAACAAATTCCTTATTTTCTTTCGAAGCAAACCTAATCACCAGAGTAAGTTGCTCTTGACGACTGACATCCCTCGTACAATCAACAATTATCGAGTAGTATGTAGATTCTAAAATCTTTGAAGAGATGTGCTGTCTGATTTCCCTACCAATAAGACTAATCAACTCATTTTGAATGGTCTTACTACAGTAAGTATACTCGTTGCCATTTTTTTGCAAACAATCACGCATTACAGGATCTATTTTAGCAATGCTTTCGACGAATTTCAAAAAATTACCATTATTAGAATCATACAGCACTTCTGAACTACCACGGAATGCTAAAGACTGAGTACCTAAATATTTGACAGCCAACAAAATGCGTTTCAAAATTTCCCTGTTTTTTTCGATTTCTTGACTCAGTTGTCTTTGAAGACTACTATCGACCGTTTTGTTACTATCCATCATTTTTACAAGATCCTTCCAAGCTGTAAAATTGTTCAAATGTGTAAGAGACTTTTCATGGTAAGATAACGTCCTACCACAATGATTCCAATCATTAAACCCTGTCACCAAGGAAATATTTTCAGACAAAAATAACTTACAGCAAAAACAAAAAACCTTATCAACCGATTTCGAATATACCAACCACTCCCTGTGAACAACATCCCCATTGGATAATTTGTGATGGTAAAAATTTTTGTTGAATCGACGACCATTAGAATATGGAAATGAAAAGTTTGTAATCTGACAAGGCCCAAATTCTAAGATAAAATTGCGAACATCCCTATTTATCATTGGCCATTTACCTGGATCTTCAAAATCACAGAGATTTTGGAATGTGGATTGCGATGTACTCGCTTCTGGACTATTATGCTGAGACTGAGAAAATTGATGAAGGGATGTACAGGGATGTACAGGAGGGCAATTTGTTTCCATAACATTATCTATTTGTTTCGATGAGGATGGAAGACTTTGAGTGGAATAATTAGTAGTCTGAATACTAACTGAAGATGTGTCAACATTGACTGGATTACAGGGAAATAATTTGGTAATGGGGATTTGTTTCACTTTTTCGTCAATTTCTCTTTGCAACTTGATTTTTCGGAACTGTGCCCCAGATAATTTCTTTTTGGGCTGAGAAGACATTGTAATAATAATAATGAACAAACAATCCAAGAAATTAATACAATATTGAAAATTATTCGAACCTGCACCAAGTAGATGATTTGTTTACAAATATCGAATTGAAAATCAATCTTAATAAAACTAATTAATTAATCTAACAATTATTCGTCAATATCAATTTACTTACTTGTTTGGTGAAATAATTATCTTGACCATCAAGACGCGTTATTGCGTTTACTTCACGAATATTAAAAAAAAACTTCTGACTGGTTAAGTATGCAAGAAAAATACAAAATATTATTATTCACAAAATACTTGTTAGACTAATTTTCACTTCGATATCAGAAAATCATTAACAAATAAATACCTATCTAAAACTGGAACTATCAGAAATATCTAAAATGATTAATATATTGTTTGATAGAATGTTCTAGAGATTCTAAGAAGAAAATGAACGCCCTAAATCAACAAACACCAAAACACAACGAAATTATCAAAAAACTGACAAAAACGAAAAGCACAGTCAACCCGTTAGAAAAAATATTAAGAGTATTATTTTACAAATAGTTAAATCGCAAATTTTTAATTACTTCGCATTGCATTCGCATTGCATAAAATAAAATTAGATTACTTGCGAGTTGCGCTCCCGCACGATTTCCAACATTCGATATAACTAGTGCTGGGACGACAGAATGAAATAATCAAATAATTCGATCACCGGTATTATTAAGATAATCAAATGTCATTCGATTATCATTTTAATGATCAAAAACGAATAAAAAAATAAATATAACGAATCACTAATTATCTTTTTTATTCGACAAGTCATTGTTTAATTACAATTACCCAAAAGCGGGATTTTCTCCCAATCAACTCGATAATTTATTTAATAGGTATTAATGTTAGTGTATCTTCTACCTATTTAAAAATTATAAATGACGACTTCTTCGTAAATTCGTAATCTCTCCAGCTTTCGAAGAACTCTTTTTAGAAGGCACAATGATGATGTTGCAGGCATACACACAGATGTTTTTTATCCTGTAAATCGTATAATTTGGGATTGGCGTGGGTTTAACAGTATATTAACGGATTTTTATAGTCATCCCTTCCCCCTTCCATACAAAAAATCATTAGAATGAATCATTCGATTATTGCGATAATCGACTTTCAATTATTCAATTATTGGGGTTACCCATCACTAATCAAAGACAGTGGAAAAAAATCGTACCAACTTTCAAATACAAAAACATCTCTAATGACGTACGAATTTCATACTGGTGCAAGCAACCAAAATATCATATAAACAATCAGCTAAAAAAAACCAACGACGATATGGGGTGTCACTGCTATTATCTCTATGTTTGCGGTTGCGTTTAGCAGAAATCAACCCGATAATGTAAGTGTATTGGGCACCAGTTAGAGGAGCGAGTAGGACCAAAACACACATACATGAACACGCATTTGTATATGTATATTATGATGTGGAGCGAGATGTGGTTTCTACAACGTCCGACGTGTGGCGTTGTAGGTCGTCTTCATTACTTGACCGTACCGATCCCCGCGAATTACAAACAATGTAAGTACAGACTCTGAGAATATTATTATGCATTATTTTGTATACGGTTTGCGCCCTCATACACTTTTATAGACTTTACGCCCTGGTGGTTTGCTCCATTTGAACCTAGGTAAGATCCGGCCCTGTGTGTTATCATTGAAAATATTAAATAGGTACGGTTATTTTAACCTAATTTCTCCGCTCGTAATTTCATTATGGTAAGTAGTAATGAATTAATATTGTATCATGTAGGTAAGCGTGCTGCACACGAATTTTATTCATGCTGTTTGCCGTGTAATAAAATTCATCAAATAAATCCATATACCTGTTGATGGCAAAATTCCCGAAATGAGCAACGCAACCTCATGGAATTCAAACGTTTGATACATTTAAAGGAAAAATACCCCATAGACGATATTTTGACATAAGTATACAGCATTTTATATGCAGGTAGCTGAGAGCTGAATATTACATGCTACTGAACGACTCATGCACGATTCCTACTTGTTGAAAGTATCATACAGAATGCAATCATTATCTTCTATCCGTAAAGGAAACGGAACAGCGCTGCAGCAACTCACACGGCGGAAGTACAGCGCAGAAGAAGAGTTCGGATGTAACCACTGTAAATATATTTCTCTTGATAATAATATAAGCCGGTGAGCTAGTCGTTACTATTGGTTGAATACTGATACATATAATCCTATTATTAAGACTATGCATACCGACATTTCAAAGATTTCTAAAACGGGAGACCTTCTATCTCGACAACCGTTACTAAATATGCTTTGGAACACAATAGGGTAGATGCATTGAACCTTTATCTAGGGAATAACCGTAAAAGATTTTATATATCTTGTATAGATTTCTCAATTTTTTTTTTTAAAAACACCTCCGATATTTTTTCCGAAAGACGGAAACTCGTTTCCCGAAAGTCGCGGAGTAATTTTTTTTTGTACTGACTATATGCATTAAAATCTAGGGAATAACTGTAAAAGTTTTTTCATAGACCCAAAATTAACCTCAAAAAATGAAAAAAAAACACTGTTTTTACCATTTTATCATACTATCGGTCACGCGATTTTGAACCTTAATGCCGTGGGAAATGTCTGTGACGTTATTATTGGTGCCAAGCCCTTAAAATAGGATTTAATAACATCAAGGGCAATAAAAATAAGATACTAATTCACCTAGAAACAATTAATTTAGAAATCATTTAATTTCCATAAAAGATTCTGAAGACACGTATACAATGTCCAAACAAAGGCCCATGACAATTTCGGATACTTCCGCAATTCATTGGAAAAGCAATGTGAACAATGCTAATGGTGCGGAAGTATTGAAAATAATAAAATTAAATGACCAAAGAGACAATGGAAAGCTAAAATGAATAGGAAATTTTCATGGGTAATCATCTCCGTAATACACGTACCTTCAAATTTTATTTCAGGATGGTTATTTGCTTGTTCAAATTACGCAACCGTAGGAGGTACAGAGCACACAGACGAATTATCAGGGAATAAGTAAAAATATGTCAAAAATATTTTGTACGTTCATTGTGTTCGTATGTACGATTCATTAACATGAAAATAGCTGAATTATGTGATGTTGAAATGAGGCGACCTGGGGGTATTTAGTATAGAACGTACGAAGACGCCTAAGGAGAATAACATAATAGTTGAGAAGATATTCTTTCATTGTACCGAAGAAAACAGACAAAACACAGGCGAGCGCGGAGTATTCAACGCTGCGGGAAAAATTTGCATAATGAAAATATATTGCCTAAAGAAATTATGTAAGTCACGTAGATGAGAGAGAGAGGTATCCATTTGGGGCACCTACTTGTTTGTGCCTTAAGGAATAATTTTCAAAAGAACACACCAGGGAATATAATGAGAAGAGGATTGGAGGTGTTGATGTACTTAAGAGAGAACAAGGTCCCCAAAGTACTCAAAACAAATGGATCACAATGGGAATAGAGGGTCTTTAAAATGTTGGGAGAAAACCGTGTAGACTTTCATTCAATGAGTATAATGCGAAGCCCTGTGGGTCAAATAAGAATAATAGAGATAAATATCAGAGGCTAGAAATGTTCTGATACGACATCTTTAAAACCTCAGTCATATACATTTCTATATGTATATAGTTGGGACTTGAACTCTCGAGTGAATGAATTAGTTGTAGAATTCAAAATGTGACAAAGTATTTTAAATTTTGCCTTTACTTCAGATTACTTATACTGATATGATACAAAATAGAAAAATATACCTACAGACGTTCTTAATACCAAGTTGGGTTGTATGTGTATGTAATATTCTCTGTGCGACGAGATAACCCAAAGTCTTTGTATAACTTGAAGCATTTAGATGTAAATTATCAATCTACAGTTTTCTTGCATATCACCCAGGTGGAGATGGAGACCGAGATAATGGTTTGGGGGCTCTTCCTTTGTTCATGTACTCAAAGTACAGCCCAAAATGAAATTGACCGCTGAAGTACCGACGCACCTCTCACACCATGGAAAACGTTTTCAAAGAAATTGTAAATGATATTTACACCTCTATTGTTTGATCCTCAATGAGCAATTTGGTCGAAGAATGGAATTAAAAACTATAAATAAAACCGTGGGAGGGGAAAAGCACATAATCTTATATAGAAACATATTTAATGATAGAATAAAGATCAAAATTAAAAATTTAATCTTGATATACTTACACATCTTACTCTGGCTCGAAAGGTAAACGAAGTGTTCCAAAAGCCGCCTACAAGATAATTATGATATTTTTTTCCAACCTCCCAAGGCTCCAATTTAATTTAATAGTTATATAAGATACATAATTAGAGTTCTAACAATGCTCTGAAAGATAATAATTAAATTTAAAAATTCGCGAATAATTACATATAAGATTAATTATCCCAAAGTAGGTATTACAAACATAATGATGCTGAGCGCGTAGTTTGATAACGAAATTAACAAGTTTAATGTACACTTTGTAAACCGCAAAAACCAATGAAGCGATCAATTATCTCAACTCCTATAATAAGATCCCTAAAATTTACGATTCCTAAAGACTTGTAGTTACATTCTTCATCATCGTAAACGTGGACCTATAAAGTTTTATAGTAACACAAAAGAAAATTAACACTCTAATACAGAAATTCTGACTCGACAGCACTTTGCGTCCCTTATTGTACACATGTTAGGTTCTATTTTATTATTTTTACAGTTCTTTGTCTCGAATCACTAACCTACTGTGTACATTAAAAGTTCTCTCACTGTTCGTTCAAGAGAAGAACCGATCGTTACTTTTCAAAAATGTTTCTGATAACACCTGCTCCCATTTCAAAATTAGTTTTAATCATTAGCTCTATTCTCTATTATGATACATTAGTTTACGACATATTTCACTCCTTACCTTAAGTTACACCCATAAGATACAAAATAAGAGAAATGAGACTGACTTCGAGTATATGTAATCCGCAGGGGAGTAACATATGTGAACATCTAGCCATGCTTCTATTTTTTAAATACTACGTAGCAGCCATAGATCACCAGCGAAACAAGACTAAGAATGGCCTGGAAGCCAGATCGGGAGACGAAAGTGCCACATAACAATATCTGCAGAACAGGCCAGTGACAGAGGGCAAAAGGCCAATGGGAAGGCCGCGGCAAAGATTGATCGTGAACGTTACCCGAGACGATTGGAAGGCCGTTGCTCAAGAAAGGAAGGCTTCCAGAATCATTGTTTGGGAGGTTAAACCCTGCGGGAATTAGAGGGCCACTGGAAGTTATAAACAAGGATGTGTATGGATTAATGAATTGACATTAATTTTAATATAACAGCTTGTATAATTACATAATTATAATCTGTCTGCAAATGTGTTTGTTTCTATGGCCCTCTAATAAACGAAATATAAAACAACACACTCATAAATGAAACTCAACAAATTACAATAACTTTTACTATAAAAGCAATGTGCGAAAATTATTATGTGCCTTATCTTAATAAAAACATATTCACATTATTCGGATGATTCATGAGATTCGAAGTACGTACGCTTTTATGTCTGAAATTGAATAATAGTATATGTAAATGATGTACGCTATATTATAATTGAAATAAAAAAAACATAAGGAAATAATTTCAGACACGCTCGTTTTTTTCGCAAACGGCAAGACGGGGATAATAAAAGTCAGAAGCACCAGTATTAAGGTAAGCAATTTCATACGAACATAAAAATTTAATTATCTTACGTACATACAGATATTATGAAAGGAGAAAAAAGGGATGCTTTGTTTATACATATATTCATAAAAGCAAACATATTTTATACGAGATTAAATGAATATTGAATTTGTAGATATATATATCTGCCTGCCCCGAAATGGACGCAGCGTGACATTAAAAAGTATTTCCATAAGTCCTATTTCCATCGGGTATTATTATCCTATTTTGTTGGCGTCCTTGTTTACTATTTCTTAATCATCCGGATGTTCTTGGAATCGTGCAGAATACCGGAGAAAGTTTCGATCAAAAGTGTACTTATGACTTTTTTTTTTACCATTTTTCACATGTTTTATGCATGGGTTGTATTTTACATGCATATGCATACATTGTTGGATAATATGTTCATATTACAATCAATATAGTGACTAGCGGCACTGACTTCCTTCCTTTATAGGTGAAAATGATGGTAGAAATTATATACGTTTTTGGGTAAAAAAAAAACTTTTCGCCGAATAATAAAATAAGATATGGGGGCAACGGATTGATGTATTGCCCCTGAGCCCTTAATATCCTCAATAGGCTCCTAATGATAGGCACTTAATGTTATTTTAGCAAGCTCCCGAATAAATATGTGAAAAAGATGGCAGCCCTGAGTAAAATACGAAATATAGACGTATGTGTAGGTATAAAAATAATCTGGTTCCAAATATCATACTTCTTCGAAAGTCGACTAGGAACGATAGAGTTCTCTCAATTTGCATTTGAATCCGAAGAAAAAAAAGCAATTTCAATAAGAATATTATTATCGAAACTTGGAGAAAAATTTAATTAAAAAACTTTCAGGGATCTGTATGTAAGGTTAGGGCAGAAGGTATGAGATTTGAAAGAAAATATTTTTTATTATGTAAATAATAATGTTCATGGGTTGGTATGTATAGTAGGTAGGTATGTTGAAATCATTCATTCAAAATATTGGGAATGTTCTGGAAAAACAGGAAAAATTTGATTATTAAACATATCAAAGAAAAAAACTTTTGGGATTGAAAATTCAATTAAATTTTATATTGGTAACTAAACTACGGAAAACATTTTTTTTCGTAGTTTCTCCAACCGTCACGCTATAAAAATTCTTATAGTCTTGTAATTGCTAGTTCGAAAGCAGGTCCGGATAAATAAAAAAGATTCGGATAAGATACGACAATTTCAAAAAACTCGAATATTTTGCAGGAATAGCTACTTTATCCACAATTTTCAGGAGCATTGAAGGAAAATCCCGCGGGCCTAAGGGCCTTTACATCCCCGGGTAGCTCAGGCGCATTAACAGCGACCTCTTCACCAGCACTTCTGGGCAAATCTTATTAAGACGTGGGCCCAGGGTTGGCCTTAAGGGAGCCTCACGCCAAACCCCACTACAGCAGCAGTATGAAATGAATGAGAAGTGGAAAGAAGGGCTGAATTGATAAATATAAAAATATCCTAAAGTAATGATACAAATTATTAATTAGCGGTTCAATACCGTAAAATTAATAAATGTGTAAATTACTGGAGTGATGAAAATTGTATTAGGCATAATGTGTACCTCAAGTACCAGCTGTAACTCGTTATCACGCAATCAGTCAACATACAAGAATATCGTTACCTAATCCACTGTTAAACTTAATTAAATACGTGTTCAAGTTGTTCCAAACATTATCATACTTACTACGACATACGGGAGAATTCACAACTACATAATTATGTTCGAGCTTTCATACCATCTTCCTTACGTATCTACTTTCTAATAACATGACGTTTTCATATCAGGGGAAAACTTTGTATGACGAAAGTTCATCTCCATTATATAACTTACGTCAGTTTATCTCAAAACTACCCAACGTTTGTACGTGTGCGAGTGTGTGTGCGTGCGTAAGATGACAGGTAACTACATCCACACATTCGGTAGTTAGGGAGAGATCCATAGAGACAGTGAAAATAATTTTGTATCGGAATTCCACTAATTCAAACAGTTTTGGGTGATCCTTTATGTGAACTAAATTTCTCGGTACTGAATATAAAACTTAATCTTGTTTTGAGATCGCACTGAAGAAATTTAATGTATTTGTATTATATTTCGGGATTACAGTAATCCATACAACAATACGAAGTTTTTTTTTCATGATACTTTAATATTTAAAGTAATCCAGGCCAATTCCAGATCAAAATAATATAAACATAAAATAATATGGTCGTAAATACGTAATCCATTCCAAGTGTAGTTACTAACTGCCAGAGAGAAAAATACGCGTTTTTTTTTTCAAAGTCAAATATACTACAATGAATACCAAAAAGATACTTACGAATACTGGTGCCGGCATAAATCTTCAATTACAAGACATTATTTTCAGGAAGAAGGAATGAAAATAGAATAGAGACGTAAATAGGAAAGTTTCCAAAAAGCCTCAGCTGACAACAACGGTAATGGGTATAAAGAACGAGAGAAGAGACGTTCGTCTGGCGCCATCGGGTCTTGTGCTCACACAACGTTATGGAAGGATGCCATCATATATTTTCTACAGTAGGTATTGTTATTCTTCGCTACGAAGAGGCGTAAACACGGTAGGTATATCATTTCCACAGAATTGAAAAAAAATGAGGAAAAAATACATTTTTTCTTCGTCAACCTTGATGTCTCCACAGTTGGATACAGGTCTTTTTATTTTTTTATTCTAATTTATCACTTGGATTTCCCTTCCACTGGCCGCCCATTTAAGGTTACATCGCCGACATATCGTCTTCTTAGGTTATCCGACGCCTTTTTACTTTGCATAAGTTTGGGTTTCCACCTACTATAACTTTTTACGAGTACTGTGTCCTGTTCTCATTGTAAATTCAATTTACCTGCAGGTACGATACAGTATTTATACGAATCCGGTTCTACGGTTGATTTCCTCATTCCTTATTCAATCTCTAAGACATGACAAATTATCTGTCA
The DNA here is from genome assembly GCA_963576895.1 of Ceraclea dissimilis. Classification (NCBI taxonomy): domain Eukaryota; kingdom Metazoa; phylum Arthropoda; class Insecta; order Trichoptera; family Leptoceridae; genus Ceraclea; species Ceraclea dissimilis. The sequence goes on from OY756364.1 coordinate 15,214,958, forward strand.
CAGATTCCTCTGTTATAATTCAGCTTAATGGAAGTAGCTATGCTTTATTACTTATTTAAATATAGGGACAAATATGTCAAAGTTTTAAAGGGGTCTTATATGAGTGTCAATCGTAAAACGTTTAATCATATCATCTAGATAAGAGTAAATTAATACATAATTTAGAAGGTGTTTAATAAATCTGGAGCTTCGCGTTTCGTATTTACACGTTTATAATGATAATTTATAATAATTATAACAAAACAACGCATGTCGCTAAAACTTTATCAAAAGCTCTTAACAATTTAATTAATTTGTAAAACATACGGAAAATTTAGGTTCTTGAATGCCTGTCACATTCTGATATGCTTATTAAAGAAACTCCGCTTCGGGGCAAGTTTTGAACATTCAGTTACAAGATACTCCTATACAAAACACACATAGACATGTATCATACACTCATTCCTCATCGGATCATTAGGGAATGGGATCATTAGGGATCAACAAAAAAATGTGGTACAGTCTCCAAATCAGTAGGGCATTCGCGGTATGGACAAGAGGCTAAATCGATTCTAATCAAGCGAGAGTTAAAACTGCGGTGATTGAAGCGCATTCGGCAGATAGACGAATCATTCGCTCCCAATAGTTTGAGAGGTTTATACCTGGGTTGATCTGGAATCACCTGCTGCACGCTTTTATAATATTGCCAAACCTGGTTGCATTGGTCTGTCCGTCAATACCTGGCTTTTGCGGACAACATTTTGTTCTTTAAAAACGTGAGATTGACTTCTACATCTACTCTTTGTGTAAAAGTAATAAGAAGATACGTGTCAAGCAGTAATTAATGTAATTCACCCGTATATTTTCAGCCCTAATTGATATAACCCAACGAAAGTATAAAGTTTGTGATGTCATGATTAGGGAATGCAATCTCGACCCGAGATTGCAAATTCGAGATCTCGTGAGGTTTGAAATTACAATCTCGCGAGATCCCGGCATTTTCGAGATCCCGTATAGTTTTCAAAAAATATTGTTAAATTCGGATGACCAAAAAGCGATGAAAGCTGATTGGTTGTTAATTTGTAATTATGAGGTTAATGAAGGCAAAATATTAATTGAAAGAAAAAAAAACTTTATCCTTTAATATAATATCAACAAAAACAATAAAAGAACACTGGGAAAAATTTAGTTCTAGGGGTGATTTTTTAAATAACTTCTTAAAAAACAAAGAGTATTGAGGGTGGTGTCTGATAAACGGTATCTTATGTCAGTCGCTGTGTACCCAGCAGCTGAAAATGCCCTCTCTGATTCAACACTGGTTGGTACCAGCCTGACCCCAATATCCCGTCGATCTCGAACGATATATCGTCAAATTATGCTTCGGGATTGATCTCGAAAAATAACTCGAGATCTCGCGAGATCGAGATCCCGCGGGATCGGGATTGCATTCCCTAGTCATGATGTGTTATGGAAATATGAAACGTTAGATGTCTGATAAATATAAGCGCAACTCTACAATATTAGGTACATAGTAAACATTAAAAAGAGCACAGAATTCAAACATAGAGAAAATGGTAAAAGTTGTACGAAACTGAGAAGATTAAAGTTTAACCCCAAAGCATTTCTTATTCATAAACAAAGTTTGAAATGAAGGATAACTTACTAAACTTACTAGTTTTACTGCTTTCTTAATCTCATCGAAAATATTCAGTTACAACTTTTATTACGTATTACTATCTCTTTATTATTTAAAATAACTCCTGAATATATTGATAGCGATATTATTCCAAATATACAGTTGAGAATCGAATCACAGTTTTGACGACGTATTCCACACTATCACTGTTAATCGTTAACTAGGTACGTGAACAGGATATCGTTTATACGTGTAAATCAAAAAGCTCGTGTTTCCCAGATACCGTAGAAATCTGTAAACCACATTCTAGTCCAAGAGCCCGCTGCTTAATTTATGACGTATCTGTTTTTTGATCGAAATGTGGTACAAATGATAGCTTACCAATAGGGTTTTACATCGCACTAGGGTTGCCTATCAAAATCTTGCCGCAACCCCCCTTGCCCCCCCCGAAAAGGTCCCTCTTCGCGGTTTTTCGCATTTTATAGGAATATGGTAAGAGATAGGAGAAAGTAGTCAATGACAAAAATTATCCTTGCTAAATTCTCTACAAAAAATGTTATGTCAATTTTTTCGTACAACTAGCAGTTTACCCGCAATAGCCGGTCCAAAACCGAAATTCATTTAAAAAACTAAAAAAATGAATTTAAACTTAATTGGTTGAAAATTGATACGAGCTACAGGGAAATAGTCAAAGAACGAATTAATAACCATAGTCTTAGCTACAAAACGAGCTATAATTTATTTTCATACATCAATTAATTTATTAGGAGTTATTGCAATAAAACTCAGTGACGAAAATTCTTAAAATTAAGTTTTTCATAAAATAACCAGCGATATAGAGCCGCAGGCCAAATATTTTTTTCCATAAAATGTTAATGATAATGGGTGGAAGAAAGTTAAAGAAAAAAAATCAAATTTTTTTTTTTTTTTTCAAAAAATATCCTGTTTTTCGACCGGCCATTACGGGTAAACTACTAGTCCTATGAAAAAATTGACATAACATTTTTTGTAGAGAATTTAGCAAGGATAATTTTTGTCATTGACTACTTTCTCCTATCTCTTACCATATTCCTATAAAATGCGAAAAACCGCGAAGAGGGACCTTTTCGGGGGGCGGCAAGGGGGGTTGCGGCAAGATTTTGATAGGCAACCCTAGTGCGATGTAAAACCCTATTGGTAAGCTATCATTTGTACCACATTTCCATCAAAAAACAGATACGTCATAAATTAAGCAGTGGGCTCTCGGACTATTCGCAATGTTCAGGGGCAGAGCGAAAGATGTACTGAAACACTTCATATCTGGGCTCTCTGAAACTCACGTACAAAACATTCGATACAACATACCCGTGCTAATTACACTTTATAAAAAAAATACACCTACAGGGTAAAATATTAAATAGCTTTGAAAAATTCATTCACCAATTATTCGTAGAATCGAATTAAACAATTATTACCCAACAATTGCGATGTCAAATTATTCAATCGGCGACGACACAAATAAACTACTCAGCTGCATCAGCATCACGACCCCAATCAGGTTAAATCGATACACAACAATAGCAACAATATTAGGTATTAATTAATTATATGCACAATATTATCATAGAGTGATTATGTATGAAGTTAGTATTGTATTGAATTGGCGTCAATTAACATAACATTCAATAGCTTGTATATGTGGATATAGTCGCCGATCACTGAATCACTCACTCACTCATTCCTAATTATTTTTAAAAAAATACGTACCTATGTAGGTTTAGATACGTAGGTACCAAGTTTTGATAAAACTGAACATGAGCTCTTATAAATTACAATATTTAAATAGCATGGTTAACTGGATCGGGGTTAACTGAAAAAAATCGCAGTTCTGCGATAAGTTCGCCCCAGTGAACAACGATTTATAATCTGTACTATGTCCATTTATTTATGTTTATATTTATTTCTTGTTCACTTAAAGATAAATAAAGAAATAAATAAAAATTAAAAAATTTTTTGGCAAGTACTACGTAAGTACGATAGGTAGATATCTAATTACGATATAATGTGACTGAGGTACATATGTATGTATGAGATAAAAATACAGTTCTATTGGTGACTATACATATCTACACTAAATAAATCTAATTAATGTAGAGTCAAATTGAGGGTCATGTTTATTATATTATATTACTTATAAATTAATTAAAGTATTAATTACATTCGTCATTTTTCAACAGGCGACTTAGGCGTCTCTGAACTAACCTATGTGGGTTTAATAACTTATCATTTGCGAGACTGTATCTAATAGGTACTCTGTATACTTGGCATATTATTAGTTGTAGGTACCTATGCATCAAAAGCCTGTAATAATATGTAGCGATACGAATACTGTGTACTTAGTATTACTAATACCTTTGGATACTCAAGAGAATAATCCGCCTAATATTCTCCTTCAGTGCATCCCACACCATGAATAATATAGAACATAGATTCACTGATACATGCTACAACTAAATACTAAACGTGGGTATAATCTATATACCAAGCAAGAGTCCCATAATGTGTAAGTGTTCGCAAAACTCGCGCATTTTACGATGGATTGCTGTGAAAATTCACATAAACACTTCTACCGATCCGCTTTAGGTTTTAACGGCGCCATTTTTGAAAAAAAAAACTTATTTTAAGAGATATTTAACTTTAAAATCTTAACACGGATATGGCTAAAACGAGACGGCCATGTAGAAATAAATGTCATGTTAAACCATAGATTATAATAAGTAGACGGCGATGTCCAATATCAGAGAGCATACACGGTAATTAGTACCAACATTAAAAAGAAAAACCAAACAGATGATGTCGCAGACCACAGATTGCAAGTATTAATGCATGAACTTAGCCATGTAGCGAACCGTACATTTTGGTACTGAAACTCCAATAACGCCATATTATGAAGAGTAGAGTAAGTTTTCAGTTCATACACATCCATGTTTTGAATGTTGCACTGCGTTTCACCTTATTTGTCATATCATATGAAAGGGTGTTGAAAAAGCAATTCAGATCTTAAGTCACATTTTGTCTTGATCAAACCATCGGGAGACACCGCACCGGGCCGTTATGAAGCACGGTTAACTCAGCTAGTAATAACTACGTATAGGTGAAGCGTATTTGAGTGAAATTTCGCCGTAGGTTAATGACGCTAACACAGTTTAGTTTCTAGAGTATTCATTATATTGTAACCATAACACACAAGATGTTTACATAATGGGGAAATATGCAAATTAATTACAACAGATGGGGATAAGGTAAGTTCAGTTTATATGGTAGACATTTATATTCCTAAGACTACAATGCAATAAATTCAAAATAATGAACTTTGAAATAACACCACCACTGATGTAAATATTGTGAAACGTGGAAATTTCATACTATCATTCCACATACAGCATGAGCAAAGAAACAATACAGGACAGTTTGAAATATTATGTAAATATACCTGTAGCGATTTTTATCAAGATATGAAGTTATTAATTACTCTTCATTTATTTTTTTCTTACAAAGTCTAGAAAATACAAAACACGGGGGTAAAAAGTGAAAACCTTTGAATATTCGTATTACATTTTCAAGACATATTTGAATAATGTCCGTAACTTACTCTAGATGAAACCATAAATAATACTAGGAAATAGTAGAATTTAATATAATAGAGGAATCCATACAACATAATTCTATTCCATAACAAGTAGGAATAGTGAATACAAGATAACATGGAAACTGTGAAACAACAAGGATTGAGTAAGTGAAAACAGGAACTGCGAATGAAAATTGAGAACAATAAAACAATTATGTTTTTTACTATCATCATGCATATCCGAGAGCTTCTTTCTCTGTAGGAACCAGGTCGATAGAAGGAACTACGTGGAAATAGGCAAAACGCATTGCTTAATCACTTCCTAAATGACAAGGTTTAGAATCATTGCTGTGAACAAAGAACATGATTTGTTGAGTTAGATTGAATGTATTGTAATTGTAATAACAACAGCTGTCTCCAGTATCGCCCTGTAGGCAACAGACGTCAGGGCAGGCCTGCAATGACCATCCAGAGGCTATACACATCAGAGCTGCGCCAGGCTGGAATGACATGGAAACAGGCAATGGAGTTGGCCCAGGACAGGAAAGCCTGGAAAATCTGGGTGACGACCACATGTTCCACACAGGAAGCGGACGTGCATATGTCTGTATGTATGTATAAGCACCAAATTTCAAAGTAGATACATGAAGAAGTGAAAAAAAGTCAATCGTGTTGTTTTTTACATTTGTACAAAGATGTCAGTATTATCAACAGATTTGAAAGTACAATGAAGAAGTATAAAAATGAACCTCAAATCAACAATCAATTCAAACTTTTAAGTAGAAAATCTATATTTCAAAAATGAGAAAAATGTGCGTTTTAGCGACTTGTAGATTCCGAAAACAGGTACGCAATTATATCTTTTATTGTTGATGTAATTGTCATCTTTATAAAAACATATACATAAAATAAATTTCACAACAAAGTTGTATGACGATGAAAAAAACATTGGGAAAGGAAAGAAAAAAAGATTTATGGTTAACCTTTATAAATGTGGACAACATTAGTAGCAAAAAGGGTCGCTATTACGGCAAATTGTTTCGATGTAACAGCGATCCATGTAGAATGTCCCAGACGTCTCTAAATCACGATATGTAAGACGAGTGAAAATTGAGATTCACTTTGAAACACTCTGTAGACAAAAATCTTATAATCGAGTGTGAGAGGAAAAAAAACGTTTAAGAATAAATAAAAATTAAGTATGTCAAAGGAGGAAACTAAAGTTAAAATACACTAACTATATTTAACGACGGCATCTTGTAGTATATTGAAATTCGCTGTTAAGGGCTTGGTACTAAGAATGACGTTCATGTTTGCGTGAACAATCGCATGATGAATTGGTAAAAATAGGGTTTTTTTCCATTTTTTGGGGTTAATTTTCCGTCTATCAAAAAACTTTTACGGTTATTCCCTAGATTTTAATGCATATTATCATTACAAAAAAAAATTATCCGCGACTTTCGGGAAACGAGTTTCCGTCTGTCGGAAAAAAATCTCAGGAGGTGTTTTTTTTTGAGAAATCTATTCAAGATATAAAAAATCTTTCACGGTTATTCCCTAGATAAATGTTCAATACATCTACCCTATTTTGTTCCAAAGCATATTTAGTAACGTTTGTCGAGATACAAGGTCTCCCGTTTTTAGAAATTTTTGAAATGTCGGTATGCGTACTCTTAAAGAGTAGGTAAATAAAATTAGTCATTGTTCCTCCGCGCTTAATTAGAATCAACTATTTATTTGTGGTGCAATAACTTGCGAAGTGATCGGATAAGATAGTAGAACACTTTATTGAATTCCACTTACAAATTAAATTATCCCATTATTGCCAGTGTTCGACTCTTGCTTCCGAAGCGATAGAAATCACGGACGAGAATAGTATTCGTACTCTGTTACTGTGGTGAGGAGAATCTACAAGACGGGAAGTGAAAAGCAAATTGTGAATTTCAAGGGAATTCGATTCCAATCAAACTATAAATAATCACAACGAATAAAGTCTAGCGCTCTCTGCAGACCAAACTAGAGTAGGTAAATATACCGTATAATCTGAAGTTAGTACACAAGGGTACCGCATGTTTGTTTGATAAACTAAAACTTGAAGGAAAAGGCAAGGAATTTCACAAAAATAAATCCGCTCTGAACCTAATTGAAAATTATTTTACTTACAGTGTTTCACGAATGCTTGTGGTCACCCTAGTGAAATCAAATGATAAGTCATCTGTACCAGGTGAATCTAATCTAAAATGTTTATTTCTCAAAAAACTCACCAGTCTATTCATATTTTTTATAACATCTATTTTTTTAACATGTAGTTATTTTATAAGAGATTGCTTGGTTTCTTTGGGCATACTGTAAGACAGGAGCCAGAGAACTTAGGAAAAATAATGCCGAGTTGGAGGCAGGAGAAGTCGCGGACGTATACCAATGAGATGGTCTGACCAGGTGACGGATGCCATTGGAACGACGTTTGCAGTATCATTGCATTTGGGAGAAGAAGAAGACATAGAGTTTATGTGTGGAACAAATTTTATAAAATTATATTATACACAAAATGAATTAGTTTTCAGTGAATTTATCGAATATCGAGGTTCTTACATACGTTCAACCCGCACTGAACACCCACACAATACCACATATTAATGTATTCTTGAAATCAATTGAATGATTAATTACACTCCAACAATCACTTTTCCAATAACACACGCCGTTGTTTGAACGAAACATTCATCAAATGAAAACACGAGAAAGTGAGGTTACTTCCTGGGTAGGTGTACTGACGAAGCAATAAACATATCCAACATTCGGGGATTAATTGGGCTTTTGTGGTCCCCGAGGTACTTGATATGCAAATACCAATGTATGCCTCCGTATTTAATCGATTGAACCACTGCAGACAGATATTTCAACAGTTTATATTATTATTGAATCAATGAACGGATTTCCAAATATTCAATTTATTGTGAAACACGATTTAATGTAATCGATAAACAGATGTCGAGTAATCTATCTAATTCAATACTCAAGCAACCAGCGATTTTCCTTTTTTAAAGGTTCCTCTCTATAGGAGACACAAATCTTTCATTACCGTTTTGCGTTTTACCGAAAACACTAATAATTAGTTAATACTTATTATCTCATAACTATTATTGTTAATTCATCTGTGTTAGGTAGAAGAGATCAGTGCATAGCGATAAGCTCGCCCTAGTGAAAATTACTTACTATCATTACAAATGTGTACCATCTTGTCAAATCAAATTGTACTCGTAAACATGTAATGTTTACATCGAGAATAAATAATTCGATGTCTTCGAGTATCTTGGTAACCAAAATGTATAATTATTATTTACTAAGTCGTGACTTCTGCTCTAATCTTACTGTCACAGGAATGACGTATGGTGAGAGAGACTTCCAAGCCTTCATCGCGTCACTAAGTCGTCTTAAATTTACACAGCGACAATAATATACAATAGTTTCTAGATGTAGTCTTTTGTTTATGCCGAAGAATATTAAAGTCGCAATCCTATAAAGCTCGACTTACATTGGACTTAGAGCTTTGCCATAACACGCAGAAGGCGGTCCTTTTGTCACCTAGTACAATTTGCTACAGTGAAATATTTTGTGTAGCTTCCTACAGAACCACTTTCATGGGTAAAACAGACATACGAACAGTTAGCAGTGAAAAATTTTACTTGACGCTTCGCAGCTTCTTGACGCCGAAGTCACGTACCAGGTACCTATCAGGAAGCACGTTACTAAGAACGAAGAACGTTCTATAAATAAAACTATCCTAATTTGAGTAGCAAAATATCTACACATGTTTGTGTATATCTTCTAGTAGTTGCGATATATTTACAACATCACCATTAGAAAGCAAAAAAGTATGATATTGATAGCCTATAAGTATGAACAGAAAATATATCAATTCCAGCTAGCTACCAAATGCTAATAGATTCGCGTGTCAATAGCTGAATCACTGCATGATTCGACATTTATTTGTAAGTAGTTTCAGACAGGGTTTTAACAAGGTAAAATACATAGTGTATCTAAATATATAATACCACAACCACACTATCTTCAAGGAACATAATCATACTGAATATATCAACGTTCATAGTAAGTCTCTGAATACATAGAATATTTAGGTAACTGTAGGTATAATTATAACTTCATAAATACGTATGGGTAAACAAGGAATTGCTGAAGATATAACAGCACTATTATAGCACACACGTATACCGTCAATAGATATTATATTCTTACTATTGTTCCATGCCCATACTTACTGGCCATTGTTGTGAGCATATCACATTTACTCCAGAATTCCCTTGACTATTGTCATAGCCAAGAATTTGATCTAATAGGTTAATTACAAACCTACCTACAAACAAGATATTCTCCTACTTCGGTCAAAGTTTGTTTAGGTAAGTACCTATTATTGAGCTGTTTGTTGGTAGTTGTGAATATAACTACTTTAATGACCAACTCGTTGTGTAAGTTCAATCTTTTATGAAAACACCAGGTAGGTCGACATAGAAAAAACACTCAAGTAGCCAAAACGTACTATGCGAATATTTCCTAGGTAAGAAAAACCAATAAAAAAACAGCAACTCAAGTTGGTAGGTACATATTACAAAACTCTGTTTGTTCACGGGATAGGTGATGTATAATATAAGGCTGAGAGATGAGACATTTTCCAGGAAATCCCGAAAGTAAACAGATAAATCCCGGACGAGAGAACAAACAAGTCTCTTAAGAGACGGGCAATTTTCAACCGCCGTCGATCCCATGTACGAGATATATATAGTGACCAAAATTTTCCCGAAATAATGGTAATAATTTTTGGGAAATAGCTGAGAGAAAAATATTCAAGAGATACGTCGCATAAATAAATCACTGGAGTGTCTCTTTCTACACAACGCTACCTTTTAAAACCATGAAATATGTAAAGCGTTATGATATACAGGATTGCAGGGATTTCTTACGAGTAGGTGGTACCAGTCACCAATCTACTTATAATGCTGAAAAAACCAAAGGAAAAAGGAAAAGTTACGGCAGAGATTTTAAACAAAGTATAATTTATTACCCAAGTACATGCATTTGAACACGTACCTGTAAAAAGTGGATAATAAACCTGATAAACGTCAAATAAAAAACATGAGGTAATTAAAACGTGTTTAACAATTTATAACTGAGATAATGAATCGATACTTTTATCGTTGTCACGAGGAATTCGTAAATTTTTGGATAAACAATGGAAATAATGGTAGGTAAATAGGAACAACTAAAAGTTTGCGCATCACGAAAAACTAAGAAGAACATTAAGAAAAAAGTTTCGAGTAGGCATTGTGAAAAAAGGGAAAACTGTTGTACCTACCTACACAAACAACAAAACCCACCTGAAAGTGGAAGAAAAAGAAAGCTACAAAAAAAAAGAAAAACAATCCAAGAGAAAAGTAGATACACAACTTAGAAGTTTATTTGAAGTAGGACACAATTTGTTTGATTTTGGAGCAGTCTTGTTTCACACTACATCGATTTGTTTCGTATCGCACCAGGTGGAAAAGTGTTTCTACTGTTAACTATGCCGATTATCGAATCATGAGGAAAGTTTCTAGTTGGATAAATTTAAGAGATACTTTACAACATATCGTGTTAATGTAACTGTGTTGTCCCAATAACGAGTCAAGTGAGAAAATGGGTTAGATTATTGGAAAACTGAGAGGAAATCGAGGAACATAGTTTCAGATGGTTACATACATTTGTATTGTTGAAGTTGGTAAATGGATTAAATTACTTTATCAATTTATACTTGTGTCGTGTAAGTTGTGTCTAATGTGTAATATCTACTACATGTACACTGTGCAGTCCATACTGATACACGACACTTCATAGGGGACGACTAGGAATTTCAAGAGATATTAAAAGCCACACAACTCATCGCGTTAAATTAATAGGTATAAAACGAACGAATATAAGAAAATATTTAGTATACGTAAGCCGCGTTTTAAAAATTAACTATTTAATTAGGATGATTACACATCTTACCGCCAAGCAACAGTATTAATATCTTCAAGAGCGAAACATTGAAGAGGGGTAACGAGGGTTTCACTCCAAAGAAAGTAAACAACCACATAATAGGTATGACGTATCTACAATTCAACTTCAAAACAATATTGAATATTAAATACTAACCTAAGGCACTTTACTGAATAATAATTCTTTACCGTCACCTCAAAGTTTTAATACCCTCTTCGTGTAACAAATATACTTGTATCAGATATTTTAACACATTATTTATAAGACCTAAAATCCTTCACTACCTCACCATTTCCTATCCTTACCATAGAGTCAGTCTTGTCGGTTTTGTGTCCCGCATGCGTTGCAGGGCGTGGCGGAGACATGTTAAAATGTCACTAGAATTACTTAAACATTTAGATTTTCACCACCCACGGGCACTTTAAAACTTTATTATCAGAACTGTAGGGGGCTCAAGAGCAAAACGGACACTTTCCGCACTAATGTTATCGTCAATGGCTTTGACATTGTTCTCCTCACTGAAACCTGGCTCAAAGATGGAGTTCACGATAATGAACTATTTGGAGATGACTACATCGTTTACCGCAGAGATAGAAATCTTGAAACGACTAATAAAAAAGACGGAGGAGGAGTTATAATCGCTGTGCTACGCACCCTTCATTGCACACGAGAACCAGAGTGGGAGACAGCCGGCGAGGACCTATTCATTACACTCCAACTGTTGTCCAAGAATAGCAGACAGAAAAAGGTAAGTGTTATAATTGGAGTTACTTATTTGTCGTCCCCCTCACCCCTCAGTGATTACGAAAGATACTTTGATAGCATTTCGAACAAATCTGTGCAAAATGATCAAAACAAGTATATGTGCTTCATAGGCGACTATAATTTACCAACGATAAAATGGACTGAGGGCGATGATGGTGGGACGGCTCGTATTCAATCTCAGAGTGGTACAGCGGCTCAGCTCCTTGTGGAGACGATGTCATTCCTCAATGTAAATCAATATAACCTAGTTTATAATGACTATAATGCAATTTTAGACTTAGTACTATCCGATCTCCCATGTCGTGTTGTCCGTTGTGATTCCCCACTAGTACCTGAGGATAAACACCATCCTTCACTTCTAATTGATATTCCCCTTGTTGTTGAAACTCATTTAGACACCAATACCACACTTAAATACAACTTTTATAAGGCTAACTTTGACGAAATAAACCATCGACTAAACAGTGTAGACTGGAATGACTTGCTCGACCATGCTGAGGTTGAGGAGGCGGTGAACAAATTTTATGAAGTATTTCTTTCTATCATTGACGAATTTACCCCCAAAAAGGTGCCAAAGTCCTCAAAGTTCCCAATATGGTATAAAAAAGCAACGATCACCCTCGCCAAAATGAAAACCAAATATTGGAACTTATGGAAGAAATACAATAACGATAATGACTATGCTATATTTTCCAACTGTAGATCTAGACTCAAAGCGGCGCATAAAATTGACCACAGAAACTATGTAGGTAACATAGAACAATCTTTAAAGACCAATATTAAACCCTTTTTTTCATATGTAAATAACATGAAATCCTCCAACAATTATCCCAAGAACATGCATTACAATGACACAACCTCAAATGACCCTCTAACGATAACCAACTTATTTTGTACCTTTTTTGAATCCGTATTTAACAAAAATCCGGGATCAGACCCTGAATTTGACAGCTTATACCCACCACACACATCAAACTCACTTTCAACAATAAATATACTGAGTTCGGAAGTGTACAACAAACTAAATAGTCTGGACGTTGACAAGGGCGTCGGGCCTGATATGCTATCACATTTAGTACTCAAGCGTTGTGCTCCACATATATCTAAACCTCTGCGAATTTTATTTAACAAAAGTATTAAAAAAGGATCTTTTCCAATCATATGGAAAAAGGCAAACGTTACCCCTATACACAAATCTGGCGATAAAGCCGATATTAACAACTACCGTCCGATTTCAATCCTATCACCCATATCCAAAATATTTGAATCTATAGTAAAGGATCATCTGTCTCACTTTCTGGGACCACACTTGTTAACCGAGCAACATGGATTTATGAAAAATAAATCTACAGTTTCTAATCTTCTCATCTACACTGACTATTTGTTTACATCAATGGATAAAAGAATCCAAGTGGACGCTGTATACACTGATTTTAAGAAGGCCTTCGACAAGGTTGATCACTCATTGCTGGTGAGAAAACTGCAAACTTACGGAATACACGGTGACTTACTGAGATGGATCAACTCTTATTTAACCAATAGACTGATGACCGTCACATTGAACGGCTTCAATTCCAACTATGTTACACCCACATCAGGAGTACCGCAAGGTTCTGTGCTTTCTCCATTGTTGTTCGCGATTTTTATTAACGACATAGGTGATTGTTTCCGGCATTCTAAATTTTTACTGTTTGCAGACGACCTAAAGATTTATAGCCAAATACGTAGTGAGGCCGATGCCATTAACCTTGATGGCGATCTCAGTAGAGTATACGATTATTGTGAACAGAATAAACTTGAGTTGAATCTTAAAAAATGTAATTCAATAACTTTTACTAAAAACAGGAAAATCATCAAACATACATATAAAATAAACGGAACTGAACTTGAACAACTGAACGTAATTAGAGATTTAGGTATAATTTATGACAGTAAGCTCCATTTCGACGTACATATTAATGACATGCTGACCCAGTGCAACAAACTATTAGGATTCATTCTTAGAGCAACCAAGGCCTTCAAAAACAAAGATTCTATCGTCCAACTCTATACGTCATTCATCCGATCAAAACTCGAATACTGCTCTACTATCTGGAACCCGCTATACGATAAATACTCCAAAGACATCGAACGACTTCAACGCAAATTTATAAGAATTTGCAGACGTAGGTTCCCCAACTCCGTTATACACAACTTGATCGAACTGTCGAAAAGGCGCGAACTCATCGACGCGTGTGTCTTGAGAAAAGTGTGCGTGGCCGAAATTGATGTACCTCCATTGTTGGCGGACATCGGCTTCCGTGTCCCATCTCAAAGGCGAACATACAGACCGTTCCACTTAAACATCCCGTCAACTAATGCAGGTGTACGAAATCCGCTCCATAGAGCAATGCATAACTACAACGCCAAATTCTGTGGAGTCGACATGTTTGTTGCTACCCCGCATCGTTTCAAAAAATTGATAAGCAATGCCTTACAGACACAACAACTGTCAACCGACTGATGTTAATCCTTATTACTTCATGAATCCTTCCATCCAAATCATTCCCTTATATTCCTACCTAATTCCCTATTCCCTCATGATCTCCACCAAGTGCGATACAGGTACTGTGTTGTTATTATTATATGTAGATTTTATTTTTTTTAGTCTTAAGTTTTTATTGTAATAATTGTTTATGTGTGATCCGATTTGACAGACTTATAATGATCTAACTATATGACGACTAAATAATTTAATACTTACTTATTACTTCTTTCTCTTAATTTACAGGCAAATAATTTATTGCTTGTGCGTTATATTTGTATGCCATCCTACTTGACAGATTACTTTTTCTTTTTTTTTTTTATTAATGTTTTGACAGCGCAATTTTTTAGGTTAAGTGTATATCAATAGTATAAGTCTCTGCTATATGACCAATGAATTTAATATTGTTTGTATGTGCTGTCCTTCTTAGTTTTGTTTGTTAAATTAGTTATAATGTAGAATAGTATAATATAAATTGACCTATAATGATTGACTATATGTGTGCACCTTAAATAGGGCGGTAATGATGTTTCTTTGTACTGTGTTTACCATCTTGTATATATATGTGTTGCTGTCTGTGTGTGTGCTATCTGAATAAATAAATAAAATAAATAAAAGACAGGTATGGAGGAAAATCAGATGATTAGGTAATAATATACATAAAGATAACCTAAGAAAAAAACATAGTGAGAATTCTAGTTCCAAGCATAACTCATTTACTAATCATGAATTTCATACCAGAACAGTACAACCATAAATATTGCTCGGAAAACTTATAATACCTAATGTCAAAAAACGTGCAAAGAGTGATAGGTATTTGAGAAATACAGACGCGGAGCTTTGACCCTCGGAACCTCGTACTGGACGTTCACATACAAAAGAAGAAGTTATCGGAAAAATAATACTAAAGTTAAGATACGATATACTTCGTAATTGAAATATTATAGCACTAATGGACATTAACTGTAGAAATTAATGAGAGATCAGAGTAAACACTTAATGTTATTTATCTGACTGAGAAAACTCGCTAATGTATCGTAAGTAACTATTGGAGTAATCTCAGTAGATCTAGGCATATCCTGAAACAATACAAAGCGACTTAAACTTAACTTAATTACATTAGCTACATATTTGATAGAATCCTTCGAAGGAAATAACAGAATGTACGTTAGTCATTACAGAGCACTTAGTAACAATGTGTCCTCAAACAATCTCTTATCTTCTTAAAAGTTTTTAGTTCAGCAAAGTATAGTCTCAAAGTAGACATTGTACAACGAACAAACACAGAAATGGGAATTCAAATCATTTTAACAATTTTGATTCTCTAAATGATTTCGGCAAAGAATTTCAATCATTTTACTTTCAATTTTAAACTATTGGGTACCAAACCTACTCGATAAAATTACTTTATTTTTATTTAACAAATTCTTTAAGTTTTAGGTAAAGAAAAACATCGTGAGCCAGTCCAATTTCCATTGACATGGCAGAAATCTGGATACAAATGCGTGTAAGACAATCGTACGAAGTATAGGAACAGTTCTAGGTTTAATATATTTTTATTTCTACATACTAACACAACTAAAATTCCTTGTATCGTTAGGTAAGAGACTGACTTATTTACAGGCAACACTGAGATCTGAAACTGGGACATTATTAGATTGTCAACGACTACTGAAAACTGATTAATTTTTAATACATATGCAAAGTGTAATCTACGTGGGTAACTTAAATATTTATTACTGCATCAAATATTGATGTGATCATTATTATAGACCGACATTATGTTTTATTTATTTTATTTTATTATTTTATTTTACATATAAGGGACACTGACAGAGAGTTAACAACACATACACAATAACAAACATAAAATATGAAACGCGTCAACCCTCCAATTAAAAGTGTCCACAACTTACATAAACATTCTATATCTATAACTTCATATATGCGTAGGTATATATATGTACAACTATCATACTACATCCACATCTTTTATTTTCAAATAAAAATATCAAACAAAAAGACAACAATAATAATTAATAATCATTGATGGTGGGGCAACAGCCAATGTTACTAGCAATATACAAAATGTGAACCGATTTTTTTTTTTTTTTTAGAACTAGGCGAGTGTGAATTTGTCTAGGTTAGTGCGGATTATTGCCTTAAAGGATGACAGACCACTATTAAAGATGTCGTATTATGTTACGTATTTGTTATATTATAATTAACACAGCGGGTGTCATTATAAACTAATTAACTATGGGGCATAAGTGGGGAAAAATGTATTATTCTTACGGAAAAATTGTGTAATAATAAATAAAATAAAAAAAAACACTTTAGGGCAGCGCGCCTTAATCGGTTCGATCACGAAACACACGCGTACACAAAAACGGTCGATTTTCTGATGGCAAACAAAAAAAAAACACTAATCCTAGATTAACGACTACAGTTTTACGTAAAATAAATATTTTTCTCTTATCTTTGGTAATAGTGGACGTTGTAATCGCCTACAAATGCGAACTGAAAATGTCAAAGTTTATTTCTATATTAGATACCTTATTTATATGTTAATCATATTATTGACATTAATAACTATGTCTTTCTTTCTATTAAAACCGATAGGGTTCAGATTAGATAATGAGTTGCATTCTTGAATCACAAAAGTAAAATTACCTATGTATAAGGAATTAGGGAAGATCTTGTCAAGATATATATCTACCTGTCAAATTGATCAGCCGATGAGCTATCTCATGCACAGATTAATATTATGAATATGTCTTGGGAACTATGAACGTACAAAACGTATTTTTCAGAACAAAGATCTCGACAATCTTACTAAATTAGTTTTTTAGGCATTTATAAAATTTAGATACACGCATTGAATCTTCCTCTAGAGCATTGCCGTAACAGATCTTTCATATTTTGTATAGAAATATAATTCATGAGATTCCTTCAATAGAAAATAATTCCACTAATTATAAAAACTACGTATAAAGACTTAAGTAATCTCTCAAGCCTACTAATCTTACAAACGATTTTCAGTGACAGTAGACATGCTATAATATAAGCGGATTTAAATCATTATCGCTTCGGGTTAAAGCACATCAAGAAAGAAAAAACAGAAAGGAAAAGACGAGCGTTGATGATTCGACTTTTATTCGATCAGTACGTATATAATACTAGATGAGTTACCCGTGCTTCGCAACGGTGCGGTGTCTCCCAATGGCTTGAGCTGGACAAAATGTGACTCAAACTCTGAACTCCTTTTTCAACGCCCTTTTATACGATAACCCAACAAAACCCTCGGATCCTCTCATTATCATGGTACCTCCTAGTAAAATCTTTTTTTTTTTAATGGCGACGTTAAAACCTAAATCAGATCGGTAAGAAAGTTCTTGTGAATTTTCACAGCAATCCATCGTAAAATGCGGGAGTTATGCGAACACTTACAAAAAACCGACTTTGTTTTATATATTTAGATTCTTTTCGTCACGGTTTCTGATAGAGTAAAGTACATTTAAATTGGAATGTACTTATATGGCGACGCGACGACGTAAAAGAAAACCAACCTCATTGTTTGGCGGATTTAAACGGTACATTCATTGTGTGTATGGGGATAAATAAAACATAAGGGAGGCTTATTTCACTTAATTCTCACATTGTTAGAGGATTTATGAAAAGCGTACGCGATATTTTCTTCCTTGCTCTCTTACAACATGAATCACTAAAAGGGAAATATAATAATACGTCATGCATTATATTGTATCGCGACTCGTGAGTAACCTACATAGAAAGATGATATTGTTGTTGTTCAATATTCATTATATTATTATAATTAATGCCAAATTTTAATAAAAACATTACACATTAAAGGAATGTATGAAATTAATGAAGGTGTTTAATTTCACGTGCGCTGGTAGCATAAAATAAAATAATGACATGTGAATGAACTATGTGTACTACCTACAGACATAAGTGTCTAAAATATTCGCAACTATCAAATCTATAAACCAAAGTGCCCTGACCGACTGACTGGCGATGACATACTAATCAATGCACAGCCCAAACGGCTGATCGTATACAGAAGCAAAATTTGGAAGACAAACAAAATATTCCACTAGTGAAGATTTTTTGTAATCCATAATATTATGTAACGATTCAATGAAGACACTTATTTTTTAATGCAGGATGTACAAAAGCGTAGTGATAGATGTAAAATCTGAAGTTACTTATTTATGTATATCTATATTATAAAATTTTGATCTCGGACGTCGACTGCTAGTTTGATTAGTGGTGCTAGTGATGATCGTCGACTGCTAGGCGGCGTGAGGGCATAATTCCTATACACATGCGAGTACAGTATGCATTTAGGCTTTTGCTAAAATTTGTTTGGGGGTAATTTTAGTCTATACTTACCTGTCGTAGGGGATACCGTGATCAATCAATTTAAGTTTATATTCTTGCATACATTTGTAGGTATAGCTTATAAATAATGTACAAATACACTGATACAAATTGTATTGAAAATACAGAAGATCTAGAAAAACATTAAACGGAAACGCAATAATTTAAGTCCCATCCATGTGTTTCATTTTAACATGATTATTGTTTATACCTTTATAGCAGAATCTATATATTAAATCAAGTCTCTATCATAATATTAATATAAGACCTGAAAGATTAAGTATCAAACGTATGTATTAAACTTAATAACGTGCACCACAAACACACATACAGAAAATAAGGTATAAAATATTCCCATGTCAATGTTAAGGGAAACCACAGATTTATGATATCTGCGGAGAGTAGACGGCGCGGTGTTCCCTAACCTAATAAATAATAACCGAGGGAAAATAATATAATAAAAGGGACCCTCAAATTACATGAGTTTTGTACACGACCCTTAGTTTTATAATGCATCTAAACGCACGGTACGAGTCTATTTAAAATTAAGATTACTATGACGAAAATAATTACGACTGACATTCGACAGGTACGTAGAAACATCCCAGACTGCGGACTGCGGACCGTCACTTGAATTTTACGTATAAGGCGTGTTATCTAGTTATCTATTGAATCTAACGATTAATATTATTATGGCGGTCGATATTCGACGTATAAGTACATCCCGGACTGAGGATCGTCATTAACGTTTTGTATGTATAAAACAACAATCTCATTTCTGCGAAATAATAATTAAATATATTTAGAAACATACACGCTCTATCTATTCAATTAATTATCCTTTATAGAGCATGCAACGCTCACATCATTATAGTTAATCGGTGAATAAAAGTCACCGCATTAGGATTTATTTGATAGTGTCCTATGGTTATCGTCAACGAATTCTTGAACAAAGAAAAGTATTCGATACGAAAGTTTCACCCATCCATCTCCTCACCCAATCCGTTTCTTTCCTGTCCCACCCCTTCTTTCAGGACTTAGATATAGTAATAATAACACGAGGGCTACTTTTTTACTATTTGCGAACGGATGTTATGTTAGGTCAGAGTTGTTATGACTTTTTTACGTTCTCTACGATAAGATTATTTTTTCTGTTCCGTTACAATATACGAGTAATAAGAAATGCGGCAAAATTTATATGTCAGATAAATTCGCCTAGATACGAAAAACGTACAAAAGACCACAAAAAAATATTTCTGATCGTATTAGTAACAAACCAATCATAATCATTGGCAATTCGTTAACTGGCAAATCTAATATTGCCAGATTCATTGTACTTATATTATTTTCAAACGAAAATTTCCGATTACATTTAACGGCCATTATTAAACGTAACATCAATGTAGAGTGACGCACGTTTCGAGACGCCTGACAGACGCCGATATAGACTAATGACGTCTCATGGTGTCTCCTCACTTAATTCTATAATAAACCCATATTTACATAATAATAATACTACGATTTCATAACGTACATACAGGAAAATCTAACGTGGATTAAAATGAGACAAAGGGAGAAGATCTCTGAAACCCTTTGATATCCCCATTGACCATTTTAAAATTCACCTTCATGCTCAGGGTTAGATAGATATCTCTATGGGAAGCGGATGACATGTCACTTAAACCTCACACTAGATGTAATTAATATTAATATCATTTGCCTTCAGTCACTAACGGAAGCGTAGTGAATAAAACTAGACACAGAAAACGATCCCGCATAACATAATAATTTGATGAACTGAAATAAGTGAACCGTCGAATTCCTCGTTCATCAGTGTGCAAGATCATCAGTTGTTCATGAATATTCAGTAGTTTTTTCTTACGACCTCCTGAACCATGTCATTATCAACCCTCTTGTAAAAGCTGATGAATAATTTGGGAATACGTATAGATCTACTTACTTCATTATAAATACAATTAATGTACAAAATTTACTACACAGGTAGTCGTAAAATATTAATATTACAAAACATCGTAAGGAGCTTTTTTTTTAAAGCCGACTTAAAATTTTATCCCTTAAGCATAACGACCGTGTTATCAGTCACTTAAGTATCTGCGAAAAAAAGTATCTGTTAAACGCTATTGCCACAAAAATTAAAAACAAACACGAATAAAAAAATATTCGTGATATCTTCCCACGTGCGTTTGACAAACCCTCTTATCTATAAAATTAATAAAAACGAAATAATATTATACAGCGAGAGCTTGGATAGGTACTCGTATTAACAGAACATACATCCATTAATTAAATGGAAAATGTTTCAGATAAAAAACAAACAAGCAAGCAAACAAACAACATTGATAAAAGTGATAAATAATACTGCGAATTAAAATACAAACGAACTAAATCATTTCAGTCAAAACTTTTATCCTGAATTCGTGTCGAGTTTTACCCAAAGCGTTCATTTTCATCAACTTTAGAATAAATGGTTTTGTTTTATAATAATAATGTCTCTCTGTTACTACAATGAAAATCATTAAAACTCTATGATCAATATATAGAAAAACTATCCCTTTCAAGTTTGGACGAAACCGAATGTAGTAGGTGTGTACCATTATGCAATATACATGGTATCTAGCTGAACCCTTGTGTTGACTAAATCAGAGATAAATAGCTAAATCATATTTAAACAAACACTGACATTTTTGACGCGTTGAATTTTTATTTTGCAAACGCACGCACAAAAACATACCTGATGTAAAAAATAACAAATACTCCACTCTAGGACACGATGTAAGCTTTTTTAAACCACTGAGAAGGTCCCACATCTCATAAAATTTCGATGCATTTTTGGTTTATTGTTTTGGAGCTGTTGCTTACTGTCGGAACACACAAGCTGTGTAGGTGGTCTTCAACGTTGGAGGAACTTAACAAGACACATCAGGGAAGCTACATAAATAATACGTCATATGCCCGATCCCACCAACTACCACCTAGTAAGCAGACCCCTAAGGAATTTCCATACAAAACCATAGATAATTTGAGTGATTATTATAACTGTCATAACCTTTAAGATATAAATCCATACAAAATACAACATGCAGCTCTACTTAGTTAGGTGCCCAAATATCTCCGCCCAGAATCTCCCTCACTTAAGTAGCTGCATGCTGTATTTTGTATGGATTTATATCTTAAAGGTTATGACAGTTATAATAATCACTCAAATTATCTATGGTTTTGTATGGAAATTCCTTAGGGGTCTGCTTCCTAGGTGGTAGTTGGTGGGATCGGGCAATATTGTATTACATAAAAATAACAAGCCAATGTAAAAAAAAAAGCAAAGGTCGAATGGGAAGAGAAATAAAAACATCACATATTCCTTCTCAAGGGCTGTTCACCCTTACATGTAAGACATCACAACATACAAGATATACATCAGTAAGTACTGCATGGAATAAGGTATCTGCTTATTTCGGTCACGTATGCTCGTTACACTTTACAAGTAAAGTTGTAGAAGGAGATGCCAATACTACTTCTGTTGACACGTTTTTTTACTTTCTTATTTCTTTAAGCTTCCTCTTTCAACGTAAATAAACGGAAAATTAAGTAGTTTCTAACAATATAGAAATAAAGTCTTTAAAAAGGAATTGGAGTCTGAAAAAGGACGGCAAGTACTTAACTACTACATCTTACCTTATAACTCATTAAAAGCCTCTTAAATTATCAACAGGGCTATGGTCGAAATATTAGGAACAATATTTTTAATTTATAGCGAATTTTTCATACATTTTAATAACAGCACTTTATCTTAATGGACAAAATTTGTAGCAATCGGCTTTTCCAAAATGAGATAGTATTATGATTAAAACTTTAACGTGTTTAGAATAAATTAAAAATTCAGAAGCTTATAAAAAGCTTTTAAAATAATTAGTTTGCCTTCTAATCTCCTATTAATACACGGAGAACCTACTATAGACTAAATCCACAAGAGCTTACCATAGGATATAAAGTACAAATAATAATAATATAATGAAAAATAATAACAAGGAAAAAGCTTACAAAGCAAACTAACTAGAACGCGGGGATAGAATATTATTAAAAATGCATCAGAACCATTCGAGCATCAGCACACAACGTGCTGCACCAGAAATATCAACGCTTTTTATCATAATCCCTTGAAAATGGCATTAATACTGAAAAATATATTCCATTAGCAGCCGTAGGACGTACCGTCCAATGAAACAATACGAAAAAAAAACGCAACGAGTAACGAGAGAATAACGGGAAAAATGGAGTTGTTTTATGAGCGTATACTAAGTGTAGCAAAATACTAGATAAATGTGGGCTTAGACAGCAACCAAACCAACACTAATCATCTGCAACAATGCCTACAGATTGCGCAATTTATATGATAGTTAATACACTTAGAAATTGTATACTAATAGACACAATTAATTTTATTTTCAGGTTTTGTCCCTTGAGCAAATTTCTTAAGGGCTTTCGTCTTTTTTTGGGATTTATTCATGTTGAGCAATATTCTCATGGTTTTTTTGTCCGGTCATGGATTTTATGCACATGAAATATAATAGTACATACTTATACCTCACATCATCTGTTACATCTCGTATCTGTCACCTTTGCGAAGGTAATCCGAACTCTAAAGTAACATTACACTTAAACTTTTGACATATGAATCTTATCCTCGGCTTTTCATTGTTTGAGGCCTCCGTCGAAAGCAAACATCGAGATTTACACAACGGTGCCGAAAATAAAATGATTTCATCTAAGCCCAAGACCAAAAGACAATAGGTCTAGTTCTGTAACTAATAAAAAAAAGTCTTAAAAAAACTAAAATTGAAAATGGTTTTGGTTAGTGTATGGTTCGTATGACATCAATCAAAAAGAGTCAGTTACTGTTCCCAGAAACATACTTGTAAATATTGGATTTCAAATTACAGAAATAAATAAAACGTTGTTTTGAGAGTAGTTTTTTGCGGCAACGAAATTACTGATGGAGTTAGCATGAAATCCTTTGCCGAATGTATTTATATTTTTCCATGGAACTACGGGTTATTTCGATCTAGATTAACATTCCAAGGAGTAAAATAATATGATTACATTTTGGAACAAAAATGTTCTATCATTCGTCCTCCGCAGTCAAGGTAGTATTATTCTTGCTACCAATCGACAAAAAAAGGGCAACGAAAAGAGAAGAAACCCATTTGTTGATTATTTATCATTCCCATTTCATTGACGGATTATATAAGAATAAAGTTTCGGATGATGGGTTTGAAAGGTTGACAAAAAATAATCTTTGATTTGTTCCGGACAACATAAATTATTAGACTCATTCTCTCGGACTATTGAAGACGATTTATCACGACGAAAAATGCGTGAATCTAAAAAAAAAAACGTAATAAAGAAATCAGATTATGTCGTTAGCATTTCCATTTCATTAAAAAATCATAATTGAACTGGAGAAAATCGACGTGAAAGTTATCACAACATATCAGTGTACTTATGAATTTTAAAGAAGCAAATAAGATAATTACTTTCTTTACACTTGTAAGCTTAGAACTAAGAGAAAACTTTAAACCACTCAAGGTATAACTAATTTCAACTCAATATACATAATATGAAACCTACATTCAGTTATTGGTGAGCGTTTTTCTATTCAGTTTTCACTTGAAAGGCAAAATAAAACAAACACAAAAAGAAAAAAACCAGCTACTGTTGCCTACGAAATTATTATGGCCTAGAAATAATTGAACGATTCAAAATGTAGACTTAAAAGTGACCTTTACATTTTTGATTTCCTTTGAGTCACACTTAAGGCTTCAAGACTCGGGGGAGCAAAGCGACGGCTGTTTTATATTTAAAAAAAGCTTTCATCAATCTTAATTAGAACGTTTCCATTATAATGAGCTTTTTAAAAAGTAAAGCCCCCGTCTTAATGCCAAGCGCCAATTTAGGAGGGAGTTGTTATAATAATAGGTTAATTACACAAAGAAAAAAAGTCCGGGAAATTATTTCAAATTAATTTAACAGTTACATTTTAAAAAGACCCCTGAAAAGCGTCACCATGATTATACACTATTATGAAACCTACCAAGTCTTCAACGTAATAAAAAATATATTATTGTGATTACGAGTACGTGTCTAAAATGCCAACAATGTGATAATATTCTCTGTGCTGAAAATGAATGAATAAAATTTAATATGAATAACAAATATTTTCAAGACAGATTAAAACACGCTGTGAACCCGTGTTACAATTACGATAAAATGTATGAATTGGAAAGAGAGAAAGGGAAGGGCAAAAGGATTCGTTTCAACGAATTAATTCTTTTTCAAGCAAATGGTTTCAACCTTAAAACCGAAAACTTGATTAGGTTCTATCTACTCACCGACTTACCCGACTACGTGTTTGTTCTTCGGTTTGGATCAAAATAAATAAAATTAAGGGAAAATATGCAAATTCAGCACTCCAATAGAAATTCAACCAAAAACGGTTATTTTACATACGTAGAAGATTAATATTATAATCCTGGAACCCTAGGTATTTTTAAGTAATTCGGATCGAACAGATAGATTGATTCGTATCTTCCAATATTGAAAAGGCTGATGATAAGAATATTAATTTCATACAAACTTACGGGGGAGGATACAATGACTTCAGTTAAATATATCTCGTAGAACGAAGTGGGTGAGTAAGATACTCGAATTACTTCACTTTGTTGAGAGGAAAACAAACTTTCGAATATCTAAGTGAATTTAATAATGTATTTTAAAATTGTGAAATGAATATGGATTCATAAAGTTTGTTGATCTCATGAATGGTTCCATATAATCTCTGCGTATAAATAAGCGATAGTGGATTTGAATTTTGTGTGTGAAGAAGTGTTGTGCGCTCACAGGTCATCGTATTCTTCCACGCAACTGGTTTAAATAATACTTGTATCACGCACCTATACTTCAATACAAAATAACGTTGTAAATAACTATGTCGCAAATATCTTGTGATGTTCTACGAGTATATATAGAATAGAAAGGAAATTTGTGAACCGAGTTCGCATGACTAAAGTTGTTACCTGATTTTCTGGGCTCGTAAAAAAGAGTAAATGAGTTAATAAAATTCCTATGACCGGTGAGGAAATCCTTTTATTGACCTCGTAGAGTAACATAAGGCAAAAGGATCGAGAGATTCGTCCCATCTCGTAAAAAGGGCGCGTAGTTATGTTTTATGCGGCTTAAATGAATGGGTGATCTGTGGAATACCGGTATTGTGCGCTGTTCTCCGGGTATTCAGGAACACATTCAATGAAAATGAAGTGGAAAATTTTACCTTTATAACCAAACAGTAGTGAAGAAAAAAATATTCGCTTTATGCTTTGCTACGTTGAAGGCAAGTTTGCTCAAATTGAATAAGATTTTAAAGTAAAGTGTAGAATCCATTTATAACATGCAATAAGCTGAATAAATATTAATAAGTAAATCTACTTCGTTGCAGAAACGTGATTACTCTGCATATTTTAACAAAAACCGTAGTCTGGTACTGACTAATTAAGAAATCAATTAAGAGAGAGAGAACAGTCAGTTTTCCTGGAAAATATAAGTAATGGATGTACCATGGATGTACCTACGCTTTAATAACTACGTAAAATATATATACAAATGTTCGTAGTAAAATTGCGTAATATTTTTAAGGTAGTCGAAGATCTCAAGACAAATTATTAGTAATTCGATTAGTATAAATTTTACGGTATTAATAAAAACAAGATAAGGTTTGCGAAAAGACCAACACGTGAAGGTAGTATAAAATTTAAAAGTATTCCTATACAGAAGCGGGAACCCACGCAAACACGACGATAAATACGAAAAAAAATTGGAATACAATTAATTTCATTCCACGAAAGCTATTAAAAAAATAAGTTGACAGGAAATTTTATGTAGAAGTATATACGTAGGCACTTAGGCAGGTACCTAACAAAACGTTATTTTTATCGTCAATGATATCTAAATGTCAATATAATTTAAAAATCAAACAACGGTGAACGTTTATAGGCGCAATTACGTACATAACAAGAAATAAGTAATATTTTATAATAAAGTTTATTTGTACTAAACTCATTTGCCGCTTCCCTCGTAATACCATATTATCTTATATAAGTAATTCCCATATCACTTTCCTCAATGTAGCTCTTCAGGTAGTCATCAAATAAGTCGTGTATTCAGTTACTGCGGAAACAGGCAGAAAGGCAAAAGCGTTTAGGAGTTACCATAAACATGAAAATCGTATAAAACCCTCGAAATTAGCGGTATAAGGTAAATTTACTAGTACCCACATTTAATATAAAACATGAATACGTTATTAAAAAGGAGATACAAAATTCAATGTTCACATAATACCTATATACCTAATATACACGTCGAAGTGAACGATGTTAAGTAGGTACCTACATAAAGTTTGTCATACGCGTTGGCTTTCGTAAACGTTTTCGAAAACGTTTAAAAACATTGGCTACAAATTATTGAAAAATTATTTACAAGTACATAGTGGGCTGTTTAACGTATTCATCAGTAAAGTCGAACTAAATTAGAGTTATGGTTGGCGCAGTTGGTTGGGGCGGCAGTATCTCGAGCGGAGGGTGCCGTGTTCAAACCCCGGCTTTGACGATGTATTCCACACTTTGCTACGGTAAAACTAAAATTTCCTATAAAAGAACACTAATCAAAAACATCAAAATACATGTCAAAACTACGAGCGTATAATGAAGCAGATAGGTGCTCTCTGGGGCTTGACACATACGAGTAAATATATTTAGTTGGTTAAAAAAAATATCGCTTGTTACAAGTGGATAAAATTTCATTCAATAAGACTGTGATAGAACTTTTGATATCGAGAAACAATATCGGTTATCACAGAAGTATCAATCAGTAGATTGGAGTAGTGCGATAGTATGAGGCATGAACGGTAAAACAGTATGGGCGTTGTGTCGTTAACCGAGAGCGATACTAATAACATGTGATAGAGGTAGTTAGTTTGTATGATAACAATACAACAAAAGACGCGTCGAGGATTAATTAAACGTAAACCACATACGCCAATACGCATTGCGCGTACTAACATATAAGATAGTTACAGAGATATATGAAAATGTATTATTATCGTTCTTGTACGACTGGTGATAGCTGTACGCTATATGAAATTATTAAAATGATAGGTAAAAATGTAGGCAGGTCCTAGATCAGTTGGTCCATCCACGTGAAATGATAGGAATTCACTGTAAGCGGTTGGCAGGAATTATTCAGCAAAAGACTATTAGGCCTACGAGTATGTTAGATTGATAGTGAGCGTAACAGGATAATGGAACTATAGATGAAGCGAAAGCAATGAAATTTAAAAACACACGATGTGATGAGCATCCGATTCGACGTTTGTTACGAAAAAGTCATGCCCATCGAGGTATTAGCTTTGCTTTTACAAAATACCCGTTCTGAATGTCAAAGAGAATGTTGTGCGTGTTTTAAATACGCACAACATTCACTGGTTGCCCCACCACTTTAATGGTACATAATATTATCATAATAAGGTAATTTATACTTCATATGCTAAATGGTTCTCAGTCCTTACAGGTACACAAGTATAATTATTTGGTTGTGGGAACTGTAGCATAAATTAATAAGGTAATTTGATAACGCCATAATTGGATGAAAATAATAATTAATACATCGGTTATTCAGGGTAGAGTTTCATCACATGGGCGCACATCAGTTCCTGTAATATATTACACCCTGTGATGGTCATAACATCACGTATCGATAAACACACTTCAATCCATGCATGTAACACAAGACTAACCTAAATCGACTAAACATTTATCACATTATTAACAGACATATTGTGTTTACAAGTGAAATAATCCAACCCAATAGGACCTGAACAATTTTGCATGAATTTTATACTTAAGAGAAAAAAATTTAACAGAACGGGCTTATCGCAAATGCCTCCATTCAACCCGAACATGGATCTACGTGCCTTTTGCAGGAAAATTGAATAACTCTAATTCTTTTTACTGGATTTTATTACAATTGGATTATCTGCACTAATTGAAAACGAACTGAAACAGTTTCATCAACTCCAACAATGGGCTGCGTCCTACTAAAAGCATGAAATACCAATTTGTACGAAAGTCAAATAAAAATCGAATATAGGAAATTCAATTAAATCATCACCTTTGTATAGAAAATAACGCGAGAGGAACATTTAATAAAAATATATCACAGAGATCATTTCCTCCCATAAAACGAGTGTATCGGAAAAAAAGTGATGATAAACAAAAATAGAAAAAGGCTACAAAAATAATAAATTTTCAATGGATTCGTAACAATGGGAGAATACCGGGAAAGTTACGAGGGCGAAGAATTGAAAATAAATTGTTGTCGAAATGTTGAAATGGGCGACAGAACGTGAATGTACTTGCATGGTATTGAAAGTGTCACGTTGTCGCATAGAAATTTGATTATACAATATTCAAAACTAGTAAATAACTGCCTACCGCGTTTCTCAAACTACCGGAAAATTCCAAAACAGCATTGGCGCTAATCCAAGAAGTAAGAGTAAATTGCACCACGATGGAAGTAGAAAGAAAAAGAGAAAAACCTCGCTCGCTTCTTACTGCGAATAGAGGTAGAGGATTTACATTATATCACAATTACAGAGACAAAATTAAATAATCCACGGAGCAATTTTGTAAGTATATAAAACGTAGTAATATAAACTTGAATCACTCATTCGTCTTACCTTAATAAAGCGAGCGGGAGAGACTAACCTAGATAGCTTACTGACATTTTAACTTTTTAATTGTATGTACACAATGGCCCCTTCGTGTTTACACCAAGAATAATACGTCTTAGTAGTAAAAATGGTGAAAGTAGATAAACTAAGAAAGTGGTGATAATAAAACAGCATATAGTACTGAATATTCATGGTTTAATAACTTCAATCAAACGTATTGGTGTGAGATATCCGATATCCTATCGTATAAATAGAACATACCTACATACTAGTTAATCTAAGTATAGTATGAGGTTTATTCACTGTTTAGTGAACAATATTAAAGAAAAATGCTTTAGAGTATTGAAAACAAAGTTATTCATACAATTTGCAACAACAAACTTAAACTTCATCTACTGCTGCAACTGTAACAAAGTATAAAATACTAGTAACTGCATAAGATGTCCCCTATTCGCAAAGTTTTCATATTCTGAAAGCTGAACGATGCCTCAAAACTATATTCAAACGAACGTAGGAGACGCTCAACATTATATTCATATACGTAGTAATAATATGAAGTTTCACTTAACGATAAACTCAAAGTCAAATGGAAACAGACAATGCAAATAATAATAAAAAGTACAAATTTATAAGACGTTTCTCTACAAGTTTACATTGCATTTGAGAATAAGAGAATTTTTTACTTAACATACAACGAGTTTCTCTCATGCTGGCGCTACATGCTTGCCAAGTTTCCACGACTGTTCACAACCTCCGAGCGTGTGGATGGGCGTTTGCCTTGTCTCGTGAAGGAACGTGAACACTTCGACTGAGTGTTCACGGTACTTCAAAGATCAAAGGAAGCTTGCGGCAAAAAACTTGCGAAGCGTCCACACGTTCGTGCGAACTTAGTAGCGTTTGTGCATTAGCAGGGGAAAGACGGACGTCTCGTATTATTGTTGTAATAGAAATAGCTGCATTTTACCTCGCTGTTATCAGTAAATATGAAGAGAGTTTTCAGGGTAAATTTTATCTAAAAATATAGGTAGTGAAATGTTTAAACAAAAAAGGTGTAACCATTTTCAGCCTAAACAATTCACTACATTTTAAATAAAGTTATTTAAACATTTCTAGCTTAAATACTTCACGGTGTTTTTAAATGTTTTTTTTTGTTGAAAACATTCGTTATGTTTACTGATTCCAGCAAGGTAGAGTGTGACTCATAAATTTAAAGAATAATTGTTTAAATTTGGTTGTGAATGAAACAAGGTGAACTTTCTCAATGCATTTTCGATTCTCGTAATGTACGAGTAAAACAACACAAAAATATGTTTTTTGGACTTTGACAGCTCCGTTCCCATCTATTTTAGAGAAATATTTAATACCTATGCCTTTGTAGGAAATTTTATGTACTTTCATTCTGCTAAAAAGATAACCTACAAAAAGTTGATAGTTGTCAAGTTCATATGCAGAATTCGCCAGAATATGGAAATTTTCGCCATTTTTCCTATTATTTGCCACGTTCCGTCAAGAAATTTTGTTGGCATTCAGCACCCCAAAAAACGTATACCATGAAAGAAATCCAGACTACCCCACAACTCTCCATCGAGAAACTGCATTGAGTTTAATTTGACTGGATTAAAAGTATACAATTAGCGTCATAGTAAAAGAATAAGAAAACTAAAAGAAGTATATATGTAAGTATAAGTACCCACATAAAGCATTTACACAATGCATATCACACACGCAGAGAGAAAATAACAGAACAAAAGTAAAAATATATAGGTATATAAAGGTAAGAAGGTATTTTATGATTATTATCGAATTTTAATTATAAAACGAAAAAATAATGAAAATATTAAATACACACATGAAACTACATAAAAATCATATTACATGAATGAAGTTATAATAATATAATAATTAAATATTAAACTGGAACGGTTTCTATGAATTTTTAACATCCACCATCTCTTTCGTCGTATTTTTCGTTTTCTTTTCATTTTATTTTTATTTTTACAATAAAGATACGCTATGCTGAAAGTTATAGCCGACACAATCCAGACGTCCGTCATGCTCGCTTATCCATAATATACAAGCGCGGTCGGGAGCGTGTGGATGGTTTTCCAAATTTACCGAGCATCCGTGAATGATTGGTGCTCGTGAACAGACGCTGAGACTCGTCGAACATGTGGCGCCAGCATCACAAGATAATGTACATACACTTGTAGTATTTCAAAAGATCTGTACAGACTGTATTGAATACCTGATGGTAATATAAAAGTTACCCAACATGTATAGCTAAGATACAATACATACTAGTACGTTAACTGTAAGACTGATCACAATACGTTAAGTTTAGTTCTCATAATTCAGACTGATCGTACACAGCTATACGTCAAAATGGATAATAGATAACCCCGATAAGCATTTGCATACAATAGAATGAAGCGTAGGTTTTCCATTTATGTGAATAAAGTTAGAAACCTAAAATAAATTGATGGAGAATGCAAATCGAACTCTTTGACCGATCATGCACAAGTGGCGGTGCTGGATAGAATACGTATGTTCGTAGAGGAAATTTGGAGTGAAGTCCCCATATTTTTCATACTAAATAGTATTCCCGTTTCTCCATACCACTGTCTTCTTACCGAAACTATGGTTACAAGACTTTTCCTTGGTTTGAAATGTTACTCATGTTCTATCTACAATAAAAATGCCGAAAAATTGACAACTTGAATAGGTTTGAAGATTCGAAAACATATGCAGGAATTCGTAGGGACTGGTGCAGTTTCTGAAGCAATGCAAGCAAAAAACCAGTTTCTAACAAAAACATATAAGGGGAATTGGAAAAAAATCCATTAACAGAAAAAAACATTTTCTAATTAACAGCAATAATACAAAATGAATAAATAGGTGTTGTGTTTCGAATAAATATTTCCAAATAGTCTGTTCTATTCTAGATGTCATGTCGTGGTCGGTAACATGACATCCCTTGTATTTGGTTACCGAGAAGGCAGTAAATTTACCCTAGCGCCCCGAGATACCAAAACCAATCCCTCAATGGTATACCGTACTTACATATTGTATAAGGACTACATTCATATAACATTAACACATTCATTATATAATTATTAATTACTTCTAACATTTCGTATTTAGTATTTAGTATTTTTCTATGTATTGTAAATATCTGTGAAACTCTTTTTGTTTTCTTATTCCTCGGAATAGAGATTTGTCTACATATTACAATTGAAAAGCATAGGTTAATAATCAAATAGACGTATAAAAATAACAGAAATTACATAACATGTTTTCACAATAAAGATATCAAATCTCATTTTTGCGTTTTTAGGAAAAGAGTCAAATGAATACCTTGGCGTATCAAAAGCAAATTTCACGTATGTATTTTTATTTAAACAAAAACCCTGAAATGGTCGTACCCCATCTGTTATACGTCATCATAATATTATAACTTTTACAAACACATTGTACTGTACATTGTTGAAATGATATTTTCATATTTTTATGTGCGACTCGTATATATACGAGTACTAGTATGCGAGTTGTGGGTACCGCACGGTCGCTCACGCTCATAGAAGCAATAAAAATAATTCTATATTATTGTTATGGTATGGTAAAGCGTAGGTAATGAAATATTCGCAATCCGAGAACCATAAAGATAATATATCAACGAGGGTACTTAAATATAAACAATGACGTGCATATTGTATCAAAATAATAATGAATTTGGTGGAAAGACTCGGGGACCGCTCGGAAAGCACAAAAGAAAAAGCTACAAAAGAGGTTACGAGCCCTCAAAACATACGCTTTTCTGGGTTACTAACTAGTAAAGTATACAAAAAAATGTGTTTGGATGTAATACATACAATACGGGTTTCTAAAAATGCGTGGGATAAGATCACTTATAATATTAATAGTGATAATAGTGATCAAATAATCGCAAATCTATTTCATTGTTTTAATTAGGTATTTAAAAGTTTCCAATAATAGCTGAAAGTATAGCTTTAACTTTACTATTAGTGTACTAGTTTATAAGTATTGTTCAAAGAGTAATTCGTTGAAAAAATAATGAATATCAAACTCTAGAGATTGTTTAACGTTCAAGGGAATAAATTCGATAAACACGAAATCAATTCAGCAAATATTTAACCTAAAAAGATCGCTCGGCGTTAAGCACACATTCCACGAAATTAATATCAAACAATAAAAATAATACAATATCACAAAAACCACCAAACTGTTTATACTCTCACAAAAAAACGTAAGGGTGAGCTTTCGGTTCAGAATGAAACTGCAAAAACATAATATGTGGGAGAAAGAATGAGAAGAAATAAAAAAGAAAAAGTGTCGGAAGCGAAAATAAGGTGTAATTAATTTAACCGCAATATAGCTGGGCTATGGAACGACTACTACTAATAAAGTCGTTCTTAAAGACTTTATTGCTTTTGGGGGATTTTTCTACCGTAGCGAATGGTTCTCTCGAATAACGAGAAAATAATAATATATGTATAAAAACCACAAGTTTATGTACGGAATTTAATACCTAGATGTACACAATTTACGTCAAAGTATTCAATTTCCATACGAAAAAGCTGAATACAGAACCAAATTTGTTAAACTCACCACCATACCGCCGAGAAACTGAGCACTCATCTAAATAAAAATAAAACCCTCGTAATTTATAGGGAATTGGAATATCGCAATACGGAGATGGGACTTTATAAAATACTCTCATATATTATTATACGAATTGAGTAATATACTTTACAAGCGGCTACTAAGTTCAATATATTTTTATAACACTATAAATAACAGCGCACACACTCACAGAACAGCTAAATGTTAAACAAGAAAATATATAAAAGGTGTTTTATTACATTTGACACAATTGCTCGTCTCAACCAAACAAATATCTCAAAGCAAAGAGAGAAACGTCCAAACGTCGGAAACTACAAGTAATATTATTAAAGGAATATTGAAAATTATGTTAAATTTATTCATGACATTTTCAATAATGCAATATTCCTAACTTAAGTTGTTTCAAGGTGTAACTCGGATGGGAACACCCAAAAAACCACCTAGTGAGAGGTATGCAAATTTAACACGTCGGGTTGAAAGTTACCCCCATGTATTGCATTTTTAAACTGGTTGACTTTATAAACTTTCTATAAATGGGAACCCTCAAAGTGTTTGTACCAGAGTAAAACTTCATTTATTATACATACAAATCGCTCGAGCCGATCTGCGCTCGAACCGTTCTCTCGTTTTTTCCCTCGGGGACGTGAAAGGTTTCGAAACTAATCCCGCGACCGATCTACCGTTAAGAGTCGATACCGTACAAATACAACAAAATACATATTATACATACTTATTCGTAGATGGTGAAAATGTTTTTTGAATTACAAAATCAATTTTAAAGAGCATTAAACAAGCTCACACCAAATTGGAAACAACACTCTAATATTCATAAAAAAACTTTCGCTCCTTCCTATTCTGAAGAGAGTCTTAAGGAGTTACAAGAGTCATACATCGGTACTATTTAAAAAGCAGGTCTTATATGTTGAAATAATTTCTAGCGAATCAACTTGTTCAACTACACATGCGATATTTTAAGAATGTAATATCAAAACGATAGGTGAGTTCTATTCCACAACGATTAATTATGGATCATTTGCGAGTGTCTCAAGAAATAAATAAATATTCTATTCCTATGTTATCTTCAAGAAATGCACTCGGAACTGTGATATTGTCATTAACAAATCAGTCACATTACTCAATACAAACCAGAACATGGTATTTTTTTTCATTATTCACTTTTATACTACAACACACAAAAAATAATCTGGTTTCTTTACAAAAAAATATCGTCGCTTAATAGAACTTTTAGAAGGACAGCCTAGTCCTACTTAATATCTAATAACCAAGCAAAATAATTCTAGGTTATATAAAATTATATACCTACAATTTTTTGGAGAAAACTTTACTTCGAACTGATGGCAAAAACGTAGGTAAGCCTATAAATATCTTACATTAAGTTTGAAATGAGAAGAAGCTTTCTAAGAAATGAAAAATAAAAAAACCCGACAAGAGTGTTATCTTCGTGTAGTCTATTTTAATCTCCCTGTGGAAGTTTGAAATTTTCTACAAGATTGATATCTCATCCTAGACGGGTCGTTGGGATTTATCAGCGATGTCAAGAGACGGGGGAACAAAGTATCCCAGAGGGACAGAAATTCGACCTAGAAAAAACTATGAAGCAAAACGACATAAGAAAATTGTAGGTAGGAAAGTCAGTGGTAGTGACTCAACCTCCCTCTCAAAACGAAATAAGAAAATTGTACGTAGGAAAGTCAGTGGTAGTGACTCAACCTCCCTCCCGCACACGAGAAATAATTTCCAAATGGAGTCGGATACTAATCACTATGATGAAATGACAAAAATAAGAGCTATAAATGGCAATTTTATATAAATAATATGTTCGCCCACGGAAGCTAACATAAATAAAAAAAGACAAAAATAGCAGATGGTACGCAAAAATAAGTCAATCACATAAGACCCATTTCTAAGAAGGAAACCTTTGCTAAGAAATATATGCACTACAAGATAAATTGTGAAGAATGTTTATCCAATACATAATACTAATATTTCTTCGGATAGAAGTTGACCATTGTGAATTGTGTAGAGCATATTATAAAGAATAAGTTAAAGAATCTAATACAATATTATTATGATGTAGGATCATACTGGAGAAAACCAATTTTCTGTATAAAGAGTCAACCGTACAAAGGAAAACGATTACACTTTAAAAGATGAAATGCTAACTTCGAGTTATAGAATGTAAAAACGTGGATATGTTCCAGTAAACCTTGAATCCCGGATCAAAGCTAATAATAATATAAAAACGCTTTATGAATACAACGTCAGATTAAATAAGAAACCGCTGTTTATGAATTCCATATAACTTTCATAATGCCGTTGTTTAATATTATTGCTATTTCATTATTAAATTCCAAAAGCAACAGATTCTACGTGAAAATAGTATTCAGAAAATAGCACATAGCTATTGCAAAATATTTCCGATTAACATTTTTATTGCTCTTTTGGATAATAACAATTGTGCTTTAACCATTGGAAGAATCTGTTGTAACGTTCAATTAATAGAAGCCTAATTAGCCTAACAATTATAAACGAACAGAGATTGATTCAATCATCCTTCCATCTTTTTCTTCAGAGCCAAACCAAAAAGTACAGCTACAACTGAAAGGGATTTAACGTAATGATTTTTTTGTGACGAGTGCTCAAAAGCGACACACTTCATAAAATGTTAGCTGAAAGCTTAAAAATATATACGCTATTTTTTCAATGGGATAATCCGCTAAGTACTAAACAACAGACGGGAGTAACACAAAAAAGAGTAACAAAGAGGACAATATTAACTATCGTTTTCTACCTTTTTGTTTAATACGGCGTAACGTATTTCGTATAAACGATGACACGTATTTGAAAAGAAAAAAAAATAATACACAGGTATTGTGATGAAAAAACAAACACGCCAGGAAACAGGCAGGTGTGCTGTTTGTGTGAATTAAACAACAGACAAAAGGAAAACAACAAAGTGGTACAATTCATTATAGTGTCGTGTCTTTAGTTGACCGTTTGTTTTTTAAAAAAATAAATAAACTAACAATGCTCCGCCGAAATACAGACGGATAAAAGCTTGGTAAATAATCTAACCACAAACGACAAATAAGAGAGTATATTAAGTACGAAAGAAAACTTGAAACGGCTAACCTAGGTATAAGGTACTGTCTACTAAAGAGAAAGATATAACGGAAAACAACTTTAGGTAACGCGATAAGTTTATTTTGAAAAACTACTTCCTTAGTGAATTTCGTTGTTGTGATGTATTAGTTTATACGTAGTTATTCAAATTTCTTGATGTTAGTACGCATAGTTATTTTAACGTAGCAAACAAATCAGAACTATCGATGTAGATAAACTGAAGTAGGTATGTTCACTGTCCAGAGTAGGGACACATATTCAAAAGTTTTACAAATAATCACGATAGGGGTTGAATTGATAATCTATTGTGATAACACAAAAGGCTAGACTCATACATCAATTAGTATTACGACATTACGGCTGATGTACATTTTATTTATTTATTTAGTTAGTTATACTTGCAACGAACGTTCTCATACAAACAATGACATTACAAACACAATTTCATAGAACGATGTTCAGCGTTTAATCTAGCCTTGCAAATATAAACTGAGATTGCCGACGCATCACAAACATATAAATACAAGATAATCTACTTATAAAAACATTTGTTTTAATTCTATTTAAGTTAAAAGTTAATACGCACTTCAGGCGTTTCCATTGAGATACTGAAAATAAATTAAATACCTTTGTACTCGTAATACGGACTTTCGCATATCGCACACAAGCGTTAAAACCAAAATCCCCGAGGAAAATACTTAGTACCCACACATACGCAGAGGTTTTACATAATAACAGCAATGGTAGGTCTAAACCTAAAGCGTAAGTGTTAATCTTAGATTCGTATATCAGATAACCCCGGTACGCAATAAACACATTTCGAGATAAATTCTTTCTGTCGAACGTTATGTATTTGCTTTTCGTGCGATGTAAAGGAATATTATAAATCAAGCTTTTTCTGACACAACAACAAAATTATCGGAATTCACGCAGAAAATTCTGAAACGTTTTTTTTTCATATTTATTTGCAAAATACGTCGATATAAAAATAGCGAAAAAAGCGAAGAATATTACGTGTGTTCACAAGGGTTACAATTTATACTACAATTTATACATTCCAATAATATTGATCACTCGTTTTCGACTAGATTGCCTTAAAGTAAGAATAGAATGTTAGGTGCACACAAGGTGTTATTTATTTCTACGACGCCAAAAAGTAAAGGTCGAATTGTTATTACCAATTAGGTATGTATTTCTACACTGTATCCACAAAATGTAGCATAGATAAAACTGAATAATCATGATAGAGCCAGTTGAGTAATGCAAAAAAAAAGACAATTTATATCCAAATTCGGGAAGCAGATCAAAAAAGCAGAACAAAAAATCATCTTCTCGGGTCTGGGTCTTGTTATTCCTGTTGCCATTTCCTTAGATGTGTGCTGCCACTTTCAAATTACTCTCACCCAGTATTCGACTCTTGATCCTGATCGCTCATGATCGTCAGTGCAATAAAAACGCCGCATAATAATTTTAAAAAGCACACTAAAATCAGCGACGATATTTTAAGTCAATGGGACAAAGTGTATTTAGCCAGACGGGTCATAATTAAAATAGTAAGTGAACTAATTATCGTGGAAATCGACTACGAATATGGACACGAAGAGTAAAATTCAGGTATATTGCGTGGAATTTGATAATTAAAATGACAATTAAATAATGATAATTTTAATAAGTAAACACGCCCACAATAATAACAATGTTTAACAAAACTAATTAGCAGATTTTCAATTTTACGCACAGAACGAAACACAACAATAGTAATTATGCTTTAGTTCGTGTGTGTGTAATTAAATAGTGTAAATATTTTGACACCAATGTCACATGTTTACACACAGAATGACATAATAATTTATTATTATCGTACAAAACTACCTGTTTCCTACTTCTATAGTGTGATTACCGTGAAAACCTAATGTAATAATTAACATAATATCATGACATTGTTTTGTCGTTCTAAGTAACGCGTGGGTAAAGCTGTGAAAGCTATTAAAATCGTTAAAAATAATGAGTAGTTTGCCATAGACAAATATTATCCAACGTTACAACCCCATCATAGGCTAGCAAACACTACGTAGGTACATACTTTAGGTGCTTAATTAAAATATATTTGTATAATATATTAATGTTTTAATTGTCTAGTTACAAATGTTACTTTTTAACAAAAAGGTGTGGAACCGATTAACTGTAGAATTCACCAAATCGTCTGGGAAAAAAAAAACAACCAGTATCCACAAAAAAATGTTATAAGAAATAAATGAAATTAAAATTCTTAAAGATAGAATTACTTCATAATGTTCATGTTGGTGTTTTCTAATAGGTAGATATATCTAATACTCACATAAAATCAATTTTCGATCTACATTTACATATGTACAATATAGTTAAGTACTCAATTTAATTGCTACGCACCCTCGTTTTAACAAGCTTTTTCTTGCATAAAAAATCATCGGTAATACACGAAAGCTTACGAAACACTTGATTTAACGTAGGTATAATTATTAAGTAGGTTCATAACACTTACGTGGCGAATTGCGTTAGGCGGTGATAAAGAAACACGCACACGATATAAATCTGACGATATTTCTCATAGGAACAGGCGTGGTCATTCCTTATCTACAATATACGCCTTACGACAAAAAAATATAAAGAAAATGATCCTATGTCACGTTCTTGGTGTGAGTAAAAACTAGAGTTTGGAAGTTCTTATTTGTAGAATGTAGAGATTGTAAAACTAGATACCGAATGACCTAAAGGATAATCAGATTAACACCCAAATTTATCTAAGTTTTGTAAGTCCAACGTCTGGAAACACACTAACATGAGTAAAAACTAAAATACGTAGAAAATTATAGATAAAAATCGACATTTATTTCGTTTATGTACCAACTAATATTCAGATGCAGTTAATAGTGTAAAAAGATAAAGCACATTAGTATATCACACATATAGAGTCACCTACAAATGACATAGAATTGTTATAAATTCTCTATATATTTGGAATACATCACGTTTATTATGATTACGGCGATATATTATAATGAATGCAAACATACCCTTTTGGAAAAGCGATAAAACATGATTGATCTGAATCAATTTACATACATTGCCGAGTCCGAAAACATCGTACCATTAGCATATGAAAATGATAAAACATCAGAGACTTTATGATACCAATAATTTTTCATGAACGTAAAGCAAAAAGTAATGACATGTAACTTGTGTTTTATCGGGGCGCATATTGTCAATAAATAAACCATTATAATGGCGTGTTTCTTGTGTTTCTTGTGTTTCTTCCCGATATTGTCGTTAATACTATTTCGTGTATTCCACCTTCTGTGTCGTTCCCTCAGTGATTTTCCAGTCAAAATCGTGTTTGTGTGTCTTCGAGTGCTTTTACTCAAAACCCACTCAGTGCCGGAATTAATAAGCTTTTTCCCCTAGTATTACTGGTTTTTGACTTCGTACGCCATCTTGTCCTCTGTTTTTCAGACGCCATTTTATCATACTATTCCATACGCGTGGTCTCCAGGCGTCCACTGAACGCAAAATCAGTAGCCCTCTACCATCCGTCGTGACCGCACGTGTTTCTTCTCGATATTGTCGTTAATACTATTTCGTGTATTCCACCTTCTGTGTCGTTCCCTCAGTGATTTTCCAGTCAAAATCGTGTTTGTGTGTCTTCGAGTGCTTTTACTCAAAACCCACTCAGTGCCGGAATTAATAAGCTTTTTCCCCTAGTATTACTGGTTTTTGACTTCGTACGCCATCTTGTCCTCTGTTTTTCAGACGCCATTTTATCATACTATTCCATACGCGTGGTCCCCAGGCGTCCACTGAACGCAAAATCAGTAGCCCTCTACCATCCGTCGTGACCGCACGTGTTTCTTCTCGATATTGTCGTTAATACTATTTCGTGTATTCCACCTTCTGTGTCGTTCCCTCAGTGATTTTCCAGTCAAAATCGTGTTTGTGTGTCTTCGAGTGCTTTTACTCTAAACCCACTCAGTGCCGG
Source organism: Ceraclea dissimilis (assembly GCA_963576895.1). Classification (NCBI taxonomy): domain Eukaryota; kingdom Metazoa; phylum Arthropoda; class Insecta; order Trichoptera; family Leptoceridae; genus Ceraclea; species Ceraclea dissimilis. The sequence goes on from OY756364.1 coordinate 15,256,501, forward strand.
AATTAATAAGCTTTTTCCCCTAGTATTACTGGTTTTTGACTTCGTACGCCATCTTGTCCTCTGTTTTTCAGACGCCATTTTATCATACTATTCCATACGCGTGGTCCCCAGGCGTCCACTGAACGCAAAATCAGTAGCCCTCTACCATCCGTCGTGACCGCACGTGTTTCTTCTCGATATTGTCGTTAATACTATTTCGTGTATTCCACCTTCTGTGTCGTTCCCTCAGTGATTTTCCAGTCAAAATCGTGTTTGTGTGTCTTCGAGTGCTTTTACTCAAAACCCACTCAGTGCCGGAATTAATAAGCTTTTTCCCCTAGTATTACTGGTTTTTGACTTCGTACGCCATCTTGTCCTCTGTTTTTCAGACGCCATTTTATCATACTATTCCATACGCGTGGTCCCCAGGCGTCCACTGAACGCAAAATCAGTAGCCCTCTACCATCCGTCGTGACCGCACGTGTTTCTTCTCGATATTGTCGTTAATACTATTTCGTGTATTCCACCTTCTGTGTCGTTCCCTCAGTGATTTTCCAGTCAAAATCGTGTTTGTGTGTCTTCGAGTGCTTTTACTCAAAACCCACTCAGTGCCGGAATTAATAAGCTTTTTCCCCTAGTATTACTGGTTTTTGACTTCGTACGCCATCTTGTCCTCTGTTTTTCAGACGCCATTTTATCATACTATTCCATACGCGTGGTCCCCAGGCGTCCACTGAACGCAAAATCAGTAGCCCTCTACCATCCGTCGTGACCGCACGTGTTTCTTCTCGATATTGTCGTTAATACTATTTCGTGTATTCCACCTTCTGTGTCGTTCCCTCAGTGATTTTCCAGTCAAAATCGTGTTTGTGTGTCTTCGAGTGCTTTTACTCTAAACCCACTCAGTGCCGGAATTAATAAGCTTTTTCCCCTAGTATTACTGGTTTTTGACTTCGTACGCCATCTTGTCCTCTGTTTTTCAGACGCCATTTTATCATACTATTCCATACGCGTGGTCCCCAGGCGTCCACTGAACGCAAAATCAGTAGCCCTCTACCATCCGTCGTGACCGCACGTGTTTCTTCTCGATATTGTCGTTAATACTATTTCGTGTATTCCACCTTCTGTGTCGTTCCCTCAGTGATTTTCCAGTCAAAATCGTGTTTGTGTGTCTTCGAGTGCTTTTACTCAAAACCCACTCAGTGCCGGAATTAATAAGCTTTTTCCCCTAGTATTACTGGTTTTTGACTTCGTACGCCATCTTGTCCTCTGTTTTTCAGACGCCATTTTATCATACTATTCCATACGCGTGGTCCCCAGGCGTCCACTGAACGCAAAATCAGTAGCCCTCTACCATCCGTCGTGACCGCACGTGTTTCTTCTCGATATTGTCGTTAATACTATTTCGTGTATTCCACCTTCTGTGTCGTTCCCTCAGTGATTTTCCAGTCAAAATCGTGTTTGTGTGTCTTCGAGTGCTTTTACTCAAAACCCACTCAGTGCCTGCCACTTCCGACGAAAACGCTGACCTTGAGGACTTTCAACGGCTGGTAGTGGGATACTTCTGGTGGTGGTAGTTCTATTTATTCTATTTATATTTCTATTCTTATTATATTATTTTGTATATATATATATTTCTACTAACATGGTGGAGGGAAACCAAGACACGGGACCTATAGGTCCTAAGATGTAAGAAATTAGGTGGTGGTCTTGACGCATGGAGTCGATGAGGCTCGCCACCCATCACGCCGCGTCAAGTACCAGGGAGGGCGCAAAGAGGAGGGCAGAATGCCGGATTGGTGTGTGGAATATAAGAGGAGATATGGAAGGTAAGATGAATGAATTGCGTGATGTTTTGCATGAGAGGAACTTAGATATATTGTGTTTATGTGAGACGAAAAGAAAGGATAGAGATTGTGATGTGGTGAATGGAATGGCAGAGATGTGGTCTGGAGTGCCTGAAAATGAACATGGACGTCAGGGAGTGGGTGCTATATTATCAAAAAGAATGACTGAATGTATGGTGAAGCGTAATGGGTATGGACTGGTAGGACCGAGACTCATCTGGATTCGTTTCAAGGTAGGCATGACCAGGCTGTTCCTTATTATAGGTTACGGTCCAGGGAATGATGCCTTGGATGATGAGAAGGATGAGTTTTGGAACTTAGTGCGGGAGACAGCGGATAAAAGAAGAGCGAATGAAAAAGTAATATTGGCAGGTGATCTGAATGGTTGGGTCGGTGTCAGAAGGAAGAATTTTGAGAGAGTGTTGGGATTGCATGGCGATGATAGGGTGAATGATAACGGGAAAAGAGTGTTAGAAGTATGTTTGGAGTTGGATCTCTTTGTGGCGAACACATTCTTCGCACACAAGGAGATCCACCAGTACACTTGGCAAAGAGAGAGAGTTGATCGTATTGAAAGGTCGATGATTGACTTTGTATGTGTGGACTCTGAGCTCCGGAAGGCGACAAAGGACACCCGGGCATTTCGGGGCGCCGGACTGTGGACGGATCACTTCCTTGTGATAACAAGGATTGATCTTTTCTCCGGTTGGCGCTCGAGGGCTCGGAAGTTGGAGCCTGTCCGGAGAATCAGGGTCGAAAAACTGAAAGAGACGAATGTTAGGGATGAATATGAAAGACTGACTAACGAAAGGCTAGAAGTACATGATGATGAGGAACGCTCGACGAGTGAACTATGGAATGTTATGAAGGAGGTGCTAGTAAAGAGTGCAAGAGAAGTATGTGGAGAAGCGTTGGTAGGAAGGAAAAAAGGTGATGCGTGGTGGGATGATGAGGTGAAGGATGCTGTAGTGAGGAAAAAGAAAGCGTGGAATGATGTGCTTGGTGCGAAACCAGATGATGGAGGTGAGAAAGAAAGAAAGAAGAATATATATAAAGCGTGTAGGAAAGAAGTGAAAGAAATGGTTTGCCAGAAAAAGAGAAAACTTGAGGAAGAGGAATGTATGAAATTATCGAGGAACGTCGAGGAGAATTTGAAAATATTCTGGAAGGAAGTAAAAAGAAAGAGATCTGGAAGTGAGAAAAACAGTATGAATTGCATCAAAGATAAGAATGGTGATTTAGTGATGAATGGAGAAGAAGTTGTTGAAAGATGGAAAGAATACTTCGAAGAATTGTATGAAAGTGGTACTAGTACAAACCAGACGAATGTAGCAGATAGTATGAATGTAAATATTGCTGAGGACGAGGAAATACGTATGAATGAAGTTGTGCTTGCATTGAAAAAAGCAAAGAATGGTAAAGCTGCGGGACATGACTGTGTGGCCATAGAGTTCATCAAGCAAGGTGGCCCGAAGATTCTCGAGTGGTGCCTGAGGCTCTTCAACTTGTGCTGGGAGAGTGGCTGCACTCCTGAGGATTGGAGGAGGGCAGTCATCTGCCCTTTGTACAAGGGGAAAGGCTCAAGGTTGGAATGCGGCAGTTATCGGGCTATCAGTTTGCTGAGCTCTGTGGGCAAACTGTATGGAAAGGTATTGATTGAAAGAGTAAGAAAAGTGACTGAAAGTAAAGTATGGGATGTGCAGGGTGCTTTCATGAGTGGCAGGGGGTGCACCGATCAGATCTTCTCCCTACGGATGGTCGTGGAGAAGCTTCTGGCTAAACACCAGAGGCTCTTCTGCGCGTTCGTGGATCTGGAGAAGGCATACGATCGTGTGGACCGAGAAAGACTGTGGCGTGTACTGTCGGAATATGGGGTGAGCGACCGACTGATTGGCGCAATCGCGTCTCTATATACGGAGAGCTCTGCTTGTGTCAGGGTGAATGCTGCGTTGTCGCAGTGGTTCACTCTCACAAAAGGGGTTAAACAGGGTTGCGTCATGTCGCCTTGGTTGTTCAACCTGTTCTTCGACTACTGCATGCGTCCTCTGAATGAGTTGAATGTTGGTGTGGACCTAAATGGAGTGAAAGTATGTGCGTTAATGTTTGCAGATGATTTAGTGTTGATGGCTGATGATGAATGTGAGTTACAACGGATAGTATCCTGTGTGTACGAAAGCTGCGATATGAATGGTATGAAAATGAATGTAAATAAAACGAAAGTATTAGTGTTCGAAAGAGAGGAAATAAGGACAAATTGTGTGATAAAGGTTGGTAATGACTGTCTGGAGCAAGTGGATGAGTATGTATATCTGGGAAGTTTGTTTACTAGAGATGGACGCTGTGATGGAGACATTGAAAGAAGGAAGCTGGCCGGTACTAGGACGAATGGTGCGCTCGGTCCGATTGTTAGTAGTAGCAATGTGTCTATGAAAGCAAAAGTGCTAGTGCACAATGCTGTCTTGGTGCCGACCCTGATGTATGCTAGTGAGACGTGGACGTGGATGAAGAAGGATGAATCAGGGTTGAATGCAGTAGAAATGAGGTCATTAAGAAGAATGTGCGGGAAAACGCTGAGAGATAAGATAAGGAATGAGGTTATTAGGGAAATGAGTGACTGCAAGACTGGTGTAGTGACAAGAATGAAAGTAAACAAACTAAGATGGTTTGGGCATGTTGAGAGAATGAATGATGACAGGATGACAAAAAAGATATATCTGAATGAGCGAAGAGGGGTGAGAAAGCGCGGCCGTCCGAGACTGACCTGGTCCGATCATGTCGACCAGATCCTCAAGGATGGACGCGTTTTGAGTAAAAGGAATCGGAGAGCGTGTATGACTAATTGCATGAATGTGACGGAAGCTAGGAGTGTGTGTAAGGATAGGGCTGTCTGGCGCTCTGTCCTCTCTGCCTACCCTGCAAGGGATGTGGCGTGAGGGTATAGATAGATAGAGATAGATTATAATGGCAATAAAACGAATCAAAGAACAAACCGTACATAATGAAATAGTTCATCATCTCATTTCTCTCGATGCTGGTATGAAGAAGTGTTGATTTTTTAATATAAAAACATAATTATGACGAACCGATATAATATTTAATATTACCGACTAACCTAACGCTCCATTGGCTGTATAAACGTATTGAGTTAATACTAATCGTTGTACTTGTACAAGCATTAAATCCTTACCTAGATTCATGTTCAAAGCAATGTTATTAGAAGTTACGATATAATACTTGCTACAGTTGCTACTAAAGGCAAACTGTTATTACAATCTATGTCATTCTGTTAGCATAGTTTCATACTAAACTAACATCTCGAATACACCTGGAGTAAAACCGTTTGAAGTCAACGTTTATCTTATTCAAGTAAACATTTGTTTGTAAAAATCTTTAGCGTCATTAAGACTTTGTAGGTATCGTTTTCTATCTTTGAGCGCCCTAATATTTACCATACCGACAACTAGACGGACAACTTCTACCTACTTGTCTAATTAAGAAAATTTCACCGACGTCTTGAAATAAACTGTCTACAAATGGGAAGACTATCAATGAATTATGTCTATGGAGAAAGGAATAATTTAACTACGAGTAGATACTAACAAAACCAAAAGACGTAAACGTATAACGTATACCTACCTATATCTATACTTACATATCTGATACTACGTTATTGTAGTGTCGGACGAAAATGTTTGGCATTGTTAAGTTTAATTGACTGCGATTCACGGGTGGCGCAAGTTATGTATTAAACGTACGTTAACAGTTTTCCCTCTCTCGCTTTCTGTCGCTATACGAGGAGCTTTGAAAGAATTGACCATTTTCGTAAATTCAAATAATCGTAGCGGTGAAGTATGAACGATGAGGGGCGAATTTTAAAAGCAAAACTGCGAAATTGTTTTGGGGGAGAGTTCCCAATACGAATATATGTAGGTATTAATAATATAACTCATTAAAACTTCGATGTTGTGAGCATTTCATATAGGGAAGCTAGTTATCTAGTCGGTATACGTACATTAATCGAGAAAGTTGAAAATTATGAAAATGTACGAACATCTATTAGATTTTCTATTATTATTCCATGATTAGGGCATTTTACGAATAACGCTAGATGAACAAATAAAATTTGGTTTACCCGGGATTACAAGGTTTATCTGAGATTACCCGTGAAAAAAATAATCGGCAAACCTAGTATTATCTGTTCCCCTAGGATTACCAGTAACAGATACACAAAGTGTACAAAGTAGACTCATTAAACACTAATACCTGAATGATAATCTAAAATACATTATGTATAATACAGAATGGTACTCGTAAAAAAACGATTGAAGATGGAAAATTCCAAGAATAAAAATATTGAAATAAACGTTACAAGATGAAAAATATAAAAACAAGGTATGTAAACATGCTAACATTAAAAATAATATCAAAAACATTTTCGTGACGTATAATCCGATAAGTAATCCAAAATATCTTGTATTAAAATTTTCAAAATCTTTTTCTCAGAATTTAATATTTATAAAGCAGGCGAGTAGCTTCACAAAACATCATATAATAATGTACTTCAAACTTTTCACATCAAGTATAACGATTATTCCTAAAAAAAAGACCCGTCGAATGGTACAACAAACCTGCTGAGAATTCGAGTGACAGAAAATGATTGGGATATCGTATGGAAAGTTTGCCAAGTTTGGAGGGGGAGTAAAAAAATATTGAGAACTCAGATGATAAACCGCATATGAACTGTGTTATAATCTAACACCCTCAGTGGTATGGGAATGGAACATATTTTCGATAAGTTATTAACGAAATACTTTGTGTCATTCGCGGTGGGTTAGTCGTTCCTTAGTTGAGTCGGGAAGAATTTTTCATAGGTTTTCTCATTTCAATGTTAGAATCGGAGCCGAGCATGAAGATGAGCCACAATCACTCGTACCTACTTACATATAAAAAGGTATTTGTTACAAAAGCCTAATCAGACATGAATAATGGGAAGAGATTGTTGAGGGCGCTGCGAGTAGATTATTGGCAAGCATAGTGGCAACACTTTTGAATTTCAATACAAATGTCATTGTTGTCAGCAAACGAAATTGTAGTTCCAATTAAATACGAGACCTTTTTGATACACTGTGACTATATTACATATTTCTGATTCGTTTATTACGACATGACGAATTCTGAGAAAAACTGAAATAAAATTCAATTGCCATGCGACCTAGATGTAGAACAATATAATAATGACTGAAATAGCCGCAGGCAAATCAAAATATACAACGACATATTTTTCAAGACTGTCCAAAGTATGACCGCGGGCCGAACGCAGGCCCGTAACTTTTTCTTTCGGTTCGCCAATGATGCTTCACAATACCTATATATCATTATATGAATTAAGTTGGAATAAAATTGACAAAAACTCTCGCTAGATATGTATTCAAAATTAAGGGAGTTTGGACTAAAGCCGATATTATTCTCAATTCATACAAGCTCAATTTTTTTCAATTCAATTCAATTCGGTTTATTTTTCAAAATACTTATTATACACTTGGGTAATTTATGAATACACAATATTAATTAAAAAAGACAAAAATGTTAATTCGTCGCCCCCAGACAGCATATTTATAACAAAACATAACATAACATCCACGAAATGTATAAAATCCATAATAAACGATCACTGAAAAATTAAATTAAATGCCCCCTTTCCTATGTACTATTTGAAAATCTACTTCTCTGCAATTTATTGTTTTAAATTGCTATTATTCTTTGATGCAGCCCTACAGCCGATTTAGTTTGGACAGCCCTGACATACTTTATACTATGCAAGCATAACTCAGTAGGTTCTACGCAAGTGTACGATACCTAAATCCTAATACATCAATATCTTTATCGTGTACTTCAAACTTTCGCTGTATTAATTCGTAACTTTTGTTATTAGGGAGGCGAAAATATTGCCAAGGAACTCATCTTGAGGAAATGGTAGGTACTGTAATAAAAAGTTAATAATTTATAAATCACTCTTAAGGGTTCCTATATTTACAGGCAAAAAATATTATATTCCTATATAAACAGTGATGTATATAAAAAGGGATAGGAAATCAAATTCTATAACTTTTCGATCTTAAAATAAGTGTGTTCCAAATTAATTTTACTGTGAAATGATAAAAAAAGAACTTCCTATTTTAGTATTTATTTATTTATCCTATGGTCAAAAGAAGTATATCACATCCCTCAAAGGAAAAAGTTTGAAGGTGCCTGGGCATTGGGCAATGATAAATTTCGTCACGTTGGTCGTCAGAAATTAAATTGAACGTTCTTTATATATTCAGTTTTGGGCTCATTCAAGTAATTTGAGCTTAATTTGTTACAGAATTGGACTTAGCATGTTTAAAATGTCTTTAACTTTGGAAATGGGTAAGGACAGGCTAAAACTCGTCAAGGCCGTATTTACAGGGAACAAACTGCAGAATAGTAAGTAGAACATAAACAATAGGAATAATAACCGTAATGTAAAGATTACCTAAAACGATAAGATCTCGGATTACAGACATCTGTCCAGTGGTATAATATAATAATAATAGTAGTATTAATTATGTTACTAATCTTAGTTAGACAAGGCCCAAAGAAATGAAGACATTAGGACATGGCCAAGTATTAAGTAGAGACGCACCCTTTGGGTGAGAGATAATCACCGATGATAGGACCCACAGGCCGAAATGTCCATTAAACATCAGCTCGTCCGATAATATAATTGATGTATTTCCGATCTCATCGGACATTAAGGGGCGGGGGGATCGTCATCCACCGCACAACCCACTTAACGTAAATGACGTTATTATCAAAACTACATAACATCAACAACTACCATAATATACTCAATAGTGATATGGACTATGTAGGTACTATTAGTACAATGTTTGACACGAAATTTAAGCATACCTACACGAACAAAACATATTTTCGTAACAAAAGGAATTTGACATCGAGCATTGTTCGTATGTGGGGTACATTACAACCCCATTAACAGGATTAGAAAGGTAGGTATTAATACTTTTCAAATGTAATATTGATCACCGACCACACTGAATGTAATACGTGTAGGTTTATCATATTCATTATTATTGTTAACCTCAGAAGGAAGAAGGTGAAACCTCACGTTCATTATATATTCCAGGAAACTATAATAATAACAATCGTATCGATCTGTTTGTCTCTATATAACCCCGAATCACTAATCGCTAAATAATTGGGTAGCCAAGTAGGAGACTTGGCCTTCCTGAAGTATAACGTAGATAAACTAAAGACTAATAGGTAATTAATTACACACAAGAACCAATATTCATTTACATAAGAGATAGACAGAAAATATTTTCTAATTTAGAATATCTCTCATCAATACTTGTGAAATGATGCTAGAAATCAAATCCATCAAAGTGAACTTTAGAATTATTAAGAGTTATTTATAGATCTTTATGGGGTGATTTTGGTTAGATAATATAATGATCTTCGACTGTAGATTCCCTGAAGGCTTGAGAAATCCATCAAACTTCCTAAGATCGTATAATGTTGTGACAGAGTGACACATCTACCCACTTAAGATGTACATTCTGTCAAAACTACCTACGAGGTCAAACTCTTGAAACCAGAAGTTAACCCTATTTCTAGAGTTCAAGTGACCTCTTGATGCCGACGTCATCAACTCGTTGAAATAACTCGAGGGTAAAATGATGAAAAGGAGATGATATAACGCTACGGAAAAAAACTCTAATACAAATTATATGAATACTAACACTTCAAGTATACTCTTACCTACAAACACATTTACTAACTAGGAAAGGAAGTATCATACGATCTATTTAATAACTTGAAACTTTCAACAGGAAAGTGATAAAGACGTTCCTTAGACTTTTTACTACTAACTACAGTTTTACACGAAACGTCGAAAGGTGAAAGCCGTGTCAATCAATTTTGACACTTTTTATACTTTATCTATTGGCTTGGCTTTTATATAATCTTGCGTCACTACTATTGTATTTCATTTTAATATACCTCGTGAAAACAAAGACGTCACCAAATTTTGCCATTTTTAATAGTGCCGTTTTTCAGTGTGTATTATGTCTTCTGACGTGATTCCACTTTTTTTATGGGAATGAGATATAAAATAGACTCTTCCAATTGAACCATTGTCACTCTTTTTAACAAACTTTACTTTAGTTTTATCTTTTTATCTTAGCCATCATAAATCTGATTATGTACCTATGTGGATTAGCATTAGAGTATGATAAAAAACGATAACTAGCCAACACGCTTAATCCCATAATACCGTTAGAAATCTGTCGCTTCCAGCAGTTTCTAATGCAATAACGTTCTCGTACACCTGATTGCTAACGAACTTACCTGATAATTGCGACCACGCGTGCAGGTCCGCATCACTAGTGTAGATTGCCTCCCCCGCTTCGGCACACAGGGCTGGAGCAAGTCTGGATAACGCAGCCGATCTACTTGGTATGACCCAAGCGGACATTGTGTGATTACTTCGTCCCCTATCCACTTCAGCCGAGCGTATTGTACCTGGGTTTTTCTGCAACAATTGAGAAACAATAACATTACTATTACGTATATAATTTACGTGCTTAGTTCTCTATTTCTGTAGACAAATAACGAAAATGTTTGAAGAATAAACATAATTTTCAATCCTGAGATATATCAAATCAATCCAAATACAATGTACACATACTGTAGAAAAACGAAACAAGAACATCCTTAAGGTAAACATCAAATTCGAAAAAATGAACCACAAAAAACAGAGAACAAAATCAACTGAGATCAATTTATATTTCGTATCTTGTAAAACAGATATTGTGAGAATACTGTATACATATATATAGTCGTAAAGACTGAAGCCGTAATACTACAGTGAGTCTCTCAAGTTCTACGAATAAAATAATATACGAATACCTATATAACTACATTTTTTGTCTAAAATACTTGTACCTCGGAAACTAGCAAAGAAGTCGCTACAAAGGTATTAGACTAAAATACATAATATAAGAAATGCGATGCGTTGTATCTATGATACAATTTCTACACTCGTTTATATTTCGTCGGAATAAAAAATATTTAGAAAAATTCATAAAACATTGTACAATCAAATCAATATACTTAGTACGTTTTGAGATGATTTCTCAAATTTTTCGAATCAGTATATTCGATTGTGAAAATCGTTACAGATTTTAACGAAACCGTTCTTATACGATTTTAAACTTTCGACACACCGAAAAAATATATCGTCAAATAAAAAGGTAGCACAATGGAATTTCAGCGCCCGCTATATTTAGTATGTAATACAATAGTGCAATTTAAAAACTGTGTGTGTCAGCGTCCATATACTTTTCAATGCAAGGTGACAAAATACTACAATGCGTATGAACCGAGCATCAATGGACTACATAAATACAGATTTCCATAAAATATACTATTAGGTTAAAAAAAATCACAGCAGGTTAGGACTCATACATAGAATTAGAAATGGTACCTATAAGTACATTATTATTAATACATAGCTACCTAACTTTCTGGACTAATGAAAATATTAAAGACTGTTTGTGTGAGTGTAAAAATACTAATATAAAACATGAAGCCAATAGAATGACATGGGGTGGACAATTACTAGGAAAATAAAACCTTTTTAGGGAGGCATTCAGTAAGTATGATTGTATATTTATTTCTCTCACTTAAAAAGGCGCTTCCTCAAATATTGCTACAATATAATATCTTCACAAACCACATAACACACTCAACATAAAAAAAGGTTCCAACGAATAGGTAAGTGAAGGGAATAAAAAGAAATCTCTGAGAGCGAGTCCCTTGACATGAATAAGAAAGACATTCGACGAATGAAAGACTGACAAATCTTTTAAAAGCTATATTTTTTCCTTATTCAAGAGTTCACCAGAAATCTGTGGAAGGGATTAGGACTGTCCTTTGCTTTGATTTATATTTTCTCTCAGTGAAGCGATGTTCAAAGAAATGAATGAATAAATTTTATTTTACCGCTATGTGCTAAGTTAAATCAATTCTGAAAGAAACGTACCTAATAGTAATCACGTACCTATAGAATCAGATGCGACGCATTAACATGCAAAATGCATCTATTGAAAGAATTTGCATTTAAATTCAATAAACACAGGTGACGTAAAACATAGATGTTTCTCATGTTTTTATGGAAATTTATCAATTTAAAAACTGCTGCACTGAGGTAGTTTATATTAACAGAAAGTCGGATGAATTATTGAATTTCTTCTCCATTCTTCTCGGCTGTACCATGTGTAGATTGTCAATGTTGTAGTTAAATTAGTCCTGAAGATTGCCTCAGCAAGTAGGCCGAAAGCTCGACAACATCGACAATCTACACACGGTACACCCGAGAAGAATGGAGAAGAGATTAACAAGGATCGTGAAAATCAACAAAGCTATCAAATTATTAAATGATAACGCTTGAAGTTTTTTCATTGTAACGCATAGTATGTAGATTCAGATACCTACAGAGACGGTTGTAAGTTAACATGTACCTTCTAGGTTATTTGTACGATTCTGAAACATTGTTTAGCAGAGTAATAATAATAAAAAACCTGTATAAAAAGTCGTAAACACTAACGACTTATTTGCAACACTTGCCGCTGCCGAAACTCAGCGTTTACTGCTGTAATGGTTATAGAGTGAAATAATGTGCAATATCTCGCTTTACGACTGTTCACAATTTAAAATCAACATAACCGAGTTCATTTTTACGTACGGACGTTTATTGGTGATAACATCACACACAATTTTGCCTTTCGTACATCAATCCTTTCCTTTCCAATGACTCATGACTCATTCAGCCCGCGGTTGCCCACTGCAGGACATAGGCCTCCCCTCTCCTCCTCCACTTCTCCCGCTCCTGTGCGAGTCCCATCCACTGGGGTCCGGCAAACCTCTTAAAATCGACCATCCATCTTGTAGGTGGTCGCCCTTGTGGCCTTTTGTCGCCCCTTGGTCTCCACTCCAGCAGTCTCCTCGTCCATCTGTTGTCCTGCATTCTTGCAATGTGCCCTGCCCATCTCCACTTCTGCACCGCTATCCTCTCAACCACATCAGTCACTTTAGTCTGGCTGCGTATCCAGTCATTTCTCTTCCTGTCTTGCAGTTTAATGCCCAACATTATTCTTTCCATTTTTCTTTGAGCTAATCGCAGTTTGTTGGCAGACAGTTTGGTGAGGGTCATGGTTTCCTTTACAATACTACATCAAAACTTCATTTCAGTAATGCTTAGTTATTTACCATTCGGTGCATAAAACGGTTGAAACCTATTGTTTCACAAAAATAAAGACGCAAAATAAGTTACAATATATCTAAATAAATGTGAAGCAGAAAAAAATAGGAAGCATTCCAGAGACTAATAATATGCGATGAATCAGGAATAGCATTCGATGGCACATAATAGAGAAGTTCTGATGATTAATAATAAAGTTGATATTAAGCTGTCCCATGGCCAGGATCTACTGTACTTTAAAAAGAGTGTAAATATTCATAAAGAAGCTGTAGCCATCAAAATAAAAAGAAAATAGACACCTTTTCAGAAAGTGGCATTTAAATTTGTTGTATTCTGATCTGAGTTGGGTAGCGAAAAGAGGATACACTACCTACGGGTACTTCAGCATCCATTTCTGAGATCTCGAAAAGTTAATAATACTTCATAGCCTTTGTAATTTCACTTATAATACTGTTAGAATTTTCTTACATAACACAAACAGATACGAAATTTGATAGATGAGGAAATGGTGTAAATTTAAGAGCAAAATATACATTACTGGTATTGGTGAATTTTAATGTAAGACTACGTAAAATAACAGTGATTGGTGTTCCTGTTTTTGATATTGTGGTGACTCTTGTAATCAAAGGGTTTACTTTTGGATTGTAGTCCAAGAGCCCGCTGCTTAAATTATGACGTATCTGTTTTTTGATCGAAATGTGGTATAAATGATAGCTTACCAATAGGGTATTACATCGCACTAGGGTTGCCGATCAAAATCTTGGCGCAACCCCCCCTGCCCCCCCCCCCCCCGAAAAGGTCCCTCTTCGCGGTTTTTCGCATTCTATAGGAATATGGTAGGAGATGGGAGAGAGTAGTCAATGACAAAAATAATCCTTGCTAAATTCTTTACAAAAAATTTTAAGTCAATTTTTTCGTAGGACTAGCAGCGTGAAAACTAACCCCAGATTTTTTCTCTAGCAGAGAGTTGAATGGAATAAATGGAACAGAGAAACCTTGAAACTGAAGCAACGCCAGCACGTGGACAAGGAGAACAAAATAAATATACTTTATCCTACGAAAATAATAATAAATATGTACAATAGAACAATGTAACTACCTAATACAAATTATACAGATACCAAGAAGTATTCTCGTTAGTTCAAGTTGTACAATAAAATACTTGTTTACTTTGACTTTCAACTGAAATTAAATTTCCACTAAGAATGTTTGGTCTGTAATATTGAAGCTATTTAAAATATGATAAAACATTTACAATTGAAATGACAGTAGAGTATATATCATTATATCTATCGCTATAAACGATATACCATAGTACCTACTACCCACTCGCGCTTTTCCCTCATTTAAAACGCTATAAAGTAGCGTAAATATTTAGGTATATAAATTCACTGCTGAAAGTATAGTTTACTTCTTCTTCTTCTTTCGTATGCGAATACAACCATTGTACAAATGATCTGGGAGTCTGAGTCAGGGCTCCGCGTCAATATTTCTCAGATATTCAATTGCCCTTGGCATCACCTCATAGATTTTCCAAATATCCCCGTCGAACTTCTTGATGGGACAGTGCCCCAAAATGTGATTCACCGTCTCTATCTGCCCGCACTGGCATTGGGGATGTTCCCTTACTGATGTTAAATGAAAAGAAACGACATTCGTTCTTACATGTAGATTTGACGGTTTTTTGTTGAAGTCGGCCTTATAGATTCGACGTTATGGAAGTCTTTCTGTACCTCATTGCAAAATAAAGTAACAATGAATCTACAACAAACCCGCACCACTCCAAATCATGCAACAATCGTGATGGATTGTCGTGATAATATAATAATTTTATCCAGGACCGAACGGGTATAAAAATAACAAAATGTACTCTACACCAACAAAAAATAAACTTCTAGAAAGTACGAGTATAATCATCATTTTACTAACAATGTGTAATGTATTTCAAAGATACTCCGCAAAATAAAAGTTTTCGAATCAAGAGTAAATAGTTAGTATAGGAAAAAATTAAAAAACTTTATTTTTTGAGTTTGGGTTAACGCAAAACTTTTCTGTGTTATGATTATTATCATGCTTTCATTACAAAATATTATATAAATGTTGAAACTTTGTAATTATCCCGAGAACAAATTAAAAACACGAGAGATTCCATACCTAATAATATTAAAGTAGGAACAAAAATCGTTTGATAATCCAAGCTAGACACTAAAATAAACAATGTAAATAAACAAAATGAAGATATTTTAACAAGTTTCGGCATAAACAAATGATCATAAACAATTCTATGATGAAAAAGGATATTGATAAAGGCAGGAACAAACAAGAAATACATGTAAGATATTACGTTTTACTGGTATATTATAAGAAACAATATTGTAAATTATGTGATATAGTGATTGCATAAATCAGGAGTAGTATGAGTATAAAACATACAACTGATCAAAATAATATACCTAATAAGCAATTATAGTCTGAAAATATCTCCCCAATTATACAAGTTTTAATGCTTATGAAATTCGAAGGGATACTATCTATGTAATTACTTACTTTTAAAAGTCCACGTAAACTACTTATAAACATTTATTGCGTATCTTTAATATCGGAAAAGTTCAAACGGCCGACAAATAAAGGAAAAAGAGTCACAGAAAACGAAGGCCAAGTATCCGCCTAAAATTTCGTAAGTTTATTCGTTGTACAGACTGTATCAAACTTGTTTAAATGGTAAATTAAATAAAAAAAAGGCAAAAGAAATGAGTCGCGCAAGAAACTTTGTAATTTATCGATCTTTGAAGATGTGAAGGGTGATACAAGTGGGAAGAAGTTTATACTTACCTACTTGTCCTTATAATTTAATGATAAATAAAGTGAATACTAAACAAAAAGTAAAAGGAACAACAATGGAAAGTTTGTTCTTGAAGAGATCCATTGTAACGGTACAAGCAGATACTTAACCTAAAAATACTTGATCGATGCCTGTAATTAATTAGAATGAGGCCTACAAACAGACGCCCTTAATAACATAAGAACGGTCGGCGGGTAAAATGTCGATATTTAACTCGTGTATTCCCCATCTTAGGCACAGTCATAAATCTTCGTAGAAACGTAGCGATCGGTATGCCTGTCTTAATAAAAGAAACCAACGAGATTTTCAACAGACAACAATTTACAAACGGCATGTCGAAACCACGAATTGAAAGGAGATTAAACGTTATTTGAAGAAAAAATATAAAGTAAAAACATTATTATAAAAGATGTTGTCGTGCGTGGAATATAACAGAAAATAAATGTCCTGAGAAACAAGCACTAAAACTAGATATGATGTTCGGCGAGAAATTGTAACATCAATTTCACCCACAACTTTGTATCATCCTAGAAGCATTTCGCTATGTAGGAATAAATGAAAACTAAATTTTTCTTTTTTTTCATATCCACTCGAGAACAATAGTTGTTTTTTTCTAGAACCTAAAAAAAACAACGTATGAGAATCGTACATACACATGTAACAATAAACGAAATGAAAGAGAGACAGCAAAAAATAGTTACAAAAGCAGTATTCGTGATAATGGTATGAAGTAAAAAAAAAATACGAAACATCATGCGTCACTTTGCGGGATATTAAACAACAAAGGATTCCACACAAGGAGACACTAGACGCGACAAATAACATGAGGCAAAAAATGGTACGTAAAGAAATGTAAAAAGACAAAAAAAATACACTCACGACATTTCCGACATCGCGCAACTTTGCTTCATGTTTGAGTCGCGTAAATGAAATTTGAAACCTAAACAATAAGTAAAATAAGTATGCAGCTATACACCTACACAGTCTAGATTCATGGCACTCACCTTTTATTTCTCCATCATCCCAAGTCGTATAAAAGTTTGATTAAATTGAAAAATACTCATGGTCTAACTTTCTAATATGAAAACATTCCCCTGGTAACTTTATATCAACTGCCGTACAATAGTCGCATATCTTGATACTGGATTTCTAGTGACGTCAAATACCATCAAGGCAAGATACAAAACAGGAGCATTAATATCGAAATATAATACATCAAAACTTTTGAAAGATCAGTTATCACAAACGCATAGTGGGGAGCCCTAATGATTTCTCTAGGGAATTACGAAGGATCCCAAACATATCTATTCCATGGAAAAGTATCTAATATTTTATAAAATGCTCTGAAATTTCCAAACGAGTAAATAATTTAATATTGGCCATAATAAAGATATTATAAAAGTCTATGAACGTTTGAATAGAAGATGTTTCATATACCAAACTAAAAATAGAAATCATATTATAATATAAAACAAACGTCCCTACACTCGCATATAAAACAACATCAGAGAAAATAAAATTCAGATGATTTTCCTTTAATATTGAAATATTTTACGAGTATGTCGTTCTATGACGAATTTTCAAAGACAAACAGACAGAATGGCAGTATAATATACGATTGTAAATTCAAATTTACTGTTTGTATGCAATCACCGGGAGTGTATGTATACGGAGAAAATTCACTTGATATCGTTAGGTGAGGAACAAACTTTGATAGAGAATCGTTCGTTCTGGAGGAAATCACATTACGCCGTAAGATCGAAGGAGTATGGCCGTTAAGAGTGAAAAATATTACGAGGTAGGTACTTATAAATACATTCGATGAGAGAAATTTAAAGTTGGAATTTGATATTCAAATATTTGGACACGTTTCAAATGTAGAAAATGCGGTAAAGAAAGCCGCGCGCTCTGGCAAGGTTCCTTTCCGGCAATAAGAATAATAATATCACGAAAATAGAGGAAATTGCGAAGATTCTGATAAAAAATACGTAATATAACCGTATTGTTTACATGATTATATTTGCATACCTACTGATGTAAACTTAAATTATTTAGATGCTAAAATATATGCACCTAATGTACATATAATAAACAGCACTTAAAATTGTAATGGAATGAAAGACTTGAAAGAACTTCCACGTCTTATTACTTACTGTATGTGGTTGTAGTATCGTAATAAGAAAATAATGGAACTGTTTAATAACCCACAGAAGCATAAAATCAAATTACACAAAGCCAAGTGGAAAGATTTATCGGTAATACAAATTATCTAAACGAGGTACTTTTGTACATTAACGAATGATTACATGTAATCCCATAATAAATTCGCAATGAAACCTTCATATAACGGATAAATCGCAAAATAAATTGGGGGAAATCAGCGAATAATAAGTAATTAAATAAAGTACGATTGTAACTTACGGTTTATGAAAAGCTATTATCGTTCCACTTTGATATATAAATCGAACGATAAAACCACGATGCGAAATGCAATGATTGAAACAAATTATATAATTTTGCCGATACGCTCTACGTACAAAATAAATCTTCCCAAAAAAGATTACATTCAAAAGCGAAGTGAATAATAAAATAATAAAATATTTGACAAATCAAATAATTTTTAGAGATGTAAAGAGATGAGCTAATAAAAATATATCGTATATACGTAATTGGTAACTGCCGCGGTGCGGTTGTACGAGGGTGCAATTAATAATGAGAGAGTTTTATTAAAAATCGGTAAAACGTGGAGATATTAAGAGGATTCGCTGAAACATTCTGAAGATATTATACTTAATGATCATCTTCCGAGTTCTCAGACTCGACTAAGGGAAACGTGGATAGAATATCCAATAATACTGGATACCTTATACCTTTTCCAAGAACAAGGCATCCCTTACTAATACATACTACCCACTTAAAAGTCCTTATTAAACCGTTCCCGAATATCATATTTCAGGTAATCCATACTTATTAATTACTACGAATTAGATAAAGAGGAATTAACAGATTAATACAACAGTCAAGTGTGCACGAATTATAACATTAACTTCAAATACTTGCACGAGAAGAATAGCAATAAGGCCCATGTAAGTTGGGCAATCGAAAGAACACAAGAGACAAAATAAAATTTCATAACGCGTAGACAGAACGACATTAGTAAGTGAGTGAACGAATGTAGGTATAGGTGATCACTGAAAGTAAGAATTTTAAGAATGTTCAGGTGTAAGAGACAGAGACAGTATTGGGTATATAATCGCGACAATTTTCATATTCGCATAATGAATAAAAACAATTTCCACTGTCGTATACTTCTGATAAAAGTGTTTAATAAAAAAAAAATTGGATTTAATATGCAAACCAGACGAACGACTTCCAATGAAATCCCTGGAAGCCGAGGGAACAGGCAAAAGACCAGTGGGCCTCTCCAGAAAAAGCCGGCAGAAGCAGGTGGCGAAGAGACTGTGGTTGGAGTAATCAAAGGTCTCAAAGAGTGTAAGAGAAAGGGGCTTCTGGCGAAGATTCACAAATCTTTTGAGCCACCTATTCGAGCGTGAGGAGAATAAGACATATGAAAATATTCAAACAAGAAGAGAAAATATTACATAACAGAATTAATAATGATGTGGTCTTAAAAAAGTTTTTGGCGATATACTTTTATAACTTGAGAATAAGAGACCATTAAAAAGATTAAGTCACGAATAAAAATCCTCGATAATGGTCATCATTCCAGTCAGTGGACGGTACTATAAAACCATTCCAAGTCTTATTCTCTATCGTATATATCTGCCAAATGGCGAAAACTTGAAAACGATGTCATACACGACAAATATATAATTTTAACGTCTAGCTGAGAAAATAAAATTTATCATACGGACGAGGAAAGTCTCGTAGAATTTTAAAAATATTGAATTTAAAAGCTGCTGCACTCGAAGGCAGTTTATATTCTGCTTCAGTAGTGTTGAATTAAAATGAACACAAAAAAAATAAGAAGGATGAAATAGTAGGAAGAGTATTCGCGAAATCTTAAAATATTCTCGAAGCTTCGACATTAAATCTTTATACAGAATACAGATAGAAGTGTGTACTTAATAATGTGCAGCGATATAATAATAAAGAAACGTTTAAACTTATGCAAGTTTCTGTGTGCTCCACTTTCAGAGCTTCTCTCGCTTTTAAAACGACGACGGACTGTTTGATATTAAAGTAAAATTAACCCAATACGTGATGAATTTGCATATATTTTTTACAAACGACTATAACTACTTCAAACAGAATAAAGATGATGAATATAGTTATAAAAATATCTACATTCCATGTATTATAATTTGTCTGTAGGGTACTTGTTTATATTACTAGTAGATTTATTGTAAAACCCCATATCCATAGTGACCCATTGGATATATAGCTCTGAACGGAAAGTACGTGCAAGTCTACGATTGAATTAAATATAGGTAAATACGGGAAATATCAGAAAGAGAATAGCTGTCCAGTATTAAGACTAGACAAATGGCATACTTGGGGCACATTCTCCGCAACCAAAGTACGATCTGCTGCACATCATTATGGAGGGGAAAATTGAAGGTAGTCACGGCGTGGGAGAAGGCAAATGTCCTGGCTGAGAAACATCAGAGAATGGACCGAAATCCAGAGGGTGGGGGAGTTGTTCCGGCTAGCATAGAAAGCCTATATAAAGAGGTACCTTACATGGCACTTGGAGAAGAAGATAGGTAAAAAATACGCGCATCTCATTCAAAATCATGACACTAATTCAATAATGTCCTCGGTCGTACGAGTATGCTGCTAGTTTTTTTTTTTGTTAATTGTGCAACGTCAATATTTATTCGTGAAGCTAGGTAGAATGCGAGATTCAATAATATTTTTGAAGAATGAATAATTGAGGTGAGTTGACAAAAAGGGTAGGAATCTTTCGCGTTTAACGTAATTCAACGTTTCAGTGTAAACAAATTTGTCGAAATAATATTCCGCAAGAGGAAGCATTTTGGCGAAAAATAAAATTCTGTAATTCAAAGAAAATCTGGCACGAATGACAACGCAGGATGAAAGCTCTATTTGTATTCAGACGAGCCTCTACAATAACAAGTTGAAGCAAATAATATTTCAAATCTATATTATATTTACATTATTACGTCAATTCCACTTTGAAAACTTCACCAATATCTATACCTATAGGTGACAATTCGTGAATCATGACTACTCGTACGTATCGCAAGACGGGTGTAATATATCAACGTTTTCTACTAATTTGAAATTGTTGCCCTTAGAGTACAATGCCCACATTTGTCACAATCAAAACAGAATTTAACGAAGAATAATTGGGACATAAAAAACATCGCCTTACAAAATTATCATAATTCTTACAAACGAAAGAAAACATTATATGACAACTGAACCACTGGCGTTCGGGTGACATACAAAACTGATAGAAGAAGTAGGTTGGGGAGCTAAAAACATGCATCTATTTAAACGCCTGTGTCATGTATTTATGTGTTATTGGATAATATGTAAAAGAGTTCGATGAAAACATAGCACAGTAATCAAATTAGAACTTAAGTTAAAATAAAAGATGTCACGAAGTGAGACTAAATGTTTTCAAACAATGGAAAACTAATAAAAATAATTGGTCCATCATAAAGATTTTTATTGATGCCGTAAATTCAAACCCAAATGTTTAAAATGCGCATGGCTGTAGGAATCAAATGTTTCAAGTGGGCGACAATATTAAGAACACGGGTAAACGTGAGTGACTGTTTCATTTTAACTACTTGTTCAATCCAAGGGTTCGTTCTGGATCCGTTAATTTTCACTCGGCGAGTCAACGGGCGATTATCGCACGAAGCAGAACGCATTTGGGTGATTGTTCCAATTGGAATTGTCAAACAGAGATAGATATATGAGAATACTAATAAGAGTGAGTTGATAGATGAACATCGAGATAACGATATCACAACACTTCTTTGGTAGAAAGGGATAGACATATCGCGTGTTAATAAGAGTGAGTGAACAGTACGTGCGGACCACTTTATTATCTATGGCTAGCGAATGTCACCCAACACTTAACTGGAAGAAATCGCAGTTCTGCGATAAGTTCGCCCTAGTGAACAACGTTTTATAATCTGTACTATGTCCATTTTGTATATTTATATGTGTTTGTTGTTTACTTTAAGTTTAAATACATAAATAAATAAAAAAAAACAAAATAGTTGGGTGTTATTCGCAACAACCGGGCGTGTCAACTGTGCACATAGAACAGGTTGAATCACAAACCGGTTAACTCACACCGGTGATAGAACGGAGGACAATGGAACCATAAACACTCGAGCGAATCACTGAGTGAATTTTAACGGATCTAGAACGAACTCAAGTGGAGTAGGTAAAGTAAGAGAACAAAATAACGTATAATCATACGGTCATGAAGGGGCGATACTTTACCAAATGTCTACAATAAATCGCTTAACGCATCACCGCAAAGGGAAGTATGTATAATGTCGAGTGGAACGGAAGGCAAATATTTTACGAAAGGTGGGGCAATCGTAAAGGGGAAATTGAAATTATGTTTTACGAATGGGAAACTACAAAAGCATAACGGCGAAACAATACCAAAAATGTTTAATAGAACTGAATGCCCGATACTACTACCGCTTTGACTTTTTCACATTTTGTATGGCAAGCGCTAAATAAAAACAACGTAAGGGACAAAATCGATGTCTATTAAAAGAGACCGATTGTCAAAAAATATCCGATAAAGTCACTACGTCTTACCTTAATCATTTTCTCAACCAAATTACAGCATTATACTCGTATTTAAGAAACTGGGGAATAATCTCAAGTTTCAGTAAATTTCAGAGGTATTTTATAACTATTTTTTTGGCGAATAAATAAATTAAAAAAAAAACAAATTTGTAACCACCAAAAACGTATTCTCATTTATCCACGTTCTAAACTTAGGATGATACCTTCAGTACTGCCTGAGTAATCTTTCATTTACCCGACGCAATTTTATGCAGAATTACTAGGGCTTCTTAAAAGTTCATCACAAATATCAGATTATGCCATCAAATAAATTTTCTATTGAAAACATAAAAATGATTATATCACGATCGGTAAAATAATAGATGTTTGCTTTGATTACCGCGTTCAATTACTACGTTAAAATAATAATATATTTGAATTACAGTTTCACGCGTGTAAATGTGAAAGCTTTAAACTGAATCAATAATTAGAAATTACTTAATCCTCTCGTTAATTACTATTAGAGGTTATGAATAAATTATCACAAATCCATGTTTGCATAAATAACATAATTTTGTGAATTAGATTAATCCAATGAACTAATCGATACGGTGCAAACAAAATGTGCTAACTTCAATTCTAATACGAGAATCAGAAAATATGACGCAAATGCAATTAGAATAAAAGTTTTGTACGATAGATGCGTTTTAAACGTAAAACGGTGTTTTAAGTTTTCAACTTAATTTAGATCAAGCACACCTTGTGGCATCGTTTCTAATAGTTGAATACGTAATCTTCTACGGTTTTTTATAACTTTCAATTCAACAATCGCAGATTTCTACTAACAGTCATACCGTAACAGTACTACAAATTTCATACAAAATATCAAAAAAGCAGCCGGTAACTGAAGACAGGTAGAATTTGATGTTGCCCTAAAACCTTGGGTATGGCTGGCCACAAACGTCCCGAAGTTCAGTTCCGGAATCGACCGTTTTGCAAAAAAGTTCCGATCAAAACCTCTTTCTGAATTTAAAATCGGGGTGACGCTGAATTCAGAGAGAGGTTTTGATCGGAACTTTTTTGCAAAACGGTCGATTCCGGAACTGAACTTCGGGACGTGTGTGGCCAGTCTATAACTTACTGTTAAAAATATAGTGGAAAACAAAAGTCATGTCTTATTTTTAATAAAATTGTGGGAATATGTGCTCTCACAAAGTGATCATGGATAATTTTGAAAAAAAAAATCATATGATATGTTGCCGACAATATTTCTTGTACACATATTTTTATTTAATTTACATATGTACGTTCCATTTTGTATCATTTCAAAATATGGAGAGAATTACGCGAATATTATATTGAAATATAAAACGAGTATATTTACACATGAAATATAATATGATGTGAAATTAAATGAATAAACACAATACATAAATACGCTTTGCAAATAAACTCGCAAATTTAAATACAAAAATTATAATAAAACGATATTCGATAATGAATCATTCACAAATCGATTGCTTTTATAAACGACAATTGTTAAACGAGAATAAATGATACAAAAAACAAAAACAATTAACATGAATTCAATGAAAAGTATAAATTAATATGTATGGAGATGACACAAAGCCGAGTGAATTATTGAACAACCAAGCGGAAATAATAAAAAAGTTTGCAATCTATACAATAGCGAATTATTAACATTAACCAAAGGATTTGACTGGAATTGAATATGGATGAATTGAGTTTGAAAAACTACTACCACAATACATCAATGGGTCCAATTCTGTAAAGAATTAAGTGTGTATCAACTAAACTAAGGAGCTCTTATAAATGAATTGTTTACGAGAAAAAAACAAAAATTAAGTTAAGGTACTCTTTCGGTACCAAGTTAATAATATTAGTTTTGTCTCATTGTGGTTTCTGTTACGGGTTGGCTGGTATAAATTGACATTTGGCAATAAGCCCGCCCTTTGTATGTTTCCATGTAAGTACAATAAAGATTACTTTATTTTATTTGTTTTGTTTCGAAAAGTTACTTGATTGGACGTGGTATCGAGTATTCCACATCGAAAACACATTCAGAGGTAAGCCCGATGTTTCGCAGGCATCAGTTCCTATATCATCCATACTTCCTATGAAAACGTTTTTAATTTCTGTTTATTTATTTTTCAAAGGAACTATCTGGTAAAAATACAACAATGACTGCTCACTAGGAGGAAATTATCGCGAAGTCCTGATTTTTATTAATTAATACTTCTCCACTATCTAATCTTGGTTTACCAGAAGACAGTCCCCCCGACAACCCTCAATAGAGGTACTAGACACCCGTAACACTTTCAATGTTCCTAAAAGATGATCCGTACTCTTAGGATATGACTCGATGCACTCCACAGATACTCCACACCATGGGAAATGACGTAATAACAGGTACGTATGAACCATTTTTTAATATACCTAAACATAATAGGTATTTTCCAATATGACAGGCTATCCTGCCGGCTTAATGTTTGGGCCTTTGGGGCTACAAATTTGATTTTATTCCGAACACGGAAAGAAAAGTATAGGTTGGTTTCCACATATTTTTAACGGGTATTGCGATAATATGTATCCACGTAGTTGGATACTACATTGTCATATCGTAAATGCAACCACGAAAAATCTGCATATTCAGATTCTCGTAACAAAATATTATAGCATCATAAACCACAGTAATACAGGGCGATATCTGATGATACAAACAATAAACTCGAAACATCCTGTTACTAGCGACACAATACAATCTATCCTCGATTATAATGGTAGGCAGATAGTGAATTAAAAACACCATAAGTAGGAATTCGCAATGCGTAAAAAGGCGACACAAGCGCCAGCCAGACCAAAAGTAGTAGATTCTATAACTATAGTAACGTTAGAAAGTTTCGCAAGATTAATTTGTTCATTCTACATTTACATTAAGGAAAGGAAGCAACAAAAATTACTATTAATTACATATTATATGCGTTGTTTCCATTGATTCAAATATAACCTATCATAAATCAATTCACATATTGTTTAAAATTACTGAGTGATAGCACATGGAATCTACATATGACGAGAACAACATTAATTCATCTGAGCATTACAAATAAATATTGAATCAGGTTATTGAAAATGACTTAGCATATAAAACGTTATTCCGAAACCTTCTTCTTCTTCATAATCTTGTTCTAGATCATTGATCTGTTTTGAACGGATGCCTTCCTCTTGGGATGTGGAACACCAACTATCCTTCCACCTTTTTGGCGATCTGCCTGGCTGACGTTGTCCCACAAGTATATTATGGGCAACGATGTGGGGTTTTCTGCCCTCATCCATCCTGTCCACGTGCTTTCTCCAGTATCGTCGCCTTTTCCTACCCCATCTCAGGATATCTTCCGAACCGAAACCATGCCATAAAAACAACAAATCGAAGAATTGAAAAATCTGTAGGTCGAATTGTCGTTAAACAGAGTAAAACTGTGAAAAATATCTCTATTTGGAAGCCGTGGATTATTGTAAACGCTGTAAAACTGATTTATCTATGACGTGAAATAGAATTTATTACCCTGATGTCCTTTCATGATCCAAACGATTACGTGACCCAAATAAAAATAATAGTTACACGAGTATCTACTGACTTTAGCATTTAGTTTATACAATACACAAATCATAATAACATTGTCATACTACATTATAATAATGCCATCCACGATGACACAAGTGTTAACATAATGTGATTTATGTTAACCATTGCCATGTTGTCCATTTTAACACTACTAAATTTCAATGTTACTAAAATGGACGTTTAGTTGGCCACGGTAGATGCGGGTGCTTGCTCCACAAATGCGGCAAGAGAGACCGCCCCTTTTGTGAATGTGGCCAGATCGAGACTGTTGACCATATAAGTAGAGAGGTGTCCTGGCAAGAAGTTTGCAGGGGTTCTGGAGGAAATCCATGAGGTGACGCCAAGTGCAATAGATTACTTGCAGAATACTGACGAGGAGCTTTGACTCCAAGATAACTTGTACAATGGTCGTGTGCATACGAAAGAAGAAGAAGAAGATGATTAAAAAAAATTTTAAGTGATGCCAAAACTGTCAGCTGAGTCCTACTGATGCCAAACTTTGTAAATAAACTTAAAAAGGGATAAATTATCCATGTCAATAATAAACTAATACTGGCCGGTACATTTTTTCTCAGGTCTCCGAAGTTTTCACCCGACCCTCGTATCTCCTTAATTCAATTTTTGTAACATCCGAAATAAACTTGATAAAACAAATTGAACGAATAAATTGAAATGAATAGAAAACGATGATGAATGATTGAAGTATTCAAATGCCATTATAAATTCTGTGTAATAAAGGATGGAAAATTGAGATAGAATTTTTAATTTCTTAAGTTAATACGGAGAGATTAACTATAGCTTCATCCAGAGATCACTCGTTCTTTATGGGTGGAATGCCGATAAATAAATAAAAAAAAACCATAGGTAGCTTCACATGTACCGTCGATGTATCTCAGTAGATCTATGAAGGAAAAACTTTATAGTCAGTGAAAAATTTGTAATATCCGATGGAAAGTCTTCTCCTTAGGTATGAAGTTAGGAATTTTATGTTGTTTAATAATAAACAAGCATAAATAGTTGAGTATTATCGTTATTCAATTCAGTGAACACTATTTAAACATAATCCTTATACATAAATTAAATGCATGCTAAACTGATACCTATACTATCTTAAGCTCAAGACAACTAACAGTATATGCATGTACATCTACTGAGAAGCTTTGAAGATTTTCGGAGTACATTTAATAGGATAGTGAGCTTCCAGGAAGGTAATATATTATTTACATGTTAAGACAAAGTCTCTCAACGACGATCAAGCCGCATTTAGTTTAGAACGTTGGTTGTATTAACTGCAACTAAACATACTACACACTGCAGAAATGTGTGACCTATATCGTTAGACTCAGTGCAAATCCCGAAACTAACAAGTAACATAAAACTTTAAATACATACTGCGGAGCTATTATCCTTGGCCTGGTGTATCTAAACCATGACCTGACCCCTGAACCTTGGCCTTTTGAAGATAATGCAACCAATTTGTAACGCAAATTTTCAGATGTGAAACAATATTTCTCTATAATGGACGCAATCGGAAGGTCAGGTGTAATTAGAGTCTATTGTTAAAAAGACAAAAAGGTATGAAGATCCATTATTCAGAAGACTGGAGTATGAAGCGATTGAGAAGTAGAAATCTGATATCTTCCTCAATATTGATGGTGTAACACCAGGCACTAAATTTTACAAATATAGTTTTAGAAAGATTCAGATATCATGTGCATACCGACCTTTTCAACTTGGATTACATATCACATTGCATAGCCACCATACAACAGAATTTCCCTAATATTAGCTATGTGCTTCCCAAAGTTCAACTGCAGATTTGAATTGGAAAATGAGTGGAGATCTGTTCATAATATTTATTAAAGCTTCAACGCAACATAGATGTTTTTTTCCATTCACTGATGGTAGATTAGCTAAGTAATAAGCAGTACATTCATAACAACAGTTCTCTGATGCGCTGGTACGAGTTTGTACCAATCATTATTGGTACAAACATACACGTGTGAGATAAAAATAAAACCCACGACATCACTTTGGATGGGACACAATGTTCCCAAGCCAAAGCGACACTAATACAGAATATTACGAGAAACACGTACAAGCAAAATTACTTGAACTCACAACTGGGGTCAACTTTTAAAAAGTATAACCCTTGAAAGTAAGTGAAACTATCACCTCTACTTGGTACTTGAAAATATTATTAAATAACACGTGTTTAATCATTTCTCCTGATATTTTACAGAAACATACCCCAAAGAGTAAGTTAGTCAACTTTTCAAACTAGATTGACAAATAAGCAATAAATAAAAAACATATTTCCTAAACTATCTTACTTATACAGATAGTGACAAGCGGCATGAATATAAACTACAAGCATAAACTCAAAATTGACAAATTTGTCCTACAATCCGTACGATTTGCATTCATATGCTGTATCGTATTTTATCAATGGCGACAGAATACGTTAAGTAAATATGTACGATTGAGGATGCATTACATCTACCAAAGAGCGATACTCCTATCTAAAGTCAGGAGTGTAAGGTAATATCTATAACTCAGTGATATTTGGAACTGTCAAACCTGCGGTGCAACGAAGTGAATTATTTGCATAAATTGACACTTATAACTGCACCATACATCATATATTGTCGTGAAGTAACTTATTGGAGCACTCGCTCTCACAGAGAACGTCACACATTATTTAAAAGTTTGGGTCGCAAGGTGTGTTATTATAATATGTAGAAATTTGTAGAGGGATATTGGGTGTCGAGAAGCACGAAAACATCCTGAAGTTTTAATAAGTTCGGCACCAGTGCTTCATAATACTATGAATGATGTATTATTAGGTATAGAGAAGGATTTTCCATAACTTTCTCCTCGAACATTTTCATGCCAACGTTCGACGTCTGGTAATGTGATTATTATTGCGAAAGTATAGGTAACTACCATACGACAAAATAATCCCAAAGTAGAAGTTAACTAGAAATATAATTCGCTGTTCAACGCTAACTTTCTCACTCTGGCTTTGTGTTCATTTCCCTGAGGTATGACGGCGTTGCTTAATATTCTCATATAATATGTAAGTACTACAGGTGAACACTGAATGTCCTTAGCGAAAAAAATGTAATAAACTGAATATTTACTTATACCCTTTCTTTTGGAACGGCAAATGAAGTAATTTGCAAAGATACTCAATGTTTCCCAAATTAGAAACCTATACTCATATTTAATATTAAAAATTTCAAAGATTTGAAAATATGTACTGAAAATTACAATATTTTCTCAAACCGCGTTGGCACGTACTTTGAGGTACATATTTTTAAAATTACCAGGAAATTTACCGCAGTTTTTAATGAACTGCATACTTATCTAACATAATATATCCATATCCATTCACATGGGTAATCTACGTCTTCTCCATATTCAGAGCAAATAGTAATTTCAAGCTCTCTTCAAACCACTTCAGGATAAAGCTTGGACACAAATCGTGTTAAAATAATAATATGTGCACACATACAAAGTACGCATTTATAAATCCCGCCTCCGAAACGTTGATTCGTGATTATGAGTAACCAAAAAGCATTTTCGTGTTAAACGATGTCTTAAAAGACTCTTCATGTAGTATTATAATGTACGATTATTTACATTTTGTACGTAGAATTCTAGGAAGCACTTAACAATACGTTATGTTCAATATACTCACGGATGAACAAATCCAATTTCATCCAGACACAATATTTTAAAAAGAGTTTCTTACCGTTTCAGCGGTACACATTTTGAATTTCACTCCTTCTCTATTTCAAGCAATTCTTCTTGGAGTTGTACCGAGATAAAAGGTGGAAACTCTTATAAAAAATACGTCTAGGGTGCATTTCTGCGTGAAAAAAAAAGCAATAAAAAACGGAGTGTGCCTACTGTCTGTGATATCTCAAAAGGAAGAATAAAATAATGACCTGGACCATTATAAAACAACAAAACAAACAAATATAAAGAAACACATTTCTACAAAAAAACACTTTGGAATTAATTATTTCGCCGTTTTGGAACAATTAAGAGAAGGGATGTGGATAATTAAAGAAAAAATATAAAAGTCCATATTTTCTAATTTTTGGGCTGAAATAAATGTGAATCTCCTTAATAATTGTGGATTTTCGGCAGCGTTGAGTATTTGACAAAACGCCGTCACAATCACATCGGAACGTTATTTTGAAAATTGTATATATACTGTTTACAAAAAACATTTCGCATTGCACCTAATTTAATTTTGTTTTAATTATATACGTACAATACAAAAAGAAGATATTCGTATACGCCACTGACTTTACACGAGATTGTATTGATATTTTGGATAAAAATATGTGCAACAAAGGGAATTATTGATTTATAATGATTTTTTATTTCATTTCTAATTTTATAAAACATCACTACCGCCATCTATGAATCATAAATGACCTGGGAAATAATCTGAAAAAAATGATGATTCGCGTCCGGAGTAAACATTAATACCAGACGATTTTAGACATCCATCTATTAAATAAACTTACAAATGGAATCTCGGCTTCAACATAGGCTATTAAAATATATGATTTGTATCGTGGTTTGGTAAAATTATCAATTTTCCCAAGATACTGAATTTTATCAAGTTAGTATGAAAATGAAAGATGCCATTTAAAGTAGTCCCGTTAAAATGGTTTTTAAATTTGTTTGCGTCGTTACATAATCTAGAACTAGGATATACATCTAAGGATTATTTTTATACAATGTTTTTGCTCTACAAATACTTCTGTATGACTAAAAATATGTCTATAATAATTAAAAAATAGTTTTGACATTTGCTCCGCGGCGCTTTTTGTCGTCGTCTGTTTTGACTCGCGTGGTGTAGGGGCTAGCGTACTTAACTTAAATTGAGTGTTATGCGATGCGAGGGTACGAGTTCGATCCCACTCCATACCCAACGCTTTTTTCTTCTTTTTTTTTACTATCTTTTTGTGAAATTTGAATTGAGCAGAATCCTATATACATAAAAAATAATTTTACTAGGTAAAACAAATATATTCCTTCCTATATGCCAAAAATTTATTGCATTAGGTATTTAATTCTAAGACGATGTAACTTCACCACCCGTACACAATTTTAGCCGTTGCGAAGCACGGGAAATACAGCTAGAGTTATAATAATATAGAATAATATACCTAAAGAGAAAGATGTCGAGATGAAGACGAACTCTTACCTGTCTTAACTTGGCCATAGCGTCGGCCGAAATAAATTCAGTCTTGTCAGCATGTAGTAAGAAGCACATGACTTGGTACTGCGACTGTCCTCGCTCCTCCTCGCCGAGAACAATAGCCTTTAAAATCTGCACTTCCTGAAAACAGAAAAAAAAATCATCCTTAACTACAACTGTACGATATTTATATAAAACAAATGATATTCATATTGAGACCTTGAGGAATAAAACAGGTCCCAACTCTGTACCATTTGAACACAACTTAGGTTAAGTACCTAAGTAGTACCTACGCAGGATTAGTAATTTAATTACAAAAGATAATATAATCTAGTAAATATTATATCAGTTTACTTTTTGCACGAGAAACAACGGTTTTTGTACGATTTTCAAAATTTTTTAATACGATCCCCGGTGGGTTTCCGGCATAAAGTTTTCAGTGTCAGGCTATATATTCTCGGAGGTCTCGTCCATATTATTCAAATATATGCGTAGGTAGTTAAAACGTAATAGTATTGTAATAAAATCAAAAGCGATCCTATCTGTCGCATCGCATAAATTATATTAAACATTGCTGACGTCAATTCTATATTACTATGAATGTTTGTCAAGTAAAAATATAAATTGATGGAAATAATACCATTCCATAGATATGAATAATACTGTGACATCAATGTCTTCAAAAAGTAAATAATGAAATACTATCAATCACAAAATACATTACGTATATTTTCCGAATCCTTCAAAGTATTTACAGAATTTCTGGTTCTGTCACATCGGATGACGAATGAAACAAATTAATAGATCCTTCAACAGATGTTTTTTTTTTTTGTATAATGAAGTACAAGACTTGAATACATCAAGACAGAAGTCTTCATCTAAATTGTAATAAGGGTCAGTTACTATAGGCAGTGAAACTTGGAGGTCTATTACTTTAAAATCAGGGGAGACCTGAGATTATCGCATCGCCAGTTTCATTCTAAATAATAGATGTGTGCTAGAAATGACCATACGATAAATAATGAATAAATAATAATTTCAATTATTCTACTACTACGAGTAGCTTTTGTGCTTGGCGGGCCTGTGCCTGTATGGTTAGATTTTGTTTGGTAGTAAGTCATTTTTCTCTTTAACCGTTAGGGTTTGATTATTGGTACGTTCCAGCCAAGATATGCTTACCGTTATTAAAAGTGTGTAGTTCTCCTGTGTACTTAAAGCTGATTCCTGGACATAGGCGATTTAGTTGAATCTTATTAAAATACCACAGTGATTTGAAATCGTCCAAGCACAGTAAGACGTTTCCACAAGATGTCTAGGAAATTGCGAAGACGAAACAATAAGCTAAATTACAATTTTGATTCCACTTCAGAAGCAGCCTAAATTGTAATACAGTTCACTGAACTAAATACTATATAATAACAGCGAGTTAATTTTAATACCTAATAATAATACAATGATTAATGACTTTTTGGAAATCAAGCTTGTCGATTTATGCAAAATTTAATCCGACATAATAATAAATGAACCAGATTTACTGGAGTGGGTACTTGGTAAAATAAATTCGTATTTTCTTAGAAGTATAATTAGGGGGGTCGATACTCCTGGAACATAGAAAATTAGATATATTATTGTGTAGGTATTTTCTTATAGATACTTCTACCTTAGAAAGGTACCTAACTGGGAATGATAGAGCAAAACTTCGGAGATTAGTATGGCATAAGAAAAGAACCACATGAAGAAATTTCTTGAAGGCCACACGCTCCACGAGCCACACGAGCCAAAGAGATGAAAATCTTGTCTAAAGGGGATTTTATTATAGTTCATTTTATGAAAACGCATTGCGTGAAGACCTCTGAAGCACGCCGTAATATTAAATTTTAGGATATCGTTCTTAAGTTAGTACACAAAATATAACAATTTTATATTTCATATTTCATATCGAATATATTTCACCATCACCATTCACCATGATGAATTTCAAATTAAATTATATTTTAGTGATGTGTAGGTATCTTTTAATTCACGTACTACGCCGTATCGTGGGGGACAGAATGAAAAATTAATTTACATGCCGGATATTTAATTTCCTTATTTACGTAAAAATGTACGTTACATTCTTTTGTAAAAATAAAACTGTGAAGCGATAATAGGACGGTGCGGTGACTTCCGTAACGAAACCTCACGTGGTTTTATTTTCATTCTCCTATCTTGATGGAATGAGTCCGAGGTTTAACTAAGATTAATAGTCGTATTCTCTTCGAAAAAATATTTAATCATAACTAATCTAAGCTAATATTTCGCTTAACTTTTGTTTGAATCTAGGACACGACGTACACAGCAGTCCAAAAGGTAGTATTCTGGGACTGTGTCTGTCAAACTTTTGCAGTGCAGAAATGCGGTGTAATTAGTATTACGCCAAAAAAACAAAAAAAAAAATACACCAAAGGACTGTAATAAATTTGACCAAAATGCTTAAAAAACGTAGTGTACTTTTTGTGCTATAGAGGTTGCCTATGAGCTCCTGCATGGAGTACGGTATCGCAGCCCATGAAAACTACTTCATTCATGTTACAAAGACATACAAAATTTTAACAAGATACTGCACACTATACAGTAGGTATTCGACCACACGAGTACAATCCCAATATACTTTACTTACAGAGAAAAGTTCTATACGAAAACAATCAGTTAACAAGACAAGATTGTGGTCGTATGGCCACAAAACGGTGAGCTACGGTGAGTCTAAACATGAGGTGGTCGGTAGCCTGGTTGGTAACCCGCTCGACTGCTAATCCAGCGGGCGCGGGTTCAAACCCCGAAGCCGACTTACTCCACTTCACAACACAAGCTTTTAAAGCTTTCTGTGAAGTGTACAAAAATGCATTTGGGCTTATTTCGATAAACCCAGATTCATTTTAAACAAAAAAAAAAAAAAAAAAAAAAGATTGGAAACACATAGAATTAACTAATTAGAACTATTGTGGAATTCGTACTACGATGTTGCATGATAACGAGTATAAAACAAATGAAGTTTATAAAGAGCAATTAAAAGAAAAGACAAACGATTCAAGACAAAAGACCTCCCATTAAAAACATTGCAGTGTTCCGTATATAGCGTATAATTATATCTAATACAAGTTACGCGTATAATGTAAGGGTATATTGTAAACAATCTGCGGTATCGGAAATGTGAAGCCATTAATACTGTGAAGCCATAAACTTAGACCATAAATAAAACTACTGTTGTCAAACTATTTCTACGAACGGCACATAACATTGGACACAACAATCTACCGAGTCTGCCACGGGTCAAAAGAAAAAAAAAAACGGGGACACAGTGTCACAAACAATGGTGTAGCTAGCTTAGAAATACAATATCGGGCGTAAACTTCAATGAAAAGTTTAATACAATCTCATACCTAAGTAAAAAGCAAATAATCTTATACTATTTTTAATGAAAAGGAACTTCGAATGGGTAAACTTATATACTTTCGGAGAGGTACTAAAAAGTTTGTATCGTGAACGGATGAAGAGAATCGTTTGAACAAGATTCGAATCGAATATATTTTTTAAGCTGGCGGGTACAGAAAAAATCGCCTCAAGAGCACAAAAATAAGCAGAGGAAGTCTAAGAAACTCATGGACTCTGCAAAATTAAGTTTAATAAGAATAAATGAACTCACGACTTACGTCCGAAATATATGCAAATTGAGTTTGTATGTAAAAACTACTTTAGGCGTACTAAAGGCTTCAGTCTGACTTGGTGTTCAAGTTCGTTTGGGTGATACATCTAAAAAGAGTCTAGTCATAGGTAAATAAAAAATTGACGATGATGCTCTACACTTCTACAGGCACCATAAATTGATCTTTCTCCCTGCGAAATATAATACGAACCAAGTAACGAGTTATAAAAGCACGTATGTATAATTTTACATAAACATGTGTGTACCTACTTTACACGCGAATTGAATAAAATGTTGATTTTGTATTGAAAGTACTCACGAAATTTACATATTACTCAACAAATCAGTATAGAAATATTATGAACGTATTCAGTACAAGATGTGAAGAAGGAAAACGAAGAAAATGAATACCTAATGTAAAATATTTTGCGTAATGAAATGAATACCAAATCTAATTCTTGTGTATATGTAAAGATAATAATATTATGTATACGTAGTCAGTACATTCAGTTAGAGTATAAAGTGACCCTTAGTCAATTCGATTTTTTTTAACAAACTTCACTAACATAATAGTCATAGGAATGTCAGGAAAAATAAAAAAACTCTCAAAAGGAGGTCAGACGACATAGTCCGACAAGACGGCGGAAGCTGGATGCAAAGGAGGGAGCATAGATACGAATGGAAGAGGCCTACATACAGCGGTGGAGGGCTGAAGAAGAAGTGTAAGAAAAAGAAGATACCGAAAAATAATTGACCTTAAAAAGCTGAACTGTTTTGAATAATTAATTAATGAATATAAGTTACTAATAATTTTATGATAGAAAAAACAAAATGATTGGACTTTATTAATGAATTAACCAATTTCAATTTGTAACTAATCCCTTTCATAATAACTTCAGTGAAAATTATTATTAAATTTTGTAAACGACTCCTGGGTACAAAGTCTTAATCCCGATTCCCAATAGAGCTCGACACAAAATACTCTCAATTCAGTGTTATTTGGAATAAGTATAAAAGATGGAAAATTTAAACTGTGTTAGCTCGCAGTAATAATGCCAATTCCATTGTACATTATACAATTCAAAGGAAACAATGTCTGCAATAAGACATTTCAAGTAATAAGCTTCGTCAATTTAAATTGAAGCTCGGTTGTAATAATAAACACAACAACCACGAAAGCTGTTTGAATAATGTTATGTAGATAATGAGAATATGTCAAATGATGATTATAATAATTAGAGACTGGATTATATGCAACATAAAATGGTGGTAATATGCATGCAAATATGCATCATAAATGATCAAAATATGCAACAATACCACCAAAAAGTACCAAAACATGCAACATAAATTTAAATAAATACAACGCTACTTCTAGGTTTTATTTAACTTAATCTTTATTAAATGTATGTTTGGTTTATCGTTTGGGAGACCGCGAAAAGCAGTTCTACGATTTAAAGTAATAAAACATTGTTTTAAAAAAATACGATTATTTTTTTTTATTTAACTACTTTTGCCAAATTAAATTGCCAAAATATGCAAATACATATGCAAATGTATATAAACCGATCTCTAATAATAATGTTACAAATACTGACGTATGTACGCTAATTAAGAGTTTATTCAATACGACAATATATTCGAAATAAACATAATAAGGCAATTTACGATATAAAACACAAATGATGATGTCACAGTTGATAATATTCCGATATTCCTGGGAATACGTACAAGTAGCTAAGAAGGTAAGTAATTACAGGACGTTCTTAATTTATTATTTACGAAAATGCGACAACATCACAAGAAATGATGCTCAGTATGACTACTTTACTGAGAAACGGCGATGTAATATTTATGATTGCTGAGAAATTATGAGCAGTATGTCAAACAGTGGTGGAGAATGGTCAGTATGACAACATTATCGCTGAGAAATGATAGTCAATATGACAACATCAATGACAAATGGAGCAACAAGCTCCTGTTCTGGAGTCCGTGGCTCGGTAAACGCCTTAGAGGTCGCCCACAGATGCGTTAGACAGACGACCTAAAGTTAACACCCGGCCTCAAATGGATATCCGAGGCAAAATCCAGAGAGAGATGGAGACGAATGAGGGAGGCCTACATCCAGAAATGGAAGCTGCAGGACTCGTGAAGAAGAAGAAGAAGATGACAACATCATCGCCGGGATGTGATGGTCAGTGTGACAAAATTGTTGGAGAATGGTCAGTACAACATTGGTTCCAATGTCAACAACTATCGGCTTAGTTATTTTCTAAATTAAATCCATAATTTAGGAAAAGATACGTGGATACATGGCAATCGCTAGTAATCATAATTCAAACTTGATTACGGTATCATATGACGTAGAGATCAATTCCCTGTATCAAATTTTCAGATTGAGTATCTACCAATCAATCTCTATGTTACGTTATTATTACATAATAATGTTTGCTTCGTCTATACATAATTACATTTTCCTCTCGAATATAAGACGAATCCCCGCGGGGACATGAAGGGAATAATGGGAAATATATTATTAACAAGGAAGAAGAAGAAGATATTATTACGGAAGATAAAAATATACGTCTTGTAAAGGTAATTCATTGTGATTCCCCTATAGAAATATCATACTCAATTTTAACGTGGTTCAGTCATGTTCTAGTATGATAAATTAAGATACCACTACGTTACACAGGGATCAGCTGAATAAAGGAAAAAGAGAAGCTTATACTTAATTTAGGTAAAAAGTAGAAATGATTAACTACAGACGATTAAGAAAGTAAATATCTCTTTGGAACACTGATGGTGCTCTTGGGAAGACAAATAGCACAGGTCACATTTGGGCATATAATTATTTATAGGGATTACATGAAAGGGAGAGCTTCAAATTTTTGTAGGTATATTTTTGCATATTTTTGATTAAGGGATTATTTCCTCCTTTTGATATTTTTTTTCAACTGTCGTGTAGTAGAAACTAGACAGGTGTTACTAATACTTACATACCATAAGACATTTCACATATTTTTCAGCAATGAGTTTCACCACTACTTCTGAATGTTACGAATGCGCAAAGAAAACGTTGCGTGTTTTATACACACACAGCATTCACTGGTTACTCTAATATTGGAACATATCGTGATGTTATAGTACTGGTAGTAGTAAAATATATTTTAACTGACAAATTTAATGTAACATACTTAACTAAGGTTTTACGTGATTTGTAAATCAGTCGGATACGCCTTGAAAAAAAAACGTGTATTTTCTTCTGCCTGAAAGTTCTCGTATGCTTAAGAAATTAACAGAGATTGCGCGAATAACACAAATATACGTTGAATAGTCTTCCCACAATCCTTGTATTCATCATGGAAAATACCTAATTTAGGTACCAAAAATTCCTTTTCAAATAAAATAAAAATATCATAAAACAAACACCGAAAACAGGCATCAATAGTTTTGTGTAAAGACTAAAATGCAAAGCTCGCCGTACAAAAAAAAAGGAATTTAACACTACCCTGAACATTTTTACCCCCTTTTCAACATTCCACATAACAAAACAAAGGAGTGAAAAAAAAGAATGATCGCTATTTATTCGAAAATTAAAAAAAATCATCCCTCATCATTCCTCCACACATAAAAGGTTAGCCGAATATTGTAATATGGGAAAAATTCATTTTCCCGACAAAAAATCCTTTTCATAGGTTTGAGATATGATAGTGAGGGCAAAACGTTGACCCGATCAAATCCGAGGCGGATGAAAAAAGGGTATGAAAAGAACGTTATATCGAATAATACGATAAGGCACCTACTTAGTTTACATACTACACGATAAGAATGGATTTTTACGTGAATATATTAAAAATTACAACATTCTCATGAAATATTCCTTCGCCCAAGTACGACATGGACCAAAGTCATCAATTAGTTTGACGGCGATGGCCAACATCAGCCCTATATTACGAACGTACCTCATACACTAAGGATAGTAAAATATCTCAGAAATATAAACGTGGAACTATGACTTTCAGGTCCCGCTTGCACTATGGCAGTTATAAGTAAAATTATTAAATTAATAAATAGTAATTTAGTGATTGTAGGAAGATCAACGTTATGGAAGTACATTTTAACAAATTTTGTAAAATAAAGAACACTGTATTTTACTTCGACTATTTCATTTGAATACACAATCCGGTGGCTTCTTATATGAACCCATAGTTCTGCCACTGAAGGTGAAGCACTAAGCTTCGAAAGTTCTTTCGACTGTGTATACAAATAAAATACATAGTGGAAGTAAAATAAAGTGTTTAAAGTGTAAAAAATACAGTGTTTTCTTATTTTACAAAATTTGATTTAATAAATAGTATTTCCGTACCATACTTATGCACAGTTTGATTCGTAGTATTGGTAATTAATTAATAACACCATAAACGAAATTTTAAGGTCATACGACATTAATACAAGTAGGCATATTTCTAACAGATAGGTACGTTTCCAGTTAACGAAAGTGTGTTATAATGTTTTGTAAAGTGTACCTTAGCATCTAGAACAATACAATATTGGAAATTACGGCAGCTAAAAATCTTTAGGTATTCTTAACAATTACTTCAAGTTTGCTTACTCTTGTAAATTTCTACGCTTGAATATTACGAAATGGTCGTGGTAAACATCTCTCTAAAGTGTCTCGTCGCAATGAAACGCGACGTCAAGAGTGTCGCGGGAGCAATCATCGTATTTATTTGTCTCTCGTATGTAACGTGAGTACAACAAACCAACTTATTATATATACTCTTACAAGCGACTTAAGGAAATTACGTACGAGCTTACGTTAAGCGTTGCGGGATAGAACGTAAAATAGGTTAGATAGTTGGAGTGTTTTTCATGTAAGTCATGCGTGACGACTCGACGACGCAAATTGAAGACGATATTTGTTAAAATAACTAAAACATCAGAAACTCTACTTTGGTTGAAGTAACGTAGATTTATTATGCTTCATCCACATGGTCGCCGACCCTCCACGTTTTTTGTGCGAATGAGTAAAAAGACGTTAACCGTCGATTACGTATACAATCCAAGACAATCACCCCGTCCGCACGTCTTTTTACATGAACACAAATTCTCACACTTCATGACAGTCAGCAACAGAAGTGTCATTCCATACAACTTTCAGTGAACAATACCAATAATCCCATTATAAAAATTATCGATATACCATCAAGCATATATGAATACTTTGAAACCTTATTCTTGCTGTAGGTATTGAAAGCCTTGATATTGAAATAATGAACTAGTAAAATTCCACGTTGGTCTCTATTGTCAATTCATACGTTGTAAACCCCATATTTTTTACTGGCATCCCTTCTCGGCGAACAAAAAGCAGAGAGAGGTTACAGCACGATCCCTTTCATACAAAGATCCTAAATTTCTATCGATATAAGCTCCACCGACGCAACCTGAAATTCGTTCATAACTCCTAGACATACAAAAGCAACGTAAACCTTGATCACCGATGCTAAGTATAATATGAGGTGAAACATCAGACGTAAATTTACAGAACCAATCAATTCCCACGGTGTAGATATAGTCCCAGTCGCAGGAATAAACTGGGTGAGCAAAGTCCAAAGTAGAAAAATTTGGAAAACGTTAGAAGAGGCCTATATCCAGCAGTGGAGGGATGGTTGAACAAGAAGAAGAAGTTAATGATACTATGAAAATATATAATCTGAATATTAATAAATTTATTAAATAATAATATTATGAGGTGATATGATGACGTGAACAATATATTCTGAAAAAGTCCGAGATTTCTCTACTCCGGAAGGCATGATGTTTATAATAACTGGGACTCATTTTGGAAACACAAGGGTCAATAATAATCAGAAAATTCTTTTATTTTATTAAAAAACTAATATTTCACCTCAATCCTCCAACAGCAGGGATACGTTCTCAAAAGAACCTACCTATATGTACGTGGTAAGTGGATTCATAAAACGACAACAAACCTTTTAAACCCATAAAAAAATATAGCAAAAAAAAAACAGTGCAAGGAAGACAATCTTAAAGATGCTAACGTGATAGATGTCTAAAATAGGAAATAATAAACTCCAGAAACCCATTGTCAACTTTTGACGCCTGCCAAAAAAACCTTGATGATGTCTAACAATCATAAAACAGTTGACACAAAAACTAAAATTAATTAACACTGTTTCTCGAATCACTTCAAAGAAAGACAAAAAAAAATCAATTGTATGGCTCTTTTCCAGAAATAATATGATTAAAAAACTTTCAGTGGGTTTTCTTTAACAAAAAGAAAAGGTTACAATGTCAAAACAAAAAAGTTGTCCTTTTCGTACAAGCAAAAAGAAATTGTATATTAGTTTCCCTATAGTTGTCTTTTTTCTTATTTTTAGACCGACGAGAAGACAAAAAGGACAAGTAGTTTAAAAAATGTTTGGAAAAACCTCTGACCTAAAATTATTGAACAATGTAAAAAACGAGTTTTATGGATGTTTGGAAAGTGTGAAGGTAGGGTAGGGCTACAAGAGAAATATATTATTTCTTTGTAGCAAATCGATATATTTAATCAAGTAATGGGGTGAAAGTTTTGATCAAAATTGATGGTAATATTAATAATAGATGCGATAATCGTATACGTACTATATGGATATGAGGAAGAATAATAACGTGGGAATCTGAATGTTTACAGGGCGATTTCAGATTCGATACAACCACTTATATAATTAAATTTACTCTTAACAATAGCTGCTTTCCAGAAGGCACTTTTATTGGATGAGCGATAAACTTTATGAACGATGTGGGTGGATTTTGGAAGATCATTTAACGGGTGAAATAAAAGAGTGGTTCAAAAGCTGCGATTGACAGTTTAGTTTTTACACTAGTTTTAAGTGCTTTGTATTTTCATAATTGACTTTTTTTATAAAGATGAATCTGGGCTTTCATTAAAAAACCCAAATACTTTTCTGCACACCTTGTTCTAGGCTTTTAGCCTGTATTGCAAAGTGCCAACGCCGGGGTTTGAACCTGGCACCTCCCGCTTGAGAGACTGCCGCCTCAAGCAACTGCGCCAACCATGTACTCAATTATTCTAATGCTTAATGTCTTCAAATTGTGTAGTACCGAACCAAGAATTGTGTATTTCATTCAACCACTTTTCTTATCAGAATTCTCTTTGTCATCCATTAATTTGTATTGGAAAATTCCATTATTACGGTAAAATCGATCACAAGGGTCGTTGAAAATAATTTATGTAACAATCACCTTGTACAATCAGACAATGCCTATAGAAGAACTAATGTAAAGCGAAGGACGAATTTATACGTCAATCTGTCGTAAGGAAATGATGGCTTGCACGGGATTTGGATGTGAGGCGATGACAGTAGGGGGAAGGGAGACTGTTGAGGAATTGTAGACCGAGAGACATAAAGAAAGTTGTCAATTTATATTTGAAACGAGTGAAGAGCGTTTTCTGTACAAAAATATTTTTTTAGATAAGAAATGACTACGTATATACGTATAGGAAACTTAAAACTCCTCCTACAAAGTTTCTTTATCAAACCAATCGTATCATAATGAAACAAAGTGAAGTCAAACGAATAAAATCTGGTGTACTCAAACGCCAAAATCTTATGTATTATGTTTAACAATTACCAACGTGAATTTTTACTTGAATTACAAATATGAAGCAGGTAGTTCAAAAACACTGATCACTCAATACGTGGTAAGAAGGTGGATGATTTTTTCTAGTCAAGAGATGAGGCTTTAGTCGTCGTTATCACAAATGCCGAGAGGACTAGAAACAGAACGAGACGAGGGGACAGAAG
This sequence comes from Ceraclea dissimilis, assembly GCA_963576895.1. Lineage (NCBI taxonomy): Eukaryota > Metazoa > Arthropoda > Insecta > Trichoptera > Leptoceridae > Ceraclea > Ceraclea dissimilis. The sequence continues at coordinate 15,299,611 of OY756364.1, forward strand.
CTGGATTAAAATAATACAAGAAATACAATATAATTACAGTCGTCCACTAGTGGTACATATAATAATTCATTTAGTATTAATAATACTAAAATTCCCAACAAAAAATATGTAGAGAATAGCGGAAACGGGAAATACCTACCAATGAGGGGAGGATAAAGTTCATGGCAAGCTTCCGTACTTCGTAGAAATACTATATAAGTGACGCAAATTGAAAATCGCCCGAGGATATAAATTTTATCGAGATACGAGTATATAGATACGTATTAATTGTGAATATACAAGCAATGATGAATTAACGAGAGTTAGTATAAAAAATTCATCAGATAATTCATTGACAGACATCGTGTTGTCGCCTACACATCTGACAATGAATTATCTATTCAGTTCGAAAAATATCATCCTTAAACTCTAAACATGGATAAATTAAAATACGTTTTAGCAACTGTAGCGGGTAGAAAATTGTTTTTTTTTTTTTTTCATATTCGGGATAATAAATAATTTATCTGTTTTCTCTGAAATTTACTTTAACTTGAGATTGTTTCCGTAGTCCGTCAGATATTATACTATGACTAGCTGAGTTACCCGTACTTCGTAACGGCAAATTTGATCGGTGAAGTAAATCAACAGTATGACACACAAATGCATCCAGCAATGTTAGATGAATCTGAACAACTTTCTTCAAGGTTCTACTAAGTTCGTTTCACCTTCCAGAAGGTTCGAATTCTCAGAAGTTTCTAGAAGGTTCTACAACGTTCGATACATTTCCGGAAATTTCCAGATGGTTCTAGAAGGTTCCGCAATGTTCGATTAACCTCTACAATTTTCTAGAAGGTTCTACTTGTTTCGTCTTGTTTCCACAGCCTTCTAGAAGGTTCTACGTAATTCTCTGAGCGCTTGGATTCCTTCGTTCTGATAGAGCCTCCCACTATCACTTACCCGATTCAAAATTCGACAAAAGATCTGTGTTCTGTTAGTAGAGATCTTTCATGGGACACCAAACACGGTGGTATGCGGTGAGCGGATCCTCTCGATCACCGGGTGTCTCCCGATGGCTTGAGCTGGACAAAATATAACTTGCGATCTGAATTTCTTTTCCAATGCCCTTTCATACGATACCACACACGGCCCCATACAACCCTTGGATCCCCTCATCAGCAGAATTTCTCAGAAGGTTCTGGATTTCCAGAAGTTTCTGCCACACAGTACTCGTTTCCAGATAGCAAGGTATGTGTATACCAAGTTTGGTCGAAATTGCTCCAAGTGTTCCAGAGTTATGGTGGAACAAACATACACACATACATACCCACATACATACATCCATTTTTATTATATGTAAGATTATACTGTAATTTGGTGGATAAAATGTTTAAGGTAATACGCAGTGAATGCAGTGGATATTTTTTTGATAATCGGTCTTCTTTTTAAACAATAAACCAAATAAGAATTGTTATTCTTATTTCGAGCTTACATTCTCACACAAAACCTGAAAAAGCTTAATAAATCTAAATTTCTTTAAAGGTACAATATACTTTCCATCTTCAACATCATTCTTGAAACCAATAATAATATTAATGTTTCACGTATCCAGACATTCCAGACAGCAGTCCCAGCGGTGACATCTTCGCTTGACAAGATGAAATTTTAAATTCTCGTACGAGAAGACTGTATAGTGTATAATAATATAGAAAGACCTTTATTTCTTCGACAATGACAGGCGAACGTGGCGCAGAACGAAAGGGGATTACAATATTATATATTATTATTAGAATCAGGCAGAGTAAACAAGATAATGTCAGATTGAATATGCGAGGTTGAAGACAATACACGTTAGGTATATGATGCATTATAGTGTCGCGACTGAAATGGGGCGAAAACTGTCGAGATATTCATGAACAGAACACTTCACCCACCTCCTCACATGATAATAACAGGTAGGTATATTGTCTCATACTCACTTGCCTGAAAATTCACATCAGCGGTGTGGTCACCTGGCAAGAAATTGCGCAGAATTTATTTACATACTACACGTGAAGGAACTTTCGTAAGATTCACAATTAATCTCGCCACCAAATTATTTCAAACGATCAATGTAAGCAATTGACGGTCGCGAGACAAAGTGGAGAGAAGTTTGGAGGTTTATAATTGTACCAATTTCAACACGTTTAAAGATAAAAAAATTATCTATTTGGATTTTCATAGGACCCTCCCAACTAACATATATTTCAAAATCTTCAAAAAACTTCAACAGAATTTTAATAAATTATAACAAATTTGTAGATAGATCCAAATTTAGCAGTAAAGAAAGTTATTAAGTTATACGTGAAAACAAAGTAAACGCTAAATCAATCAATGATAAGACAATTTGCCACCAATAGTCCACGTTTTAAATCGAAGATGGATGCAAAAAATACATCATCCCAGGTATAAAAGAAAAACTGGTAGGTTTACTCGTATATACGCCATCCCATACTATCTTTTGTGTTCGTTTTTAGCGCCGATTGGGGAGATTTCAATGTGACATTTGTTTTTGTAGTGTGCCTGGCATGGAGCTTGAGTTTTTTTCCTTTTTTTTATAATGTCAAAATATGGCTTGGCGCTTAACATGTTAATCAGTTAACAATTTTCCGCCCTCGCAACATTGAATTCATTAGCCGCTTTGGTCATCGCATTTTATTATACACGTATTATTATACGGATGAACGAAATTACTCCGGTTCAATTGCTTAATCTGAATAATGGAACATAGGTATGTATTAATTGCACAAAGTGAAAATAAAAAACGTTACAAAATAACCAAAAATGTCAAAACCAGACAAGGTTCGATAAATCCATAGTTTGGTATTGGTGAAAAAATAAATCGAAATTACGGAAAAAGTCTTCACACATCAGTGAAAATGATTACAAACTCCATTACGAAGATCGTGAAAAACTGGTACATTTTTTACAATACATAACATAGTTAACATTTCGGACGTATTAATTCCTCACATGTGTCGAATAGAAAACTTTACCTCATAACTTAAGATGTTCTTTATGGACCGTTTAAATTGACTGGATATTTTGTATTGAAGAAGGTAGACCGACCCAGGAACGACGTCTACGAAACAGAAAAAATGTGATAGGAAAACAGAACAATGAACCGGTATCGCTAGAAGAAGGCCGTCACCAGCTGCTATGCATTTATTCCTAATGATTTTTGCTTCCACCGTAACCAGTGATGTCGAAGTCATTTAAAATAGTGAAGTTTTTGAATGACGGTCAATAGATAATACGAGTATTCTCACAATATTCAGACCTTGCATATAAAAAAACTAACCAAGTAGGAATGGGAATTTTTGTCTATCCAAGGAATGCGAAGTGCAAAGAACATTTTCTTCTACGGTATACCTATTCGCAAACCTTTCACATCACATTGATAATTTTTCATACTGTCCTTTCTGACATACGGCATTCAAACTACTTAAACAACAATTTACCTATTATCAGCTAATGTATCATATAAGTTACGCACGATAACTAAATAATACGCACTGTATAGAATACCTATTTTATATTGCAAAACCTGTACGTGCCCCATTCCAACCTACTTATTCGTATACACGTACTTAATAATATTCATAACATCTCCACCCCAAATAATGTCTTCCAACTCAGCCTCAGCTGATACATTATTATTAAAACACGTCTGACATATGAATATGACATCAACGATAATGTTGCAATAAGCAAGAAGATATATCTATGTATTCAAACGATGTACCTAATTTACTGATTAGTTAGAATGTAATTGAATATATGGTAACTGTCATGTCAAAACTATGTGATGGAAATACGTAGTACTAAATCAGGAGTGATAGCCCCCCACTTGAATTTAGTTCAACAACAGACAATTATAAACCCGATACGATCAGTGAAAATTTGCGATCTCTCTGTGTTACAAAAAAAAAACGTTAAAGGCGGACATAGAAATTAGAGTCAGAAAAAGAAAGAAACAAAGAAATGCACATTTATGCGACGTTGAATAACTATGTATACCCATCTTGTGATCACTTGGATCGATCATGTCGACCAGATTTTTAATAACAGTTCGTAAGAAACATAGGGAACTAACAGAGCATTTTTATAAAAAAACGTGGTATAACAAAGGAACAAAAATACTTGTAATGGAAGTCAAACTTTCTATTTTTTGTCTACCACGGACAGGATACAAAAAGATTTAAAGTAAATTTTAACAAGAGGATAGGTATTTAATTTACAATTAATTTTCCAAGTAATCAAAACCTTTTTAATATCATTAAATTTCGATACTTTAATTATCTTGATAAAATATTTATTTTGGATAGACTAAATAAAAAAACTTTATTAATTAACTTCTATATTGTAGTACCGACCCACTTACTCACAATTACTGAGAAGTACCTACTTACACGAGTCCGTTTTAAAAAGTCTAATAAATATATCCCTCCATTTATCGGCCATATAATCATGATATATACTATACAGAGAGGAAGCAAAGAGGACGGGATATTAGTAGACAAAAATCGATTCAGCAAAAGTGGTAAAAGTTGGACATACTCATTATTTATCTTATAATATTGTCCTCAAAGAGAAGCATGCTCATAAAAATACACTTGGTTTTTTTTTTTAAATTACAATATCTTTGTGAGATCAACGGAATTTTTCTACATGTTTGTGGTTGAATTTTTAACAAGTAGTCATATCTCAACAGATATATAGCAGAGGATGGCCCTTTCATCGGGCTTATGACTGATCGTCGGCTGGCTTAATTGACCACTTTTCACTTAAGTAACATTAACCAATTCCAGTCCTTCCATCTGCCGCTGTCTGGAATCGAACCCAGACCTCCAACCTAACAAGCCGATATTATACCGCTATGCTATGAAGGTTGGTATATCTGAGGCGCCGTTAAACATGTATATATGTCCATCCACGGCCCTCTATTGAAATATTTTTAGGTACTTAATTTTATTATAACAAATTTGGGTTTGTCTGAGTGGAGAATGCTATGCAAGATACTGGTTAGTACCTTTGCAATTCCTTACACATACATAGACATACGTACCCGGGTGATTAAATTATTTGATACATTAGAAGGTAGGTACCTGAAAAAGCTTGCCGAAACGATTACATTTGTAGAAATTATATTTTTAAAATGTTGTTCCTTTTAAGAGTCTATTCTAGGTAAAAGGCGAGGGTAGAATATGATAGGTCTCAGTGGTGTATGTATGTAAGTGCATTGAAACATTTTCCTAAAAGCCTCGTTCCAGAAACAAAAGCTTTAGAGTTCACTTTAAACCTTTAAAGCTATCTCGAGCTTTTGTACGTGGTACACTTAGTGGGTACCCAGACAATGGTGGAAATAAAAATCTGGGACCTTTAAACCCTACACAACTATGATCTTAGTCTCAAACACACACTATAAAGTTAATACTCATAAAATGAAAGGACGAATTTAAGTGGATAATCCCATATTTCGACTAAAAGCAACCTACAATGGGTACTTAATTGAAATGTATTTCAGAAAACTTCGAACTGCAAATTTATTGCTGATACAAAATATGATGGTTCTCGCTATCCATCTTGTGGATGTAGTCCAAGAGCCCGCTGCTTAATTTATGACGTATCTGTTTTTTGATCGAAATGTGGTATAAATGATAGCTTACTAATAGGGTATTACATCGCACTAGGGTTGCCTATCAAAATCTTGCCGCAACCCCCCCTGCCCCCCCCGAAAAGGTCCCTCTTCGCGGTTTTTCGCATTTTCTAGGAATATGGTAAGAGATTGAAGAATGTAGTCAATGACAAAAATTATCCTTGCTAAATTTTCTACAAAAAATGTTATGTCAATTTTTTCGTAGAACTAGCAGTTTAACCGCAATTGCCGGTCCAAAACCGAAAATCATTTAAAATACAAAAAAAATGTATTTAAACTAAATTGGTTGAAAATTGATAAGAGCTACAGGAAAATAGTCAGAGAATAGTCTTAGCTACAAAACGAGCTATAACTTATGTTCATACATCTAATAATTTCGGAGTTATTACAATAAAACTCAGTGACGAAAATTCTTAAAATTTAGTTGTCCAAATTGGTAATAAGAATGTGAAAGAAAAAAATCAAACTTTTTTTTTTATTTTTTCATAAAATATCCTGACTTTTGACCGGCCATTACGGGTAAACTACTAGTCCTATGAATAAATTGACTGAATGTTTTTTATAGAGAATTTACCAAGGATTATTTTTGTGATTGACTACTTTCTCCTATTTCTTACCGTATTCCTATAAAATGCGAAAAACCGCGAAGTGGGACCTTTTCGGGGGAGGGCAGGGGGGGTTGCGGCCAGATTTTGATAGGCAATCCTAGTGCGATGTAATACCCTATTGGTAAGCTATCGTTTATACCACATTTCGATCAAAAAACAGATACGTCATAAATTAAGCAGCGGGCTCTCGGACTAATGGGACGAGACAGGTGTGCATTCTTTGCGCACATATGCACAAGAACAACCATATATTACCTGTAGATAACACTCTAGGAAAACGCATTATTGGTGAGATAAAAAAAGCATGCTAGCAAGTTCATTTATAGAAATTTTCATTCATTGTATCAAGATAGCAGCAACCAAAGGTACAATGTATGAAAAATCTCAAAGCTTCAGTTTCCACCTATGATTTCGCCAGCAATGACACAATTTATTTACAACTATCCAAACCACTGTGCAATTCTGCAATATCTGCATATCTCAAGATTGCGCAACTCTTTCACCACAACCTCTGCCATTTTCAGATCGAATGCGTCACTCGCAGCCGAGTTACAGGTAATTGAACATGACCGCCTCGATCGGTGCTTCCGCCAAATGAAAGTTACCACTTGTAATCCGTTTTCTGCCAACAAATGGACGAAGTGCTGCTAAAACCCATCGCAGAATGGTAAAAAATTACGGTAAACACTTCATTAGTGATGATAGTGTAGAAAAGTATGGGACTGGTGCTCAAAATTCAAAGAAAAGCGAGCTGACGTACATGATCAAGATATGGTCCAGGGCGCAAGTCTGTCCTTAGCGTAGGCCTCGTGGAACCTCGCGGACCTCGGGTAGACCTGACCACCTAATTAGGTGGTCTGAGGCAAACGATGCACATTCCTATATCTTAGGGCTTTGCAGATAATTGTTTACAAAGCGGACTTTAAAATTTCTGGAAATTGTTCCTTAGGGCGGACCTTAAAATCAGAATGTTCTCTTATTGAAAACCTTCGTAAACTCACATTTGGCTGGAGCACCGATCGAGGCGGCCATGTTCAATTGCCTGTAACTCGGCTGCGAGTGACGTATTCGATCTGAAAATGGCAGAGGTTGTGGTGGGAGAGTTGCGCAATCTCGTGATGTGCAGATCTTGTTCTTTAGTATTTCGTGCTTACTTAGAAGCACGAACGGAACTTGATTAAAAAATAACCCTCGTATTTTGTGAGTTTGGACTTTTGTTAGGGTGAGTATTTTTTATTTGAAATTATTTCTGGTCAGGTAAAAGTATATACTCGTACTAATTCTGCTCTCATTCATACACATTACATACCTGCTGTTTATCTTTCAACGCTCTTGCATCGTTGCTGGCTGAACACAGTTGGTATATTATGGAATAATACGAGTATGCAACTAAGTAAGTAAAAAGTTCTCAGTTCCGTATGACAGTAAAATGTTTCAGATTTTTTCAAACACTCCCCCGTGTGTATCGGAGTGTACTACTCTCGCAGTATTCTCTATAGACGTATTTATACTACAACGTACTCCACGATGCCCTGTGCATTCTGTCATTGTTCTAATGCCCCGTGGCGAAAGCGATGCAACGCTTGAAAAATAGACTGGAATTGACATTTTATAGTAGTAACCTGCTGTGTTCAGTTCAGCATTGCGTACGAATTTTCTATTTTAAGCTCAAATGTGGTGTTGAAACTTTAACAAGAAGAAGAATTATCATCACTATCTCTTGTAGTGTTCCTGGTCTGGTTTACTTTGCCTAGTTGACTAAAATAACGCGGGAGCAAAATTTAATACCTTATATTTTTTAGTAAACTACATACAGTTACAATTCGTGTTTTTTTTTCCATGGAGCAAATTCCGTGCGATTATTATTTTGCGTTTCGGTTTTTATTCATTCTGCGATTTTTCTCAATTGGTCTGTCTTCATCCTGTTTCTTCTTTTATTTATGCTTTTTCTGGTATGGGGACAGAGTGTATATTGCCAACATATATAATAATGTGATACAGTGATACATACTAATGAAATCTTGTGAATAATTTTAATTATTTTTATGAGAACACAGCAGCTGATGTTTGATATGAATCTCACAGAGAATATGAATTACAAATCGACGTCGTCGGGAAAAGAATATTTTATTCAACGTCCGAAAATTCATACATAATATTATTAGATACATACAATCACACCATATAAACTGATACCATAAGATACAGAATATTTTATACATTTTGAGGTTATAACCTATCTTCGCCCCTGAACGTTTCATCCAGATGTGTCATCCGGACTTCGATGGTAAACTTTTTTTTTATCTTAAAAGAATTCAAATCCTCCAGAAATAATATTTCACACAATTATATTGTACGACACAAGAAAATAGGTTCAAATTACTGGACGTCTTCCTGCAAAGATTACAGATAAAATGTTTGATGTTGTTCGAGTTGCTAAATGTCTTCATGCGAATATTACACTGAAACGATTTATAATGCCTGTATGTAATGTTTATAATGTCGTAACGGAAAGTAAGCAAGTAATGTCATTTATGTCAAATACTAATGGAATGTGTTCAATCAAATATTACAGACAAAGCGTTTAATGTCATTGAGTCATTAGATACTATAGACATACAACTACGACAATAATGCGAATAAATTGTTAGATACCTTTATTTGAATTCTCATGACCTAACTGTCTCTAATTATAATAAAGATTTTTCCCAACTCGACGATTGCGTTGGGCTCAGGGACTTTCGGCGTTTGCGTATCTCAAATTACAATACAATATCTAAATCTGAAATTATTGCAATTAAACTAATTAAAGAAATCTGCAGGATATAAACTCGTACGACGATAACGGCGGATGGTGAATTAACTAAGGAAATCCCCGCGGCCAGTGACATAAGACGATAGGACAGTTTGAGCCCCTTTCTGTCGAACTTAATTATGGACTAGATCATAGAAAACTAGACTCGTAGCAACAAACAAACAAGCGAGTCTTTTAAATTTAAACAAGACCCGAATTCTGCGAGGCTCTTGGAGCATTTCACAGACCCGAATCCGCCACACAAATGCCAAAAGCGCCAAAGTTAATAATAAATCTAATACATACTAACATTTGAAACACAAGTTTTGTAGAAAATTTACGAACAATACACGAACACAAAATACCTTCTATGAATTGTTACTTACTAACTAAGTAATCCAATATTACCTAAGGAGTACAATACCTGAGTAGCTTAACTTTGTATTATTAGCAATATTAGATATATTACTTATTCATAAAATAATTATTAGATGATAAAGTTTACGTTTACGTTTCCTAAACTTACCGTAGTACCTACCTTCATATATAATATCGAGTTTCCATACAATAAACTCTACTAACATTTGAGTTGAATAGAGCGTCTTAAAGTTGTTTCTGAATGCACTTTATACATAAATAGGGTTGTCAAGCGTACCGTACTACATTTCAAAATATTATACATTATTTAAACGTACCTACTTCTTCTCATTATTTTGTATGCGTACCTACAACTATTCAACAAGTTATCTGGGAGTCATAGCTGTGCGTCAACATTTTTTAAGGAATCTATTGTCCAAGAACCCCTACGAAATTCTTGCGAGGACATCTCTCCACTATCTGTTATTTAAAGTCTATACTATGAACGTGAAGTTCGCTTTAGAAAATGACATTTTTTGCACTATTTCATAATTATTTTCAGTGGATCTTCGCAAGTTTTCATTCCTGCTTTAAAGCCGTTTGCTGAAGTTTAAACTTTGCCATTCAATAATGTATTTGTAGCTTCGTATTAGGTAATCTGTAAAATAATATTCCTTGTTTTATCATCAGATGACACAACTCATAAAATGCACTTTTTTCTCATCAAAATACCTATTTTACTTTCTTGTAGGAAAAAGTTGACGACCCTATCTATTACTAAATCATATAGTATGTAAGATAGGAGTATGCATGCACGTTTATTCAAACTTAGGAACACTACTCGTATGTAAGTACTCACTATTTAAGAGTATGCATACCGACATTTTATAAATTTCTACAAACGGGAGACCTTATATCTCGACAACCGTTACTAAATAGTAAATATGCTTTGGAACAAAATAGAGTAGATGCATTGAACATTTATCTAAGGAATAACCGTAAAAGATTTTTTATATCTTGTATAGATTACTCAAAAAAAAATGGAAAAAGACCTCTGAACTTTTTTCCGAAAGACGGAAACTGTTTTCCCGAAAGTCGCGAAGAAAAAAATTTTTGTACTGATAATATGCATTAAAATCTAGGGAACAACCGTAAAAGTTTTTCGATAGGCGCAAAATTAGCCCCAAAAAATGGAAAAAACGCTATTTTTACAATTTTATCGTGCGATTGTTCACGCGATTTTGAGCCTTATTGCCGTGGGAAATGACTGTGACGTCATTCTTGGTGCCAAGCCCTCAACAAACTATCTGCTTTTAAAGTTTCAAGTGAGTAGGACTGAGTACATCTAATACAACTTATAATATTTCCTCCCTCCATAAGTTGATTCGTAATGCTTGCGTTATCTTCTACAAATGTTTGTATTCATACTCTGCTACATGCAAACAACAAGTCTTTAAAGATGTTGAATTAAATGTCAAACATAAACTCTGCTGTGTCTTTGTATTTAATGTAGATAAATACATCCGTTATTAACGTATGAAAAAGATAAACATTAGACTCTTGGTGTTGGATAATTAATCACGTGAATAATTCTCAGAAATTTGTAAATGCGTTCGCAGATATACTTGCTGAAATTTGTAGACCTAAAACTGGTAGAAAAGCTTCGCATACAATACCTACGGGAAATCACGCTATTAAAGCGAGGCTCTACATCACCTCCGTATTTTCTGAGAGGAACCTAAAAAAAACGGTGAAGAACTGAGAAAAAGAAAAATAATCACACATGTAGCTCTAAACGTAGAGGTCCTGGCAAGATTCCTTCATCTCGAGCTGCTGGAATATATATTTAACACTTAATACCGAATCTCTTCTTCCGGTGTCGTGTTAGGTCCCCCCAACGTTGACTATCACTCGTGAGAATGTGCTCCTGTCCTGGGCAACAATACTGTTTAAAAACGATATTTCAATATAAGGACTCAAGCTGCGTTTTTAAGGGAAGATTTCTATAATTCGTTACATGCATATGCCCTGTCCTTCGATAATCTGAAATACAGTAGGTAAACTCAATCCACGTGACTATCCGACGGCAACATTTTCTCAAACAATTTCTTTCTGTCAAATACTTTTCAGCTTATGAGACATCCTATCTTAAAATCTAGATAGTTATTTCGTAAAACAAAATGTGATTATACATAATCTATAAGTAGTCACACTATATAAAATCCTACTGAATTATTTTCTCCGTAAACATTATTAAATTCCAAAAACGTTTCAATAAGTGACGTCTAGGTAGAAAAAAATATATATCGCCGAGAAACGTTGAATTGTCTCTGAAAACCTGGAAGCAGGTGAGAGAGTGGGGAAGCACTCCTTTCTTCAGAGGGAATAGACAGACATGACGTCCCCACGGGGACTGGCTGTGGCGTACCAACCTTTGTAAAAGAATATTATGATATTGAAAAAGAGCATCGCATTGAGTTTCTTCTACTCTATAATAATAATACACGTCATATTATTTTTGTAGTAGGTAGGTACGAGTACTAAGTGTAAGAACGATGACAAGAGCTTTTATACCGTACCCTTCAACGCTTTCCCCCTTTTTTTTCATATCCATATTTTATATTACATTCTTTCACATTCGTTCTAGAAACGGAACAAACAAAAAAATAATGTAATATAAGGATTTTATGTCGCGATATCCACTCACTAGGCGCGCTCATAGCAAAGGTAAGTATAAAAAATACAATAGCGTAGATTTATGAAAATGATTTGAATGCTTGTGTTTTCGTACAGTAGAAGGGAAAATTCTATGTATCAAAAAGAAAAGATACCTTTCTACACGCAGGAAGCAAGTGCACTATATTTTTTTATGAATAATCTAGGAAATAGAAAAAATCTGAAAGTACATAAGTACACACATATACGCATATTTCTAGTTTCTTTATTACTGGCACAACTACTACGCCATATTGGAGTACCTAGCAAATGCTGTGCGCAATGCGCATAGAGACACAGGCAAAATTCTCGCGCAAATACATGTTTATACTGTTTATTACATTCACAGTGGGTTGCGAGCCTCATCACTGAAGAAGACATGAGTTGTTTTATGGAAGTTTCACGCACACCTGACTCTTAAGGATATACTCGAAAAAAACACCGGAAATGAATGCATGATGGGTCCAGCAGTGACGAAGAGTGGATTTCTGTGGAAGGGAATCCGGGACTTTAAATTTTTATTGGATTATGTCAGATTAGATCTATTTTTTCATCATCCTAAATCAAAAAGGTACCTAACTCCATGGGAATCGACTTCTTAGGACCTTTCGCCACTGACTTTTATTAGACTACTTACACTATTCCACCCCCGTTAAAGAAATTTGGAAAATTCTAGGCATTTTTAATTAGGTAGCTATTTATTGCTATCCTTAAAATTTCCATCTTATTTTGTAATAAATTCTTTGAATACATCTACCGAAAATAATTGTTCAGATTTATTAAGTAGGTAAATACTTAAATCTCAAAATTAGGTACAATCTACCAAAAAAATAGCAAATTTAATAATAGGCACTTGAAAAATAATTATTCCAGGATGAAGATTAATAATAAAGTGGGAGGAGATAAATTACAAAGAGGCGGTCCTTGTAAAAGTGGGCGTGGCGGAAAACTAAATCGGAAAAATTCCCATATTATTTTCTGCAATGTTTTTATCAATTACTAGCTTGTGTGCCCGGCGGGACCCGCGCCAGGTTTTCTGCAACATTTTTGCTTACACGCTGTTTTGTAAATAAAGTAATTTTTATATTTTATAATCGTAATAGGTATTAAATTTTTTAATAACCTGTTTTATAGCTCTATTGTTACTCAATATATACGTAGTCTGTGGACTCTCCCGTGTAATTGTAAATGTATTTAGTGCCTTACTGAAATATGATGAATTATATGTTGGGAAATATGTAAGTTTCAATGTATTCGTGAATATAATTAAGGGGCCATATGCACTGAGCAAAAATCGTTATATTTTTGCTTCAACTTTTAAAAAAATTGTATGAGAATGTTAGCGCTCTATAAGAATAACGGAAGCGACAAATTGAATTTGAAAAGAAACCTGGGAAGAAATTTAAAACTCTAAAACAGACGATTTGTTAAGATTATAATTACCAGTATTTTGGCTAAATTATACTTTTATATCTGAAAAACTGAACGGAAAATCTTCAGATCCCGTAAATTTTAGGGGTACTTTAGAAATATTTTTTTTATTCAAGGAATTTCCTAATCCTGTAATTATGAAACAGCCGATATTTAGTCCATACTATCATCTATCACTGTCTTCAGTTTCAAGATGATTCCCTCAGTATTGGCTGAGTAAAATTCAGGGCGCCGAAGCCCAATGACAGCATATAGGGCCTTAAGGCACGAAATATCTAGCCATAAAGGTAAACAACATAATTTTGAAAAAAACAATCGCGTAAATACACAAATTACTCTCTTCTAAAAAATACCCGTCGGTACTCCGAGGTACAGATCTACGCTACAATTCAGCATCAAAACATTGTAGGTATTGTACCTCCTCTATATGATAAAATTATGTATTGTTTTTCCGAACACGTTTTTCCGATCAATCAAAGAGTATTACGTAATTTGAACGGTAAACGAATTCCCTGCTTTTGTTCTTTGATTGGTATTTCTATATATCGTTTTGTTGATTACATAAAGAGAATTAGGCAACGTGGATAGTATTTCCGAAATAAATACCTACGTCAAACGGAAATTTAAACAAAATATACATGTATAGGTATTTTCCGATGTGAGAAAGTGCTATATGACTTCTGTAATAACAACACAATATCAATTGTATATTATAGGATAAGTTGATCCGATTTATATTGCCTCGGAGACAGGAAATGATATTTTATAAGAGCGAGGTCAATTGTAAAAATTTTCACAATGATAGAATAGTTTCTTTTCATTGGAATTTGAGCCAAACTGTGACAAGGATAAGTGAAATAATTAAAAAAAAAACTACTTGTGGCACTTTATTTACCATACGAGTATAATGTAGGTATAATTAGTATATTTTACAATAGAAAAAATATTTAAGGTTAGGGTTCACATCTGAAAAGTTGACAAATGAAGTAGGTACTTATTTAGACCAAGAATTTACTTAGGTGAGAGTTTTTCTGTATTTCATTCAGTTTAACAAATAAATAAAATACGAAACGTCGGGTTCCCACAAGACCAACAGAACGCGGCCCGCAAGCCCGGAAATATCATCGAATAAATCATAAAATAAACTGTGCTTATATCCAATTACATAGAACGAGAATCCTCAAACACTGATTGTGTACATGATAAAAGTTATACATCACTGGGTTTAAACTAAAAATAAGTTTTTAATTAGGTAAGTAACTTTTTAATTATAAAATATTTCATTGCATTAGAAAGTAACGAAAAGCCTGAAGGCGTTCTTACAAAATGTAACAGGACTGTAAAACTAAATGTTGTGTAGTGGGCGACGGGCAAAGTAAAGTCAAACCCTCGAGGATTTTTATTATGAGGTGGGCGAACGAGAGTAGTGCGTGCAAAGGGAATAGTAGGCGCCATACAAAGTTTATAATATTAATACGTTTCAGTGTTTTTGTTACTCATAATTCTCCAAGTAGGCAATAACGTGGTAAGCACCCTCCCAAAGAATGGCATTATGTCTACCTCTCTCGTGTTACGACTTGACCACGGGGGTACGACTTTGTTCTAGGCACTTGCATACTTAGGTATAGGATCCGTTTGGCATGAACGGATGAACTGAATAAGAATATAGTCGCCTCTCTTTACTCTCACACAATCATATGGGAATATGTGGACATATGAAAAAAATGTGTTTTTGGTTTTCAGAAGTCTTGTTTTCTTACGATTATAATAAAAATTTAACCTAATTAAATAATAATTATAAGATTTTGTTATATATTTTGGGAACAAAAACTGTATTTACTGCCTAATAATCGTTGACGGCGAATTTTTCCGTGAGGTTATCTTAAATTTTACAGCTGGCAACACGCACACGAAATGACGCCGTTTCGGCTTGTTTGTAATCGTTGTTTTGATGTCAGCCATTTTTACGAATCGGCGTCTCGTGTTCATTCTCGTGTTTTCGTTTTGTTTTTAATGGTTGTGTTGTAGATAAACTATATGTGTTGTGAGAAATAGACTTTTAGATCATATCTTTTAAAGTGTGACGTACTGGTAGATTGTTATTCGTTTTGTTCACGTGGACATTACTGCCTCATAGTAAACATGTGTATGAGACGATTCTGTTATGCGTTGAAACCAGTGATATATATCACTGGTTGAAACAAATGTTCATTTTGAAAGACTCCATCATTTTCGTATTGTAGTTACAAGGTGTAATCTGTGAGAAATAGACTCTTTTATTGTTAACCCACTGAGACAAGGACTCATTATTATTTATAAGTGTTAAAACTGTGAGAAATGGACTCTTTTATTGCTAACTGCACTGAGACAAGGACTCCTATTATTTTTAAGTGTTAAAACTGTGAGAAATAGACTCTTTTATTGCTAATTATCAGTGACACAAAGAGCCATGGAAAGGAGAATGTTGGGTATTTCACTGAGAGACAGGAAAACTAATGTTTGGATCAGAGAGAGGTCCAAGGTCGTCGATGTCGTTCACAGAGTTTCCAGCCAGAAATGGAGTTGGGCTGGACGATGTAAGGCGAGTTGCGAGAGGCGGTTGGATGCGGTCTGCCCAGGATAGGGAGCTGTGGAAATCAATGAGGGAGGCCTATGTTCGACAATGGACGCAGGGGGGCTCACATGATGATGATGATGATTGCTAAGTGCACTGAGACAAGGACTCCTATTATTTTTAAGTGTTAAAACTGTGAGAAATAGACTCTTTTATTGCTAACTGCACTGAGACAAGGACTCCTATTATTTTTAAGTGTTTTTAATTTTGATTTTGATGAAATTGATGATGAATATGATGAAATTTTGAAACACAGTTATCCTAAAAATCCTACATTCCCTTAAAATATATATTATATACTCTGTGTTATTACCATTTAAACAATAAATAGTTTGATGAATTTAGTGTCTTTTATTCTACATTTCGGTAACATTGGGCTTGGTGCACACTAGTAATTAAATGATTTCATTTCAGTTAAAAATTTTGATTAACATCATTTTTTTGACTGGAGTGGAATTATTTAGTTACTAGTGGTATCAAAATATTCTTTATGGTCTAGAAATACATTCAAATCTGCCGCCAATTTCTTCAAGGAGCTTTGCACTGGCCACAACTGCGGTGCTATACATTTTCCGTGTATGCATATGTTTTCTATGTAGTTGTAGTTCTTCTCGTTAGAGTATATGTGTTCTGTGGACTTGACATAGTGTGACCATAACAAATAAATAATGTATGATTACGAAGAAAAGGCAATAACCTGGCGGATAGCAATACTATATAATGTGGTATTAGTGATGACAGTGACATTTTTTAACGACCATTAACTTTATAATAATTTTGTTTTAAAATTAAAAGTGACGACCGGTGACCCCTCTATCTTCGCTATCCCTTATCTAAAAACTTGACGAATTCCGCGGTCAACATAATCAGTGTTTTGATTATTTTAGTCGCACATTGCAAAGAACGACAGATCAAAACAAACTATTTTATATTATGTTCTCACTAAGTAGTAAAGACCTACATAACTAACAGGTTGACTGATAGAAATACATAACTTCATACAAAATAAATTATAAATTGAATGTGAAAAACGCACAAAAATGTAAAAAGGAAACAATTAATTATTTTCGAAATTATCTATATTCATAAATTAATTTTCAATTATTATCAGCTTGAATCACGTGTTTACGAATTTCTTACACTGATTCGCCTACTTCTTATAAGTATTGGGTTTGCAATACAGACGACGACTTTTTGCCCAAACGTCGCCATCGAATAATAATTAACCAATTATTACTAACGTAAGTCAATGTTCTTGAGCCTCCCATGCACGTAGTGTATCAGTTTTGCCGAATATACACGCACGGTGTTCTGTGTAGAAGTGTACAGGGATTCGTTCTGGATCCGTTAAATTTCACCAAGTGATTCGCTCGATCGTTTATGGTTATATTGTTCTCTGTTCTATCATCGGTAAGAGTCAACCGGTTGTGCGATTCAACCTGTTCTATATGCACAGTTGACACGCTCGGTTGTTGCGAATATCACCCAACTATTTGGTCAGGTCACATTCGCTCACCATAGATAATAGAGTGGTCCGCACGTGTTGTTCACTCACTCTTATTAACACGCAATATGTCGATCCCTTTCTACGTTTTTAACTATCAACTCACTCTTATTAGTATTCTCATATATCTATCTCTGTTTGACAATTCCAATTGGAACAATCACCCAAATTCGTTCTGTCTTCGTGCGATAATCGCTCGTTGACGCGCTGAGTGAAAATTAGCGGCAAAAAACGCAGCCCAGGTAAAAGTGTGTTGAAGCTTGCGCGTGTGGTATTAGGAACATAACGTATGTAGATATTTTTAATACGGTAAAGAATATTTCGATGTGACGATGGGCGTGTTGACTTCTCTCTTGGGGATAATAGGCTTGAAACAATAGCGTGATGAATAGTTAGTAATTCACACGTTTCACTGATATTACAGATACTCTGACGGAAGGGTAGTTAAGTATGAATAGTAACTAGTAAGTGTTAGGTACCACACTTAATAGAATTATTATAATCGCAAATGAATCACGAGATGCAATACTGCAACCAGGAAATTAGAGAAATAGGAACAATCATCCTGATTTTATATATAGTATACCTATATTAAGCATGGAGAGAAGCCTCGTTAGAGAGTATATGTGTTTTGTGGAGAGAAGTGACTGCTCAATATGGCGAACTTATAATATTCATGACACAGTAACATAATAAAATCCTCATGACCTCCCCATGTTCTATGAGGAACTATAAAGCGTAAAGTAGTAACAACATCATTGTGGAAACATTTATTCTAACTAGGTATAATATACACAAAAAATGATACAAGTTAGTTTCACTGATGAGAAACATACCTATGTGTAACAAACATAAGACAATTTCCATCTTTGTACCTCTCATGTTCTGGTATGGAAAATAAGGAGATTATGAAACTAAACAAACTCTCAATTTTTGGAATTGTGTGTGATTACTGCCTTGGAATTGTGTGTGTGGGATATCATAACATAATAATATGAGATATTTTATTTTGTTTTTTGTTGTGCATTTGTCAAATGAAGATGTCTTCATTTTGATTAATTGTCAACCCTGATACAGGTCATAACCTAGTGGGGTTGGCAATTATGTACTGTGTACAGATTTATTGATGTATTATTTAATTAAGCATTTATATTATTTATTTAAGTAAATTATTTATGTAAGTTTCATTTCTTTCACGGGAAGGCTTAACGTTCACGGGAAGGCTTAACGTTCACCGGAATGGCTCCCCTCAACAAACCCCTTCCGAAACTACTCTGAACACCCTTAATGTCCCTTGGAGGAGACTCTCAATTCAAGGGTCTACACACTACTAAATTTTCTACAAGACTAAAAATAATTATACAATATTGTTGTAAGGGATTGTACAAGGAATCGCACACACACAAACTAATGGACTTTAAATGCCTTAGACTGAAAACACTGGGCACATGAATGGAAGTTAAACATTAAACAATTAGAGAGATAGTGGAATAGGTATACTTACATTAGTAAAATCTATTAATTGAGTGATTAGCGTTCCGTCTGGACGCTGGAACTCTAAGGTCACCGTATCTTCCGATACATTGGACCATATTGTCTCTTGAACAACATCGCCACCCTGAAACAATGCAAAGAGAATGAAATAAAATAAAAACTAAATCAATAGACAGGCAGTTTTTTTATTCTACAAAATCTGTCTTGAAATGACCTTGTGCAAAGTGAAATAAATTCAAAAATACTGAAAGTATAGCAATATAAATGTGTCTATTTATGATTCAACCAAGTGATCCAATGCCCGGTGCGAATCCCAACTTCAAGGATGTGTTCAATAATTCACGGTACAGTAAAGTGTTTCGCTGCTTGTTTACAAGTCCAGGTCTTTTTTAAATTGTGACTTCCTACTATAAATGGTTGACAAAAGAATCCTCAAAATTGTAAACGGGCTTAGGACATGGGCATATGTTGTGCGTACCTAAATATAATTAAAAAAAACGGTTTTCGAACACATATGTTACAATGCCCTCTCTGTTTAAACTGAATGGAAACGAATGAAAGTCTGAGTAGAGGCAAATATTGTTTTAGGATACTGTTTGCACATCTGTAAGACAGTATCTAAAATTAAATCATGTTATTATTGAATCTGTAAAATATAAATAAATAGTGAAAATAAACCGTAATATGAAACAATTAATAAACAATTGACGAACACGAAAACTAAAGATTCAATGTGAAATGTCAAATTGGTTGCAGAGAGGTTATTCACAACAAAAAGAAACATGGGATGATTACAAATTAGATAAAACTTTATAATTAAGTATTCATCAGTCCAGAATTAGTTAAACAATGAGGATAGGAAATTATAAAAGGACTGTGACAAGTATGGTCCATTACATCGGTGATAGACAATAATAATTAATTTAATTAAGACAACATGACAACAATGAAAGCATGACTTGTTTTACCTGATTTTTGACATTAATTAAAAGTTGGGTATTAACAATATCTATCACAAATAATACTAGCACCGTTGCCAATCTAACGCAATATTCATTTGACAATAATACTCGCATTTTCAACGTAAAAAACAAAACATGAATACGTGACGCGTCGCTATAAATACATCTCATCCAACCACGGCCATATTCTCAGCTGACACACTGACAACTGAATTGTCAACTGACGTTACAAAACCATAGATGTTGTTGTATAGAAAAAAGTTGCCATAACTATAAATGCTAAGTATACTCGACAAATTCATGTGATGATCAACTTAGCACGCATGCGTACAGCTGACGTCTTCTGTAGAAGGCATTGGGATATTTAGGGTGACTCAGGGCCGACCTTCCATATAGCCAAGGTAGGCAATGTGATTTAAAATGATAATAAACGAGTTGGTGGAACACATTTTGTGTCTGTGGGCTGTGGTCAGTGGTGAGAGCAGTTGTTCTTAATTAAAAGTAATTAAAACATAGGTACCTGCGCTCTAGCCATTGCCTGGGGCGTCAAGTTTTCTCAGGCCTGCGCTGGAATGACCTCACAAATCCGGAAATATCTCTCTGAAAGCATAAGTAATTTGAATTTGATTGTAAAAAAGTTCGACTAAAATTACGTACAAAAAGTCTTCTTCTTTCGTATGCGAATACAACCATTGTATAATGTGATCGACCACCTCAACCTGCCCGCACTCGCATTGGGAATGTTCCCTCTTGCCCCATTTATGAAGGAATTGCCCACATCTGCCGTGGCCAGTTCGGATCCTATTTAGGGATGCCCATTAAAGTTTGCGAGGCAGGTCGAAACCAGGCTGTTTCACTGTTGGGTCTTGGTTTCCACTCATCTTGCCTTGCATATAGTATACGGCACTAAACCCTTCCTCGACTAATCGACCACGCAATATCCAAAATAGTAAGTTTTCTGGATTTCAGTCTTAGAGTGGGGTCTGACTGTATGTCCTGGTGGAGGGGCATCTCCGTACTTACATGGCATTTGTACCATTCCCTCATAGTGGCTTCCCATCTTCGCAATTCGGGTAATGTGATATTCCTGAGGACGGGGAGCCAGTGAACAGGAGTGGACTTTATAGTCCCACTCACCATGCGCACAGTTCTGTTAAGTTGTGCGTTCAGGGGTCCAGTGTGGGTGAAAACTCGGTAAGGCTTCATTCTAGAATCTAGAATTTAATAATGGACACATTATGGGCCGTATTTTAAGAAATTTGCTACTTATTAGAAAAATTTCCAAATTTTCTCACAAAAATCATGTTTATTAACAAAATTTCACTACATTCTAAAACAAAGCCCGTAAATTAAGATCTTTATTAAAAGCCAAAATTGTTTATGATTTGTCTTTTTTTCCAAATCGAGTCAGTAGTTTCAGAGATTTTGGGAACAAATCTAAATAAGAAATTTTCATACTACTCAATTTTCAAAAGGTCATATCTCCAAAATAGTTGATTTTTGGATATGCATCCGCTTAAGTTTTTTTCATCCTCTATCGCCTCTCCAAATATCTGACACACGGAACCAATCACTCTGTATAATTATATTCATAGGTAATTGTAAACAATCAGCGAACGAAAATAATTTTTGAGATGGAGTAATCACTGCGAAGCTCATTTCGAAAAATCTTTGGTTTATAGAAGATTTTTTTTTCTCATTTAAAAAAAAATACGAATACCCAATTATCGCGGAAGACATTCTCCGCTTAAGTTTAGTGTTTACAGCGGCGGTCGCTAGAGGTACCGAGCGTTGGAAATTTCAGAAATGGTGTGAGACTAGCGCATCCCAGTACAATACAGCCGACTGAAAAGTATTGATACCACTAGAGAAAACATACCCCTCACATTGTCTATGATCCGAATGCTTTTAATCTGCGACTCCCGTTTCTATGGTTGAAATGTCAACTTGACAAATTGAAACTTGAAAGTGTAGAGCAAAGATTATGTGTAGAGATAGGATATTTTTTTTAATTAGTTGAATGATTGGGGCGGAGAATCGAAATATATTGAAATAAAATAATTGTTGAATAAAATAATTGATTATGTAGAGAGCATTCTGGACAAATTGCACGTCACTGTTTTAATAAACATAACGAGAGGAAACATGTTTAGTTTTTTAACTTCGTGTGGATGAGTTTGCTTGCGGTTGACTCATGCCCAAAATTGCCTAATCTCTTGAAGATTACTATAGGAATTAAAGGAAGTGCAGGTGAATATAATGAGATTATAGTAGTTTGCTTATTACAGTCTTTAATTGTCTTTTTTTATCTTATCACTAGTTAAAATTTGTTCCTTACCTGCTATCACCTCCATATATTAGTTATAAAGCAAATTAATGTAAACTGTGGGAATTATTGAAATTTTAAAACAATTATTGACTTATCCTACATTCCGTGCACAAATATCAAGCACACAGTTAGCAAATCTATTCAAAAATACACTGTTGTTGCCCATAAATGTATTCATTTGTTGATTGTACAAAGTTTTTATTTTAATGTCATTTATTTTCAGATTCTCGATTTCTCAAACACTCAATAAAGAACTCTGTCAATAGGTAGACTGTGGAGGTTTCATACAAAAATACTTAGGTAAGCGTGTCATAAGATTATACATACGTAACTTGGTAGAACATTTTGGATATTAACCACAGAAGGTAGGACACTACACTGAAAATTTCTTTGACATAAATATTAATAAACACAGCCAGTGAATGTTTAGCTTTGTTTACTTTTACAACATTTGTTACATAAAATTTTCTGTTTCAGACAATGTCACAATGGCCAACTGTATATGCATGGTGTCAGATTTCTTCTATCCAAACATGGGAGGCGTGGAGGAACACATATTTAATTTATCGCAGTGTTTGATAAGAAGAGATTACAAGGTTGTTGTGGTCACACACTCATATGCCAGCCGAGTTGGGGTTAGATACATGACATGTGGACTTAAAATCTACTATCTTCCCATCAAAGTGTTTTATAATCAATGTGTCTTGCCCACGATGATTTGTAACATTCCATTGATAAGATACGTCCTGATACGAGAGCAAGTAGATATAATTCACGCACATTCGGCATTTAGTGCTTTAGGACAGGAAGTCTCATTGGTAGGAAGGTTGATGGGGCTCAAAACTGTTTTTACCGATCACAGTTTATTTGGATTTGCTGATACGTCGGCTGTATTGACAAATAAATTCCTAGAACTCGCTTTAGCGGATACTAATCATTGCATTTGTGTTTCTCATACGGGTAAAGAGAATACGGTACTCAGAGCTAATGTGCCTTGTGATAGAGTTTCTGTAATTCCTAACGCAGTAGACGCTAATGTCTTCACGCCTGATCCAACTAAAAGAGATCCTAGTAAAATTACTATAGTTATTGTTTCACGCTTAGTTTACAGGAAAGGTGTAGATTTAATGGCCGCTGTGATGGCAGATATATGTCCGAGGTATCCGGATGTTAATTTTATCGTCGGTGGTGATGGACCAAAGATGTGGCTATTGCAACAAGTCCGCGAAAGGAAGGGACTGCAAGATCAAATAAAATTACTCGGCGGTTTGGAACATTCACAAGTTAGAGGTGTATTGAATCAAGGACATATTTTTCTAAACACATCATTGACTGAAGCCTACTGCATGGCGATTGTAGAAGCGACGTCATGCGGTTTGCAAATAGTTTCAACACGAGTTGGAGGTATTCCCGAGGTTTTACCTGAGAAATTAATATATCTTACGGAACCCAATGTGGACTCATTAGTTAAAGGATTAGAAAACGCCATGACTGATTTAAAATTGGGTAAAAACTTGTGTCCGTATGAATGTAATAGATTAGTGAAAAGCATGTATAATTGGGTGAATATCGCACAAAGGACTGAAATAGTTTATAAGACAGTTTTAAGAGAACCTAGTAAATGTTTAGGAGAGCAACTCAAGAGTTACCTGCCCTGTGGTGTGTGGCCATATCTATTAGTAATAAGTTTAGTTTATTTAATAATACAATTCATGGAATGGTACATTCCTAGGAGTCTTATAGACATTGCTAAAGATATAACGGGTAAGAGAGCCTCTAGGAAACAGTACAAAAATAATACTAGAAATAATGTTAGATAGTGAATATCGTTCTTAATTAGCCAGCCAATTCTTTTTATATCACAATAATGAATAATTAATATTTTATTTCCCGTTTTTGTAATGTACATTGGTGTATTATTTGTGACTAGTTTTAGAATGTTGCCAACAGTATTTATGTAAGTGTTACCCGAATCAAAAGGTTAACTCTTGTTTTAACGAAGTCCTCGGTGTTCCTGTGATTATTTTAACTATTTATTCCTTTTACTCTGTGAGATCCAATTGTTGTAACAAATAATGTGAAATATTAGATGTTATTTTCCATAATACTAGTTGTTTTATTTCAGTGAAATCCATGTATCTTACATTGTTTAATTTTATTTTATTAAAATGTATACTTTTGGTAAGTATTTATGTATTCTCTATTATATACTATTTACAAAAGAACTTGAATTCTACATAAAAATATGATTCCAACTACGTTTTCTACTGCCCTGAGTTTTTTATTCAAAGTCACATAGGTTCATAATTCTGTATGTGTTCCTACTAGATGTATTATTTTATGAAGTAAGTACAGATCAACCAAATATTTGATGTCTAGATTTTGTTTATATTGTTTAGACTTCAAAAAGTTCTTTTTCTTGTACCGCGACAGGTTCCCCTGAGGTTTGCTACCACCTGACTGAACTCCCTCCTATTATTATTTCACAGTAATATAAATTTAAAACGCACTTTACTTTAGTTTATTCTAGAATTGGACCCAATGTCCACTTTCTGTAGTCGAATATCGGTGTAGATCCACTGAAATTGAATATCAGTAAGACTGTAGTTGAATTTCATTGTCCACGTACATTGTACATAAGTTGAGAATAATTACACTACAATATGTTTGTTAAAAGAACTGCTTCAGCTCTGTTCTCAGATGAACATAATCTGTTTAACTTTTATTCTTAATCAGGTGTTAATTTAGTAAAATACAGGGTAGGGTTCAGTAATAATGAAAATGCTGTTATTTTATTTATTATGACACATTTTATTCAGAGTAATAGTTCAGTTCTACCATGCGTACAATATAAAATATTAATATCATACGTATTTGGCACATTTAATATGTATGGCTCTTTAAAAAAAATCTCTTCCGATAAACCAATTCGTAAGATCAAACTGTTATAAAAATATCTGGATATATAATAATACTTCTAAATTATAATGTTTGTACTTGATGATAGTAAATATGTAATTGTGTTCGGTGCAATTTTTGTGTAAGCAATGGATTTGCAAACTGTAATAAACTTATAAAAAATATTCTATAGATGGTGCTGGTGTTGAAAGTTAATATTCCATTTTTATTTTATGCAATAACTATGTATTTCTCGTATCTCCTTGGGCAGATCTAATTTTTTTGCATTTTTGGTACCTTTATTGTTTATCAATGCTTTTAATATTCTGCAGAATTTTATGGCACCTAAATTAAAAATATATTAGACAAAATTGTAAGAAAGCAACAAAGACATACTAATAACGAAGTTACAATGAAATTGACGTACATACCTAATCATTGATTTCTTTAGCATAGGTATCTAATTACTATTACAAAATTTGAATGAGTTGTTTGCTAAGTTTGCAGTCCATTAGCTAACAAGAATTTAAGGTGAAATTATTTTAAGTGCAAGAAAAAAATGTCAAAAACTTGTACTGTCTTATTCTACTTGTGTCGCTATGCTCAGATTTGATCTTACGAATCAGTTTTCACATAAACTTGTACTTTTGTTTTAAAATAATGAGAAAACAGTGGTGTTGCAAGATTTTTCAATATTGAATTTTATGGAATCGTACAAACCAAAAATATTACTAATAGAATTATTAGGTGTAAATTTATAATAACATGTTGTATCTAAAACAATTTTAGTGACTTCTTTTCAATAAAAAATGTACAATTTTATATTTTACATAATTTTTGTCTCATATTGCAATATCATTGTGGGGAATTCTGTTGAAATTCGCACATTGTCAATATCAGCCATTGTTTAATTACTATAAATTTGATAATTCCTATCTATCTACTGTACAAACATAATATTTATTTATTTATTATAATACCACAGCTTGTATTATTTCTATACTTCTTCAAAAAAAAAACATAATTTTTTAATTATGGCAAGATTTACATTAATATTTAGTTTAATTGTTTTGCAAAAATATGAAATGCAAGACCAAACCTTGATACAAGGTTTCGTCCACTTTTGAACAATAATTATTAAAATGAATTGCGAAAATTATGAGTGATTTTGATATTATTAATTCATACTTATATTCTACACTTTACAATATCTATTTACAAAATATATTATTAAATTTAAATTTTACTAAATGTCCATTGTAATTCATTCAGATCTATGGGAAATTTACAGTTTTTATAGATAAAATAAACACAATATAATTTTGAAATAAAAAAAAATCGTATGAATAGAATATTAATTTAGTTTTTACAATAAATTATTTTAGAAAATATAGAACTTCCATAGATCTGAATTCATTAAATACTGTTTTACACTTCACACATATTCCTCGGATGGCTTTGGACCGCTATTTGGAAGACGCAACGAAGGAGGAACTCGTCCATTCATTGAATCGGGTAATTCCGCAATGTCTTTAAAAACACCGACTAAACTTTCAAAATTTGGACCCCAATTTAGTAAATAATCCCATCCTAATGCTGTCGGCGCCGATGGTGAACCGTCTGATGCTCGATAAAGAGGACCTCCCATATGTGTTGATAGATCATCGTCAGAGGCAACTAATGTGCTTAAAGATCCTCTAAATGACGATTCAAATCCATCATAAGACGGCCTCATTAGTGGTGGTTTTCCTGAACTGGTATTCCCACTATCATTAGCTCGTCTATCATCATCATCCGCCTTTGAATATTTATCTCCCGCTAAACTATTATTATCATATTCTATTTCTGAACAAGTAAAGCTATCATTGCCACTTTCATCTGTTGTGGTTGAACTGTGATGATCAGCTGCTGGTGAATGTAAATGTGGTAAATGGTGTGACGGTCCTGTACCTCTGGGAGCTTCACTACTACTAGACACAGCATCCAGGGTAGAAACTAAACTAGATGTTCTAGGCCTAGAATTCAGTCTTTCTATTTCTTCAGCTGTTAAGCCCATTGGACCAGAGCCTACTGAACCCACATGAGGTGCTTGTGGGGGGGCACCAGGATTCTTTCTACTTGCTGAAGAACTTTGTCCACTTAGTTGTGACATGACGGGACTATTTAAACTTCTCTCACTGTTGCTGTGTAAAACATCTTTCCCGACTCCCCCTGAACTAGATGTTGTTGCTAGCAAAGCACTCTGCAAAGGTTTTCCAGAGATGTCATGTAACGTCAGTATCCTAGGCTGTTGAGAACTTAATTCACTGCTAGGAGATAATCTCGCGAGCGGTGTTGTTTGATGGGATCTAGGGGCTGTTGGTTGTGATGGTTGAGGAGGTGCTCTTGAAAATGCTGCGTGTCTGTGTTGCTGAGCAGCTTGATGTTTGTGTTGGTAACTAGCTACTGGTGGTGGAGTTGCTTTGTACTTTCTCACTCCGCCAGCTTCACGATATCCCTTATAATGATATACAATGTCTATATCAGATGGTGCTATGGAACTGGCATTTTCAAGATCATAATGTTCTGGAGTTTCGGAATGCATATCCATGCCACCTGGATGGTCGTGTGGGTGATGGACGGAGTTATTGGTGGGCGGTGGAGGAGGGTGGTGATCTTCTCTAAGGGCTGGACTTTTGCCGACAACTTCTCTTTCAATAATATCCGGTCTCTGTGGTCTATGTTCCGCTCCTATTATTTCTCTTTCTTTATACTTCTTGGATATTAATTCTGGGCCAACGATATGATGTCCACCGACTCCTCTAATAACATCCCCATTCTCTGATATGTAAGCAACATTTGAGTCACCTCCATGTAATCCTCGTGTCATGACGTTGTCATTTGCAGACACTAAATTGGGTCCCATGATGGTAGACCCACCGTTTTGTTTAGAATGCAATCCCGGACCTTTCCCTGAGTGTCCACTTTTTTCCTTCTTTTGTTTTCTCAATCTGAATACCACAAAGGAAACAAGTATGGCGACAATTAGGATGACAAAGAAAACTATGACCAATGTGATTCCAATGCTAAGTGGATCTGGGGCCTGTGTTGCTCCGATACCAACGGGGCCATGGCAGCCATGGAACACTTTTCCATTCTGTACAACTTCACTAAATACACTCCCAGAACCATTGAATGGTTGTATTTCATTGTTGACACTGAAGTTTGCAAAACAACCTTCAAAGTTTGATGGATTTGTATTTCTGTAGAATTCCTTTCGGACACCTCCCAACGATAGTACAGTCAAGTACGGATCTAGGAAATCATGAACACCTGCAGAATCTAACTCGTCACCAATTGGTAAGTCATCAATCAATAGTTTCAATCCTCGATTGTACGAGTGAAGTGTGATGTTGTGCCACTGGCCATCTGATATTCCATCAGGATGTGATCCCGTCATGTTAATTGATGTTCCTTGTTTTGATGTGTACATAATTTTACCATCTACTAGTTCAATGAGAGTGTAATGCTTATTTGTTCCAGCAAACAGAATAATTCCTTCACTTCTTATTGTTCTGAATAATACGGAGATACTCTTTGCAGGAGACGACAACTGTATGGGAAGATTATTAACATTTGAAGGTGTAGCTGATCGTTTCTGTCTATGATCATACCACAAAGTAGAACCCCTGTATAATGTTTCTAAAAGTTGCATTCTTCTATGTTTCTCGGATATGACGAATTCGATAAATCCACCATCATTGACAGATATCGGTTCCAATGCATTTTCACAATCTGGTGCGATAAGTTCTCCGCCACATTGGCACGAGGCAGTCTTCCATCTATCAAGACAAGTTCCAAAGCCACCACATCTTTTGTTGGCGTGATCTCTGTTGAGCGATGCTGAGCACGGTCCATTGGAAGATCTTCCGCAAGTAGAATCAATGGCTCTTGCAGTGATTGGGTTGCTGAGATTCAGAGCACGTCCGTTGATCGAAACACTGTGGATGCAACCAATGAGGTCGTCTGAATGTATCTGCCCTGGTCGTTCCAGTACTGGATCAGCATTAGTAAGACCTCCGATCAGAAGTGGTTGGTTGTTGAAGTTCAGAGTGCTGAAAAAATATTAAATGTTTAGAATGAAATAAAATTTAATCTACATAAGTAAAAAATCATGAAAAAAATATGGGATCAAATACAATTTCAATTTTTAAGTTTTTTAAGATAAAAGAAAATTTGGAATATGATTTAAATTTTTAAGTTTTTTAAGATAAGAGAAAATTTGGTAGTATAAAAATAATTACCCAGTCTGTCCAACATCATCAGCATAGCAAGTATTGTCCCCAGGTCTACACTCCACGCAGACGTCTCCATGTTCAGTGCAGTGTGCTATACTCAAAGAAACTACTCTTCCATTTCTTGTAGCAGTGATTTTATGCCATTCACCATCTGCCAATGATTTAGCACTTCCAGAAACTGTTACGGATGTTATAGATGTTCTGGCACCTCCAAATGAAAATATCGGCTTTCCTCGTACAAGTTCTATGGCTACAAAATCTGATCTTCCACCAGTTTGAGCTCCATAGTTATATATAAGTAATGAATCTGATTTTGTTGTAGCAAATATAACAGATATGTCATTAGTAGCAGCATCAAGAGCCGGAAATGTCATGTAAGATAGTTCGTTAAATCCAAATGTTGATTTTTCACAGTGTCTTCCATATCGTCCATCGAGACAGCTACATTTATATCCTGGCTTCAAACTGACACATAAGCCATCGTGAAGGCAAGGATTTGGTCTGCATGAGTCAGCCACTGCTTCACAATGATTGCCTCTATATCCTGGGCGACATAAGCAGAAGAATGATGAGCCATCGGAACTTTCACGACAAGAACCACCATTTTTGCAAGGATTGATGGAACATGCATCTCCTCGTTCCAATTCGCAAGTTTTTCCTTCTCTTGATGGTAAGCATGAGCACTGGAAGTCGAAGCCTTGCCTTCTACATTTTCCTCCAGCTTGGCAAGGATTTGGAGTGCATGGATCTTGACGTTTTTCACATTTGGCACCTGTGAAACCTTCGGCACATCTACAAGTAAAATCATGACTGACAAGTGGCGAGGTAAATATCAAAGTTTGACTATCAGTGATGCTTGTGTCTTCATGTACTCTAATTTCTTCACTGCATATTCCACCATTGAGACATACCATAGATTGACATGGAGAATACCCAATTTTAATTTGTGGCGATTGAAGAAGCATGATCATCGCTTCATGCTTTCTATTTAATTTTTCATACAGATATGTTTTGGGTCTGAGTCCTCGTTGATGTCTGATGGCTATTGCCAGTTCAAGTCCATGATCTACCTCGTGTAAACTGTACATTGATAGTGAATCATCGACGTCTAAACCACTTCTCATTAGATCGAGTAGACTTCTATAATGATCGGCCAAGAATTTGGATGCTGTCATATTTTCTATTCTCACAGTTATTGACTGATCAACAGTGGCATTGTCAAATGATAAAAATTCAACTGTAACAGTGGATATTACATTATTGTGTTTTCCGTCATTTCCAGAGACCGACAGCGAATATCCTTGTCCAGATGTAATGCGGGAAGCGAAGAGATCACATCCTTTTGGAATACTGAGTATACCATTAGAGCTTGCTCCATTCATAATCTTACAGCTATAATCACCACTGGTATCAGGATCATTTGGATGGACATCTGCTACTTTCCCTATGGGTAACATATCGTTGAAGGAATGGATCAAAATATGAACTGATCGTGGAGTGGATGGACTATCGTTTTGATCCAAAATCATAATTTTTACGTAATGCTGAGAACGCATTCTTGGCGTCCCACTGTCTTCAACTTCGATAAGTATCTCCAATTCTGATGTTATTTCTCTGTCTATGCTCTTTGTTGTTCTCACTATTCCTGTATGCTTTTCTACTTTAATTAAATTTTTATGTTTTCCTCCGATCAAGTAATAAGTAAATGGAGCACCGTTAGGAGGTAAATCTGGATCAGATGCAGACAATGTCATTATACTTGTATTCGGTGGTTCGTTCTCAGTAACATATCCAACAACTTCCGGTGGATCAAATACAGGACCATTGTCATTTATGTCATTGATGGTAATTTTTACAGTTGTTGTTCCTGTTTGAGGAGGAGTTCCAGTATCAATAGCTCCTACAATTAACGTGTATAGAGGTATTGTTTCTCTGTCTAATCTCTGTGCTGTTTCTATATCTCCCGTCTGTGGATCAACTTTGAATGCTTGATCGGTGTTGCCACCAATGATAGAGTAACTGAATTGATTGTTCTGTGGCCTTACATCTTTGTCTACAGCTTTCACAGTTACCACTGGTGTTCCATGCATTGCTCCTTCTGATACAGATGTCTCGTATATCTTCTGCAAGAATTCAGGTGGATCATTTCCATCTTGAATAGAAATAATAACTTGTGCTTCATCTGTATCATTTCCTCTTATTCCACCATAATTTTTTGCCAATACAGTCAAAACTACTCGGTTTTGAGTTTCTCTATCCAGGTTTCTGGATACAACTATTACTCCAGTGTCTGAATTTATTGCAAACCCTTTATCATTACTGGATCCAACAAAGAGATAATAGACCTTTCCATCTTCCCCGGCATCTTGGTCAGTCGCTTGAATTAAACCGATGCTCGTTCCAACTTCAGCTGATTCTGATACGTCAAAGTGAAACACTGGTTGAATGAATTTAGGATAATACTCATTTACTCCAGTTATGTGAATTATAACTTTTGTTGATCCATACATTGGTGAGTCTGGATTTGCTGCAACAATATCTAATGTATAAACATTCGCTTCTTCGAAGTCGAAACTCACTTTTGATGATATTTTTCCAGTCTTTTGTTCTATTTCGAACACTTCTTTTCCAGTACCACCAACAACTGAATATTGTATGATTGCATTCTTTGGTGAATCTTTATCGAATGCCTGTACTGTGTAAACAAAGCTCTTTGGTAATGAGTTTTCTGGCAGATAAGCATTGTATTCACTTTGATTGAATTTAGGTGCATTATCATTGATGTCAGTCAATGTAACAGTTAACATGGCAGTCGCTTGACGTGATTCAAAGCCAAGATCTTCAGCTGTTAAGTTCAAGTGATATTCTTGAACAGTATCATAATCTAATGGTTGCAGAATAATAATTACACCAGTAACAGCATCTATGCCAAACTCTTTCCGTTCATTGCCACTTGAGATAGTATATCTGACCATTCCATTGGGACCATCATCGCCATCCGCGGCGCTAACTGTCAATATTGTTGATCCAACTGGTTCATTTTCTGGAACAATAACTTGATAACTCAAAGCAGTGAAAGTAGGTGAATATCGGTTTTGACCTGTTACAACTAGAGTTACTAAAACTTCATCCTGCTGTGGTGGAGAACCTCTATCTACGGCTTGTATTTTCAAGAGATAAATATTTCCAACACCCGTTATTGCTTTGGTTACTATAATCCAGCCCTGAGCTTTATCAACCATGAAAAACTCAGTCCCATTACCACCCGTTTGTATGTAGTCAATTTCTGCATTTACTCCAAAATCTAGTTCATCTTTAGCAGTGACTTTCATTATTCTCTGACCATCAACAGCACCTTCGGGCACTGGCGACAAGTATTCTCTGAGGTCAAATTTGGGAGCATTGTTGTTAGCGTCAACAACATTGATGGTCACTAGGCATTCTGATGACATAGGAGGTTTTCCATTATCTGTTGCCAAAATTATAACTGAGTACATATTTTCAGGTGAAGACTCCATTTGTGTTTGTTTGTATTTTAACATTTTCTTTCTAAATACTTCTCCTGAAGAAGGATCCACCCTAAAGAGATCGGATGGTTGTTGTAATGAATAGGAGATAACTGAATTTGGACCTTGTTTGTCTCTGTCTGTTGCTATGACTTGGCCAACGTACTTGACATCTCTTTGAAATTCAGAAAATGTGAAACTGTAGTAAGAATGTTCGAATTCAGGTGCATTGTCATTTTGGTCTTGGATGGTAATTGTTAATGGTGTTTCTGCCCTCCATGCTCCATCAACAGCTGCAACTTTCAACAGATATTCCTCTCGTTGTTCTCTATCTAAGGGACCTGCTACCGTAACGTTGCCACTTACTGGATCAATAGCAAACTTTTCATCAGGATTATCGGTAAAGCTGTAAGTTGCATTGGCATTTTGTCCAATATCTTGATCAGAGCTAGTTACTCTTATAACAAATGATCCAACATCAGCATTTTCGGTTACGTTTACACTAAATAATCTTGTGAATCTTGGTGGATTGTCATTTTTATCTAGCACTGTCACTAACACTGAAGCTGTTCCAGTCAGTTGCGGTGTTCCATGATCTACAGCTTCTACTACTAGTTCATAAAATGGAATGTCTTCTCTGTCTAGTCTCATGCTCGTGTAGACTTCTCCAGTTTCTGAGTTTATTTCAAAAGCACCATCATAATCTTTGACAAGTTTGAAAGATATTTGACCATTTTCATTGGAATCAGCGTCACTTGCTAGAATTTGAACAACATGTAATGGAGGTGGCTCTTCTTCGAACACTGAAGAATTATAAAGCGCGTTTTCAATGACAGGTGGGTTATCATTTGAATCGGTGACGTTGATTTCTAATTGGAGTACCGTCCTAAGAGGAGGGCTGTCTGAATCTCTCGCTTCAATCCACACTTCGTACAGCGGTGATGTTTCGTAATCTAGTCCTTTTCCAGTGACTTGAACTTCTCCGTTCACAGGGTCAATTTTTAGTGCATCGCCTACATTTCCTCCAGCAATAGCATATTGAATATTTCCAGCAGTAGCTTTCTTTGGTGAAGTAGCACTAAGTTTTGTAACAACTTGCCCTTCTGCGACATTTTCTTTCAATGTGAAATATGTTCTTGGAGGTGAAGCAAACTTTGGGAAAAGATATGCCGACTTCATGGATATTTTTAATTCTGCTGTAGTATATTTTGGGATGAGTCCACGATCAGCAGCTCTTATGGTTAATTTGAATACTTTGTCTTTTTTGCTATTAATTTTAAAATCTTCGGAGGCCTTTATCACTCCAGTAACTTTGTTGATGAAGAATTTATTTTCATCTTCTCCACTGAGGGAATATTCTATTTTGCTGTTTAGACCGACATCTGCATCAATAGCTTTAGCTCCAAACACAAACTGCCCAGGCAACGTATTATCAGGAATGATCACCATGTAGCGTTCACTTGAAAACGAAGGTGAATTATCATTTTCATCCAATACTGTTATCGTTAGATTTACTGTCGTCGCTCTAGGGTCAGTAGCTGAACAATCTTGCGCCATCAATGTCATATAATACTCTGATGTTTCTTCTCTATCGAGACTGATCGCCGTTGAGATTATGCCTGTATCTTGATCTATGATGAATCTGTCGACTTTGTCTCCTAGAAGACTGTATCTGATCTTGGAGTTGATGCCTGTATCTTTATCTGTAGCTGATGGCGACAATACAGTAGTTCCTGCTGGTGCATTTTCTGGTATCGTCGCTCTGTAGGACTGCCGGACGAATTCGGGGCTGTGATCGTTGACATCTTGGACGACAATCCTTACTGTTCCAGTTCCGGTCAATGGAGGTGAACCTGGAATAAAAAGGAAACGTTAAAACCAAATTGAAACACTCTTTAGAGTTGCAATTTATTGGGAATGATTTTAGATTCAGAATGTTTAGGTATGTTATTTGTAGATGGTCTTTTATAACCAGGTATAGATATGAATATAAAACGTGAACAATTAAAATCCTGAGACAGAGAAGAGGAAACGGGTTGATACTAAGGTTAAATATGGAAGTTGAACAATAGAAAATACGGGAGAATATTAGAAGCGGATTGTAGAACATGATTGTCTGGTATATAGGATCGTGATTGCGACACAAAATAATATAAGTATGGCTTCTATACGCCGATACATAGTTGGTTGAAACCGCAGCTACATACAATCGAAGTATTGTAGTATTTTTTCTCACAATGTCAACAAAATTCTGCGATTCACCTCATAAATTTTGAATGTCAATGTTTTGTCTAGACGTGTACAGAAAACATTGCGGAAAAATCTTGAAACATTAGGAACAATAATATTATTTACCATTTAATATAATTGACAAGAACACATATTTATGTGATGGCTGGCAGAAATTGCCATTTGGCAACAAGCCCGCGCTTTGTATGTTTCTTGTATACTACATATATAAGGATTAATTTATTTTATTTATTTTCTTACATTCGGGAACGGTTCCCGAGAAAAACCTATAAGAATATTGCTTATAGCGAATAAACTCCAAAAAAGGCAAAAGCCCAACAGACGCAATACTCAACGGAAAGCCCAAAGTTTCTAGTCGGTTCCAGTAGACTATATAAGTTATAACGTTATACATACATACTATGGTCTATTCTGTACCTAATTATGTAAGTTCGACCTAACTAAACTAAGACGCTCTTCTCCAATTATTTCATTGCAAAACAGATTTTAAAACACACTTTTTTAGTTCAAAAAGTTATAGAAATGGGTCTATTATTTCATTTTAATATCATGTTGATACTATACACGTGTTTGAGGATGACACATAGACCAATAAATATGTATTGCTAATTTCTGAGAACTCTAGCACTGACCGTAAATCGCCTTAAATAATTATTACTATTTGAAACAAAAGGCAATAAAGAGTTCTTTAAACTCTAATACTATTTGTACCAATAATGCCTCATCAGTACTGATATGTTGGTTCATACGAAAATATACTACGGCGCTCTATTCATATATGTGGTGCCTATAGCGGAATGTATGACGATGTACGAGTATGTATATTTAGTCTAGGTTATACTTGCATTGCATATACATAACAACCTAGTTATTTTAGTAAGACTAAGATGGTCCTAACATCAGGCATCTGAGCCTGCTTGTTGCAATCCTAGAAGGAATGATGGAAGACAGAAACCATAGAGGTCTCCCCAGAGATATAGCATGGATCAGGTGGTTGGCGATGTGAGCTATGCCAAGGCCAGTGGCGGATAGAGTGGTTGGTGCAGACCAGTCTTTTGATTGTGACATTTATATATCACTTGGTCCTAGGGCTGCCACCTCTCCGGGTTTTTTCCGAAATCTCCGGGCCTACCCTCATTGAAAGGTGGCAGTCCCACTTGGTCCTGATGTAATTCAAAATAATCAATGTTGAGTTAGTTTTCTAAGGCAGAGTTAATAATTGTTCTCATCAAACTATAAGTAGCAATACTCGTATAAGATTCGTTACTTTTGAACAAATAACATCAACAACAGTTCAAGCAATCACAACAGTATGTAAATGAATGGGAAAATTTCACACACTACATATTATGAATACAATAGTAGGTACTAGTATCGTATCTCCTACACAAGCCGCAAGCATATTGTCAACTCTATATAAGTTGGTGGGTATATTATGCACATATTTAGATAAATCGCATTATCAATACACCTCCTTGTCTCGATTTCTCACGGCCTTGCTGTATGAAACACGAATGCGTAATATTTTCACATATCATTGAACTTCATAGCACATAGCTAATATCGTCCTCTATATTATAATCGATTGATTCAAATATTGACATTCAGCAGTCGAACACGCGACGTCGCCGTTCTAGCTAAACATTCTGTAAATTTTCGTAAAGACATCTCATATTTTTTTACGACATGTGTTTTTATACAGCGATGTATTAATTTATCAGGTAGCTTTATCTACAAAATACTTACATAATCTAGAAGGTGAAAATAAAACAATACATAGGTATAGCAATTATATTCAAATTACGGCATATAATTAAAACAATTCGATTCGGAACAATTACGCACTTTTGTAAATATACCTGCATAATTTAGAAACACAGCTGTGTATAGGTACACATAGGTGTTATAATATTGCATAACTATTTTAATTATTCACACCAATCTAACAATGTGTCGAAGAGTGGATTTCTGTAGCAGGAAAACCGGGGGCTAACTTTTTCTTCTTTTTAACGCGTTCATTCACGTTTTGTCGCACCCTCTCCTTCAGACACTTTCTCCACATGCTCAAACCATCTCAACTTGTTCTTCAACTTTCATCCTAGTCATAACATTCTTCCTACACGTCCACTCATCTCTCTAATAACGGGTACCTACTGGACCTTATTGATATGTGTAAATACGTATAGCATGATATAATCTGGTTCCCCAACGGAAATTGGGTCGTAAAGTCAGTGTCAGAAATAATGATTTGATGATGAATATGTAAAATAAAATAAAATAAATAAAATTTGATGACGTCACTTGGTTTCGTTGTTATTTTTTCTGTTTTTTCTGTGAAGAATGCTGTCCGTGTTAAAAAGAGGAGAGATACAGTGTACCTCGCTCTGTCATTGCTTATATTATATTATGAGTAAATCATATTTACGGACATGTTAATTTAGCTTGATTTATACGAATCATACATGCAAATGGAGAATCAATATTATTGTTAAAACAAGTACATAATAATGTGTATATTTTTCTTTTGATTTATGGATTATATTGACTCGTTGAAAGGAAAGGATATAACCATTACGAATATGACCAAAATACTAATATAATTGATGTACGTAAACCTAAAAAGTTTGCACTGTTAATGCGAAATTTTTAATAGGTATGTTTTCTGTTAGATGAATTTTAAGTGGGTGCATCATAATGAGCAAAATTTTTCAATATTAAGAGTTTCGTAGTAAGATTACTTGCAATTGTTGCAAACGCCTGATGATGAGGAAGAGAATCCTCGAACAATATAGTCATGGATTTTAAACTATATGTTATATATATCTTCGTCTTTCATTCGAAATTCTATACGCAACCCCAATTTTCCAACCCCCTATCTCACGTGCACGTATGGAATTATATGGCTGATAATAGACGCTTTTCTCGACTATCTTAGTCTCAACTTTCTGGCTGACAGAATAAGGGAACCAATAGTAGGTATTATTTAAATTATTTACATAGTAACTTTACGTAATATTCGTTGAAAGATAGCTACACTAGCAATGAGAGAGAGACGAAAAAATGTCTGTTTATTAATTATATCGAAAAAACATAAATTTCTCCCGTAATTTTTTGATGTGGCGCGGCAGCGGTACGAACCTATCGTATGTATGAAGGCAGGCGTATAATATCGTATGTGGTGTGTGCGTGCTTCGTATTTCTTTTCGGGATATCCCTTTTGGCAATATCCCCACCGATACATCAGGTGTAATCGTTACCGAATATCGTTAACGAGACTAATAAACTGAACGTGAATATACCTATAGAGAGAGAGTATCCGTAATATAGTTGCACCTCCGGGCGATGAATACAGGCTTCTCGAAAAGGCATCCCGACGCTGCCGAGTCGAACGACGACGTATATACCTTACGTCACAACATTACACATTCGATAAAATGAAATAAATTTCAACAATACATATTTTTTTATTGATTGATGTGTACCTACCTAAAGAAGTTTCTGATCACAATTATTGGTAGTTATCTCAACTGATATACAGCGAAAGACGAGCTTTGAATAAGGCTTAATATATTGTGACCTTAAAAATATCCATAATTGCTATAAACATGGGTTCTCTAGGTAGTTAATTTCTAGCAGCTGGTTGAGGCTTGTTGTGTCCCCCGTGGTATCCCAGGTTGTTCGGTTCGCCATTTCTCCTTTTATATATTCATTGGAGTAGCCTGTGAAATCTAGTGTTCACAAAAAAAATCTTCAAAAAGAGGATAAATAAAAAAAATGGATAATGCTTTCGCCAACAAATCAGAACTGACTCTTTAAAATTTCGTTAAATACTCGGATAAAACTATGAAAACATTACTTACTATAAGGACGAAAAATAATACGAGTAATGCTGATATTCATAAATGAAAATCAAACACTTGAGAGATAATTACCTATTTGATTAATAAATAATCATTCACTTTAACCAATTGGGATTCAACGCAAAAAATCTTAAAACCTCCAGCCATTGGCTTGTCATTAAGGCATAAATTTAAAGCGAACTTTGTGTACCTGTGTAGTACGAATCTCAATATTATAATGTACTTATTATAAATAATTGATATCTAAACAAGTTTCTTAACAAAACTCTTGGCTTGGTTACGTTTTTGATAAACTATCTCCGAATATACCATTAAATTCACTTAATCAACGTGGATACACATGAGATATTAGGTTAAAAGCATTACGAAAAGGTGCGGATTCACTAACAACAAAAGGCTCATTTTTATGTACGTATATTACAAACTTTTTCTTGAATATGAACAAGTTATCCCAATAAAAACTAGCAATAAAGTAAGACAACATTGGTAACTGAAAATTATATTTAAAAAAAAACATTTCAGGAATCGTATCAATCAATTTGACAACCGATCAAACTATCATACCTACAGGTAGCAAGGTATTCTGAATAATGAATATCAAAAAATAAATATCGTATAGCAACAAATAGCTAAAAAGATGATGTAGTTATAAATAGGTGTAGGTATAATTGTAGATTGTATGTATAGCGCGAATTATTGTTTTTGGAATGTGAAACATCGACATTTCTGTATCATACGAAACGATCAGTGAATTACTGGTCAAACCAGCGGCCATCTCATTTACATCATTGTATCAAAATATTTATATAAGAAGAAATATGTACGAACAAGACGAATGATATTTCGGGTATCGGTCGCCCCCTATTGGGGTGTCGCGTATACTCCGTATCGCGTGTCCGCCTCTGGCCAACGTATGAATCAATGACCCATGAAACTTATAAATAAATTAGTCACTGATCCCAAACCATCTACTAATGAACCAACTTCAAAATGAATGTTTTAATTTATCTTTTGTTGGACTTAAACGCCAGATGAGCTTTAATTATTAAACTTTTATTATTATTTGTTCGCTGCTTGTTGATCTGATGTGTGTTTTTTGTTGTTACTTTTGAGTATAGGTATATCATTGTGACTCGATTTTATAGTGTAATTAGGGGTCTGTTTAAAATAGCGGTACAATATAAAAGGATACAAATTACACATACCTACCTACATACAACACATAGTACGTATAATATTAAGTTATATAATTTGTATTAGATTATAGTTTATGGCTCTTTTGTGAAGACATTACGTTATATCACGTTTTCCTTTAAAACCTACACATTTCATACTATCACCTAATGATCCTCTCCCTTCAATATATTATTAACATAAAAACCTTTTTACATTTTAGTAAAATACCATTATACAGCACATTGCAAATTAACATTTGCGAGGAGTATTTTGATGTCAACACTTGCATACTAATATATCAATTTTCCTGGTACTTGGAATAAAAAAGTAGCTACCATTCATGCAGCGGTAGTTAAACGAAGACAACTGAAGATGGATTTAATATTTTGCAAAAAAAAAATCGTTGTTTTACGTAGAATTGTTTTATGAGAATCATAAAACGACGAGCAAAAATTACTGTAAGTATGCAAAATATGAATTGTTTATAAATTAATTCATACCTAGTCTTAAACGAATACTTAGAAAGAGGTTTGATGTATTGAATAATAAGTATTTTATA
Organism: Ceraclea dissimilis; assembly: GCA_963576895.1. Lineage (NCBI taxonomy): Eukaryota > Metazoa > Arthropoda > Insecta > Trichoptera > Leptoceridae > Ceraclea > Ceraclea dissimilis. Next base: position 15,340,619 of record OY756364.1, read on the forward strand.
AAAAAGTTATTCATTCGTTCAATACTTTTGGAGTAAGCAATGTTGCAAAACAATTCGTAATTTTCTATAATTGATTAAGTACTTACTTCGTTTGATTAATCGATCAAGTTTACATATTAAGTCCAAGTGTTAGTGGTCTACAATTAAAGTCTCGATTTAGCCTTTAAAATGTTGTGTCAACATTGTCAACCAATTAATATAAGTCTCGCTAATTAAAAAATTTCGTCAGTTTGGAAGTGTTTTTACGAGTATATTTGCGCAATAAATGTTTATAATAATTATTATAATTGCCGTTGACCATTTGATTGTGTTATACAATTTTAACTTTCGAACATTACGAGCTGGTATTCGTGGAAAAAATAGATATACTTATATAGAAGTTGTTATATTATCTAGAATATGTGTTGATTCAGGAAGATGAAAGTGTATAAAATGCACTATAAAAAGGTGTTATATTGAATAACATATCTTAGGCGTTCATCAAGTTAAATATTCTATTCATTATATTAAATAAATAATAACAATATCCTTCATTTCAAAATAGCTATCTCACGCTACGTAGATCATACAAACCAGCTGAGTATACAAGAAGTACATTTAGGTAGATCTATGAATCTTTCTATAAGGATCTAAGATTTCTACATTATTCTAGTAATATAGCGATCAACGACTACATAATAATCTCTGTTAGCAATCTGTTAACTATAATAATACTAGAGACATGAAGAAATAAGAGTTGAAACGTCAACATGCATAGTTTGCATACGCAAGAGTCAGAAGTGTTAACTTATTATCTGATAGATTTCACAGTAGAGATATTGTTCAAAAAGGCGCCTCCTATTTAAAATTAATTGATCGTTTTGGTTCATAATATTACGTACAATCTCTTTATAGATACCTAATACTTATTCTGTAATAATAATCTACCTACATACTTTATTATTTATAATATTATTCAGCCAATTAGTACACTCCCTACGATACATTCATCACAATATCTTAATCGAAGACTCACTAGCTACCTTCCACTAGATTATAAAAGCTCGATAATACAGGAATTGAAATAATTTATAGATTTACTCATTTCCGTTCTGAGAAATTAGCATATTATTGAACCTTGAGGCTTGAAACAACTACTTAATTATTTTTCAAATACTTTTCAGGTGAGTAAATTGAAATTATAATATTTTATTTAAATAATAAGTGATTATTAACAGAGATACACACCTATTATAAATTTGTTAGTCCCTTTTTTAGAGAGGAATGAAACATAGGTATAGCTACATCTGGATATAACGAATTTCACAGTGGTGGTCGTAACATTTTGTGATAGCTATATTTTAATCGTTCCTAAATATTATATATTTATTAATTTATTTTTCCTATTTAGTGTGCAAAAGGATATGTCAGCTTCGTAATGAATTAAAATCAAGTCAGTAACGGAATATGCTCAAAATATGGTGTAATCTCAGATTTTTTTTCTTCGACTTTTCGAACTTTTCCGTATCATCTACATTGTGCGTTGAACATCCGCACATCTCTCCTTGGTTACTTCAATTTATGAGTTCTGAAGTTACGGATTGATAGATGTTTTATCAAAATTATCTATCTTTGTTGAGAAATCTTCGTCAAAAATGTGAATAGTCTATGCACTTGTACGTTCGTTGACTTATATATCAAACGTCCATAACTATTGATGCTACATCGTAGTTAGATTCTATACAGTGTGTTATATGTGTCTTAGATGTTCCTTCTTTACAATCTCCATACACTTGTCGTTGGAGTAGTTCATTGTGAAGTGAATTATAAATATAAGAGTCGTGAACGATCCTTATTAAAAATACACTGATTCGTCTTACCACCCAGTCACACAATGTTGAGATGTCGAAAGAGTTTTTGTATTATTATATAATAATATATTTTAATAACGGGTGTAGTCATACTACGTAAAAGGAATATAAATAGGTACATCATAATTATATGAGGTGACTAAGCTATTTCTCTAGTATGTATCCAACGAACAGAGGCGGATTTAGATCAGTTTCCACGTACGTAAATTCGTAAAAATAAATTTACATCATAGGGAAAAAAAAATACCTAATAAAAAAAAAAACATTTCGGTTCACTCACAATACTTTTCCGGTTAAAAATTTCCTACAGTAAATAATGATTTTCAGTAGTACAATACCAGATTTTTTTACATCTAATATTAGTAGCGAAATCACCCTTTCTGCAGTGTAACGGTATTTAAATTTCGCCATTTTTTATTATTAGCATCATAAAAGACTGGATACTTAATAAATGTTTGAATGAGAGTTATTTGTCTGTCACATTGCGGGCCCCCGTTTCATCAAAAAGTTCGACGGGGATATTTGGAAAATCCATGACGTGACGTCAAGGGTAATAGAAAACGTAAGAAATATTGACGCGAAGTTCTGAATCCCAGATCAATCATTCAATGAATGTTTCGCATGCGAAAGAAGAAACAGAAATTGAAGAAGTGAAAACGGCACTGGTTTTTAATTCAGGTATTTTCAAGTGCTTACCAATGAATACTTTTTGACACCAAGGCGTTGATTATGATAATATTTATATTATTAGATTTGATTCAACATTCAACATGCGAGTAAGTATCAAGAAGCGATGAGAATATGACCATATTGAACCAGTAGTTAGGAATGTAATTTTTCACACAATATTTTTTTCTGAACACAATTAAAATTTGTAGTGCATTCGTTATAACTTATACTCGTAACTAATTGTTATTAAATGCCGTAACAGCAGGGCTATGGAAGCTAAAATTACTTCCTTCTATTGAATCTAAACATTTAAAACAACAAATACTTCTTCTTGTTGTTCTTAGTATAGGACTTGTGGCCTGTTATGAAGATGGATGGGCCTCCTGGGATGTCGACTCCCAACTTTCACTGCTGAAATGCATTGCTTTCATAGGTAATGCGTATTACAAAGAATTTTTTTTTACGTATCGTGAGCTTTAAATGCAACATATTTGTTACTTAATAATTGAAAAATTCTTAGATACAGCAAAGTTCTTACCCATAAATTTGTTCCCAGAATTACAAAAAAGTGGATAAAGTTTATCTTCAGATTTGGCTGAAGAATTTAGATTATAGGGCCTAGGGTTTTGGTGAAAAGTTACACCCAAATTAAAATCCAGTTTGACTTCTTGGACTTCAAAGAAACTTTGTGTGAAAGGAAGCTTTGATCCCTATGAAATTTCAATTAGGTACATTATATTATTGATTTCATACTATTTAGTCCTCCGTTATGTAGCTATATATTTCGAAGACAATAATTTTACTGAATTGGTTTGTATGTATGTATCGCTTTGATTTACTGAGAATCAATCATTGTATATTGTTTTGCGGTGATTTACGTATTAAGGTCAGACTGATGTGCGAATCAAATACTAACAATAAGCTTTCGATACATTCGACAAACCATCTGAAATGTACTGAGACAGGTAGTCGATCGAGAGACCGATAGATACTAGTAAATTAATGAACAATACAAGTTTATATATTTAGTAATTTGTTGATCTTTGAGATGGCAAGTGAGATTAATGCCAATACAAGTGAACGTTGCCCATACAAAACTTTTCGATAAATTTGTTCTAGTTTATAAGGGTTGCTAGAACAGTCAAGTGAACAAAAATCTCGTGTAAAAATTGTGATAAAAATATCATTCCTGAAACATGTTTGTTTGAGTAGCAACGTCTTAAAGACGAGAGTGAAGTTTGAAATTTATCAATTGTTACTTACAATATCGACTTAATTCAAGGAAACATTATCAACATAGAATTTCCAGGACATTGGCTTCAAGTGAGAGATTTGTGGAAACAGGAACTTATTGTTTCATAAAATTTGTGAGGTGGGGAGGTCGGAATCTTTAAAAAAGGATTGAAGGAAATTCTTTGATTTAGCAAAGGATATTCCTTGTTGATGAGTTACAGTACAATGAAGAATTATATAAAAGAATTCGAGGCACGATCTAAATATATAAGAGGTAGACTGAATGTTCTTATTACTCGCTACAATTTGGTTATCATTAGATCACAGTTCTAGAGATCTCTTCGTATTTGTCCTCTGGGAAGATTCCTGGTACTATTTTTTATCGTTTATGATTAGGCGGTTCGAAACCAAATTACGATTGTTAATTTCTTTAGCGTTTAAAAATTAAAAGTCATATATTTATGCATCGTATAAGATTAGGAAGAGTTACAAAAATTATACCGAATACCATCCATTTTCGGTAATGTTTAATGATAATATAATACATTGTAAGCGGTGATTTGGTAATATAAAAATTTATGTATTCTAATAAAGCATTGCCCAAAGGCTCAACGTATAGAACCTAACGGTTGTATGTTAAAGAAAATATAAATAAGTTATCTGTATGGGAATATATATTATTTTATGTTAATGGTGTATATCAATTTATTACTTTTTGAATACAATGAAAGTGACGCTCACTCCCATATAGATATTTCATATATTATTTTACATTTTAGGACAGAAGAGATCCACGATATTATTATAATAACCAAATGAAATGGGTTTTTTGATCCGTTCTATTTTTTTAACTTCGCCTTTGTGAACAATAGACAGTCGTTAGTCAAACCTACTCATGATCATAGATTTCCTATTATATTTCACTGTGTGCCTAACTTCATATAGGAATTAGTACGTAGTATTATAAAGCATCGTTTTCAGCCTCGGGTAAACATATCAAGTTGTTTATAAAGCAACTACTACTCTATGCTCTATTAAAAATATATCGTCGTAAAAAGTTATGGGGTAAAATGGTTTAGAAGTTTCTAAAAATGGAAAATAACTTGAATTCTTTTCTAAACATCTTATTTAACTGATTAACGACGTCGTAATCTCTGGAAAGCTTCAATGGGAAGTGGGAGGTTTATATGGTCTGATTTAAAAGATAGTTTCGATAAATTCAAATACATTCCAAACAGACCATAAAAAATATAAAATAGGTACTTTCCTAGTTTAGAAACAACCGCTGTACAAGTAAATTTTTGGAACTTATCGATAAATTCGTTTCAACAAGTCATAGTTTCAGGAAGATGAAGGATTCTACTTCCTTTAATGTATTTATGGGCAATGGGCGTTAAATAATCATCAACGTAGGATTTTTCAATTGTATTATTGTTAAACTGAAGCACGGTGAAAGTAGAGATTCAGGGCTTTCTGGGAACTCTAGTATTATCAGAAATTCTCATCAAACTGAGGCCATCTTAACGAGGAAATACTGTTTCAATCAGCCATTTGCATATTCTGCATTTTTATCACAACGGTCGAATAATTTTTGCATAAAAATTTGAAATTTATTTGCGATATAACTAAGAAGTAAATATATTTTTATCATACATGCAAATATGATAATATATTGTAAAATATTTACTAAATATATAAGCGTAATACATAATATATTATAATATAAAAACGATCGCAAATTATAGTTCGCGCGCATATATGAAATATGCGATAATTAGGATATTTTGAGAGGTAGATTTATTATATCTACGAGTATATCACATGTTTCCAAACATTCTCAGTACACATTAATAAAACAAAGTGTAGACTTTGTAAAATAAAATATTCTCCATAATAAGACCACATTTCAATACTGACTATGCGTGTCTATTATAACAGTTGCCCGAATGTAAAAACTGACTGAAAATATTTTTGTTTTATTCTTTTGCTCTCGGGGTTATTTTCTATAAAAACTCTCGAAACTTTTGATGTACAGCGATCAACCCTCTTGTCATGATTCGTTCTTCTCAAATAAAAAAGAGATTTTTTATAGTTAAAATCATCAGTTGGGAAAATTGACAGTTGGGAGTCGACATCGCAGGAGGCTAATCCATCTTCATAAGAGGCCACAAGGCTTATATTAAGAACAACAAGAAGAAAATCATTAGGATAGTAACATGTGAAGTAGCTGTGAGTGCTATGACTCGGCAAACTGATTCGTGTTATTTCCTTGGTAGATATTATATATACAAAGTTTTGGAATCGCAGCATTTTCGTTCGATCCACGACAGGAAATTTGAATGGAAATGATCCATGTGACGTATTTGTCAGACGGTTTCGATCATATTCTGGATCCCCCTCCAGGAATTATTGACTGAATAAGAATTAGCAAGAGCTAAGAGGAGTGCTTCGAACTTCCATCGAAAGATTAACGGCCTTTTCAAAAAATTACTCTGGAAGAAATCAATTGATTTTTTTATGAATTATTATGTATAATCACTGTAATAACGGAGAGAATATTCAATAAAAATCTAAGTAAAAATACCTACTGAAAGGAGTACCTAAATTTACAAAATAATTTTAAAAATTTGGCATCTCTGGAGTCAATGAACAGATGAGTTGAATTTTTATGCTGAATCAGTCACGTAGAACAAACTGCCGAAAGACCTTTGCAAAGACTAGCCCATCACCAACTTCAGGAGCAAGCTGAAAACTGTCGACTTGAAATCAGCTTTCCGGGCCCTTGAGATGGAAAAACATAAATCATCCATCATCCTATATATCTAAAAATATTCGTAACTAGGCACACAGAAATTTTAACGCAAAACAGTGATTCAAGGAATCTATATAAAAATATTGCCTGATTCTACGTAAAATCTTTTCAAGAAAATTCATATGAAAATAGTGTCAATTATTACCTCGCACTTCATCTTTCTGTCTCTAATGTTAAAATTATGAATCATGAATTAGTGAATCCTCGTATACAATATACATTGTAGGCAGATGTTATTATGTGTGTAAACAAAAATGTTTGTTATTTTATAACTAAACCACAAGCTTCATTTACATTTTGTTTAACTTTTTCTTCCTTTTATGTCTGTTGCCTTTTTGGACGACAAAACAATTTTGCCCTTTTCTTTCAGTGACGTACCTCAACAATCAATGGAACACTAGATCAATAAGCTGACAATGATATAACAATAATGGAACTTGGAGATAGGGTACTCAATAAATACAAATAGATAGGTACTATCTGAGTTTACTCGTAAATCCTTTTTGATTAGTGATGATTCATGATTTCCCTGTTTTCTAATAAGACACGATGAAGATTAAAGTCTAGTTAATTACATTTTATTGACCATTTGTTTAGAATTCAAATCACATGCACATTTAATGGGAAAGTAGAAGGGATGCTAACGACTTTCTTACATATACGAACTCCTTGTTTGTATTGTGGTTTATGGCCTTTTTATTTTGTCGATTTAGGAATTTGTTAATAGGTTGTTTTGTGAAGTAGTGTGTAGTGTATGTTGCTTGTGCTTCCTGTGGGCTACACTTGTCTTATAAAGCCTACACCACTGGTCTGCTTCATGATGTCTCGCGGGCATTCCGATCGGTTCGTCGCGCGGAGGGCAATACATCGAATGAATGTTAATGTGTCTTAATTCGGACAGGATGGCCCGCTCATCTTCTGGTGTATTCATTTTGCGGTGGTAATAATATTATTATATAAACAGCGGCCAAAAATAATATGAGTTAAGGGGACACGGGCGACCAATGGTAGTCGAGTAGGAGGGACAAGCAGTAATTGTTCAAAGAGGCCACGCCCGAAATATTTCCATCGCGCAGACAACCCGCGCATTCCGCAAATAGTTACACGTGAAAAGCTCTTTTCATCAAACTTTGAATCATTCTTACATATTTCCTACATACATAAAGTAGTTTTGCTTTTGATGTACGTTCGTTTCCCGAGATAACACTACCAACAAAAACCCATTAACGAAAATAATGTCGACGAAATCTTGAAGAGGAATTTCTTGCACCCAACCTTGAGTGTCCTTCAGGATTTGCCATAAAACCATAATATCATTTTAAAAAGCCACGTTTACTCTACGCTTCCTTAAATAAACCTTTTATTTAATATCTTTCACCAGTGATTTTCCCTTAAAAAAAACTGATACACATTGAGACCAACAGTCATGTGAGCTTCCGTAAAAATGTACTAATTATTTGTGTTACAAAATCTAGAAAAAGGAATGTGTAGGTACTATTTCGTTCCGACAATTAATAAAGAAGAATAACGGTTACTTAAAAAGTATCAAATGTCTTTATTACAATATATAATTTACTCAACATGGCATAGTTTTATTATGATTTGAACAAACTGAAATTTGATCAGTGTAAATGTAAAGTAAGTGAATTAATTACGAGTTAATTTTTTCCCCGTTTCTTTTAAGTTATGTTCGGAACGCTTTCATAAACAAATTAATAATGTGAATTCAGAAAGAATTTGTTGTCTGTCAGTTTTGTATATTTAGTAGTAGACGGCAAAATAAATATGCGCCTACTGAAAATTTTGTACTCACTACCGATCCACACAATAAGCGATATAAAATATCTTTGAAATTAAAATTCTTCTTAATGTCACTCGAAACCTATAACAAATTACATAATTGTGGGTGTATCGTTGTACCAAATGAACTAAATTATACAGAAAAAAACGTTTATCCTCCTGTTAAATAATAATAACAATGGATCACACACAGTGAACTTAATTTACGTTGAAATAATAGGAACGGAACTTAGTACGTTTAACAGAGAATTTTTAATCGATTTGGAATGGGCTAAACTATCACGTAAAAATATGTACTCAAAACTCAGATATTTCATTTCCAATGAGAATGAGTAAGTTCGTTTCCTTTCAACGTACACACTTACATAGAAAAAGAGTTAAACATTTCTATTTAAACTTGTATGAGTGTTCCTGCTTGTATTTTGGTTGTACGTATATATCCGTCATTTGAGTGATTTATTAAAAGAGCTAGAAAATTTTAAGTATTAGATCTAGAAGTAAAAATATCACATGTGCACACACATAATAATGTAAAATTACTGTTAACTGGTATGTGACGTTGTGTAAAATATATTAAACACATGTATTGTGTAGATGTATGTAGGTAGGCAAGGCATATGATAATGTTATGATGGTGTTGGTGTCAACAAGATTAAGAGCATGTTGTGGCTTATAAAGCTCGACCGTTGGTAGACAACAGATAAGTGGAGGAATACAAGTGATAAATGCCACGATGACATTGAATAAATTGCCCCGAGATGCCCGATGGAATATATTATTTTTATTCTTATTCTTTCTTATAATATTATTATGTATTGTTATTCAATATGCCATCGAGCAAGTCAAAATAAATAATATGTACTACTTAAAATATTAATACAAAAAAAAAAGAAATTATAATATTTGTTTGGTAACTTGCAGAACGTATCACATTCCAAATGATTATTCTATGGCATACCTAAACTGTTTAGTATAATCCAAATTCGTTGCGTGTCTCTTTGGGCGTATTTTTTCTTTCGATCGAGCTTTCGGCATCTTCGGGAAGAAGGAAGAATAACCCGAAAAACATACAACGAATATGTGGATTCATCACGTTACGAAAGCTTTTCAGAATATTTTTTTTATATTATATGTATTACGTTTCATTGCAAAAAGATTTCAGAAAACTCTGACTTTTGTAGGCAGAGAAATTTGCGAGAAATCAAAGAGAGCTGTTAAGAAAATAATACTAATAAAGCGGTATAGTAAAAATCTTGGGGTAGAATGTAAACTTAACTCCTGAAAGACTTTATGACGTGAGATACAAGGATCTAATCTGAAAAGAAAAAAAACTGTAGAATCGGTTCCTTTACCCAACGCAGAACCACATACTCATGTAACTTTTGTTTGTTAAAAAAAAACATTCAGTCAACCTTTCCTTGAAATCTTTTCCTTGTCTTTCTTGGAAACTCTATAAACATTAATATAACTCCCTTCTGAAGAACAACAGAGAATGTGTTATAGTATTAGACTTAAAAGCAAACAATAATATATTAATTTACTGTAGCATAAAATACAAGATAAATTCTTACGAGCAGTCTTAGGCCGTTGGTTAAGCCGAGTCTGCATAACAAAAGGAATTGTATTATGAGTGTATGGAATATAGATTACAGCAGTAGATAGATTACCCACGGTGACATGAAGATTATCATTATAAATGTTTCACAAGTTAAACATTATGTTATATTACCTTCTATTGATTAAATTTTCTTTCGAGCGTTGAAATTTACTTGGAATTATCATAATGTTATTACGACCTACGCATATTTCTAAGGAAAAATAACTCTAACCATATTTTGCATCTATCAGGCTAACGTGCGAATATCTCGCAAAATCGAGAAACCGTCAAGAATGCAACTACAGACTACTACCAGGCAATGTACTTAATGATGTTTTGAATAGTAAATCCGTATTACAATCACTAGAGCTTTTGTACTGTGAAAGATGAGCTGTAATATATTATCTTATGTAAGAGTTCTTGTAGGAATTGAACCGATGATTATTAAGTATGGAAATCTAACGTTCAGGTTTCGTGCTTACCCATAAATAGGGTGTCACGCATTTTCAATCGTGAAACTATTCAGTACAATTGATTAAACCAGAATATAAGATGAAAAGAAACTGCAGAATTCTAGTTCTATTCTAGAAAAAATGCTCAATCGGTTTTGTATCGCACGAGTAATATTTCAATGTTTTAAAAGCTAGAGATATGTCATGTGTATATCCTTTTACTAACTTGAGAAGTCTAAAGATGGTCTATCGGTTTTAAGTTCTAATTCAGATTTTAACGAATAGCGTTAAAACTCATTCTAGAAAATTTCCTGGGTTGTAGAATTATCCTCCACTCTCTTTAGATATTTTTTCCTGATATTTGTAAAACTCCCATAGAACATTTTGACATATTTTTCAGCAATGAAGTTCGCCGCCCATTCCGAATGCAATAAACCTATGTGTTGGGGTAAAGATTTTTTTGTGATTTTATACACATAAATATCGTGATCGTATAGCAGTAGTTTAAAGCTTTGTAGCTTTTAAGATTTTTATACTTTGTCAACTTGTACATTGTACATGTCATTTCGAATCACATATTTTAGAATAAACCTGAACTATTTCAGTAGTACGTCAACTGTGAACTAAATTCTCCACGCATATTATAAATAGTCGTATAGACTCACGAACGTATCGTGGCATTCGCGTAGGATTAAAATTAACTACATCCCCATAATGAACGAATAAATCTCATACTCGGACACGACAACTTTTAATGGATCGACCATACTTTATCGCATCCTACATTGTTATGGTGATGAAATATGATTATAAAATTGCAATAAATTACCAATTATTTTTATGGGAAACAATGACTATGGGAAAATTATTTTTAACTATACATATAGCATGATCTTATTATTTATTTTACACAAGTATATAATTATTATAATGTTTATATAATTAAGTACCTTTATCTCATACTGGCGATCCGTTATTCAAATAGATCGTATATTATGTAGTTACGTTTTTCTTGAGTTATGACACTCCTACACTTTTTCAAAATGCTATAATTCATACGTATTTATGTTCTCGGAAATAAAAAAATGGTGCATAGTACTTGGACAATACCCTCAAGCCTCATCCCTTGCGTAGTAGGTAGATGGACGATAACGCCACACTGCGCTATCTTTACATATACTTCTTGCTTCCGTCATGTAATACGATTCGTCCTACACCCATGTCTATTTCTTTTACTCAACACACGTACGTCTCTCGAGAGATCTTCAGATGGTTGACATGATCAATACAAGTTACCGTAGGATGGTCACCTTTTTTAATGTTCCGTTTTTCAACCACATTCACTCCTTTTGTCATCCTCTCGTCACTCATTTTCAATATGCCTAAACCATATTAATTTGATCATTTTCATTCTCACCACAACCCCAGTTATAGAATCGCTTATTTCTACTTCATTCCTACCTAGTGCTATTAAAAAGCACAAATCTAATATATTATCAAAAAGTTGCCCAAGCATTTTTTGAAAGGATGGCATATAGTCGTAATACATGTAGGTATACATAAACAATTTCCGTATTGCACATCCAGATATAGCGTCGTAACCTGTTGGTGTGACATTAGTTTTATCGTACTATTTAGGAGCGAAACAAAGATAGAATTTGCATCTGCATAATGCCTATGCACTACACAGTTACAGACGCCTTACTTTTTTATTTCTACGAAATATTTTGATAATGACTAAGTATGGTGAAGAGAGATGCATAAAAAGAATTGTGTTATTTTCCCAGTAAATTATAATATCACATATTACTAATTCACGGTATAATTTTCAAGTCAAAACTCCATAGGTAATAATAAATTAGGCATGTAACGATATTGTAGGTTGGGAAATAAGTGCATGATTAAAGACGAAGGCTGTGTTTAACATTACATTATTATAATATTTATTTTCATCGCTACATAGATAATTATAGTTATTTAGATTAAGTGTCGGTATCGCCAAAAATAAGACAATATAAATTTTACTAATAAATGGTATTTCATTACATCGTTAGATTTTAATACTTCACGTAGGTTTTAAAACAAATATAATTACGTGATTTATTTAAGATATTTTCTATAATATGTGATATAGGTATTTCCCTTGTCAATAGTTTAGGCTAAAGTCTGATATTTTAATTTCTCAACGTTGACAATGCATTTAAAGAATGCCATAAAACTTGCAAATTGATTTCGAGGACAATACTATAGTTGCACTAAACAGATCTTATATCTAATAAACCATGTTATGTTTTTGTTCTGGGTAATCAAAAAGAGTTTGTATCGCTTTTTTGGTGGTCAAACTTTCCACTTTATCTTCAAACGTACCCCAATTTGTACAGGTCTGTATTTCTGTCCCGAAGATAACCACAGTATTTATATTAGTCCAAAGCTATAGGCCACTAGCAAACCATAAACGCATAACGGATAACAAAAACACAACATGAAGAAAAACGACCGCGAAAAATTACGACAGTTTTCAGCACAATAATATTAAAATGCAAAAGTTTCAAGTTTAGTATCTAAATTGTATCAGACTTCCACATTTAAAATAGAATAGTGTTTTAATAGTACAATCGAATGCAGTAGCAAGATGGTTGAGCAATATTCTCATCGGTATCATTAAACATTGTGTTGGTATAAAGTTGTATAGAATTTATCTAAGACGCAAAACCATAATAAAGAGATAAGAAAACTGTTAGATTGATGTTCTAGAAACTGATGTAATTAATAAATTTACCAAGAGGAGATTCTTGTTATCTGTGAAGCCATTACGATGAATGCTTACCACCCAAGTGGCGACATCATGAAGTATGGAGGAGGTTGTGATTGGTAAAGTGGTTGCCTCTCTAAGAGGCTGACAACTCTCCGTAAAATAATATCTTACTGAATGTAAATACCTACTATTATTACTATAAAAAAAACTAAACATAAATGTATTCAAAATGTCAAAGAGAGTTACACTTCGATAATATAACAGTATAATATACCTTTATTAAATTTCTCTGACTTTTATTTAGGGCAGAGCACCAGATTAGAAGCGATACAAGACATACTTGGTTTCTATCCAGTGACGATGTAATTTAATCTATTATTAAATTATTAATTATCAGATTGTACTGATTTTGCTCCCAGTTGTACAATTACAATTGACTACAATGACAATTACAATTGACAATATTTTTATGAAAGATATTCAATCAGTCACCGATTTTGCAATGTATTGAATAGATCACATTGAGAAGTGGTGAAAGAACTCATTCGTACTGCTCAAGACGAAGAAGCTTTCGTCCAAGTAACTACCAATGTTGAGAGGATCTGTCATATTGGTATTTTCGATTAGGTACAATATTACAAAAATACAAGATATTATAATCGTAATTGGTTTACTAGAGTCTACTGGTTTAGAGGTAGATAGATAGAAGATTTAAGTATTGAACATATTTTTAGATTTCTTAGAAAGAGTGCAATGACTCGATGACTCGACATTTCAATACACGAAGTACAAATTTAATTGTTGGATAGTTGCTGAATTCAAATACGTACATACATAATATATAATATGTCCAAGAATTATCAAACCACAAACTTGAACGCAGCAACGACAGCATATTAATTGAGTCTCTTATTTCGTAGAAAAAACCTAACGACATATTTTGAAGAAATAAAAACGTTTAACTCTTTTAAAATGCCTATCTACCTCACAAATTATAATAATTAAAATGGTAAGAACTTCGCTACAGTCCTCAGTACTTTGCTAATAAGGTATTCACATCCAGGATGGTATGTACATATTGAGAGAAAGAGGAAAATCTATCACCAGAATTCTTAATTTTACCTATGCAATACGCACCTTTGAACGTACTGTCTGCAATTTGAAAACTGTTGACTGATTTAAGATCCAGGCAATATTATTTGAGACGCATCTAGCATACATGCAGTAAGGCGACACAAAAGAAAATTAAACTGTTATCGAGGTACCGAATATATGATTTGACCAAACCATTGATATAGTGAGCGAGTTTACTTGACGACAATCAAAATATGATAATGAGAAGTTTGGTACATTTTTTCTGATGGTCGGGTATTTCCATTATATTGATGCATGGCTTTCGGAGTGCTATTTATAGAACGAGACTGTTAGACACGTAGAACTGTCTGTACTTGAGACTAGAGATTATTGGTAAAATAGACTTTATCTACAGATATTAAAAAAACACGGAATATCAACCCTGTAAATAAAAGCAACAAATAGTTTTTGCTATATTGTATACACGTGTTGAAAAAATGAGAATGTTGGACGACTTGTTAAGCGCCGTTTTATTAATATCTCCACCTCATGAGTGCCGAGAACTAACTAAAGCTATCTGTTATAATTAATAAAAAATGTAAAATAAATACACGTTAAATTATGCAAAAGACTTGCAAATTACCTACTGTGGTACAAATATGTTGAGTATACTTAGTTATATTGAATTATAAATTAAAATAGAAGACGAAATGTGCAAAATAGTTAATTTTCAACGCTAATAAATTAATAATGAGCCATTATATCGTTACGTAATAATATTTTTAACACAACTTCATTACCAACCAATAAATAAATCAGCTGATAGAAATCATATTACGAAGTTGATGGTGGCGGTGGTAGCTACCTATAGACTCCTATACACCTCCGTGTAATGTTCTCCTCTCTTCATAACTTATAATTATCTTGAAATAAAAAACGCCTCCTGCGTACACGGGAGCAAAATACCTATCTTTGTTTTATTAGTTTTCTTGTAACTAATTATTAAAAAGACGTTAATTAACAACAACAATACAATATATACGATGTTGCTGTAAACTTATTCAAAGTGATGTGATCCGAAACATCGATCAATCTATATAATATTTTCTGCATGTTATCAAACATTGCAAAATCGACGAAAACAAATAAGTACAGATATATTGTAAATCGTCTTACGCACGTACATACTATTTTGACTTCACGGTATCTCGAAATAACTTGAGGATGTATTTGGAAATTCTGTATAGGTGAACTTCCCCATTCTTTGCCAATTTTTCCCTGGTTGATGAGATTATAACAATACATCAATCCTGAAGGATGATATGTAGACGTTTCCGGCTGATGACACTCAGCAGTGCGTATAAAATACTATCTTTTTTTTTTGTGTGGGTATGTAATTATTTCATTGACTGTCAAACTTTGATATACCTTCACGTAAATAATCTTTCTTTACCCTCACTTTGTGGGCAACGTGGTGAAGAAATGGGTGGAAATAAATCTTTATATTTTTCATATGTTCCCAAGAGAAATATTGCGAAAAACGAACAATAAGAAGAACGCATTTAATATAGTGGGTCTTTCTTTACATTACGTTCAATATGAAATACATCGATATGTTACAATTAGTTGATGTAAGTATTGGAATCTCTACGCGTAGTAATTTACACATTGTGGGATTTATGTTTCCATATATTTTTATTAAGAAGCTAAGTCAAGGGGTCGGTCGGGCTACGGATCATTAAATTTATTTACTACAAAATGTATGTAATTATGTACATACAATTCTACATACACATTCGACTCAATTCTGTGTCTTCAAATGAACTTATTATTTACGTATAAAAATTTAGATACCTCGCCCACATCAGAATTTTTTCTGTCATTCATCATCAAGAATGGAATATAGCAAACGTAGAAATAGATAAGTTCGTATTCTCGCATTTTAATGATGAGCTAGATTAGATCATACACACGTACACACATATTCAATGTCCGCTCTGTATGTGGAGCATGTGGTCCTCATTTTCTTCAGGCTGATCTGTCCTAGACCAACAACCTTGCTACAGATTCTATATAAGATCATTTCCCTTCTTTTGCCCAACATTTGATAAAAAAAATAATGTGCTCTTTTATAAGATAATCGAATGAAAGACCGAAATGAACCGTAACGTTGAATTGTGAAAATTTCTAGATCGTTTATATTTTCTTATTTCGTGTGGTCCCATGATTCGAAAATATTGCGTTCAGGTAATTTCTTAATTTGTTGCAAAATTTTGTCAAAATCAAAATAAATTAGTTGAATAATCAAATATTGCAGCACCTGCTTGTGTTTTTTCTGTTAATTTCTCCAAATAATACGCTTAAATTTTTCCAAATAATACGCTTGAATTATTATTAAAAGTATTTGCGAAATTAAATAATTATCCCCCTTTTAAATCACACCCACCAATCGATAAAAATAATCTCCACAAAACATCAGTGTGTGTAGGTAGCCGCTTTAAATATAATTACTGTCACATTAGACGTTAATATACATCCGGCGTCTTTTATGAATTGGCACACACGTGCTTCTTAATAACTCACTATAATATGTATTTTTTAATAATTATAACTAAACACATAAGAGATGCTAATAACAGAGCCTTTTAGGTACACTTTGCGTGGCGTGGACAATATAAAACTACAGTACATAGACTCTGAATTATTGTTATCATAGTGTAAATATGTTTGTATAAATATTGCAGGCGACCTGACAAGTCCAAGGACCTCATTTGGGTCCTAGGGATGATAAGTCAATAAAAACATTATTATAGTCATCAATTTACTAAATCACGATTTTGAGATTTATTTGAAAGGTCACCGTAAATATATTAGTTAAGAAGCAATAATCCAAGTAACGATTTAGTTCCTATATTGGTTCTAGAACAGTTCTAAAACCAATTTGAGGCTTAATTGATCGATTATATATTGGTATATATTGGTTTCAGGGCTGAAGTGGGACTATGCAGGTCATCTGGCGAGAGCAACGGATGGCAAATGGAGCAACAAGCTCCTGCTCTGACGTCCGTGGCTCGGTAAATGCCCTAGATGCAGCCCACAGATGTGTTGGACAGATGATCTGAAGTTAACAGCTGGCCTCAAATGGACATCCGGGGCAAAATACAGAGAGAGATGGAGACGAATTAGGGAGGCCTATATCCAGAAATGGAAGCTGTAGGGTTCGTGAAGAAGAAGATATTGGTTCTAGATTGTTAAATTGTTACCCGAGAAGGCACCTAGACAAATAATACTATAGTTGACAATCGTATTTGTAATGATAAAAAGTGTAGGTATGTAATATCATGATAAATTATTAATTCAGTGCCGCGTTACTCAAGGACGTGTTGTAATAATCATAATAATACCTAATACGTTGGACGTGTGTGAAGCTTTTGTATAGCTTTTGTATTGTGACGGCGTGTAAGTAGTCATTCGCCTCTCTGTCAAAGCTAGCCTTGAACGTGCCTTCATACGTATTCCTTATATTATTTTTATGATACGGTCATTTCTTTAAAAAATACTTCATTACGTTTTCATACTGAGATATCCATAGGTGAAGCATATTTTGAACACATGGAATCTTGAATGTTTCAAAGCGATTAAAGAATGGGAGACTTATTTGGCTGGTTTTTTCAATTTTTCAGTTCTTTATCTAGTGATGCATAAATTTCTCAAGATTTAAATAATAATTTGAGAATTTATGTACACAGTGCTAATTGCAAAATAAATAATTACAGTAGGTAACCTCCCTAAGGAATGGAAATTAACTAGAGCGATGATGATACCTATCATGTGTATAGCAATACTGCCCTAAGAAATTTAAAATAACTGTAAATTGAAAAATAACATTATGAAATACACCTGGCAAAGGAATTAAAGTTAATTAAATGATGTGGAGCTAGTATGGAAGAGATGGTTGGTACTTACCGGTGTCCATTGCAACGAGCGTGAGCGTGTATTCAGACTGCGCCTCTCTATCCAAAGCCCTCAGGAGGGATATTTCTCCTGTAGAAGCGTTTATTCTAAACAGGTCCGCATCTCCTTCCTTGATGAAGTATCTCACTTGGTTGTTGAAGGGCGGAGTATCAGCGTCGTATGCCTGCACTGTAATCACATAACCACCATTCGGCGGAATCACATTCTCCATCACGAATGCCAAATATGGAGAGTCTAGGAACGTTGGTGGATTATCGTTTATATCTGCAACGGTAACACTGAGTTCCGCTGTATCCGAACGTACTCTACCATTGGCCGATCCAGCGCAATCTTCAGCTCTTACTCTTAGTAAATAACGAGATTTCCTCTCATAGTTTAGATTCTTTGCAACTCTCACGACTCCGCTATCTTCACTGATGCTGAAGTCTCTGTTGTCGTCTCCTGCAGCTATGGAGTATCTGATTCTTCCGTTTGTTCCTTCGTCAATATCCGTCGCAGTAACCTACAATGATAACATTACGTACATTACCAAAACATCCATTCTCGTAATGAAATTTAGGAATTTGCAATTATACGTTAATACCTATAAATTGAAGGTATATAAATTATCCGTAGGTATGGGAATATTTTTATGTTGATTTAATAATCCAATAGATTATGTAACATAATATATCTCATTCAAATTACATATTTTGATGACTACCAGTAAAGAATAGTAACATGTTGAACGAAATAAATCTATCAGCGAAAACCCTCCATTAAAAACTGGTCTGAGTGAAAAAATTTCATGTTCTATCCCTAGGCAATCAATACTGGTACAATTATAACATTTAACCTTTATATACAACATATAGTATAACAAACATATAGGTAGTGTAGATATTAATATGCATATTGTATACATACCGTCGTGATATAGACATATTATCAACTCCATCTAACTTTATAATATGTAGGCCAATTCACTTACTTTTAAGGTGGTTAGCATTAATCAAAAAACAATTTTAATACATTAATATTAAGTAGTCTTATACTTTATAAATAAATTTTATAATACCAACGGTAGGCAGGTGAAAGATGTCTTGATAATGCGAGTAATAATATTAGAAAATCTGATTGATATTCGATAATTTGTTTATACTTTATGAAAATAACATAAACATTACACCTTTAACATAGTGTTGTAAAGGACAATATTACACGGAGATTAGTTTAATGTAACTGTGATTGAAGAGAATTAATAACATTATATAACATACCTGAACCACACTCGCTCCTATGCTTGCATTTTCAGCCACTGATGCACTGTACTGAATTGGATTAAACACTGGGCTGTTGTCATTTTCATCCAAGACTTTGACTAGAAGTTTCATATGTGTTGCTCTGGGAGGATCACCACGATCTTTCGCCATCACATCCAAAAGATAAGATGATTTCACTTCTCGGTCGAGTGGTTCGGCGACTCTCAATAAACCATCGGCGGCTCCCAGAGAGAAAGCTGTCTCGGATTCTGAGGTCAATGAATATTCGATGTAACCATTCCTTCCTTCGTCTTTGTCCACAGCTTTGATGACCATAACGACCGTATTGATTCCAATGTTCTCAGCAACGGAAGTCTCGTTGGGTGTGACGAATTCTGGTGAGACGTCGTTTACATCTTTGAGAACGATCGTGACCTGGTAAAGAATAAAGTTAAGGTTTAATAAACTTGTAATAATCATTATTGTACTTAGTAACGAAACAACAAATGACGATAAAATAGAGAATAAAAAGTATAAAAAGAGCTTATAAATTTTAAATACACCTAATACTAAGAAAATTCAGCATCAATAAGGAAGAACGTAGGTATTCGACAAATTTTGAATGCATTAACTAAAATTAAGAAGAAAAGAAGCAAAAATATACATACTACAGATTATTGGAAAATGCTTTCAATTATAACTTTTTCGTACATTTGCAATCTAATCTTTTTTTACGAATGTCGAAAAAAAAAACTTCTGTTTACAAGAGACAAATTTAATATGTGGTAGGTATTGGTAAAAAGGAGTTCAATGTTAACATAGCTACTTGTATTACAAATTGTAATTCCTTAAATGACATTAGTTGATGGTATTCAGAACTCACAACATTGTTATTAAATATTTAGTTATGCAATAATCCCATGGTGGAATTGTATAAATATTAAATAGTAGATAGTACTATTAATTCTTCATGTTTATGCAATGGGGTACCAATATTATTATTGCCAGTAACCATTTATGGACAATGAGTAGAAGATTGTGAAAGACACTAAATTTATATCAGTTCCAACTAATCGACGATACAGGACTCGATTTCATTATAGTATCATTGTTATTTGCATTATTGATTTTACCTTTGATATACAAATATCAAAATATTTCAAGGATTGGTATCAGCAATAACTGTAAGCAAATTATTGTTGATGGTTATAGTTATTGATGGCAAATGTGAAATAAGTTTAGAACTTTATTTTATTAGTATTTTTTTGTTTGGTAATTTGTAATTTACTTAGGGTATTTCCACAGCAATGTTGAAACCGATGGAAACACACATTTACGCTTGGACTTTATTTGGGCTTGTTTTGAGAACGCTGCGCCGGATAGTGAGGTCGTAGACCGCTTGGGGAAGATCACGTTTTTTATGAATGAATTTTAGCGCCGAACTTCGAGGTGCTTTCTTTACGAACGTTAATGAACAAATTAGTTTAGATAATGTCAAAAATGTTATTGGTTTGAAATGTTCTATGTGTCTATGGCGCAACTCGGAACGACGGTCGAAAACATGCCCACTGGTGGAAGAAAGCGAGAACCTGAGAACCTTATGGGAAATGACAAGGCGATAGATTATAGGATGGGGAGGGATGGCGAAAACAAACCTCTTCCCGATGTACACCTCATAAACATATTGCATTATAATAAACTGACCTAACTAACTAATCCTTAACCACTACACCATAATCAGTCTACAACATTATTGAACCATTTATATTACTTGTTCTCCAGTATTATTGTTATTTTTTTTCTCCATACATGTAGCCTTGAACTATATTGTAGCTAGTATTGCCCCAGAACAGGCTTTCGCCTAGTGGGGCAATAAAATCCAATACTTGTTTCTTACTTATATTTTTTACTTTGTTATATTGTGTATGGATATTAAATAAATGAAATGAAATGAAATGAAATGAAAAAAATGAAATGAGATATTTGTCACTGCTTATTGGAGAAACTAGTCGCCGCTTATTGTTCAGCAGAAAACGTCAATTAAGTGAGTGAAATTTGTCAGAACAATCCGAAATTCCTAAGTTATTGTTATATGAAAGGTACTAAGCTTTTATTTATTCTAATAGACGCACGTAATACATCATGCATGGATAATTATTAACACATAACTTCATTACATTGTGTATGACAAGGTTAAACTAACAAACTAACTATAAAGTGAGTAGTGTTGTGTTAACTTCTCCACAGAGCTTTGCATTTGAATAGGTGTTACTGAATAATAGTGAGAAAGTACTGGGAATATACTCCTAGCTATACATGAACTTACAAGGAAGGCTACACAACTGACACGAGTATAATAATATTATGTACCTATACTTGTTCCAATGAAGTGTTTGTATTATGATGAAGCAGTACTGTAGTATTATTGTACAAAGATGAAGTAGTGTGGGTACTCCATAATACATGTATGAAGAAGACGTGTTGACGTTTAACCAAAGGTACTGTACGTCACTCCTGTATTATACTTGCTTTCATATATCATTCACTGTTATATTTAAATCACAGTTTACGCAAAACGATATCAGATTGAATACATTAGTTTTAGATATTTGTATCATCCCGTGGAATGAAATTCCCAAAATGAGTTAAAAAAAGGCTTTTATTCAGTGAACTCTCTGTCTTTCGTACGCAAAACAACCATTCCACGAATTATCTGGGAGTCAGAGATCTGTTTCAATATATCTCAAGTATTCTATTGCCCTCACGTCGAGGATTTCTTCGAAGGAGATATTTGTATCCTTGTTGATTGACCGTCTGAAGGAAAGCGGGTATTCCCTCTTGTCTCATTTATGGATAATACTGAGCAATAAGAATATCACTACAAAAGAAACCGTGTCTTGTGTATGGGGAGGAATCGAAAGTAGGGAAAGGATAATTTTTAAAGGATGTCTCAAACAGAAACGAATGAACCATAGATGTATAATGTTTTAATTTGAAATGACTAATTTTTTTCTGTTATTTTATAGAAAGTGAAAAATCGCTGTTCTTAAGAATCTAGCTCAATGTATTTGATTTAATAGAAGTCGCAACTATTATAGTATCTTTAATGTAGTTGATCAAGCTTCATTAATATGAGAAAATGTAGAAATCAATTTGATGTAAGCGATCGCTAAGTAATTATTATTTGATCAAACTGGATTGAGCGATGATCGACATTATTTGAATAAGTTTGTATGCTTGCAAAGCTTCGGCATACTAAATTAATTTGTGTGGGATATTATTTTTGTTCAATGAATAGATATCTTTGAGTTGATATATGATAATGTGAGAAAACGAAGGGAAAAACAAAGATTTTATGTAGTGGGTGTTACATAATGTGCCCATGTTATTTCTGAAATTAAGGTGAAAGAAGGTCTTTTCGGTTATTTAAAATGACCGATTACCCGGATTACCCGAAAGAGATTAAGATTAAGATTACCCGGAAGGCCACCCAAGAGATGGAAGGACAGCTGGACCTTTTGATCCCAGGACAGCCCGCAGTCACAAACAGGTCACCCGACCTAATACAAAAGGAAGAAGAAGAAGGAACTGACCGAAAATAATAAAAAGGGTAAGTAATTTGACTTTCAGTGTTGCCATAATCGATTGATCATAGATAAATTAGTTCCAGTGTTGCTATTATTAATAAACCATAGACAACTCTACCTTTCTTTTTCATAGACAATAAACATTAACAACCATAGACTTTTATTTTAACTAATTGATAACTGAGCAATTAAACACAAAAAACATTACAAACATTCATTATAACAAATAATAAGTGGAAATAATAATAAAATGAGTACTGGTAAATATCAGACGCGAGGAGTAAATAGGGAACAATCACCTTCTGTCCCGACCAAGCAATTAAATGATAATAACTATGCAAAACTACTCGCGGAGATAAAGAAATTGATGGATGAAAAATTTGAAACATTGAGACAGGAGATGATTCAATCTGGACAGGCCATCAAGGACGCCATTGAGTCTCGTCTCTCTGTTGTCGACGAAAGAATGGAGGCTCTTGAAGTTGAAAACTCTGCGCTTAGATGTCGCATTGCTGCTCTTGAGGCAAATTCTTGCTCCTCAAAGATTACTGATGAGATTGAGGACAGAATGAGAAGGAAGAATAATGTGATTATACATAATATAGAGGAGAGTCAGAATGAGAATCCTTCTGAGGCTCCCAATTATGAGAAGATCATTGTCGCCTCATTGCTTGGTAAGATTGATAGAACTCTTGGTAATGAGGATAATATCAGGTGCTTTAGACTTGGGCGTAGATCCAATGATAGACCACGGCCCATTAAGGTCACACTCCAATCCCATGATCAAGTATTGAATATTTTGAGAGGCAAAAGAACACTACAAGACTCCAATATTAGGATTTATAGTGATCTTACGATCACACAACGAAATGAGCTCAGGGCTCTTAATGACGAATTATCAGAAAGAAAGGGTAAGGGTGAGGAAGGATTATTTATCAAATATGTATCTGGCAAACCTACCATAGTGAAAAAAAATTCAAAAAACCAATAAAGTCTCTGACCGCCTACTACCAAAATGTAAGGGGATTGTGCACGAAGTTACAGGATCTTAGATTAGCGGTTACCACTTTCTCTCATGATGTACTCCTCATTGCGGAGACATGGCTGAAACCTGAGCTGGGGACGCCGGAGCTTGGCTTGACTGGATATGATGTGTTTCGTCAGGATAGATCATCTGAGACTAGTGACAAGTCAGGGGGCGGTGGAGCTTTGATTGCAGTTAAGAGAAACCTCTCGGCTAAGCGTCTTAAAACTTCACATGTGGACGTGGAACAGGTATATGTCCTGACTAAGTTAGAAAAGAGAAAGCTTGTAATCGGCTGTGTGTATATCCCATCACCAGCCCCGCTCGTCCTATATGAGCATCACTGCGAAGAGTTGGAGAGATTGAGGGAGCTGTACCCTGATGCTGACTTCATGATTGCTGGCGATTACAATCTGCCGAGGCTTCAGTGGGATCAGGATTCTGAAAACTCAGCAGGACGTGATGGATTAACGCTTTCTGACTCCGAGAGGACGGTGGTCGACACTATTAATTATATGAATGTGTATCAAAGAAACTTTGTGGTGAATGGCAATGGACATATTCTTGATCTTGTACTCTGTAGTGAGCCATCTGTAGATGTGAGTGAAGCACATGAACCCCTTCTTCGTCTTGATGGTCCCCATCATCCACCCTTGCACATAGTGGTCAGGGATTTACATGTCACTGGTGCTAGAACTGTGAGAAGGTTTTTGAACTACCATAACGTTGATTATAGGATAATAAATGAAATACTCTTTAAAGTTGATTGGACATTTTTGGAAGAATTACCGCTTCAAGAGGGGTTAGCTCAGTTCTATAGTGTGATTCGTGATAGGGTTATTAGACATGTGCCCGTGTCAACCTATTTTCCCTCAAATTATCCTGATTGGTTTAGCAAAGAGCTAAAAAATAAAATATTGGATAAAAAACTCGCTCACAAAGCTTATAAGGATACTGGAAGTTTGGGTGATTATACTATCTTTCAGGATCTCCGTAGGGATTGTAGGAGGATGACTGATGATTGTTACAGGAACCATATTGGTAGGATTGAGGATAGTGTCAGGTCTAATACTAAACGACTATTCAGATACTCTAATTCTTTGAGATCCGACGACTCCCCTGTTCCTTGCTCAATGCAGCTTGGCAGCAAATCAGCAAATACCCTCCCGGAAGTTGTAAATTTGTTTGCTGATTATTTCAACAGTGTATATGATAGTACCTCTGTCCCACGGCCCTGTTTACCTTTGGAATCTCAAATCAATCTCCAATTATACTCATTGAATGTTGAGATTAAAGATGTTGTTTCTGCCATTAGAGAACTTGAGCCTAAGACGAATGGTGGTCCTGATGAGGTCCCCCCGATAATACTCAAAAACTGTATGTTTAGCTTGGCGTACCCTCTCTATATAATTTTTAACAGATCTGTCTCTGCCGGTCAATATCCTGAGTACTGGAAGAGTGGGTACCTGACACCTGTATTCAAATCTGGAAGTAGGGATGACGTGTCTAATTATAGACCCATATGTATGCAATCAACTATACCGAAGATCTTTGAAAAAATTATACTAAACAAGATATCTTCCTCCATAAATGGGACTATTACCGAATACCAGCATGGTTTTATGCCTCATAGGTCAACTCTTACCAACCTTATGGTCTATGAGAATTATATCTCCCAAAGTATGGCTTGCAGGACTCAGGTGGACTCGATCTATACTGATTTTAGCAAAGCATTTGACCGGGTTGATCACTCCATTCTTTTGCATAAATTGTCCGCTATGGGAATCACTGGCTCGTTGTTTGACTGGTTTTCTGACTACTTGACTGGCCGAAGACTGATGGTACGTGTTGGTGACGCTGTCTCATACTCGTTTGAGGCAACAAGTGGGGTTCCTCAGGGTTCCCATCTTGGTCCAACCCTATTTATATTGTTTATTAATGACATTGTGAATATATTCTCTGATGTGAAAATTCTAATATACGCCGATGACTTAAAGATCTATAGGGCTATAAGGGATGCTGAGGACTGTCATATTCTTCAGAGCAACTTGGATAGACTCTGCAGATGGTGCTCTGACAATAGACTGGTGCTGAATGCCAAAAAATGTCAGGTAATGCGTTTCTACCGAATTGAAAAACCACAAATTTTTAATTACACTATTGACGATTCTGCACTTCAGTCAGTTGATGAGATTCGGGACCTGGGGGTTGTATTTGATCGTAAGATGAGCTTTGTCAGTCATATTGACAGTATCTGTGCTAGGGGCATGAGACTTCTTGGTTTCATTCTTAGAATTTGTAAATCTTTTTTAAATATTTATACCCTTAAGATACTCTTTGTTTCGCTTGTACAGAGCATCCTAGAATACAATAGTACTATCTGGAACCCCTGTTTTGAAGTACATGTTAAGAGTCTAGAAAGAGTTCAACGGAAATTTCTAAGGCACGTGAATTATAGATTGGGCATTCCAAGGGAACAATTAGATTATAATTGTTTGCTAACTTATTTAAACATTTTGAAGCTTTCTGATCGTAGAACGTTGATCGACCTGATGACCTTATATAAGATAATAAATGGAGATATGGATTGCCCGGAAATTCTGGGTCAGATTAATTTTCATGCACCCTTGAGAGCAACCCGTCAGGCATTGCCATTTTATACTCGTGCGTCTACCACGGCTTATAACTACAACTCGTCTGTGAATAGGTTGCAGCGAATGGGTAATGGGATCGCTGAGTTTGCGGATTTCTATGGGGATACTCTATTAAGGTTTAGATTCATTGTTCTCCGTTTTCTACTGTCACATGCCCAGCCACTGATTTGACGGATTGATACTTTTTGACCTCTTGCAATTGTATTTTGTTATTGTTTTTATTCTTTTCTACTGTACAGAGTGATTGGCTTATTCTTTGCAACCTTTTATAATTGTGTTTTACTGTCACTTTATTTTTATCTATTATGCAGAGACTGATTGTTTTTAACCCCTTATAATTGTATTTTATTGTTGTTTTATTCTTTTCTATTATACAGATTGACAGATTGATCGTTTTTAACCTTTTTACAAAATGTGTTTTAATGTTATTTAATTCTTTTCATTATATACAGACAGACTGATTGTATTTAACCTTTTTTTATAATTGCACTTTATGATTATTTTATTATTTTCCATTATACACATTGATTGTTTTTTAGCCTTATATGACTGTATTTTATTATTATTATTACTTTATTCCTTTTTAGTACACAGATTGATTGTATTTAACCTTATATAGCTGTATTTTATTATTATTTTATTCATTTCCATTATACATCAGACAGATTAATTTTATTTATTTGACCTTTTTATAATTGTACTTTATTATATTGTCTTTTTTTACTATACAGGCTGAATAGTTGTTTTTAGCCATTTACAGTTGTATTTTATTATTTTAATCTTTTCTGTTGTATCTGTGCTGAATATAACAGTTCGTATTAATGATTATTTTGCCTTACAATTCTATATCATTTATGTTTTTCTCATTTGTATTATGCCTTGTTTTATATTGCTTAATTGATTATGATCAAATATTTTATATTATATATTGTCAAAGGCCGTAGGCCGTGAATTATATTAAATAAATAAATAAATTTAAATAAAATACCTTTCATTGTTAATTTGTGAAACTGACTGACTCCCTTAGACTTGCAAATAAAGAAAAATTGAAACTAATGTATTCATAGTTTTGGAGTACGAGACATTTAGATGCTGTCTTAAAAGGAAAGAAGACAAAAAAAATGAAGGAATGGAAGGAAATGTTCGTTATCTGATCTTGGTATATAAGTTTTCACAACCCTAATGCAATTGAACAGTAGTAATAATATAGTACGTACTTGTATAATGTACGAGATGATACTTCATTTCTAATTTCATTAGATATAAGAAGTGCTACATAATAAAATAAATAAATTAATATTATCTTGAATTAATAACATTATATATATTATTGAAGTGTTGCCAGATAGAAGAAGAAGATTGAGAGGAACGTTTGAGTGAATAAATAATAGTTTCACTTCAATGTTGATATAAGAAATTTTATAAAGGCACACTACTTGTTGACTGTCTCGGGGATGAGTGTACTCCCATTAAGTAGTATTCTTCATAAATTGAGTGAAATAATATAGTTAGGTTCTTATATCTACATTAAAAGGTTAAATTGATTCTATTGATTGAGTACTTGGCTATCATCGTGATCAGCAAATTTTGACAACTTGTTAGTTTCTCATATGATTTGAGGAATTTCGATATCGAATAATTACTTAGGTAAAAATTTTCACAATAAGTTAGAGTGTTTCATTAATTCAATCATGTCACTGTGATCGAAACACCATTTAGTGCACATTGAAATTACAAGACAAAAGGGGAAGCAATTCAAGTTTCTATAGAATTTGTTAAGTTTTATGTTGTTTGCTTATTTTCAGAGCACCCGGAAGCCTCGCAGAGTGGACTGGAAACAAATTACGGAAATACAAAGTTGTTGTAGACTGCTGAAGAGGAGGTTTTAAAATTGAGAGGAATCGAAGACGAGACAGTTGTGTATGCTACCAAGAAACCCCCAGGACTTAAACTTTGATTGGAAACGTATCGTAACACAAAATAATCAAAAGTATTTTTCTTTCAATACCAAAAATATTTTAGGTAGATACTGTGTTGACAAAAATAATAATGGTTGTATATTTAGGAATGTCCCCAAGATCCGACCCGAACACTAAACAAACACTCGAGATATTGTATTAAAAAAATAAACACAACAGAACAAATTGTCGCCAGAAAACATGTGTCACCTTAGCAACTTGTTTTGGCTTCTGAACTTACTTACTGGATGGATGACCTCAGGGAACTACAGAAGAATTGTTTTCAATATAAACATTAAGGAACTTTGTAAATTGTTTGAAGCTCCCAATTAATTTTATGATTTATTGAATATTGGTAGTATAAACGTAAGTAAATGGTAAACAAGTGGTTATTCAACAGGGATGAACTTCTATCAAGCTGATGTTTCATCTCGCTGGTTTAATGTGATCCCTCTGTTTACATTTACTAAATAACATCCACCAAGTCTATCTACCCTCCCCGAGGTTTGGATGAAACCAAAATCTGAAGCTTCGGTATTCTATACATATGGTGTTATGCATGATAGTGGCCGAGTTGTGTTGATATTTTTTCTTATAAGTTTCACCGACATATGTTTAGACTGAGTTATATTGATCCACGTTGATTTTTCACTGTATTTTTGTTGAGATAAAAGAAGAGAGAGTGGACAGTATTTTTATTAATTACCTGTACAGTAGAAGATAATCTGGCAGAAGGTGGTTCCGCTTGATCCAACGCTGTGACTACCAAGTTATACAGAGGTTTCTTCTCTCTGTCCAGGAGCTTTTTGGTCATCACTGTTCCGTTCTGCGTAATCTCAAAGTCATGATTGTCATCGCCTGCTGTTATGGCGTAAACTATTTTGCCATTGTTACCTGAGAAAAAAGAAAATAAAAATTATAAAAATTAAATTTTCAAGAAAAATTTCAAGAATACAACTAGCTGTCCTCGTGAAATGAATGTTGTTCACATAACCCACTGGAGCTATTCAGAGATTTTTAATAAAGAAAATTAAAAATGTATTAACAGGAAGCAATATTAATGAGTTCTGAAAATTGAGTTTTGTGTTTTTGCCTACATCGAATGTATCTCATTCTAGGAATAGGTCATTTTATTTTTATTTTGTTTTAACAGGGACACAAACAAGGAATTGTCACAGATTCATAAAAAATACACCCAACCCTTCAATTAAATGTGTCCTTAGCATGATCCTGAATTATATTATAGAAAAGTTTATTGAAATATATGTCAGTGTTAAAGACACATTGCATTTGTGGAAGATTTGACATTATGATCAATTCCTATCAAAGTGAGCTGATACTCAGGTTGTGAAAAGAAAATATATAATAATTAATCATCTTGGAAGTATTATTTATTGACCGTGATAACACTAATTACAGAGAAATGTTTTTGTAACAAACAAAGACAATAATAATACTTAATATTATTTGAGTTCTGTTACCGAAACCGGTTCCGGTACTTCATTATATTATTAACTCCCTTAAATATTTTAAAGTTTATAGAGCGGGACTATAATATATCTATGAGATATTTATCCAACTTCAAATCATAATAAAGTATGCCTACAAGGGCATATATATTAAAAAATAGTCAAACATTATCTTAAATAGTAATTAAAACTTTATTGAAGAATCATGAAGGAAGTGACGAGTATTAGGCGGCAAACATAGTTACTTGGATAAGTTAAATATTTGAAATTTAAATCCGTAAGATAAATGAAAATCTGAAAACAAAATACTGTACATGAATAACTATTTTTATTATATAAGAAAACTAAAATAAAATTGAGACAAGAGTTAGTACAGGTATCGAAAAAAAAGGAATTGGCATTGCATCATATATTTTTAATATTACTTTTTTTTTTTGCTTTCAAATTGGTTCGCATTTAAAACATTAGAAATCCGGATATTTTGCCCACTTTTAAAAAAAAATTGAGAAACGTTATTTTTCTGTTATATTTCCAGCCCTGAATATATTTGAATCTGTTATTTTGAGTGCTATTTGAATATACATAGTGCTGGGATTAATAGAATATATTATTTATAAGTCTTTTCCAGATAAGTTTGTTGCTTTACTTTAATAATGACATATTGATTTATAGATAAACACTAAAATGAAATCATTATAGATTATAATGTTGTCTTTCCAGACTTCTATTAAACTCACCAATAAAATCTATTAAGGGGACAAAGAAAAATCCATAGGAAACTCTTTTTTTCTCTCATAGGAAAATCTCTATTTTCTCATAAATAATAGTGGTTTCATCCTTAAATTGGAAACAATGATAAAGGATTAATGAAATTCACCAGACAGAAAAATATTCCAGGGATACACCCTCTGAAACTTTATAGCAGGTTGCTTTTATTCCAACAATTCGTTAGACTCAAATCCTCAATGCATTCTTTCCGAAAATATTTGGGTAATTGTAATTAATCAGACGAATGTCGCGAGGGTAGGTGGAGTCGCTAAATATTTCTATTGATAAGCTCTCGTCTGTACAGCCTTAATAATATTATTCTAGGTATGTATATAATAATACTGAATTTAAAAATACGTTGGAAAAAATACCTATCAAAGAGGAAAAATGTTATTTAATTTTTATAACCCATAAAACATTTGAGTAGAATCTTTATGACTTTTGCGATATGTACTCGTATTATATTATAACTCTATGCAGAGGCCGACATGTAACCTGTGACAAAATATCTTTTATAGCTTTTTAGTACATACCTTTTGTTTAACAACCTCTGGACGAAAACACTGAAAGCTCTGGGTACTTGACAATACAATGGATACAAAAATAAAATTTTGAAATCACTTCGCTATGAAAGAAACTTGTTTGTTAGTAAAATCCTCTAGGAAATCAATGACAAATATGAGTTTAACAAGTCACAAACGTTAGACTTTTCGTGAGTGCTTATTTTCAGAAATAAATATTATAATCTATTTACCGTATAATTTCTACTACATAATTTTAGGGAGATTTAAGTAGGTATGCTTCAATGATAAAAACTTTATTAAAACGTAAAATACAAGCGTTTTCATATAATTTTTATAGCCCGTCAAATCGGGACATTTTTAATTTTATCATGTTGTATTCGAACTTGAAATTGTGTTATAAATAAATGGACCACATGTAGATTCATGACTTTTTTTTTAAATACCTCGATTTTCTATGGACGCGTTACGAAATTAATGATTTACATTATTAGCTAGAATTTGAATAGCGTAATTAAATTAATTATTAATGTTCTTACCAGAGTCCAAATCTGTAGCGCTGACTGTGACAACGGAAGTTGCCAAAGAGACATTCTCGAAAATTTCGTTGGAGTAACTCATTGGATCAAACACTGGGGCGTTGTCGTTGAGGTCCAAAACATTGCAGTATACCGTGAGCGTGCTGGAAAGCGCTGGATGTCCGCTATCTTGAGCTTGTACTACAAGGATGTAGTGCTGGACCTGGGAATAAAGAGAAACGAAAATATTATTTAATGCTATACTGAGAAATACGATGGAAAATGAGACTCAAGTATTTTCTTCGGTGTAACAAAAGTACTCGAGTGATATTTTTAGAAAACATGTTTTTCATATTAGATTGACAATATCTAGAAAGTCTTTGACTCTTCTATTGCAGTACCTACAACCATAAACACAAACTTTATGAAAAAAATAAGATAAGACATAACAGTTCTATATTATGTTTCCGCCTCGTAAAATACATTTTAATCGTATATTATAATTTTATTGATTGGTGTCGCCAATCAAACTCGGACTAAAAAGTAATTTCAAATTGATTTAATTGTCAAATCTGTAAAAAGCAATAGTAAACTATATGTAGGTACATTCATTATTAAATGTATTTCCGGATTTAATTTGCAAAAAAACTAGCAATATGTTATTTCTGAGTAAAGCCTTAATAAGAAAATACATGTTGTTACTGCCTTGTATCATTGTAATGGATCTGTTAGTTCTATTCAAAATCAACGTACGAATATTCGTCATAGGGACTTTTGTATTTTGTAACAATTTATAACGTGTTGAAGGTTTCCCTGTTATGAATGTTACTACAGTTAATATTATGGTTTATTCTTGTGGTTGTATTCACAAAATGATAAATAATAGGAGACTATAAATTACAAGAGTTCTTTTACTAGGCACTTGTTGGACCTTCGACCTTAATACTTTCAATATTATTGTCTTGTATATAAAATGATTTATATCTCTATAATGCGCACGAAATCTCATAATGATATATGATTATATTCATCACTACTAGAGATTGCAATATCAGATCAAAGACGAATACAATTTATTCTTTTGGCATTCCAATAACAAATTTATTAAACATAAAGTTTGTCTACGAAAAGACTTATTTTCAAATACTTTTACAATATTGAACATTCCATATTATTTTTATTGTTGTTCTTCATTCCTAGGCCCTGATTCGGGCACTTGGACACGTCAATACATATTATACAGCTTTAATATTAGGACTACAAACGCACATAATTATAGAATCGAGCCCTTTCAAATTTTTAATATTTTTTTGGGTGTCCTTTATTACGTGTACGTTATTTTACATCTGTTCCGCGCATACAGAATTTAATAGTTACTGGGATGAACTGTGATGTTATGCAGTAGAATATTATTCAACTTTATTAACAACAAATGTTTTGTCTCCGTAATTATAGGTATAGGTATACCAAATATTCATTTTAAAAATGTATGGGATGACAGTCTATTGGATTCTATTCAACAAATAACAAGAAAAAACATTTAGTTCAGTCACTTTAGGAAATCAATGTATGGGGAAGTTGGCAAAATTAATAACAGATGGGACTCTATGCAGTATGATACCTTAGGGTGAGGTGTTTCAGAATATCAGGCGTCCCCCCCGCCACACCTGACGCGTCACCCCCCTGGCCCCCCGAATAGGTCCCCCTACGTGGTTTTCCTCTATTTATCAAAAAACTGTAACAGATAGAAGGAAAATGTTAAGGACAAAAATAGTCCTTAATAAATTCTCTACAAAATAGGTAAAGCACATTTTTTGATAGGACTAGTAATTTACCCGCAATAGCCGGTGAAAGTATCGTAATTTTTTAATAAGAACCAAATTTTTTTTATTTTACTCAAATTGCTGAAAATTCATAAGAGCTACAAGAAAATGGTCAAAGAATGAATTAATTGCTATAGTTTTAGCTATAAAATGAGCTATTATTTATTTTTGCACGGCTCATAGTTTTTGAGTTATAACATAAAATTCCAATGACAGAAGTCTTAAAAATGGAACTTTTCATACAATTTGTATTGAAATGCTGTGATATTAAAATTTAGGTTAAGCCTGTTTTTCACAAGCATGTGAAAGATAAAAAATGTATTGGAGTATGATTGGGTCTTTTTAGTATTTCAAGATATAATCCTTTCGAAGTTGAATGCACTTTTGCCAGTCATGTTTCAAAGCCATTATCCCAGTTTTCCAGAAGGATTCCTCAAGGTTAGGATATGGGTCAAAAGCATTGGCACCCGGCGATTCGAGGGTTTGTACAAGTCCTGTTCTGAAGTTAAGATGAACACTACTGATTAAAATCAGATCACTGGAATCTCTGCTATCACCTAACTAATAATTCCGCGATCTTTGAAAAATTAATCCATGTCTTTATCGACGTTCTCCAGAACTACTGCATTTTATTGCTTTCCGCTTCAAGGGTTGTGTTTGACACCTTGCTGTGCCCATTCAAAATCTGGCACTTACTTTCTAATCATGGCATATGATGGAACAGACTCCATTAATGAACCCGATATTTCTTTTATGGTTCGTGTCGGTCTATGACCTTAGATAAAATAATATTTTATCACGGATCGCAGCTGACAATTTCACATTTTCACAAAAATGTCAAACACGTTGAAATAAAAATGGTGCCAAGAGTGCCAGCGTCGTCCTATCGATCTCAAATTTTGTAAATAGCCCTAATGAAGTTTAAATTATCTATATCAATAATGAACTTAAACTGGTCTGTACATTTTTTTCTCAGGGCTACGAAGTGTTCAGCCGAACCTCGTATCTTACACAGACATACACTAAATTTTCTTCTTTAATGATCTTGACGAATCCTTCTGCAAAACTGGGATACGGCTTTGAAATATGGCTGGCAAAAGTGTATTGAACTTCTAAAGAATTATACCTTAAAATACTTACAAAATCCAGTCATACTCCAATACATTTTTTATCTTTCACATACTTGTGAAAAACAGGCGTAACCTAAATTTTAATATCACAGCATTTCAATACAAATTGTATGAAAAGTTCCATTTTTAAGACTTCTGTCATTGGAATTTTATGTTATAACTCAAAAACTATGAGCCGTGCAAAAATAAATAATAGCTCATTTTATAGCTAAAACTATAGCAATTAATTCATTCTTTGACCATTTTCTTGTAGCTCTTATGAATTTTCAGCAATTTGAGTAAAATAAAAAAAATTTGGTTCTTATTAAAAAATTACGATACTTTCACCGGCTATTGCGGGTAAATTACTAGTCCTATCAAAAAATGTGCTTTACCTATTTTGTAGAGAATTTATTAAGGACTATTTTTGTCCTTAACATTTTCCTTCTATCTGTTACAATTTTTTGATAAATAGATGAAAACCACGTAGGGGGACCTATTCGGGGGGCCAGGGGGGTGACGCGTCAGGTGTGGCGGGGGGGACGCCTGATATTCTGAAACATCCCACCCTAAGGTATCATACTGCATAGAGTCCCATCTGTTATTAATTTTGCCGACTTCGTGCTGCAAAAGGACTGAGCTAATTGGTACGATTGGTAAAAGAATTCATGTGTAAAAAATATCAGTACCTATTTATATTCTAAACTCGATACAGAAATTATTGTAATCCCTAGTTATAATCAGATTATCCCAATGCTTAAGGTTTTTATACCTACATAGAATAATAGAATAATTATTTACAAAGTCTTTATAGGTATTGTATATGACAGACCATTTACCAATTACAAATGCGGGAAGGTAATATGATTTGTCATAATATAGAGAGTAAAGTCTGTTTAATTCATAATAGTAAACCTTTCTCGAGAACGAGATGACCTTCGACTTAACCTAATGAATCACTTGATATACATTTACAAACACATATATAGTATTGAAAGTTTGAAGTTATGCATACTTAATTTAGTCATGTGTCTAAATTATAACTATACATTGTTAACATTATGTTTGTCTGTGAAATTTCAATACCTTTTATTACTCTATTTCCTTTCATTTATGTGTTAGGATTTCATAAGTTCTATTAAATTTTCACACCTGATTAGATGACTGTGTATATTTAACTTGTAGGTATACCTATAGAAAAATGGTGGTTGTTTTATAAGTGTGAATACGAAAACACCAAGATATATTTCATTACATATTTAGTACCTACGAGTTAGTTTTCATGATTCTGCAGAAGTACATGTACTTAAAACACGCGAAAGCTTTGAAGGACAATTTCGTCGATAGAAATATAGTTCATTAAGTCATACCTGTTAGCAGAATGCACGTCACACAGTAATAGATAATAAGTTTGAGAAGATTTGTACAGAAGTTAACACGACTGTTTTGATAATATTTTGAATAGTTTTTCTTGGAAACGAAGCCGCCTACATGCCGGTCCATGAGACGGCATTCCACCTCCGAATTACAACATTTTCGTCACTCATTTAGCCGACTCAGAATTATTACCATCCGGAGTTTACCATTATAAAAGGACATGGTAGAATTTCTCCAATGACAAAACTTCTCATTCTTATGTGTTATGCGATGTATGGGGGGTAAAAAATATTGAAAATCATCCTCAAGCGAATACGATCGGCTGGGCTTTGTTCACCAAAATATATTTTTTTAGAATTATTAAACCTTTCTTTTTTTATCCGCAAAACTATTTGTTGAATATTATAGGTAGTTTTAAATGTATAGAAAACAAATAATAAAATCGAAATAGTAACAAAATAAACCGATATGAACATCCTAGACGCATCGGTAAAAGTGGGCTTACGTACAATAAATTAGTCATCCAACTCTTTTTTAGCCCTTTCCTAGTTTACTTGTTTCAAATAAAACCTTACAGACTGTATACTGTATAGTGTATAAACCTGTAGTAACATAGAAACAAGATAAACGCGTGAACATACGAAACTCAAATATACTGGTGTATTATATTTGCCATGGACAAAGTGAATAGAGATTTGTACCTACTGCTAGTGGCTACTTATAATTACCTATAATAATTGCTACCTGATACAACAAAGTGCAGGTTAATTTTAGGAAAAAAAGAACAAAGTAAATAATTGAAAGTGTTTGGTGGCTGTCCTAGATGTACGGATATATATGAGTAGGAAGGCATATTTAAGATGATGTTGACCTTAAGTCAATCAGAGAGTCCATTATTTTATTAAAAATAGTATATTTTAATATTATGAATGAGATTGATCTATTCTAATTAATTGCTTATGCAAGGTCCAGTAATATAATAAAATTAAAGCATCATCAGCAAGCGATACAAATGATAGTACCGAAATAAAATGACATCGTATCATGCACCTAATCACACATGTTGACTGTTTCGTCCTTTTATTTTTTATTTTAATGTCCAATTCGACAACGATTAAAAAAATACAAAAATCGAAATAAAATCATATTAAGAATACAGTCGTCACTCTCTGTAACGAAAGTTCCCTAGCACAACATACGTTGTAGTGAAATTCGTTAAATATGGGATTAAATTTTGGGGAAAATATTTTGTAGTCCAAAATTACATTTATATGCATCAAAAACTTGTATAAATAACTTACATTGATTGTTACTGTGTCGAATCATATCTCTTTTTCACGTTGAGTTATTTAGCTCAGATACAACACTGGTATAAAAAATATCATCATTTATTATTACGTAATGTTGACAGTAATGACACAGATTTTATTTCATCTAGTTATCCTCATTTTACTTAGTTTTTCAGTACTAAATTTTATCATCATTCGTCAATTTCTCATTCTATTCCGTTCCTATACATTCTTCATCATTAAACAGGATGTCTTTGGAGTCTTTTTTTTTCTTAAAACCGAAAATAATAAAACATAAATACGAGTAAACACATTTTCGTAAAAGGGAGTCGCGTTGTATAGAGTGATGATTGTGTATAATAAATATAAGTAATAATAAAAAAAAAACTAAAAATAAAAACAGGTCTTGTCCGGTGTCAGATGAAGTTGTAAACTTAAACGTCTACCATTAGTGACATCTCTTATCGATTGTTAGCATCGCTGGTTTACATCTTTCAATTAGTTATTAAATGACTTTGATTCATAAAAACAGCCGCTTCCAAATATGACGATATGTCATCTTTAAATCATTACTACATTATCCACTGTATAAAAGTTGAAAATTATTGTATGTTTGTTCTAGATCGAAGCTTAGATTAGTTAATAAGTCAGATAATCTGTCCCAAATTTGGTATAGGTACCTACCTACTGTTTGTCATACTTTGAACGATTACAAATTATAGATGCTGTTGATATGAAAAAACTAGACTATCAAGACTCCTTTTTTCTGCGTATAAAATTGTAGCAAAACGAAAAATAAGAAGCAAGAATATCTTGTCTCGCACTCATTGCTACACTAGTATACGTTTTTCTGATAAAGGTCGAATATGGAGATTACAATGTTTTTTATGGTGATCATACGACTATTCTGCTGTCATAAGAAAGAACCACGCGTAAACCAAAAAGTTCAGTTTCACGTGATCAATTCTGTGTGCCCATCTTGCTAAGGAAGCATCATGATTATAAAGCTTCTACAGATGTAAACTTTTATTCCATGCGACGACAGGTATAAAATCTTGTTAGAAATATAATTATTATTGCCTGCTTACAAATGAAATTAATAAACATCAACATTATAGTTAACTATGTAATTAACTTTCACGGAACATTCACGAGTGGTCATTTGTCCACAAAATTTTATAGGTATGATATTTATTTGGATAAGGTAGAATGTCGAAACTTAGATTTGTTGGATTGAGATATTTAGTACCCTTAAATATTAGAATCTCGATTGGTAAATTCGAATTGTACAGAAGGGAGAGATGCTGAGAAGTGGTGTCTGTGTGTGTGTGTTTAAAAAAAAAAGATTATTAACACAATCGAGTGGCTAAATAATCGAGATGTGACAAAGACCTTCTGTCTGTGTGAGGCGATCTCGTTTTTGCATTACAAGAATTAGAAAAATACTTTCACAACATCGCATTACGAAATAATTCTAGTAATCCTGGGGAAGCACAAGAAAATTGGAAGTCTTTAAAACACATGTAGAGCGGAATTCATAAATAAGTTCTTATACAAGTTTACAGAAAAATTATAATTTTCTTCACAAATCTCATTAATTACAATCTCAATGACTGCTTTGTATTACAGACAGGTTGAAGTCTATTAATGAAAACGAGAAATAATAATAAAGACATTTTAGCTATGATGATAACTATTTTAATTTTTATGTAAAACAAATTGAAATATTTAGAATATTTTTTATGTAAATGTTTATTTTTCTGCAAACGATCCAGGAGCACCCATCGACATTTCAATTAATAAAAAGGAAACTGGTCGCTAATTAGAAACTTCAAATATTTTTTAGACTCGCACAAATATTCTTGTTGAATGGAGCATACTAAATAACGAAGTACAACGAGTATATTAATTTCTGTATAATAATCACATTGTTGAATAATTTAGACAGTGGTCTGTCTACGGAAACAAGAATAATAAAAATATAATTTAATGTCAACGTGTTTCGAAGACCCCGCGTGGAAGGCTTTTGAAGCGAAATATAACTGAATGAGATCAAATCTATTGTGGATATATTTTTATACAATAACAAGTAGATCCGATATAGAAGATGTTTGCTGGTCTAAGGCTGGCCACACACACGTCCCGAAGTTCAGTTCCGGAATCGACCGTTTTACAAAAAAAGTTCCGATCAAAACCTCGCTCTGAATTCAGCGTCACCCCGATTTTAAATTCAGAAAGAGGTTTTGGTCGGAACCTTTTTGCAAAACGGTCGATTCCGGAACTGAACTTCGGGACGTTTGTGGCCAGCCTTAGACATGTTTTAGATTGTGTTAGGCACCGTGTTTTAACATTAAATAAATTATACCTATTTTCGTATTTAGGTAATCACTTCAATGATTCAGAACATGATAACATCGATTATTCAAGTTTGAATTGAAAAGCTAGCGAGAGGATAGAGTTTCGGATTGGATATTCGAGCCTTCATTTTGTCTATAGCAACAGATTTGAGAAATCTAGGTTTTAGGCTGAGGTTTTCCTTTCATTAATGTTTCTAACCTTTTTTCTTATCTTTGCCAGGCTTATGCAGTATTAATAGTAAATGAAAAGCGCAAAATGACTAAACACATTAATTTTAATTTAATTCCTATCGTAATTCATAATGTCTATTCAGAACAATTACAAGCTGTTTCACCTCTTCGATATGTGAGCCGCCGTACTGAGTTGACCCCAATGAGGAAGATAGTTTGTGTGTGTATATGAGATATGAGATACCCAACTTCATAATAATTGTTATATGCTTTAGTCGGCAGTTCTCTTAGATAAACGCAATTTACTATTATTTATAAGGGATTGTAAATTTTTATGATATCATATGAACAATTAAAATTTTATGATAAATCACTTCTGTTTTAAATTTTATCATAACTATTTCATATGACTGGAAGGTATTTCTGGATATTGTTTCTTTTTTTAATTATATTTTATTAATATTACAGATCCGTGTCTAAACGATAGGATAGTAGAATATGAGTATTACCTTTGTAATGTTTATTACTTCATTGATTGGATTTTCGTTGGAAACGGAATCGTTTGTATAAAATAACACAAAAATATTGAGAAAATTTCTCGATAAAAAAGTAGATGCTAATCTTGTTTCTGTTTTTATATCCTTGAAGTGAAAATAACTAATCTCATAAATGTTATTGATACATCAGGCTAAACGTTTTGGAAATGTTCTATACGATCAAGCGGGAAGAATTTAACAACAACTATACGTATAAAAAGGATCATCTTGAGAATATCCAGTATCTATTTTTTGCTATTGTAAATATTTGATAAATGTGTGAGAAAACTGGAAATGAAATACCAAAGCAATGAAAGATTGAGAAAGATGACTGACTGTTAACTGGAAGAAATTGCAGTTCTTCGATAAGTTCGCCCTAGTGAACAATACTTTACTATGTCCATTTTTTATTTTCTTTAACTTTGTTCTCTTAAAGAATAAATAAATAAGACGGGTGTGGTATGCTTTGCCATAAGATAGTCATAAGATATTTTTACTAAAAATAGTTTGTGTGTTTTTATTCTTACCTCTTCATAGTTCAATCTGGCTGTAAGTGTGAAGACTCCAGTCTGGGGATTGAGGGAGAACACATCGTTGGCCCAATCTGAGATGACGGTGTATGTGAGATGGGCATTGGGTCCCAAATCAGGATCTACTGCTGTAACTTGTCCAACTCTGGCACCTCTTGCTGTGTTCTCTGGGATATCGAAGGAGTAAGCGCTCTCGAGAAAGACAGGTGGATTGTCGTTGGTGTCTGTGACCTGAAAAGAGAAGAGATTATGAGAATATATCTATTTTAAAAATTATCAAGTCAAATTTTGAGAAATAGTGTATGAAATGGTTGCACAACAATTACCTCAAGCTTGTATAATATTAGAGTATAATCGATAATTAATTTTGATTTGAATCCTATTGACTGATTCCTGATAAATTACTATTCGTGTTTTATTGTATAAAAAGTTGCGTAGTTTATACATATATCAGTTCAACAGAGAGGAAACTATCGATGATTTTGTTTAACTAATGGAATTACCGTAGTCATGAATTTTCATGTACTTGAATACGTCATGTGAAATGAAATTGGCAAGTTTAAAATATTTACATCACATCATGAACTCAGCCGAGGCGACTATCAGTAATTCCTCCTTTAATAGTATATAGAATTCAATTCAAATTATTATTGAAATAATTTGAAAACAAGAATAGAAAAACTATCTACGAGTATATCAGCCTGTTTGATTATTTTTCAGTATAGGATTGTATAGGTACAGATTATATATTATATTGTCGGCTGTCTGTGCCTGCAAATTGGTCTATACCAAAAATTTCTTATGTACTTTTGATCTGATATTTTATGTTTTTTTGTCAATGTTTCAGATGTACCTACATTAAGTTACTTATTTTTGTTGTTGCTTGTATTGTACTTGTACAAAACAATTGTTAATGTTAAAGGCTTGCGCCGTAAATAAATAAATAAATAAATAAATATATGAAGTACTAATATCTTGTGGGTATCTACAATACAGGTAGCTTAAGTTGTAGGTATTACATAGTCTTGTATGCACACAGATATTAATATTATTTACTACATGCATGAGGTGTTATCTCCGACACAAAACTGTTTATGGATGGATTAATCCTAGTAGTCGACATTTTGTAAGATTAAATTATTATGTCTTAACCCATTGATGGACTACAACTCCAATTTCCTTATCGTCAAACAACAACGTCAGGATAGAATAAAAAGTTGGTTATTTTCCTTTTCTATTAATTACTTTCGTTACATCATTTTTCTTGTCTCAATCTTGAGAAATTCTATGAATTATTCAATCGGAACTGATTGTTTTCAATAGCAATATGAATAGGATGCATTGCTTGAGATATGAGAGACTGTGAGTGTGGTGTTCCCCGGATTATAGAATTACCCACTCTTTCTTGATATTTTTTCAAATGCCCCGCAAGAATCAGATATACGTAAAACTTTCGTACGATATTTTACATATTTTTAGAGATTATGCACGCCATACTGAATGTCATAAAAAGATAATGGTGTGTACTATTTATACACACTCACTGCAGCACTGAGTACCTCATTATTGGGACCATGATGGTATAGTATTATTTACAAATTACGGGCTGAATTTTACTCAAAACGAGCTGAATAATTTAAAATGTATAACTCCCTACACTACACCAAGAAAAGCTAGAACGATTTAGCCTCAAATGTTAAAACATTTGGATAAAGGGTTAATAATCTACATACTATTGGTTTAGAGATGAGGAATTTGACTTGTAAAACTGACATGAGACAAAAATGTTGGTGTAAAACATATAAGAAGTATTTTTTCTATAGATATGAACCCGTGTAGTGTATACACAAACCTAGCCAAGATTATAACATTAGGAACAGCTTATCTATGGCGTGAAGTTAGTTCTCATGAATATGATACTTATTTAATTCGATCTTCCAAGAAATGTAGTTTCTCCTAAGAGCCTTCATAAGTCATAATAATTAATTATTATTAAACGATATAGCGTTTTCAATGTAATAATCTTATTTTTATACGATTTTTAATGTAACGATTACTTATAAAGACGGTATTTAATAGTTCCTATTATTGTGTAATCATATTCCAGTACAATAAACATTAACCTACTATTACGACGCCATCGCGGCATATCCTTATAATGGGGTAACCAGTTAATGATATGCGTGTATAAAAACAGACAGATTCTCTTTGAGCGAACATTTTTGTCATTAAGAATGGTTGGCGAATGTGATTCCTGAAAAAGATATAAAATGTCCTATTGAAGTTTTAAGAACACCTTTCAGGATAATCGAGAAAAAATCAAAATAATTGGAGCCAGTTTAATTAGACCCATAGAATTATGAATTCAAAACCAAAAACGTCATGAATCCGTCGCGTCGTTAAGATGTACGCATAGTATGGAGAAAGAGGGTTTCTATTTAGTATTTAAATAATAGTAGTAATAAAGCTCTTAAAAATTCTCGGTTTATTTCCCCGGGGTTTCTTTGCGAGGCTGGACCAATATGTTACTAGAAGGACAGTTCGTTGTCTTTAATATTTGGTTTGATTTTCTCAAGCTTTGAAATGAAATAAAGTCAACGTAAAAATATCGAATTGTACAATAAATTATAATCTCAACCTGTTCAGTGTTGATGGTATGTTAGATCACTTCACGATTCATCGAACCGCAAATAGTTTTTTTGAATTGTTTGCTGTTGAGGTGAGTTAGTAAGTATTACGATTGTTAAATGGTAGCTGCTTCGGTATTTAGTTTTGTTTCAATATACTTTTTTTTATTATAATATGCTTCTTTCATCCATTCGTGTTCCGCCTCATGTTTAGATTTTATCTCCAAGCTGTCGGACATGCCGAAGAAAATATGTTAGACCAAGCAGTGGTTGTAGTATCTAAGTCTTAATCATTTTGATTTGGTCGTCGTTTTTGCGGGTATTTTTTTTTTCAATTGACATCGTATTATGATCATAAGCTAAACTCAATATAACACAAAAACGTATCTAATAAAATGGTGTATCTATTCGACAATAAATCCTTTACGTGTCCTCTTGGCAGACAATTCGTACATATTTAAAATATAACATTATGGTATAATAATGCCACGGATCAAACGAGTCCTGGACACCCCGTTCGAGACATTGTGCCCTGGTACTCTTAAGCCATCATAATGGATCGCTCTGCACCTTGGCTTGGGTTTGTGGATATTTAGGGAGAAGAATTTAGGAGCTAGGTTTGAGAGGAGCAAGGGTAGAACCGCTCCGATGGGGAAAGAATGGCATGAGCGATGCAAAGCTTCAGACATCCGGATTCGCTATATCCGAGCCAACTGACAGTAATCCTACTAGGAAGAAGTTGACATACATAAAACAATATTTATTATAAAATCATATACAGATATATAATTTATAATAAATAAAATGTTTAATGAATAGTTTAGAACGCGACTTGTGACAAGCGGGTAAAATAATAATGTATTATTATGTTGTTTAATGTTATAATTTATTTATTTAATTATAATTCATATTTAATAGAGTAATGATAAAT
The DNA here is from genome assembly GCA_963576895.1 of Ceraclea dissimilis. NCBI lineage: Eukaryota > Metazoa > Arthropoda > Insecta > Trichoptera > Leptoceridae > Ceraclea > Ceraclea dissimilis. The sequence goes on from OY756364.1 coordinate 15,385,326, forward strand.
TTTCTACTTATTACCGTTTTACAAACATCATTCCCTCTATACTATAATCATACCGTAGTACTGTATCATTAGTATAAGATATGAACCTAATACCATATCAGTGTTATGTGCTTTTAATAATATGATGACGATTAACGATAATATTATTACAATTATCTACGAGTGTGGTGTCTGCAAAAACGGCACGATTTATTACAAGTATTATTAGTTATTACGATCACAACACAACACTTTATCACGAGGAAATATTACATTAATGACTTACTTTTCACTCCCCTGATATCAAAGATTAATCGTGGGAGAAACAGGAAGATTATTGTACAAATTGTTCGCGAGATTTCCTAGTTTTCTGTAAAAATGATTGAAGTGTAATCACTCAATAATCATACGTCATGATCCGTATTCTGATACAATCTTTATTCTATTTCATAATATTAACCATAAAGACATGATGTTGTATTAATTTTGTACTTCCTACTATAATCTTTGCTGAAAAGCTCTTCTTCTTCTTTAAATATGGCACGCACCCGTCTACGGGTGATTTTGCCATTGTCAAGTGTTTTGGTTATTTGCTTGCTGAAAAGCTCGTCACAAGAAATATAAAGAGTTTTCAATATAAGTTGCATTATTTTCGAAGATTCATATTTAAACAATTTTAAAACGAAAGCATTCCATAAAAAATCGTGTAAATTCTTGAGCTTTGCCAGTAACAAAATGTAGCTAAATATTAATATAGAGTAACACAGAATGTACGTATTTGTTTCATATTTCACTAAATGTAGGTACAATACCCACTCGTGTCAAAGCCCAACATCCTAGAGAGAATACAGTGAGACAGGTTCTCACATCTCACAATACTACTTCCCTGACAGATCGTCTACCTGACCGGTTGCTTCTAAACAACTTGTGTATCAAAATGTGTATTATGTTATAATATTACAAGAATATAAATAATATACACATTGGAGAATATTTATTGTATACTGTCCTAATTCTGTGAGTTTAGGCTGTATTAACTTCCAAACTTCACCACTAGGTAAAGCACAATCGAATGTAACTTAGTTTACGTTGATGTCGACCTAAATAAAAGTGCAATAATGATTGTAACAAAGATAACAGGTTCAAACCCCGGCGCTGGCGATGTATTCCACACTTTGCGATACAGATTTTTAGCCTCGTGCAAGGTGTGCCTAGTGTGCAAGAAAGTATTTAAGTTTGTGTATGCAAGCCTATATACTATTTTTTTTAAAGGTAGATCCATCTCTAATTTAGTGCTATAACTAATCTAAAACTAAATTTTGACAAATAATTCGTAAGATTCGCTCGATCAAAGTACCATCAACAATTAACATTGCGCTTATATATAAGTGACCCTATGCAAGAATCTTTAGAAAATAATCTTATTGCTTAGCGAAGAGTGTATAAATTCTAGAGCCCTCAATTGGAAAACCAATTCATATAATAAAAGGAAAGCGTTTTGTAGGCCCCTAAATTTATTAAGAAATTCTAAAGTAAGTAGGTAGGTATATATTATAATGTTCCTCTGTATCTATCCAAGAACTCACCCGTCCGTAAATGACACACATCATATTCCATATCGGTTCTTCGATCAAAGTGTTCGTATATATAACGCACGTATTATCAAAATACATTGTTGACATTTTAAGACGTGGGGTCGAAAAGAATCTTCGACCAGCAGGTGATCTACGAAAACACAAAAAAACAAGACTAGGTATTATGAAGGGCATGGTCGTGTGAAAGACATGATTTTGAGATATGATATACCTACTTAATTCTTATAAGGTCTACTTTTATACGTTTGTGAAATTCAATACTGTTTTAAGGGACGTCTACCTGTCTTTGATATCTTTTATTGCCGTCATTATGCTCTTCATTAAGTTTTTCCTCTACGACAAAACGCATAGTAGATACATAGGTAGTCAAAGTTCAACTAGAGAACTTTTAGAGTGTCCGATATTATAAAATTCTTGTTATGAAATTTAAAGAAATGATACGAAATTCAAGCAAATCAACTTCTAATCCAATGGGTATATATCATGATGTCGGGAAGCTCACTAGTATTGTCTAAAATCCGTAAGAAAAAATAGTTCAATATCAAGTTAGACAAGGTGAACCGCGTTCTCACATCTATGTAAGTGTGAAAATGACTGAGAGGATAGGTATATTATCTAACTACGAGAAGCTGCGTACTATTACAATTAGTATTTTCGGAATATATGGTTCATCTCCTTGAAATATCGTCATTATAATATTTATCGTACGGTTATAAATGATTCTATGGCAGAAAAACAGAAAGCAATGATGAAGGGCGGAAAATGAAGATAATAATATGAGAGCATTATGCACTGATTGGATCATAAAGAAAGACGTTGAGAATATGTCATAATGAAGATACATCAGTGCGATGTGGGCTGCGATCTCTGGTCACGAGAGACTGTTCAAAAATTCAATGTTTTAATATGTAGGAATGTTAGTTTCGATCGGTGGAAGATCTGTTTTCTGATACCTATATCTTATACGAGTATACTCAAATGCCTCCACATTCATTGTAATAAGAATTATTATGTAAATAAAAAGATCGATCTATTTTGTAATGCAACATAATAATATCGCGACTATGAACCGTGACGGAAGTTCGGGGGCTCAAACCACAGGCTGGCCGAGTAGTTTAATTATAGTCAAATAGACAAAGCGTAACAAGACGTACAAAGTGAATCAAAGTATAGGGTTTCCAAAGGATCTAAACCTTTGCAAATTTTTCTTGATTCTTTCAGCGTTTAAGGCATCAGCGAGTAGAAACTAGTCTCTAATGGGGAGGTATCTCGAATTGTTATAAAAACAAGAAAATGTAACCCTGATTATCAAAAAATATATAACTTTGAACAAAGGTTGTGGAATTACGAAAGTTTGTTTTTGAAAAATATTTCTTTCTCTTTATTTAAGGTTCGGTGAAAATACAAAAAGAAAAAGCGAGAGATTTTATATAATTCTAATTCGCAATTTATAACGAACAATGCGTATATGAAAACATTTTTTTTTCGAATTTGAAATATGTTTACATTTAAAAGATAAAAGTAGTAGGCATTTATGCATTACGTACCGTAGACGTTGGATATTGAAAAATTCTCTTCTTGTTTACAATTTATAAATGCCTAATTGTTAGTTTATTCGAATAGAAATAATCAACAGTTTGGAAATCCCATGAATTATTTTCGGACGATGAACAATCCTATAAACTAAATGTGATTGATAACCATAAATTTAATCTAAGTATAGTATTTAACTATCAATATTATTATATGTACCACAACCGTGCTGCTTGAGTGGAAGGGATTGAATCATCGATCGTGGTACTATCACGTAGGAGTCGGAGACTCGATCATTTTGTGTTAGATATGCATCGGGAAGTGCATGGAAAAGTACTAAACGGTTTTGTGATTTGTTCCATTCATCCATAAGTCCACCACCGCATTATCCAACCATGAAAACTTAAAGGTCTTCTCTAACATTTGAATGGAGTGATGACAACATTCATTGTTCAATAGATGCACTTTGATGTAAGTATATGAATAAAAAAAAAAATGGTAAGAATTGGTAGCCATAAAGACTTTCTGACTCGCTGTAAATTTTTCTTACAAATGTTCCAGAATTTCTATTCTCTTTGACCTTCTACAAACATATTCAAGGTTATGATATACCTATTCGTAGTTCAAATAGAACATTTGTAACATAATGCTTAGATAATCTTTCAATTAATAATGTACGTACTAAACAACTCTGCATAATTTATCAATAGCTTCAGAACATTATTATGTAAACACGATCTCCAAATAAATAATATTATAACATACGATACGATTATATTTGAGAGGTCAAAAGACTTCGTTTTGGCGAGGTCAATCAAATCAATGCACGTTTGTTAATATAATATAATATTATATAAATTATTAGGAACTATTAAGTGATTTGTCAACCTAGTTACATATCATTGAATGTAGCCAACACTAAACCGGTCCTATGATCATAAATATTGACATGCGAGATCAATCTTCGAAGTTACGAACGAAATCCATTAGTTATTATACAAGCAGTATTATTATTTAGACATGACAAAAACTAAAAAACAAATCTGTCTACTAGTTTTACCTATCACAAATATTGTAGAGCTAATTGAAAACGATATTATTAAAGTCGTCTCAATCTAAAAATTACGCAATTATTATATAGGTATGTGTAAAGAAATTATCAAAAGCTTTTGACGATTATGACATCGAAACATGTACTCGTATTTACGTTTCTGTACATACAGATACCTACAACTATCGTTATAATAAATAGTGGAATATTGTGAATCTGTCAATTGATCAGGTTTATATTCATTCAGAGTGCAATTTTCCTTATATTTCAGTGAAGCTTGTATGAAGTAATTTGAAATGATGAAGATGCAATTTCACTTACTTGAATTGTGATGAATGTGTCCGTATTTTGGACTCCATCGCTTGCTCTGATGACGAGTCTGTACGTGTCTTTAGTTTCTCTATCCAAGGGTTCCAAAAGTCTCAAAGTTCCAGTTTCAGCATCGAGAGAAAACTTCTCCCTTCCCGGTGATTCACGAAGGCTGTATCTAACTTTTCCAAGTGTGTCAGGATCTTTAGCTCTTATTTCTCCTACAGTTTGTCCTGCCCCAAACTCTTCAGATACTGTGAAGATTATTGGTTGATCTCCAAATGACGGTGGACTGTCATTCTTATCCAACACGTTGACTCGAACCTGAGAAAAAACAAACAAATAAATTAATAATTTGACTAGAGACAAGGATTTATATATTTTTTAATTTCGTTTAACGATTTAAGTGAATTATTGAACGTGTTTTCAATTAATCAAAATCTAATAAAAACATGATGAATCATATTTTTATTCTAAAGGTAAATCTGTGACCTTCTCTTTCGAAACAACTCCGACTACTTTAAGTATACAAATACACATGCTTTGACGACAAATTTGTGCAAAATTCGTGAACTATACCCACATTAAATTATTGTAGTCCAAGAGCCCGCTGCTTAATTTATGACGTATCTGTTTTTTGATCGAAATCTGGTATAAATTATAGCTTACCAATAGGGTATTACATCGCACTAGGGTTGCCTATCAAAATCTTGCCGCAACCCCCCCTGCCCCCACCGAAAAGGTCCCTCTTCGCGGTTTTTCGCATTTTATAGGAATATGGTAAGAGATAGTAGAAAGTAGTCAATGACAAAAATAATCCTTGCTAAATTTTCTACAAAAAAAATTAAATATTTTTTCCGTAGAACTATCGGTTTACCCGCAATGGCCGGCCCAAAACCGAAATTCATTAAAAATACAAAAAAAATGTATTTAAACTAAATTGGTTGAAAATTGACAAGAGCTACAGGAAAATAGTCAAAGAAAGAATTAATTACCATAGTCTTAGCTACAAAACGAGCTATAACTTATGTTCATACATCTAATAATTTCGGAGTTATTACAATAAAACTCAGTGACGAAAATTCTTAAAATTAAGTTTTTCATAAAATAACCAGTGATATAGCGCCGCAGGCCAAAATTTTTTTTCCATAAAATGTTAGTAGTAATGAGTGGAAGAATGTGAAAGAAAAAAAATCAAACTTTTTTTTTTATTTTTTCAAAAAATATCCTGTTTTTTGACCGGCCATTACGGGTAAACTACTAGTCCTATGAAAAAATTGAAGTAACATTTTTTGTAGAGAATTCAGCAAGGATTATTTTTGTCATTTACTACTTTCTCCTATCTCTTACCATATTCCTATAAAATGCGAAAAACCGCGAAGAGGGACCTTTTCGAGGGGGGCAGGGGGGGTTGCGGCAAGATTTTGATAGGCAACCCTAGTGCGATGTAATACCCTATTGGTAAGCTATCGTTTATACCACATTTCGATTAAAAAACAGATACGTCATAAATTAAGCAGCGGGCTCTCGGACTATTGCTATGATGGTAACAATGTACAACAGAATCTTCAAGCATTTGAAATCTTTGACTCGCTTTCTTTTAAAATGATCTGTTGCAGTTTGCATTTGCACGATATTTTTGAAAGATGTATAAGTGCATTTGATATAAAGAGAATATATAGATTTTTTACACTTGTGAGAAATACTCCACATAAAAGAGACTATACCCAATACGTTTAACATTACATGAACTCAAACCATTCTCATGCTAAACTCGTATGACTTGGTTCAAACGAATAATAATTATGTTTACAAATTTCGAGGTGTGAACTCTTGTTATTTTGCCTCTGGCTGTAAACGAATCCACGCCATATTTTTACGGTTGAGAAGGTTGGATGTACTTTCTAAGGGAATTGTTCGAATTAAAACACTTGTTTAAAATCGCTCAAAAAAAGCACAACACTTTGTATTCTACAATACCAAACTACTCAATCTATATGTATTTATTTATTTTTATTAAATGTTCTTTTTTTTTTTTATTTATTTATCATATTATCTATTTGTATGTATTATGTGTGTATATTTATATGTATATATAATGTATTTGTATCTTTTTATTTACGTACTTTATTATTATAGTACATATTTAAGTTTTTCTTTATTTTCTCGGGTTGACTGTAAGATATTGCTTTTGCAATAAGTCCGCCTTTTGGCACACTGTATTATCTTGTTTTGTTTTTGTTGTTACATATATTTTCTGGCCAATAAAGTTTTATTTATTTATTTATTTATTTATTTACTTGATGTGCATTGCCTAAATTAAACTGGACTTAATATAAAAGTCTGACTTCCTGGATATATCGAGATATGGTGCAAGAAACTATTATTCCTACTAAATAGTCTTTTATTCTTCCTTATTATACAATACAGTCCATTACTTATGTAGGTGTTCGCTATTCAGCAGTAAGAATACTTCTCTATTCGTATCCTTCTGAACTGATCTCATACATTGAGTCTTACACAGTTAAGTTGTCAGTTAATATTTTTACCATTCATATTACCCTAGGGCAATTCGCTATCAATGACATAAAACATTATCGTATAAGGACATTGTAATCAATTCGTAATGTCCTGAAGTGGTTAGTCATTACATATTATAGTAGTTCTAGGTGTACACATTATCTAATGTCTTCTTTGTACAAATAAAAGGACTATATATTTAGTACGTACGAGAATGTCTAGTTATCTAAGTGGTTGCTCTAAGGTATGAGTGATATAAATATAATGTTTTATAATAATTATAATGCTTCATATAATTACGAGAGACTGAAATAATAAATCACGAGTTAAACGGTCTAATAGTTTAGAGTTTTATTTATGGGAAAATGATGCTCATGAAGATTTAATATTGTTATTATTTATAACATTTTGCCACGGGATAGTTTTTCATACTATCACGATGAATCAATATATTATTATTATAATCAATGCGATAGGTTCTTGTTTTTGATATTAATCCCTGATCGGAATTAATCACGATTATCCTATGGCAACTGACTCTGTTGCGAACAACGACCGCCTGCGAAGGACAAAATATTTTAATCGACAAACAAAAGTGCAAGAGATTTATACATATACCTACAGTAAAAATATTTGCTTATGATATTTCATTTTTACATCAATTCCAAAATGATCCGTCCGTTTTGGGGTGCAACAAGGTGAAAATAGAGAAAAAAACAATTACAATACAACACATTTTTAAGTTATTCATGCATTGAAATATGCCATTACAACCACGGCCTTTTAAAAGGATGAATGACACACAATATATCCACACAAGCACATTGTCAAGCCTAAAAAAAAGACCTGAATGTACCTAATAATATCGTAATTAACAAGCTCATTAACCTTAGAGAAACGATCTAATCTCTACATCTCTCTTAGGTATACCTATTTCTTTACAAATCGTGTCTTCCTCACAGTTTTAAATTTAAAACAAAATTTTGGATTATCAAAGAATGCATAATTCGATCCCCGATGCCGACTTACTCCACTTCACGACAAAAGTTTTTCAAGCTTACTGTGAAGTGTACAAAGGTGTATTTGGGTTCGTTTCAAAAAAATATAGTCTGAATTCTTGCGGGTATTTAAATAGTTAAACAAATTATTACCAAACACTAATTTGGCGACTCCAATTTAGAACAATAAAATTATATGCAGGACGCGGGTATTAATTAATTGCAACTTATATAATCAACAGTTCCGTGTGTAAATAATCATTCGATAACAAACAAACTCAAATTAGCTAATTGCTAAACGATTATTTTGATACGAGGTCAACAATTTATATTTTATTGTACCCACCGCTAATAAGTCATCACAATTTAACGATTTATTTAAATGCTGGTATACAAATATTGTATGTACAACGTTCTGTTACTTTACTAATGAAGGTTTATTTGTTTGTAAACAAATTTATAGTCATATTAGAATGTCTGTGAAATGGTATTTCTTTTACCACGAAACCGTGACGTAAACTTGTCATCAAACTGCATGTGCATACAGAACTGAACAACTGATGGCCTAAGTTATACGAGTATTATGCACATGGACCAATCCACACAGTTTTCCCCCATATTACAAAGCCATTTGGCGTGCAAGCCGTTTTGTATACAATTAAATTGTTTTAATTTTATCCTAAGGCAGGCTTTAGATTTGACGCTATTGAAGGATGAACTGTGAAATAGAAATAGATGAACGAGAAATAAAACGGTTAATGTTAAACAATAAAATACCTACACAAGGAAAGTACCCAAAGGTCAAACTGTGTCATACGTTAAACTTTTTACGATTCTATGAGTATGACGATTTGTACGACAACAACAAGACGAACAGACAAAAGGAAGATAGATATTTTTAATAGCTTTGATATAAACATAATCGTATTTTTCTATAGGCTAGATTATTTTAATAACCATTAGTAAATATATATATAATTTATAGCGCTGCATAGATTTCGTTGTTACATCAGAACGTGTGGGATGTTTTTTATTTTTGGAATTAAAATTTTAACGATCGTACGTAAATCTTCCACAGTACAAAAACTTGAAGTGTAAAATGAGTTTCAAAAGAAATGTTGTTTGGTTTGTTGTATGTAAATCATTCATAAAAGAAAATAATCTACCATATTCACGATGGTGACAATAATAATAAAATGATTTACTTTCCTCCCGTTGACTATAAAATTATAAATAAAAAAGTGTATGATTCATTATAATATAAAAGGCGACAAATACTAATGTGTTTGTTACTGTGAAAGAAACGCATAACTGAGCTCTTCAATGTTCTTTGTAAGAAAATATAGGTAAACGTTTTATAGCTGCAGGTAAATAAGAAAAAAAAGTTTTTCCATAAGGAACCAAATGAATTTTCAATTAACGTTAAATGGTGGAAAGAAATATTAACAATATTTTTGAATTCCGAAACCCAATTGTTATCTCCCCCAGTTCCCACGAACAACGTTGTAGGATTATTAGTATAGAAAGGCGGAAAGGAAAACCTTTTTTCTAAACAAATCTTAAAAATCTGTTTGTTAGATTTTACTGAAATAAGCAATTTATTGGAATTATAAGCGATAGATATATGATTAGGTATGAAATATGACTCATTGACATATGATGTTGAATATTTTGCATAAGTCTCTTCTTCTTCTTCTCTTCTTCCTTCAGCCATCTCTCCACTGCTGGATATAGGCCTCTTTCATTTGCTTCCATTTTCCTCTATCTTGAGTTTTGCGAGCCCATCTTTTACCCGCGACTGCGAAATTTACATTCATATTATAATATTAATTGGAAGTCTCTACCAATTAATATTATAATATGAATGTAAATTGAATCCCCATATATTTTCGTCTGTCGCCGATGAATCTCGTCGACAATTGAGTTGATTAGATGACCAGCCTCGTCACATTTTAGAATTCAGCTCGTTGAAGTTGTGAAGAACTGAATACAGTAATCACAATAATATAACAACAACACATTGAGACACAGGGCTTGTTAGAATCGCCGTTATACACCCACAGGCTATCGACATAATAATATTATAATGTAATTCTATGGAAGATATTATAAAGTTCCTTGCTGCACTTAAAAGCTTAGCATTTCATACTTTAATCAATTACTGGTTTTAATTTATATTACTAGGAACGATTAAGCTCTGAAGAAACATTTACTGTGCTTCATATTGGCTGTATATTTTTGCTTCAATCAACCGATGTATGTCTAGACTCAACATTATTTTATTTTCCTTTGTGATAATTAATAGAAATGACTTTACATGTGTTTCTACAAATTTCCCAGAATCTTACCAATTTCCTCCTCTTTTTCAGTTAACTTTTACAGTTACCAGAGTAACTAGAAATCGTCAGAGATTTATTGGATTAGTAATAAAATTGATTTCTATTAGATTTCTTGCGGATTTATAATATATAGAAATTAAGAGTATTAATCCGACATTTAAAAAATTTCTAAAAACGGGAGACCTTATATCTGGACAACCGTTACTAAATATGCTTCGGAACAAAATAGGTAGATGCATTGAACCTTTATCTAGGGAATAACCGTAAAAGTTTTTTTTTATTTTGCTAGATTTCTCATTTTTTTTTATTAAAAACACCTCTGTTCTTTTTTCCGAAAGACGGAAACTCGTTTCCCGAAAGTCGCGGAGTAATTTTTTTTTGTACTGAAAATAAGCATTAAAATCTAGGGGATAACCCTAAAAGTTTTTTGATAGACGCAATATTAACCCCAAAAAATGAAAAAAAAAACGCTATTTTGACCATTTTATCGTGCGATTGTTCACGCGATTTTGAACCTTATTGCCGTGGGAAATGACTGTGGCGTCATTCTCGGTGCCAAGCCCTTAATGCATATTTATGGCTGTTAAGTTAATGTGCAAAACAAATTAGGTACTTTCTTTTCAAATAGATTTACTCAGGCATTCATATAACTTTCTGTATCATACAAATATTACTATATTAAAGGATCATCATTCTGCAGTAAAGTCCTCCTTGCCGCAATTCTAGCATGAAGCATCATATCACATACAATATGACCCGAGGGTTTAAAAAGATTACTGGTTTGTACAAATTATTCCTAGAAGATTATATTAGAAGTGAAAATGGCATTAAGACTTCAGGCGCAATCGAGGGATATTGGATTAAATGTTTATTATTTATTTTGCTTTACCTGTATACCTACATTTTTAAATATTGTTCATTTCTTTGAACCACAGATTTCCTTACAGTACAGTATGGGTATTTTTCTATCATATTCTGCTTTACTGGCTTGGCTTTAAAAGATTCTAAAATGGGGCGGAATTATGAGTGTGGAAAAGTTATTTCGGAAAATTTCTCTCCTCGACATTTGAGGGGATCTTACTTGCTGGCGAATAAGAAAATGGGTTTTTCTTAATGGCAATCAATATCGATTCATTTGCTTGTTGATTTTACCCTATTTTATTCTATCCCCTTACGCCGCATCCCTTGCGGGGTAGGCAGAGAGAACAGATCGTCAGGCTTTCCCATCCTTACACACACACTTCTTGCTTCCGTCACATTCATGCAATTCGTCATACACCATCTACGATTCCTTTTCCTTTGAGAATCTGGTCTACGTGGTCAAGCCATATGTGGTTCATGGACGGCCGCACTACTTTGTACCTCTTTTCTCATGTTATTTTCTTTCTTCATTATTCCTTCCTTTCATCATTCATCCTCTCCACATGTCCCAACCATCTCAACTTTAAGACATACATGAAAAATGTTAATATGTTTAAAATCTTACATCAATCCGATATGCTGAACAACAATAGGTATAATGTGACTGTGAAGAACCAATACAGACTATCCAGCACATCGTGGAGGCGTGCCCTCTGAAAGCGTGCCGACATACATAACGCCACTCCAAACGTCTTGCAATGGCTTGATGATTTGGATGTTACTCTCTAGTGTCTGCTGGACGTAACAGACAAAAATCTTTGACTCTCTTATCTTCTGACGACGCCACCTTTCGGTGGCAGATTCCAAACGATAATAATAGTAATAGGTATACATATATTTTTATTTTATTTTATAAGAAAAACATATCCGCTTCTTGTAAACAAATATTTAAATTAGATGTGTAGATACTTGTGTAGATAGAACATGAACTATGTTCAGAATTCGTTGTAATGAAATAAGGAAAGGGTGTAGTCACCATCTGACACGAAATTAGCCGCGAGCAATGCATGAAATGCTGTTATGATAGTCAGCTAGCTAGAACTTGAAATTAAAATATTATCTAGCGAGGATCCACAGGCACACGAGTCAACTTCAGGTCGGTGTAACTTGAATAAACCATGTTTTGTAAACATGTATCTACATCTAAATAATATAGGAGTACCTACCTACATATTATTATCTGATAATCCTTTTTAATCAATATAAACAAGTCTACAATAATAACACTATATGTTTTGTTCAAACTTTGCAGCTGAGGGAGATTTTTCCATGGATATGGCGACATATCAATAAAATAATTCACACTCGTTCAACACATTATATGGCCACATCTATCATTGTATGTTCTCTTCATTTAAAAAATAAATAAACTATAATCTACATACTTCAATCTATTTTGCAACGTTATTTACCGATCTCTACAAAAAATACTCTTAGTACTCTAATGAAGAATCGATTAATTGGGTAATTAAGTAATAAATGATTTGCGGAGACAATTGCTAATTTAATTTATCGTGTAAATAATGAAATAAATAAAAGTATACGCATTAAAACCACCGATTAAAATACTTTATACATCGGTAGTACGTCGCTAAATAAAATATCCTTAGCATTGTAAATTCATGCAAAAAATAGTGCACAGTATGCATAAATTCTATTAGGGATGCAAAAGATTCCGATACAATTATTGCCGATTATTTATATTTAAGAGATCGTTCTAAAATATTTTAGTAACCTATGATTTCATGTAGATTGGATTGAAATTGTTCTGCAATATATACTAGTAATGCTTAATTCACACACATTCAATGGTAAGTTTAAATGGATAGATGATATTATTTTTGATCCAACGCTCTGAAACTCGCTCTTTCCATAGGTTGATTACAGATGCTTTCCAAAAGTTCTTAAAAACAATCCTCAACATAAGACATGATTCTACGACCTTGAAGTGACCGTCGCAAAATACCTGAGGAGAAATTAGCCACGAATATTTGTTCCTTATAGTATAATCAGTATTATAATCATATCTTAAATTTCTGTTTAACTGGTTATACCACTCAACACCCCGGTATATGTAATAGGGCTGATCGCTTGCAGCTTTTTTTTTAAAGGAATTCTGATTGAACCCTCATCTCGAGATGTGGACCACATGCTCCAACGGATGGATTCGATATGCAATCCTTGTGGATCTGGCGAAAAGCAGCCTTCTTATAAATTTGATTAGTTGTTTGCACTGGAACTCTAGTTCCACAGTTGGGTATTCAAGTGAATGAATCAGAATGTAATCGGTTGGAGTGGCCATCCAGAGGTTCTGGAAATTGCAAGGGACATCAGGAATCTCTGGAGAAGATATACAGATGCCTTGAGCCCCCAGCCCAACCAAGGATAGAACGAGAAGAAGATGTGTTTCTGTGTCTGTGTAATGGGTACGTATCTGTGTAATTGGAATCGTAATCGTAAATACTGCTCTGAAAAATCGGAATGGTAAAATCAATAAGTAATCGTTGCATCCCGCCAATATGTAAGTAGGTATGTTTGAGTATTAACAAGACTTTTTACACGTAAGTAGCGTAATATTTTAGTACGCAAGATACCACGTACGGGTAATGCGGCCACATACTGCGAAATAAATCAGCAACAATGTTGCGTTTTGTTATATTATTATAATCCTTGTATGAGGCAGTTGCTCCGTATAATAATATAGGATCCCATTGCTGTATTGCTTCTTCTCACGAAGATGGCAAAATACTTGTAAAACTTACATTTTAATAATAAAGATACCGAGGGACATGAGCTAATATAGATATTATTTATACAAATCACATTTATATTGACGCAATCAATCGCATTCAATAATATCAACTACACATTACTTATGGTTGTTTTGTAAAGTTTATTATGAAAAACTTACTATTGCTTTAGTCATAATAATAACAACAAGAAACGATATGATTTTAATCGTTCCGCAATGTAAACAATATGACCATTTTGACTTATTCTCATTACAACTGAAGCAATTACATTGAAACGCGTTATAAATTGTATTAAAATAATTTCCATTTAAGTTCCCTCTGTTGATTTTTAATAATGAATGTCTCCAGCATAATGAAGTATTTATTGCCTTGAAAATAATTTCATGGTTCTTCTAATGTACATAGGTTTTTAATTGTTCAATCAAAACCACAGCTTATAAACGATTGTCTCGCCTCTCGCGACATTCAGCCATTTTTTTCTAAATAAAGGGGCATGGACATAAAAAATCTGGATGATTCAACCCCTTGCACAACCCCGTGCTCCCAGAGAGGATTTGGAAGAGCGAAGTTAATATTTCAATATTATTTTAACAATAATTATGTTATCGTCGGCGTTTTGTTTATAAACCTTCATATAAAGTAGGCAAAATATTATAATATCTAATGTTGGAATTGTTAGTATAGGATAGTAGGATAGGTGACTGCAGCTCATAGCTTATGCACAAATCTCTCATAGCCTATAATCCAGAGGTCAGTCGATATAACGGTACAATGCCTACTATTTCAGCTGTGATCATGACGCGCCATATACTGCCATCGCTATTATAATAGATGCGACTTTTCTTCAAACAATGAGAACCTTTGTATTAAATATTTGCTTTATTAATAATACTCACTGAACCTATACCCAATACTTTACTGTAAGTTATATTAATTCTCGATGCTCGATTTACTTATACGTAGTAGGTATTATAACTAATACAAAACCATATTGGGCACCAACGAAATGATCGTCGATGTAGGAAGTCATAGGAAATGCCTTAATTATATTCCTCTATCATTAGAATACTATTCTATGCAAATGATTCATCGGTGTAACATACATAATGCTTAAAACAGCTGACCAATCAACACCTATATGCTTGTAGGTAGAGTAAGTTCCGTAAGGTCAATGCTATATTATATACTGGCCTTTTCATTAATAATTAACATTATTTATAATATTATCCTTTATTTACGTAACGTCATGTTTTAGTTTCACCGAATTTTCACAGTGCAAGTGCTTATATTTTCTGTTCGTACATTTTTTGTTGACAATATGAAATTGTGCCTATGTCACATATATGTTGGACATATAGTTATAGGACATATAGTTGTAGGATATATAGTGATCATATAGTTATGTCAGTCAATAAACAAAACCTTAGAGATGGTGTTCACAAAAATAATCAAGACAGCGTTAGAAAATAAGCTTGGACTATCTTTCACCAAAAATTGCTATATACTTTTTTTTAGAGAACAATCTGAATTAAATTGAAAAATTGTAGAGTATTAAAAAGCAGAGATTCCAAAACTATGTAGCTAGAACCTGTATAGGTAATCGATATTATAATAGTATATATATACGTAGCACGTATGCATTTAGTTGCCTTCATTGACGTAGATAACTGTAGAGTAATTTTATAATTTACATGTGCGTATAATACGATAACACATGATTAAAATTAAGAAGCTCAGTTAATCTATAGATAATATAGGTACTAAGTACTGCATACATATAACTTATAAACGCTATAGCTTAGAAATATTACGTTGGATTAATATTAACTGATCAACTAACTAATCTCAGTAACTTAAAGCATGTTATTAAATAATGTTAGCAGTAGACACACTTCCTGCCAGTGCATATTGCTTTCACATTACGTTAGGTTTGATTAAAATAAAATAATACCATTACAATATTGCTGTGCCCCTATTTGGTTAAACATTTTCTAATTAATAAATTGTATTTAAACCCCAAACATTCAATTCCAGCAATTAGAAAACTAACAACAACACCTGGAAATGGTTATGAGATATTGTCACAAGATGGTCAACCTTATTGTTAATGGGACAAACGTATTTCTACGAAATCAAAATGACTATCCCTTAAAAAATAGAAAAATGATAGAAATGAACGTAATACAATAACCGATGTGCATCAGAATGAAAAGAAATTATCAGAATCAAAGTCTCATAGCCCCACGATTATATTGTATCGGAAAGTGAAAACTGTATCTGATAATTGAAGCTGTAAAATAATATACGTAATTCATTGATAACGGGATGCAAACTATCCAACGATTGATTGCAGTGGAGTGATCATTAAAAATGTATAACAATTATCTGAACTGAATAGAGTTTAGGTTAGGATCAAGCGCTTATTATGAAACGGAATCGAGAACAAGGTGCCTATTATAAATAGATAATCGAATAAGGTCCACAGTTATTAGTTATTGGAGGTAGAGATAAGAGTGCTCTAATAACTTACATTCTACCGTAGACTGCAAAGATGATGTTGGAAATCAAATAAAATTACAAGTAAACATTTAATTTTACCAACCATCACATTTTTTTTTAGATTTGTATCGTCGTAAATTTCAAGTCAAATAATTTCTTATTGTCTAATGTCTACCCTAAAGGATGCTTATTAATTAAAATGTGTATTTTTTTAAACTGTTTTATAAATACACAAGCAGTTATTTCTCTAATTTTAGGAAATTAGTGCTGAAAATTGATTTTCAACTCGTAACTGGTTTTACGTTTTTTTAAGCGTATACATCTGCATTATACTATGAAAATTATTACCGAATTATAGGAATGACGTAGGAAGGAACGTATTGCACAAATCAGATGATTTCTGTGTTTTTCCGTTTCTAATCGTCACTATTATTTTTCAACTCGAAACGTTTTCATGCATATTTCTTGTCCCTTATATAATTTTTCTGTATTATCTTCTAAAATCCATACCAATTATCCAATATCCATCCTGTTATTGCGACACATTTCCTACGTTTTCATTCCCACGCCAACATTTCTCCTACAATACAACAGATGACAACAAAACAATATGGAGCATTAGACACTTTTTAAAATTTATAGCAGAAAACGCAGTTAAAATTTATTAACAGTCTTCTTTTTTAATATGTTTTTCAAAAATTTATGTAACGCATCTACTCTATAAGAAGAATTATTAACCTGCATAACCTGCATCAGTTAGTCTCCAATCTCTTATAATTTTAACGATCGTAATAAAAACATAATAAAAATACTACTAGATATTGTACGGGCAGTATGACAATATAAAACGTCAGTAATTCTAAACTGACGCAAGCAACTGTGGAGCATTCTTCTATACTAGTTCATACTATTAGGGATTGTTACATTAATAAGTATGCTATAAAAGAGAAATATTAATTGCTTGGTGGTTGAGACCACTGGCTGCTGAAGATATGAAACACCAGTATTGCGTATGGCAAGTCAATACAATGACATATGGTTTCTACTCTTGTACATAGTAAAATTATGGACACTACCAAGTTGTGGGGTTTTGTAAAGTCTATACATAAACGATTTTCAGACGGTTATTTACCGAAAAATTAAATATTAAATAAGTATTGATGTACGTCAAGGTATATAGTTTAGAGGACATATGTAGATATTATATTACTAAGACGAGATTGTCCTTCGAGACAACTCAATGATTCTTATACTGATGGATGTAGGCCTCTTATATCCTCTTCTTTGTTCTTCCCCCTTCGCATCCAGTTTCTCCCGGATTGCTGGACTATTTCGTCAGGCCACCTTTTTCGAGGTCTTCCAATGCTTCTATTTTTCGACAGTATAAAACGGTGGAAAAACGTTGGTGAAAAAGATAGAAAACTTGAAACGCGTCGTACGAAATTATTCCGATTAGAGTGGAATGTGGAGAGAAAAAATATGTTTTCTCTCAAAAATTTCACGGACCTTAGGTTTGTATCTATTATTATTTTTTGTGGAGAAATACTCGTAAATAATAATTAGCTAATTCGGCGGTAAATTGGTGGCGGTATATTTCACCGAGTAGATTCCATAAAGTTGTAAAATATTCGCATCAGTTATTAAAAACAATAGGTATAATAATATAGCAATAATAATAATAACATCAGCAACGCATTTCGATCATTCTAGTGGTTTGCAAGTCTATCGTATGATTTTACTACCGTAGACTTCAATAATAAAAGCTACGATCTTTCACGCTTCTTCTATTCTGTGGTTAGTTTTATATTGACCACCATAAGATTCCATAGGTTATGGTATGAAGCAAATCATATTATACTAGATAAGTGCCCATACAGTATACCATATTCATATTACATACTATAAGAGATTTAATGAAAACATCACATTCAGTGCAGAAAATTTGTACAAAATTAAATTTTATTGATAAGAAATACACATTGACGATTACTCGAAATTAAGTGGTTGTATTAACGATCATATCATTCGTTCTAAAATTATTCGGGTTAGTAGTCATGACAAGACGATAAACTTTCCCTAAGAAAATATTTTATTAAGTAGGTATGTTTTTGACACATGGTCATTTGTTAGTAACTGTTGAAGATTTTAACGGTGAAAACTTGACATTTTTGCTTCTGATTTTCCGATGATTCGTGTAATATTTTCTTTTATCCGTATGTTGTTGTCCAAAATCAGAAACCATAAAATACATGAATTTTCTTGCAACACGTCAATATTTACCAATATTCTTGACAGTCACTAGCTACATATCTCAATATTTCTGCTTTTTGGACAATGTTCCCGGACTTACTAAAGCCGTTACACTAAATTAGGTTCTCCAGTGAATGTACTAAAATTTATTGAAGTTAGGTATTTACAATTTTCTCAGTAACTCATAAGCATGTTAAATTTTAATGTATTGTTGCTACTTTTGTAAAATTTCTGTTGAAGTGTAAAACATCGCTATTCTGTGGCAGACTCGAAGAATTACCCAAGATGTAAAATACCGACACACAATACATTCTCCATACCTATAAAATTATTATTGTGCTAAAATATGATGTATCTGCCAAACTCTATCATTTGGGAGTTAGCTGGTGAGGTGTTTCGAGTGGTGACACGACATATGGTCTACAGACAAAATGTCTCCCGACAGAATGTCTCCGGACAAAATGTTCACACGACAAAATGTCCACAGACAAAATGTCTCCCGACAAAATGTTTACCCGACAAAATGTTTACAAGACAAAATGTTTACAGACAAAATGTCTCCCGACAAAATGTCCCTACGACAAAATGTCCCCACGACAAAATGTCTCCAGACAAAATGTTTACCGACATAATATTGACCAAAACGTATTTTTAGAGAAATTGCGTTTTCCGATACTCGATTGTTCGATGTGTTACAATGATACAAGATTTTTGATAGATCAGATTCTTCTGCTATCAAGGATTCGCATATATTTTTAATAAGTTGTACAATATATTTTGTAATCAATTATTTAGTAAATAAGGGTCAAAATTTGCGTAGTAGATGCAGAATTTCGAGTGTCCTGCAAAAATCACTTATCAATCTATAATGGTTGACTGTAAGATATTTGGAATAAGTACGCCTTTTAGCACGCTACAATGGTCTTGTTTTATAACTCTTGATTATTTAAGGCTAATTAAGATTTATTTATTTATTATATTTATACTTGTTCATTCGTAGTCAATATGTAGGTCTGTATTGAACATAACAAATATCTGAAAATAAACAAACTAATAAAATATATGTAATAAATAAATAAATCTTTATCTATCCTCTCACGCCGCGTCTTTTGTGGGTAGGCAGAGAGAACAGAACGCCAGACCACCTTATGGTTAAACACACTCCTTGCTTCCATCACATTCATGCAGTTTGTCATACACGCTCTCCGATTTCACAAACAAAAAAAATAAAAACAAATAAATAGACAAATAAGTTCAATTAAACATTATTTAAAAAAGTGTATTTAAAGAAAACTAGTATTAAAATCATTGGTTATTTGTATTCATTCGAATACAGGTACCTACCTATAGAAAACAAAATAATAATAAAAATAAAAGACTTAATTGATCAGAATCAGGGATGTTGCAGATCATTTTTTGGACATCCGCGGATGCGAATATTTGATTCTCACATCCGTGGATGTCAGATGCAGATGCGGATGTGTGAAAAAATCAAGGATTTTGAAATCCCTAAAAAACACATACTTACACAAACTCTACTACTAGATAGATACGTATTACGTACTGCAACATCATGATATGTATAACATATTCAAGGGTTAATGAGAAAATGCTGTGTACAAAAAAAATGTGCTGTGGTTTTTCGAAAATATGTAAGCATTATGTAAGTATATCACAAACTTTTCAACAAAAAAAAATATTATTAATATTTCGCTATATTGAATGTAAGAAGGTATTATTATTCAATATAATTATGAAGAAGGCAAAAGTGAACCAAATTGAAAAAAAAAACGATAAAAGATATACCAATAAAAAAAATAATGTCACAATTGAAGGTCTTTGTAGAAAACCTGAATTGCAAATTTTAATACATTAAACTTTTTTTTCATACTTTTTTATCCTCTCAAGAGATTTTACATACGGAGGGAAATACCCTGCAAAACAGAGTTGGTTTCTTTAAAAAATAGTAGATACTTACAAGCAAATTGTAATCCAACCAATTTCCATTCATTTCAAGTTGAAACATCCGCATGACATCTGCACCAATCTGCGAATGTGGATGTTACGCGGATGCGGATGCGAATATTTGCAACATCCCTGGATCGCGTTCTGTATCCGTTAAAATTCACTAGGCGATTCGCTCGATTGTTTATGGTTCTATTGTTCGCCGTTCTATCATCAGTGCGTTTCACTCGGTTGTGCGAGTCAACGTGTTCTATGTGCACAGTTGACACGCTCGGTTGTTGCGAATAACACCCAACAAAATTGTTGGGTGACATTCGCTCGCCATAGATAATAGAATGGTCCGCACGTGCAGTTCACTCACTCTTATTAACACGCGATATGTCTATCCCTTTCTACCAAAGAAGAGTATAGCGAATATCGCTATCTCGATGTATATCTATCAACTCACTCTTATTAGTATTCTCGTATCTCTATCTCTGTTTGACAATTCCAATTGGAACAATCACCCAAATGCGTTCTGCTTCGCGCGATAATCGCTCGTTCACTCGCCGAGTGAAAATTAACGGATACAGAACGTGACCCTGGTTTACCTGTGAGCCATAAAATCTAACACCTAATAAAAGAATACTATTTTGTTCCCATGTTGATGCACAAAAGCATCATAAAGGCCCTTTTTAAATCCTTAGTAAGTTGACCATTCAAGGACCGGCTCCAAAAATATTATTTTGTTTCTCTAATACTCGTATGTTTTCCCTCAATATTTGTGAACCGCCTGATTCAATAACTTACATTACCCTAACAAGATTTTTTTAGAAAACGCCATGGAAACATTTGGAAATACTCGTTGGTATTTTTTTTTATCTATATATCTATCCTTTCATGCAACGTTCCTTGCGGGGTAGGTAGAGACAGAAGACTAGACTGCTCTACCTTACGCACACCTCTTGCTTCCTTTACATTCGTGCAATTCGTCATAAACGCTCTCCGAATTCTTTTGCTCAAAATGTGACCTCTCGTAGGCTCTCGGTGTTATAATATTACTAGCTGAGTTACCCGTGCTTCGCAGAGGCAAATTTAACAAACCAACCCGGCATACTTTATAGGCATGAGCTGAGCGAAATGTAACTTGAGACTGAATTTCTTTTCAAATGCCCTTTCATACGACACCCCACTTGATCTCACGCAGCCCTAGGATCCTCTCTTCATCATGGCATCTCTTAGGAAAAACTTTTTCTTCAAAATCCGGAGACGTTAGAACACAGAGCATATTTTCGCAAATGTTATTCTAAGTTTTTACAGCAATCTGTCAGTAAATGCAGGAGTTTTGCGAACACTTACAAAAATCAGACTTTACTTTATATATATAGATGAAAGATTATACACTCGTATATCAATGGATAGGTATAAAATATTTGTGTTTTTTTTTTGCATTAAACATGTTCTTAAATATGGCGAAGAAAATAAAATGTTATATTTTTTTTGGCTCACAGTACGTCTCTGGTCATTTTTCGATGATATCGTCGGACATGAATGGAATGGCAATTATTATTATTTATTATTTTATTAGAGGATACAATAAGGCGAGAATTTGGCTTTTTCATGCTTATATTTTAAAAGCTTATGAATAGTCGTACACATTATTGTAAAAGGGATTATTGCCTTTCATGGTTTAACTAAAATAATGAAAATGATATTGATACAATGGAAAAGTACATCAAAGTAACATACGTTAGAGTCAATACTTATGTACTAAACCGTCCTCAGAAATTCTGTATTCAATAAACTCTTCAGCTGCATAAGACATGCATATTAGGTATAATTCAAATTATTAATGGATAAAAATATCTCGGTAAACCTTTTATGCTTTTTTTATTTATTTATTTTACTTTTTATAAAATAATCTGGGCTTGTACAGAAACAAACCCAAGTACTTTCCTACACACTTCACAGTAAGCTAAAAGTCGTCGTGAAGTGCAGAATACATCGTCAGCACTGGGATTCGAACCCGCCAACTCCCTTTTGGGAAACCGAAATCAAACGAGCTTCACCAACCATGTGCTTGAAATTCGAACTTTTAAATAAATACTTATTTCACATTTTTACATAGACTTTATGTAATATGTAATTATGTATTAAGTACTAATTTTCTGGAATCATTTTTCTAAGTGTAAATTTAAGTGTTTCACAGTATAAATAAAGTACAATACCACATTACGTAAAACGTATTATTTTTTCACAAATATGATCTGGATTTGTACAAATAAATACTTTCCTGGACCCCCACGGAAAGAAAAATGCAAAATGGTGTGTACATTGGAATTCAATGACGGATTATATTGAAATTAAAGTTGTCATAATAATGTTTAAAATCCATTCTTAACTAGGCACCCACATTTGTAAATTCAAATCCTTCAATCTTCAATTCCCTTTTTCTTGGTAAAATCCTCAACGGAGTAGTAGAGTGGGTAGTTACAATATTAGCCACGTTAGTAAAACAATGCACCGAAAAACATAATTTTCCTAAAAAAAAATATTCCAGTAAACATTTTGTCGTGGAGACATTTTCTTGCGGCAACATTTTGTCGGGAGACATTTTGTCCGTAAACATTTTGTCGCGTAAACATTTTGTCTGTAAACATTTTGTCGTGTGAACATTTTGTCGGGTAAACATTTTGTCTGTAAACATTTTGTCCGGAGACATTCTGTCGGGAGACATTTTGTCTGTGGACATTATGTCGCGGAACCGTTTCGAGTACATTAAACAAGAATGTTGAATGGAAATGTTAGAGGCTTGTACAATGCACATGTTATTTTTATTTATTTACAGATACCTATCAATTGTTAGAAAACAC
Organism: Ceraclea dissimilis; assembly: GCA_963576895.1. NCBI lineage: Eukaryota > Metazoa > Arthropoda > Insecta > Trichoptera > Leptoceridae > Ceraclea > Ceraclea dissimilis. The sequence goes on from OY756364.1 coordinate 15,408,890, forward strand.
ATAAATATTTTCTGATTGACAGCAGAACTAAAAGGTGAAAGACTAGGAATATAACATTATTTGAGTGTGCGAAAACCACAGCTTCTTGTAGTAAGATTAGTAGATAAATCATGAATGAGGATGGATCGCTTACTTATTCGCACGATTTTGTATGAGAATAATATGCGTGTATCTAATTTTACAAGTACCTGTCCAACCCATGCATGGTGGTGAATTATACTGCAACCACAATTTTTCCCTTTTCATTAATTGTAAGTACAAATCATGCAATTTTATTCTGTGTCAACTTTCTTCACTTCACAGTACAAGCTTTATTAGCAGACTATAAAATGTTCAAAGATATAATCAGATTCATTGAAAAAATGTTACTGAATTCTTATATCTACAACTCATGGGCAATGAATGTGATAAGAATTAGATGAAGAAGAATTAGATGAATGTGATAAGAATAGACAAGTCGAGATTTTTTCCATAGTGTACGTACAGCATACACCACCTATGAAAGGATACCCTCATCTGTCTGGTCGCACTTTACTAACTCGAATAAACTAGAAGAGAAATATGAACCAAAATCCGAAAGACTATTGATAGAGTATCAATTCTATATTTTTCCTGTAATTTTCTCCAATTCCATTTGTAATATCTTTGTCTGGACATTATTATGAAATACATTGTCTACGTGCTAAATCATTGTGCATGCTGTTAAAAACTTATTGTAAAGATGATTTAAGAAGTCTGTACTCCATTCATCTACTTCGATAGCCATACCATATTAGGACCACAATAATTATATGGACAGCAACAAACAGACATAATAATATTCTTCTTCTTCTTCTCCTGGGCATTATTAATCCCACATGGTGGTGGGGTCTGCCTTTCGGGTCTTTCGCCGCCACTTCGCTCGATCTTGCGCATCTTCCGGTGTCACGTCGTTCTCGCTCATATCCTGCCTCACCACCTCATGCCACCTACGCTTGGGTCTTCCTCGGGACCTCCTACCAGGGACACGTAGTGTTTGTGCCCTGTTGCCAATATACTCTGGCGGTCTTCTGCTGACATGTCCGTACCAACGCAGCCTGTTTTCCTGGATCTTGTCAGAGATGTCGCGTACACCTAGACTCCCACGAATGTAGGAGTTTCGGATTCTGTCAAGCCTTGTGACACCGCACATCCATCTCAACATTTTCATCTCTGCTGTCTGTACGGCACGGACATGCCTTAGCGAGGTATTCCATGTTTCTGAGCCATATGTAAGCACGGGTCTGATGACACTCTTGTATATTAGCCCTTTGAGTTTAACTGGCATCCTGTTATCACATGTCACGCCGGTGACCTCCCGCCATTTCAACCAAGCCGAGGATATTCGGTGCTGAATATTTGTGTCTAGGTCTCCAGAAGAGTGGATCATGGTCCCCAAGTACTTATATTCCTGACACTTTTCTATCTGTTGGCCAGTGATGTTAATTGGCGTTGTGTCTGTGCCAGGGTCGTTTAGGATCATGTACATGGTTTTTGATACACTTAATTTCAGTCCACCGCACCTCAGCTGGTCTCTCCAGGCCTGCAGTGCACTCTCCAGCTGCGCTCTATTTATAATATTATATTATATGAATTCAAGTCTTCGCAATGCTTCATATTATTAGTAAAAAGTGATGATAAATGGCTAAAAATTAATTGGTCACATAATTTCTCACAATATAAACAAGATCCATCGAGTTCTAATATAATGATATGGGTAATTTACTTTCCTCCCACAACAAGCGATAAAACATAGTTGTTACTTTTAACAGCCCGACAGACAGTCCAAAAATAAACGGGTTTAATACCAAACACAAACTGTCCATTTTTATTGGACATGAGAAATTTTTACTAGGTATGTTTAGACCTCATAGAAATGTTACTTTGCAGGGTGGCAGTCATCCATACTATACCTAACCTCACGCTACATTCCTTTCGGGTAAGGTAGGGAGAACGGAACGCCATAATGTCCTATCCTCCTCAATCCAGGTTACCCTATATTGTTTTATTGTTTTCTATCGCCCGTAGGCCCATTCGGGCACTCAGACTCGTAATATTTTACAGTTATCAGCATGTTATACATTTTTAGGATTCCCATGCAGATCAAATAAAATCAAAAACAATAATCATTATAAGATCAACGCCAATCAGAGTGTAATGGGTTCTGATTGGCATTACGTCATACACGAAAAACCCTGGGAGGGCCACGTTCTACTACACCCCCTCTTTCAGAGGTACACACAATTAGGTTGTTCATTTTCATCCTTTTAAAGTCACTGATTTCTCTAATTAACTACCTCAATATTATACAGCTAAGATGCTTTAGTAACCGATTGCAAAGTCACCGATGTGGCGGAAAGGGTCGCTAGCCTTAAATGGAGCTGGGCTGGTCATATTGCCAGGTGTCAAGACTCCCGGTGGACCAAGAAGATAATAGAATGGCGGCTAAGAACAAGCCGAAGAAGCATCGGGAGACCCCAGGCAAGGTGGTCTGATGATATTAGGAAATGTGCCGGTGGTGGATGGATGCAGTGTGCTGTGACAGGAAGCTGTGGAGGACCAAAGGGGAGGCCTATGTCCAACAATGGACCTGAGTGGCTGCGGAAGAAGAAGAAGATGCTTTGCCTCTGGAAAATTACAAGTTCCCACTTAGCCTTGAATGTTATATTGTTCTAGTATGAAACAGAAAAGATTATACATACGAGATTAACCATATATGTATATGAGTGGTTAGTAAAAATCAGTATTGAACTATCAATAGGTTGGTATCCTTACTATAATATATTATCAGTAAACCATCATAGCTTGGAGGTGATTTTTTCGTAGAATAGTGTACAATTTATTATTAAAATCCTTATCTTAAGTACTCATTGAATTGGTTAGTGCCAATTTCAAATAAAAATAATTACGGAGCGTCCGACGATACGTACACATTAAAAATATTACAAAAATTTGCGTACAGCTCCGATATTGAGTATCTGTTTTTTTTTTATTAGATTTTGTTTGAAGATACATATCATTAAATACGACATTAAAAACATTAAACTAGAAATTGTACATTTTAAGTAGGTGGTCTAACATACTAATAATTATAATAATTAGGTATTACGAAATAGGCGCCTGTATGGTTATGTAACAAAACTCATAGAAATAAGATGAAATGGAAAGGATAAAAATATTATAACAATCAAGGTACGCCATCTTCATTGACTTTGTAAAGTTGTTTTTTAAGTTATCTAAAGATGATCTCTAATGTATTGACAAACAAACACAATTTTGCAACGTTTTCGATGAAACTGAAAAGATGTTTAAAATTGATTGAACTTTTCTAAATTACTTTTAAAGGTATTCTAAATTTGATCAGTACTCTGTCAGAATCTTCCTTAGGTGAATTGAAGTCGTTAGAACCAGGCAGCCGGTGCACTAAAGCAATATTTTCTAGCGAAGTGTAAAAAGTACACTTTTTTACAATTTGTTAGACAATCGGGATTTTTTTCTTTTCAACCTTTTGGTTGAGTTATGGACCTTTCAAGCAAACTTCCAAAAGACTGATTATGAATGTATTATGATAATTATTATTGGACTATTTTTGGCGCCGTTTAGCTATAAAATAACGGTCAAAATAAAAATACTTTATTCGTAACTGTATTCATATTGATATGCTGAAACTGTAAAATGCAGCTTACAGGAAGTATCAAAAAATATAACTGCCATAATAATATAAGAATCTGTCAACTGATAAAGCAATAATTTTCAAATTATCCATCCAATATTTTCTCCATCTTTTGTACAAATGCAATATTTTATATTTCTGGTGTTTAAAATAAGTCAATAAATTATTTTCATAATCTTTTCATCCAAGAATGTATGCGAGTGCAAGGAAGATTAATTTCTACATGCGATCATAATGCGGTATGGTACGACCGAGAGATTATTGCTATAAAAATGTATGGAATGTGAATTGGCTGTGGGTTTTGAATATTTTTCTTACAAAATCTTGACTGCGCGATCTTCGGCAATTTTCTTGATCGAGGAATGAATGACCATTACGATAAGCAACTTTTTACTAATGTTTGTTAATTTATTAAAATTTCTTGTAGGTAAATTCGATAGAGATATAAAACCATTTTAATTATATTTTTTTAATAAAAGAGTTTATTATACTATGTAATACGGCACTTGAGTTCGATAGACAACGCTACCGCGGTTTCAACGCTTGAGCGTCATTAACGAGCGTAGATTATAAACTTATAAACGCTCGTTAATGACGCTCAAGCGTTGAAACCGCGGTAGCGTTGTCTATCGAACTCAAGTGCCGTATTACATAGTATAATAAACTCTTTTATTAAAAATGTCTAGAAACGTGCACATAGTAAATGCCGCAAAAATCAGTGAAATTATATTTTTTTAAATTGGAGGAAATTTGAAATTTTCTCGTTCATTCTGTGTGCTATCTTACTTCTTGCTTACTTCTATATTGATATCATCGAATGACTATGCTCGATTTCGTTATCATGACAAGACTATAGCTTTGTAGATTTTTACGGACCTTGTTAATCTCTTCTCCATTCTTCTTGGGTGTACCGAGTGCCGATTTTTGATGTTGTCGAGCTTTCGGCCTACTTGCTGAGGCCATCTTCAGGACTAATGCTGAAAGCTCGACAACATCGACAATCCACACACGGTACACCCGAAAAGAATGGAGAAGAGATGACAAGACTATGTTTCGATAAAACTTCGTCATGTTGGAAAATAAATAAAAATAAATAAAATAAAAATAAACTTTATTGTACAGAAAACATACAACGGGCGGGCTTAAACAACGATTATCAGAATAAATAGCACTTTTTGTTGTTCCTAATAAAAATATCATAATATGTACGAGAGGAGTAGAAGTTTGTCGCGTCCGGCAGTCTTGTTCCTGAATTAATTTATTACTGAAGGCTGCATATAAAACGTATGCATCATTCTACGTACGAAACATGTAAGAAACTGAGTCACCTCAGGCTGTATATTGTACAGAGGCACCCTCGCAATCAGTGGAGGATGATTCTATAGTGTACACTATAGTTATTTTATAAAATTATCTATACACAGCCTGCCACAGTGGCGTCCTTTCATTATAATATAGAGCTTATTTATTAAAGTATCTCGGTGGGCATCATATTTCATTATTCCTCAGAACATACACAGTTTAAATGAATTATTATAGAGGACTGCCCATGGAGTGCAGGATAGTAAAATAATATTTAATTTAAGTAAATCCATACATAAGTTTATGGTGGACTGTATGTGTATGTCTATTTGGAATGTATCCGTTTGTCAAATGAGAAAATGTCGTTCGAGACTCACGGCCGACTTATACTTTAAGGTATATATAGGCTATCGCAAGACTATACTTGTATACCTATGGTATTTATGTTATACAGTGAAAAACAGATAAAGCTTTCCTATTCGCACATTCTATTCGCTAATAAAAGTAGCGACTGTGTATAGGATAAAAGTTCGTAGCCTCTTACGTATGCAGAGACTACAATGTAGAGCGTGGTCTTTAGGATAATTTTAAGATAATTCATTGTGGGAACATGAAATCATATAGACACACCTGGAGAATGGTACTTTTAATACAATTTACAAATACCCGAATATTTCCGTATTAGCAGATATTATAAACCTCGAGGAAAAGATAAGAAAAAACACTACGCCATTTTCATAAAAAAAATATATATTCTTATTGACAATCACATACCGCCCTGCAAAATGTTAAAGAAATAACTAGATTTGAAAAACATGTTAAGAACAAGGTATAAATCATTAAATGATAATATCTTTTTGTAATGTTTGTGACAATCCGATTATTACGATTTTATGAAAATTTATAAATGATTAAAGGGTTTGTGATAATATTACTATTACTAACGGTCTTAATAATTATGATGATTAAAAAAAATGTTTCATCGTAAAAACAAGAACAACCCTGCATGCTAATGATCGAAACAAAAGTAAAGGATTACTTTACGGTAGGTAAATTAAACACTACAGTTCGCAAAAATGGGTGTAGATTTTGTACATATTCCTACCATTATTTATGTATACGATTTATACCTTTCTACATTACGCATACACGTAAATTTGATTAATGAATCCTTAAGCATTTGTTAAATTTATGAGTTTTTGCCTCTAGCTGTAACTTTATTAGACACGATAAGAAATTCCTGAAAAATTGCTTTGGTGCATAATTTTGTTTTATGTGTGCAGGAAATTAATGTATACTTACCTACTATTATTAATAGGAAGCTGTGGAAAGTAAAGAAAAATGGCAAGTAAAAAAGAAGCATCGAGAAGCTAATAAGTACGTGCTTTTAAACAGCAATTTTGACTGTTTACTGCACCTCTTACTAATACATTCATGTGACCCCTTTAAAACTACGAATAGGTATTCACACATTTAACCATGAATTTCGGTGATGCCACCTATGCAGTATTTAATTACTCATTTTTATCTATCATTTGAGTTACATTTCGTTTGCGCTGGGCCTGGGTTTTTTTTACCTCTTCACCTTTAGCAGGAAGAACTTTGAAGTATGAAACAATTGATGTCTATTGGTTATTTCATGATGTTTATGAATAAACATGTAATAATTTTATAATAACTCACACATTGAGTGCATATCATAGTAACATATTGATATGAAAATATAAATTAAATTACCATTCATAACTCACGAGAGAAAATTGGATATTTCGTACCTAGCTATGTACATATTATAAGCAGGTACAATGAATAAATTACATTTTATAAGTGCGAAGAAATAATATGAAGGTTGCTAACAAACATGTCTATAAATCCAGTAAGTGTGAAATTTCATATATTTCCCTGCTGATCAACATGCAGCATCCATTTGAACTTATCCATAGAAATAATAAAGATACATCTAAGTTGTGTATCTGGAAGGTATAATCCATAGAGAATCTACGTATGTATTTGATTCGTACATAGGGACCGGTAACTATTAACTACTGATATCAGCCTACTACTGTATTCCAATCGACCATAAGGTATAGTTAACTATAATCATAATATAAATGCATGAACTTTATATTGAGTGCAATAAATTTATTATTCATATGATGGTTAATAAATTTAGTAGTTGTGTAATAAAATTAGTTTCAGAAATTAGATGTGTTTAAATTACCTTATACCATACTCACATATTCTATACCGGCTTCTGTCCAATACGAGTATGTTGGGTTTATAGGAATTCTTACACATTATTGTACTGCAATAATAATCAATATCAAGACTGCGTCATTGTCGATGAGATTTCAGTAAATGCGATTCACTACCCTTTTGGAATATAGAGAGCAAAGTTAAGAACATGATACGCGAATGTCGAGCAACGTTAAAAGTATTGCAGAGTCTCACATCTATTATTTGATTATTTGTTAAGTCCACTGTCTTTTTTATCTATGTAAAATTGCGAGAGTCTAATGATGCACCTTTATTCCACTGTCCCATCCTTTTCAAATTTCAAGGATTTTTCAATTAGATACTCAATATTAATATATTGCAAGCAAGAAATTATGATACGTAAGTATTTCAAATATCTTATAATGTGGGTTGAATCTCATTGCCTTGAGTGTCGTGCAGTTGTCGAATATCATTTCACTGCGATATTCGAGTAAAGTGTAAGCTTGAGTGGCATAATAGTGTGATGGTAAAAGCTCACAATGTAATAAATTCTACAATCCTTCACTTGAATATGGTGTCAGTCTGTAGTATGTACATAAAGTGTCTATAATATAATAATAATAAGTAATAATATTATAAATATTTGAATTTGTGTTAGGATAATATAGCCTTGTTGAACGTTTACCAACCGCGATCTAAGGTCATAGATCAGAAACAAGGAATATTGTCTATTTTATGAATATTATAGAAAATAAATACATAAGATATCTACCCAGCTAACGGTTGTTGAGCTGTCTTGATGCCGCGCTATTCGTAGCAACATTAAATTTATATATTACTGCACTTGAAGAAACTTGAGCACAGCAGTATATTATAATGTTATTTAAGTCCACCAAAACGTTTAATAATTTAATTAAGAATTATTTTATGGGAATGAAAAGTAAGCAATATGAGCGAAATGTTAGGAAGGCAATTTATGTCTAAGCTACTAGGAAATTAATTTTCTCAGAACTCATTTATGTTTAAGAGAACCAGTAGTAACTCTTGGTGGCTCTCTTCTGTTTTTCAGGAAGTCGTATATTCAATATTCATACCAATTTTAACACAGCCTGCTTGCCATCGTTAAAGCTCTCATCTCAGTAATGTAAATGTAATATATAAATATTGTAGTAACATTATTATGGATAAATAAAGATTCTATCTATCTATGTATCTATGAGGTTGCTTATTGTTTTTTTCTCTGTGGGTTAGCTGAAAGATATATATTCTTGATTAGCGATATTCTCACCCCATTGAAAAATAATTATTTTTATTTTTATCTTATCTTTTTGTTTCGTTTACTCGTGTATAGATAGGTCTTACAGGTATTTTTATTTTCACTTCGTGCCATGAATTTGTGTTAAAGTTATTGTTTCTCGTAGTCGTGGGACTCTTTTCCAATATTCGTACAAGAGATCTCCTCACATGAGAGAGTAGTTTGGAGGTATCAGAGTATAGGTATATTCAATAATATAATTTTGGATTTGATTTCTTTAACTATTTGAGAATTATTGCATAGGTATGATAAACTGGTAGTACTAATGAACGCTTGCATCACACAGTATTAACTATGTGTATAACTATCATAATAAGGAGGCTTTTATTGAGTACATACTAAAATAAAAATGAATTATTTTACGACATCAAACATTAGGTAAATTAGATATAATAAATGGTATACCATAATCAAATCGTTCGTAAATTTTCTCAATAGAGTTCAATGGTTTATGTAAATAATCATTTCCAATACATAATAAAATTATGAAGGAAATATTGTTACGTAAACAAGATATAATCCTAATGAGAAGTTATGAGGGTTTGAGTGAATGAATGAATACAGAATTCATTAGACACGACTATAACTTCATATTCATAATAATACAATGGTTCATTTTATTAAAGTTATTGAGTCGCCGGTAAACATCATATGAATTCAAATGATTTAGTTAAAATAATATACACGCAAGGGCAAAAAACACCAATATTTTTTCGTACTTTAACGAAACATCCCTGCTACATTTCAATTATTCTCGCCCAGTATTCGACATTCTATAACCACTCTATTAAGCAAACAGAGCTTCACGCAAATAGAACGCAAAATGATTATATGGCACAGGTACATTTAAATGAATTGTAGATAATCTGAAATAAAATTATGGAAAAGATTGTTGGTAGATATGTGATCAATTGAAGCAGAAAATCGATGGTTTCAAGAAAATTGCTTCAAATAAATTTATGTAATCAATTTGCTTCAATTACACCGCACTTAAGTTGTCTATAGTAATATTATGCATTACCCAACAATTTTTACTCCAAGTCTGGTCAAACAACTTTAGAGATGATTCCTTAGGAATAAGCATTGCGTATCCCTTAAAGGAAGTATGCCCGAAAGATTTTTGTGTTAATCTACCGTTTATATGCACGTAATAATATTACTATATAAAATTATTTCCGCCGCTGTGGACACCGAAACTTAAAAACATCCATCAGACATCGGTAGATTCCCCGAGGCTCTGAAACTCTTGCCACGCACACATATCATAGGTACATGATAATAATATTATAATGCGATAATATCGGTTTCGGTCAAATTCTTATACAAATTTCTGAAATGTTTCAGACTTTGTATATAGAGAGATGGATGGTCCTGATGATAAACGGAAATTAATAAGTAGGTTGAAGGTATTATGGGAGGAACGTACTTTTTTGTTTTAACATTATGGAAGGAAAATTATCGGTTGCTAAATGTCTTTTCGATGTGAATATTTTTTTGATGATGGATGCACCAACAGAAAATAGCCATCGCCCTGACTGAGATAAATGAATAATAACAACTTCGTTAGCCTCTGGATATTTGGTACATCTTATTTTTTTCCAAAATACTTCCATATTGTACCTTTTCAGCCTTTTATTAAAAATAAATTAAGGAGATCCATCACTGATCTCAAAATACTTACGCAAATTTTGTGGAAATTATTTCGTGCAGTATAAAAGATACCAACGAACGGTTAAACACGAAATATTGTGCATTTCTTTATCGAATTTCCATTTCTTCCACATGCTAATTCACATAATAGTATTAGCAGTATTAAGAAGAGCCCCCTTGGGTATTTGTCGAATATTTTCACCATAATATTCTTCGAAAATCACTGCACATTTAATTCAGAAATAATGACAACTTGTGATTTAAAAGTAAATCGTTCACGTGAACTATGTCCCAAGAATGGTAATAATTTGGATGAAGAATAAAATTATCATTTAATCTGAATTATGGGCCAAATTATCGATTCGACCTGTAACATCTTCGCATTGTTGTCATATCGATTATGCCGATTATGTTTTCACATTTTCGGGTAGGTATAGGTACAGATAATTTTGTTGCGGCACGCAAAATATCCTTTACTCAACATTAACTCTTAGTCCACCTAAAGATATGTAATATATACACAACGAATAAACTTTATTTTAATGCCTTTCGTTATTATATCAATATTATATAGTGATTTATAGGATTATGTAAAACTTTTTAATAAGAATCTGTAGTAAATTCCTAGAGGATAGAATTCATTGAGAAATATAAACACACAATTTCAACCCATAGGCGCATGACGTAAGTCTTTACCCTATATAAATAAACAATTGAAAAGGGAGCTAAAAGTGAAATTATATAATTTCACAGACCAATGTGGAAAACTCCTAAAAAATTGTAATTGTTAATTTTTTTTCGTATGTTTTCGCCATTGCTTTTCTGGTTCGACATGAAAAATAAAAAGATAAATAATATAATTTCAGGTTGATTTGCCGAAGCTTTCAACTTTTCTTCGTAGATAATGTGCGAGCATAATCATCTTTTTTTATTTAATTTTTCAATACGTATAAGAAACTACCACAAGTTCTATATATCCGCGTCAAAATGTAAGATTTTCTTTTTGTTATTAAAACTTTTCAATAAATTCAAACTGGCGAATTTATCAGAGATAGTTGGATATGAGAAACTATTGACTCATTGTGAAACTGACTGATTGATTGAAAATATTGAGTTGATTGAAATAATTACGATACGGGTACAATTTCCAACAACAAAGTCTTAACCTTTCGTCTCTCTTCGATTGATTATTTGTCATTACTGTCGCGTCCATGAACAATATAATATTACTTCTCTCTTGTATTCAATGTGCATAATATTAATTATTATAATACGTAGTACTAAGTGTAGTATTGTTCACAATATTCTTGTTCATGTCTTTATTGAATAATCATTATTACAATAAATAATTGTCCCTTTCCATTTGGATTCTTGGCGATTATATTACCTCTATGTATTCGTAGTGCAAGTATAATATAAACACACTTTCAATGGCAAATTGGCGCCTCCAATAATTGCATCCATTCATTGAATGTGCAGGGTTGATATCTCTGAACTTAACGTAAAAATTCCTAGCTGGAATTTGAAGAATCAACCTTCATTGAATCATTGAAATTTGTTAGTTTTGTAATTCATTATTGTTATTCCATATAAAACTTAGTTTCGGGAACTCTAGTGAATTAACCTAGATCACACTTAGAAGAGTGAAAGGCCTTAATAGTAACACATAAGAAAAATCTACAGTTTTTTCAGATTTGTCGCTTCCTACTAGAGAAGCAGGGTCGGTCGGTGACGTTACAAAATTAACTCAGTAATAAACAAAGTATTCCAAGCAAACCCTTAAAATTAAGAACATCATTTTAGAGAATTTTTAGTCTTCCAAGTCGATAGCACATTGCAAAACTAATAGAATCACAATTCAACCTTTGTTAAGTAATATTGTTCCTTCCCTGTCTCAGTGTATTGGTTTGTCATGTCGCAATTTATCCACAAACAATATTATAGGTTTAAGATTATCCACGACGATGGATGGCGAGATTGAGGTGTGTTGCCTTAATGACTGTCATCAGTCGTCACTCTCAATGCAAGGTACACACAATCAAAAGTATTTAAGTATAATCAATACAAGTACAATCACAATAATATTCTAAAGATACTTACATAGACAATGAAATAAATACATATTATGATTATATTAAATAAATCAAACCAAAGAGCCCACCCTTCGTGCGACTTTTGAAATTTTAATATTAGGTATTACTGAAGGTGTTTGGTATTTCATACAATGTATTGATTTCATATCGAAGCTGTTATTAAATGTATCAATATAGTTATTATATAGAAAGAATCAGTAATTCGTGAGAATAGGAACAATAGATTAGATGTTTTGGATAATACTATTTTGATTAACGATTTATTGTAATATTAATTATCGCATTTATTATATTTTTATTTGTCTTAGGGGCATTTTAAATAATTTGAATGTAAATTTAGTTTTATTATTATATAGGTACACTTGAGATATAAAGTTACCAGATCACAATTAGTTTTGTGGTACGTAGTCTACGCGTAGCATAGTGAATTTTAGCCATTAAAATAATAATAAATATGAAAAATATTCGGCAACAACGATTGAACGGCTTCGTAAATCAACATAACATAATTACACAAGGTTAGATACTTCTGATTCTAATTCAATTGCGTAGGGACTTGTTTTAATTTAAAAAACAGTAGCTGTATTAATAATGACGTAAATATTGCATTGACATTTTCCTACCAAAGTATTTTTACATACATGTCACCGTCTGACTGTTACTGGAAATGATACAGAATATTATCTCTTCTCCATTCTTCTCGGATGTACCGTGTGTAGGTTGTCGATGTTGTCGAACTTTCGGCCTACTTGCTGAGGCCATATTCTATCTTTACTACATTAGTCCTGAAGATGGCCTCAGCAAGTAAGCCGAAAGCTCGACAACATCGACTACCTACACACAATACACCCGAGAAGAATGGAGAAGAGATAACCAAGGACCGTGAAAATCTACAAAGCTATCTGACAGAATATTATATTTGTGAAAAGACGGTTGAATTGTCCAAATTTGGACACTGCAAAAGACATGGGCTTTTATCGACAGTCCATTATTTTTTGAACATCCAATTCAGCTGAGAATGAGAAGATGACAACGGTGTGTTATGTACAAAGGCCTAAATGATTTTACATATCAGAGAAATTAATGAAATGTAAGACCGATGAAAGTGATTTAAATAATATGGTTTGACCATATTGAGAGAATAAGTGACGATAGGATAACAAAAAGAGTGTATATTAGGAGGTGTAAGCTTTCTTGCACCATTTTTTGATCGGATATCACCCGATTGCGTTGACATGTGGAAGGTGCGTGTTAAATAATATGCGTGTTCATGGGACAAAGGTTTATTGTGAACTAATTTACAAATCATAGACTGAAAGAGATATTATAATATGGTATTTTTATACCATACCAAGACATTTGTCTTGGCTAAATAGATAATACCTAGATAGGATGTTCATAATACTACAGCAGGCAATATAATTTAAAAAAAATGACACTAAATTCTAAGTAGGTCATTTTTGTGACGAATATATCAAATTTATGACGCAACTATGATTTCCTAGACACTAGACGAACGGCGAAGATGTCTGGGAATAAAATATTATTAGTAGAAATAAAATTATGTATGTTTAAAAAAAGAACAAAAGCTCGGGCGCCTATAGATCACATTGCCAGTTAGTTAGTAGAAGATTCCCGGAACAAAAGAGATGGTCGGTGATCAAAGATCACGAATTTGAGTGAAGATTTACAAGATATCGTTGGATCTTTATCAGTTGTTGGAAACATTTTAATGAAAATATTAAATTTTATATTACATTCAAAGTACACAGATGTAATTCTGTAACATTCAAACTAAAATAAGTGTGTATAACATTGTGATCTCTAGTCATATGGGAAATGGGATCGTTAGGTATGTGTTATATATTATTCCATGAGAATCATATCTCAACCTCCCAACTAAAGAATTCCAAAAAATGATCCCATAACGCGTTTCATATGACAGTTTGTTTGACAACTACCGCCATCTATGTAACGGTCGTAATTATTACCATTCTATATTTTTAAAGAAATAAACGAATTAAATGTTCGATTCGAAGTGGAAAGTTTATTAAAATTAAATGCATTGAATTAGCTTTTTTATAAAAATAACAAAATACGGAAAATATTTAATTCACAAAATGTTGCATTCCACTGTGGCAAGACAATGCCGGCCCTTGAGTAAGCCAAAACCCGCCACAAGAGACATTATTGTGAACCCGGAGCGGTGCACGATTGGTTTGTTGTTGGGTTGTCCAATACCAATACCTATAGCTAAAGGTAAAGGTAAGAAAAAGAGACTTGAACCTGTGTTGTTATACCTCGATGATGTTATCTAACAATGTGGCCAACATAAAAAAAAACAATACAACACTGACAGCTGAGAGTCGGTTTAAATATAAAAGATTCATAATAATATGGATTATTTTTTCGTCATAATTTTATGCCTCAGTCAAAATCAATAACCTCGGAATATCATCTTCAACAATATCACGACGCAGTGTTTGACCGGCTGTATGAAAAATATTGTATTCAAGGATGTAACTCTTACAAAGATCAGACGATTGTGTCAATTCTGAATATCAACATAACATAAAACATGAAGGACACATCATATACCGTCTTCATTACGCGTATTTCCAAGTATGATTGAAAAAAGTTTTATCTAGAAGGAAATGTATTGGGTGTTGACGGTCAGGATAAGTAATCCCTTAGACAAAGTGGTTCATTATTTGCCTTTGTTTAGCTTATTGGTAATATGTGGGTATTAAATTTGATACATTTTCTATAATATGTTGACAGTACCAGCTGGCGAATTAACGAAATCGATTTTCTTCGACTGAGACAGTCTGTGACCTAGGAATTGAAGCGAAAATTAATCAATGGGCTGAAGATAGTACAGTTTGTACATTTATTAGAGTATTAAGTATCCATCTATTTATTTTGTTTTAATTTTCTTTGTGGGTGTATTTGACGAGTGTGACTTAAAATTTTCCAGTGTAGTAATTAAGAATCTGCCTAAAATACGAATTAGCGTTGAATAAATTTATCTCAAATCGAAGAACTGGATAGGCGCCTTTTAAGTTTGAACCACAACAAATCATCAAAAACATTTTTGTGAATATACGTCGTAATATTTCTTTGTTGAGAATCGACACAAGAGAAAAATAATCGCTCTCTATAGATAAATCGACGATTTATATCAAAACACGCTATATTGCGCAACACAAAATAAATACGTGGGTTTTAATTGTGAACTTTTTATAAAAGGGTATCGAAATTAGAATCGTGATTTATGTAGGTGTCCCGAGTACTGTGTCCATAGCAGACACTATGAAAAAAATATAAATAATTTGTTTCCGTTAAAGTGTGTACATGTTTTAGGTAATGGTTGATTGTTTTAATGGAACATTTATCATTTTTATTCTAACCTCTAATTAGCGTAAACTGTTTATATTATTATTTTAACATATAAAATAGTATTCAAAATATTGTGAAGAGAGTAGAAACCAACAACAATAAGAAAATATAGGTAAGTATCAAGTATTTTTTATTGTTTTATGTGGGTACTTTAATTGCTATTAACGAAAATATTTGATATTTTTTCAATTCTAATCCCACTTCATCACTCGAGTCAATTGACTCGTACTTGAGTCTGAGATGTGACTCGACCCGACTTGAGAGTCTCATTATTTAAAAAGAAAAAATGTCAGCCATCATAAATTTCCCTGATTGTTCGCACCTCACGATTATAACAAACAAGGTGTTTTTTTATTCAATAATTTATTAACCTACAAAAATTTGTATAAAACACAATAAAAACAAAAAAAAAATAGTAGAGTTGGAATTTAGTTTTTTATTCAGCAAGCTAGTGTGACGTGACTACAGTGCTTTAAAATACAATACGGGTTGATAATGAAATTTAGACTTTCTGTCACCCGCGACGTATATATGTTTCTCAAAAAAACTACACAGAACAGGATATAAGCTATGGTTATTTTAGCCACTTACGACGAAAATGAAGAAGACAATGACGTTTGACCCTTTGACAAAAAAGCGTTGATGATTTCGTATCGCTCCATGTGTACTGACTTGATTTGATCACAACGACTGGAGACTCGACCTGAGACTTGGTTGTTATATGTGTAATAGATTTGAGACTTTACTTGAGTCTTGGTTTAAAGACTCGAGAATTGACTATTTATGAATCAACTTATATTGTTATTAGATAAGTTATGTAGCCGTGAGTTGTGAATTCCGGTAGCAAAGTTTTTTCTTCAACTCCTCGAGTAGTGAGAATATGTGTGTTTTATCTTAATTTATTGGCAGTATAAATAAAATTTAATGTTATTTTAGATAAAGTTTTACCGTAAGTCAATCATTAATTGGTTTATTAAACAGGAATCCGATTAATTGAAATAATCAACTCCGCATTCTTCTCGATTATCAGAGTCTTAATTCACAATTTGATAATATAGGTATATTCTAACTTGAAGTATTGCTCAGACACATCCTGAAGATCCACTCTGCAAAGGCACGTGTAACGGCTTCCGTATACCAGTATTTTGAAGAGGGAGGATACAATATGCAGATTTGTTTTTTTTTCGAGTTTAATCGTGTGATGATCTGATGAAAAAAACAAATCTACATATGGATCATCGTGAAAACCTGCAACTACTAGTGATCCAAATCGTTATAAGCTTGAAGGATTTGTTATCTGTTCAACAGAACAATTCAAATATTTTTTACACTATGATATTTTCGAATAAACTTTTTCTGCATTCAAATGTTCCTAGATATTTTTAATCATCTTAATAATCCCAGTTTTCAGTACTTGGAACACTTTCTACAATGTTTTTTTCGTGGATATTCTAAAATGCGTTAGTAACTTTTTAAAAATTAAGTTTAAAATATGATTGAATATGTTATGTGTGTGGTCGATGAAGGGCATGAGAAAAAACCCTTCTTCTTGGGGCCTTCAGGTCATCCGCGGCGTTTTGTCACATTATAAAGGGGACAATAACGCAATAATACCTTCAATACGAAATGTACAATATAACATCATATATTTGTCGTTTTATGGATGAAACTTACGATGGAAAAATAAGATTTATTGACTATTAAAATGTATTTTTATCACCTAATCTTATTAAAATATTTTATTATCGGTCATACCTACATGTTTTAATGTCGCCGATATTAAAAAAAAAACATGACATTATCTCATTTTTCGACATCTTTGATCATAATAATATTACTAGTCATCAAAAGCATGACATTTGGTGAATTAGAGTCTTTAACATAATAAAAATATATTTCCTCTATTAGGATAATAATAAAAAATTTAAGACCACTCGTATAGGTACCTATGCCTTCAAATATTTATTCTTATAGATTAACATAATTTTACGACAAATCCTTGAGTATGTCCTTTTGCGTTGAATAGTAATGTTTTTTTTTTTCATATTTTTTACTATTTTTCTATGAAATGTAATACGTTGGAGATAAGTAATAAAAAACAACTCTTTTTAGGGGTGCAACGATTTTTGACTTTCCGATTACGCAGAGAAATAATGTATCTAATATTGCAGTTTGCCTTCCGATTATATACCAAAGGTAATATTTAATCAACATGTTAAAATTTTCCCTACTTATTTGTATTATATAGAAATATATCATTGCCAAAATATTTTGTATTATCTTATGAACAAGTCATTTTTTATCTAACTACACCATTAAACGAATAAGCCTATCGGAGAAAACATCGAATTCCTACCCTTACAAACATCTTGCAACCAAGTGTTCATTCCTGCTTTTTCTTTCAGGAGTTCGTCCACAAGTTGTTACCCCAATAAAAGTTTACTCTTCTTCTTTAATTTTCGTTGGTTGGGAATCCAAAAACAAAGTGATAAAATGAATTTGCCGATTAATCGTATCGGAATCGGTAACACCCCTAATTATTATGATGAAAAGAAACTCCATCCCCTAGTTTATAGAATAGTAGGCATTAATGTCATTCAGGGTTGAACCTCTTGACATATCTAATAGTTATATCATTTTATAACCGCAATATCAGTCGTTTATTCATCAATTATTACCACATTATACCTAACCTAGGCATATTAAGGTGGATGTTGACGTGACACCTGTTTCTTTTCGAACAAACTGTTCCAGTGAACATTTAGTCTATAAAACGCCGATTAATAGAACAAATGTGTGATGTATGTATAGGGCGATTAAAAATTACCTATATGAATATATTTTAATTCAATGGATCATAGAATGCCTGGATTTTAAATAATAACTATTTATTTAGTCTTAAATGGGTAAAAAACATTCAATTCTATCATAGCTGGAGTAACAGGTGGAGAAAGATGCACCAAATCGCCAAGATTTCATGTGCGCTGGATTATTTTCTGTATCTATGTTGTAAAAATCAACCACTCTGTACGCAATACGCAGTAAGGAAATCCGAAGAACGAACAACATAGAAATGGATTCATCACGCTGCGAAAGCCTACAAGATTATTTTACTGTAGTAATATTTCTCACGAGTGAGTGATTCCTAAACACCCTACCTCCTAATAAAATAATTCGTATGGATATAATACTTATCTTCAGGTATAATTCTCCATAACATGTTAGGGTGGCATTGTGTTCTGGTTGCCGGTGTTTAAGACGTGTAGGTACAAATGTTTAGAATAAGGGTTGTATAATTGTAGGTTACGTTATGTTGATGGTTATATCCATAATGGTTTATTAGACTACAATAGGTAAATGGATAATTTATTGGGCCGCGTGGGAGGGATCACTTCCCGGGTGAGGTCATTACATAATCACATACAATATAACAATCAAAATATTCTTCAACTAATATTATTTTCATTTCATACATTAGTACCCATAATTCCGTTTGACAGATTAAAGGAACATACCTATCTCGCCTTTGAGATGTTTTATTTAAATAAACCGGAAGAGGTGTATTTGATAACTATTATTTTATTTGTTGGTTCATTCGCCCTCACTCGTTTTCCCCAAAAGCTTAGTAACAGATCCAAATTTCTTTCAACTTTTCCTGCTATATTGACTGTAAGTCCTTACCTCACTCTATTCCGGTAGACAATTCAACGCAGCCTATATGATACCAAATAAATTTGTTCTGTTGTATGCTTCTAGTTTCAACAATATATAACTTGCATCTTTCTCACTAAAAGAGTTTATGTAAATGTCTAGTTTAGATCTTAATTATTTTTTAATTTATCCATACGGCAATCAATTCAAATATGTTAGTTAATCTCCATAAGCTCTTGCAAGATACTGAGATTGATCCTGTCATATTCTAGTAGAGGGACGATAGTTTCTCATTTGTAAAACACTATTGAGTAGGTACATATAGTTGTTTCGGTTCTCAATTTCTTAATCGATTATTTTCTCATCAAATCTTATAGGTATTCGTAGCCAGATATATTTATGTAGAGTGGTAGATTTATTTAAACTGGAGGGATATTTTCATCGATAGGTCAAATTTTAATAAAGTAAAAAAATGATATGCCTTATTACTTCCCATTCAAAATGAAATAAATAAACAAATAATTGCAATGATATTATACAGATGCTTTAAATATTACCTCACTGTTTATCAAAATAAAATTGCAAGCACTTGGGTTCTGTAGTTTGGTGTCAAACAACAATAATAATAATATAAGTAATGTATTTTTTATGATTATGGTCCGTAAGAGATAATTTATTATTCAACACGGACAAGCACAATATAATATCTCGCCTCGGTCGTCCTCATTACAGAGCTCTCCATATGCGGGAGATGTGGTGCTTGTGATGGCAATGGGCAGCATAAAAATGTTTGTTTTAACCCCTGTACAGTACACAACAACAACAACCAACATTTTATATTATTTTGACCACGGGAATGGTACGCGTGAAATATTTTTTATTTACTGTCGCAACAATATATTTCCAGGTGTCATAAACGTTTCAAATTACCCACTATCACGTTTCAAATTACCCAGTATCAGACTCTCGTATTTAGCAAAATAAAACTATTATATAGCTATTGTTTCTTGGTTTTTAGGGTGAACCGTGTATAGATAAACTTGATCGACGTTTCGATCTTCCTCTGTGGTGGTGTACTCCTACCGGTTCCCTTCTTCCAAGGAGTGTCGAAACGTCGATCAAGTTTATCTACACACGGTTCACTCGTAAAACCAAGAAACAATGTCAATCGCACACCGTGAAAACCTTCAACATTTACTATTAGATAGCTAAACTATGCTTTCTTAATTATCAACACCTTGTTCTTCTTCTTTGGCATATGCAAAGGGCAATTGAACAAGTGAAGCTTTCTATAAACAAGCTAGAGTTTCCTTAAAGCCTTGTCCTGCCTGCTTTTCTACGTATGTTTTGTTGACTTTATTGTAGTTCTAAATAATTGATTAATAAAAATCCTTGGCGTTTGAGGATTTTTACCAGATAAAACTGACTGAAAAATACCCGAAATGTTTAAAACTGACGAATCGAGTCGAAATCAGTTAGGTTAAATACTGTAGAACTGTAGAATGTAGGTACATTAGAGTCAGACCCAATTTGGACTAATTGTCTGTAACGTAATCAGAAAAGCATTTTAATAATAACAGCATTTGGTGTTAAAATAATAGGACTTTAAGATTTTCTGAAAAAAGGTCCTATAAAAAGGTTGCCTTCCACCTTTCGAACACAATGTTGGAATGTGTACATTTGCATCACCGTGTATTCCACACAATATATTTACCACAAATGTTTATGACGAAAAACAACGGGAGACAACGTGGACTGGAAACCATATCTTTTCACTTACAAAAGTACTAAGATCCATTATACATTGATCATACCTGATACCTGTTTAATGATTCAATTATTTCACTAGCGATACTTCCAAGTATTTAGAAAATTTTTGCGTCCTTTCTACATAAAAAAGTATGAAAATTACATGTAGAATTATGTACGAAACTCCACAATGTTTTAACAAGATTGGAAACACAATAAATCAGTAATTTATTGATGTTTATTCAAAAAGCAATGTCTCACAGAAATGAATAGTTTATTTAAAGGTTTTTCACATTATTTTGAGTCACTTATGTTATTTGGGTACCTTGCTCTTAATCGTTAGGTATCACTAGGTATTGTATGTCTTTAGAAAAAAAAATGCATAGGTATTCGTACATTTTTGATATGGCACTTTGAATAAACAATTCAGATTAGGTACCGACTGTAAATTATTTATGACGTGTCTAAGAAAAATCCCATTACATTTTTCTAGATGTTGATGATATATACCAGATTTAAATGTGATGCCTAAAGAAATAGTTTAGAAATTTGTTGTTTGTAAATTAATTTGGAGGAAAACTGTTGCAGGAATATGAATTAGTGTGAGAAAGGAACAAAATGTATGTTATCTTGTAAGAAAAGCGTTAAGCTAAAGTTTATTATAGTTTGATTTGGATAATGTGTATAGATATGTACTTGTTTAATAATATAAGAGTATATGCCTCGAGGCTCCGACTTTGCTAAGCTGGGCTGATATGGCAATAATTAAGCATATCGTTCAAAGGAAAGGGCGAGCATAAAGCCTCTGATAGACATCCGTATCTATAATCGGGAATATTTATTATTGTCTCTCGCCGTAAGCCCCACTACCTACCCTGTCAGAGGTGAATTAGTTGCAGGAGGAAGTTGTAAATTATAAAGAAATTTTAATTAACAACTAGAACATGCAGATCTGTGAACTGAACAACGTTTAGATCTTAATCGTATGATTAATAAAATGAATGAACAAAGTATATAAATGTGATATTCAATGATATATGTGACATTTATTATTCTTTATGTTCATTCATCTGGAAGTGGTAGGAAGTAATGTATCTATGATACTACAAGGAAATGATAAAAAAATATCAATGCAACTATATAGATTAAGATAGAAAATGATAACCAAAAGTTCGTCGCATAAATTTATAAAATCTAGTAATACGTGGTGTAAACGTATAAGCCTGAATGTGCAGTTAGAATTTTGATATATGCCTATTTCATAAAGTACTCAATAAATAATTTAGTTTAGTGTACACATTTCCAAAACCTCGCACTTTAAATACCTATAACAGTCTCGGGAAGAAATTTAGTAATGAGGTTTCGTATTGAAAATTCGTCATTTATCACTGTTTAGATTAAGCAAAAGTCGGGTCTATTGGCCAATGGCAATTTCTGCACAGTAACCCCATTAATATTCATGATAAGATGCCTACTAATATTCTCTACGAGAGTTGTGTGGTCAACAGAAGTGAGTAAATATTTATTTATTTATTTATTTACGGCGCAAGCCTTTAACATTAATAATAGTAATAACAAGTACAATACAAGCAACAACAAAAATAAGTAAGTTTAGGTACATCTGAAACATTCACAAAAAAATATAAAATATCAATATGAAATATTTAACTGGGGTAACCGCATAATTAAATACCAAATCCGCACCTGTATGATTCAACATATATTTTTTGTTATCAAAACAGTTTTGACACATTAAAAGGCTCGGTTGAGCACCACAAAAGGATACTCAGAAAGGATTTTATTTTTTATCATTTGGTCGATTCATTTGGGAACATAAAATATAATGTTAAAAATAAAATACTACGTAGGTAGGTAGATTGGTACTAAAATATTCCTCTTAACCAACCAACCAACACATGCAATAAGTGAAAGAATTATGGGTGCTTGTGGTTGGCATTAAAGAGGCCAGAGGAAGAAATAAACAATGTTTGGTATAGAATTTATACATACTTCATTAAATATATTATTTCATTCTTTTTGTATGACGAATCACAATATGAATGTTATTTCGGAAGCAAAGGAGATAGGGCAGTTTGGATTTATGTATTGTCAGCCTACTCCACAATTAGCTCAATTCATAAGATTTCATTATCATTCATGGCGAAACATACTTTTCTCTCGTCGTCGGTGTGGAATTTTTCTCGTTTTACTATTTATGTTTTTTACTCTATATTAGTTAGTAAATATCTCTATCTAGCCTAACTACTCCTTCCCACCGCGTCCCTTGCGGGCTAAGCAAAGATAACAAAACTTCAGACTGCTCTACATCTACATACACTCAATTTCATAATACCATAATTGACGTAATGTAGTTCTGGACAATTTACATAGCTAGACCTGCATTGAACTAATCCACACCTTTTTTATAATTTTGTTTTGTCGCCATGTAATTATTATTGTTTCCATTCTTTTTTTGCTGTAACTGTTCATAAGTTTCCAGTTTATAAGTTTGCAATGTATAAATTTTGATCAATATATAAACCTGACGAATCCAAGTGCCTTAAATAGGGTGTACCAACCAAAACCCTAATCAAAATGGGGGATGCAGCTTATTATGGAAACGTTGTTTGAAATTATGTATTAGTTTTGCATCACCTATTCTTAGAGCATAAGCAAAAATATAATCTACTGCAACTACGACAGCTTAAGTTTCCTACTCAGTATGACTCAAAATAGCGACAAGAATTTGTTGAGTAATGAAAGTCTTCAAACTATTTTTTACTAAATGCAGATAAAACCGACATATAAATAATTAGCCATAAAAGGGTCATACGGCGTGTTCTTTTTTAAAAATGTAATAACTAATAACAGAGACTCGCACGTTTAAGCCATTGTCCACTTGAATTCAGTTTGAAGTCCTCCATTATCGTGAATACAGTATTCATACAATAACCTTAGTGCACAAAAGAAGATTATGAATGGGTATAATGCCAAGTACAAAGTGAGCAATATATTATAATGAACACATAAAGTACTGTGCAATACACAGAAGACTGACGCGATACTTAAACTTAAAAGTCTCAGTACTGACTATACTTAACTCAACCGGGTGGGTCATTCCATTGTATCGGAGAATATAAAAATACGGAATACTCGTTATGTCTATTTAGTAATATACGACTTTCCCCGTGTTAGTAAAATAACACAATTGTATACGTCTTTATGAGTCTTGTATTATATCTTGTTTTGTTGAAAGATTATCCTTAATGGTATACTGTCCGTATGTCATCAAATGGGAGGGTTGCAGTGTTGGGAAAAGTTGTTAAAAACACTATACAAATCAACTACGAATGATAAAGCTTTATGACCTCTCCTTGTATTACAGAATACTGAGAGAGGCGTTAAAGTTAAAAAGTAACATGAATATTCAGGGTTAACTAGAAAAATCACGGGATTGCGAAAATTTTTATCTAATGAACACTTTTTCATGATATGTATGCATGAATTTTGAAAATATCACTTGAAAGTGGTTAATTTTTCGTGTACCTTTCCAAATCAATTCAAAATGAAACGAACCTTTAGGAATTTTGTAAAATAAAAACACTGTGTTTTACTTCCACTATTTATTTGAGTACGCACACCAGAGATCATTCAAAGCTTCTTAACTTTTCTTATAGCTTTATCTTCAGTGGCTTTCTATGAATTCTTAGGGTTCATAGAAAGCCACTGAAGATGAAGCTGAAGCCGATGAAGATGAAAGATCTCTGGTGTGCGTACTCAAATAAATAGTGGAAGTAAAACATAGTGTTTTTATTTAAAAAAATATGTTAAAATGTACTTCCATAACGTTAATCTTCCAACAATCACTAAATTATTTACCTTAACGTTTGTAGATTTGAAACTGCTAATGTCAGCTTTGAAAGTTTTCATTACCTGTAACAAAAAGAAAATACACGAATAAGTATTTGAATAAAGCAGAAATGGGGCTCCTTCAGAATTGACATAAGCCAATAATCAAATGTTTGAGAATATATTAAACACAGTTAAGATAATGTACTTAAATAAGGCAAGGCAAAAGGACGGCAGATGGACGCCCAGAGTACTGAGCTGGAGACCCTACGAAAGTAAACGAAGTGTAGGGAGACCACAAAGGAGATGGGCCGGTGTTATCACCGAGTCGATGGGACTGGGTGGAGACAGAGCGCCCAAAACAGAGAATTGTGTAATACACAGGAAGAGGCCTGTATCTAGCAGTAGAGGGAAAGCGGCTGATAAGAAGAGAAGAAGAAGACTTTATTAGAGATGCATAATATATTTATGAATGTATTACCTACATTGGATCTGCTAGTTAGGGCTACTCCTAATACCTAAACAACATTTTTAGGAACGTGAGGTACGACTTCATCGTATAGAATTTGTCAACCGTCACACTTGGAATACTGTAATATTTATGTATATTAAAACATTTACTTAAATACTTACATTTGGTGACGAAATTTAAATGCATTAGTGCTAACAAAGCACTAAAATTTGTACAATAGGTAATTTGTCGTGTAAATTTCTAAGTATACCTACTTGTGTCTACTGTCTATACACATCACAACATCATAAAAGGCTATTAAGTATTTAATACTGTACTTAATCTATCCAAGTTTTTTCTTCATTATGTAATTAGGCGAGTCTTGTGAAATATTCGTACCTCTACTACTAACCATGTTCGACTCACGACTTCCTATAATACATTTTTTTTTGTCGAACGCTAATGTGTAAAAGTGCAATAGTCGGGTCACGTGTTTCATGGGTATATTGTGATAATGATAAGTATTTAGGTTTATTAAATATTTTGCTTAATGACTAGTAAGTACCTACCTAATTATACTGTATTCTTATAGAAAATTATGGGTAAGTAGATATGTACTAACCATTGAAGGAAAATATAAGACCCCCGGGTAGCTTAGGCGCATTAATAGCGACTCTTTACCCGCACTTATAGGCAAATCTTATTGAGAGGTGGGCCCAGGGTTAGCCTTAAGGGAGCCTCCCGGCAAACCCCACCCCCTAAATTACGTTCTATCAGTATCCTTATCCAAGGAGGTTACAATTCATTAAATTCTTCTAGGTTAAATTCATTCACATCTACTAACCAATATGAACAGCATCTACCTACTCCTACCTTTCCGCGGAATTCGTGTTTTTCCTACTCATATTAGACGTCAAACTTCATTCACAATATTTCTGACACGAAAATTTTTGTTTTCTAGCTAGACTAACGATATTTTCATTTCGTCGATTTCGTTATTAGTAGCGTGGTAAATAAGAGTTTCAACAACTAAATAAAACGTGAATATTTTCTATTATTTTACAAAGGAGAGGTATAATATGAGTCACTATGAATGGCAATTAAAGGATTTGATAGGTAACTTGTTTTCGAATAAATGTATTTCGAATTCCTGAGCCTTACTAAAAATAAGCTACGCCAGACATTATAATAGGAATAAAATAATGATAGGTTCATGAATGATTAACATACCTATTTCCGAAATGTTACAATAAATAATTGCCGCAATAAATCTTCGATCAAAATGACGACATTGTTTAAGAATCTTTATACACTTACCTAATATTATTATTAAATTTAAAAGACAGGTAATCATTCCGTCAGTAATTATTGGTTGTAATGTTTTAAAAAGCTGTCTAGTAGAATCAATACTGTTCACCAAAAAATCAACAGCTTTCTATAACTAATTTTAATTTCGAATAAAAAGAAACAGAACTTGAATGAATCCTAAAGAGCTTTTCCTGAAGAATGCAACATTGAGCACTGAATCAAGACCATCCACTTAAGAAGATCTTAATTACAGCCTATTATGTTGACCGTAATATTATTAGGTTTGAAAAAAAATCTACTGATTCATATTCAACTCAATTTCATAACAGATTGTTCTATTTTTTTTTCATAATTTTCTATAGTTGATGTTCTTCATTCACTTAACTTTTTATTCGAATATGTGGTAGATTGATTTGACATAATTCATACTGTTAAGTTCAGAATATGTGATTGATACAATCCTTAATATTCTGATGGCTAAACCGAGGACTTAACAATGTTCACCAACCAATGATTTTCGTTAATGTCTTCATAACCAACACACAATATTTTCCGTTGAGAGGACGATGTTATAATACAATATTTAATTTATTACTTAAAATTGTGTAAAGACTACAGACGAAGCCTGCGTTGGTATAATATGTAGAATTATGTATCGGATAATTGCTCTCAGAACATAATATCAAATATCACCCTAGCATAGAACAAACCACAACGAAATACAATGATGCAGGTATGTATGGTGGTTTAGAAATCGATATTTTCAAAGTCTGTTCACATACAAATATACAATATCCTGTCGATGTAGATAAGAAGATGTATTATATTAATAGACATGATATTCACTGGTTATACTGAAATGAAAAAAAAAAAGAAAAATGATAATACAAAAAGAGCTCTTACTGTAAGAAGATTCCAAATAATGTTCAAAGTTTGCAGTGTTGTCGCTATAGGTATACAGAGGGATGGTTAAAGTATAAAATAAGAGAAAGAATTTCATAAAGAAAGGTAAATAGTTTTCCCAAATACCGTTACTAATTACTCAGCCATTAATAAGGCGCTGGTTCTGCACCGAACTCTTATATTTTAATAAGTCCTTATTTCTGAAGAGTGAGGTTTTCAATTATCCTATGAAAAACACAAATCATAAGGCAAATCCCATAACAATATGACACTCTTTGCATAATAGCCAAGGGACAAACCAATAATAATAGCACACATGGTTGGGAGGGAACGATCGTAGAATTTATTTGCTTGACAAATCATAATATTATAGTTCGTGAGTCATGCTACTTGCATACATTTTGTATGAATGTTGCTAGGAAATGCTTACAATACATTGTTTTTCTGTTATTTAGAGGTGGTAAAATAACAAAGTATCAATAAAATATGTAGGTAAAAAATTGAACCCCATGCATCCCTAACGAAAAAGTCAAATAGTAAAAAAATATTTCGACCAGCCAACGGGTATTTCTGGGTATTTCTAATTCACAATGTTGTTTCAACTCTTTTTTACATTAAGCCTGCAAAAAGGGATAATACTAGTCAAAACAATTATTGTACCTAACATTATTTCCAATACACGTACCTACAATCAACTTGAGAACATAACAGAACATTGTTCAGAGGAGCAGATCCAGAAGAAAATACTGGAGGGACAATGTAGCCAGAATGAATAGTGCCAAACTGCAGCCAATGGGATCCTCTTTGGACACCGTCCACCTGTAAGACCACCTAAGAGATGGAGGGACAGATGGACTTCGTCATCTCACGTCTCACAGGGGTATTAAAATAAAGAAACATGCAATCTATTACCACATATATGACGTACGTATTATGAACATACAACTAAAATTTCCATCACTACTAATATCAGTCAACCTTTCAATATTTTCAGTCACTGTTCCTCTCGTATTAAATCCCTGATCTAGTCTTCTCTATTTTCCACTAGTTATAATATAGTGTCTTCTTCCTTTAATCAGTGAATAAGTAAATGTTGATATAATAAGTAGGTATTAGGACCGTTCTATACAGAGAAATGGGTACGTACCTACTCCCAATACATTCTAAAGATCATATAATAAGCATTGTCTCCCGAGGGACTCTAAGTAATATACATATTCATAAACATAAAGTACGCCGAGGATAACCCCTGCAATTCCAGCTCACTTAAATTTACAATTCGATTTTAAGTATTTTATTCTGCGAAGAATTCTTCCCGAAGAAAAACGCATTAGATCGCTAAAAAATAACTTTTACGAGTACATTGAATTGGTTTATAGGGAGAATTTTACGCAATAGTCTAGCCTAGCATATTTTGAAACCAATTGATTATTATTATTATCACCATAATATTTTAGGTACTAAATAACCTATCTCCGGGAATCAGCTTTATACAGTTTTTAATCAGATGACGCCAAGGGCAATAGATTACTTGCAGAATATTGACGCGGAGCTTTGACTCCAAGACAACTTGTACAATGTACATTGGTCGTGTGCATACGAAAGAAGAAAGAAGAAGTTTTATACGGGAGAACACTCAGACTACATGTAAATTTTGAGTAATGATAGAGCAGAATCCTGGCTAGGAAATGGTCCATTAAAAAATCAAAATACCTCGTACGGTTAAAGACAAAAATTTAAATTGCAAACTTTGCATATATTGTCCGCGTCTAATCTATTCTACCGCGACAGATGCATCTACTAAAAAAATAAAATTAAGAAATACTTTTCGTAATCCATAATATTAATAACATGAACTGAGAGGGTTAATAACAATAATTGCATCTGTGGGTTAGACTGTCGTTGTGCTTTGCAAAGGATCACGATTAAACCTGGTCAGACCCAGAGGTCAAGATATTGCATGGATGAGAAGTAAAATACATAATAATAATAATACAAAAAATCCAAAACTATGCATAGAAATAATACAGCACTATGATCCATACTGAATGTAGGTACTAATATATAACGGTGATAAAGATTACTATTTAGGTATTTTACACTATGAGTATATTGTTGGTAGAGTTTGATAGAGATCAATAATTTTATTTGTATATGTAGAAAGATTTAATCGACATTAATATTTTATTGTTTTCTTGCTAGTAACAATATGAATATTCCTATGTCCTTATCTCTGTTATGATGTTGTGCTTATGCGTTCGTAATATTTAACCATATGGTATTCACTGGTATGCTGTTGCATACTCGAGGATTGTAGGAATGTCCATAGTGTGATAAAAATAAATGTATGGTGTAGGAACTCTGCGTGAAATTACTATAAACTATTGTACGTTATTATTAACTTTACTGTGAATTCAATCGTAGAAGATATTATTAAATATTGTTTACTTAATTTTCAATCTTCATTCGCTCTACAACAGATGGAGATAAGATCGAAAATTGGTGCATTGTGAAAAGTTCTTGAACTGCAGCATAATAATACATCTTCCAAAAATTAAAGATTTCTTTAATCAGCCAATGCCAATTCACATGAATCGGAACGCTCATTCTGCATCCTCCTCAAGGGAAATTACACCATGCTGCACTGTGTGTATGTAGAAACTGCATGGGTGTAAAAAATGGGTGAGTGTGTGAGCGAGATTTAGTATGGGTGTGAGATGAATGGAATTAACTTATATGTATTAATTTAACTGTGTCGCATGCTTGTGGGTGACAGCTAAATTATGAATTGACAAATTGTCTTATCTACATGTTATTACTTATATCTATAGTTAATGTCTGTTTTCTGCTTTTATTTGAAATAATATAAAATAAACCTCTTATGCTCTTGTGTCAAATGCTGTATGTCCCAGTGAGGTATATTCTTTTCATAATATGTAAGCGAATTTCGCGTGAGAACGCTCATTCCAATTCAAGGTAAAAAAGGGGGTTCGAGTATGGAAAAATGAAAACTGTAGCGTTAAACCATTGCGTTTATACAAGAAGAAGAGAAGGCATCTAAAAGAATACTTGCTCTTTGTGCGTCATGTTACTTATATCCTGTCGAAGAAATATTTTGACATATCTTATCAGTATTATAATGGGACGACAATGCTAGTAAGGGGGTACAATTTACATATCAGTAGTGTTATAGTTGTTTATATTAGTTGTATGGGTCAGACAAAGAAAATAATATTATTATATGTATATGTGTATGTGTATGGGTAGTAATGTTGGTATGTCATTATGATTAGACACATTCTGATCGGCTTCCAGTACTTCTTACTTACTACAAGTGCACAAGTTTCTAACGAGATCTAAAATGACACAACGCACTGGCATGCAAAAAGATCGCTCCAACTTTGTATAGACATGTCTGCCATCTTCTCGTTCTACCATAACACCAGTGATCTTCAAACTTCATAAATATGATCATTTGATTTTTTATACTAAGGATTTTTTCATAAATACAATTGCCCTTTTTACTTGTCATTATATTTATCCCCCTATCTTTTTAGCTAAGTTATTGTACACCTACTGATAGAGCACAATTTTCATTTTAAAGTGAAGATATCACTTGAATTTTTTACAAACTATTCTTTTTAAGTGTTGTATATACTACTGAATTGAGTCATTGAACAGGTTCATCTTCAGCTCTGCGCCGTTTAGGAATACTCCATAATATGAAAATATCAGTTTTAAATCGGATAAAACACTAATCGTACCAGAATAATTTCAGCCTCGTTTGTGATATTTGGTAACAAATGTGGGTCTTTTAAATTATTGCCACTATTATTATCACTTTTCATACACCTGCTATTCTCCTTTCTCCAATAAAATACATTCTGGCCTTTTTATTATGTGGAAATATTGAGTACCTACGCAAGTAGTTTTAAATTCAGCCACCACCTCCTAGACTAGGTACTCTAGCAAAATGATCAAACAGGATCACTACTCATGTCAAATTTCGAAACAGAATATAATACGTGGTCCATCATACTCGTTGTTAAGAGACTGTTATTCCATACATTTTCTTAGCGACGGTGATGAGTCTCAAATTTCTACAGCATGGCTAGAGAAAGAGTGTATAGGTGGCAGTGATTCAGCATGTTGAGAATCTCAGTACAGACAATAATTCTAGTACTCACTATAATAATAAAGTCTACATGAGGATTGCTTCGCCGATCTATGATAAATAAACTCGGGGAAAAATCTATGATAAAGAGTCAGATTGAATAGTGAGATGGGTCTCTCGCGTGATGTGAGATAAAGATATATGGCGACTATTTGTTAGAGAGGAATGGAAAGACAATATCTTCATGGAATAATGGCTTTATTGATGTGTCAGTTTCAAGATGTCGGTATATTTTAGCCACTTCTTATTCTCTTTACCTCTCGATACAATATAAACCAACTCAATACCTACTTTATTATTATATTAAAAGCCATTATTATAATAGCAATTTAATATTTTCCAATTAGGTGTGCAAGTAATCATCAAAAGAGATTGTCAAATGAAGATAATTAATATTCCTAATGATTCATGTCGAAATAATTCAGAAAATGTTTTTAACTTTAATGGAAAATCATCCATATATATTTTATTTAATGTGTTTGGTATATTTAGGTACATATGTCAACGGACTCGGATGTGCAATTGCAATGATTTTCATACAACATTTTGAAAAAATCAATACTAGGAACAAGATATTACTCTTCAGTCTTCTACACAGCATTAGTAACAACACTTATCGTCAATGCCTAAAACAGAACTCTTTCCCCTCCCTCTCAAAATTCTTTAACATTGTACAAATGATTTGAGATTCAGAGCTCCGCGTCAATATTTCTCAAATTGCAACCAACCAATTCTCATACTGCCCTTGGCGTCACATGGATTTACCAAATACACTGCTAACTGACCTTAGATTTATATTTACTGAATCAATAAATGTATTTTTAAAGACTATTGCAGCCATAATGTTTTAACGACGCAGTGACTACATAGTTGTCATAATATTCTGTATTTCATTCTTAATTGCAAAGAACTTTTCGTAACATCAAACGTACTTAGCAAAATGTACAACTTAGAGATAAGTTTTAAACATTTCGTATATAAAACAAACAATAATAATTGTATTTGTTTGAAAAGTAAACGAGGAAACTAGTCGTACAATGGTAAGAAAACTATAATAAATCAAAAGACGCTTGGCAATTGATTAATGTCTCTTAGATAAATATCCGTGTTGTTTGTAAAGATATCTACAACGACATGGAATAGAAATTTTACTCAGTCGGAATGTGAGCTTTTTAAGAATTGTTCCAATAGTAACAATAAGAATAATATCATGATGGTTGGTCATACGTATTTTCATTATTGTGTTATATTTTATACCAACCTGAATATGCGAGAGGGCAGGACGAATACAATGCGTCTCAATACGATATTAAATGAAGTCATATGTACTGTAGGTTTATAAAATATTTACTCAAGTACGAGTTGTATAAATATAAAACGAACTGCGACAATGAAAATCATATGACACTACCATGCAAATACCTATTAAAGTTTATTTTTTTTTTAAATTGCTAGTAGGTAGTGCAAACAAAATACTAGTAGAGACACTTTTGGTATATAAAATAAAACTCTCTCATTGTGTGTCCCACTTAGATTCTGGGAAGAAGATAAATATTTTCTTTTAGACCCAGTAAAATGGGAAACCTGTAGGTACCACGAGACGCCGAATACAAACGGCAAACACAGAATATCGTAATATAACAATAGATCTATGCCACAATAATAATGCCACAATACCAATTTTTATTCGGAAAAATGATTTGTCTGCGATAAGAAATTAGTGAAAGCAAAAGCTTCCACAAAGCTTATATTAATCGCAGATGTGATATTTAAGTAATAAAGTATTAAATTACAAATCTAAGTAATTAATTATTGTTTTATTTAGACACAAACACAATTATTAACAACAATAGAAACTACAAACATTGCAAGTTCGTGTTGTAGTTGTTGTGTTATCTAAAAGATAAAAGTTCAAAGTAATTTATCTTCGTACTAAATACCAAGCTTTTAAGGCACACGTTTGGCACAAATAGATAAAAATCTAATGGGATGATTTTTATTTACAATATTTCATCTACCTGTTTACTTTAGATTGATAGTAGCTAAACAGTGGACTGTCTAGAACTACCTGCAATCTTAGACTATATAATAATAGTTCCTAATATACCTATACATAGTTGAGGTCATAGACACAATGAATAACAAAACACTCGGACGAAGGGAAGTATGTTATCGGTCTAATCATAGTTTTTTCATGCTGGTATTTAGTTGAAGTTTTCTGGAACGAATCTGTTTGTAAAATTTCGAGATTAACTCGCGATGATGATTCGAGTTTGTTAGATCGTGATCTTCAACGAGGACAACAGCATGATTTACAATTTTTACAAGTAATTAAAGCGCCGTGAAGTAAACTAAGTTTTAAAATGTGTACCTCGTCTGTCGTTATTCGTTAAGTTTCGTTGTATTAAAATTTTAGAGTCAAAATCGACGAATTTGTATAAAATAAATTAGATTAGGCATTTACACCATACTCGTATATAACAATGACGTTATTCTTCACGACAAATAATCCCTTTTTCTCAAATAAGTTTTCTGTAACTCTGTTATATATTAATGAATTCATAAAAAATCATTAGCGAATTATCATACCTACAGTTTTCTATTTAATTAGTATTGATGTACCTGTGTACTAACGTCGACCACACACGTGTAAATAGAAACGTTTTAGGTTATCATAATTTATAAAACATTTTTATTAATAAAACAATCATGGAAGATGTGTGTTAAATAACATGTCAGGTGCAATGGAAGACCATAACATTCTTATTATAGTTACAATTATTATTCTCTGCACATAATATTGAGATGAGATATAATTCTATATTAATATTTAATCAATTTGTCGTATTCCATATTGTTGTTAGACATTTGATTAAATTAAGATTTCACCATTGCATTTTGCGCCTAAGGCATTTGAATTGCATTTCATCCGACATATTATTATTATAATACAAGACGCAACAATATACCCTTAGTTTCTAATAATGTTCTCGCAAAAGAAGAATATGTAAGGAATATGATTTAAAATGAAACAATACCGACTCTCCACTATTAAATTACTGAAATCTGAAGCAATTTGAAGCTCCAAATATATAAATGGTCCTAGACCAGCTTCTAAAATTTCCTTAGGTATTTCCTTGGCGTTGAACTAAGGATTGTTTAAGATTTTTTATCTATATTTCTGAAGAATCTAATTGATTCAATGTTAAGGGTAACAAATTAATATATTTAAGCAACCGATTTCTACTTTCGGTTATGACGATGTACGTGATGACGGACACGAATTTTCAACTTTGTGTAAAGTGAGCAGGAAAGTATTTTGGATCGTCTGCCTATACGTAAGCTCACGTAGCAAGCTTTATGTAAATCTATCTGAAGTTCCCCCGTACACGCGTACCTCCTCAAAACAGAATGTGAAATATGTTTTTTCTGATGCTGATCGCGTTTTATAATTTGGCAGAATAAACATTATGATATTTCCTGAAAAGGATCGGTCGGGAACTAGTTTCATTGGACGAAGTTTATCGCTAAATTATGATATGACGTATTACATTCGTTTATATTACTGCACTAATGTTAATTTAACGATAGCATAATGAATAATCTACAATATCTATGACACAATTCCGACATAGACAATCGTCATGAAAGACACGATACATCCAATAAACTAATATAATTAATTACAACACTACTTGTACTTGTAGAGTTATATTAATTATGACAACGACGATGAATTATTAATAGGTCTAATCAATAAATTTATTCGAATGTTGTACAGCAAATCGATAATAGCAAAACATAGATTTATTGCAATCTGATTTCATGTTTATGTACCTAGTGCATATTTGGAGTTACAGTCTTTCGGAATAAAGATCAGAGGTGTTTTTCACGATTTTTTTTTGAGAAATCTATAGAAGATATAAAAAATCTTTTACGGTTATTCCCTAGATAAATGTTCAAAGCATCTACCCTATTTTGTTCCAAATCATTTTAGTAGCGGTTGTCGAGATATGAGGTCTTCCGTTTTTAAAAATTTTTGAAATGTCGGTATGCATACTCTTAATATGAAAAAACTACAGGACGATTTTTTTTTAAATGAATCTTTGTACACTTCTCAGAAAGCTTGTGTTGTGTTGTGAAAAGTCGGCATCGGGGATTGAACCCGCGCCCGCGCCCGCCGGATTAACAGTCGAGCATCCCTTGCTGCGGACAAAGCATTGGCAAGAAAACCCCGTGAATGAAAGGAGTGGGAAAAAGCAAGCTTCTAACGGTAGAGAATGTGCAGATGGATTAATAAAATAAAAAAGGTTCATTTTATGAACGCATTAATTTATATTTTGTTACTATAATAAATGTATGAAACTGAGTTACGATGAAATAAATGACGGAAGCAAATTGTTGCATACCTAGAATAATAATTTATTGTAGGTATATTTGTTTGCTGCATTTCTACTGTACAAAATGTTTGCTAGGTATTTGTTATCAATCACATTACGACATGTTTAGAAGTCTTCCGTAGGTATTAAAACCTAATACGATTACAGGCCCCGGGGACTTTTCTGATATTCGGTATACCGGGATATTGGAATGTGGAGCGATTTCTATTTGAGTACCTAATAAAAGTTTCGTATTAACATAAATCAAAATGAAAGTATTTTCCTTTTTATGGCTATTCCAAAGTTCTCTTATTCCTTCTGGTAACATTTACTATCCTAATGTTGCCACGAGCCAAAGCACTGTGATTTATTGCGTATCTACTGAGATATTATTGGATTTTCCACCGTATTGGTACAACATTCTTTACACTTCAATGTTCGCAAGGTCTTGCGGAATTTGAAATGTTTTTTTTTTTTCAGAAACATATCTTAACAGCGTTGTTAAATATGCTTTGTATAATAAGGGTTAGGAACACTGATTCCTCCTCCAGTTAATTACTGCAAATTAATAACTGTAAAATATCTTGTATAAATGCCTGAAAAATTATGAAAAATACTTCTGAAAATTTTTTGAAAGGAAAATATCTCGCTTCCAGAAAGTCACAAACAATTAAATGTTTTTCATAGTAGTAAGGCACATTAAATTATTGTTTCCTAAATTAATGCACAACTTTTTTGAATGACGCGAAATTGTTCCTAAAAATGCTAAATGAAAATGTTAAATTCTGATTGTATGTTTCTATCTATCCATCTTATGAGCCAGCGACTGATTATATGAATAACGTTCAGTTTAGTTTCTGACGACCAAGCTTGCTTGCGAAATTTATAATTGCCCAATGTCCAACCTTCAAACTTTTTCTTTTGAGGGATGTGATTTACTTCTTTTGACCATACGATAAATAAATAAATATTGTAGGTATAATTTGTGGGATAGGCAAAGAGATCAGAATCTCTACATATCTGATTACGTTTTCTCCTCTCTAGGTGTACATGCTTAAAAAGCTTTAAATTAGTTAGGCAGATAAGTAATAATACTATAATTTCCACATTAATACTCCATGCACACTTCATTATATAATGCAATTCCGCATAAGATTTGATGCAGAGGAGATGTCATACGATGATGAATGTATTTCATTTCACTGACAGCAGAAATGATAGTGTTGCAATCATTTCACATATTCATAATACATTATGTTTTCTTCTTGATTGAGTTATGTTTCGTAATATAGAATTCCTCAATTATTATTGTATAAGATGAGAGCATTACAATACAATGCTTTTAATAAATTTGATACGGACACTATTAGAATAATTAATAATATAATTTACAAGTAAAATATGAAGCCAAATTCTTGCCTCGCATATTTCACACAAAGTATCAGAATACGATAGGTATGTAGATACTTGAATTACAGTATCTCGCTCGATAAGGCATTTATTAACATTTCTCATTTTAATATGCACATTTTAATACAATGTTTGAGAACGTATGCAGACTGTAAGTGGAGCTTATCCATTCGTCCAAGGTAACCCATATTGGAACTTTTCACAGTTGTAGAAGATAACGATATATTTTTGAAAAATATGTATTGGACATCAATCAAGATGCGAAGAGACCAACCTAGAAAGAACGGTAATGCTAAAGGCACGAGACCGAGAGGCAGATCGCCGATGCGTTGGAGCGACCACGTGAGAGCAGCCACAAATACCACTCTACACGAGGCCGCACATCTGGCCATGGACAGAAGCTCATGGAGGAGAATTTTTACTTGCGGGAGTGAGAGTCGCGACCCTCAGTCATGAGGATAAAAGACACCAGCATGTATTGCAATACAAGTTTATGACAAATACACAAAGGGTCACAATGCTCGTAACATTATAGTCCCCTGAAATACATAAATACAAAATAAGTTTCATATAACTACCATATGTCGTCTAGAAGAAGTTTAATGCCTGGGATAAGTTATTACGTAAGTAAATAATAAAAATTATCCTCCTATTATTTATTTAATTCCATTCCATAATCAAGGAAACATAAATATTGTAAAACAGTTGGATACACAGTCGTTTGTGAGACACGTCAAAAAAATCTAAACGAATGTGTGATAATTTATTGTTTATTCAGTGAGATGCATCAGCTGATAACTCTAGGAATAATTGCCTTAGTATATTATCAACAATTTACTACCACAATTATACGATATACCTACAGACCTACACATTTCATATAACTTTATAATAGACACACAATCATGGTATTTATCAGATGGTGCGTAAACGCAAACGCAATTAAAGAGCAGAACTTCTGTAAGAAAATAGCAGCTTTCTTTCACAATTCTCATCAACATGTTCTTAATCCCATTGATTATAAAGTAAGTCAACCTAATCTTTCATTGACATCCATCAGAAGGCGTATTCATGGAAGTATATCGTGGTTTTCAGAAGCCTGGGAAGTAGAGGTATCCATAAGATGAATGCTTAAAAGTCTTATGCCCAATCCCACCAACTTCAACCTAGGAAGGAGAGCCCCAAGTAATTTTCATACAAAAACAGAGATAATATTACATTTATTGAATAAAGAGAAACATCCAGGAGCACCACCTCAGCCTAAATCCATATAAAAAGCAACATGCGACTCTCCTACGTTAGGTGCCCAAATATCTCCGCCCAGAATCTCCCCAACTAGGTGAGCTGCATGTAGAATTTCATATGGATTTAGGCTGTGGTGGTGCTGCTGGATGTGTCTATTTATTCAATAAATGTATAATTTTTCTGTTTTATATGGAAATTACTTCTACCTTCCTAGGTGGAAGTTGGTGGGATTGGGCATTATTTTAGTTAGTACGCAATTAATTAGTAACAGAATTAGACCTAATATGTGCCGTTTTCCGATGAGTGCTTTGAATAAAATAAATCCATTTTTCTTACCAATAAAGGTTTATGCTAAGAAATAAAATTTGCAATTCTTTTAATAACATGTTGAATTTTCTCAAAGTTAAAAAGCACAACAGCTACATTCAATACTTGCAATAATGTTATGCCATGTTTTAAGCAGTCAAATATCATTGATTATCAAAAAAAACTATAAGATTGTTTCAATGTTTAAACAGACAAACAACAATATTTTCTTACCGCACGTCTAGAATCAATATAGAGGTAAATCATGTATCGAAATTATCGATAATGGAAGCATTGTTTTATCGGTCGAGAGAAGAATGGGGTACTTTTTACCACATTCTGTGTTGTGTCTATATTATAGTCTTATGGGAGTAGTGGTGTAATAATGAAACTCGAAGACATAATACAAGTGAATATTATGAACACAGTAGGACATGAGTACGAAACACAGGTGACTGATATTTGTCTCACTCACGACGGCTGATATTTTCGATGATGAATAGAGACGGAAGACGAAATATCGGCGAATTAAAATACAGTCGTACCAAAATTATAGATTAAGTAACATTCTTCCTTAATCGTTTCTCTAAATCGTTAAGACATTACCGGTATTAGAATTTTAGAGAGATTTTAATCCATGGAATCATTAAAAAAATAAGTTTCTAAGTCTTTTAAATCCTTACATATGAAAGGACCTACGCGTCAACTTAAACCGTCTGGCAATAATTATATGATCGTAATGTTTTATTTTGCGGATTGTCCTCTTAAAAAGCACACATTTGTTTTCTTTTCAGATATTACGTAGGTACGTAACTATACGGTACGGATCTAGTTTTATTTATTTTTTCTGTAAATTCCAGCCATGCAATCTGCGACAGACGGTGACGAATGTACATTATACGAAGTCGCATCTCTAATAATTTATATTCGCTTTACGATCATTCGATATTCGTAGATGGAGTTGAAAGAAAGCAAAGATAAACATGTGTGCCTAGTTGATGGGTGTGTGCGTGTATCAGTATGAATACGGAGTCATTTGAGTGGTGTTTAGTTGTTGGTCAGTGGTAAGTTTTGCTGGCCCGCGGCCCTGGGCATGACCGGCAACATTTCCGATCCCATCTCGCGCCGCACTGACAGTTAAATGGTGCATGCCCGGGGCAAACAGTCGACTTGAATACTTATAATACTCAAAAAAATTATGAAATACACAATATAATAATAACATATAAGGTACACACGCACATACACACTTACATGTCATAATTTTTATAAAATATTCCAAACATTTTGAACTGGTGTTTTTAAAAACAGGAATAGGATCGATGTAGGTTCATCATTTTCCCCAATATGTTGTAATGAGTACTGACGGATTTTTGTACTAATTGACATATCTAATTAAATTGAGGCTTTTGGGAACCACCGAGATTCATAATCATATTGTCAAAAGATCATGAAAATTGAGTCCCATATTAAAGCATTTCTATAACTTAATTTTGAATAAATTATCATAAAGTATGGAACAATGAACTCTCAATATTCAAAAGACAAGTCTTGTACTGCACGTGTATCAAATGAATATAAAAAAAAACATATTATTTTAAACTGTTCACGATTTTGTTCTTGGGTCGATTGAAGGCAGCAAAATCATGGATAAGTTTAGCATTCTAAACAATTGTCTTTGATATATTTTCTTAAAATGTCAATAGCAATTATTTCCAGACAGATAAATTATAAGATTTAGAAGACCACAATAGAAAATTTAGTAAGCAATCGGCGTGCGAAACGAAAATTAAAACGTATAATACTCGTAGGGCTGCCATACGTCCTGGTACACCGGGACATGTCCCGGTTTTGAGTTCTGTGTCCCGGTTGAGAGTCATTTGTCCCGGTCAGGCATTTCTTAATATTAATTGCTCAATAAAACGATTCCCGAGAGTTATTACGAATATCCATTATTTTAGAATACCTACATAAAAAAATTGCAGTGTCAGTCTGCAGCGCCAATTACACTTCTTCTTGTTTTACATATTCTGCATTCATACCATCAGTAGGTACCTACTTATTTTTCATTTCGATAAAACTAATCGAGATTGACACCACTCCTTTTTATGTAGACAGGTACACGCTCATGTCTTATGACGATAATTTCGCCTGCGGCGCTACTTCCCGGTCGGTGTCCTAGTCGGCAGTCCAACAATTATGGCAGCCCTATCGTAGGTTCGTATAAAGGAAACAGTATGCATGGACAGTGTTGTGTTTTCATGCAAAGCGGGTCTATTAATAAATTGCAATCAGTGTCATTAAGATATATTATGTATACAACATTGTGTTGTTTAGAGACGATGAGATAACGAAGTTGAAGCGACTATTTAGTAAAACGTTGAGATATTCATAAATTCAATGTTAATAAATGAGATTGGTGGTGGTAATAATATAGTGGGTATTCAGTATTCACTAACTACCATTGCGTTGCTTCTAGAAGAGTAAGGATTGCGTGGTACCGTGTGGGAATTATTCTTAAACTCAATTGTTTCATTGAGATATATTATTTTATTTAGAATATCTTAATACACGATTAAAATTTTCAGCTTTACCTCACCACAAGTTGTTAGTTTAGTACGTTTGTTACTTACACAGAGTAATTAACACCTTTCTAAAATATCTTCTGTACAGCTTTTAATTAAACATCTTATTTGCCATCGTTTTCTCGTTCATCTATCTTTGCTTATCGGATCTAAAAGAGCTTATTTATTTGTTGTCATCAACGTACAAGGATAAAACACGAAATCGTGTCGACTTATTACCTACACGTTCCAGGTTCCAGTATTTATCATTAAAATCTTGGAGATAATTTTTCATAGCACCATACCTAGTAATATTTGATACATTCATAATTATTCAAGTAAACTTTTATGGTCATAGAATGTTTGCATACAAATACTACTGCTTCGCGAATGAGTACAATAATCTGAGTGCTATATTTTGAATGATCTATTTGTCACTAAATCACTTGAAGTTTCGAGGTTCTATTAAAACGTTGGTGTGGGAATATATGTCAGAATATTCGAAACATCAATCCCTTCTGAGAGAGAAGCGATCAATTATTTGGCTGCGGCTACATCTGTTGATTTCTGGACAAGATGGCCGAACCATTTTTTTACATATCCCATTCCCAGTACTGAGCCTCGCCAGCATGGAATGACAATTTTGGGAGTGTATACTTAACCGAGTTTTTGTACCCGAAGTCTCCGCCGAATATTCTCCTCGCCACCATCCCTCCCCCCCTTCCTCCCTCCCGTGATCACTCTATGACATTTATCTTTATCTCACTTCAATACTTCTCCGTCTCTTTTCAAACTCATGCACCCTGCTTTGTCGAAGGATGGACATCAACTTTTTCTGGCACTTCGACATATGGAAGATTTCGATACAAAGCTACAAATGTCACGTTAATATTATAAAAGACGATGATTAATTGATTACGGTTATGATTACTTATAGTCCAAGAGCCCGCTGCTTAATTTATGACGTATCTGTTTTTTGATCGAAATGTGGTACAAATGATAGCTTACCAATAGGGTATTACATCGCACTAGGGTTGCCTATCAAAATCTTGCCGCAACCCCCCCTGCCCCCCCCCCAAAAAGGTCCCTCTTCGCGGTTTTTCGCATTTTATAGGAATATGGTAAGAGATAGGAGAAAGTAGTCAATGACAAAAATAATCCTTGCTTAATTCTCTACAAAAAATGTTAAGTCAATTTTTTCGTAGAACTAGCAGTTTACCCGCAATGGCCGGTCCAAAACCGAAATTCATTTAAAATACAAAAAAAATGTATTTAAACTAAATTGGTTGAAAATTGATAAGAGCTACAGGAAAATAGTCAGAGAACGAATTAATAACCATAGTCTTAGCTACAAAACGAGCTATAACTTATGTTCATACATCTAATAATTTCGGAGTTATTACAATAAAACTCAGTGACGAAAATTCTTAAAATTCAGTTTTTCATAAAATAACCAGTGATATAGCGCCGCAGGCCAAAATTTTTTTCCATAAAATGTTAGTAATAATGGGTGGAAGAATGTGAAAGAAAAAAAATCAAACTTTTTTTTTT
This sequence comes from Ceraclea dissimilis, assembly GCA_963576895.1. Classification (NCBI taxonomy): domain Eukaryota; kingdom Metazoa; phylum Arthropoda; class Insecta; order Trichoptera; family Leptoceridae; genus Ceraclea; species Ceraclea dissimilis. The sequence continues at coordinate 15,452,097 of OY756364.1, forward strand.
ATTTTTTCAAAAAATATCCTGTTTTTTGACCGGCCATTACGGGTAAACTACTAGTCCTATGAAAAAATTGACTTAACGTTTTTTGTAGAGAATTTAGCAAGGATTATTTTTGTCATTGACTACTTTCTCCTATATCTTACCATATCCCTATAAAATACGAAAAACCGCGAAGAGGGATCTTTTCGGGGGGGGCAGGGGGGGTTGCGGCAGGATTTTGATAGGCAACCCTAGTGCGATGTAATACCCAATTGGTAAGCTATCGTTTATACCACATTTCGATCAAAAAACAGATACGTCATAAATTAAGCAGCGGGCTCTCGGACTATTATATGTCCGCTTTATAGTATTTATTAGTAAGTATGTATAGAATTTGGGTATAGAGAAAGTAATTATCCATACAATAATATATAGACACCACGCAGGGATGAAAATATTTCTGACACATATTCATTATATATTTTCACATTTACAATGTGGTTTATTTTGATTTATTTATTTTAACTAGTCTATTTAGTATTCGAATCTCATCGCCTTTTTGCAGGTCAGTGTAGGGCTACAAAATGAAAAACAACACGTGAACACAAACATTTTACATAATATCACATGGCAATTAACACTAAACTTGTTATAATTTCCTGATATGATCAGAAGGATATTTCTATCTCATTTCTCATTGTATTCTGTCGTTTATAAAATTTTGTACTTAATTAATTATTCCACGTTTTTTTCTATCAATTATGTAGGATTACCAGATTATTCTACCCATTTGAAACGGTGCCTTTAATTTCGTTGAGAACGATACGAATATGAAAACAGCATTGATTAACAAAGTTCCTGTCTATCAAAAGAACTCAGTATCAAAATAATAATATTTGACTTCTGTCGATTAACAATGAAGGCTGTATAGTTGTTTTGGTTAATTTCTTCGTCACAATAGGACGACTCGCGTTTACACAGAACCACTTATGATTAAGATGCCTGAGACGAAGTTGAAATTAGTATTCGTGAATTTTATTTTCATAAACGTTATCCGATTTTATTTTACAGTACAAACTTTTGCTCCACAATATTGTGACGACTACAGATCACAAACAAATTTAGTATCTAGTCTTCCATATTTTTATGAATGTAACCTACATTTTTACTTCAACCTTTATAGCCTAAGAGCCGGCTGCTTAAATTATGACGTATCTGTTATTTGATCGAAATGTGGTTTAAATGATCGCTCACCAATAGGGTAATACATCGCATTAGGGTTGCCTATCAAAATCTTGCCGCAAACCCTCCTGCCCCTCCCCCCCCCCCCCCCCGAAAAGGTCCCCTTCGCGGATTTCCGCATTTTTTTAGGAATATGGTAAGAGATAGGAGAAATAGTCAATGACGAGAATATTCCTTGCTAAATTCTCTACAAAAATGTTCCATAGATTTTTTCGTAGGACTAACAGTATACCCGTAATGACCGGTCAAAAAACGGGATATTTTTACAAAAAAAAATCTTGTTATTTTCCTTTCACATCCTTCCACCCATCATCAATAACATTTTGTGGAAAAAAAAATTACCTTCGACTATCAAAGACTAAATTGCAAATTTATATATTTCATTATTTGACTGTCTGAAAAAATCGATTGAAGTCGTGAACATTAGTTAAAGCTTTTCAGTCACACTAGATGAGCGTGTAATCAATTTAAAACAATTTATTGACAGATTGAAATGGGTTGATAATAATTGTGATAAAATATATGTAATACTTTTTTAATAGGGATATCGAAAAACTTAATTGAAATCACTAGTCCAGAAACACGATTATATTTTTCTAAAAATAACAGAAAATGTTATGCGGCCGCTTCACGCTCGGCATCCCTCCACGAGTTTTGTGTGAATGAGTAAAAGGACGTACGGACGAGGTGATTGTCTTGAACTGTATAATGTATATAGTCCAAGAGCCCGCTGCTTAATTTATGGCGTATCTGTTTTTTGATCGAAATGTGGTACAAATGATAGCTTACCAATAGGGTTTTACATCGCACTAGGGTTGCCTATCAAAATCTTGCCGCAACCCCCCCTGCCCCCCCTGAAAAGGTCCCTCTTCGCGGTTTTTCGCATTTTGTAGGAATATGGTAAGAGATAGAAGAAAGTAGTCTATGACAAAAATAATCCTTGCTAAATTCTCTACAAAAAATGTTACGTCAATTTTTTCGTAAGATAGCAGTTTACCCGCAATAGCCGGTCCAAAACCGAAATTCATTTAAAAAACTAAAAAAATAATTTAAACTAAATTGGTTGAAAATTGATAAGAGCTACAGGAAAATAGTCAAAGAACGAATTAATTACCATAGTCTTAGCTACAAAACGAGCTATAACTTATTTTCATATATCAATTAATTTAGGAGTTATTGCAATAAAACTCAGTGATGAAAATTCTTAAAATTTAGTTTTTCATAAAATAACCAGCGATATAGCGCCGCAGACCAAATATTTTTTTCCATAAAATGTTAGTGATATTGGGTGGAAGAAAGTTAAAGAAAAAAAATCAAAAAAAAATAATATTTTTTTCAAAAAATATCCTGTTTTTCGACGGGCCATTACGGGTAAACTACTAGTCCTATGAAAAAATTGACTGAACATTTTTTGTAGAGAATTTAGCAAGGATTATTTTTGTCATTGACAACTTTCTTCTATCTCTTACCATATTCCTACAAAATGCGAAAAACCGCGAAGAGGGACCTTTTCGGGGGGGGCAGGGGGGGTTGCGGCAAGATTTTGATAGGCAACCCTAGTGCGATGTAAAACCCTATTGTTAAGCTATCATTTGTACCACATTTCGATCAAAAAACAGATACGTCATAAATTAAGCAGCGGGCTCTCGGATTAATACGTAACCGACGGTTAACGCCTTTTTACTCATTCGCGCGGGACTCGTGGAAGGTCGGACAGCATGTGGATGAGGCATTAGACAACATTTACTAGCATTAATAATACTAATATATAGAACATACTTATTTCATTAAGTCAAGCACGAATTTAGAGAAAAAAAATCAATTGGATTTATATATTTATTGTATTATTAAAAAACGTTTCAATTATAGATACCTAAGCCACAAAATGACAATTCGTAAATTCTACCAGAAACTTACCATTCAGATCTATATATGTAATTCAAGATATCGGTTGTTTCAATGTTTTTGCAAAGATAATTTGAATATTTAAAAGTTGGCAATCGGCAAAAACATTATTTAGGAGGAACTCGAAGACACGTTGCCAAGGTTTCTTAAAGGACCCTTCTTCTTCTTCTTCAGCTCTCTGCCCTGCTGGATGTAGCATTTCTTATTCACAACCGGGTTCTGCCGACTTGTTGGGCAATATCATCATACCATCTTCTTGTCTGACCATATATCCAACCTACTGCCATTTTAGTTTATCAACTCTGTGTGTTTTTATTAATTTTATGAATACATACAACTTGCACATGTTCTTACAATAAGCATACTCACATATTTCACACATTAATAACAAAAAAACCTGTGAAGTAAAAAAAATAATCATGTGTAAACAATTGCTTGTAAAACGTTAAAATGAAACATGATTCCTTCTTCAAGGTTCTAATAAAATGTATTGGCGAGAAGAATTGATATCACCGTTGCCTTGATATTTAAATATTATGAAAATTATTAATGATAACTATGAAGAAAAAAGTTGTAGAAACTAGAAACAAGAAAAACATACATTGTCTTTTGTGATTAATTGTAAACAAAATAGGATAACATTTTAAAAACGATACAAAGCAACAGTGTCGGCTTCAGAACAGAGAGTGAAGGCAATAAAATAAATAGTTTTTAAATTTGTTGTACATTTAATTGAAAAACTTTGATAACGAATATTACTCCTTTGATTGAGTGAATCTGTAAATAGTATGTAAACCGCATTTAAATTAAATCACCATTTGACATAGTTTTGGAAGTAAGCACCTAAACCAAATATTCGGTAGCATTACTTAAGAGTGTGCATACCGACATTTCAAAAATTTCTAAAAACGGGAGACCTCTTATCTCGACAACCGTTACTAAATATGATTTGGAACAAAATAGGGTAGATGCATTGAACCTTTATCTAGGGAATAACCGTAAAAGATTTTTTATATCTTGCATAGATTTCTGATTTTTTTTTTTTTTAAAACAACTCTGTACTTTTTTCCGAAAGACGGAAACTCGTTTCCCGAAAGTCGCGGGGTATTTTTTTTTTGTACTGATAATATGCATCAAAATCTAGGGAATAACCGTAAAAGTTTTTTGATAGACGCAAAATTAACCCCGAAAACTGGAAAAAACGCTATTTTTACCATTTTATCATGCGATTGTCACGCGATTTTGAACCTTAATGCCGTGGGAAATGTCTGTGACGTCATTAGCGGTGCCAAGCCCTTAACAATTAGATTTCTCATCAATTACATTAAAAAATACATACGGGTACAACGGTTTATTCAATAAAATTTTAATGATACACATGAAATATGAAAGGATATGATGGTAGATACCTATACAATTTCAAAATGAAACAATGGTTTAAATAAAGCAACATGGAAGCAAATGTTCATCGGGATTGTTATTACGTTTTCATAAAATTTGTATAACAACCAATATAGATCCATCGATCGCTTGTATTATAAAACGTATCAATGAACTTACAAGAGCTCACCGTTTGGTTTGTCCATACAAAGGTCTAAGCGAGTGGGCGTTTTTATTTGTTATACCACCTCTGTGCAGGGGTCACCTAACTATTATTATATTCAATAAACAGACCTAATCTCGATACATCACGGATCGACAACCTTCAACTTAACAAACTTTCATCAAAATCATTATTCAAAAGATTATTGAAGGCTAATCACTATGACTACAAGGTCTCACAGTTTAACATTTGACCTATATCAACCCTTTACCTGGTAATCAAAGAAAACAGAGCACCAGACCACAAATTCTGTTTGTATTCATTTTACGTTTTATATCGTTCTATATAATATGAAGGTAGGTATACGTCACAAATTAATACTCTCAATTTCGCCCTTCTCCATCCACTGCTAGACATACCTAAGCTTCTGCTTGTTCCGTAGGCCAATTAATTATTTTTAGCCTGGTTTTATTATTACTTATTTATATCGTATGGCTTCAACCAACTTAGGATGGCGTCGTCAGAATATAAGAGAAATTAAAAAAAATAAAGTTTTCAGGACTTAATGAGACTACGTACCCTACAGATCAATGTGCAAGTCATGAAGCCATCGTAGGCCTTTGCAGTGGCATGTAGGTATATTTTTTTATGTGCCGAAGAAGAATCTAAGAAGGTTCGTCTCTGCAATGTGCTGGATGTTTTGTACTGTAACTCCACATTGCTAATTTTTTATATATTTTTTAAAGGATCTAGGCTTGCATACACAAACCCAAATACTTTCCTGCATACCTTGCACTAGGCTAAAAGCCTGTATCGCAAAGTGTGAAATACATCGCCATCGCCGGGGTTCGAACCTGGCACCTCCGGCACGAGAGACTGCCGCCTCAACCAACTGCGCCAACCATGTACTTAATTATTATGAAGGTATCTTTATATTTGACTGTTTTCTTTAAATTCTGTGTGTGATAGTTTTATACCAGAATTTCAATGGTTGGTGATCCTTACGACATTATAACAAGGTACCTTCTCCATAGAAAACGTCTGTAATATTTTAAAATAATGTGTATGGATCTTTGTTTTTTTGATGTATGATTGTACATTTATAAATCGTTTCGTATCACAGGAGACCCCGATCTCAAATTATTAAAGCAGTTAATTCGATCGGACTAGGAGCGAGAGTAATCGTCTTTGCAGGAGGTAGACAAACATATTTAATCACTACATATTACACTATATTATACGGATGCCTTATGTATAATAATAATATTTTCTACTCATATTACTGGAGTGGAAGTTAAGTACCGATTCACATAGATAGTACTTCTGAGAAACGTGGAAAAAAGGGATGGATGAACATAATATATTGGGTCCTTAAATGATTCATATAAAAATCGTGATGGAATAAGAACGTTTGTTTTTGTTGTTTTTTTAAGGAAATCATTTATTCATTTTCTTCAGAAACCATCAAACCATCCAAACTTAAAGCAAGTACATGCAGAATTATAACAGCCCTCTAAATATGAAGTCGATTGACCACACAGTACCTTACCTATAGTGACACACCTGTAATGCCATAAAATTTTATTTCAAAACTCAGAAATTAATTTTATAATTGTGCACGAAAATATTTGGATTAAGAATATCTGGATTCTTTATAAATTTTGCAAATGGTTTTCTTTTCTAAAAAAAAAGAAAACTGAATATACTAAATGTATAATGATTTTTGATACACCTTGTTAGAAGTATATGATTTATGATTTTTATATGAAATATATGAACTAGGTCTGATGGTATTAGGAAATGTGCCGGTGGTGGATGGATGCAGTGTGCCCAAGACAGGAAGCTGTGGAGGACCAAAGGGGAGGCCTATGTCCAACAATGGACCTGAGTGGCTGCAGAAGAAGAAGAAGATATGAACTAATACAGAGATGACTACATACAACATTCTGCAAACAGTTGTATATAGGTATATTAAACTGTGAATAAAAGCTCTGATTGCTATAGAGATGTACATAAACTTAAAGCGATTTAATTATTAATTGATATGCAGCTCTAGATAAAAGAAATACTTGAGTTCAAAAATAATGCAGAAACAATTGTTGAATTTTTGAATAGACAATCTTCGTTAAGTAGGTGTAATAAAAATTCTAACAGTCTATTGAATGTACATTATGTAATAATGGGAATATGAACGACCTTGATTAGATTGTACAGAAGATCTTCTGACATATGTCAAGATAATCAATGCCTTGTACATTTTATAATATTATGATGAAGTAGATGTATGGATTTGTATAATAGTCGGCACTCTCGCTGTTTTGATCATTCGGTATAGGAGATGTAGTCAGCAAAAAATGGTCGAGTGGAGTTAAACATTTTTTTTATATAAAACATTACCTATAAATAATATTTGCGTTTATGATTCATTGGTAACTCAAAGGAAGAGATAATCAATAAGTTTACCTAACAGATATTGCGTTTTGTAGTTACTTAATAGGTATTATAATCTGATTCATATAGTAAGATAACTTTCTTTCGTGTAATAATATATTAAATAATATTTTAAAAACACTAATATATTCCACTTTTGCTTCATTCGTTTGTAAAATTGTATCTCGAGGCAAAAGTGAACTGTTTTAACACTTAAATTCCCGATGAGAACCATGGAGAATGGTGATTCTTCTTAATACCTACGTTGAACAATATTTTTCAATCTTTTCAAGATGGTTCACGAGTAAGTGCCGCGTATAATAATAACAATATCTGCTTTTTAACACATCTGACAGCTTTGTAACTCAAGCGGTTAATAAAGCATCCACAATAATGTGAAGACCCTGAATAGAAAAAGCGTGACCGTGAACCAACAGTAAAGTTCAATTGAATTATTTATATTATTATAATCGGCGCCATCTTGCTCCGTGATGGGGACTCATAAAGACTCTTCATTGTCAATGATTTTCATAATGATTTTGTTTACCTATCATTAAAACTACTCTAAAACGGTGTAAACATGGAATATTTAAGACTCTATCATGTTTACTATCCATTAGTTCACCCAATTTGATGATCTATCAACAAAACCTCTATAAATTACCAATTTATTTATTTACTTTGGTGAAACCAGAAATCCTATCAAACTGATCTCTAGTACCAACTGTGCGAAGCGAACAGTACATGGAGATGCCTAAAAAATATCCTCCATAGTGCATGTGACAGGGTACAACGGACACTCCAACAATTGAGGCATGGTCTGCACTGCACCGCAATCACATGAGATGGATTCATCCCGTAAGAAGTCTCATCACTCCATATTTTCACTCACATGTTTGTACACGAATAAGATTTGTTTAAAATTGTTGAAAAAAACTTCCCCCGTAACTAGACCCTTACTTTCTGCAGAAGGTTCGTAAAATTTATAATAAAGAGTTTTCTGCAATAAGTTCACCAGTAATTATGTTATCGAATGCAGGTTATAATGTTTTCTTTAATCAGAAACTCCAAAAACCAAAGTGGCGGATTATTGGATTAAGAAAACGTTAAAATGATTATTCGAAAATTATAAAATATACCAAGCGAGTCGAAGGTATGTACAAGATGTGTATTGTGTATGTGATCATTGCAATATGAAGTGTACCAAACTTTATGAATAATTGAATTTGCACCTCAAGGATAAAGGGATTTCGAAGGCTAACGGCACATTATATTATTATTACTGCAACGGTTCTTCTTCCATACAACACAACAATATCATCCTTCATGACTTTATTATTGTCTGCATAAAAATATACAAATAATAAATTCATTATAACCATCAAGTGGCAAATTAAAAATCACCTTGAGTTTTATGTAACACTGCGCTACTCGACGGACAATTCAATTAGTCGATGTGAATAAAATAAAGGACTGAGACGCGAGGCGAATAATAAACAAACAAAATCAATAAGCTATTGAAGTATTTTCGAAATAATCTATGTAAAAATATGGTAAGCAGGTGAATGGATTAATATTATTAATATAACGTGAGAGTACAGAAGATGATTATTGTGAAATATGATAATTGAAAGCAATTAAGAAGATGACATGTCTATTTCATTATACACTACAAGTTATGAATTGCGTATACATAATAGAATAAAAGGTATTTCAAGAAAGAATTACAGTCAGAGTATCAAAGTGTTTTCGGCAACTTGGTACAGGACTAAATATATATAAATACAAGGTACTTCGAAGAAATTCATTACTTAAAGTTGAATATTGAAAAAACTACTAATAGTAATGTTAACGTATTCTTATTTTTTTCGTATATAAACGACTTGTACAGGTAATCTGTGAACCAAAGCTCTACTCCAAAACTATGTATAGGAAGCTTTGCATTATCGATTTTCCTAGTGTATTTTTTTAATGTATAGAAAAAGTATTTAACTACTACAGTATTTAGTTCAGAAGCAGTGGACACTTTCTAATTGATGATTTTCCCAAAATTCTACTAAATTAAAAATAATCATTTTCTTAGCAATTATACATGCCTACGGTACGTATAAATTGATACTTTGATGACAAAGTATTCAGTCGAATTACATTTAATAATAAATATTTGTAATAAACATAAATTCTACATTATTAAAAGCAAGTCGCAGGTAATATGCATTTGTCCAATGAAACTAATCGTTTATAATAATAATTATTGACAACATGTTGTGCATCATGGTAATATGAAGAGATGGACGAATCGAATATCTAGTAATGTAGTATAGGTTTGTCAAAGATTTAATAAGGAACGTGGATCATAATATTCTGATAGGTCCAGAAAGACCAACAACTGCATCAATACAATGTTAATTCGTTATAATAATCGTATTTACATATTACAACCATCAATGTAATATTATGTTCATAAGGATTGGCATGATATGATAATAATTGTACTATTGTACCAATAAAACGTATCTTCAGAGACTTTATGATCCTCTGTAAGTTCTTCTTCTTCGAGTCAGTATGTGTATTGAGCATTGCGACCAACATAACTGGGTATACTGCGGTACACATATTGTATGGTATTAGTCCTTGAATCACAATATTGCAAGTACTGCGTGTATATACTCTTTATCCATGTTATGTATCCTTATTATTATTATGGCTTGTATGAAATCTGAACAATATCAGTCGTTGGGAATATTATTACAAGTATAGTGTGTTTATTTAAAACGAACGGTCGAACACGAAACCCGGAACAATATAAAATGCAAGTTGTATTATTTCAGTGTGATGTGAACATAGAAAAGTTATCTCTTTGCGTTGTATGCTTTCTGAAGATATTAAAAGCATTTGGAGATTTGAACATCTGTTTCCAATTTTTTGCTGAAGTTATTAGGCATTCCTTAGTAAGCGAGAAAGTTACATAGGTGTCTTCATTTCAAGTCTGAAATTTCTTACGTAATTTACATTGATTATTCATACATGAAAGCCCATAAAATATTCAAGGATATTTACATTTATTGAGAAAGTCTATACTTTGCTGTATATCTGTTGAAATAACTGCTTGTTGTTTCAACTATGACGTGTAGAAAATCCGATGTTTTAAAAAATGGTTGACCTTTTTTGCTGTCTAATGTAATTTTTTGATTTGTTGCGGTAAAATATTATTAGAGAAGATAGTGCTGTGTCAAATATTATTTCAAATTCACATATTTTTCTTGAATGTTACTTATTATGTAATAAGGCAGTCCACTCGAACTGGGTGAATTGTAATGTAACTTAATATACATAGTTATTAGTGGAGTTAGCTGGCAGAGATCTCAGCATATTTTGTTCAGCAAAAAAATAAGGTTAGGAAATTAATCACAAATGTTCTAAAAAATAATGCGTAGTATCGAAAGTTTTTAAGTATTTTGGTTTTGGTATCACCCTGTTGGTCGTATGGATTATGTAGTGAAGATATGAAGGGCTAAGTATTATTCGGCTCGGAACAAGATAAGATCTGAGAGAGGATCGGCGAGACCCCCACTGAGGACATGACGAAGAAGCGGGCAGTGAGAAGAAGGACACGATCACTACATACTACACACTACATACATAATTATATATAAATAAAACTTACTATACTATACTTTGTAATATTATAACTGACTATCATATTATTGGGCACACAATACTCGTACACATATTATTATAAGAAGCTGTAAACTTTACATTATTAGTATACGGATTGAAATTTTGATATGAAAAAGTCATACGAAACATTTCCGCATTACAAAAGTTTGATGACGATGTGAAATATTGCATTGCAAAATTTGAAACCTTTTATCAGCTGTACCTATATCTGTGAGATTTTGTTTGAGTTAACTGAGAGAGCGCTAAAAAAGAATTGGACAATGATTTAGGCGGAGGCAGAACTTGCCAACACGCTTTTCAGTATTATCGCTAAATACAATGCTAATAGATACAATGTGTTAGCATCCTTGATTTACGGTAGAGAAACTCGTCAGTCCAATTCTGAAAACTGAATATGGAAACTATATCATCGTATTAAGAATATTTTCGTCCCTAAATATTTTACATTCTTGACAATGTCACTGTCAGGAAATATAAGGAGCGATTTGATTACTATAAAAATGCAAAATCTGTAGAACACCAATTTAAATTTAATGCTGTGTATCTATCCTGGCGTCAAGAATGCCAGGATATAGATGCACAGTATTAGATACAAACATTAATGCTATTTGTAATTGCAAATTAAAAATTCAAAACTACATAATCATTCCACTGCAAAATACCTAGGAACAATACTAGGGTACCTTTGTTTTATTTCAAAGCATTTTTTATAACATTATTTATAATATACTATTTTGATTTTCAGACTAATTTTATTTAAACTATAGATATTTTAATTTTAGAATAGAATTACAAAAAAGAATAACGTATTGATGGGAAATAATAGCCCACAAAATGAAAAAAAATGAAGACATATGGAAGAGGCGTAAATACAGTAGTGGAGAACCGGATAAAAAAATGTTCAAGTGTGTATTTTGATCTACAATCAATGTTTAATTAGGCGTAATGAATATATTTTCCTGAACACACTGTACAGTCCAAAACATCTCCAAACCAGATTCTTTCATGCTGGAACAGTTTGATAAATTATTAATGTTGCCTTACTTAAATTATGTTCCTAGAACACAAACATAGTCAGGCATAGGTATAATATGTTATACATGCATACATATTCTATTACATACCTATCTATGTAGGTATACATTAATAAATGTAACTGAGTATACATTAACACAAAAACATACAAAAGTATATATTCATGTTAGTTTGATTCTTAAGACACCACTGTCAGTTTTTTACAATAAAATATCTTATAGCTTCTTACATATGACAAAAAAGGGAGACGATTTAGTATTAGTTATGATCTATACTGTTTTTTACTTCTTGTAGGAATGAAAAATTATGACGAAATTAATTATTATACTCATTACACCAATACTTCCTATACACGTTTCCCAATCCTTGAAAATAGTAAAGAATGACTGATTCAAAATTATCCTAATGCAATTAACGGCCAATTGAAAAAACCAGACAATTTTTTAAAATATGCAGTTACATACTCGTAGGTAAAAAATGTGAAAACCCAATGTGTATTAAAATAAAGTATACTTTACATAAAGAAACATTACATTAAAACAAAAAAAGCCCTATTTATTTTTACCTATTTTGTAATACCAACTGACCCATCTCAGAGCGAACAGGGATTAACCCCTTTTTATGATGCCACAATTTATATTTTATGAGAAAATCGGATTTTATACATATCGTAGTTGACAAACAAGTATGTAATTATCTCAACAAATTTGTTATATCAGTCATAGGGCTGATGGACAGTCCAAACTTCTCTGTATATCTGTCTAGATAACTTCTCCTAATAGTAAGGAATAGATGAACGATAAAACAATATGACATAGGTATTTATAGGACGCATTCACAAGTGTAGTTATATACAAGAGTACTATGATACAATATACATGATATACAATATACATTATATACAATATACATGAACTGAACCCGCCGAATCATTGGAATGACATCGGTAAACTTTTTGCTGGGTAATCTTTTACTGTCAAATAAATGAAGGAAAACAATAAATTTCTCATAATTAATAACAGATACAAAGCTCAATGTAAATTAATGTTCGAATCTATTAATTTTGTTTTTTTTATATAACCTTCTATCTTCTAGTTACTACTAGTAAAACTTTGATATTGTGTAATATGTGTAACGCCGATAATGAAAAAAAAAATGTGAGTAATTGTAATCGTTTTAGTTTATCTTGTCTACAATCAAAATTGCATTTCATACAAATGCATGGGTATTTTAAAGAAGGTTCAAGAATCTTTTCACTAAGACATTGAAATACTTTGTATTTGATTGTAATAAATGGAAATGTCTGTTTGTTTTGATAAGTGTGTCCCATAGATTTATAAATTTATTTACACTTCAAGTGAACAATCCAAATATAAGCACACAATTGGCCAATTTATACAAAACTTTTCACTAGGGCGAACTTATCGCAATGCTGCGGTTTTTTCAATTAACGCATTTACAACTACAAGTTTCACATTTAAAATGGAACATTTTGAAATGAAACGTCTAGGCATATAGATGACGGCAACTTAATTTAAAATCAACAATGAGTAAGACAAACGTGGATCTGCTTCTTCTTCTTATCCTGTCGGTCAGCACTCATTAGATTCCTCTCCGCTTTCAGAAAGCCACAACCCCTCCCGCGTCATCGTCCAAGGGGGAGCGATCCGCGAGGCTTTCCCATGTGCACCGTCTAGGAGCCATTGGGCAGTCCAGGAGGATCTGCTACACCATCACGATATATCCCAATAATGGGATATACAACAATGACGTTTGTGTATATGAAACCTAAATCTCGTAAAACCCATAAAAGCACCATCAATTTTGTTTCTAATAAAAAAAATGTACAACTGTTCATATCATTCTCTAGTAATGTAAACACGTTTTTCATAATATGAATATTTGCGGTCACGGTTAACAATATTGTTTTTAATTACACGTGAGAGTGAGAGCTGATGTGAGTGCCATTATGTGTTGAACGTGAATATGTTGTACTAACCTCCTCTTTATGTGAAGTTAAACTAGTTAAACTCTAACCTTTACAACGAGGTTTTCACACATATATACCTAATTATGACGATTAATTAATTAATGTTATTAATTGATCACACACAATTACGCACTTGATATCATAAAAAAACTAGGGAGAATTAATGTTATTAATTGATCACACACTATTACGCATTTGATATCATAAAAAAACTAGGGAGAATTGCAACACAATGGGTTTGTTCTTACGCTTTACTATGCGTTAAACATTTAGGTATATATTTTTTTTTCTACAATATGCCCACATGTTTTTTTATTACTGTCCGTACAACATGTGCAATGAAATATTTCAATGACAGATTCACTGACTTTGACATGTTGTCTTCCAACCCTTATATTTATAAAAAAAAAAACAAATTTCGGAATTCGACAAAGCAGGGGATAATGTTAATTAATTTAAAATTATTTACAGTATTATTTTGAGTGTCTACGTTTCCTTTCCCCCAATCTTCTTTTATCATTAATTCCCCTTCTTACCTCTTTTAAAGTCCCCTGTGACACCTATCTATAGTTACGTCAATTGAACATGACCTCTGTTTAAAAAGAAGCAAAATAATCATCAAAGAGTTAAATAAAAAAAAAAATGTGTCTTATATCTACCTATCAAAAGATGAAGTATTTATTGATTATTATCAATACAGCAATCAATTTATTAGTAAAAAAATAACGATCTGCTATTTTTATCCCATATGCTGATCAAATAATTTAATAACTAATCATTGCTGTAGAATCAAACAGACTATAATAATACAATAAAAATATAATAAGGAAATGATATACCTACTGGCGTATCTGTCAGTAAGATTAATCACGATATTAATTTAATCAGATATTTCCCACAACCCTACGTATAAAGCTCATTATGGATTAGAATTCACATAAGTGGAATGCGCGTCTTATTTTAATTGTGTCTTAAGTATAAGATGACTTACTTAGTAAAGAGAATAAGAATTTTAATACAATATCTAGACTTAGTCTATCATTATTCTTCATACATCGTGAATCGCTATTATTGTGAGTTATCATTGTATACGTACGTGATTATTACTAAGTCTTGTACTGTTCATCAGCTGGTGACCCACATACCAGTTAATAAGAATGCTTGCTATAAACATTATTAATATTGTACATGCATTGACAATAAGAATTATTGTAAAACAAATATGCCTGCAAAAAACTAACCTCATTATTTGCAGTCGTTCTTAAGACAATGAGATCATGGTGTTAGGAGTGACGTGAAGAACCGGCGAAGTCATAGTTGTCTATGTTTCTACTAAAGAGAGTGTTTAGTTATATTATCAGGTGGATGGCAACGGTTCTGTTTGACTGGTAGACTAGTAGAGAAAAGTGAGAGAAATACTGAATGAAATTATCAGATCAAAATATTCATTAAATTCGATAGATTTTACGATGTTTAAAAATAACGTCCTATACGATATCCTAGAAATTGCTGTATCTGACATAAGTTCAAAGGCTAAACATCTGTACATATAACAAACATTTAGGTATGTCCATTCAACGTCACATTTTAGATCGGCTTTCAGGATCTTAAGTACAGAATTGATATTAAATTATTATGTACCTATGAGATTTTACTAATCAGGTTTTCAACAATAATAACATTAATTAGCGTTAATATGAAATTGGGAATTCGTACAACGGTAATTGAGTTATTAATATTATTTTAATAGCAAATTAAATATTGTTTTTATTATTAATCATAAAGAAGGATTATTGTAGAAGAATTTATATTATATACTAATTATACGTAGAAGTTTTGCGTCGCGGTTAATCCTCCTCGAAGCTCGTTAAGATCCGAAGCTTTTGTATTCAAGAGTATACTTTTTGATTTATATCCTCATGCAAATTTTACGTACCCACATGCGGTGCCCGAAATGAGAGTTTGATTATTTCCTAAAAGATATTCAATTATTCCGCAACAAATTAACGACCCGAAAAACACTTTGCTGTTTGAACTTCCCCATGTGAATATGACATATTTACATATTGCCTTTCGACTTTTCAAACAAACGGAATTAATCCAGCTCTACCTGCATCGGTGGCATTATGCCTTATGCAGGTGTAACTATGTATAATTAATATGAGTTATTGAGATATTAAAACACATTTTAATCCTTCAAATTAAAAGTAATTGGGTAGATTCATGACATATAAATCAAAGGAGTTTACCTACATAGATTTCCCACGGATGCAATATTTTACTGAGTGGACTGATCTAACGCTTTCTTTAAGATTTATAATATTTTGTTAAGTGGTTATGACAAATTAAATTGAAGATAAAATATTATATGCAATAATTATAACTGTGTACATTATAACTGCACAATTAATTAAAAAACTCGTTTTTCTTCAATTCGTATTTTGATTTGTCAACATACATATATTTATTTAAAATAACGGTACCGATTCAAATGACTGACTGCAGTTCGCGACACCAAATGACGGTCTAATATGAATATTTTTGCAGTTCTAATCGTATAATATGTGGTAACCAACGATAGGTGTGTGGATGTGTTTTGAGACGGAATTCTGAGCCGTCGAACACGCTAAATTCAAAATAATTAAAATGAGAGGTAAACCACATTTCTGAAATTTGTCTAGGTACGGGTAGATGAGATTTACTTAGTACTATAAGATTCTGTATGTAGGTGAATTTCATATCGATACATAAGAAAGTAGGGCTTGATATTAAAAAGGAAATGGTACGCTGTTGGTAATTATAAAGCTTGTTTATGACCTTTGTATAGCATTGATAACATTATACCTACGATCTTACATACCTACACAGCCTACAACCAAGTCGGGATATTTAGTAGGTACATATAAATACAATATTGCGGTCTTTTTGACCAAAGCTTCGATCCATGTGAGCCGTTATTCAAAATATCAATTTCACATACACAATATTCATATTATTTATTATCATAATACGACTTGAATATTTTGTTTGCATATAACGACGTCTTCTTGTATGTAACATTTTTTTTAATGGGGCACATAGTAGAAAATACAAAATAAATTATTGCACTATAGACGCTATAATTATTAGAAATAAAAAATGGAGGGTGAATGCACTAGGTATATTATAGACTTAATTCATACATACTATTGTTGTAGTTTGATCGATTGTTATTTAATGCAAATATTACATCAACTTTACGATAAAAATGTTAACTATTCGACCTTTTTTCATCATTTTTCGAGGAACTCTTGCATAACATCTTCCATACGGCAGACATGAAAAAAAATGTGTTTTTAGCATTGTAATCTGATGAGGCAATCGTAATTGAGTATTGCCGATATAGCAGAGAATGCAAGGGATCATAATATTCTAAGTAGATACAGAAAACTTGGGTAGAATCTTGGTTTATATTTAGAAATTATATAAAAAAATCTCACGAAGATCATAAAGAATCTTTTTTTATTGGTGTCATAATATGCACCCAGGTAACCCAAAAATTAGAATCAATTACATACTTCGATGAATAAGAATCTATTATATATTCACGGCACAAGCCTTTGACTGTTTAATGTTTTGTGCTAATTATTTCCTATAAGTTAGCCAAAATAGGAAAATATCCTAATATAAAAGTTTCTGTATAAAAAATAACTTAAATAGGCAAAATATTACGTGAGGTCGATTAATACAACATTAATTGAAATACAAATAAGTTTGGCGCGGGTTTAAAAGGCGTCTCTTTAATGCTAACGATAAGCGATCAAAAAGCATATCATTTTATCCAATAAAATTACATATAATATTGCATCGGCTGTCACATTCGCTCACTTCTTTCATCGTTTAATTTCTTAATTCATAAGTGGACATACTTAAAAAGTGTTGAATATTAAATTGAGACGGGATAATAGCATAAATTATTCCAGAGATTGGTAAAACTAGACAAAATAAAACGTGTGCTTAACTGTATACTATTGGTGTGAAAATCAGACAAATTGTAAGTAAAATGTCAACTAATATTATATACTTCATAAAGTGTTGAACTTATGGATACATCTGTGATGGTAAATAAACAATTTATATTCCTAACAAATCATTAGAGATAAAATAAACTTCAAAGAATGATAACTGTTGTATAGCGTTAGATGGCGAATTAACGACCGAAATATATGGAGAGATAAGTATAGATATGTTGAATTTAATGAAATCTGTAATATTTTAATACAATAAACAGGTGAAATAAACGAGAACAGATTAATGAAATGATTAACATTGAATACAAAACGAATGTCAAGGTTACTTCAAGTGGGTAGGAAAGTTTATAATTACTACGTTAACGCGGCTAACCATAATATATAAAATACTATGTTCTATCAATTAGCGACCATAATATAAACTGTGAACTGATTAACATAATATTCTTGTAAAAATAACATCAAATGAAACGACACTAAAAATACCAGACGGTTCATTGTATTTCAATGAAAAGTGTATTGGCTCCATGTAACATTATTATGAAAAACTAGTTTTTACATTATTTGACAGAATTGGAGATCGGCGGAGCATATTGCAAGATTGCAGGATAATAGATAGACGAGGAGATTACTGGAGTGGAGACCAACAGGCGATGAAAGACCACAAGGGCGACCAACTACCAGATGGATGGACGACATTTAGAGGTTCACCGGACCCCAGTGAATGGGAAACGCACAAGAGCGGGAGAAGTGGAGGAGAAGAGGGGAGGCCTATGTCCTGCAGTGGGCAAACTCCAACCCTCACACGTTTACGTTATGTTGTTTCGATTTTCAGGAAATATTCTCCAGATGAAGAATGATTATCATATTGTTCATTGTGTATGTTGTCAGTAAATTTCAAATGATGCTAAGTACAAAATAATAAAGGTACTATTGTTCGGCATGTTTACTTATACTTGTTTGTAAAATAGTAAATTACAACGTGTTTTCAAAGATGAATCTAAAAAGCTATTTACTTTGATATAGTGGTAATAATAATACATATTACTAGTACATAACATAGACGGTGTACAAGATAAAAGTGAATTTATAAAGCGTCAAGTGAACTAAATAAATGAATGTATGATGGTATTTGTTAGTCAGTAGTGTTGTGTTCTATAGATGATAATCTTGTAAGGAGGGAGAATAAGGAATCCTCCGGGCCAGATCTTAAACTTGAGATATTAGGAATTATTAGCTTTAATCATAATGCGGTACTGTAATAGAGGGAGTGTAATATTGATAGTGGGGGTCCTCGTATATTGAGGAAACATAATATAATTAATAATAATACCAAACCCATATTATCATAATAGATTGTAATGGGTGTTTTTTTTTTGCTTAGAATTGTAGATAGAATTTACTGCAGGGTTAACTGGTAAACGAACTGCCATACTGATGCGCTCACCGTTTGACATTTGTTTTGTAAGTATGCTCTTGTAAATTATCATGAATAGAGTCACACATGAATCTTCTTCTTGTTCAGCCGTCCCTCTTCTAGAATTTTCCAAATTTTTCTACTTTGAGCTTTGCTCTACCAGTTTCTTCCTGCGACTAGAACTATATCATCTACCCATATTTTTTGGAGTCGTCCTACAGGTCTTCTGTTCTCCCATAATCGCCATGTTAGGACGCCACACATGAAAAACGCTACCAAATTATCCATATTCACTTTGAATAAAAGATTATCTTAAATACAAATATGGTACGCAATTACTGAATAAGATTCACAATTCATCATGGATTTAGAGATCGTGACGAGGTATAGTTGGGTGGGCACGTATCTACTAGCACATATGTCGCTAGTTACTCTACATAGTGCTAAAATATATCATGATGTTAGTTGTGAATATGTAACAATTTTAATTAAGACGTGGAAAAAAAGTAGCAAAATTTATACATAAAAATGCAAAAATCGGTAGTTATAAATACTTGCAATATTTACTTGTACTTATAAGACGATTTCGAAATACTGATATTTCAGGCACAATGATTGTATTTTAGGCCCCGCGTTGAGCCTAATCCTGTGATATCCGTTTATGAGTTTATATATCAATCATGAATGATAATATGTAAACTCTTCTGGCTGATAATACTGAGAAGTGTGTTGGCAAAGTCATGCCTCCGCGTATAGTAGGTATCATATTGCAGAAAAAATAACGATTTGTTATGAGCCGAATGCACCACAAAGAGACGTTCAAATTTTATTACGAACAATACCATGAGTTGTTAGTGTTCGCAATTATATATTACTTCTCTTGAAAAAGTCATAAAAATCTCTTTAGATAACATTTCATACCATTTGTGTCCTTTGCCGTAAGTTCACTGAGAAGTTTGAGCAATCTGATATAGCCGCATTCCTGAGCATTTACCTTCAAGATAACGGAATGAATTATTGGAGTCACACACATTTAGTCTTTTTTCTCTCTCATTAAATTAATGACTAAAAACATAGGCCGTGAGCATTTTTAATTAACCGATAGTTACATGTTAGCCCTTTTAAAGAATAATTATTTTTTACCACAAAACCAAAGTGTCCTCATGCAACCGAGTGTAAAAACAAATATTTTAAAATAGGACGTCAGAAATATTTTAAAGTAGATCTTAATGCACCTAATTCTGGATGACGGTGGATTCTAATGACGGTTTTTAGCGGGGCATATAATTAGAAAGCTGATGTTCTTCAAGCTATAATGCTTTTCATCGACCAGGAGACCCTCATACATTGCACGCCGAACCTATGTATGATTGGAAATAAAGCCATGAAAACTATGGCGAAATCTGGATTTATCATGAGAAACGGTTAAGGCCGAAGTTAGTTTTTCTAGAATAATATCTTGAGTGCAACCATATGCTGCATACTACAAAAGAGGTTCTACATAAACGAATTAAGGTAAATAGAGGACCTTATTGAAAAAAATGTTTGGTAAGTATATTATGTGTGGAATATTGTATCTATTTATTTATATAATAATTCGTGTTAGTGACCGACCAGCCGACTCGCTCGACGTATCAAAGAATATTTCGTTCGTTGAATGTAGATATTATTATTATAAGTGCCCGAGGCATCAAATTTTTGATTCATAAATCAATCTACATCGTACCATAATTAGTACACATTCAACCATTTAAGTATATCCATTAAATTTATTGAATGACGTTTTACACTTTTGTATGAACGCCTATATTAATATTACATCGGTCCAACCTGTACCTTAATACCATAATGTCGATATTTTTATAATATTATTATACTTGATACATCTTTGTAAAGCTACCCTTTATTAAGAACAAAAGGAAGACATGGAATAATTTCATAATAACATTTGTATTAAACTTGTGCCAAAAAATCGAAATACCTCGGTCATCGATTAATCAAAATGTAAATTAAAATCTCATTGCTTTGACAAATTGTCTAATAACATTAATTGATTTAAAGGCCTCAATAAACAAACTACGAAGATTGTGATTATATTCGACAAAATATTATAAAACATAGTTCTTTTTCTTTCGTGACCATTGTACAAGTAGGAGTCATAGCTCTACGTCAATATATTCTTCCTTGGGGTCATCTTGAGGATTTCCTCAAAGACCATTGCAAACTTATTATTAGGACACTTCTCCACTATATATTCGATAGTCTGGAATTAATTTAAATAAAAAAAAATAGATTTAAAAACTAAGAATATAAAGCAGTGAATTGTTTTAATGAGCGTTGCGAATTCATTGACTTAAAGGTAATTGGGAGCATGAAGGTTATTACAATTAAAAGCAAGGAAAAAAACCTAGGCAATACACTACGTTAATTTAGCAAAATATTAAAAACGCAATCATAAGTCTTCTAAATCATAATCAGTGACACGATAATAACGAGTACAACGTTATTGACAAATTCCTATAATTTATTACTAAGCGCGTCGTCGTGTGGTTAATTCTTTACATAATTTTATAATGCTTAACCCACGCGGCCATTCAAAAAAATTCCTATGATTTATATTAATCAAAACAAGACTTGTATGTATCCTACATTATGCTGATACTCGAAATCATCCACCAGTGTATGTATTATTAATTCTCAGACTCAATCTAATTTAGAGACTATGTTCTCATATTTCACGTGATTCTATAGTAGGTAATGAACCTTGATTTCTAGTTTCGTTGTTGTAGACGTTTTAGAAACTTTTGGAGTACCTAACAAAACTGAATGCAGTGATAATGAAAACTTGAAGTATAAAATGGTTCTAATTGGTAAGAATTTTATATCTGGTTTTTCGTTCCAAACACATGTAATATTGATTTTTTTACAAGAAAGTGTTCAAGAGATCAAAAATGAGAGCATACCTATACGGTTCTCCCAAAAACAATATCAAAATCTACACCAACGATCGTGATTATCCACAAAATATTTTTATAAGCAGTAATAATCTATGTTAGGATGGACATATACTCGCTTGGGATAATAATTTTAGCTTCTACGTATACTTAATATTAGTATGGAAGTTAACACAGAATAAGTGCTATTTTAAGTGTAAGGATCATCGTGAAATTCTTTAACCACTATTGATATTTTAAGTATTTAAAATTCTCAAGGACATTTGTCTCCTTAGACAAGGATATAGTTTTAGCTTCTACAATTTTCTAAAGTCGCATAATTTTATATTTTCTCAATATTCACCAAGTTGTAAAATTGAGCAGTTTATTTGTTTGGCTCTCAAATTAAAGCGAATGATATGCAACTTTATGACATATTTTATAACTTAATAATAATAAATTAAATTACTTTTGTTAAAAGCTTAATATTGTAGAAAACACATACTTAATTGGACTTTTAGACAAATTAGAAAATCGTAAATTCTGAATATTTATGATAAATTATAACTCTAGATTCAAATATATTATTAAACAGGATTTTTTTAAATTGAAAAAGATTAAAAAAACGTAACAAATTTAAAACTCGGGTGGAGAAATCATGGAACGAGTACGTTCGAACGAAAGCACGAAAGTTTTTACAAGGACTTGTTACAGTACTTGTGACTTAATGAAGTTAGTTACTCTAGTGGTTAGAAATATGACTTTTTTAAAGTTTCTCGATAAATAATAATTGAAAAGTTACGTCTGAAATTTACATAAACTTGAGATTTTTCTCATATTTTGTTAGATATGATGCTGTCATTTGGCTGATAAAATTTTTAAGGTGAGACGCACTGACTCTAGCGGATATTTTTTGATAATCAGTCTCTTTTTTATACAATGTACAATGGGCAAATTATTTCGTTTCTTACGTTCTTTTTATTTCCCGGTTACACTCTCATACATTTTTTTTTAATTAGTAAAATTAAAGCGATAGTAGAAGGATTTATGCTCAGTGCATACGTCCCTTAAATAACATATTAGGTATATAAGTAAGTTTTAGTCATAATGTATCATGATGTAAAGTTAGGTTTACACGTGGTGCAAAATGTTGAATAAATTGCAACATGAGTATTATGAATAGGCATTGAAATTGATAGGCATAATAGATAATGTAATTCAAATCGATACAAATTACCGACACTATGGCGCCTAGATCAATATGGCAATGGATCAACTTTGCAAAAATAATATTACATAATACATAATATTACAATCACATTATAGAATTTATTATTACATCTATAAAAATAGCGTTACATTATGAAAAATACGTAAAATAAATTATTTATTAACTCGCGGTTTAGATGACAATGTGTGAATGTCCAATGTTCCCTATCTAATAATTAACCATTATTATAGTGTTGAATAAGTCTGCATTGAATACCTATAACTTTTCCACTAAAGAATCAACTGTATGGTAAAAATAGAAGAGATATGACTTAGAAATTCTTCAGAATTAATATATTTTTGTGAGACACAAGAAAGTATGAAATACTTTATGTCCGGAACACTATCAATTTTTTGACCCCAATATTCGGCCACCGGATAGCCCTGGCATCCGCCATTAGCGCATCCTCATCTAGCATCCAATGGTACTGCAGCAGATAGGTGATTAAAATTATTTACGAAAAATCTACAAAATCTTGATAAAAACAGTTTTCTCCCGTAAATCCACTGCGTAGTCATCGGTAATATGTATGAGGATGTATGGATTACATTTTTTTGTGCTTTCTAATATGACTATTTTGCATGTGGATCGAGGCAGTAAATAGATACATCAGTAGGTATTATGAAAACATGTAGTTTATAAGTATTACATACTTTGGATTTAGAACAACCCCAATAAGTAGGTATTCAATATTTAACATTGGTATTTATATCACCAATACGTTAAGTATAATTCATAGAAATATATTGGAATTATCAGCCATGACAATGAGAAAGGTCGCGTGACTTCTTCAATAAATTCGTCCGATACAGGTTGAATGTTGAATAATCTAAAATCAAATATATTTGTAAGCAAAACTGAATTATCGTATTTCCTCCTTTGATCGTCAACTCCACCGAATTCATAAAATAACCGAATAGGCGAATTCACCGGTAATATTTTCATACTGAACTTGAATGAACGTAACCAATAATCATAACGGATAAAAAAAATTAAATAAAGAACATAAAAGTTTCATAGATTAAAGGATTATGCAAATAAGTAACTCTTGTTGGGTATAACAATTTGAATGTATAGAGAAAATCTGTTTAATCAAAAGGCTACTAAAAGCTATGACCTACGCAAAAATAGCATTCTTCAAAATAACTGTCTCCATGTAGATCTTCGTATAATAATATAGTCTTTAAGGTCCGATTCAAAATGGAATTTAAGAAAAAATGAGGTTTTTCCAAGTCCAAAAACCGAAGAAGAGATCATTTTAATCACAGTATTGCTTTCACAGATCTAATATTAATTTAGAATATCCCGTAAAAGTAAAAAACCGAAATACAAGAGGGAAAATATTATTTAATTAACTTAAGCAACGAATTTCACCATCACGCAGTTGTGTGATCATCCTTAAAGGATCAATAGGAATAACTTGTTTTGGCTACGTAAAAGTGCTTATGTCTCGTGCCTTTCGTAAGTTCCCAACAGGAACATTGAGTTAAGACAGAAAGAGATATGGTTTAAAAAATGAGAACAACAAACTCAAATTAACTGAAGCATCATGTTACTTGACAGTAAAAAAACACGCGAGTTAGCAGTTTTCACATTATCCCTATACATTTTTTTTCTTCAAGCTTCAACGCTCTCCTTTAGAAAGCCGAGAGATAAAAATCGGTTGTAAGGTTTTAAACACTTCCTCTTGCACGATATTTTGTTCAAAAATATTATATTAGTATCAACAGTGCTATATTAAAATTTATATTTGGCCCTAATAGACCGGTGAAGTTACAATAAAAAAGGGGGTATAGCGTAGATAATTGTCGGAAAGCTGGAAACTATTTTAATCCCTTCATTAACATGCAAAGAAGGTTTCTTGAAGTTTGCACCAATTTTCTGGTTGTGCTAAGTACAGGGTGACCCATAAACCGAAAAAATTATGAATTCTTTTCAGTTTTTCAGTAATAACTTCTAAACGATGCTTTCTAGGAAAATGGTGTCTGTTTATAAATTAAAGTACATAATATTCTGCGTCGTTTGAGCATAAATACTTCTTTGTATCTCAAAAATTATTGTGATACAGACACTGCCAAGTACATATTAATTTTCAGAACAAATTGAAATATTCGTATTTTTCACTTTTGTTGTTGAATAACTCCCCAACTCAGGTATTTACGGTAATATTTTACTAAAAAAAATTAATTGTGAGTCAATTTTCTCTAACTTGTGATTAAAAGTTTAGACCTTCAGCACATAGTTTATGATGCACAGGTGTTTAAAGAGAGACGAGTGAAAATAAGAAATTTATTAAATGATAGATTTAGATATGTCAAAGATAAGCTAATTTAAATTTTACTATTCCATTTCATTAAAGTATAGTTTTGTCAATTAAAATCTGATTTTTAATACTGTTACGCCACTGCCTAATATTTTATATCGAAAAGAGTATTTTTTTTATATTCATTGGTTTTATTAAAATATCTCCTAAACGGTTAGTGTTAGGAAAAAAATATTTGTATGGAAATTTATCTAAAATAATTTCTCTATATTATAATTGCAAAATAATTTCATTGACTTAAATACTAAGTGAGGTAGAATTGATTAAAAATTGTATATAAAAAATAAATTCATACATGTCGTCACTTTTTGTTAAATTACTCCATAACCAAGCGGTGCAGTATAAATTCATTAAATTAAATTTTAAGCTAAATAAATTTTCTATAAAATGAGTATAATAAAATTAATTTGTGATTTATAATAAAAAAGTACTAGATTATCAAAGTTGATTTTGTTTAGAGGCACGTTGCTACGCAGGAACATTTTGTATGGGAAGCGTGGAATTATTTTACAAAATATTGATATTGATCATCTAGTACTTTTTTATTATAACTCCCAAATTAATTTTATTGCACTTACTTTATAGGAAATTTATTTCGCTTTAAATGAAATTTAATGGATTTACGCTACACCGCTTGGTTTAGAAGTAATTTAACAAAAAGTGACGGCATGTATGAACTTATTTTTTATATACCATTTTTAATCAATTCTACCTCACTTAGTATTTAAATAAGATAAATTATTTTTCAAGTATAATATAGAGAAATTATTCTAGATAAATTATGAGATAAATATTTTTTCATAACACTAACTGTTTAGGAGATATTTTAATAAAACCAATGAATATAAAAAAAATACTCCTTTCGATATAAAATATTAGGCAGTGGCGTAACAGTATTGAAAATTTGAATTTTACTTGACAAAACTATACTTTAATAAAATGGAATCGTAAAATTTAAATTAGCTTACCTTTAACATATCTAAATCTATCATTTAGTAAATATCTTATTTTCACTCGTCTCTCTTTAAACACCTGTGCATCATAAACTATGTGCTGAAGGTCTAAACTTTTAATCACAAGTTAGAGAAAATTGACTCACAATTAATTTTTTTTAGTAAAATATTACCGTAAATACCTGAGTTGGGGAGTTATTCAACAACAAAAGTGAAAAATACGAATATTTCAATTTGTTCTGAAAATTAATATGTACTTGGCAGTGTCTGTATCACAATAATTTTTGAGATACAAAGAAGTATTTATGCTCAAACGACGCAGAATATTATGTACTTTAATTTATAAACAGACACCATTTTCCTAGAAAGCATCGTTTAGAAGTTATTACTGAAAAACTGAAAAGAATACATAATTTTTTCGGTTTATGGGTCACCCTGTACTTAGCACAACCAGAAAATTGGTGCAAACTTCAAGAAACCTTCTTTGCATGTTAATGAAGGGATTAAAACAGTTTCCAGCTTTCCGACAATTATCTACGCTACAAAGCTAAATTTCCTGGGCTATAAGTACAATCGACTTTACATACTGTGTTTGCCAATATGAAAACTCACATTTCGGTTTTACGAGTAAGTTTTACGATCTAACCCAATTTATAAGCATGGGAATGTTTAAGAATACGTAGGTATAAAATAGTACAAAATTAAGCGACCGTAATACCGCAGTCAAATGCTTTTAGTTAGAACTATCTGTTTTAATAAAAATTACCAAGACATCCCTTTGGCAAATGAAAAATACACTCCTAAATCGTAGTGTCAATATTTTATCGTGGTCTTTAAAACATTATTTGACGACAAAAATAACTTTATTAGCTCCGGATGCGCACTCAATTATTGAAATCTTTATCTAAAAATACAATCTTTACTCTTCAATTTAACTGTACATAAACTTTAAATAGAAATAAATCCAAATATATAGAAATCATATTTATGACAATGTTACTAGAGTACCTATACTTAAAACTTTTAATATTTTCATTAAACTAGATTAGGTAGAGTATAATAGAGAATATCAATAAAATTGACAATATTTATATACACGGGACTTTTTTCATTAGTTTTTATGATGAACCGATGACATTTAGATATTTCAAGTTTATTTTTATACAAAACTTATAGCCTGATGATGCGGCCTATTGCATAGAAAGGAGAATGCTCATTTAGTATGAAAAAAACCCAGGCCCAGCGCAAAGCAAATGTAACTCAAACGATAAGTAAAAATGAGTAATTAAATACTGCACAGAGGGCATCATCGAAATCAGTGGCTTAATGTGTGAAATACTTTTTCAAAGTTCACATGCCAGGCCTGTTTTTTTTAGCATTCTCCTTTGGTAATATAAATAGTGTTTTTTTTTATTATCATCATGGAAACATTGAAAATTGTTCACATTCCTTCAGAGCGAGGACATTAACATTGATAAAAATAAATATTTCTTGCAAACAATAAATCAAAATCGTGTTATCTATAAAATGAATTATATCATCTTTACTATAAGCTTTAAACGAGCTGATGGTGTTTTCATGAAACGATTGAATTCCAGTTTTGATTGTTCGAACCACCTAGCAAGTCGGGCCAAATCGTACCAGGGACCATTGTGTTACTCCATAATCAACATCTGCTTATTTTTAAATTACTCCAGGCGACATTTTATATGTACAATGTTATGTTTCGTGTATCTACACAATATTATATGAAGGAAAAAAAAACAGCTTGTAAATTATGTAAGTCTATGAATCGATATAATAAGTCGTTGTATAATAAAATACGTAACATCGATAGATGTTCAAGGATTCCGGGCAAATACCTAATAATGGTTGTTATAGTTGGTTGTTGATGTTTTTTTATTCGCAAAACAATAATAATGTTAATGATTTAAAATGTTACAAATTATGATATTTGTCAAAAGCGAATCGATATGCCCAAGGCTAAAAATAATATAAAGAGATGAAAGATTTCGTATATGTTATTACTACCTATATTCTCTAGGCATGGAAGCAGAGTCTATAACTATGTATCCCCATTATGTTTTATGTTTGACCCGCCATTTTTATAATACTCCTAGAGATAACATTAAGATTTTTATAATAATGACACATTATGGCTATCATGATAAGCTTCATACAAGTTTCAACATTCCATAGTTTGGTTATACTGGACTTGTTTTAATAAGGTCAATATTTTCACGTAATATTTCCCTCCTGTTGTAGGTTTTGGAAAAAACTATAAGGCCAATATAGGGTGAAGATAAGTTATATAGAATAACTAACTAAACTAACTACGCCCTTTATGTCTCCATTCGGGAGCACAGGGAGGCTACCAGGCGTCTCCATTCAGAGCGATTTTGTGCGAGTGATATTACCTCTCTCCACGTCATTCCTAACGCTCTGATCTCGTTGTCATAGGAACGGTGCACTGTGAAAGAGGGTCTTCCTTATATAGAATACTATGGAATAATTGTATTTGTAGGTCTCATGAAATATAGTCTTCTAATAAATCTAGGAACCCAGGTGTGTTTCCTATTATCTAAGGTCCTTTAGTTGGTATGTATTTATACGTTAAAAATGTAGCTACAACAGAGACAAATGAGACGAAACAATAATATTAAAATAAATTAACATGTTAATATTATGAGCATATATGGCTAGAGTATTGAAATATAACATGAAGTAGGTACGAGTAAGTAAATGAAATCGGTGAATACGTTATACCAATAATATTAAAAAGATTGAGTTATAAAAACATCCTATAAAAATTAACTGCGTAATTAATACAACTGTGTTTTAGAGAAAGAAGGAATGTTAATGTGTAGATTGGGAATTAAAACTAACGAGTTGAGTAGCAGATAGACTAACAACCAGAAAACTCTATAATAATGTCTTGTCATAATGATGTGAGAGTCGAGCTTCCACTGAACTCGTAATACATTTTTGATACGGCGGCGACTGT
This sequence comes from Ceraclea dissimilis, assembly GCA_963576895.1. Lineage (NCBI taxonomy): Eukaryota > Metazoa > Arthropoda > Insecta > Trichoptera > Leptoceridae > Ceraclea > Ceraclea dissimilis. Next base: position 15,481,809 of record OY756364.1, read on the forward strand.
TTCCGGAAACCGTGAAATTAATATATAATTTATTTACGCATTATTTTGATATGAACAATATTATATTATAGAGGTTGTCTTCAATAAAAATTCTTTCATCTTCACTGTTCCCCGTTGCACACAGGATGACTACCAATTCAAGAAATATATAATGTTTTAAAATGCTATAACTATTGCCTAATGTTCACTATCGCCAGTTGAAAAGCTCTGTTCTGGATTGAGTCGTGAAGTTGAGTATTCGTAGTAAGATATTCTGTGCCTATATTTTACAAAGTCTTATTTAGCACATACAGGTATTAAGCATCCCCTGGCCTGCCCAATGGCTCTAGGACAGTGCACATGGGAGAGCTTCGCAGATCGCTCCCCATTGGAAGTTTACGCAGTTGATTTTGTGGCTTTCTGGGAGCGGATGGGGATATAGTGAGTGCCGACCGAAAGATATGAAGAGTCCGCCCATTGTACGATAATTTTTAGTACAATAAAGATTATTTTATTTATTTATTTAAGATTTAACCATATTTACAATTTGCTTTCTCCAGCTGACATTGAGTAAGTTCGTAGATCTTGGAGCCCTTAAAACGTAGTTAAGAATTAGAGACACTAAGATGATATTGTATGGTAAATATTTTTTTGAGTATTTTCGTTATTAACAAATAGTAAACCAGCTGTAGCAGGACAGCAATGGATCGGTAACGTAAATAAAATTAGTGACCTCTTCATAATAACTCTTTAAATCACATTAGACTTATGATAATATTATGTAAGTAATAATATTATAATATAATATGACGAATTGATTCTTCTATGGCAATAAAAGCATTAGGAATCAGGAAGTTATTCTCACGAACATACTCTCATATGTTAGTTCCATTATGTATATAAAATTATAATTACTTATAATAAAATACGCTTATCACTAGTATGAAAACGATACTGTGATTAATTATTGATTAATGTTCTGTATCATTAAATGTCACGCAGTTGATAACTTAGTCATGACGACGCAGTAATAAAATTATATTATTAATGATTCACTTTAGGGCGAGCTTTTTATCACAAATAAAAATTACCTGCTATACTAATATCTACCAACGAGATTACTGCACTTGTAATGGTTTTCACGTATTATTATGTCGCAGATACGAAGGTAGTCAGCAAAATAATGATGGAACGATGCCCAGGAATTGGATAAAAAATGTGGGTAGCCAGAGGAATATGTACATGAAACGACGATATAGTAATTGTTTTTTTTATTTTAAGAATAGCCGGGATTGAAACAGAAATAATAGAGTCTGAAACGACATTCATCTAAAAATTAAAAGGAAAAGTACCTACCTCGCACAAGTAAAATTTGTTTTGTTGAGATTGAATGGATAAAAACAAGTGCATTGTCAAATGTTATATTTGTTCAAGAATTTTTACAAAATTTGGTAGGAAATTAATCAAAATATGAATCCCTAACATACAACAAATGTTATATCATATGCTATTGATGTCATTTGAACTGGGTCATGTAGATAAGCTAAAATGCATAAATGTTAAAAATACTCATCGTATCAATAAAGTTTTATTATTTTCGATAATTATTTATAACAGTACAACGTGTCTCATAATAAAAATATTATTATAACAGATTTGACCCAAAGTCTCACGGACAATAATGAGTGAACCAATAATAATACATTAATGAAATTATTCGTTCAATATATTACGCCTCTCGTATAGTTCTTTATACACAACTTTTTCTCCGTCTTCTGAGGAGCTTCTAAAAGAGATCTCCGCTAATGATATTTGATACTTTTCTTCCGCGTTGTAAAACAAATCGTGTTTGGTTTCGATTACTCCGCCATATACCAACGCAGTGTGGATTCTTTCCCAATAATATACTCTCTTGTTAAGAGATAATATTGTAATTAAGTCGGATTGTGACGATTGGATCACAATACATGTGGTAATTATTCATAAGATGTATCATTATTGTCCACTCAACTTGAAAAATTGACAACAAAGTAAGCATAACAAGTTACGCGTATAAATTTCACATACATTGTTTCAATGAAGGGTCGTGTGGTTCCGAAATGTAACCGAAATGTTTATTGTGTTCGTATTTTGTTGGAGAGTGAATAATGGGCATTGTGTTTTTTTCTTAGATTTGCGAATTAGGTAGACAATTCCACGCCCTCATGAGGATTTTACCGCGTACTTTTTAATTTGATTATGATAATTGTTAAATTAGAGACAAAAAAGGTGTAGGAACGTCGCAAAAAAGATGGGCTGACGACATAACCTCGGTAGCGGGTAGACAATGGATCAGAAGAGAAGAATGGAAATGTTTGGAAGAGGCCTACATCCGGTAGTGAAGAGTATAGGGCTAAAGAGGAGGAAGAAGAAGAAGATGATTATTTTCAGAGAATTGAAAGAAACAGGAACGTTTTAATTACTTTTCTATTATTAGGGGATTAACCTAGAACAGAATTCATTGAAAATGTTGAATATTGTATGCGTACATAAAAATATTGAGGTGTCAAATTGCAATTGGGTATAATATACAAGAAAAAGCAAGGAAGATTGTCGTGAAACAGCTTGAGATAGAAATTTTACAGTATAAACCGTTATTCATACAAAATTACAATATGTATTCAGTACTTGCATCATAACAAAGTGAAATGCCGCCAGCTCACGAAGTTATGTAGACGTTACAGAAACGTAAATACGTAGGAAGGTATCTATCTCATAGGTAATTATCTTACAAAATGCTGTTTGCATTGATTGAAATCTTATAGCAGAATTATTGCATTCCACTGTCTAATGATAAACCAATTTAGAAATAAATAGCAGATCTCATTAATTGCGTTTTCTGTAATTTGAGTCTTTCCAAACTAAATAGACGTGAAGTAGCGCTGAAAGAATGAAATGGTTCCACTACTAAAACTATTATCATAGATTATAAATAAAGGCCAAAGGACGAGAAAATTTTGATAGCAAAACAACCATCCGTATAAAACAGTTGGACAGGTTTCGCTCTTAAATAATTACCTACTTAACTGATTGGAAAGAGTAGTAAACATTTTCTATGTGATTATATTGGGGTTAATTCTGTAAGTAATCGAGAGCGTACTGACTAAATTAACATCGTTATTTTTTCAATTATTTCAAATGTAAAACACACTTATTTTTACAAGATTATTTTGGAAATAATAATTTATGTTTTGTAAAACCATCCGAATTTTCTACATGTCGTAGTTGAATATAACAATTAGTAGCAGATGGATGGACTGAAATTGGTGAATGTTTCTTAAGTGTAAAGTGATCACGAAGGTCCATCCTTTGCTGTGTATCTGTTGAGATATAACTACACTATTTTAGTTCGAAGAGTTATAGAATTGGACCTAATATGTTGCACTCATAGAAAATCATAAGTTTAGGTAGCTATGGTAGCATTAGCTGAACTTACACAATATAAATATTTTTTACAAATCAAACAAACGTAAAACAGAATGATTACGATAGTAGAAATTCCTCTTCTTCATCAGCCTATCCCGTATACTCCTGAACGAAGGCCTCCTCCATCTGGCTCCATGTTGTCCTGTCCTGTGCAGACTGCATCCAGGTAGTAGAAATTACGCCACAGAAATAGCTTTTCTAATTTTAAAAATAATCTTTCATTTCAGATCAACTTCATAAAAATTAGATTATTCGATATTATTGCAATTACTGCACGGTGCACATTGATATATTCCTTTATTGTTTGTAAATAATATTATATGAGTATTATTCAATTATGACTTCGGCGTTAATCGAAGCTCATATTATAACGGCGATCAAGAATTAAATTCAAGAAGAGCTTGCCTTTTGATACAAAGCAAATTGTGATATTATTATATTGTTACGGGTATTGTGACCTCTTAACCCCTAAGACCTGATGTGGATGTAATCTAATGTATAATCAACCTACATAATTCTGGTGGAAATCGTGTATGAATGTAACGCAGAACCGTGGCAACTTTTAAAAGCTGTTCGAAGATATCCGGAATTTAGAACATTTAATGTTCGTTGTGCCATCACCTATTGTAGAAAAGTATTCGGCTAATACCTACAACATTTTTTCATTGACAAGATGTTGCCTAATATAATACGTATCGTTTATACAAAGCCTTTGGTATGTATTCAGTGACATTACGAGCCTGTAGAATAGAAAACATTAAATAAATAAAAATAAATAAATAAATCTTTATTGGCCAGTAAATATAAATAACAACAAAAACAAGACAATGCAGTGTGCCAAAAGGCGGGCTTATTGCAAAAGCAATAACTTACAGTCAACCCGATTATGTTAAATAAAAATTTAATTTGCCGTAAGAATATAGGTACGTACAGTTATTATAGTGTAACGATAAGAAAGTCTGGCTATGTGTTCTCTCTGCCTATATGTCATTTTGTACGGGTAACACCTAGTATACTTTTATATTATTAACATTGCCAATTTCGAGATGGTTTATCAGTTAGACACAATTAGATGATTACTTATCTATCTACAGTTTACTTATCTTTGTAAGTCATCGTTATGAAACAATGATTAGTTAGAAACGATTGTCGAGCAATAAAAATAATCCAATAGTTATCATATTTCTAGTTTTGCCCAACAATAGAACGAAACATCTGGAAAGGATTATCGATAGACTAGCTGAGTTACCCGTGCTTCGCAACGGCAAATTTAACAAACCCGGCACACTTTATAGGATTGAGCTAGACAAAATGTGACTTGAGAACTGAATTTCTTTTCCAACACCCTTTTATACGATACCACACTCGACCCCACACAACCCTCGAATCCCCTCATCTTCACGGCATCTCCCAGGAAAGGCTTTTTCTCCAAATACCGGCGACGTTAGGACACAGACTGTATTATCGCAAATGCTATTCTAAACTTTCGCAGCAATCGATCGTAAAATGCAGGAATTATACGAATACTTACAAAAATCAGACTTACTTTATATATAAAATATTAGAAATGTGTGGGGGTAAAGTGTGGGGGAAAAGTGTTTTTACACATGGATTTCAAAATTTTATCATCAAAGGTAATTTGTTTTCTTGCAGACCAAGGTTGAGATATGCGATAAATTTGTACAATAAAAACTTACAAAGGTGAACACATGATATGCGCGTAATTTTATTTTTTATCGCCATAATCTATTACAATTGTAATTGAGGTTAGCTAGCCCTAGTGAACCAATTTCATAACCTATATTTGTATTGTTAACATATCTACGTATTTTGTCCACCAAAAGTGTTATTAATAAAAAATACTTTAAACCATTCAAGTCTGATGTAGGTCTCACATACACATTAAATTATTTACTTAAACTAAATGAATTGATATTAAATTTTATCTAATCGAGGAATAATCAACTTTAGTATGTGTTACAAATCCATAATAAACGCTTAGTTTAATGAATTCTTAGAATAAATTTACATTAGCTTAAAAGCCACGATTGATTTGAGAATGCCACGATTGATTTGAGAATGCCACCATTAACGTGAAAAAGCTTCAATTTAACGATTGATTTAATATTTATGGTGTACGGTAAATCCTTCAGTCGAGTTGATTGATTCATAGAAAACAGAAGTGCTTTTAAATAACCATGGTCATATAAAATAGTCAATATGAAATTATATTGGAAACAATATGTCTATTATTATTATTATTATCCATAACAGATTTTGATCGATAACCATAAATTAAAATCATGACAGATGTATTAAATATTGTGGGTTGGCAATAGTAGTAGTAGTTTAAACTGGGGTCAAAGTAAAGGGCAACAATAAATCCACAATAATATAAATATTACCAATAGTTAGTGCACTGAAATTGCATTATAAATACTTGTATGAAATAATACTATTATTACTTACAAAGATGAAGATAACACAATTGATATGATTCAATTCAACTGAACTCAAGTTACAATATTTTGACTGAAAGGGATTATGATTATTATAGGCAAAGCTTACGAAATCGCAAAGTATTAACATTTATGGCGACATGTATTAAACATGCATGGTGCCTCGACTAATAAGTCTCTAAAATGTTGAGTGTTTTGATCGAAAGTTCTTGGTGGAAGATCATTGAGATATTGAAATTTGTAATTGTTTATTGAAATGAAACAAAGTATTTATTATCTCTCACACACTTTGAATATATTAAATTGGCGACTAGCTTACGAACGATTTCGTGTTAGGCCAACAAAGACGTAAACTAGTCCCCTATTTAAAAAATCAATGTCTGTGGTTGATACTTATAGGTACCTGCTGTGTTTCATTTCAATAATGTTACAGTCCTTAGACATTAAAAGCGGGATTCTCTATCGACTTCCTATCATTTCTTGCTGATGTGCAATAAGAAATGCAATGAAAAATAATTCTGTTTTTTTTTTTGTTCTTTAAAAATCCTAGTTTTAGGACCGTATAATTCTAGTGAAAAATCTATTGCACTTGTGGACTATGTGCATGGAGGTCTAGTCTTTATTAACTAAACAATATGATGACAAAATTCCAGCTGATTATATGTTAAGAAAATGATGTAATGGGTGACTCACCAAGAACTAGATGACCTTACAACCTCGTAGATTGTCTCAAATGAACATGCACAAAATGTCAACGCGTGCTTACCTAGAACAAACAAAAATAGATTATTAATAACATGATAATTAAATATACAAAAAAATATATTGGAAATCTTTAAAATCACGTAAATACAAAATCACATAACATATCCTATGGACGAACGGTACTTTTATAACATCGTATTTCCCTAGCAAATTCTTAGTAATTTAATTATAGGTAAGTACTTTGTTTATTCCAAATGAAAATAACAGATGGTATTAACTTCTACGAACAATTTTATGCAAATTAAACTACGTAATGCATTTATAGACCTAGTGGTGATATATTTCATGTGAGTAATGAAACAAAATACAAGGAATGCTTCATTATTTTAACTTTATCAGTGAACTTATCGATCTTGTAATTATTTATGTACGCTGGCTGACTTTCTAGCATTGTTGCCTTTTATTGTTCTTACTAACCTATGTGATGTTTCGGAAATGAACGTCTAATTTACATAACAGATAGAATAATACTAATACCAATATGATTGAGATGTCAGCTTTCTTCAAATAATTACACCTACATGTATTAAACAATAGTATGACAGGCTCGGGAAGAGGACTTTATAGAAATACTCGTACATTACACACGTGTGTGTCTTTGAATTACTAATAATATTGTAGTATAAAGTACTAAGGCTATTTGTAAGCAGCTGTTGTACTGCAACTTAATGCCCCATGTGACAAATGCTGTTTACATGGTGTAAACGAATAGTTAATAATATACACGATAGTATTATACAGACAAGTTTCTAGTGCTGGCTTCATAATACAATGAAATGATGATGTAACTAAGAACGCTTATCTAGAAGTGATGGAATGTGATTATTATTTATTATGCAATATTAAAGTTAGATATAGGACTCCAAATCTTCAAAAGCGGTAATATTTTCATACTGATATTATAGGTACGTATTAACACCCTTGAAATCAGAACGTTCGTAAATAGACGATGGTTAGAAGTGCAACATAATTATTTCCTAGTGTCCGAGAAGAAATTTCCTGCAATTTTTTCCATCCAAGCAGACACGCCTTACAAAACCAGGATTTACCTACAAATATGTTGTGTTTATCGGAAACTTAGTGTTAGATAAACACAAATCTGGGAAATAGAGTGATCAAATAAGAATGCGTTTTTTAAATAGCTATATGAAGGAATAGGTAATAAGTTTTACCTACCAGGTAAGTATAAAATCAAGAGGCGTGTACAATGTAGTACTACACACACGGTACATAATTCCACTTCATGTACGCAACAATAGTTGTAATGTGGTCAAACCGCCTCTCTTGTAACTAATGCATACAAAAAATGTATGTAATCTGAGATGACGCTACATAGAGAGAGACTACTTATACCTATACCTAATATCGTGTAGCTAGATATTTTTTTAATATAAGACTATGTGATACTTATTATTATAAAAAGCTACAAAGTTTTTGTATCCATTTACGATGAGTATTATTACTCGCTACGTACATTGTGTTCAACATGAAAGCTTTTGTAGACTCGCACACTATAAACTTTTAATGAGTTGAACTTCACAGCACAATTAATTACTATTATGGTGTTAGAAAAACTTCTTTCAAGTAATAAATTCTCTAGTATAGGACAAGTAAAAATGATTATTTACATACATTACGGCAGAAATGCAATTTTAATATGCAAACGGGCTCGTTTCAGAATTACATATCTTTTTTTTTTAACAATATCTTGGTTTGGTCAAAATATTATAGTATTTTATATACCCTTAATAGCACGTTAAAAATTATTAGATTGTAAATAGATCAGTACATTGTACGTACATGATCATCATATTCGAATGTGCACCGTTTTCTGATCCAACTCATCTCAAAAAAATCAGATTGGTGTTGAGCACGAGAAACTACGGAGAATTTATGAAAAATGGCACGAACAGGAAAAAAGCGAGATGTCTATTGTCTATAATTTAAGAAACGTAAACTTTGCCTACCCCACACCAAATACAATGGACGAAGTTAATAACAACTGTCGTTATTTCATTTTTGTATGCAAATAAAATTTAATATCTAAATAGTGTCATTCATGACGGACATTAGTTATGTTATGACCGACAAGAAGTAGAGAGTTAATGTCTATGAAGATGTATTCATGTGTGTGTAATTAATTATGTAAAAATTACATTACACACGGATGTATAACTACTAAAGAGAACTCAGCCTCTGTGTGTACACGGCATAGTAAGTAGACATAAAGTTTTCAAGTCATATATGCCTCTAGTAGTATCGAGTGATAATCGGCGACAAAGTATCATAGTAGGTACCTAACTGACAGAAAATGTTGTCTTACAACATATCTAATGAACGCAGGATCATTTATCGATCTATAAATTAAGGATTTTGATGAGCATTGTAAATATTATTGTTAATTAATTTCGCGTAGAACGGTCACCACCTACAAAGTATCTACGTATAATAAATAATTTTATTTATTTATTTAAACTTAAAGTAAACAACAAACACATATAAATATAAAAAATGGACATAGTACGGATAATAAAACGTTTTTCACTAGGGCGAACTTATCGCAGAACTGCGAATATGAATATAAAGAGTGGACTATCTGGCGTTGTTATCTCTGCTTACCCCGCAATTATATGTATGTTGTTTTTCGCTATATTAATTTATGTAGATTTTATGCGTATTTTTTCTGTTCAAAGGCATATCGATTCACTCATATCACGACACTCTCCACATTGTGTAGTAGCCATGGAGAAATGGGCACTGTCTTTAATCGAAGGAGGCATGAAACCTGCCACTGCTTTACAAAAAATAAAACCGCAAAATTATTTTATTTTAAAAATTCTATACATAAATTGGATTGTTCATAAAAGTACTGCGTCAAAATTGGCACAAAACACGCGCATGTCGAAACATATGTTCTTTATATTTTTTTAATCTTGTTGTACCTACCAACTATAGTACATCCTAATTACATCCAAGGGGAGACAATGATCGTATTACAACTTCCTGGACATCATTACCCGTTGTTCCTCTTTTGTTGAGCAAATGTCAATTTTTAACACTTTCCTTCCACTGCTACCAAACCCTTCAACTTTTCTCAAGGATGGGTATCATTGCGTATTACTCCTGTTTACATAATTACAAGCATAAATATCGAAGGAGGCATGAAACCTGCCACTGCTTTACAAAAAATAAAACCGCAAAACGATTTTATTTTGAATATTCTATACATACATTACCCCTATGTAATGAGAGACTGTGGTTGGAGTGGCCAGAGGTCCTGGAAGCTGCGAGTGACAGGGGCCTCTGGCGAAGATATACAGATGCTTTGGGTCCCCGACCCAATCAAGGATAGACGGGGAAGAAGATGTATGTATGTACAAGCATAAATTATTTTCCGTCTTCTGCTTCATCTTGGTCTTCTTTGTCTTTTCTATTGCTGGATATAGGCCTCTTATATTGATCTAAATAATGTAGTCAGTCCATCCTTTCAGTGATGTTACAACACCCCTATTGTTTGTCCCGGGCTTCCACTTCAAAATTCGCGGTGCCCATCTGGTGTTATCTAGTCCTTGTTTCTTATATACGTTTTTTTGTATTGTTTTGTATGAGTTCGTAGTTCGTATAGGTAGCACAAGATTAGGAAAAATAGACGCGAATCCCTTCTATCCCTTAACGATCTTCCGAATCTTGGGAAACTGAATTTCAAAGGCAATCGAATGTGTTCCCATCAGAATTAATTTTCTGCTTTAATTGCTCTGAACTTCTGAATTTGTATTGCTCCACGTGATCTAAAGTTATTAAACTTTTCTATACAAAGAATATAATACAAGAACATAGAATCCAACGGTCAATATTTTTTGCAATTTTCGCCAGATGAACTATTCCAAGTATGCGGTATTAATGCAGCAATAATTCACTACATAATATTTATATCAGAAATAATTATTATTTTATTGCTTCAACATAGTCAGCTGTTATATGAGAGAGGAACATATGTAATACCGTGTAGTAGTATGTGTCTATGAGCGGTGAGTATGGCCATACACATTACATTACAGACATAATATGCTTAGTATTATTTTATTATTCAAGTCATATAGGTATGTAACGCTGGCCCATTGGAAAATTTTGCAAGTTCTATGAATATGTATGTAAATTTAAAGAAGCGACGCCTTCATGGGTGGCTATAAATTTTCGTCGAAGTCTCACTTTTTATGAATGAAAATTTGAAATTTGAATTTGAAAAATTTAAAATATTTTTGAAATATTTCTTTCGTGGAAATAATCAAGTAAGTACCATTTTATACAACGTGACAGAAAATGAAAATCGAATTCTCATATATACTATATAGTACGTACCTATACAATACACGTAAAGATTGCAAATCGAAATATTTAAAGTACCCACCTTCTATATGTGTGTAAAGTACCTATGTATGTAGGTAGACATGTAAGAGGAGTTCTGTGGCTTTCAGGGGTGGGTACCAACTAAAAGTCGACAATATGAATCTTACATAAAAAGTTACATAAAAACACTGTGAATTTTCACGGGTAGGTACCCACTAGTATTATTATTAAACGATGTTATTACACTAATAATGTTAATATAATGATGTACTAGTTCGGTCAATATTATTATATATGATGTTGCCGAGATTTAAGATAAGTTAAGAGCTCAGATAGACGTTGACATTGATAACAAGTGACACGGATGGACAATCGCACGAGATTTGCATAATAATGACGAGTCTATCGAGTTTTTGAAGTCCATTAATACACCGAACCTCCAATAATAAAGTTCTTATTAAAACATTAATGAGATACGTATCGCAAAGCTCGTAAAGAATTAGGATGATTTCAAAAGAATTTGTCTATTTCGTAACGCCGCCTCTCTTGCGGAATGAAACGAGAATATGTAACGTTACTCCAAACTGTGAGAAAAAAACCTAATTAGTTTTTTGGTTAATGGAATTCTATAAAAACTTCTTCTTCTTCTCTCCGTGCCCTATCAGGTCCCCCAACGTTGGCGTTCACTATGGAAAAAGCATCTCTCTCTGCTGCAATCCGGAACAGCTCGTCGACGTTCCTGATGCCAGTCCACTCACGAACATTTCGCAGCCATGACATCTGGCGTCTTCCTATTCTTCCCTTCATAGTTAGTTGGAGTAGTCTGTATTTGTCGCCCCGAAGAACGTGAACCAAGTATGCAATTTTACGTCGTTTTATTACGTTCACCAGCTCGCGTTCTACTTTTGCTCTCCTGAGTACCTCTGCATTTAATGTTTTGTCTATAAAAACTACAGCACCTTGATGTGGAACCAGAGAGAAGAAGGAACTCTGGAAAACCTCCCAAAAGATTGAAAGACATAGGGGAATCCATATCGTATGAGGAGGAAAACTCTCCATAAACAAGCCACGATGACTATCGCCCAGTATTATAAGAGAAAGAAAGTTTTTTGATGGTGAAAAATCTTAACTTGTGCCGAAATACGTTAACAATATTAGGTCCAATTCAGTAACTCCTCTAACTAAAATAAGTGAGTTTGACTGTGTTTGTACTGTGAAATATTCGAAAAAAGTACATTTTATTTTAGTTAGTACGCATTTATTTCGGTACAGAATTGGACCTACTGTGTGGTAATTCTAAGACGATTTTCCTCTCCCTACAATCGTAAAGGAAGAGGAGGTTCAGCTCAGTTGAGTAATAAGATAATAAGACTTTTTATTGCTTTTTTATCAGGAATATAAAAACACGGTATTGCGAAGGAGTGGAACTAATTACCAAGTGATTAAAGATTTATACAGTAATAATAATAAAGAGAATCTTATACATAAAGTATCTTAATGATATTTATTCTTGGACACAAATTTTCCGATTAATCTATACAAGTAGGTAAGTACTTAATGACTGCGTTTAACAGGTAAGCATTTAGTGTGCCGACCTAAGAACTTGTGTACTGACAATGAAAAGGAATAATACAATCGTTTCAAATAATTTCAAATACGAAAAAAATAACGCACAGGTACTACCAACAATATAATAAATAATAAGAATAATACAACCAACAGGTCAAGAGAAGTCGTCGAATAATGGGTAACAAACGCGAGTAAGAGAAAAAACACAAAACGATAGAGAGGGAAAGAGAGGAACAATAAAAAAAGCATCAACGACGTAACACTAAATTATAATATGAAAATGAAAAAAAGAAGGAAAAAAGTTGGAGTGCCGACTTCACACAACGGAACACAAATTCGTCACAGTTTCAACGAAAAGAGTGAGGCCTACAGGGTGAATACAAATATGTTTATCAGATGTAATTTTAAGAAGAGTTAATTTTGTAATAGTATGAAATTAACCAATAGATATCTAACAGTATGAAAGTAACCTATTTGTAACTACATTTTTTTTATATAGGTACAAATAGAACTAATTCAAATAATTCTAATGCCTCTACCACATGCTCGTGGACGCTCGTGTGAATGAGTAAAAAGACCTGCGGATGGGGTGATTGTCTTGGATTGTATACGTAATCGACGGTTAACGTCTTTTTACTTATTCACACAAAAAACGCGGAGGGTCGGCGAGCATGTGGATGAAGCATAGTAAAACAGAAACGACAGAGTTTTCAAGCCTCAAATTAAATATGGATCAGCTGAAAGAAATCGCAGCACTGCGATAAGTTCCCCTAGTGAACAGTTTTTCTGAATGTGTGTTTATATTACCAGAAGACAAATATGAATAATAAAACCTGCAAATATCTGGAGAGTAATGAAAAAATGGAATATGTAAATTTGGAAAATAAAATATTTTTCATCACACTATATGTAGATTTAATTCATACCACCCGTCAAATATGATTGTAAATGAAAATATTTTTGTAACATGTGAAAATATAATACACTTTTATTATCAGTATGTACATCTACACTATATTATGATAATATTAATATGAGTTCATACAATGTTGCACGATAATTTTTCAATCCTTACATAAGAGTATGCATACCGATATTTCAAAAATTTCAAAAAAACGGGAGACCTTATATCTCGACAACCGTTACTAAGTATGCTTTGGAACGAAATAGGGTAGATGCATTGAACATTTATCTAGGGAATAACCGTAAAAGATTTTTTATATCTTGTATAGATTTCTCAAAAAATGTGAAAAACACCTCTGATCTTTTTTCCGAAAGACGGAAACTTGTTTCTCGAAAGTCGCGGAGTAATTTTTTTTGTACTGATAATATGTATTAAAATCTGGGGAATAACCGTGAAAGTTTTTCGAGAGACGCAAAATTAACCCCAATAAATGGAATAAAAAACGCTCTTTTTACCATTTTATCATGTGATTGTTCACCTGATTTTGAACTTTAATGCCGTGGGAAATGACTGTGCCGTCATTCTTGGTACCAAGCCCTTAAATCAAAACAATATTATTATATAATAATATCGGTAATGTTTATGAATCCGTCACGGTGTGAATTAAAACGTATTAATAATTCATTCAGCAGTTTTGCAAACTGATTACTCCTCTTTCGTACAAAATTTAAAGGAATGTGCGAAGTGAGTCATGTTCGAAAACTACTTGTGCACTAGAATATTTATTTACGAACATAACGTGCATTCGCAAGTCATAGAGAATAGAAATTCTACGAACAACAAAAGCGTGAAATAATGTCAAATTTAAAGTTAGAATAACGGAGGAAATTGAATTTGAATTTAGACTATTATTATTATTTTCTGTTGCTATTATTATTATTATTCACGATCCTGTTTTGCATTTGATGGTATCTCGAGTTCTCAGCGCCGAACAAGTGAGCTTAGTAATTTGGTATCACTGAGTAAAGTAGGTACTTGGGTACCTACCCTTGTCTGGTATTATGACGTTTTTGAAATTGGAAAACGTTCCATCATTCAAAATGAACTCCGTACAACAAAACGTTCAAAGTAATGGGTTCAAAGGACAAGAGGTTAAACAATCGGTTATTTTATCAAACCATAGAAAATTAATTTTAGAAAATACTATTATTTTATGTACGCTGCATTTCGTTATCTATGGAATAGGCATTTTGTGTATATAGGAATAATAATAATATTAAACACGATGTGAAATTTTATATGGCATTTGACATTTTGTGGAATTTGCTTGGTTGACTTCATGACGAAAAGTCTCTATTGTTTTAGTATTTGGAAAGTAGGAACTATGTAGGACATGGTGAAGATAATAATATTGTAATATCATTACTAAATTCCAGATTTAGGTATTATATGCATATTATTATACTAACATCTACAAATGAAAACTACACGTAAATAGTGATTTTTGTAGAGCTAAAATTCTATATTAAAAATGGTAGAAAACGAAATATTGGTAGTTAAAGACCCTCGTTCTTCTTCTTCTTATCAGCCCATTTCCCTCCACTGCTGGATATAGACCTCTTCCTGTGTTTTCCACAATTCTTTATTTTGGGCGCTTTGTCTCCACCCGAGGCTCTTCCGACTTGATGATATCACCGGCCCATTTCCTTTGTGGTCTCCCTACACTTCTTTTACTTTCGTAGGGTCTCGCTGACTGGTAGAAATTGTCCATAAATAATATACCCACCAAAAATCCTACATCTATACGTATAAAAAAATATTCTTCATTTATCTACCTAACTGTAGTTTTTCCCACATGCTCTCCGATTTCTTTTACTCAAGACGCGTCCATCTTTAGAATCTGGTCGTCGTTATCCACCCAAATCAGTCTAGGACAGCCACGATTCGTTCACCCAAATCTTATTTTTAGTTGTCTATTCTATTGTCTATTCTATATCTTGGTGGTGGATATAAGCATCTTTACAGTCTACAGCAGGTTTTTATATAATTTTCTCAAAAATAAACACTATTCAATGCATACTGATCCAATATTGCTCCATACTATACCTAAAAACTTGTTACATTTACTTTTTTGCAAAGATTTGATCATTTTTGAGACCTTACGACCTTTTTATGTATATTATATTATAACCTAACACCAATGATGAGAAGCATTGCTAATCAAACACTCTTACTTGTAAACTCTAACATTTATATAGTGACAGGTGATTGAAAGTTCTCATAACTATCTTAATATTAATATTTACATTTTGACTCAGTATTACATAAAATATTTTTTATCAATACGAGTTTCATGACTATTATAATTATATGCAAATGTATGATTATTATTAAACTGATGGTGTGAAAATCGAAATAATTGTATCCTTGGCATTTTATAAATTAAGTATCAAAAATATTAAGTGGGTAATTGTGTAAATACGTAGGCTAAATATTAATTAATTCGTGAGTTAGATTAAATATACTGAAAATATAAATCAACTTATATCTGGGCTGGCACAGTTCGAACTTTCTGAAACATATTCTGATTTTTAGGCAGAAGCAGCACTCTAACTGGCTCCATATTCTGATCTTCTAATAAAGATAACTTCTAATAAAGTTTCACTTGATGAAAATGAGTGAAAGGCTACAAATTGTCCCTCAGTGTGTACACTGTACAAGGGGCTCAACAACATGGTACCCTTACCTCTTTCAGAATCCCAAACCTTGGAAGATAACATCTCGAGAATCTCTTGAGATAGAAAACCATTAAACAGGGCACCATAAATCATAGATCATCGCCATCAAGCACGACATTTTATTTTATAAATTTTGAGTATTAAGAAAACGTACCTCCTATGCTTGGATAACAATGTAAACTTGCGCAGAATCAGCGTGTTAGTTTTGTGAATCAAATTGGAAAAGATGTGATTTCAACCACAAGATAGCGGAATATAAAAGATAATTTCCCATACATATTTTTGGCGTTTCGAAAGACTCTTCTTTTCTCTAAACTTTAGTGTGAGACAATTTTAAATCTCACTTTCCATATTATTATGCAACATGGAAATGCAAAGTGTTAATTATTGTAAACAACACAACTTAGAATTATTATTTCTAGTTCAGGGCAACACTATATTATTTTCTTATGTCACTCAAACTCGACGGTGATTCGAGCCTCGAGGTATGAACATTATGGCATACGTAATTTATTATTATATACAGTCA
Organism: Ceraclea dissimilis; assembly: GCA_963576895.1. Classification (NCBI taxonomy): domain Eukaryota; kingdom Metazoa; phylum Arthropoda; class Insecta; order Trichoptera; family Leptoceridae; genus Ceraclea; species Ceraclea dissimilis. The sequence continues at coordinate 15,498,564 of OY756364.1, forward strand.
TACCGCATATAATATGTATGCAGTTTTAATCTTCGTTCATCGCTCTATTATTAATTTTATTGCACGCCTATAAAACAGAAAGAGTGGAAAATTGGTGCGCACACAAATATATAGTGAATCATTTAAAAAGGTAACGCTTGTCGCTAATTAAAATAAAGATGGATAATTTGAAATTGGCATCAGCAACTGTGTTCCTCTTCCTTTTTGAATCGATCTTCGATCTGTTTAGTCAGGGCTCCAATCTCGTTCCTGTTCCGGTGATAAGAGGTCCTGCTTTCTCTTCGTCTTTTCGGTAGGTGTCCTGGTGGTTGACGTCCTTCGGGGATCTCTTGCATATTAATTTCATGCTTAGGAATTATTGTGTCCTCCATCCTTTCGCTATGTTTCCTCCAGTACCATCATCTTTGCCTTCTCCACCTTACTATGTCTTTGATCTTTGTCAACATTGCAGGTTCTGTGGATTTCACCGTTGGACATCCTGTCTCAGAGTGTTCTGCCTAATCTCAAAATATGAATTACGAATTGAAAATACGAGTGTGTAGTAAAATTCTTTAAAACAGATATAAGGTTAAACATGTTTTATTTCATTTTGGATTTGGATTAATCGCCGCAGTTCAAATCAATCATTTTATGTAACGTAAGAAGCAATACGATTGTACAAGTTATACGTTTGTACAAAATAATTTTAATTGTTAGTTTTATTGCGAACGGCAACACTTCAATACGTCGAAATGTTTCAAATTATGACACCTTGTATATATTTATTATGCAACATTTCTGTCTTGATTAATAGAAATAAATAATATTTATTTATTTTATGAAATATTCAAACCGCGAGTACTGTAGAATGATTCTTAGGTATTATTATTTTAGTTTGGTAATATTCAAATATTAAGGTTAGGTCTATTATGTATACTCGAATTTATTTTTAATAACTTTTTTTGACTGATCTTTGCTCTAGGTCTAAAAGTCACGGATTACTTTTCAGTGAGAGTATAATTTAACTGTATGGTTTCTTGTGGGATTATAATATTTTAAACATTGGGTAATTATTGTAATTGGTAATAATTAATCTGTAAAATTAACAGCTTATCTATAAAAAATATTTGCTACGGTGATTCGAGATGGTCGGTAGCCTGGTTGGTAACGCGCTCGACTGTTAATCCAGTGGGTGCGGGCTCAATCCCCGACTTACTCCACTTCACAACGCAAGCTTTTAAGCTTTCTGTGAAGGGTACAAAGATGTATGTGGGTTTATTTCGATAAACCCAGATTCATTGAAAAAAAAAGATTTTCCGGAGAAACACTTGTTTTGCATTCACGGTTCTTTGGTGGAGTTTTTTTTTATTAGTTTCATTCATAAATATAAAATCTCATCTCAGAAAGAATGGAATTTTACAAATTGGCTGCATCTTATTATGGATTGCACGTAAGCCTATAGAAAAATATATAATAAACCAAAGCATTAAAAAATCTCAAATTTTTAGAAAAAAAAAAATACAGAGCTCGTCATTTCCGAGACACTAAATTGTGCATTACAATTACGACCAATCCAATAAAGCATAGATCGAAAATAGAAAATCTTCATAAATAACACTAACATCATAAATGTTGATATTATGGCAAGTTTCTATAAAAAATGAATAACTCCTGCTTTAAGTCCTTCGTAATAGATTGCATATTATGTATTACTGAATCAGATGGAAGGCATTTTAACTATCCATTGTGTATTGTATGAGAGTCCGTGTTTTATCTTTAAAATCGTGATTGGTTTGATTTCAATACGGATTTTATGTCTTTCATTGTCCTGAATTCACTTATTTCCATACTATCTGCCCTACGCCTGTGAATTAACTACTTCGTGGAAATTTATCGTTGAAGGAATTCAATTTTATTATTTGAATGTATAGTAATACAGATTTTGAATGCATTCAGTGTAGGAGGCGCCACTAGTTCCTGGCAAATTTTTAAGTCCCAAAGTCTCTTCAATGAACCAAAAGAATTGGACCCCTTCGTAAATTTCGTTCGTTCTATTAAGTACACAGCTCTGGTACGGGTAATTTAAATATTTGGATGGTGGTGCGTTATCTCCAAATCAAAAAGCTACAAATGGAGTGACGTGGATGACACGTCCTTTTATCTCGAGTTTCGGAAGGAAGTTTGATGTAATTTTTATATCCAAATGATTCCGACTTTCTACACATATTTTTTAAAAGCTTCCGGATTTCTATATACCATATAAATTTCAGAATAAAAAAGAGGATTTCCTTATTTGCGATCTTCGTAAAACGAGATATTTCTTTGATTTTTTGTTTTTATTTTTACATATTTTCAGGATTCTACACTAATTATGAAATATCTGTTACACCATTTTCCTTAGAATCAATGTATCTACCTTATTTTATAAAGCATATTTAGTAAAGTTGTCGAGACATAGTTCTGAAAAACACCTTGTTGGTCACACCCACCAACTCAATAAAATTGTTAAGCTTTACGTAGACTGCTACTAATTTTGTTGTCAGAATTATTCTTCTTCGAAATATTCTTAGTTTTAATGTCAGCAGAAGTATTCGTAGAAAGTTATTGCAGAATATGATGTTACCAATAATTTATTGTTGTATTTTTATTGAACCACAAAATAACGTTTGTTCCTTCATTCAGTTACCTACAACATTAACGAGATATAAATTGGCAAAATACTTTTTTTTTACGCCGTTGAGAAGCATTCTACTAAACTTCATGGTAAATCGTAATAAGTAGTAATGTTAATAATGCCTTCTAGATTATATAAAGCTTATGCTAGGTATATTACTTGGTGTTAATCTACGACATTCTTCATACAACTTTTTTGTGTTAGTTTTGGACTTTGTGAGAACATTACAATAGTGTTGTAAAGTTGTTAGTACGCACGTAAAAAGTATCGGCTGTTACTGTGTTTCTTGATTGCATTTTGTATGATCATAAAGTTGCGTCGTTTGAACATGAAAATTTGTTTATTTGTTGAATCCACCACATTGAGTATTTTATATGAAAATAAAATTCAAGCCATTCAAACTAAAATAGGTAGTTAAGTATATTTTCACTATGTATTTGTCCCCATAATATGATTTCTTTGTGTACACTGTAATAGGCCCTTGAATTAACGATTTTAATGTAATATTTTTCATTAGTCTAACGTGTGTTCAATGTCTGTAAGTGTGCCTTGTTAATAAATAAATAAATAAATAAAAACATGATGAAATCATTTGGAGACAATAACATGATGAATAAATAGTAACGGTTTTTAACAAGAGTGCTTGTAAAAGGAAGCCCAACGAATTTCGTTTATCCGAGACTGACCTGGACGACGATTCGAGCAGATCTTCAATCATGCATGCGTTTTGAGTAAAATGCATGGGAAAACATATATGACAAATTGCATTAATGTGACGGAAGTGAGAATTCTGTGTGTAAGGATATGGATGGAAATAGATGCAGAATATTGCATCATGGACTGAAAGAAAAAAAATCAAGATAGGAGAGAATGGAGATAAGTTTGTTAGAGAACGCCGATAAAAGTTAAACAGGTTCATTTATCTGTGTACGATAGAAAATCCTGAATACTGAAGATGGCAGCAGTAACGCTGCCGAAAGCTCGAGACAATCAACGTACACGCAGCCAAGACCCTAACAACCTGAAGGAAGAATATATATACCATGCTGCGAAAACCTACAACATCATTAGAAAATACAATGTTTTCATGTATGGGCTTTTATTGATTTAAAATATATAAGAAAAATATTGAAAGACTTTGTTTTATGCTACCACACTTGATTTAACCTCTGAGTTTTTTTTTTTGTTAATAATGATGGTGTTGTAGTAATTACTGTACAATGAACTTTATGTCTAGGTCTAGAGGATATTAATGTAAGTAGGTACCTCTTTAATACATATATAAATTACAAATTCTAAACATAAATAATGTGTGACTACTAATACAAATGAATCATCGCACATTTTCCTTGATTAAACTACACATACCTACAGGATATTTACTAATTTTATTCATTGTCTGGACAAGCCTGGACCTACGAATAACATCACCACCCTGATTGGTGACGTCACCTTGTATCGGTGACAAACACTTGGACTACGGAATAATTTTTCCTATACATTTTCTGCCAATCTTGGTGACATCATCATCGTCAAATGTCAGTTGAGCCAGGCCTGTATGATAATACTATTGCATCCGGCCTCGACATCGCGTATAAACTACTACAACCTTAATAGTTTTGTGATGCATTGTGTTCGTTTTTAATAGCTCAATTGTCCTGAACCAGAGGGGCATAAAGCCCTAAACGCGAGGAAGGGCAGAGAGAACAGAACGCCATCCTTACACACACTCCTTGCTTCCGTTACGTTCATGAAATTCGTCATACGCGCAATACTTTTACTCAGAAAGAACACGTCCATATTTGGGGATCCTGGTCGAAACGATCAATTCGGCTTACCCTGGCCACGTTTTCAGCCACATGTTGATCCTCTTTTGTCGAGTACCTATCGTTAGTTTTTATTTCGATATATCCAAATTATCATCAAATTTTTCTGTAAAAGGTACATGTACTCTATTCGAAGAACGAAATAGTACCTGTATTAATGATGATGATATTCACTGCATATCCTAAAACCACTTGATTAAAACAATAATTTAAGGAATGTAAGAAATACGAATTATCAAAACCTTCATAAATATTAACATCTAATGATACGTACTTAAAAGAATTTTTACAATTTCCTCTAATGCCTGTCAAGATATTTAATATACTCTGTAGGTTCACTCTCTACGTACATTTAAGGTTAAACTTACGCTATATTCATCACTAACACTTACATTAGTTACAGAGTACCGTAATGACTTTTAGATACTTAAGGATATTTGCTAATTCAATATTAAATTACATAAAACTTCCTGTACACACTTAGGAGTTCTTGCATTCGCCAACATAATAATATTAATAATATGTTTAAAATGAAGAAGAAAGCTATTCATAAATAAACTTTAGTAGTAGGTAATATGATATTAATTTGTGATGGGACAAGTATTCAGCATTAACGGCTAACATGGATGTAAAATATAATAACGTTTTCAAAAGCTTTTTAACATCATATTATTTAGATAGGGCAAACATCGTTACATACAACGTGTATTATCAATGGTAATATTCTGTGACCAATTTGTCTATGCATTTCCTTGCTAGTGGATAATCTCTTCAATGAATAGTTAAGAAACGTGTCCAAGTTTAAAGTTAAAGGCAGATTACAGAGGACGTAGGGGTGTGAATTCCAATATTTCCAATACAGAGTATAATAAACACGATAAAAACAAGGGATGACAAGCTTTTTCACAACTGGTACCTATGAATTAAAAAATATGCTGTATTTCTTTATTATATATACTCGAATTCCAGTTCTGATTTCGCATTATGTCTGTAGTACTATTTAGAGTACCGCCTCTCCACAACTATGTAATTTGTTAATTAGGTAAATCTCATCAAACGTACGTTCATAATACGAACCAACATCTTGTATGTTATAAATAAAATTACACTAAGCAGGTCTGGTATAAGAATGAATCCGCACCTCATCACATCTCTTGTTTGAAAAGAAACAATTTTACAAAGCAGGTAGAGATTTACGCATTAAGTTTGTATTAAAATAATACACGAATTCATAATTTGGATTCACTTTTTATTAACAGCTCTGAATAAACCGTAATTTCGTTCGGTTGAAGACCCTCTATTAAGTTTTATTCATCGTGTGTGAGCAGTGAAGGAATATAATATTAGGCGTATATAAGATAGAGAGAGGTGAGCGTAGGGCGGTAGCTGTGCGGAATTAGTGGCTGGCGCTGAGCGTTACACGTCATACGCGGGCGTTCCAAGTTCAATTTTACCTTCGCACTTCTGCTATCCTGATACTACGATATAAAACGCGAATATCCCGTTATTATCTGCTAAGATACAAATGAGATATAAAAAATATTGAATATGGAATTAACATCATGTGGATTGCATTTATTTGACTTAAAACCATAAAATCAGCAACTGTAATTCGCTCGATAGTTTGTGGAGAGAAAGCTTTCAAGTATAGCTGACTTAAACGATGGTTTGTTCTGAGAATCCACTATAAAAAGCAACATAACAAAAGAGAGCCTTGAACGTTATTCGCGTAGTAAGTAATACACTTGAATCCATCGTTCAATGGAAGTAAAGTTTATATTTCTGAAGATATCGCACATATGAATAAAAAGTATTTTTTAAAGGATTATAATATATTCATAACAAATATGACTATGCACTTTTTACGATTTAAGGTAATAAAAATGTGAGAATAACTCCATTCTTATGCCTCGTGTGATAAAATACTGCCCGAGAGATCATTTTTTTACTTCTTTTTATTCGGATTTACTATTGTTACTCTAGAGGCTCGAGACATTTCTGACAGATAATCAAGGACTATGGTATAAGATCGAGTTTAAAAATGCCGACGTTAAAAGTTCAATACTACAAGGAGTCATAATACCAACTATTATAATTTATAGTTTTATGATTCGAAGTTGAGTATTTTATTGTGTCATTTTATCGTTATACAGATTTAATATAAGCTCTAGGGTATTTGACCAGTAAAATAGATTTATTAATAAATGACTAAAGGAAGTAGAATAGTTTAAGTAGATATAGCATTTATATGGATAAACTATATACCTAATAAAGCACTAACTAAGTAGGTGAATATAATAATACATATAGCTCACATGTGTTAAAAATTAGGTTTAAAACTTTTAACAGGATTAAATTGGGTCAAAAGTTGCTAACCTAACTATTGAATTGGGTCATTCAATTTTTTATGTAATATGTCATACTCAGTTCAGGGTTTGAACTCCTGTCTCAGGTCATATACCTACTATCAGACTAGCTGGTAGGAATGATTGTCTTGTAAACAGCCCCTTTATATCAGGCACAAAATGACTGAAAACGTACCTAATCAAAATTATCAATTTGAATTGTGTAGGATTTGTCGTAACCGAATGCATCTATGAATTAAAATCAATAAGATAACAGGTAGGTTGAATATTGGTATCCGAGGAGTAAAAAAGTAAAGATGGATTCCCAGGGTCGGTTAAATTACGGACCGATGCAGAATTTTATGTACATTTTGTATACAATGGGGTTAACTGGAAGAAATCGCAGTTCTGCGATAAGTTCGCCCTAGTGAACAACGTTTTATTATCTGTTCTATGTCCATTATGTATATTTATATGTGTTTGTTGTTTACTTTAAGTTTAAATAAATAAATAAAAATTACTACCTCCGTTTGCAATATGGGAAGCCTCCCTAACATTTCGTTAGAAGCTTTATGTAAATAAAGTACATTCATTATAAAAAAAAACTCAATATAACTTAACTATGTTTCATAATATATACTTAACGATTAAAAATACTTATTAGTTACGATTACTTTTCTCTCGAGTGTAATTTCCTACAATACATTCCTTTAATATTCCGTGTTTTATTCCTGTTCGAGCCTTTGAAAAGCTTAGTTGCCACATCCATCAAGTGCTCTATCTCACTTATGTAAAAGACTTTATCTCGCTCTAGTAACCTATCATGTTAATAAAAAATGTGGTTTTCAACATTTTAATAATTTTGTGAAAAACTCAATTTTTGGATGTTATAAATTTTGATCACGGTATTTATATTTTTATATTTGGTGAGCACTTTTTCACACCGCTACGATTTCTGCCAGCTATTCCTAATTACATAACAATATATATAAAAAAAAACAGATAGAAAAAGAATACCTACATTACCTACATAGTAAAAAGCCGGTAAATATGTCATAACTGGGAGGGGAGAAAGAAATAGAAAGAATTAAAAGGGTCAATGTTAGGAAGTTGGTGTGAGAAAATGCTTCCTATTATTGCGCTTAATGGAAAATGTGCAAAATATGTTCAGGATATCTGTAAAAAACACGCCACTGCTGAAAACTGAGCGGCATTAGAGGATGAGATGTACAACTTTGCTGCCTATCAACCCTCCAGATTCCAAAAGATGACGAGTGTACGGAAAATGTGGAAAAAAATACATAGAAATAGAGAAAAATCGATAAAATTATAATCGTATGTAGAGTACATGAAAAATGTTTACTGGTTTACGTATACCTAACGATTAAAAATATATCCGATAAAAAATCAAAAGACAAAAAAATATCTACGCAAAGTTCTATATTCACTGGTATCTGCCATCATTTTTTACGTCGTAACTGAGACACCACGTTCTTAAAATGCCCTGAAGCTAAAACGGGCGTTTTTTTTTTATTATTCCATTTTGTAAAACACGCAAGAGTAAGAGAGATAAGCATAGAGTGTACTTATACCCTCTACATTATAATATTGTTATTATTATAAAGCCGTGCAGAAGGGTCTCCGATAATGAATCTAGGATTCTACTAGAAGTCACTCATTGTATGAGAGAATCTGGAGACCCTTTTCATTACCCTTTTTGTATTTTTTCTCCATGGAGCGATACCTTTGAAGTGGATTGGTTGGTACACTATGCGAAGATTCTCTTTAGTAAACCAGGGACGAAGGTAGACATTATTATTTAACCTACGGATGTGAATACATCTAATGAACATTGATGTATTTACTGAAATTAATTATAATGCACCAAATACGTACTCGTACATAGGTACATTCTTAACAATATTTATAAGTCCAATAAAATAGTCCCTACGTAGACATGCGTACCTCCTGCCCCAATAATTGTTTCATGCGAGAAAATGGTAGTTAAATGAGGAAGTCGAAATTAATATATGAATCCATAAATTAGCATGCCTACGTTTATACTAATATTTCTAAATTGATCCGCAAATTCTTATTCTTAGTAACTTACAGAACACATATATTATGGTTTTTATGACAGTTTTTAGGATGTTAACTGATGTGTCCACGATATGACCTATTCCTAAATATTAACGATTAATAATGTTTGTCCTTTTTCCACATGATTACCAAATTTCTGTTTGTTGTTCAACATACTAATAACAATAAGAAATATTTTTATAGGTTTTCCGCGCGTTGATGTTTTAAGTTCAACTTTGATTGTGTTATAGAACTTTCTTTACTCGTGGTTGCATTACAATAATGAGTTAGCCAGTCATACAAATCAGGATTCTAAACACTTGTGTTTTTTCTTCAACTTTTTTCGTATATTTTTTTGAATGGTGTTATGTATCAAAGTGGATTCAATATTTATTTCATTTAATGTGTATAATATTCGTATATCTAATAGGTACGTGTGGTTCTACCTTTGGGTCAAGTGATATCAATAGAAGCTGATGCTGCAGGTAATATGAGTGCATCATTCTACCTTCCCAGCTGGGAGTCTTCCCCTCTAAGGGCCATCATGTTTCTTTTACCGATGCGATGCAATAAAGTCGATGTTTGTACGGAATTCGATTAGCTCGAAGCCAAACAAGAAATCGTTAATGTGTTTTGTATATATTTTATTTCTGATAAATATTATTGAAAAGGTTGTTAATGCTCAATCTTTTTTTCCCATTTTGTGTCTTATTTTTAATCATATTTACACCTTAAATAATACCCATTGGAAGAGATATCTGAAGATGAAGAGAAATTGCAATCTAGAAATGCGTTATAGTAAAAAAATATTCAGAGCGACAAAGACACACTAAAGAAGAAATATATGACGAAGGAATAGAAATAGAAAAAAGGACAAAAGAATGGACGTCCAGATTAAAGTTCGATTTTAAAAAATCATGAAACATAAATTGTAAAGAAGTTTTCTAGACATTAATTATTGAAAGATGTGGTTTTTATTTTATTTCCCTAAATTTTAGTCCTTTTGCAGGAAAACTCTTTACGATTATTCGTTCGTGAAAAGAAAATGCGGAATTTTTGAAAAACTATCGTAATATAGTAGGTAGGTACCTACGTTTTGTACAAGTAAAATTATTGACGTACTCTGTAATCTACAGTAGAATCAAAAATATGGACACACCTGTATACAAGGGGTCTAGATAAATCTTACTTCTCATAGTGTACCTACATGTATTTAATCGAAGGACCGATCCATCATGTAGCCGCTTCAGTCTACTCATAAAATTTATAACAAAGGCACCGTAACATATGGATGAGAATAATACTAGTATGCTGTAGTACTGCGACTACAGGCGAGCCGGTTCAATAATAATATTACCAACATCCAAGTTGTGGTATTCATGTTTAAGTCAAGGTCCTACAAGTATTGAGAATATTGTTCTCAAGTTACATGAAGTTAGAAAACGTATGACCAAAAGGAATAAGAAAATAACGTACAGGCCTTTTATTATTAAAATCCATGAATATCCACATATTATTCGTTCACATACTTCTCGGCACCTACAATCTATAATACGAATCTGCATCTGCCTAGCAACTACATCAATTCAATTACTCACATGGATTTGATTTCGCACATTTATAATTCAACACCGCGGACTGAAAAAGTACACATTTTTGTCGAAATATATGAGAAATTCTGAAAATAAATTTACCAAAAATATTATTCGGTCATTCTACTATTTCGGTAATTTGTATTTTCATATAAAAAAAATGCAAGTTGTCGGGAAAAGAGCAAAATAATCGAGGTACGTGTACCATCTGTTTAAGGGTTTTAAATGGTTAAGCTAGAAAGCTTGTGTGGTGAAGCGGAGTTTATACATAATACAATTTGAATATCATCCAAAGGAACACGGTACAAATTAATAAATCGTGTGAAACGTTGGGATTTTTGCTTATCAAATAACTAAATTATTACATATTTTTTATGTACTATTTCCATTCAATTATGACTGAAAATTCGGCCAGATAAGGTATTTCTCTTTGCGGTTATTAAAGTCTACTGATATCATTATGATAATAATAAATAAATTATGTTTTTTTATGAATAAGTGTGAGGAATTTTATTACAAATGATAATAATTTGCATCCTCTTTACAAAATTTATTACAACAAGTAGGTAGATGTTACTGCGGTGAAGATTATAACAAAAAAAAAACAGAACAATAATGAAATTGAAAAATATTATTGTTACTGCATATTCGCAAACAATGGATAATATGGTGGACTATAGTAAATATATTTTTATTATTATTGTGAATATGAGTTATTAATGAACTTTTCAATGATGATGTTTTATTATAAAAAAAAATAACATACCAACAAAGATAACATGTTCTCTCATCGCTGAATTAGTAATACCTTTTCACACAGGGTTGCTTGTAATTGAATTTGTTAAAATAGTTCATGCATAAAAACGAAACTTAACAATGCTGCAAAGCTGTATGATAAAAAGAGATTATTTGATATAATATGAAATTCCAATAAGAAAAATATGTAAACAGTTCAGGAAATGCTGAGGTTTCCACTAGATGTCGGAATTTGGAAGTAATAGTTGCGTTCGTAAATAGACAGGGACCCGAGCTGAAATGTATTTTTTTTTTTTGCATCTGTTGCCCACATTAAAATCACTGGTCAAATTTAAAATTAATTATTTTGCAAGTCTTCGGCATCCTAGGTTATTGTTACTAATGGAGATATTTGAAATAATACGGAAAACTACATTATTTAAAAAAAAATCTTCTTCGTGAATTATTTTTTATTTAAGTACCCCATCAGGTGCATAATTTTCATAATAAATGTACATTTTCTTATTGGTATAATATGCAACATTGCAACATCCCTGAGACGCAGCAGCAAATATCCATTGAACAATAACAGAGCATAACATAATGGAATAAAGTTCGTCCTTTCATGAAATGACAGACGCCATAAAAGATGATCTAGGTGCCCTTGACCAAAGCCCTTGAAGATTCAAAATTATAACCATTATTAATATACCTCTTGCATTATACAATAACATGATATATTCTGTTTAATACGAGCAACGATAATTAATAATACGATTATAGAACTATTAATAATCAAATGTATGATGGGTTCATCCTTCTTTAGTACAACATAGTGAAACATAAGTAGATGTTGTGTAGATACAAGAAATCAAATGTAGATACTCATTTTTTATGTTTATTTATTACATACTACACGACTCTCCGTATGTTACTACCTCTAATCTATAGAGTTTAATGTACCTACCCTACCTATTAGAATAACTAATAGAAGCATATCAGGTATACCACAAACTGATTGTAGTGTATCGTACTTTGTCTTTTTTGCGTACCCCGACAAAGACACGGTGTGAATATTTGTATGATAGAAAATTCGATCTTTCAATTTTAAATGTAGGTATACTCTGTAGCGTTTTTGAGTTCTTTCACACGCGCCATTGAGCTGTGCCTTGCCAGTAGAGAAAAAGATATGCACGCGTCTTGAAATACTAAGTAATCCAGATTTTATTAGCAGGTCGTTATAAAGTAGATACCATAAAATGATTAATTTTAAGGAGTTAACCAATAAAAAGATTACGGGTGTAATGTACCTGAGGTATATTTTCTTAATTCACCGTGAAGTCAGGTCGACTCTATCCATATAATGTGAACACGATCAACGATTGAGTGAAGTCTATTGTGTCGAAAATATTTCATTTGGCGATTTCTTACGCTGCTATTGGATGTTAAATCTGAGGAATTTGTCCAACACAAAAAGCGTAACAGTCTGTGTAATAATAATAAGAATATCTGAAAATGGATCCACTAATAAAAGATCTATAATGAATCTTCATCAATAGGAGCTTATACCAAACGTACCAACATCAAGTTATCTGTCAAGTTTTCTTCAATGGTTCAGAGCTTTTGAATTTAAGAACTTTGAAAGTAACCTAATAAAATATGTATGTAGAGTGAAACGTATAGTTTTCCAGAGTATATTGTACTATATAATGTGTAATATATAATAAAAATATATAATATATAATAAAATATGTATGTTGAGTGAAACGTATACTTTTCCAGAGTATATTGTACTATATAATGTGTCAATGAAAGCCGTCGACACCTGACGGAATCTAATTGTTACAATTCATTGTGAATTCTATTGAATCTAATGTAATGAATAATGTTAATTCTTGTAAGTAATATAATTCTATGTAATTTGCAAAAACCTATAATGAATGAACTACTTTGAAGAAAATAAGTACGCGTAACAACATTGTGAACGAAGCATCTAATCTTTGTACTGTTCAAGGCAGAGAAGTTTTGAGATATGTGACATGACTTTCATTTTCGCAAGGATTTTAAGTAAGAGAATCTGGACAAATTAATTAATTAATAATGAAAACGTTCAGACAGCAGTATTCAACTTGTAAATCGACTTGAGTGCTGAAGAGATAAAAGTTAATTACTTCATGAGATTGAAATTGTCTGGGGAATAATTTACAAATAATACACTATTGATTGCATTGCGTTATCATTATTCACCTAGTTTGTATGAATTTCTATTAAGATTTCCACATTATTAGTTAGTAATTATATTGGCAGTGCTCTTATACACTGTAGAGTTGATAAAGTTATTGATTTCATTAACGACACCGGTTTACACATTAATTATAGCGCGTTACTATTATGATATTATTTATTGCAAATTAATTATTATTGTATGTATTATTGCATTAAGTATAAAACACTCATTAAAATACTGCTCTATCAACGGCCGCTTATCGAAACTCTGAGTAATTAATGGTTTTAATACATTTTACTAACTGTTTTGACCAATGCTTAGGGCTTGTATGGTAATCAGAACTGTTTAATTACGAAGAATAGGTGTAATTACGTTTTGCGTTCTTGCTTTTTATGCATCTGTTCATGTAAACCAAAAAAAAAGAAAAATTCTGACCGTCGATGTAACTATGGTCATCCTTTCAAATCCTTACGGTATTTCAAAAATGTGGAGAAACCAGCGAAAGGATTCATTATAGTGCATTTATTTTCACACATAACCACCTTGTCGCACTTTTAAAAATTAAGAAAATCAGAAGGTGATGTTGATGTATCTCATTGCGAAAATCTACGAGCTTACGTTTTGTCTCCTACCTGAGAAGATTTTTTTTGTGATTGCGGAGCAAGCCGAGGTCGGATTTAATTCAAGGACTGGTCGGTGGGTTTGCTATGTTTTTGTTTTATGAATCTGTGTCAATTTCTCGTTTGTGTCCATATTAAAATACAATAAAATTAAAACAATAAAAATATGTTGGTGTTAATAAAAAATAATTGTGGTCTCGTTTATCTGCTATCACTAGGTATTTTTTCCCTAAATATGGGGTTGAAAATAATTAAAAAGAGAAATATTACATAATATGCATTCTGATGTATTAAATGACTATATTCATATTTTTGTTTGTTCATACATACTTAGATATAATATAGGATATAATCATTTCGTTTATTATTTAAATTTGGTTTGGGCATGTTGAGAGAATGAATGATGACAGGATGACAAAAAAGATATATCTGAATGAGCGAAGAGGGGTGAGAAAGCGCGGCCGTCCGAGACTGACCTGGTCCGATCATGTCGACCAGATCCTCAAGGATGGACGCGTTTTGAGTAAAAGGAATCGGAGAGCGTGTATGACTAATTGCATGAATGTGACGGAAGCTAGGAGTGTGTGTAAGGATAGGGCTGTCTGGCGCTCTGTCCTCTCTGCCTACCCTGCAAGGGATGTGGCGTGAGGGTATAGATAGATAGATAGATTATTTAAAAATATGAATATTATTTTGTGATACCTTCATTAAATTTAAAGTATTATTGAAATTCCTTTGTCTGGAACTTTATCCTATGAGAATGTCGCGCAAGTTTTAGTATGATTGGTAACTAAAAATGTTTGGAACAGGTAGTTCTGACTACAGGGGGTATCCGCTCAAATTTTATCCCTTCAACTTAATAACATTTTACCCAAAGAAAATAAATTAATGAATAAAAAACATAAATTTTAAAGTCAGAATTTTTACACATTAAATAATACGAGACTTACAAGGATGGGTTTTTAACAATCATGTCTTAGTATACTTCACTTTTTAGTCTATTAAATTACAGTGAAAATTTTATACACTATTCGTATGGTGCATTGTACAAAACTGAAAGAATATCTTTACTTTTGAGTAAAAAAAATAAAATCTTTGCTACCACAAATAGTTTTTTGGACTAATAATGATAATTGAAATACGTATTATGGATAAATAAAGATAAATAACTCAACAGCCAAGCGGGTGTCTTGCCTTAATCTCTGGTTTCACGAAATTGAATATCATATAGAATATCGTCCATTGAATATTAACTAGAAAATCTCTGAAAATTCGCTTCAGTTGCATGAAATTGCTTCAATTGGAAACGCAGTACGTCAGTATTCAAATTTCTTGAATGTGTCGATATGTTTTTGGCACCTTTGAAGTGCTGCACTTACCTATTACGTCCGCTACCTATTTGGAGTTAGTGGTCGTCACCCACTTTATCCAGGAAAGCCTGTCCTGGTTCCATTTTGTTGGCTGTTTCAATATCATCCCGGCCTTTTATATTATATTTAATTAATGACTCAATGTACCTAGTTTTTTTTTAAAAAAAAGCTCTTATGATCGTTTTATAGATATTTATATAAGACAAAGCATAGCATTGTAGTCCCATAATAGACATCTACATTACTTATATAAATAAAATGAAATAATATAATGGAATAGAACAAAGCTATGCATCCCAACATTTCAAGATAGTTATCTTCTCGTAAGAAGAAGACATTATTCATTTCGTAACTAAGAATAATATTATAAATTTCAAAGTTGACACTGTTTTGTATGGGTTCTTATAAAATATTGTTTTATGTATCACAATCAGAACGCAAAGTATGTTGTACCTGAGACGTGTATTCCTAAAGCAAAGCTCTCGTATACATTTACTTTTACACAATAATAAATAAACTATGCAACAATTTTCACAGTTTCTTCGATCTAAAATACTGACATTCAGCGTTTGCAGGAGATGTATGACTAAAATTTTCCGTGAAATTCGAGTTGATCTTGTGAACACTTTTTTCGTAAAAACCATTTCATGGACTAGAATAGAGGAAGAGGACCGTTGCGTTGCATAGTCTTAATTAGATAAATACAAGCAGATACAATAATCGTTGTACGACTTTTCAGGTCTTACAGTTAAGTGTTGTTTCACGTCACTTTCAATACTTTTCTACAAACTTCATGATGTACCAATCTTTTTAGCATTTGCTGGCTTGTTGGCGTTTGGCTTTATTTGAACTTATACTCAACTTGAGTGTTTATATAGTATATAATTTTGAAATAAAAGATACAACATAACATATAAAGTAAACAAAATCATACCTATAATAATATAATTAATGATGAATCAATAAAGCCTTTAATTTATTAAAAATGATTTCAAACGAGTCGCTTATTTATGATTATGCCTCATAATATATTATAACTATCCATATTATGCGTATTGTTTTATCTTTTTTTTATGTGTATAATATTTGAAATAGATCCTTTTTGACTTTTAAATATTTTATTACGTACCACTAGGTATATTATTTATATACAATATAGTGTAGTATGTTTTCCACAGTGGTCTCCCGCGGTGTCCAACCGGCCCGACCCTATCCGACATTCAACATCATTTCGGCTGAATCTGACCATAAGGTAAACCCCACCAATAATAATATTTTAATACTGTACCAACCTACATATTCACAGTGCAACTTTTATAATAAATAGCAGTGAAAATAAAATAATAAAATTTGCTGCATCCCTTGCGGTCCAGACTAATAAGACAAAACGCCAGACTCCTCTCTTCCTACACAGAATCGTTCTGTTACACTCATCCAATTTCACATAATATGTTTTCTGACTCCTTTTACATAGTACCCATTCGTCCTTGAGGATCTGGTCTGTCTAAGTCAACCTCGAGGGGCCACGCTTTCTCAAATCTCTTCTATTACTCATATATATTTTTTTGGTCGTTCTATTATCACCCATTCTCTTAGATCCACATGCTTAAACCATCGAAGCTTATTCGCTTCCATTCTAGTCACTACACACGTCTTACTGCCACTCTTCCCTCTAATAACCACTTTTTTTAATCGATCTCACAATGTTTTCTCATACACTATTCAGATTTCATTTCTACCGCATTCAAGCCTAATTTATCCTTCTTCATCCATGTCCAAGTTTCTCTAGAATACCTACATACATAGGATCGGCACTAAGACAGCATTGTACCTTAGTACTTTTTCTTTCGTACTCACATTCCAACTACTAACAATTTATTATCTGATTGATTTGTACGTTTCTTTCAGTGCCTCCATCACATCCAAGCATAATATTTATGTTATTTTTGAGTGGAAAAATAACTGCTACTATAATTTCGTTTCATTCCTAGTTTTTTGTTAAGTAGCATGTAGGCATGTACTTGTTAGATGCATTTTATGTATTTTTATGTTGATGCATTCGTGAAGAGGTTCTCTTCTAAGGGATAATGTTACGAATTTACGTAAATCCATAACATTTATCATCTAAGATAATATTAGAGATTAATAAATAGCTTAAGAGTTAACTCTTTAGAGTTGGTACTAAGAAGACATAGGTATAGGACCACCACAGTCAAGACATATTTTATAAAAAGATAAATATCAAATTATTAAGGAAAAAAATGTACATATTTCATAAATATTATGTATTATTATGATCCTAATGAGACGTAGGGATTGTAACTTTGTGAAATCAATATGTTTTTGATATACCAAGTCAAATTATGTGATCTCAAGAGAGAGGTTTAAAGACAAAATGAACGAGAGACTGTTACGCCAAACAAGAATTTGCAAAAGGTATGAATTCTAATTTATTCATAAAAATAACCATTAAAAGAATCAAGCCTGTCTTTGCTGTTTAGTCGAATCCTTTTCATGGTGTGACGCGTATTTATTTCAATATGCGAATAAAGATGATATAAAAAATAATATGGGAGCTGACATTTCCAATCACTCCCCTCCATGTCCAAAGTAATCACTTTTATTTATGGATATTGAACATGCGAACCTACTCTACCGTGGAGCTTGTTAATTATTAACACTAGAATAAACTGCATCATCCAATAATGGTTCAACCATACTCTGTATAGGAAATATATAAAGGTTTCTATATCCTTACTAATGTAAGAACGTTACAAAAACTAGCATACTGTATGAATATAGTTGATCAAAACATCAACTGAGTCATAAATTAATAGATAAGATGTCACTGACATTTTACACCGCACTGCCCTAAAGTGGAAATGGACAGGACACGTTGCAAGAAGCACAGAGGGCAAATGGACAAAGAACCTCCAGGACAACTACAATTAAGATGGGGACAGTCCGCACAGCCCGCACAGTCCGCACAGAAATAGAAGCAAATGGAGGAGGTCTTGGTTCAAGATTTCAACGAGATGGATGAAACAACAAATTTAAATACTACAAAGAAAGAAGTAATAAACGCGAATAATTGTCAGTGAAACAGAAATAAAACTTGCAACACTCTTATTAACTTATGCAAGCCGTACGTAGTATAGTAGGTAATTTTTATTTTTTATTTTATTTTATTTTATTACAAACAAAAGCACAAAACAGACAACAACTTTAGATATAAGTAATAACATGTAGATAAAGACAATTAGTACATTCATAATTCAGCTGTCACCCACAAGCATGCGCCACAGTTAAATTAAAATATATAAGTTCATTCCGGTCGTCTCACACACCCATACTCAATCTCGCTCACACACTCACCCATCGCACACGCACACCTCTGATTTTACTATTTTATATATACATAATATACATATTATGTATTAATTACAGACATATTATGTTTGTTAAAGTTTGGAGTACCAATGTATGTCTATACGTACTACCCTACCAATAAGACGTTGCACTGCGCACAGTAGTAAGTGCATTATCCAGAGAGTACGAGACTCGTTCCCTCCCGACATCCTAATCCGTTTTGATATTTATTTGCACCCAGTATCAGACCACATTCCCAATATATTCTCACAACACACAGGTTCCAGTCGAGATGTGCGTGTTCACACTACGGAGCTAATGTTATATCGGCGGGTTTAATAAGTCTAATTTAATTATTTGTGCCTTTGTTGTATGGCGGCACAGTTGCATCGCTAAGTCTTTTGTTTCAATCACAAACTGATAAAACTGAATGGTGTTCAGCGTTTTATCTACAACTCAGTTCTATAATAATGTATTCAATTTACTCTAATTAGCTAGGTATGTTATTTAGCATTGATCATATGCACAGATATTTCCATGGTTAAAAAAACGCATCAGTTTTTTCGTAAATAAATGTAATTTGTTTGTTTAATAATTATTATTTTAAAGACTTTTTAGGAGCAATACGCTTTCTAATTTTGGACTGAGAAAACAGAAACTCAACTTCAGCAACTTATAAGAAGAGCTGGAAGATAAGGGGCAGGCAGGGTATGGAACGTAAAAAAGCATCATAGCTCAAAAATTTAACCAACATAACCAGATGTAGCAACGCTGATTGGACTGGCCCAGGTTCGAGACGAGTTAAGGATAATGGTTCCCAAATTTCGAATTAAGTTAATTTTACATTTTGTATTTCGTTACTTACATGAAAATAAAGCAAATTCCTTAGATGCGAGAAACACGAATAGTATAAATACAAAGCATTACGATAAAATAATATAGTATCCGTCTATACTTAGAATATAGATGAATACAATAATATTTTCCCGATACAATACCTTTAGTCTTCTTTTCTGATTATTATAAAAGAGTAAGTAAGCAAGTATTGTACTATTGTACTAGTGAGAATCTATATTATAACAACTGTTCATATCGCGATTGCAGCACGATTTCGCCAAACGGTCGATACTAATGAATCTATGTAAGAACTTCTCTGATAATCATGGCAGCAGTAAATATTAAAACCGTGAGTAGATTTGATGTTTAAGCGATGTATCTGAAACATTGAAAATGTCTTTTATAATCTTCAACGTGCAATGAACACAATGTTGTTTGTGTAAATGAAATACTAACATATTATAAGATACTAATACCTATACGTCTATAATCTCTTACTGAGACTTTTATCAGTTATAAATAATATTATAAAGTAAATAGAGATTTTAATTGCTATAAATTATTGTAAGATAAAATAACACAAGAGTATTTGAAATAATTAATTGAAAATACTAATAAAATATTTCACTTGTTAGAAAATCTAAAATACACGTTCGTGCTATCTAGAGAACTTCTTAAAACGAGAGATAAACTCATTCTTAAGAAGATGAACTCATTTATTCGCACAAAGCTTTGCAAAATTATGAAATATGTTAATGCAATGAGGTAATTTTAGAGCAGAATTTTGAAGTAGGAAATGCATGAGATAAAAATAATTAGGCAGGTACGTGGAAATCAGGCAATGGAAATTTGCATAGAATATTTTAGATAGATAGTGTAGTTTATAAGAAGACCCCACACTGCCATTGACTTCTATAAAAAAACAACGACTTAAATTTTATAGATAAGCAAAAAATTATAATGCGGTTTCATTGAAGCGGATAACAAAATAATTTGGCTCCTGTTCGAGACATAATTCATTCTAAGTCTTATCTGCGCAAGTCCCAAGACTAGAAATATTTTTCAGTCGAGTCGTCGATACCAAAACTGTCAAGACGCAGTGAATAATCCATTGTGGTATTTAAGAGATAAGTACAACTGTCACAATACGAGAGAGTGTCTGATCGATGTGGCTACAAAGAAACACGTCAGTTATTAGTGGAATACTAATCCAGTAAGTGGTCGAATGGAGAATACTTTTTTGTTCGATAACCGATAACACACATACACGAAAATATGTGAGCTTTTGTTATTCTATGTATAATACACATGAGAACGCATACATTATCTGTATTTTAACAAACATGCTTTTGTCAATGTCATATAATGTGTATTTGAAACTTTGTACGTACCTGATTTATTTTATTTCTTTCACACGTCATGGTTTTATTGTATATAAATTTAGGTTTATTAGTACTTTCCTACATAGGGTAAAAGCTGCATAATGTATTATATCGCTTGAGATATAAAGTTTCGATCTATAGGTAGTTCTATAATTTGAGACTTCTGGCGCTAAAGCACGAGAGAACTAAGGCGACAGTGTGTTGAATATTTCATAAATATTTTTCAGTCTTGTTTAAAAAAACGAGTACATAATCAAATTTGTTTGACATCATTCCTAGTAGCACAGCAAACATTCTACATACCTACATCATGAACCATCGGTTAAACTTTCAGCAAATTGATTGACAGCAAAAATGAAATGGGTACTAGGATAGAAGCAAACAAGACGTATGATTTGAATAATTGTATCCTACAGTTCACACAAGATACGTTTATCATAAATCACAACTATTTTTATGTATCTTAAGTAAAGTTTTAAAACGCATTACGTGCACTCCGAAGGTGATTTAATCACTCAAAAAAGAAGCAAGAGGTGATGTTAGTCATGACCACATAATATAAATTATAAATCCTAAGCCTAAGATTAGAGATACTCCGACTACTGTTGATCTTTGTATTAGAATACCACTTAGCACCTGTCAAGTAGGTGGTGTGATTTTTTCTACAAACCATTAAAATATTCACAATGCCTAATGTACGAATAGATATAAAATAATCGAATTACGATAAAATAATATAAAATGATCCAATTCACACAAAAGGATGGTTTGTTATAATATGATGTTTGTTAAGTTAATATAAATAAATCGTTCCCGTCGTTATGTGTTCACACACTGAGCATGAAGATTGGTAGAATAAAATCAAGATATAAAAGTACTCCGGTAGTGGTTCGTTATTTATGTTGTTCTTATCAATGGCGAGTATCTTCAAAAAGGATTATAAGAGATGTTACATGCTTGGTGGTATCATTCAATGAAATTTTCTGAATAATTATTACGTACCAATTTTTAATGTTATTTATTCTTTAAGTGAACAATGTAAATATAATAAAATCCGCCTTAGAATAAATCATAAATTTAATAGGTTCACTGCATTATTACACAATACACTGATCAATGCAACTGCAAATAAAACAACCATAATGTTTTAACCATAATGTTAATATCTACACAATTTACTAAAATACTTGGCTTTAGGCTCCGTATCACAGAAATTAAACATTAAGAAGAAGGAATTCTGAGTCATGCTTTGCATAAAATTGATGCTGATGAATTAAAACTGATGAGCGCAGATTTCCAATATGGAGGTTGGAGGTACTAGACGATGTATTATGCACCTCACAATACGGACTTTTAGCTTACTGTGAAGTGTGTAGAAAAATATTTAAATTTGTGTGTACTTACATAAGTAATGTCTGCAGATTTGTTTTTTTTAAGATTAGTTTTTCCAAACAAATCTTTTAACAAACTTTTTCCTACGTCATGCCTAATGCATTAATATCATGTTCTACACAAAAGTGGGAAAATAAATAACAATATGAATGGTTCTCGTACCACCAATTTGATGACAGACTATATGCGTAACCATATAACATGGTAGTTGCTTCAAGGCTGAAGTCTAATTAGAGAAACAGCATACAAGATTTTTTTATTTCACTCCGTATTATAAATTATTATTGGAATTATTATTCTGATAAGTGTAATTTATTGACAATCATAATAGATATAAGCCGATTACTATAAATACTCCAACTATTCCAGTGAGTAAACATTGCTTTGTTTTACATAAGTGGACATATACCAGGTACCTTCATATTGGAATGGCGTAATGTCTTAAGAAAATCTGTATTTTTCGTTTATGATTCCAGCTGAAAAAAGTGTATAAACGTGAATTTAACCAACTTTTTGGTGAGAAATAGCGAAGACACAGTATCTACACTTCTCACAATGGCAGTACTTTGCTATTTTACATCAGAAACTTTACTCCGGGTAATAGAGAGTTTTACCATGCAAATTGTACAGTAGTTCTGGTTTTATAGTATAGTAGTTTTGATAAATTAATTAAGGAATATGTAACTGTCCTGAATTATCAAAAATAGAAAAAAGAAAGTGAACGAGCGATGAATAAAAAACATTTGTCGTTAATTGTCTCATCAGTTAGGCTATGAATTATATTATATGATCCAGAGAGTAGATTATTAGGTACAAATATTTGGTGAAGCACAGGATATGCTCTCTGACCAAGTCAATTTGTTTTTTTATGTAATGCAATGTAACTGTCATGTTACAATGTAATATGTACTATATTATTACATTGTAACATTTCACATTTCTTTCATTCGCACCTACCTACAGCAGAAAAGGACTTAAGTGACTGTCATGTTCAACGCTTATTTGAAAAGTCGCGAATTACTCATTAGTCAAACGCTCATATAAGAAAAGCGCGAAACCTAAGATTGGTTTTCGGTGGACGACCTAGTTGACAATATAAAGTTATGTAGAAATAGAAAAGATAATATGTTATCAACAATTAATACTACGAGTAAAAACTTGTTTATATGCAATAGCCTTAAATCTTTTTATTTTTTTTAAAAGTTTTCAGTTTTTACTTTCTTTAGCCATATTTGAATGGATCCATAATACAATCACACAAGTTTCCAGTGTATGGAAATACGTAAGTTATATTACCTATTTCAGGATGCACAATTTATTTACTGAATCTTATAAGATTCTGAAAATTCCTCTATTGTTATGAATCATGGTAGTAGCAATGATGATATCGTGTTTTAGCAATTAATAAAATACAGAAATTAATTTACCCTGTCGTTCCAACTTCCCGGCGACATCAAAGCTTTTCATAAAAAAAAACATTATAAGTAATTCGAGATTCAAAAACAATATGAAAAATTTAAATAAATCAATTAATTACTTAACTAATTGCTGTACATAATGCAACCTACAGTGCAAACCACAGATAAACACATGTATTTTTCCGAGGTAGATTAACATAGAATAATAAACATTCAAAACTTATGAACGTGCGTACCTAATCTATAAGCTTTATCAAAATATTTGTATTAATAATAATAATACAAACAAGATACAATTATAGAAAGTCTATAGGTATACCTAGATATTAGGTAATGTATGAATGAAAATGAGAATTTTAATTAGTAATTAGAATATTATTCCATAATTTAATTTCTTTATTACATTGGTTGACATTCCTACGAAATATTTTTGTAATAATTATGAAATAAGTCTCGTGTGTTGAAGTACATAATATGTAAAAAGCTCACATTATGTGATGTATTATTCTACAAAGTTCTATGTAATGTAAGTATGAGTGGTTAGAAACGGACGGTGTGAGAATATTATGTCAATGTCTTGTTCCAGACTACCTTATGTAAATATAAAGGAATTCACACAGCCCGATTATATTATTACCATCGTAGGTATACATATTCATATTACATACATGAATGCATAAAGTACAGACTTAGTACGAGAATATCTACTAAATAATATTATCCACATACACACTACTACACGCTGCTGTTCAACGTCTCTTCAACTAGGATTTCTTAGAAATAATAATGTGTACAATTTCTATGCAACTGTAAGAAGTGCATGCAAGGCACTTTACAAAAGTCTTCTTGAATAGTTAAACGTAAATTATTTATGTTTGCTTGTAATGAACATCCATTTTTACGAAAAGCCTCGTTGTCTGGTTTGAACAATGAGTGGAAGCGCATTATATTCCCAGTATTAAAACATCGCGCCACGGGGAAACAGACACCAAACTTGTATTTCAACATTCCGTCCAGACTTCACTTTAATACCAGTCCTCATAAGAAAAATGACATCGATAGTATCGATGCAATTAGTTAAAAGGTGTGTGCTTAAAAATTAGAGTGTAGAATATTAGTGGGTCATCGGTCTTTACATGTCTACACGGTGACGCACCTTTCCTTTCCAACTTATTAAATAACTCGGTTCAAATGAGTCATTCACATCACTTTACTAACATCAAAATAACAAACGAAAGTAAAAAGGTACACATCGTATATAGTGATATTCTTTTCGATGCGATAACTTCGATTGTCAATTTCCACTCTGTGTGAAAATAAGGATACATGAGTGTTTAGAATTTTCTATTATCGATGAAGTCTCCATACTCGATGCAGTCAATCATTATAATAATATAAATGTATGCAGGTGAAATGATCGAGACGTAATAATCATTATCACTATTGACATGTTCAGAAGTTGTATTTGTTCTATTCTGCAATAATAATTATGTCCATTCAATTAATTGCAATACAACTAGACATCTTATTACTTGTCAATTAATTATTTCTTATTGGGCGCGTGCCATAAGCTTGCGGTATAACAATACGTCATGTACTATGTCATGATCTATTTTGATGATTCCTATGAATATATTTTTAGACTTTCATAAAATCCTGGATTTACTTTCAATTCTCATCCATTTTTCGTCGTCATTTCGATACGCTCTCTTATGTCGTGCAGCCAGGACAACTGATTTCTGCCAACTTCACCGTATTACCTTACGTCTTACCCCCTAATATTAAGTGGAAAGTCAATACTTTTCTTCGGGTACTACTTGTAAATATGTTTCCATCCTTGGACAAGGACACTGAAGGAATGTAAATTAAAGAAAGGATTTGTCAGAGGGCTCTCTTCTGGCTAACCCTGAGCCCATTTCTTAAAAATATTTTGCCAAGAAGTGCGGGTAAAGAGGACGCCCTGTGCTAACCGGGAATACGGAGGGCCTTAAGCCCGTGGGAGTCCTTCAATGTTTCGCATAGTACGTGACCTAGACATGAGACCTTCAAAATGAATTAGGAAGGGATAAGACGCATTGCACACAAACGACGTATTTTTTTAAATAAAATTAAAGTACGTCTGATACAGAATTTCACAACAAAATACATGTTAGATGATGAAAAGTCAATTCTAATCGAACTGAATATCTTTATGTAAGTATTCAGTAGACATTTACTAGACGTATCACTTATAATACTGTACCCGTTGTTCTTTGGTCTGAGTACACCGCAAGTAAACACCACCGCAACATTAACTATCACTCCCTATTACTCCTCGGCAGTTTGTGTCAGATCAAATTATCTACATATTTGCTATCCTTCAATAAAGTCTATGACAGGTCTTCATCTCGCCGATTAATATTCTCCGAGACTCATGCGAGTTTATGTACAGTACACTAGTTTACAATTATCTACAATATGTATTACGTACTATTATTATCTTATCTGTGTATATACTTATTTGTGAAAGATTCGTAAAAAAATGCTGTGAAACATGTAAAAAATCTGTCAGAATTTATACTATATACCTCACATTTTACAATACATGATACTCACACAAAATCTGAAAACGCACAACTTTAAACTCCCAGAAAGCTATATACATAAATTTTGACAAAAGATTATTCCGAATTCTTCAGCATTCCCACTAGTACTGGTTCATAGTTTTTAGAGGGTGATATATAGCTAGTTGTTAGTTATTGCCAAAAAAATATTTTAGTTATATTTTGAATTATTTTGCTTCAAAATAATTTGTTTGTAACGAAGTCAGGTAGCTGTATGCATTCCATTTCTATTGTTAAGTAGGCAGACGGGTAGATGTATTGTTTTAGGGGTCCTAATTGTCTGACAACTTTCTAAGAATTTTCCATTAGGCTAACAACACGATCAGGTACATATAACGGTATAGGGGTCTATTGTAATATTTGGGGTTCATTGTTTAAATAATTGGTTTCAGGGTAGATATGTAAGTGCATACAGATAAGAATAGTCTTCAGGTAAGATCCTTGCATGGTTGTTTTTCAGTTAGTCTTCCTTGAGCTCTTGTCACAAACAGTCGAATTAAAATTGTAATCGCGAAGTCAAAAGAATGGACATTTAATTCTGTATCCAAGCCTCGCCTCGGCGAGCGTGTACTTATTCTGTGTGCATATTGTTTCATTGCGTGATTCGTCACATCACAGAGACTGTGTTTATTGTATTGAGTGAACGAACTGAATTGTTAATTAATTCATTGAGTGCGCAACTATTATTACTCATTATCTAATTCATTGTGTGACGAACTGGTTATTGAGTGTTTGAACTGTTAACATTATTATCTGCTATAGGTGTGATTATCTCGAGCTGCGTAAATTCACATTATACGCCTTACACCTCGCATCATAACGTGAGGACCGCGTTCTCACATCTCACGGGAGGGCCTTCGCTCCCTCACAACATCACGCCGTCATAGGGAGGGCTGGACAGCCTCTCTATCATCTCCGCCGAGATATTCGCAGGCCTGTGTCCTGCCATCACCGTTGGAGTATCGGAAGGGCTGTGCGCCTTTTCCACCATCGAGGGACGTGGCGTCAGTGTTCGTAATTGCGTAATTCGTGTGGTGTATGTACGTACATAGACAATTTCGGACAATTAGTGTGTAGTGTTTATTATATAGCATCATAGAGTAAGTACCTAGCTTTAAGTTTTTTTTTTATTTGTAAATATATGTATTAAATTGCTATTCATTGTTTTCACTCTTCCAAGACAAACAGCCCTCAGGTAGCACAGAAAAAAGTAGTAGTTATTGACACTGGGAACTGAACCGAGGACCAGGTTTTGTTCCCCAAGCCTTAAGCATCGTGTCAATCTGGCTCGCCAACGTGTGGCTATTTCCAGTAAGTGTGCTGGGAGGATTCATAACCCTGAGATAAACTAACTTTTGCTTTGTTCGAGATGTTTTCTGTTCTGCTTGAGTTTTGTTTTGGAGGAGTGTTGGGGCTGATTTTGTTGCGCTTCTTTGCGAACCGCAAGGTTGGGGATGGCAAGGGTAGAGATACCAGCGTGACTACAGAGTCACAGTCTTATAGTGAGGGTAGTGTAGAAGTAGAGAAAACTGGGGCGAAAGAGACAGTACACTACTCTCATGCGTGCTGTCATGCACGAGCTGAGTGGTTGGGGCAATATTCGGGGAGACCAGAGGAGTCTGCAGAGAATTTTATTCGTGAAGGCGAAGAATTCTTTGCAAAGGAAAAGTATAGTGAGCAAGGGAAGGTACGGGAAGCTTATAAGAGACTAATTGGAAAGGCAAGGGAATTTTGGGAGATTGAAATAGGTAGGGATATTGGAATAATGGATTGGGATTGGTTTAAAGGGGTATTCTTATTAGCACACGGGGTCGAAAACCAATATGGCTCACTGGTTGCTCACTTATATGGGAATAGACAGGAGGTCAATGAACTTGGCTGTATATTCCTTCAGAGGAAGAAAGCCCTCTTTCAGCGATTATTTGGGGATAAGGATATCAACACGGATTGTATGACGTTTGTTAGGTTGATGACTCGCAGGTACAGGGATGTATTCTTCGCAGGGGATTATACTTTTGACGAGCTTTGTAATATTGCAATGAAAATGGACATGAAGTTTGAGACTGTATATGATAGGCACGAAGAGAAGGGGTATCACTATCATCACAGAAGATCTAGTGATTTAAACTCATACGACCTGAGATCGCGATAGATCGGAATAGGACCGACTCAGGATTACGTAACAATCTAACATGGGAGGAGAGTAGTAATCGTTTCTCTAGAGGTAGTTCAGATAGTGGGGAGGAAGATAGTTTAGTGGGTGACTCACCAGCGCCTGGAATTGCTTTCCAGCATCCTGAGGAGCAGGATAACGCGTCAAGTGTGGTGAATCACGTCGAAGTAGTTAGCGTGGTTGTATCGAGCGATACAGCATCCGGCGAGGGTTGCATTCGGAGTGAAGTGACAGAGAACTCCTGCTCAGTTGTGGTGGTGTGTCAGGGAGAGGACGCGTTGCCAAACCCGGAGGTTCAAGTAGAGGACCTCCCTCACCAACTAGCTGAGCCAGGTGAGTGTAGGTCGAGCGAAATTACGAGTGTAGACTGCGATGAGACGAATGAGAGTGAGGTAGAGACTGAGTGCCTGACAGAGGAAACGATTGCTAGCGAGGAGAAAGACAGAGAGTGTGCGTATGAGGATAATATCGTAGATGTGATTGATGATAGAGAGAGGTCTAATGTACGACAGGATGCTGTGACTGAGAGAATGAGTGTGGCCGAGTGCAACCTTCTTTGTTGTTTACTCGCCACGTATCAGCCTAGTAGAGACGATACATCTGTCGATGTACACCGCGTGCGTGACGCAATAGTTGAGTATGAGGAGCTAGGCAGGGAGGTATCTCACCACACTTGTAACGTAGAAATATCTAGGGGGTACATGGCTAGTGAGGTTATCCAGAGGGACTGGAAACGTCGTAGGATAAAATGTCATCCTCATCTTCGGCGCATGGGAGCGTGACTCGTGCATTTCTTATTTTCATTCATTGTATTAGCCGTAAGATGTATTAGATGTAAGTTCTGTAGTGTAGGTTTTTTTTCTTTTGTATTATCTAGCTGGGGTCATTCCAAGGTTTGGATATTTCTCCTCAAAAATATTCTGGCGCCCTTTCAAATGAAGCTGTATGTTTAGATTAAGAGTAGTTAGATAGATTAAATTTGTAAATAGTCCATAAGTTTTCCCATTGTTCACAGTTTAGATTAACCAGCAACAAATATTTTTTTGCCAAAAGAGGAGGGAGCGTTTGATATATAGCTAGTTGTTAGTTATTGCCAAAAAAATATTTTAGTTATATTTTGAATTATTTTGCTTCAAAATAATTTGTTTGTAACGAAGTCAGGTAGCTGTATGCATTCCATTTCTATTGTTAAGTAGGCAGACGGGTAGATGTATTGTTTTAGGGGTCCTAATTGTCTGACAACTTTCTAAGAATTTTCCATTAGGCTAACAACACGATCAGGTACATATAACGGTATAGGGGTCTATTGTAATATTTGGGGTTCATTGTTTAAATAATTGGTTTCAGGGTAGATATGTAAGTGCATACAGATAAGAATAGTCTTCAGGTAAGATCCTTGCATGGTTGTTTTTCAGTTAGTCTTCCTTGAGCTCTTGTCACAAACAGTCGAATTAAAATTGTAATCGCGAAGTCAAAAGAATGGACATTTAATTCTGTATCCAAGCCTCGCCTCGGCGAGCGTGTACTTATTCTGTGTGCATATTGTTTCATTGCGTGATTCGTCACATCACAGAGACTGTGTTTATTGTATTGAGTGAACGAACTGAATTGTTAATTAATTCATTGAGTGCGCAACTATTATTACTCATTATCTAATTCATTGTGTGACGAACTGGTTATTGAGTGTTTGAACTGTTAACATTATTATCTGCTATAGGTGTGATTATCTCGAGCTGCGTAAATTCACATTATACGCCTTACACCTCGCATCATAACGTGAGGACCGCGTTCTCACATCTCACGGGAGGGCCTTCGCTCCCTCACAACATCACGCCGTCATAGGGAGGGCTGGACAGCCTCTCTATCATCTCCGCCGAGATATTCGCAGGCCTGTGTCCTGCCATCACCGTTGGAGTATCGGAAGGGCTGTGCGCCTTTTCCACCATCGAGGGACGTGGCGTCAGTGTTCGTAATTGCGTAATTCGTGTGGTGTATGTACGTACATAGACAATTTCGGACAATTAGTGTGTAGTGTTTATTATATAGCATCATAGAGTAAGTACCTAGCTTTAAGTTTTTTTTTTATTTGTAAATATATGTATTAAATTGCTATTCATTGTTTTCACTCTTCCAAGACAAACAGCCCTCAGGTAGCACAGAAAAAAGTAGTAGTTATTGACACTGGGAACTGAACCGAGGACCAGGTTTTGTTCCCCAAGCCTTAAGCATCGTGTCAAGGGTATACATGAAGAATCACGAAGAACTCGGGTTGACTGTAAGATATTGCGTTAGCAATAAGTCCGCCTTTTGGCACACTACGATTGCTTTATTTTTTTGTAATTAATATGCATTTTTGTTTTGGGCAATGAAGATTTATTTATTTATTATCCATCCCCCGTATCATCCCTTTCCATTCGTTCCTAATGCAACGATATTTTCAGCATTACTATTCCTGACAGTGACAAAAGGAATTCTTTGGAATTTATAGAGCTTTGAACAACTCTTCTTCACGTTGTTCCTAACTAATTGCAGAAACAGTGCATCTACGATTAATTAACGTCTTCTAGGGCAAGGGAACCCCTGTGGTTAGAAAAATAGCGGGTATTATTTTTCAGCATATCTGAGAAATAATTATAATTGGTCTTAGGTACTATTATATCATAACCCATTTATGACTGTTACCTCTCTCTAAAGAGGGTAATATCCCCTAAAATGGATGTGTTTCGACAATGTAATAAAATAATTTAAGTACATGATTTTTATCCTTCAATGGACAAGCAGGCAAAAATCCCTTTGTTTCATTTGTTGAGTTAAAGAAGTGTGTAATCTATTCCAAATCTACCCGTACCTAAATATTGTCTATGTTTACTGCGATAGTTATTGTTAGGTACCAGCTTTCCTGAAAAAGAAAGAGCTTTCCTGAAAAATTTTGATCGTGAACTATTAAATAAATTACTTCAATCTTACCAGGTGAAATCGATGTATCACTTTAAAGCATCATACTGTTCTCAATGTTTAAAAGGATTGGTAAATAATAATGATTTTTTCTTAAATTACATAAGGTACAGGTTCATTTAAAATGTTCTCCTTTAACTGACATATAATGATCCTATAAAAGCTTCCAAAGTTTTTGAATGGCACCCAACATGGTATTTTTATTACGATACAAGAATAATTTATTTAATATGTATTATATTTATACACGAAATATATTTCTGCATTATAATAATTTTATAGAATGTACATAGTTCATACAAATGTGTATCTGGATTATGTTATTTTTATTAGGTACTAGCTGAGTTACCCGTGCCTCGCAACGTCAAATTTGACAAACCAACCCGGCATACTTTATAGGCTTGAGCTGGACAAAATATGACTTTAGATCTGAATTTCTTTTCCAAAGCCCTTTAATACGATACCACACACAACTCCAGACAACCCTTGGATCTCTTCATCATCATGGCATCTTCTAGGAAAGCTTTTTCTCCAAAAACCGGCGACGTTGGAACATAGCCTATGAAATTTTGCAGCAATCCATCGCAAAATGCGGGAGTTATGCGAACACTTACAAAAATCAGACTTTACTTTATATATATAGATAAGGTACATAGTACAATATTACAAATGTACAATATTATTTTTACATGTTTTTACTATAATTCGAGGGAAAACTTAAAAGTTTATCATTGTTCTTATGAAACTATGATCACGGGATTGACACGCAAGCAAAAAGTGAATTGATATAAGAATATAGAATAAAAAGACTTGAACTATTTTCAAACAAGAACTAGTGAAAAATAAAAATCTGTATTTTCTAATAAAAATCGGATTAGGAAACATCCATCGATTTTTGTTATAAGTATATTTTTCCCTTCAAAATATACACAAGATATACGAATTTATAGAAGTTTTCCATAGCATAGGGATCTCAGCAAAACCACATAATATATAAATTCTCAATTATTATCTTTATAATCTTCTTTTCTGTTTAAATAGTAATTCTGGTGAAGTATTTTTCATTCTAAAAATTTTCTACTTTCGATAAAACTTTTGAGCCTGTCCTCTCTTAATATAAATGTGTGTGACTAAAGAAATAAAATTTGGCGGCAAAGAAGTTAATACTGCTGCTTGAAATCATTGGCGCATCTCTAAAACATGTGTTATATTACAAGGGTTTATAATTATTATTAATCAATATTTTGTAAAAGTCAGAGGGTTTTATTAATTATTTTCTACATTTACCCTTAAAACAAAAAAATATATACATAAAAATTCAAAAATCGGTTATTACTAATACTTGCAATATTGTAAGACGATTTCTAAATGATGATATTTCAGGCACAATGCTTGTATTTTAGGCCCCGCGTTGAGCCTAATCCTTTAATATCCGTGATATCTAGATAGGTGATTTTTTCCCAGTATTAGGCTGATGAGTTTATATGTGAATCATGAATGATAATATGTAGACTCTTCTGGCTGATAATACTGAGAAGTGTGGTGGCAAAGTCACACCTCGGCGTCAAATATTTTGTTTTATTTATTGCATTCTAGTGCATTAATTTAATGTTAATTGTAATTTGAATGATTTTGAAAATTGTACTCACTAGAGCACAGGGTTCGTCAATAAACTCAACTTTAAAGTTCATCAGTATAATAAGGGTGTACTAGCGAAAATCATTATTTATAATTAAAACAATATTACTTTGTTTAAACCACTTTTATTTTGACCAGAGTCAACATGTTTCGGAAATAAAGTTCCCTTCTTCAGGACTAATACAAGAATGCAAGAATTTCTTGTATTAGCCCTGAAGAAGGGAACTTTGTTCCCGAAACATGTTGACTCTGGTCAAAATAAAAGTGGTGTAAACAAAGTAATATTGTTTTAATTATAATATAATGTCGCCACAAAGTAAAACCTACAAAATAAAAAAATAAAAAATATTTATTTATTTATGTTTAGGTATGTTACGTCACTGAAAATAATGAAATGCAGGCGATTGTGTGTTGGTGTTGGTACATAAAATATCATCTCCGCACAAAATTCATATTTCGCCTGCAACTATTTAAACTTGTTTCGTATTATAGCTATCCTCTTCAAACCTATCAACTCCAATACGTCCATTCCTCTCGCACGAGACATGCAATAACAGCGTCCCACTTCGTCTCACCTCCCCCAGCACATGGTATCATCCACATTAATAATATTTTAACCAAGACAGTCCTAAATTCAGTAAAAAATTATGTATAGAGGTACCTACCTTATTATAACAACTATATATTTATTCGTAATATAAATAATTATGTAAAATATAATACGTAATTTTTCTGTACATTGAGGCGAACTATATGTATAATATATGTACATTTTTAAATGCCAAGGGACTGGTTAATAGACAATATACCTACAATACATACTACTAAATAAACATAAGGTACAGTAATTTCTTTAATTGCACACAATTTTTTGAATATGCCCATTTTATGTTCATATTCATTTGACTCATTAATAATTTTATAAATTTAAATGGTTTATTTAGCATTAGAGCAAATTATCAAAACTTTTATGACTCAGAGATGACATTGTCCAGCTTACGGGTCGTAGATGGCAGCAGAAAGTCCAAGATAGAAGACAATGGAAGAGTTTAAAAGAGGCGTATGTTCAGCAGTGGAACGCAAGTGGCTAGCAGTAAGTAAGTATCAAAACTTTTTGAAAACTTTCAATTGATAGAATAAAAATAGAGTAACATTCAGCACCAATGAAAAATCCTGTGGGTTGCTTTGCGCAAATGACATTCTTAATGGGTAGTGAACAAGATGTAAAATGTTTTATGGAAGTTTCACAAACAACAGACTCTTACAACACATTCGAAAAAGAATCTGAAAAGAGTGGGAACCTATATATGTACTTACATATAATTCGGGAATCTCACGAAAACTGTTTAATTTTATTAAAGGTAGGTTTTTATTTTTTCCTATATCGTTGCATGTGTTTTTGTCTAAGACTTATTTATATAGCAGTGAAACTATGTTAGTGGCTACCTACTAATTAGTTCATAATCTAAACATCGGCATCCACTCAATGAACCAAAGACTTATTTTCTTTGAAGTATTGATAAGCAGCCTCTAATATATATTTCCAATGAGACTTGTAGTATATAAATTATACGTGTACCTACAACACAGACCTCCTGCAAACCTATAGTAATACAAATTGCCGTTATTTTTCAAAACATATTACGAATAGATACCTACAAAGAAAAGACGATCAACATGAAAGCCCTAATTACATCTGCCTTGGTTGCGTGCGAAGCCAAGTATCTAATACGTAGTAAGTGGGTATGTATTATTACTACTAGGTTGCTTTTAAATTAAGATCAACCTAATTGATCTGCCAGGCTTTTCTAGCGACCATTATCGTCATTATTATTATATTACATTTACTTACATTACATGTGTGTTTATATAGAACATAATTATTATCAGGGCAACTTGTGTTTATTATTAAGATGACACCTCTTCGCATCACTTAACTACTTATTAAATTATAGTGTAACATCGCCGTCACATCGTAAATTAAT
Source organism: Ceraclea dissimilis (assembly GCA_963576895.1). Lineage (NCBI taxonomy): Eukaryota > Metazoa > Arthropoda > Insecta > Trichoptera > Leptoceridae > Ceraclea > Ceraclea dissimilis. The sequence continues at coordinate 15,533,763 of OY756364.1, forward strand.
TATTAGAAAATGTTGTAAATACCTATATTACCTATAAAAGAAACTCAATTTTACGAATTCAGTAATTAAATGTTCATTTCTGAGTTTACCTTTACAATCGATTTAATTTTGTTTTATATTTCATACAAAAACTTGGTTCTCTATATTTACTAAGACGAGGAATGAAAAGTCAAAACATCTGCAATTCAATGGTTCCATTAAAATTTTAAATATATTTCTAATATATCTACCTAAATTATTATGGGTATATTGTACTTAGATTTGAACTGCATATGGCACTTGGAATCACTCGTAAGCATTGGAAAGACCACCCTGCGTCCTCCTCGTGGGAGTTCACAACGCTGCACTATGTGAAGATCCATTGAGGAATAAGCTGCAGTAGCTCCAACGAATTTGTTCGAACAAAAGAAGTTCTACGCAGCCAGGTCACGAATTTATCATGAAGGAAGCCGTCTTATTAATAGAGCACCAAGACCTGACTAATAAACGTAAGCTAAGCTTGAAATGAGAGATGTTTAGCAGCCTGGTTGGTAACGCAATCGACTGTTAATCCAATGGGCACGGGTTCGATCCCCGATGCCGACCTACACCACTTCACGGGTCAAGCTTTTCAAGCTTACTGTGAAGTGTGCAAAGGTGTGTTTGGGTTTATTTCGATAAACCCATATTCATTTATAAACAATAAAAAAAATGGGATAATTAAAAAATATGACAAACTTTACAGTAAGCGTTGTTGACTCTACTTCATGAAGTTTACAAGTTTATATGAACGGTTTGGAAATTTAATTGAGAAAAGTAGTGCCTAGTATATACTAGTGTAATAGTAGATTGGATTGTTCACGCTAAATCTAAAAAAATACATCCAATGATGATGATTATCATTATACATAACACATAATGATTATTTAGGTAGAGATATAAAGAACGCTTATCCAAATACAAAATGGTAGTAGCTATGAAAGCTAACTTCACGAATCAAGAAAAAATAAAATGATATCGTAATTATAATAATCATCCACGGATCTCACGTCAAAAAATCATACGATCAAAACTAATCTCATGTCCGAATATGATAAATGAACAAACTATTTTATCTAAGTACAGTGTGGTATAATATTATTCCTGGAATAGATACAAACTATACGAATTATTGTGATCTATATAATAAAACAGAGTCCGTTATTTTGTAAGTATTCGTAAAACTCACGTATTTTACAATGGATTGCAGTGAAAATTCCCAAAAAATTTCCTTCCGATCTTCTCTAGGTTTTAACTTCTCGATTTTTGAAAAATAAAGCTTTTTTCGAGAGATATTATGTTGTAAAATCTAAATATGAAGAACACCAAAACAAGGCAACCATCTTGGAATCCATACTGAACTTTATTTTCTAACCATAGATTATTATTAGAAGAAGAAGGGTGATTCCTATGTCACAGACCATAGATTGCAATATTGTTGCCTAATTAAAATATGCTGCGTCTTGACGTCGCCGGTTTTTGAAAAAAAAGTTTTTTCTAAGAGATGACATGGTGATAAGGGGATCTAAGGGTTGTGTGGGGTCATGAGTGGTATCATATTAAAGGGCGTTAACAAAGAAACTCAGATCGCAAGTCATATTTTGTCTATCTTAAACCATTGGGTGACACCGTGCCGTTGCGAAGCACGGGTAACTCAACTAGTATTGTATAATATTACGAGTATAACAACACGAAACGAATCTCATTCTTATCTCAAACTAGATAATTTTAACAGTGTTTCATTATTTACAATGGATAGTGAAGACATGGATTGATAGAATCGTGTGAATTATCTAATCTAGTACACCACTTATATTTTTAGAAGACAAGTGTTACGTATTTCCTATTCCCCCATTAGTGAATTTTAAATAGGCATTTCAATCATATTAGTTCCTACTTAATATTTTTACTATCCAACATTTCTATATCATATAAAACAGTGTTAGAGCTTTTGAATTATTCATTTTAATATTAGTTCATAATTCATACCCAATAGTTAATAAGTATCAAGGGCCTATGGTAAAAAAACATTGATAAATACTACGAAAAACGTAATATCTTCTCAAATTGTTAATTATATTAAAAATATTTCTTATAGTCCGAGAGCCCGCTGCTTAATTTATGACGTATCTGTTTTTTGATCGAAATGTGGTATAAACGATAGCTTACCAATAGGGTATTAGTAATTTAAAATTAGATACCAAAACTGAAACATGATCAGTTTTTTTTAATTTCAGTAGAATGATCGGGTTGACTGTAAGATATTGCTTTAGCAATAAGTCCGCCTTTTGGCGTTCTGCATTGTCTTTTTTTTGTTGTTATATAGATTTACTGGCCAATAAAGATTTATTTATCTTTACAAAGTAGATCATCTCGAAAAAGCTTATAGAAATGTTATTTGAAGGAAAAGACATGAGATCCACAGAGTTCAACGTACATATTTGGATTATATTCCGAGAAAAAAGGAAAGAATTCAAACCTTCATTTTAATAATAACAGTTGCAGGTAGAATGACTCTCCGAGTACAAAGATTGAAACTTTTCAATGTATGAAACTAGTTTTACCCAAAATCGAAACATTTCCTTATCTCAAATTAAAGACGTTTAAAAGGTAATAATTATTATTTGGTACTTTTGTTTATTCCTTTACAACATCTGAAGTAGCCCAGGGCACTGAGCACAATATATCAAACGAAACAAAACGAATTATTCTAACATTATCATTAGCCAATGTATGAGATAGGATAAGATCCTAGATACGAAACAAACTATAATGAAATATGAATCAGAAACAGTAGAATACCATGTAATTATTAATAATTATCACGAGATAAAGGATAAATTTAATTTATCGAAGAAAAAAAGATTTATTTAACCTATCCACGATCGGTACTAGTAATTAAAACCCCATACGTCATACATAACTTTTGAAATCTAATTCTAAATTGATACCTTGATTATATTATTATAGTCTTGTAGGATTTATGATAATTTTCTTATCAAAACTACTAATTATTTATAATGTTCAAAGTATTGGTATTCAAAAGGTTTCTAAATAATTTAGGGTTTGTTTTTTTATCAGCGGGTTTTATGCAAAAAAAAACTTATTCATAACGGTAAGGGTGATTATTTTGTATCGACTCCTCCCTGAATAAATGTGATTAAATAACATTTCATAGTATATTATAATTATATACTCGTATGCAATATTAACTGCCTACTTAATAAATTCAAGCTCATGATTTTCAGAATGAAATTTTAATTATGTTAGTATTGCTACTACACAATACATGGATAATGCTCTCAAAGTATTAAAGGAGCGAGTGCATTGGAGTGCAAATAATATTTTCAATCAATTTTAAGTAATATAATAATTCATCTTTTTAATCTGACAAGTTGTTTTGGATCAAGAATTCTTATTATCAAAACTACTTGATCCGACAAAGGATGTTCATACAACATACTCGCCACTTCATGTTGGTATCTGTGAGTTTTCAACAATCATACCAATATTGACAATACGATTTTTTTTTATCAAATATTGTTATAAAAATTGTGTTGCAGTGACGTATTATATGAAACAACATACATATTATTAAAAATCTTTACTAACATTGCAATAATGTAAACTCAACTGCGTACCTCGGCTGATAAAATCTTCAGGATTCATACTGGAAACCTAAATTAGAACAGAAATATCCCTCCTCAAAACAAGGGTCTTTTATTATAATTGCCCCAATATCAACCCTAAATAACTAATTTTAAAAAATCTGTACTCAGTTTAACTTACTGGGAACTAGGACGTTAGGATCAATATAATGATTTATTATAAGTGTTATCTAAAAGTACCTAAGTAGACTAAAATAAAAAACTTTGGCGACTTGGTATTAGGAATTGTACTTTAGAGGACAAATCTTGATTTCAATATGTTATGAAAAGCAGAAAACCTAAAGTGAAACCACGAATAATTGTCACACACAAGTTTACTCTTACGGAAAATATGCAGGACTGAAATATGGAGATGCTGATTTTCAATCCTTTTATCAGGTGTGGCTAAAGTCAGGGTAAGTATGAACTAAACTTCTAATTAAAGATAAAGTTGAAAAGGGATTATTATTGAAATAACATTATGCAGTAGCAGATGAAGGTGACATTGGATTTAAAATCATGACATTACACAATGAAAATTGTAATCAAATCAATGCATCAAGAACGGAAGGTATAACTCCAATTTGCATAGTCATTCTTTATAGACTATATGTTGATTTTTTTTATAGAATATCTCGCGGGGTGATGTGATACGCATTGAACAAAATCGTTCTGAATTAGAAGAATTCTGATCTTTCTGTGAGTCTTTGAATAACATTAAAGGAAATAGTAATAGTGGTGTGTCCTATATTGTAGTAGTATTGTGCAAAAACTTACCAAATTTAAGAATGCTGTATTGAAGTTAAAGACATTTTTTAACACATACGCATACCTGAAACAATGAGAAAGTATGAATTAGTAAAGTAATTTACATTTACAAGATTATTTAATTTACATACATTTATATACATTGCGCAGTTTATACATAAAGTTCGACCAAAGTGTATTTTCTACTATTAAAGGAAAAAGTTGAAATTAGGAATAATTAAGAGGAAAATTCCGGCAAAAGTACGCATAATACAACATTGCGCGATACATGTATCTCATTTCAACCACCACATGGATATAATATGTGAATGTCCATACACCTATCCCTGACACCATATTGTCACAGAGAGACGACCTCATTTCTAAACTTATTCAGAATTTATTTGGTTCCTTGAATTTTCCTTTTTTGGGAGCCATCTTTTAAACTGGTGAAACAAATATATTCTGGGTATAGGAACTAAAATGCCTCTTTAGAAGTGTTTATTTTCAATGTAATTGATTTATAAATAGACTAATGACGGATCAAAATTTTGTTAGTAGAAATGAGAGCAAAAAGAAAGTGACTTTTATTATTACAACTTCCATCAGTGCAATAATTGTACGCCGGAAACGAATTTATTGCTTATCTTTTTTTCTAATGTTATCCAACAGGTTTTAGATTAATATTATGATATCAATAAAAATATGATCGAGTTTTGATAACGTCCTCAGTGGGTAGGTGTATATTGTAATCGAGCTTTGCACTCGTTGTCGAATCATCAATTTACGCGACGAAACGACAAAGAATATGAATTCTAAATATAAAAGCAAAATTACCTAAAGTTGGGTTTCGCGTCTAAAACATAAATACGAAGACAGATGTGAGTTCAGACTTTGAACAAAATCTTTTTTTCCTTCAACCGTATTTTGTATAAATTGCAGTTTTAATACAAAAACAATTTTATCCTGTTCATTTTTCTTTTTATCTTAAGATTACATTATCCCATCGTCATTGGATTCTGAAATTTTAAATCTTACGATCTCCTTTTAAGGGGATATTAGCTTCTCCCAATATCCCTAGCTTTCACAATTGCCCAGAAAACTTTGTTCACAGAGTGCAACACGAGAATAAAATTCGCTGTCGCGTCTCTTATTTGCCATATTTCTAATACTCGATTATTCGCGGTGAATTTGAATATCCACAAGTTGTACTTATAATACTTATTATAATCTTTAAACCAGCTATCATTGTACGACACTCTCAATATGGTACGCAGTACAAGTTTGATACTTTATCAAACACTATACTTCACTATTGATTAACATCAATAACTAGATACGATGTAGAAGTGTGACTGATTGTGTTTCCACCGATCCACTAACACTTTCATTTCGGCCTTGATCTTTGTACGATACTTTGATTCATCGATTAATTGGGTTAACTACTTCCGACTGTTTAACACCTATCAAAAATTAATGAACAGATAACTAACATTTGCTAAACGTATCAAGTTGATCAGGTACATCAATAATTGCAGATACGCATTGAGATTATTAGGTTTTTGTTAGTGAAGCAACAAGCCTCTCTAAAGTTTGTAGAGATTACAGTATACATAGTATTCTGTTATCCTTGTCTACGCTATGTTAAAATATATAGGTCGGTTAAAGTTTAAAACCTAATATAACTACCCCATTAACATATTTTTTATTGGAATGGTAAAAGTATGAGATCGTATACGTACCTACTAATACTCGATACAAAATATTCGTTAATAACAGTAAAATTTAATAAAAAAAAAAATATTTGGTTTTAAAAACAAGGTTCTGTAAAATAAACATCATGATTAAGTGAACACGATGAAATGCATTGTAACTATTCTACCAAAGATTTTTTTTAATCTGGGCTTGATATAAATACCCAAATTCTTTTCTGCGCACTTCATAATCTAAGCTAAAAGTTTGTGTTGCAAAATGTGGTATGCGCATATGTATTCATTCATTCACTGCATCACAGATTATACCATACCACACGTGTGGGGTAACCAGCCAAAATGTACACGTCACTTTCACTGAGGATCAACTTAAAAATTAATCGCAATATTCATACGAGTGTCCAACAGCTAATATTATTTTTCGCCTTAAGAGTTTGGCTCTGTTGATAAATGTGACTTTTATTGAGTAAAATTATCTCCGATTTATATCAATCAAACTGAGGCAAAAATAATTAATTAACACATAGCTTCTACTATCAATAATCAAACATTGATCTATAGTCATTTTCTATAGAGAATGTAGTACACAAACAGTAATTATACGTTACCAACTATTAATAAAACATTGGGTTTAATATTAGAAATTTTGGACCACAGTTTTAATTAAGATTTACCCGCATGTCTGCCTTTTCCGCTGTAATACTTTTATGATTTTTTTTTTATACACATAAATTAAAATATATTGGTATGGCTTGTTTTGCATCCGTCAAGTTTGTGAGTTAATTGAAGTTTAATTAACTTAAGATTTCTTCTAATCAATTCTCACATATATCAAGTCAGTTGGAGCACTTCATCTTCCATGGATGCTAACCTCGATATGGAATATGTATCAAACATTTCATTCAACGCGAACGATTTGCATAGTGAGAAATTTGTAGGCAATGTACGCATACATAAATTGACTAGAGTACCTGTGTCTTTTGGGATATTTCAGAAGACCTTCATGTGCACTCGTTTGTTGTCCTATGTTGTAAAAAAATCAATAGATATCGTCTATTATTAAATTTATAATATGTAAGTGTCAAACCTAAATATTTGGTTACAGTTTCCATTAGTTGTTGCAGGTTTTCACGATGATCAATATGTAAATTTTCAGGTTAATCGTGTAATCATCAGATGCTCCGACGTTTCGGTGAACCTACTGCCGCCTTGATCACGGATTGTGGATTTCTATTGATTACAATGTGCGGTAGATAAGTACTGTCCCATTAAGAAGATCGAGGGGTATACTTTGAAAATCTATATATTTGGTTGGACTTAAGAAATATTGACGCGGAGCTTCGACTCCCAGATCATTTGTACATTATTGTTGTGTTAGTGTGAATCTCAAAAAGGTTGAGTTGAGTGTGAATGGGAATTTAAAAAAATAGATAAATAGCCATCGTTGCGCTATATATAAACATAACTGCTCAGTCTACCTTGGTACAGGCTCATGCTCAGTTAGGTAGATAACATTTTATACTACGTTGTACTAATAATTTTTATCATCATCATCATCAGCCCACGTTTTCCCACTACAGGACATAGGCCTCTACTCTCCTCCTCAACTTCTCCCGCTCCTGTGCGATTTCCATCCACTGGGGTCCGGCAAACCTCACAAAAATATTTTGTATTTTATATTTAAATAAAGGAATAAATAGAAATGGTTTCGATACGAAAGCGAGAGAGATTGGAATTTAGCGCCACAGTTTAATCCTGCGTGTCAAACATTCATAATAACAAAGTACAGAGATCCTTAAATTAAAATAATTTATAATATTATGTATAAGTATTAACGCTTCCGGTGTTTATTATAAAAGAGATTCTTCCGAATTAATAAACGCATGCGTTCATGATTTGTACCAAAATTCCAAGTAATCGCTGCATACATCGATATTATACTATCGAACTTAATCAAACATTATTCTCTCCTCTCACTCGCACTAACGAAGCTTTCGATATGTTGCCTCACTCCAACGTGCTACCGAATGAAACGCCCCTTATTACTATCCGTGCGCGGTTCACTAATAAGCTTTTAAACAATTATTACATCTCGCATCTCTCTCTCGCTCGACGTCGCTTAAATAATAACGTCTCTCTCTTTTGTGTTGTCTCGAATGATAGGAGTATTGTCAGCGCCGAGGTAAAAACAATTTATATGGTGTAATAATTAATTTATTATATATTCTATTAATGAGTTGATCGAACTCGATAAAGGTGAAAAAAATACAAATATATTTATTTATTTATTATTACGTAACGGATTTATTTACGCTCTATACAATTCTTCCCAACTAGGCAACGTCTCATAATAGCAATATGATTTTTTTACGTTATCAAAAGCGATAACTTTAATAGTAAAAAAATATAGCTTTTTTTGAATAACGGAAACAGAGTGGAATAATAATATTCCTTTTTATTACCTCCACTACTTAATGTGGTACTAAAGCTCCGTTCTTTTCTTCTTAGATGAATCTGTTAACTGATATCCACAATGCACGAGTTAGTAAAAAGCTCCACACGTTTGTAATACGGTAATCCTTTGTTGATGTTGTGAATATAGAACGTTTTGTTTCATAGGGAGTTTTCGTGATAGCTTTTTCCAAAAGTCTAGGACCTAGGTGTATGATAAAATATAGGCCCTCATCTTCTTCCTTTGTATAGTTGGACCATGAAGGTGCGTTTTTCAAAAGAACTGCTTTTCTTGTGAGGTAGATTCCCATATTATGTCTTTCCATATTTTGGGAGGTCTTCCACCGGGACAAGTGGCTGAATGAGGCTTTTGGTGCAGTTCCATATAATGGAGCCTCGTCGTGTCCATTCTTTGAACTTGTCGATACCTTATAGTCGTATAGATGAAATGTCCAAATTCAGCAGAAATAGCCTTTTCGTGTAATTTTTAAATTGTGTTTGTATGAAGTAAAACAAGTGTGCCTTATTTTTTCAATCTACAAGCTCAGATAAATAAAGTTGATATAATATGACCTCAGAAATATCGATATGACATTGTTTCTGAATAAAAGTTCATATGACACGACCCCAGAAATAACGCGACCTAAACAAAGGATCTTCTTCTGCTTTTGCTTGTAGACCTGTCGATCTCTGTAGAAAAAGAGTCAGTAAAAAAATAAAAAATATAATATGAATGAAATTTGAGAATAAAAATAGATATATAACCTGCTAAAGTATTCAATGCAGTTTGATATTCTACTACTCCCGAGTGACAATTCCTAAAATTAAATCCAAAGTTTTACCGTATAGAAGTTGTATCCACAATGAAGGTTCCGTTTGGTTGTCATGAACAGTTTTGTAATTAGAGTTGTCAACGGTGAGTGAAATGGATGAGGAATTATCTAGAGCCTAAGGTATACTTGGATAGTACATCTCACTATAATACTAATGTTGTGTACCTACATATTATCATCAGATGAAGCGGTTTACATAATAATGCACAAATGATAATAATGCTTGGCATGGAGAAAATTGACAGTAGTCGCGGCGTGGGGAGAAGGCAAATGTCCTGGCTGAGAAATATAAGACAATGGACCGGAATCCAGAGGGTGGGGGAGTTGTTCCGGCTAGCACAGGAAAGGGAAGCCTACGCCAGAGTGATGGCCGACGTCGGGGAGACCTGACATGGTACCCGGAGAAGAACATAAGCCTAAGAAACAGAATAAGAAATGAGGGAATTAGAAGTGGAACCAGAGTAGAAGATATCATAGATCGCGTAGCAGGACTGAAATGGCAATGGTCGGGACATATTGCAAAGCCTGAAGATGGACCCCTATTTTTTTAAGACAAAGACCTTGGGAAAATAATGGGGGCATTGGAAGACCTCAAAAAAGATGGTCTGGCGACATAGCCGATGTGGGGGATAAAAACTGGCTGCAAGCAGCAACTGAGAGAAAGAAATGGAAGGGTGTGGATGAGACCTATATCCAGCAGTGGAGGACAGAAGGTTGAATAAGAATTGAAAAATTCTGGTAGTTTTATTACAGACTTTTACAGGACAGTCGAAATATATATGAGAAGAGTGGAGAACAATTGCATATCATGGGCATCCTACGGCGAGACATCATTCTAATTAGGAAATTATGATTTAAGTAGATGTATATGTATATAAATTATGATCATAGGCCGTGTACTTAGAACAGGCATGATTTTTCAAGAAGTTCTATCTATATATCTATACCCTCACGCCATGTCCTTTGCAGGGTAGGCAGAGAGAACAGAGCGCCAGACAGCCCTATCCTTGCACACACTCCTATATAGAATCCGTCACCGTCATCAAGAAGTTCCAAGTTTTATTTATAATCTAGCGATTATTATATCAAAAATACAAATTATTGAAATTAAATAATTAGTAACACGTTTATAAAATTAGTATAGTTGTAAATATGCAACAATTACGAGTATATCTGGATGGTTTCAACTTAAAAAACATTGTTTTGGAGTTTGTCTATTTGTTGATTTTCCTTGACTCGTCCTAAATGCTAACCCACATTATAGCATAACTTCTTCTTCATCGATGGAAAATAATCTGTACGTAAAAGCTATAAGGCACAGTGTAATAAAAATATCGAACGTAATGACTACCAGTATAATTTTTATCCATCGTCTGTCTTTATTTTGTGTTTTTATGACAGCACATTGCTACTTCCTATCGTATAAGAAACAAAGAAAGTTAATGTTTGTCTAACTATAATACAACTTTAATATAACTGCTGTATTTTGCATCATGGAAAATTTGTACCAGACTAATAATCTACACAAAACATTAAATGGTATGGTTTGACGGGCTATAAATTGCACGCATGTCAGTTAGTAATGCGATCGACATAGCGACGGTAATTGAACGGGTGCGTGTGATAACGAGTTAGAAAATACTTGAAAGGTATATTGGGAGATATGTAGTCGGTACCTAATATAATGTTCACTTGGTCTGAATAGACATCATAAAAATGGGTCTTAAAAAGTTAATTGGTCCGAAGAAATGGAGACTTATAATTTATGCAGGCAAGCTTGAGACGCGAGCATTGCATAATGTAGATTTATCTACCTGCAATCGTAGCAAAATACAACGAACTATAAAGATGTCGGTTGAAGTAATTTCCGGAAAACGCTGTAGTTTTTAGTTGTTGAAAGAAAACGCTAGTTGTAAGCTACAGGATAAAGGCGTTCAATAATAATAACATTGAAACAGTATATAAATACATCGGTTTTAAGACGTGATGAGATGACTTCAAAAGACTTTATTTCATTTTCAGGGCCTTAAAGTAACGTTATAATAAATCAAGTAATTACATAAAAACTATTACACATTCGTCGTCAGATAGGCAGACAAAAAAGAACGATATTTCATTATGTACACACATTCTCTTCAGCGATCTTATTTCGAAATCTCATACTGTAACTTATTGCTTATTATTCCCAATGCTGTGTTATAAATAAATTCACTAGATCCAAATAAAAAAGAAAGCGTCGATGAGGAATGATTAAAGGTGTAAACTGTAAAGCCAGCTGATGGTTACGAAGCTATAAAACAATATAAAAAACCATTGCAGGTGTCAAACTATGCAAGTATCATACGTGGATTTGCGAACATTACATTACGTGTTCGCCCATATATCTGCATTCATGAATATGTTAGTACGCCAGTACCTTTACAAGTAAGTAAGCACTTCACGAGACTTGTGGAGGCTATAAAAATGGATGACTTGATAAGGTTTTTTTTATTATTCTTTTCCATCAGATCTTGAAATGGTAAAAAGGTTTTAAATTTAAATGTTGCTTTACTGAAAACAGTATGTTGCGTAAATAAATTAATGGTAACTTTTCACTCTTATACGTTCACTAGTTTCAAATAAGTTTTGGAGTCGGTATTTATAAAAAGTTTTTTTCATTTCGTTCTTAAAAGTACTCAGGTTGTCACCGAATAATAATGTAAAGGATGTAAATCTATTTCCTCAAGGATACTATAGGTACTAATCTCAAAGATTTTAAAACTGGCAATAGTATTAAGTTTTTCGTTTATCAGCCACAGTTGGCAAACTCAGTAAACACAGGACAGTGTTTACTGAGTTTGTGTATAAAATTCAAATGCCTTGCAAAAAGTAGATGAAAAATTATAGGTTTTTTAGCACCTATTGTTTGTAGCTTTGCCAATAATTTCGAAGTGTTGAAATTATTAATACCATCACCACTGGCACTCCTGCTTTTTATGGAGCTTAGTTTCCTTCGGGAATACACATCATCCTTTCTATCCTGGGATTTTTTCTCTTCCATTCCCTGGATGTCAATCATATATAACTAAAAATGTGAGAGACATGGGAGAGTCTCGCACATCGCTCCCCCTTGGACGATGACGCAGGAGAGGTTGTGTCTTTCTGGGAGCGGATGGGGATCTAGTGAATGCTGTCCGACACGATAAGAAGAGGGACTAAAAAATATAGTTATTTAATTAAACATTGACAGTTATGTCTCAAACTTCTTATTATTCATGTCATTATTGACTTGGGTAATGAAAATATTGATATTTTGCATTATGTATACCTATTTTAAAAGGCAGCGTAAACTTCTGAGATTCAATCAGAAAATCATAAGCAGAATTATTTATGCATACGATGAGGAACAAGCTTATTGAAATGTGACAGTTTGACATGCAAAGGTAACTGTTATATGGCAGTCGATTCTCCAACAACGTCTTGTACGGGATTAATAATATTATTCTTATTATAAACTGTTGACCCATGCCACGATGTTCCTCTCTGTTTGTTACTTGTTACTATAATGTGCCAATGTCTTATTCTTATTTCGATTATTATTTTCTAACTATCGAAGTAATGCTACGTAGAAAATTCCTTATAACATTATTATCTAATATGTTACAATGATAATATAATATGCTTAGTCATTTCAATACGATATTCCTGCACTACAGTTTTTCATATTTTTCAACAGCTTACATTGTATTACGTGTTTTTGAAAACTTGATAATTACTAATCAATAAACCAAACCACTTACACTTAGTGATAAACTACGCGAGATCTCGAACTAATTAGTTTAGTTTCTCACAAATATTTCACAAGTAAATTTAATTATTACAAAAAAAGTCATGATAAAGCATACTAAAATATTCAATGCGATTGTTTCAAAATATTTTCGCATAAGTAGATGTTACATCGATTTCACTAATTTCGTATCTTATGGAATAATGTCAAATCGCGCAAACTTTCTCAATATTTTCCCTCTTCAATATATTGTATAGCTTAATTGTATTCACCATTAAGAGGGCAAGGTGTGAACCATACATAATTGTTTAAAAATGCATAATGTCGTACCTTGACTGTAGGTGAATCTCGGTAAATGAAAATAAAATAAAATGAAAACTAAAACTTGAAAGAAAAATATACGCGATCTAAAAACTTCATAATGATAAAAACTAACCTGACACACATTGTTTCTTATTGAAATGGTTATGTAGGTTATTTACCACAACCTGATGATAATATCAAAAACACTTGATGTGATGTCGTTAAGTATTGCATTTTTACCACCTTACATAACACCTTATAATTGATATTGTAGTTATTAACATTCTGTAGTAATCATAACTCGACCACAATTCGCGCATGAAGCTCCACTGCGGTAAACCACATATTGTTTTATTATCTGTCGAGAAGCTCATACCTACTGCACATAAATATTAACAATCTTAACTACATTTAGAATCCAGACACCTATACAGAAAAAAAGAAATAGAAGATTCACTTTCCTCAAGCAGAGCTAATATAAATTTTACTTATCACATTGTATAATCCTCCGTTACTCAATTATCTGAACTTTGATGGACAAACAAATGAAATAATCTATTTTTTATAATTGATGCATCGTATTTTAATATGTACCTATGTGATTATTTAGAACTATCAAATCGATCGTCGATAGATATAAGATTTATGATTTGAAGTCAAATATTGAAGTATAGTTGAGCGGGTCATGTGTCAGACCTCAATATAAATGACGTAGTTGGATGTACTAAAAGGTCACAGACTCGTGACCTAAAGAAGAACATCGCTGTATACCAGATCTCCAAATATTCAATTGATACAACATCGAATATCAAATCAGTGCTGGTTTTGATATAATAATGAGCGACAGAGAGGAGTCAACAGTCATCCTTCAGCGAGTTATTTGTTTAGGAAAAATACATTTTTCCTTAATTTACAAGTGGAAATTTATATGCGTTGGATATTTGGAACTAAAAAGAATGAATCGTTGTTGAAAGAAAACTTTTCCTGAAAATTTGCTATACAATTTGCCTCATTTGGGATATTTTTAAATGATAATATTGCTTACTTATAATACGGCGATAGTCGAATTAAGTTTGCTAGAGCACTAGAAGAAATAAGATAAAATGCTACTTAGTAAACCTTTGATATTATACATGACATTTTACTGGTCAAGAGTAAACTAAAAATATAAATAAATATGTGATGTGTCGTATAGGTATGATAGTCTCGTATATAAGAGATTCGCGTCAGTAAGTGAATCACTGATCAATAATGATATAAAGTTTCCTAACAGGAAATGAATCTAGTACCTCGTTGAATAAATCAGGTCAGTGAGAAATCTCCTACATAAAATGTAGAAGCATCGATGTCTAATTAAATTACCGACGGTTTATAACTAATAACAAGGCAAAGACTTGATTCATGTGACATATTTACTACCAAATTATTATGATTTACAACATTATATTATACCTATTACACACTGCAAATCATTTATCGTTGTAGATCATCTAGGTGTTTTTCTTATATACAAAGTTGTCAAACTATCATGCGTAAAACGATGCGATATGATGAGTTACCTATAGGATTTTCATACTTATCGTATTGATCTTATCAAATTATTGTTTACACACGTTGACTCCACAAATACTACAACTACAATGACTACAAACAAATTAGGAAATTTTAATTAATTTATTTATTTTGCAAGATTTCACAGTAGCTAACTTGTTGTTTATGTGAATATTTCTCAATAAATAAAATGAAATGAATTTATAACTAAGATGAATTTATAACTAAGCCAAAAATAATGAAAAATTTGGAGTACTTACGTAAAAAGTGACTTTGGATATTTTCTTGATAAAATGCTGTAGTTCTAATATAACAACGAACAATAAACAATATACTCGTGTTATTTCATAGAGTGAAATCAAATACTTCTATATACTCGTAGGTTTCACTTATTGTGTCTGTGTATTTCTAATTAATTTTTAGCCATGAGCATTTGCATCAGCCGTTTGTTTTATTATTATTGGTATTTTAATTGCGCAATCTATTTCATTAATTAATAATTAATTATATTTATAACTGTGACTAATTTTATTTATTTCAATTGAATTCACTGCTACCTGTAATAAATTATTTATTAGAAATTTTTCGGCGCCACATCCACGTCTTTTATTTAATTTACAAATATCCAGCACCATCAAGCTACCTGTACAAATTACAAATTAAAAGAAATAAAATTCTCTAAAGGATGGACCACACAAGAGTTCTTATTTTCATCACGCAGGAAACCTTCACCGTCAGAACGCCCACCGAAAAGAGGGAGAGAAAGCTGGACCTGCTAGCCACAGGACTAGAGCCCAGACTAGTGACTAGGTCAAAGATCTGTCTTAAAAGAAAGAAGAAGGATAGGAAAAAAGGGATATGCAAATTTGATAATAATAGGTATCTACTATTGCGATCCAAATATAATACAATTACTTATGAAATAATCTACATATGAGTAGCTAACGAGTCCATGCAATAAAATTGTAATAATAACATATGTTGTATTATTCGAGAGAAAGTAAACTAAACTACTGCTTATTATTTATTTGTTTAATCATTTTATGGGTGACCAATGACCATTTCATCCGCATAGAACCTACAATTATCAAGTTTTTATATCAACAAGATGGGATGATAAACGTATGAATTATGTGTCAAATGATGTGTCTCAGTACAAAACTATAATTTGCATAAAAAAACTAACGACTGACTCATTATTAAATTAAGCAATGGCAATACTTAACCAATCATTAAAATCTTTCTACTATTTACATTCTGAATTATATTAATCTTCGACAATCCACTTTAGTAAAGAGCCGATAACAATGATTATTATCGCAGAGAAATCGTAACACAATTACAATAATTTAACTTTGCTATTGCCACACATGTTGCTTGAAATACTTATGATGAAGGTGAATCTCTTCGTAGAGCGCGTCACAGATGTTATGAAAGTGATGGAATATGAGGATATTAGTGTGTGTCTCTCCACTATGCCTACCCCACAAGGAATATGGTGTGACGGGGCAGATGTTTTATTTATATTTTTAATTTTATTTGTTATTTGACACAAATACATAGTGTCCCACTTCTTAATAATATTTTGCTAGAAGTGCGGGTAAAGAGGTCGCTAATAATGCGCCTGAGCTACCCGGGGATGTGGAGGGCCTTAAGCCCGCGGGATTTTCCTTCAAAATACGTAGTTTCTAGGAAGTTTGAAGGCTGACACATTGTTGAAGAACTGAATCTCATATTAGATGTACAGCCACCTCGAGGTGCTAAGGCACCTGACTGTATAAGTTATACACGTTACTATTATTATTATAGATAAAATCTGTACCTTTTTATCTTAATTTTCCTCAGCTTTCCTATTGCGATGCTTATCTGTCATTGTAGGCAGATTTTTAATTTGATAGATCAATAAATTATAAGAGTCATCGGTGAAGACAAATTGTTTTTGTATCCACGCACGTATTTATCTGTCAAATATTTAATTCGTTTCAAACAATAATAAAATAAGAAACTAATTACAATGATGACAAGTTTTCGTAGAGTGTTCTTATTTTTTTAGTTGTTATCAATAGTAGAATCGAAAATTTCTCTTTGCAATCTCATTTCACCTGCCTTGAGCATAGAACTAGCAACCAGTTATCAATGATTTCATATTGTTATTTTTTAGAGTGCGATAACGATTTATGTCTTAATTCTTTCTGATTGAACAGCTTGCGTAGTAGTGAAGACAATGAGGATGTAACGTGATTATAATTGCCATTGAACAAACATTATATGAGTATACAAAGTGACCCGAATTGCTGCAATTATAACATCGTTTATGACACACTATTTCACATTTTTTTTTCTTTACGACTATTTTTATAATTATGATACAGCAATAATTGTTAAAGTGTCACATTAAATCGTTTAAAAATAGCCGTTTGCAGAATGATTTATTTGATTGTAAAATTTTCATGATTTTTTAGATCACAGTTTTAATGTTTCGAATTTGCAAAAATTGTACAAGTTGCTCTTGGAGTCATAGCTCCGCGTCAATGTTCTGCAAGTAGTCTATTGCCCTTGGCGTCACCTTGTGGATTTTCTCAAAAGCCCCTACAAACTTCTTGTCAGTTTCAAATAAAGAAAATGCATAAAATATACTATGCAACTGTCACTCCCAAGAAAAATGAGCTTTCAGGTTCAAGATTTCGTTACACTTTCGGTTATAATAAAATATTAACGTATATAGTCCAAAACGGTACATCTAACAACAATATATCCAATCAATTTTCTTACAAGTTGCAACACCGTCTATCAGTATAATGAAAGTATTCTGTTAGAAAAGTTAAACTATTTTGATTTAAGTAGTCTATAGGCTTAAGAAAACAATTTATCAACTACTTAATAACAGCACAAAGATTGAGTTGACCTAACCGCCAATTATCTGAATTTAACCGTAAAATAAAAATGTTGAATAGCTCGCTACTCGTATCATTATTCAAAGTGAAATTAGTTTAATTTCTCGCTTCCGAAATTTAAACAATTTATGAACAATGACCGTGGCCTGTGATTATCTCGTTATTTCGTTGATATGTAGTATTACTAACTAGAATCTATCATACATTTAGCTAACTAACAAGCTAGAGCAATTGTTAATAAACGCTCTCACTCGTTAATGTTAACTTGTTTAAATTCCACCTTATGATGGTTTTTTGCTACTAGCATTGACGTATGAATTTTAAATTGCTCTTTTCCCTTTGCACCTACAAGGTATGCCTACTGCAGTTGATTGCAAAACAATTAAAGTGAATCCAGTAATAAAATGTGCTGTAGTTACATGTGTACTTATTTCTTACGAGTTTTGTATCAATATTTTTTATACATAGAGATAAGGCTTGTTCATAAAATCACAACAGATTTCCACCGAATAGAAATATTATTGTACTTAGTACATATTTTAATAAGAAAACGCACATTGCACACTTGCATTCTTGTGGCTGCTTATCTCACATTTTGATATCAGAGAGTGAGGGTAATGTAGGTGGGATAAGAAATACGTATACCTTTTGATATGTATGTTGATGATAGATATGTAATTAGAAATGAAACTGACCCTACCCATTAATTTCCTCAAATAACTCATCGATTCTGCAAATTGGTTAATCCGTAAACTGACAATACAAAAACTAGAAATGTATTACTTATTACCCCAGCTTTCTAGGCGAAACCCAACCTGTAATAATAAAATTGATGTGCGTTTAAATTGTTTTATTACATACTCATATTGTTTCAAAAAGCAATCAATTAATTTTATTACTTTAATCAAATCACACTCAAGTCAATCATTCTATTCGTACTGACCTACAAACGTAAAGCGACATGATGTACGCGATATAAATTGCGTATCGGTTATAACATCGAAAGTGTACAATTAAAAACTAATTGGCTATAATAATAATAAGAGATATCTGTAATCTGGGAGTTTACCGACTAGACGGTAATATACCTTCTAATAAATAATGTGTTCTCAAAACATAACAATAAACTAGAAATAGGAAAAAACTCGATTTACAGGAATCGCATAAGCAGTAAGCTGTTAATAAAACCATAATAATAATGTTGGTTATTATAATAAATAATATCCATATAGGTAAAATTACATTATCACCGTTGGAAACAAAACAAAACAACTTTCGATTCTTAGCTCAGCTCGATTATCAATATAAATATTATAGGCATTCGTCTAGATACGCGTGTTCAAACCAACTGATATGAAATACTTTATGACATTGCGAATAAAAGGACGAGTGTCTCACAATGTTATTTTGAAGAATAGCAATAAGTATTGTATGAGTAGTTTATCGAAAACATGACTTTTTTAAAGTAATTGTATGCTAGACGGATAAATAATAATAAACTCCCAGACTGCTTAAATTAAAGCCATGGTCAAATAAGATAAGAACTGTAGGACCACAAACAGATGGGTCAACTTCAATAACAGGAAAACAATGTGAGAAGCGAATGATAGAAAAGAGTGGAAAGGTTTAGAAGAGGCCTATATCCATCAGTGCTGGAGAAAGTAAGTTTCTATACCTATGTTATTTCATGCTCTTCTGCCTTTATCTTTACTCAAATTTATTTCAATTGTTAATTGTAATACTATTCCGATATGGTAGTTAGTAAGTTGCTAAAATCTTGCATAGGTAATCCTAAAAGACTATCATTTGATCATTTCCCAAGCATTCTGGGCTAGAAACTCTAACAATTTAAAAACCTTGCTTGGGACTTGGGATGACTTGACTTGACTTGGGATAACAAGTAAATGAGTAACAGTGAGTCTTAATGAAAATCAACTCTATCAGACACCAAAATATCTACCGCTCTCTAAAAAAGTATAACTGATAATAAGATTATTGTTATGACGAGCTAAAGTAATAACAAAATTATAATAATTAATACGTAGTAAAATTTGTTCGGAATTTAGCGCAATCGAAATTAATCTCACTAGAGATCATTACTTTTATATCCCTCTAGGTAGTAAGTACCTATCTACATTATTTATAATATTCGTTTAGAATTATTGATATGACTTAGTTTATGTTAAGTTGTGGTAGGTAATTGGTAGGCGTATGAAATGAGATTAAAGTTGGATTACCTTGTCTCAATAATAATTATGTTCGTCGCTCTTTGCGGACGTCATTGATGCATCAAAAAAGTGTTAAAATATCAAGGAAATCACAATTATACTTAAGAATTCTCTATAGAAAATCATGTCGTTAATGTAAATAATCAGATACTCATATGAATGAAACATTATCATATTTTACGGCCATGAATTTCTCTGCGAGTGATCTTAGGATGGTGGTGATGGTGATGAGACATTAAATAATTAAAACCCCTGTGTAAATAAATTACCTGTAGATGTATTTACTTATAAACACCCCATACTTTTCTCGATCCAGATTATGACAAGATGACTCATTTCTACGAGAAATATTTCATACATTACCTCAATTCTATAATAAAAAATATGTGACATTTCTGTGGTACTGAATCATGCTTTACTCAAATACAATTTACTTATAATATTACATAGACATATAGATTATATTCAACCTACAGTTTATACAGTACGTGTGTTTCGAACATATTAAGTTCTACAAGTTTTATGTAAAAAGCAAATAAGCAGAAATAGATAAGAAAATATTTAATTGGTTTTGCAGAAACATGTTCTTGTTGTTGTTCTAATTATGAAACGGTAATAAGATCGTCATATTGAATTACTTCAAACACTTTATATTACCGACTTCTCAGCAATACAATATTTATACCATAGCAACAACTTTACACGGGGCTAGACGAATGTAATGGGAAAATATTATTACGATGCAGAAATCTAGCGATTTTCTCGAACATCATTTGCAATGTTGTTAAAACATGAATAATCAATATTGGATAGAGATTATTTGCACTAGAATTTCTATACCAAACCTCTTTACCATTGTTTTCTCAACTCACTCAAAGTTTACACTGTCCTTCCTCAATATATATCAACTGTTGGTTTTATATTAGGTTCTCTCTGTATTTCGTCACTGCACAAAGAACGTTCAGACAAAAATAATTGGTCAGCTGGGAGCCTACGGATTAAAAAATCACTTAAGGTTGCCAAGAATATTGGTTTGCCTAAAATTCTCACTGTGGATTGTCTAAGTAAATTAACGTGTACTGGTTCTAGCCAAGCAAAGCAGATTTTTCATTCCATAGATTTCCATCTAACGTTTGTAAACTGTGATGTTTAGTGGAACTTACCCTTTTGCAAGAATGGGATAGAAGCTTACTTAGCATAAAGTACAAAACATACATTTATAAAGCAAGGGAACTAGAGCCGGTTATACAGCCTTTATCATAATATTATTATATTAAACATGAGACACACGTAGTAATAAGCACCTAGTGTTAGAAACTCGTGTTAAACTACTACATAGCTTAACGTAAACGGTATAGCTTATGAAATCAATAGTACAGAGTAAGCTGTATTATAGGTAGAGAAAGATCATAATATGATTATAATACATGACAATATAATATAAATAATACGCGATCTTGCTGACCTTGTTTCACAGCATTCATCATACAAATAGTTATAAGAATACGTCTGTCTATTAAAATATGAAGTATTTGCTTTAAATAGAGCGAATTATACTCGTAATTACAATACATAGCGCCGTAGTAACTTTTGTTTTTAAGACACTTTACGCCCACGATGTTGTATGAGAATTGTATTGGTATTCATGCGAATTCTGTTCCCATACAGATGGAAATAATAACCGCATTAAATCAAATCACTATGATTATAAAGTGTTATAAACGTTTTTATATCATTGTATCTATTATTATTCGACTTAACGTTGTAGTTATTGCCAAAAAACAGCACATAATTATTATTATTTGATAAAAAAAAAATACAATCATATATTAAGACAGAAGATTAACAATTAGCATTTGGAAGTATGTTAGTGAAAATATTCTATCATAGGTCCAAATATATATTATCTTTTTGACCTAAAATAAGTGTGTTTTTTATTTATTTTACTGTGAAATAATTAGAAAGAGAACGTCTTATTTTAGTTAGTACGCCCTTTGTTGCTTTTGCTTTGACTGCTGTAATAAAGTTTGTAAATAGTTTTTCTTTTGATTCGACTGAAGGATTGAATCATCATATTGTGAATATTCATCATAAGATTGTATTACTAGAACAGTATTATGTAAGCTTTGTTCTAAGTTTCAGACATCCATAGACAGAGTTCACCTACTTAACTTTTCGATGTAAAATAAACATGATTTCTGTGTACTTAAATGTCGATAAAAACTACGGTACTGTGCCTATCATTTCACTACTTCTCTGAATTATTGATTTTTTTATACTTAAACCAAAAATAAAATAGGTTTACGAGGATATACTAAATGAGAGCTGCAAAGCTCATGAAGAAGAAATATGACTTGAAATGGTCTAATATTTAGGACAGTAGGTCCGTGAAAAAGATCCTTAACTCATACTTTGGTCATCCGAGCCAGTAAAGAAGGTACAAGAAGAAGATGATATATAATTATGTGTGGTGGTTTGTTCATCATATCAGCTTGATACGTG
Organism: Ceraclea dissimilis; assembly: GCA_963576895.1. Taxonomy (NCBI): domain Eukaryota; kingdom Metazoa; phylum Arthropoda; class Insecta; order Trichoptera; family Leptoceridae; genus Ceraclea; species Ceraclea dissimilis. The sequence continues at coordinate 15,556,415 of OY756364.1, forward strand.
TTAAGTCGTGCACAAGATTGCGGAGTAGGATGTGACATAGTGCATGGCAAGTTCCACTTATAATATGGACACATGTGGGTCATATTACTTGTAGTATTTGTACTAATTAATTATTATTGTAGTAATATAACTATTTACTCAACAGTTGTAGGTAGTACTTAGTACTAAGTACGCGACAACATTAAATAATGACATTTCATAAAACCATGTGACACTATCATCAACATCCTCATGTTGTATCCAAGACGATGTACCGACCAGTCCAGAAATACAACTTTATATCAATGATGTTAGTATGTAATAAAATATCTAATAATCTTATCAATACCACAAGATAAGATTGATTGTGATATAAATCTTCATGTTTTATATAAAATTCAACTTGTAGAAATAATTCTTAATTGGTTTTGACAGATTATAGGTATGAGTACGTTAGACAGGCGCACGATATAATAAAGTAAATCTAATTCGTACCAAGCGTTTATACTTTAATATACATAATAATATTTTGCTAATTTCTTTCTCAAACTTGTATAAGAATTGCGACTTAATGCGACCCAAATACAATGGGCTTGTGTACACAAGTCCAAATTCAAGTCATAGCATTTCCTATTTTACAACTTCTCCATTTTCATGTTTAAATCAAGACATTTTAGCGATACATATAAGGAACAAGACGATACGTTTTCTTATAAATTCAAATGACCAGGTTAATTTACATAAGTATAATATAAAATGCGTTTAGTTCGTCCATTTTCTGCAACACGCACCTTTGACCGAATACTAGGACCAGTGCACCACCGATGAGTATTTTTCCGGATTTACACAAGATAAAGATATTAATTACATCAGTCATATTATATTACTTTTTATTTCTAAGCCATTGATAGTTTAGTATTATAAAACCATTTTGAACAAACATTACTTAATTAGAAATACGAGTACAAAGTCTAACATCATAATCATATTAGGTATTACTAAACATACTGACACTATAGAATTATTAATAATATTATAATCTTAAATGGGTGATTCACGTTATTCGTATAAAATACTTAATCTGATAAAAGGCACAAAGTTCAACAAACGGTTAAACACTTCAGTACGAAAGTGAGATTGCATTGCATGACGCGATACTTACCTTCCTACTTACTTACGGATCATAATAAGACCATACTTTGCATAAATATTTTCATAAAATACAATACCAAATGTCACTGCGAGATCAAAACATGTTTAGTATTGCCAACGTAACGTATCTAATTGAGTTTTTTTATACAATGATTAAATTCTTGAGGTCATTATGTGGGTTTAAGAAATTATATTTGCATGGACAAGAATTTTAGGTACGCGTACATATGTATATTCTTACATAATTAATATTACCGGGACCAAAATGATCTATACAATGCCACACTTACACACAAATACACACACATACATGTATATTGTATAATATGTAGTAAGGAAGCATGATTGAAAATTGCTACTGAATAATTACAGGTAATTTACATATGCGAGATAAAAAATTATAATAATGTATAGGTACAGTCACGTTTAAGTATATGTATAGAGCAATTAAAATATACAAAACATACTTTTTTTCTATACTGTTGACGTTTACACTCAATAATGGTCGGCAACGTTGAAGAGGACTTGACACACGACGTAGAGAAAAGATACGAGAATCGAGTTAATTTTTGTAGCTAAATATCGTTCTTCAAATATTGTTGTCGATTATACCTATTTCGTTTTTTTTTGTAAAACGACAACATTTCTCGTGATCCCATAATTTAAAAAGCCGGTAACTACCTGTATTTGATTTGTTTTAAAACCATTTTAAAACTTTCTTTAAATGATGAATAAATTTATTAGAAAATTCTTTCTCAAATTGCTTTAATTTCATTTCATCTGACGAACAGTTGTTTCCGGGCCTCAAGGATAAATTCCACATTACCGCATATTTTATAATTTATTTCACTAACTGTTCACTTCTTCATGAAGATGCAAACGTATTAATGAATCTTGACTCTTTACCCGTGCAGTCTGTCTCAAGTAATTTCGTGATCAAGAAACGTAAAGAATATCGGGAGGACTTAAATTATACACAACCCCAAATCAACTTTGCAACAATGTAGAACCAAACTGGATATAGTATAATTATCTTCTATACTTTGCATATAATTAATATCACTCGTACTCAATTATATATCCATAAATATAAGTATTTTCTGTTTTAACATCCAAACTAAGTGTAAACTTGTAATAATTTTACTGCATGGTACACATCTTTCTTACAATTGGTATACCTTTGCGATACAATTTGTTATATCGCCACTTTTTTTAATGGCTTAAGATTAACTTCTTATAGATTCCTGTGGACTGCAAAATATAATATTACATATCTAAAGAAATGGATGTGATTTACTATAGGTGGTAAGCACTCAATATTATGAAGGTGATCGATCGTGTGAAAGATTTCGAGTTTTAAATGGATCTCCTTCTCATTACGTACGTATACAAACTGACGTTTATTTACACGAAATATTTAAATTACCATTGATTTTTTAGAGCAGATAGAACATTATTTTGCACAAAAAATCTCCAAGGACAATAGTGTTGCACATACATATATGTTGTTTATTAATAAATAAATTGTCAAATAAAAATGACACATGCGTTCTGCAAGGTTTGTTACACAATTACCAATGTAAGTGTTAATTAATACAATATCTAGGGCCCATCACGTGTTAAAAATAAGAACAAAAATTAGTCGCAAACATGAACGAACGTCGAACACGAATGTTTGTTCAGATCAAAAAAATAACCAACACTGATCCATATCATTATACAGGTTATTTCTGAGAACTGAAAACCTATGGATAAGAGATTGAAGTATAATTCAGTGGATGGTAAGCTTTGGATCGGTCCGTGTGGTTTGTATGAAGATAAGGCGGCATTCCTCGGAATGTATTACTGCCACTAATCCGTGCCCGACATGCCTTTCACATTAGCTACCGACTTGACGATAACCAATCCACATTGAAATACTCAATAATAAGCCTGACCGATGCACAAATAAATAAATTGCCCTCTGGAACACAGACAGTTATGTGGTGTACCTAATATCGATTTACCTACTGTTTTATTGCCGGTTCAATATTCAAACACAGTAATTATTTTTACTGTTAATTGGAATCTGGTAATAAATGCGATATTCAAACACCCGTATACGTGTTGAAACACAATCGAAATTATTACCAATTGATTACAAATAGTAGATAAACTGTTCCTTATATCAATTTCATTCAGTAATCGTAATTTCTCAACTTCATGAACTACGAGTATCTAAAAGTCTAGATCTAGTAAAATAGTTTTTGAAATCCATCCAGTCAATGAAGGAAATGAAACATTTTAAAATACTGTTTTCGTGGAAATACAATTTTATTTATAGTGAAAATTCTTAAAATAGTCGTCATGTGATTAAAAATTTAATGCTTAAAGCCAAACAAATTAATCCTTATGGTTTGATGTCTTACACATTTAAATTTTAATGTTGATAGAATTAGAAGTAATATAGTTACACAGACCACTGCTACACTCACTCACTGACTGATTGATTGACTCTGTAACGCTCTAAGTACCTACATATATTTTTATGATTTGAGATATGCCTAAATTATTTTCATTCACACAGGCATCTTCCACACAATGAAGCGTTATGTAAACTCCCTTGGGGAGGAAGCAGGATGGGTGTTCCGACACTTACGAGTCGGCTTTGGCTGACTTATGTCATCACTTTATGCCCAGAGTCCCTGAGCAACCCATTTCACTACATCCTGCTATCAAATGTGTATTTTTTTTTAAGTTGTATATAGTATACTACTGCTGGAACTTATGTCATATTGGCCTAATGTTTCAGATACTAACGCCATCTGCTAAAGAGTTGATGCAAAATTTGCAACCTACTTTTTATTGTGAAATGGAGTAGGAACAACATGTAGACGTAGATAACGACAGATGAAATTGAATGTGGTAAAAATGTAAAAATAATTCGTACCTTGGGTCTGGGTATTATATTCTAGATGCGTAATCGAAAAGTCCTTTAAATAATGATCGAAATCGCAATACACGATTATTATATTTTTAAAATGAATCCTTGTATAAACCTTGATGTAAATAACAAATGTATCGATAAAATAATCGATAAAAATATTAATAACTTTCATACACTAGGTATTTAATTTAAAGAAATTTAAATTTGTAAAAACTTTCCCAGAATGGTAATTTCATCTCCTATCATTCTCTTTGCTAGGTTTAGAGTATAAATACTCGTAATACTGCAAACTGTTACGAATCTGAAATACGACCCAGAGTTTTGACTCTTATAATGAATGTTAGCATACGAAAGAATTACTTATGTCGTAATATTTGCTCACACAACAGTGATATTCGTTAGTCTAAATAAATAGACACCATAATTGTATAAAAGTTTAATACCTACACTGTTTTTAATTCTTCGATTCTTATAATAGTTCAATTAATTGTTTATTAGAAATTTTACGACGCCAATAAATTAAAATCCTAAAACATCAATCTCCGTTCCCTTCCTACATACGTTGTGATTACGAAACCTCTGTGATATCCAAATCTAATATTTGATAGTATAATTTTATAAGATAAGACTACTACTACCAACATTTTATGATTACGAAATTTAGCGAATCTATGTCAGAATATTTTTATTGATGTTGGTTTTATTGATTGATAAGGATGACACAGTTTTGCAACACACAATAATAAAACCATTAAATCCCAAACACTCGCGTAGCATTACTCAATCGTCTATCGTTATAACACTGTTACTTCGTTTTTTTTTAAAGACACAAGGCGAGTCTTTCCTCTCGCCTATAAATATACCTCCCTATCGTGAGAATAGAAATTACATAAATTAGGTCATTTTACTGAATTTTAGTCCACAAAAGACAACAAATGTATAAACCCTTGATACTTTATATTAATTGTGAGACATTCCTATACCTAATCAATAATATTATTATATTCAAACAACCAACATTCTTGAGGTCGTGTAATAATATTTAAAAATAAATTCCTAGTTGTTTTAACGGTGTGAAGAGCTTTTAGTATGTAGATAACTATGTGTAGAATTTTATTTCCGTAATTTCCATTATAGTTTGTACTGATGGAAGGCCAATTTTGATAACTCTATGAAATCGTAAAATTTTAAGGGCAATAAACCGCTAGAAGATAAATAATGGTACATAAATATTATATTGGTACATGGGCTCCTAAAACAAGTAGGTATTTTACGAACTACGTTCTTAACTAATGTTTCAGTTTCATAAATAACCAACCTCTTTTTCGTTTCTAACTTAGAATATGTGCAAACATTAAGTTAATATTAGATCGAGTTTATATTTTACCGTATAAAATAAAATAAAAAATAAAATAAATTAAATTAATCTTTATTGTACTGAAAATAATCATGCAACGGGCGGACTTATTGCCAAATGGCAATTTCTGCCAGCCAACCCATTTATATACCTATTGTATACCTATTTCACTAAATATTATGACTCAAATAGTATTAAAATCAGCAATCTGTCCCTTTCGGATAGCGTGAATTTAGAATGTGGATTAAATTAGGAATTGTTCCTATACAATATACACGTACATATCATAAAGATATTGTGGCAACTATCAAGAAATGAAGAGGCTGGCAGAAGGCAGAGATGAATGGAGGGACTGAGTGCTAAGTGCAGACTTATCTTATGCCAGTTCCACATGCTTGACAGGCGTTCACAAGCTCCATTCCTGTGGATGCTTCCCAAGCGCTTGCCGCAAACTCCCATTGATTTGTATAGAAACCGATCGTTCACAGTTCACAAACCTACACGAGCCAAGACAAACGCCCCTTCCACACGCTTGTGAATTTGTGAACACTTGTAGAGGCTCGGCAAGCGGGTGGAGCCGTCATTCGGATTGTGATATTTGTATACATAAGACATATTGACATGGTAACAATCAGTATTTTTTTATGCAAATATAAAAAGTGAGATGATTTCAAAAACAGCAATCTACAATCTATGAGACATTCTATAAGACTAATATTTACTCATAATTTAAACTTTTCTTTAATCTTTGTTGGTTATATTGAAGTACATCATGTGAAAGACACAAATTATTTTTGTAGGTACCTCCCTATTAAAATAAATTTTAGTACTTTATTATTATAGTATTGCCAAAAAGACGAGAAAAGTCAGAGATCAAATATTAGATATCTTTTTTGTATGAGGGAAAGTAAAATCCAATGTTTTTTTCATACACCATCGCCAAATGTATTGTATTTTTATGGAGGAAATGGTAATACGAGTACCAATAAAGGTATACCTATGGGTGTATGAAATACTGTTTCTATGTAGTGTTAAACTATTAGAATATACATCCATTAAATGAAAGTAAACTATTGTGTGGGCGTTTCACATATAAATCTTAATTGTTTTAATATTTAATGTGAAGATTAATTAATAAAATAACGTGCAAGAGCTTTATTGGTATATGGCCAATATAGTACAATGTATTAATACGTATAAAAATATTTTACGAGTGAAACTGATGTTTATCAAAATTACTACCGGTGGTACATTTTTATTGCTTCATACAAAACATATTACACAGATGAAGTACCAACGGTAATATGTACTATGTAGGTTAAGATTACGACCCGAACAATGAGGTGGGTTAATAGAGACATGAATTATTGTGAGATATTTATTCAGAATGGCAACCTTCCATCATTGTTTATCATCGTAAACAGAATTGATTAATACTTGTGAAAATTACGCCTTTAATTAATGTTTATTTATTTAAATTTAATACACTTCTTATTAATTCGCAGCACAGCATTAATATAAATCAAGGTAATGGTTATTTCATTTCAATTATCAACTATGTTTAAGTACCTACTAAGTAGGTGTTCAATGTAAAACACGACATACACTCATTTCAGGTTACTAAAAAAAATGTAATTTTCATGATACATGTCATTTTAAAGGCTGTTTTCGCCAATGTACAACACAAAGTAGGTTTCACTTATCAGCTTGTTAAATTAAATATAATAGTTACTTACCTAGTAAAAATTTAACAGATATAATAATGTTTTTCTATTTTACGAGAAACGAAGTTCTCTAATATTCGTGACAATAACTTTTTTATGCATAGTAAAAATAATCGATATAGGTATTAAAACACAGATAATATGCTTACTAAAAAGTACTCATATTTATAGGTAAAAAATCTACGCATATTTGTAAATTCTAATAGGATTCAGGTAGGTATCAACAAAATTGTCCAAAAGGTATTGAAAGTAGGTGCTTCTAACTATGTATCCATATTATAAACTTTTTATAACTACCTGGGACTCGTACCTGCTAAACATCGTAAAAACTTTATACAGAATTCCAATCTATTTTGTAATAAAGCTTAATTTATACGAACTTACAAAAAGTTCATTATTTTTGTATACTCGAATATGAATGTTATATCGGAAATGTTGTTGCCTTTTTACAATACGCACACGTAAAAAGATGCACACTCTTTCGAGGCAAATAAAATAATTTTACCTGTGATCCTAAAATATTTCAACGAATGGTGACAATAGAAACCTCGCCCATGGTGAGAAAAAAAACTTTTAACAATAACGTTAATTCTCCGGTATAGTCGAGAAAAAAAAAAACTAAAAAGTCTCTGGGCTCACGAGCTTTTTTTATAGCTAAACCACAGTTTAAATTAAATGGTAGATCTATAAATTATATACATTTTCATATTACTATTATTAGTTTTTTTGTATAATTTATGATCGTTGACATATGTTTTAGTGGTTTTACTCTGAATGTGTTCATAAATTAATTTGTAAGGTACATACCACTACGCCCATATTATTATACCTTACCTACTTATTTTAATTTATTGGAAGGTATTAATTAACACATGTATTTTGTGTCTACATAATCAAATATGCAAATAATTGCACTTCTGTAGATTTACATCAATGCCTCAAGTTAGAATCAAATAACGACGATGATAAAAATATGGTGCTTTCTTCCTATAACTTTCGATTATTTATACTCTGGTAGAAGTAATGATAGAGAAATAAAATCTCGACTATCTATCAAAAAAATCTGGAAAACGGTCTGGAAATATCAAAAGAAATTATAATATGTATAACAAGTTATCTCGACAGATATACAGCAATGACTGGTGTCGGCTGGTTTAATGTGATCACTTTACACTTAAGTAACATTTACGAATTCCAGTCCATCCATCTGCCGCGGCCGGGATTCGAACCCTATTGTGTAGTACCCACTCAACTCTGTATCCTAGAATTTATGAAGAGGTACTGGATTTAATTTGCTGTGTGTGAGGTTTCCTGACTATAAAATCTTGAAATAAGTTTGCAATGAGCATGTTTCCTTTCCTATTAGCACTTCACTGTTTAATGACTTTTTGATACTGAAATTTATCGAGTGTTTACTTAAGTAGGTATGTAACCTATGGGATAGGTAAGTAATTGGCTGAGCTGAAGTATTTTTATAGCTAAGACAAATTTATAATTATATTTGATGGGATATTGGGATGTGTAAAAAATTTCAAGGTTGAATTCAACTACATACATACCCTTATTTAAATAACTATGAAGTTACGTGTATCCTTTTAGCAAAAATATGGATAGTTTTGGCTTTTGCGTGTTGGAGCAGCCGAGTAGATTTCATATAATCAAAGTATGAAGCAAAAATAGATTGCAAAATCAAATGCTAGCTTTATTATAGGTGAGTGCGGAATATTAGATAGGTTTAGAGTTGCGTTCTTCTTGGTAATTTGTATCTACATTCTCTGTACCAAGTAGATCAATCATAATCTTAGATGGCTCCTCTGTAATGTTGTCTGTTATACTCTCCGTACTGTTAGATAGGTAAAGTATTATAATATGTTGATCGTTGTACATTATATAGACGGGTTAATGACACCCAATGCGCTTGACTACCGAAACTAATCACAGCCCATTCATCATCATATGACATCGCTTCTTTTTTTCATCAATTCACACCTTCTGGAGAAGCCAATCTCCTCCTATAATAAAATTGTATCGACGGTAAAACGAAAAGCGGCACGGCAAAACACCGAATATATTACACATTACAGTGTCAATTTTCGAGTGTTCTACAAAATTCATAAAATACAAGAGAAATATAGAAAAAAAACACGAGACAATAATACCGAATTCGACAATGGTGTTCATAACTATTCAAAATATCTATATTTTTAGGGTAGCATTGATGCAATTGAGATGGCATACACAATACACATGGATATACTGGGAAATGCCTTCGATAGTTTGGGTGGAAAAAGACAGCTTCAAGATGTAATTGAAAGTAATTGTTTGGGAGATTATTAACATGAAAATTTTAAATCAAAAGGAGAAAATGAAAATTAGTCTTCTGAAACAGAGCCAAAAAAGGAATTACTATTTCATGTTGAGAATACATATTAATACTTAAGTTTATTTGATCCTACCTATTTAATAATTTTAACACTTCACAGATACGTTATTTCATCTTTTGAACGACGATGTGTAGAACATATCAGAATTTCTTTCTCAATCTCGATCAAAAGAATGCTTCATATTATATAGGATCAAACTCGATACTTGTGTCCTCCTAAGATTGCAACTTTGTTGCCAGTACAAAATGTGTAGGTATTACTGAGGAGAGAGAGATTCGTTCATAATGATATTATTTTTTCTTTGCATACATACGAGAATGTGTATCTCTAAAATATCATTGTCGTTGACAGTCCCGATAAGTGTTGTTGATGGCAATACTTTATTACATTGGAAAAGTTTTTTCTCCGCATGATTCGTTTGTTCGAAATGGTGAAGTTATTAAGCAATTGTATAAATTGTATTCGTAAAACAAATATCAGATGAAATATTGTATACAGCACATAAATTCAAGGATATGTACGATCAATCTAGCGGAACATAGTGTGAAAAACTTTATTTCATTATTTCAGACAAGTTTTCAGTTCATAGTCTTTGACTTAGTTGCTTTTATACACTTCGATGACGGGTTACTCTGAGCCTGATACAATTTACAAGAGATTACTGCTAGTGTATGTCCAAAATGATGTGAGATCCCAAAGACTTGCTAAAATATTGTTGCGTGAAGAATATCTACTATGAGTTTTTCGCCTACGTGTGGAAACGGAAATGGAAACGTATCGAGCTTTCGAAAATATACGCAGTGAAAGAACCCCGAAAACACAGTGGATGCGTCTTTCTCAATTTTATATGAAATCTTGAGTCCTCCTCAAATAAGCCTTACAGAGTTTTGAGTTGATATAAGACAAAAAGAAAACATTTTTTATTTTCATTTGACACGACTGATTGATTACCTACTCTGTTTGTAAAATCTCCACAACCGCAATGCTTTTAGTCCATATAAAATAATATGAACACAATAGTTTGTAAAGTTTCTTTGTAAATTATTCTGTACCCAAATTGTGTTGATTTGTTATGCCTGAGAAATAAATACATTTGGTATTATAGGTCTCCGCATTAGCGGTCTCGCTATAAAACAAATTGATTCGCACAACAATATCCATTTCATTAGAGGACTAATTTTCTGATCGTGAATTTTAATATTATTTTTCATAAAATACGGAATGGCGTGCGCTATTCGAGTAAAAGGAATCGAAAGTCGTGTGTGACAAATCATATGAATGTGACTGAAATGTAGTGCGAATGCAAGCAAAGAATTAGAGATTAAAATTTTACAAAAACGTGGAATTTGATATCTACAAATGTAATGGAGGCGCGAAACCTAATTTCTAATTTTCCATTGGAGCATAATGTGAATTTATTCACGAATGATTGTAAGAAAAACACTCGCGGATGAGGAGACACGCTTGTATTATTTGTTTCATTGTATGAAAGTTACAAATCGGTTACAGTTACATTATTTAAAAATAAATCCCTTCAAAGAATTGTGATTGAATGTAATCGTAAGTAAACAATAAGAATGGAAAACAATATGGAAAAGGTAAGGCGAGTGATGCTGAATGGGCTCAGACCTTATGTTGTTATATTATAAATTATAATACAAATAGAAAACTAAATGGGAATAGCATAAGATTGTATCCTTAAAAACAGGTTGATCAAGGAAACAATGATTCATTCATTAGCAATACTAATATAGTAAACGTTACTACACTAAATTGTACAATATTTCTGAGTCGTTTTTGTATTTATTTAAAAACTAGCTGAATTACCGTGCTTCGCAAGGCAAATTTAACAAACCAACCCGACATACTTTATTGGCTTGAACTGGACAAAATTTGACTTGAATTTCTTTTCCAACGCCCTTTCAAACGATACCACACTCGACCCTACACAACCCTTGGATCCACTCGTCATCATGGCATCTCCTAGGAAAAGCTTTTTCTCCAAAAACCGGCAACGTTAGGGCACAGTCTATATTACCGCAAATGTTATTCTAAATTTTCGCAGCAATCCATCGTAAAATGCGGGAGCTATGCGAACACTTAACGAAAATCAGACTTTACTTTATAAGACCATTTAGTCACTGCTGCTCGTGGTCAGAAACATTAAGAAAATAAAATTACTACCATCCGATTATTAGAGATTTTCAATAAAACATTATTGGTCAAGACCGAGAATGAACTGGAAATTCTATAGATATTGTTAAAGGACATTTTTCGAAAAAGGGTAAATTTTTCAATTTACGCCGTACATGAAGATCCTAAAATCCTTCTTTTACCGTGTACTTCACCTCTATGGGAAAAAGCTGGAGTGTTAATACTGAATACAAAATTATTAGAAAGAATGACTAACTAACAAAAAATCGAGGTGTAAACTGAGTAACTGACAAATGATTTCAGTATAATCTCTAAAACAGGATAAATGATTCAAGTGATTTGGACAAGAACGTAAAATATTAATGGACCACAAACTTTATATGAATTTAATAGAAAATCCAAGTGTTTGTTTTCATTGAAATAATGCGTTACGTTATCATTGTACGGCTTTATGAAAAGAAATAACTAAAAAGATATATAGATAAATGGACAATCTGATATTAATAAAATAAAAAGTATTATTTTTAAACCTAAATGATCCGTTTATATTATTATGTGTAAAAGTTCAAAGAAATATAATTTCAGTTATAAAAAATATATTTATGGATATGACAAATTCTTTTTTTTATGACTATAAATAAATTTTGATCATTAAAACAAATTTTATATGTTGCCCATTGGGTGGATATCGATATATTATTTTTATTCATCTTTCGTAATTCACACATTGTATTCGAGTTGTTATAATAAAAAAATAGTTATACAACTGTTAAAAATAAATAATAAAAATGGTGATAGAGTCAATGACCATATTGCTTTATTACACAGTAGATATTTACTAAGCCGGTGTTAGTTTCTAGTTTTTCATTACCTTCGCCTATCGATGTTGGCTGGCTTATATCTTACAAAATCCCTCAAAAAGAGCCTAACTTGAAACATTTCAATTTCTTCTTTCTTTTTCTATTTCTACTTTCAGCACCAATCTGTATATTACGGAAAATGTAAGTATTTCAAATATTTCAGAATAAGAGATATCTTTTTAGAAAATGAACCTGAATGATAATATTTTCCTTAATATGTACTTACTGATAATTTCAACACTTTTTTTTTGTAAAAAAGTAATTAATATACTTATAATTATGTCTACTTTTCATATTTTTAATCGAGTTCCTCCCAATTCTATGAAACTGGATTGTAAATACTAAACATGAAAATAGAATTACATTATTACATACTCAAAATTTTATACATAAATAAATCCCTACTATTAATTCTGCGGAAAAAGCGGAAACAAGAGTAGTCAAAACTATCATATTATAATCCTCAACTTCCTCTATAGAAGTTATTAAAATATGTTAGACATATAACCCTGTTTTGATCAAATAAAATTGTAAACAAATAGAATAGAAATGTACGGATAACATCATAGGATTAAGTTAGAAGCATGTGAAATTAAAATACGATGAGAATAATTATAGTAAATATAATATTATGAGGTAGCAATTCTTGTTAACTGAGATTATCCGCTCGACATATAACATTCAAGTGACTAGGTATAATTGTATAACAATACCACCCTGTAATCCATAATACTCTACTCGTTATAATGTTATGCCTCGTTTAATTAATCCAAAATGTGCACCCTGTCTTTCCCTGACTGTAAAATGTGTATTTAGAAATTAGAATTAATGAATCTATATACAAATTCTTACGGTAGAATGAATATTGTTCATAGAAGCATAATTCAACATGTACTAGCTTTTAATTAACAATCATTTTTGCTAGCTTTTTAACGGGTATCTAAATAATTATTAGACAAATTAATATCTTGTAGTTGTAACAAAAATTAAAACCAGATTCGTAATTGCACTCAAGTAATAATTGTCATTAAAGGAATATGATTTGACCTAGCAGCATGCCAATCAAAATCTCAAAAATCATACAAAATATACTATGGAAATCGAATGAAGCACTCTATACAAAAACGTGAGCTTTTTATATGGTGTGTAGGTTAATATTGTCGCCTGTATACAATTCACCTTTGAACATAGACGCTAGCCACTTATATATGGTGGAAACATTAATTATATAATCAAACATATGCAACCCCGATGAGATCCGTTATTTAAATTGGGTAGGTATTGTGAATATAACAATATATACTACATCTAATTACATATTTCTTTCACTTATTTATTACATAAATATTATTCTGGTGGAATGACCGCAGTGGTCCAATGATTACAGCTTGTGTAATTTTCCCAAATTAAGTTCGGAAGAAACTAGGACCCCGCTCCAAGTCAATTTAGCTTCAAACTGTTTCACATAGTTAGACGGTATTTTTACATCACGACCACACAAATTAAATGAAAATGAAGAAAAGGTAGTACCCATATTCAAAATGTTTAAACGAAATAATGTAGTAATATTATTGTAAAAAATAATAAAATTAATGTAAAATTGTATTTTTCGCATCGCAAGCATTTATAAATGTAGGTATTATTTAATATTTATGTGATAAATACGTAAGGAAAATTACACATGGTCGCGGATTCCCGCGCCTCGTATGACGGTTGAGAGGAGAAGCGGGGAGGAACATTTGCCCCAGGGTGTTCGGCCCCCACAATTAAAAGGCCGATCGTGCACTGGACAGCAGATACCAGCTCGTGAGTGCCCCCGGTATGGTGCGGAGACTTCCCTGATGCGCATGCGTAAAGATCCACCATATCAGTTTTGAACTCAATCTTGCATTACTAACCACTAATAGCACCACCATCTAATATTTCCTTCAGTCTTCATACTATCAGTAAAAGGATCATTGCAAAATCATGTACAAATATAATCGTCTCTACATTAACCTCTCCTTTTTGGGGAACAGACGTACTTGTATTGAAAATAAATTATATAAATTTTGAACAACAATGTCATTTTCGCTCATGGTCAGCCAGCTGGGTGTATTGTAGTCACCGAATGTTTCTGGTTAATGATTTTTCATTCATTTATAGGATGTATTGATTCGCAGAATCGCCTCGTCTGCGTCGCGTCGTTAAGTTACGATTTGACATGGTCTATCTTTGCTCTATTTTTTGTTCACATAAGACGTGCTGATAGAATCTTGATTTTATGGATCTATTTTTATACTTATGTACATCACCACAATAAATTCGCATTCCAACTGTACATAAATATTATAAATTAGTTTTTTTTATTATTTTTTTTAAGGCTTGCGTACACAAACCCAAGTACTATCCTGCACACCTTGCACTTGTAACATATATATGATTTTTTTACATATCTATGCTAGGAGTCTGTGTAAGGATAGGGCAGCCTGGCTTTCTGTTCTCGCTACGTACCCTGTAAAGGACGCGACGTGAGGGTATAAATAGATATTAAAAATTCACAAAATATATTCCGTGAGACATTATGCAGAAATCCTTCATATAACTCTTCCTTATTTCCCATACACAAGAGTATTGGGTTGTATAAAATGAAGATAGAACAAGATTTTATTTCTAATGGTTTTGAAGTAAGTGTGTAGTGTGTACTATTATTACAAACATTCCTCCTTCACCAGTCATCTACGATATACTGAATAACCAACAAGTCTGACCGTGGAGCCTCAGGCTAGACAGCATGTCCGACCATCCCAACTATCGATGTGAATACAAATTTCAGCTAATTCTATGGTCGGACGTAACATAACCATTATTAGGGAAGTGATGCCTTTTTTACAAGCGAAGAATAAAACATCGATAGCAAAAAGTCGATGAACTCTATCATTATTCATGTGCATAACTAGGTATGCTAAAACATCATATTTCAAAAATTTGCTTAGAATATTATATAGCGATATATTTATATCTAAATACATAAAATCAAAACAAACAAAACACACAGAGAAATCCATTATTATATGGAGTATATTTTTGACGCATCTTCAGTACTGTGGACTTCGCACAATAGTGGATATCAGTTCGACTAGTTTCTGGTTTTCGACAAGTTAAATATTTAACAGTGTTTCGATGTTTTTGAAAGCTCTTTGGCAGTTATACCATTAGCAATAATGTACAAAAATAATAATTGTAATACGGTCGTATATAGCTTCGAGGACTATTAAATGTTCATTATGGTCTTCCAACAACATCAAGATATTATTCCATTACTACTATTTTAATATGATACGATTACTTACAATGAAAACGAAACTAATTCTACTAAACGTAAAGCTTTAAAAAAGTTCAACATTCAAATTTATCACGTCACATTAATTTCGATAATTGCTTAAAAGTTTTGTTTCAACATATGCGTAGAATAGAATAATATAATAGAATTCTTACCAATAAAATGAACAAGCCTTTGTAAGAGACAGCCAAGAAATATAATTTGATGACATACCTGAAAAAGAAGAAAGAGAATATATTAGTTTAACATTATTTAAGAAATCAATTTTAATTGGGTATGCACGTTTCTAAAATACAATTTTATCAAGTATTTTCTATAGATTTGGGACTTATGTATAAAAAATTCTTTAATATATCTAATTTTAAAAAGTTTATTTTTTTTCGTTGTAGATTTGGTGAAAATTCTGTTCAATAGAGGACACACCGGACCAAGTAATCCTAGGGTAATTTGAATTATCATATAATTATTTTTATCGAATTTCCTAACCATTGTTTTATAGAATGGATTAATTTGAATATGCACCCATTGGCTGCATCTAGGAAATAGTGTATTTCAATATGTTTGTCATGGGAACTAATAGGGACACACCTATACTCGTAATAGCAAATTTACGTAAAAGAATCGAGCATGCATTGAAAAAACATAAAATCTATTTTATCACTTGAATAAATCAATATGTGGGCACATGACAACAATAATAATATACCTATAATAAGATTGAAATTTTAAGTACTATTTTGTATTATAAATTATACAGTGGAACATTCCTACAAATAATACATAAACTGCGGTCATTAAATTACGGACAATTAATTTATTTTTTAATGTTGTACAACGCTGTAAAATGTTTCGTCTCATGTCGCCAAAACTGAATAAAAATAAAAACTAATATTGTACCTAATTCAAAATTAGGTATATAAAAATATATTTAATAAGTATACCCCAGCAATCAACATGAATAAAACTCGTTTTCCTAGTTTATATTTTAATAGGTAATGGAAAACTACTTAAATACTACTTTTGTATGTAGCATATTGTTTAAACTATTGTTTATTAAAACTATTTATTTTTATTAATTGTGTTCGCATATTGATGACGACTTTTATTTAATTAACTCAATTGTTGTGTCTAGTCTGGATAGGTAAAAATCTATTAAGTCTTCTCGAAAAAATGCTGTTAAACACAAAAATATTTTACTAATATACGAAATAATTTTCATTCTAAAGTTACTATTCCCACTATATCGCTTATTTTTTGAAGGTGTAGGTACCACGTATTATGTTGTATACTACATAAATTACAAATGTACGACTAGAAACTAATTTTATTAGAGATTCTGGACATGTTTGGAATCTGGAAAAAAGTCCTTTTATGCATACTTACCATTTATATGACGATGTAGTTAATCACAGAAGATGAAATTCTAAAATTCACTAACTCGCAGGTTCTTTGGAATTTCGATCGAAACAATATTACCTAGGCATAAATATTTGGAATGAAACAATAGAGGTCTTCTGATGTTTTATTTCTATTAAACAAATACTAACATATTCAAAGTACCTACAAGGAACCGCATGTGGGTATTATAGGTTACATAAATCTATAAATAACAGTCCCTTCCACTTCCTTATAACCAGTAGAATGCGTGTGAACCTATTGTTTATTACCTACACTTTGTTTAATGGTTTACTATGCAATAATAAAATGATTAGGACATAACCAATGCTCATATTATTTTGATGCGGAATTCTTCCTTGGTTCAATAAAACCGTATGAATTCATACTGTTTCGTTATTACGTTGCATACATTATCTACCTAACGTATGCTTTCGATATTGCATTCAATTTAACAAAACAACCGTGCTATTCAAATCAACGGTCGTAAAAAGGACGAATGACATTAAAAGCGTCGTAAAAATCATTCTGATAATGTTAAGTAATAACAACATTGCTCTAATCGGGGAACATAATCTTTTGAAGAGGTGTGCATAAAGTGAGTTGCATTGAACTTGCTTTATACTTTTACTATTTTATTTGTATGTTATTACAGTATTATACGTAGTAATGTCTGTAATATACTTTACTTGAACGTACGCGTAAATTTACATATGCACGTTTCGAGATACGTGGAATGGAAATAGAATTAGTTTATAATAAATTCAAACTGTACTTAAGACAACCTTGTGCGTTCAAATAAAATGTTCAACCTGCGGAAGAATACACTCATATCTACATACTTGAATACACGTAAGTCTCTTCACGCATTCTGAAAATCCTAACTGCAAAAGCTCTTTGATTTTATTATAAAACATAACAGAACCTGATACAAAAAGACAGACAGGTTACAAGAGTTCACCATTGCCAATGTGTTTTACTTCTTCCCTTAAAATCGTCATTTGTCCTTATAAGTTTTTTAAAGGAATTAATTATATGAAGTTTGTAATCTTTGGTAAGACAGAATAAGTACTCACTTGATTGCAAACTGTATAATTAATGAGAAAGAAATTTATTGGAGCTTTGACTACCGCTTTACTATTAAGTATCCTTGGGCTATTTAAATGAAATCCTATTGCACATATGTCCCTACCTATTACATTATTATGTGTATAGTACTTATGCTATTACGCTATATTCCAACGCTTTAATAGTTCGTAGCATACGTTGATTGTAATAATATATAATAATGTTATGAACTCTACAATATAATGCAGTAAGTATAAACCTGCATTTCACTTGGAAGTGGGATGCAATGCCAACAAAATATATGATGGCATTAAAATAAGCCCGGAGCTGTGTTTACTAGATATTACACATGAACGATGAATGAGACAATAATAATATTACCTACTGCCAGTTATCCAATACTTAACGCAGAGGTTGCCTCATATTAGAATAAATGTAATACGTTCGATTTCCGTCCCAGTTTCTCTCCCTATGGTTACGACTACGGTCTTAAAACGTGTAGATACATTCTTCAGGAATTTCATACTATTTTTGATCTGTAGAGACACCCATGGACAAAATAATATTAATTATACTCTGTGTCATATCTCTAACAAAATGAATCCTAAATTTTCTATTCCATGCAATACATTGCCAATATCGTAATTGTCAGGAATTAAATTACCTAACATACTCTTAATTTTAAGTTTAATAAGTTCTTTGAAGTTCCAATAATTTACAATTAGCTTCGCTTGACAATAATTTCTAATCTGTTGACCGGCACATGTTATTAATTATTAGAGTTTAATGCGAATTCTAACTTATTTCGAAAAATAAAACGTTAGTCCCATTTTGCCATGAGTTTCTCAGAGTACCATCAGAATCAATCAATGGGGATAAAGTAACTTTAAAATGTTATTTGTGTCATTCACACAATGATAACTCTTCCACTTAATATATATTAGATACGATTTCTATACAATTTCTAAGTACCCAGTGGTAATCCAATAGAACCTAATAATAATACAATAATGTATTACGTAGGTATTGCAACAGGTTCTGCAAAGTTGCATAATATTATAGTAAACCAACTACCGTTTACTACATACTTACGCCATGTAGTAGAATCATCGTATTTTCTATACCCAATACTCTACCTTAAGTCATGATGATGCTTTTTGTTTTCATAATTTACGTAACGTGACGTTAAACAGTGGGACATCCATTTTAAAGCTGATGACATTCTATTCAATACAACTTTTAAGTATCTACCTCTGTGTATCTTTATGAAGTATTTATTACTTTTTTCTTAATGTTCTTTTCTTCTTAATTATTATTATATTTACGTACATACTTTGTTTTTATCATCGAATCGTACACACATTTGTTTCTTTCATAATGTTTTTTGTTAACACTTTTTTTATATTAATTTAACAGTGAATTTCTATGGAAAACTTTCAGTCAAAAAAAAAAACTTTTCTCCTAAAATTCCTATCCTTCGATTTATGTATATATTTTTTTATCTTCCAATTAAGCAAGAACAAAACATTAAAATTCATCTGTTCATTTTTAATGAGTTTTTCGTAAATTTGCGAAAAACCCTAATAAGTAGCAGCACCACCCGTAAATCGGGTGCAGAGCCGCAATAAGTAAAGAAACCCTTATAAGTACATAGGTACTTGTATTACAATTTTCTTGTCATCATGTTGTTCGAGTTAGAAAATCCAGATGATAGGTGAGAAATTGCTAAAGAAACACACTTATTTCATTTCTTCTCCATTCTTCTCAAGTGTAGCGTGTGTAGATTACTAGAGATTGTTAGAGGCCTACTTGCTGAGGCCATCTTCAGGAATAACACAAGTAATAATATAGTATACTACGTTAGTCCTGAAACTGGCCTCAGCAAGTAGGCTGAATGCTCGACACCATAGATCATCTACACACGGTACACCAGAGAAGAATGGAGAAGAGATTAACAAGAACCGTGTAAATCTACAAAGCTACTTATTTCATTATATTTTATAAAGACAAAGAATCCAATTGTAAGTTTCCATTCAATGAGAAGTTTTGTCATCTTCGTATAACCTTACAACAAGTTATTAAATTATTATTTATTAATCAACATTATTTTTTATGATAATTTCATGGAGTTCCCTGATTGGGTCCGTGAATATTATAATATTTAACGATAGCCGTAGTTATTAATGAAATAAAGGATATGCTTAATTGAAAATACATGTCATACCTAGGTACATACTTACACTAAAAAGCTCTCGTAGATATATTATGTGACAGGTGTAAAACAGATCATTATGTATATATTTTCAACAGAACTGTCTCTAAATTCTACGACATACTGAAATAATGTAGTCGACAAACGATTGCTTCCAAATAGCAAAATATGACATCATTATTTCAACAAAAATGTGTGATAGGCGTTGTCACTTAGGTTTCGTGCTCAACCATAAACACCCACAAATTGTATTTTTGAATAATCCAGTGCGAAATTATGCTCCCTAGGTATTGTTCATATCTGTCATTCTTCTTCTTCTTCAGTCCGTAGCCATCCACTTCTGGACGTAGGCCTCCTCCATCCCTTTCCGTGCCAAACGATCTTGGGCCACTTGCATCCATGTTGCACCGGAATACTTTACGATGTCATCTCTCCATCGGAGCTGTCTGTATCTTTCATTAGTATGAACATACTAAAAATATATTTAGAAAATAGTATGTATAGGTATACATATGTTACCTATTTATCGAAATTGTATTTAAAAGTCAAACTCCTGATTGAAGATACATAATACATAACTACATATTTCGATCTTGGAGATGATTTCTTAAAAGGACTACAACGGATCAAATGAATTTCGACGATTGGGGTGACATGTGTTTAGACATGCGTATACGCTGGTATGGAAGAGATTATATTAGTATGTTTGTAGTATATATATCTACCAATAATACAAGAATATCCGAGTTGCGGGTATAATCAATTTACTTATGCGATGTATACGAGGTGAGTGAAGTTAGATTTACATTCCGTATAAAGAAGAGATATTCATCTGTCCCTCATGTAACGGTACCCATACTGGAAATGTTGCGATTTACATGTTAACGACAAATAACATTAACACATATATGTTTATGTGTTATCTGATAGTTTAAAGGGTTGCAAACATACCTCACTTTCATCTCAATGAATTCTTCAATTTGTATTAAGTACTACGATACAACCATGTTGGCCTGTTTTATTACAAAGTATATTTATTACCAATAATGTGACTTTCTTATTCAATCAGAGTAAAGGCGGCTCATGTTCTCTGTTTAAGAAAAACAACTCTCAAGGTTTCTTCGACACACCAAGTATTTTCAGTACATCACAAGTCATCATTAGGTGACGTTTGAAGCGAAAATAAGTATAATGTAAAAACTCGTATTTTCCTATAATATACCTCGATAAAATAGTCGTTTGGTATTTTTACACTAGGAATAATTGCAAAAGAAAACGTAAAGAATTTCTGCGGTACATTCAATCGAACGAACGTGATTTTATTTTTATTTGAATATTGTTTTAAAATATTTTTTTGCTTCTCATCTATACAGACTATACGATTCAATTAGAAATTCTTCCTAGCAAACACGTCAATGATTTTAGGATGAAAGTGACAAAAACAAAGTTTGCACTGATTTTAAAAACGTTAAACCAAATATTAAGACAATCAGTTGTACCTTAGATACGGTAACAGATTTTTATCTCTGGATCTGATCTTAATAAAATATACAATTTATAGTCTTATACTTCACCCTGCGTTAATTCTCTTCTTGAATCCACTTCAAGGTACGAGTACGTCACCTTTGATGTAAATAATTTACGACAATCATTTCGTCTTCTCAACTACCAGCTATTCTTTGACATAGTCGCATCTCTAAGATCCTAGATTCTCACCAATGATATAAAATTCTCTGCACGCAGCATTGCAATCCACATTCTTTGCAATCTCGATTTGATTTCATTATAATTGTACCTAATACAGTGCTGGATGAAACAATGTTGGAAGCTTGTCGTTAGTAATTAGAGTGATGACCAAGACTCCCTCAGGAAAAAAGAATCAAGATTGTTACAGTTTCTTCTTATAATCCTTTATTCACCCGTCAAAGACGTCTACGTGTGATAGAAAAAGTATCCCAGTGAATGTCGCAAATTCATGATAAATCCTTTACCAATAAATCTAATAGTTGTAGAGTCGTCTATAATTGACAATTGAACAAACACATCCATTGAAAAGGTCTTAAGGACTTCCTTAGGACTTAAACACATGCAAACCCATAATTGATTTTTGTGTATGAATCTGATTCTATCGAAATGCATTTTTGTTCGCTTCACAGTAAACTAGAAAACCTTGCGTTGTGAAGTAAAATCCAATGGGATCGAGCCCGAAAGTTATTAATAAACAGTGTAGATGGTTCACTATAAGATTTCTGAGTTTGATGACCTATAAATTTAAAACAGATACGTTAAAAAAGCATAATCGTCAAAAGTTTTATAGAGGTCTTATTAATATTTTGTTACTTATATAAAACGTTGGTTAAATAAAGTTTAGGGTCATTTTCCTTCTAGGCTATAAACCTCTAAAATTACTTAGATAAAGCCGAATACAAAATAAACATAAATGTCATTAATAAGTCCTGAACGTCCACTAAGAAGGTTAAATAAGGTATTAAACAAATGGATCACCTTATCACAATTCCAAGAGCACTTTCCTTTAACGAAATTAACCTATAAATATTATACGTAGTATATTTTAATGTATGTTTGTTTTTTAACGCAGCACCGCGTGTCAGGTTCATTTCGAATACCTATATAAATTGTACAGGTAAAAATACTTTATTATATACTGCACTGGTTTCTCGACAATGTTGCAATCTGATTTATGAATGTAGTAGAGGAACCAAAACGTTATACAGTAAAATTACGACTGTGTACGCAGCAACTCGATCGCGGCCAATCTGAAGACCTTAAAAATAATATGAAAGAATTATATTATCAATATTGTTATTTATGTTATCACATGCCTATGATAATTATTATGCTATGTTTTTATGTATTGCTTAATAGTCAATAAATTTAATCGCTGGTAGGTTCAGTTAAAAGACACTTACTATTGTCACATGACTTTTATTGATTCGTTCATAGATTGTTACGTCCTTCTTAGGTCGTCAATTAATTTCTCAGTACTCGTCAAAGAAACGAAATTGTTTACAAAAGGTATAGAATGAAATATTTCGTATCTAGATATAAAACTTATTATCCGTGGACTTGGTGGTTTTTGAAATGTGTTTTTTATTTTGCTTTCTCGCAATAACTCGCATTGTGTGATATACTCAGTGTGCAGACATTTTTAAAACTGTGAAATATGCAAATACAAACCACAGTTAACCTGGTATTTCCATACAAATAAATCATTAACTTTAGGTAAGGACAAAACGCCGCATTTGCCGGACCCCAGTGGAAAGGAGCGGGAGAAGTGGAGGAGGAGAGGCCTATGTCCTGCAGTGGTCAACCGCGGGCTGATGATGAAGGACAAAATTATGTACCTACTAAGAACAATATTTATTGCAAATTGAATAATTATTCTTTTCCCATAATTATGAAAATTCTTTAACCTTTTCTTCTCACGATTCACATGACGTGACGTCTAATACTACTTTGGAAAATAGATACTGTACCCATAGATTATTAATAATATTATCGACTTTTTGAGTAAAAGGAATCGGAGAGCGTGTATGACTAATTGCATGAATGTGACGGAAGCTAGGAGTGTGTGTAAGGATAGGGCTGTCTGGCGCTCTGTCCTCTCTGCCTACCCTGCAAGGGATGTGGCGTGAGGGTATAGATAGATAGATAGATAGACTTTTTATAGGGGTCAATCTGTTTATCATCTCACTGATGATGTTAAACCAGTTATTTAAAAAAATTAAAATAATTTTCAATAAAAATTGAACGAAACTTCACACGGGTAATATTTACATAGGTAATTTTCTTATCAGGTCTACTAATAACACATGTAGCTGTCTTGTCGTGGTGTATATTATTAAATACTGCACTATCATCTTCAATATCTTTTATTGGTGTATTACGAGAGAGCTGCTTCAGAAACGTTACAAAGTTGCTGGAATATGAGATCATACAATAAACCAAAATACTTATGTGGGTGTCGTATTATTATTAATATTGATGTTAACATCGAATACTTGATGAGCAAATCCAAGGCATAAAGCATCGGCTTTCTCTATCGAAGTATTACTGTGGTAGATATCGTAAATTCATTTGTCGCGAGGAATGCTTGATTAAAATAATAGATAAGACTTATGGTTTCATACAATGTTGTATTTTAGAAGACATCATTTTACGGAGCTGTGCCCTTTCCTCTTCTAAGGACTTGCACAATATCAATAAATATCACTGTAATTATATTGCAATAGTATTAATTTTTATTTTAGTGCCTATCATACAACTGTATGAATAAGTATTATAATATTATTTTATTCGTATCATTACTTGTTGCCTATGTTGTGTAAATTTATATTATTATGGCAACACAAGGTTTTTGATAAGAAAACTTGTATAATAAAAGTTCGCAAACTTGTAGGTCTCTACATATATTATAGTGTTGTTGTTACTGATAACTAATGAAGGCAGAGAGAACTAGGTTGCAAATTCAAAGACAATATCAATATATTATGTCAGCGGATACGTAAACTATTCTCATCATCCTACTCGAATTCTTACCGGTATATCTATGAGGTATATAATAATCAGTGTTTCCACCTCTATAGTTTTGGTTGTAGATGGACAGCTTTTGCTATTTAAAATCTACAGTTCAGTACCTTACGAACACTTTTCTTGCACAATATTGCTTGTGTGGTCTCTCAGAAATATTCGGTATAGGTAGACCTACCTAATTTAACATTACATGTACTCGTACTCCATCAAACTAGTAACCACCCGATTAAGAGTCAGACGTGTACCCATCCCTATTACTCCCTCCACCTATTTTTCCCACCAATCATTTCATATTAAATACGAGTTATATATTTCCTTCCAAGAAAGCAAGTAAATCTCTTTGAATAAGAAACTGTGAAAAAGAATTTTTCACAATTCAGCCTACCAAACTAGGCAGTGTCCGTACCAGGGTAGAATGAATATATTATGAAGTATATGAAGTAAGGTAAATGGAATTAAATAATAAGAAAGAAAGGACTTATGCATAAGTAAGTCTATAAGTAGTCAATTAATAGGTTATTCACATCTTTTCCTATTTTATAATAAAGCATTTAAAGAATTGGCAACATCGGGCAGATTCTGATATACCTACCAAATAATACTCGTATAATCCATGATGTACTATTGACAAAGTTATGCGGTATGCCGTAGCCAAAATATAAAGCTCGATAATGTGATGTTTAGAAATATGATTATGTCGAGAAGAACGCCGGAGGCTATGTAAATTTTCACCGTTATTAACTTAGCTACCTTTCATAATGGACGAATTGTCGTAATAAAAATAAATTAACATGACAAAGGAGACACTTGAAGTTATTTAGATATTATGATATGAATGATTTAACATACTCTTAACATGTCACTACCGATATAAAAATTAACGCGGTACTAAATTTGATTTTAATCTGACGGCAATTAAACAAAATGCGACATGTCACATTATCCTGAGCACATCCACTTGACAGATTGTTGTAGACATAGGCAATGTTCATCCTACTCTATCTGTTAAACAAATCAATGCTTGAAAATCATGACGTAAGAAAATGCACGGTACAGTATGACGCAATATTATAAATATTCGGAAACATTTCCATAGTCAGACAAAATCGAGGAAATCAGACGAAAAAGCCAAGTTGTCGACGTCATGGATCGTACAGCAAGACTCAAATGGCAAAGGGTAGGGCACATAGTAAGACAAGACGAGAATAGATGGACTCCCAGACTAGTAAAGTGGAGGCCATGAGACAATAGAAGATGTGTCAAGGCCGCAGAAAAGATGGGCGGACGACGTGACCTCGGTAGCGGGTAGACAGTGGGTCAGAAAGGCGAGGGATCGAAAAGACTGGAAACAAATCAAAGAGGCCTATATCCAGCAGTGGAGGGACCAAGGCTGACGACGAAGAAGATTTCCATAGTAAAGTATAGGCACGTTAAGAAGAAAGTGTATTTAAATTTTTGAAAGCTTCGCGAAAAATAAAGTCCTGAAGATCTCGAACGGATGTGTGAGACTCATGGACTGAAATGTGCCATTCGAAGTAAAAATATGAATAAGACAGTGAGCGGAGGGATACGAGTAGATGCAAGTGTATTGTGTACACTCAAAGCAGCAGAGCTTGTGAAAAATAATGTACAGAATGCCGTTCGTCTTTCAAAACAAATACTATTTTCATCACATCGTTTGTTTGTTATGGCAATGTGAAAAATATTTCTTAGAAATAAAATTCCTACTGTAATAGAATTTTCTACACACTTCCTTCATCGAATACCATCGCCCACATCACCTCGTGCAATTAAAAATATGATTCGAAGTTCTTCATCAACTAATAATTTCAACACGAAATAATGTATTTCACTAATTATAATTTTATACTCGCAAGTTGACGGAGAATATATCATTTAAAAATATAAGATGCCTGTTATCGAAAAGGCTCAAAAGCATTATTTAAGAACGCTCATAAAGGACAGACAATGTGAAAAACATAAAACATTTTTAATGGTCAAAAATTTATTCACCCAAGAGATGACCGTCTGGATATTTTGCACACTTTAATATTCAGGGCCATCGCATTATTCAACGTGATATGAGTAGACACTGGGCAATATTCTTATCTCTAAAGTCATTTATTAGCATTCAAATATATATTATTTACATTCATCTGTACCTACAGTACCTACCTACCTACGCTTATATTCCATGAAAGTATTTTACAATAAAAACAAGAAATCCTGATTCCTCAAAACTCAATAATAGTCAAATTTCATTAGGTGTGAGGTTAACCTTATCGTGAGATCAGAAATGAACGCAATTAGGTTCTTCCTTGTTTTCTTCTAAGAAAATACTATTTTTGTTTTCGTTAAAACAACACTTCTTCAATGTGTCACAATATTGGGCCACTCGTTGAAGTTTACTACTGAAGGAATGCTGAAGTTGTGGGTCTAAAACTTGGTATTTTTAATCCTAAATGCCACAATATATTTTAATAATAATACAGAACATCTGTGTTCATGATGAGATGGCGTAACCCTCAATAATAATATTCACATGTGCATTAATTAAAAAGTATTCCCGCAGTGGTCCGGTCGCGCGATGAAAGAAATTTGGCAATCAGTTGTCCAACTATGTCGCATCCGTCGTCTGCATCGGCGGGAAAATTAAAGAGTCATTTCAAGACTGCGGACTCCTCCCCTTTATGTAGTTACAGCGAGATTCCATCAACAGTCACCATTAGACTTCATTCTGATTAAGGGTGAAGTCGAGACATTTTTGATGACGTCAATTTCGAAGACACTTTGTGATTGGTCAAAAATTATATTACGTATAACACTGAAACCAATCATTTATTGTGTCGCCCTAAGTGACGTCAGCGAAACATATTCAGCACACCCATTTAGTTAGTTAGGTATACAGTTTTATGATATGTTGTCGCTTTTCTGTACTCCTCGGAAACCTGTAGGTTGTAAACAAAAACACGGCGGCCACTGACTACTCGGTACATAATACACGTTCTTCTCCTTATGTAGAACTTGCAGTCAGCGCAGCGCTAGTCAAAACCATTAAAATTAGTAAGCGTGTGTACATATTATACAACATTTTGTCAAGAGTCGAATCGTTTATAATATTATTAAGTACCTGTATAGGTACATGTATACCAACTGCCACAATACCTCCTGTCTGATATGTAACTGAGTGGTATACTTGTTTGAAAGTCAACGACTGCGTAGCATTAAAAATAATACAATATGTGAAATGAAATTTGTAGATCAAATCGTATCGTGTACGTATGTCGCATTAAGGGCTTGGTACCAAGAATGACGTCACAGTCATTTCCCACGGCGTTAAAGTTCAAAATCGCGTGAACAATCGCATGATAAAATGGTAAAAAAACTTTTTTTCATTTTTTGGGGTTAATTTTGAGTCTATCAAAAAACTTTTACGGTTATTCCCTAGATTTTAATGCATATTATTAGTAAAAAAAAAAAATTACTCCGAGACTTTTGGGAAACGAGTTTCCGTCTTTCGGAAAAATATCAAAGGTGTTTTTCACATTAATTTTTTGAGAAATGTATACAAAATATAAAAAATCTTTTACGGTTATTCCCTAGATCAATGTTCAATGTATCTACCGTATTTTGTTCCAACGCATATTTAGCAATGATTGTCGAGATCTAAGGTCTCCTGTTTTTCGAAATTTTTGAAATGTCGGTATGCATACTCTTAATAACTAAGAATATGAATGAATTAGACATAATTTAATCCCGTTTCATTTTATATCCTACGCACGCCATGAAGGCTGAATACAATAGTTAAATTATTATGCTAAACTTGAATAATATTCATAACGATGTGAGTCAAATAAATGGGAATGGAAAATTAAGGTTTACTGACGAAGTCTATTGTGAAAGCAATCAAGCTACTATTTAACATTATTACAATATCTTTACAGTGGAAAAGAAAAGGGTTATGATTTTGTCGTTGTTATGGGGGCTTATATGCACTGAGCAAAAATCGTTCTATTTTTGCTTCAAATTTTTCAAATTTTGAATGAAAATGTTAGCCCGAAATAAGAATAACGTAAGCGACAATGTGAATTTTACCTTTTTAAGAACATCCTGGAAACAAATTAAAAAATCTAAAACAGCCAAATTGTTGATATTATAATTACCAGTATTTTGCCTAAATTATACTTTGATACCTGAACAGAAAATCCTCAGATCCCGTAAATTTCAGGGGTACTTTCGGAATATTTTTTTATTCAAGGAATTTCCAAATATTGTAATTCTAAAACAGCCAATCTGTAGTCCATACTTCCGTCTATCACCTCAGTTTCAAGAAGATTCTCTCGCAATATTGGCTGAGAAAAATTCAGGACGCCGAAGCCAAATGACCGCATATAGGACCTTAATGGCTGAATTAATGCTGTATAATTTCTCGATTTTTTTTTTACTTCTCAGGCTTTGGAAGTACCCCATTTTTTTTAAAGCTTTGAACTAGGGACTGCTCTAGGGCTATTAACAATAATTGTTCCAGATGTGTACGTAAGTAGTGCAGTTATCATCTACATTCCCCGATTATTAGACTGCGTAATCTACATAAGTTATTACATACATAAGAAACATAACAAATCTCTTCATATTAAATTTTTTGAAAAATTGTCATAAAATTAAATTTGTATAGGGTGGTATGGAAACGTATAACAATCCTTTTATATTTCTGAGAAATGATACCTTTATGATATGTGCACTACGATATCACAGTATACCTTCATAAAAAGTCATAGTTTATAGTTTTGTTTGACAAACAGTACGATATCCATAGTGATTTTTATTATTTATTCGTGAAATCGTCACCTTTATGTTAAATCTTACCTGGACCACACACATTTTGTTATTTTTTTAACAATATAATCATTATGATACTTAATATGTATTGTTAGTGATGTGCCTAACTATAATAATCTCTTATGAATCGGACAATGCCGGCCAATCATCAATAGAAATAAATGTTTTTTTGCAAATACAGTAAGATGAAATTAATATTAGGTTAGTAAAATACATACGAGTATTATCATTTTCAATTTTATGTAACTTTTTCATCTATCCTTCGGGTTGACTGTAAGATATTGCTTTTGCAATAAGTCCGCCTTTTGGCACACTGTATTATCTTGTTTTGTTTTTGTTGTTACATATATTTTCTGGCCAATAAAGTTTTATTTATTTATTTATCCTCCTCAGGAATACAGTCCAATTCAATGTGGTTTTAGATAAACAGTTCTTCCCACGTTATTCTTGTTAACATCCTGATGTCTTTGAGATAGGAAAGGTGTTCCATCGGAAATACTATCATGGCTTAAAAACGGTGCTTTTCCTGGACAGCCTTCATTGAGCACTCTCAAAACGTGAGCCAACTGGGATGATAAATAAATAAATTAATCTTTATTGGCCATTCATTAAGGGTAAACCCACCTCCACCCCTGGATGTTTCAGGAGCTTTAGCTCCTATATCATCCAGTCTTTTAAGCAAAAACATTTTTTTTTTCAAAGGAGGGCTCAAGGTTCGCCGGAAGGGCTCCCCTCAACAAACCCCTCCCGAAACTACTCTGAACACCCTTAATGTTCCTTGGAGGAGACTCTCACTGCAAGGATCTACACACTACTACTACTTTATTGGCCAACGAAAAATATGCATACCTAATTACAAAAACAAGACAATCGTAGTGTGCCAAAAGGCGGATTTATTGCAAACGCAATATCTTACAGCCAACCCGGAGGTATAGGATCTATAATAAAATAACTTATTTTACCTACAATACTGAAATGATGAAATCTGAACTGAATACGTAAAATGAAATAATTTACTACACATAACTCTAAAAAATTGTTCACTAGAGAAAACTTTTGCACTATTGTGGTCATATCAATTAAATAAAACCCCATGTAAGTTACTGAATCATGGATATTTTATGTTTTCAAATTCAAACTCATTTTTCCAACAAAATGTAAAAACTTATAAAATGTATAATGTTTGTGTATGCCTAACTGTAAGTAATTTGTAAAGGGACTAGAAGATATTATTATACTCATATGTTGTATGCTAGTTGACTAGTTAAAGGAGATGGCAGTACGAGTATATGGACGAGATGGCGATATGCATAGGACATTATCACGTCTCTGTATCACTGACTCCATCGGTAATCAATACATCCTGACAAACAACACTATTACGCGTACATAGGTACTACTATATTATTATTCTTATTGCAAAAGGGGATTATCACTCTGGAAACAATTTATGAACTCTGGAGGTCTTCATTATCAAACGCCTAAAGGAAACAAAAGGTGTAAAAGAGAGCTGCCGTCCAAGAACTACTTGGCTCGACAATGTTGGCCAATTGCGTTTTGAGTAAAAAAGTCGGGGAGTATATATAAACGAAACGCAAGAATGACGGAAGCAAAGAGACAGTGTAAGGCTAGGAAAGTCTGGTGATCGGTTCTCTCTGCCTACTCCGCAATGGGATAGATAGCTAACAGTCGTCCATTTTTACCTTTTTATAACGGATGTTTTGAAGTTCGTCAAAAATGAAAAAAAAAAACAATTTATACGTACTCGTGACATTATTGATCCAAGCACAATATCGGCTGGAATTGATAAATTGTAGAATTGCAATTTTGTGTGGAAAAAGGGAACTAAGAATGATTTTATTGCCATAGTTTCTCAAAAATCTTTATTCAAAAAAAGGTACGGGTAATGTAAATATTCTTTAACCCGAGTGTTTGAAGACAAATATATTTTTGTTTTAAATGCTTGTGTGAATTCCCTATTCTAGTATGTAGAGTTCTAGTATGTAGTATGTATGAGTGCAAGAGTGCCAAGAAGCGATGTCTGGTTCGCGGTAAAGGATTCTCCTTTAAAGGCCGACATTGCAAATCCCTTCGCGATAATAGCAAAGTGATATGTGTTTGCTACATTGGAATGGAATTAATAATAACTTACGTACAAAGCAACTTTTTTAAGTTGTGTTTTCAAAAGAAGGTGTGAACATTTTACAAAGAAGATGTATCGTTACAATTCTTCCATAAAGCTGGGACTAGTATCATTCTTTCTCTTGCTAGGTAGGAACCTATAGCTTTATCATGACGATTTGTAGGACTTTTGTGAAACAAACAACAAGGCTACGAACATAATATTCTAATGCAAGAAGAAAGTACGTATAGCTCGACCACTGTAATAGACCTAACATTCTTTCCATAGATATTGGGGTTTGTAATACGAGTATAATTATGTTAGACGACGTAACTTCGGTGGCGGATAGAGAGTTGGTAAGAAAAGCGAGTGACAGAGAGGAACGTTTGGAAGAGGCCTCTTCCAGCAGTGGAGAGACCAGATCCGAAGAAGCAGAGAATATGAATGTTCAGACATATAACTGAAAATTAGTCTTTCGTACTACATATAATCAATTAGTAAAAATTATGCATTAAAGGCAAGTCGTCAAGTAAAATATTGATTATTTTTCTGAATGTCACAATTTATTTTTGTGAGGACATCGGATTTTCTACATGCCTTAGTTGAATAACGAGTAGTTGGCGTTATAGTGCAGAGCCGTACCGGCGGATGGATGGACTAGCATTGGTGAATGTTACTTAAGTATAAAGTGATCACATTAAGCTAACTGAGTATCCATCCTTTGTCGTGTATCTGTTGAGTTAACTAAAATTTTAAACCTTTATCAGTTGATTTATACTACAAAAAGTCTATTACGTACGATTTACATTATTTTTTACGACGTATATAAATAAATTGCACGTACTATGCAATTTATTCTACAGATAAAAGTTAGGTAATTTTCAGTATTAAGGAGATTATTAAATGTAGTTAATAAATTAAACACATTAAAATGAGTTATGATCCTATTGGGTGTCTATTTAATGGCTCATATACAACTCAATAAATACCCGTAGCCTTGATGAGAAATTATTCTTGAGGCAAA